>CM060944.1:505321828-507821828 GCA_030765085.1 Allium cepa | reverse complement strand
ATTTATTAAAAGAAGATTATTTAATTAATTCAGATTTTACTAACAAAGATTATCAAATCAGTTTAATTTTTAGCATAGATTATTAAATTGATATTGCCTGAAATGCCAGCTCATCACAGTTGTATATTGATATTACTTTCTATATACATGTTTCTTATTTGTTTGTTGAGTATAGTAGGTGCAGATTGTGCTTGCTTCGCATTTGAAGCTCACTTTCGTGCTATATTAGCCGAATATGCTCGCTAATAATATACAAGGTGCATATCTTGTAACAACCTGATATTTTGGACCATTCAAATCGACAATAATCCACACATGTTAGACTTGAATTGTTCATAATATTAGATTGTTAATTAAAAATTTGGCAAAGCTCAGCATATATAGTAAATAAATCAATCACAGAATCACAGACACAGAGTAATATAATGCAGCGGAATAGATAAATAGTAGTTCATGAAGCTACTATATAAACATCAGAGTTAGAAATAAAATACAGTAAGATAACTCAAATACACTGAAGTCTCGAATACAAACAGATGACATCTTTGAACCAAACAACTGGAAAACCGAAAGCTGAATCGATAGTTCGATCTCCAAATGAGCTCCAGACTCCAAAGGTGAGTCTCAAATGCTGCATCACTCAGTTTGACCCGAGCGTAAAACAAAACACTCGAGTCAGGATTAACATTCTTATATCAATAAATCCAACTCAAGTGAAATATCAACTGAAATACGATTAACTTAAGGGATGTTTGGGATAACCATCCTCTAAGTATCCGTTGAACTATCAACAATGCAGAAAATGTACACTATAACACCGTGGTCATTTCAATAAATTTATGCTTCAAAACCAAATTGTCATTTCCATTAAATATATATATATATATATATATATATATTCTCAATTTGACAAATAGATTCCAATCAATTCGAGTTATAAATTCATATTTAATTCAATTTAGATTTATCCATTTTAATTCAATTCAGTTTCTAAATAACAAATTCAAATTTTATTGATTTCAAATACAGATCTGGATCACAAATAAACCATTTAAATTCCAGCATTTCAAAGCTATAGTATTCAACATTTTCAAAGTTCAATTTAACGGTTTCATATAGATCTCGATTTAACTCATTATTATTTAGTCTAGAAATATTCACTTAATAAATTCAGTATTATTTAAATAACCTTAATTTACCCTTAAACTTAATGTTCCTTTCGATTTGTTTAAACTTGAAATATCCATTTAGTCACTTTAAATCAAAAATCAAATTATAAAATCAATCTTAAACTTCAACTTCAATGGTTCAAATCGATTAAATTTTGTAGAATTCTGAATTAAATACAATCTCAATTAATTCAGCTTTATCTTCTCAACCTTAACTTATTCAAATTATTACAACAATCTATTTTGATATATAGATTTAAATAAATACTAAATCATATTATATGTATTAAATAAATCTCAATAATAATATTATTAACTATTTATATAAAATTACCATATATATATTTATGATATTTTAAGAACCAATATTTATTAAAAACCATATATTTCCTTTCAAAACCATAGAAATTATTTTCAAACATTTATATATGGACCAACGGTGTCTGTATATATTTTTCTATCCTTTGGTCAAGTGATACGGATATTTATCATTTCAATCCTAATATATACGGGTAGATATCATTTCAACCCGCAATCCCAAATTCAATTCAATGAAAATCGCTTGGGTTTATCATTTCAACCCATAACGATTTTCTCCTACCATTCAGGTATGTATCATTTCAACCCATAGTGAATTCTATACTAATAGGGAACTTGCAGAGTGATAATAGATAATATAAATATAATAACAGGCATATATCATCAATAACAATATAATATAAACAACAGCATATAGTGTCATATCCCATATGTGGACGGTTACAGACAATAGCATATATAAAAATTTAAATAACCACAGCAGCATATTTCAATTGTCGTTTCAATTGAAATCAAATTTAATAAATAAAAGAACGTTAATCGTGAGTGATTTCTCACCTTTCGGGGCTAGAGAGATTGACAACGAAGTTGAGTTACGAAATCCAGGCACGAATCCAAAACAACTAATCCGGCACGAATTCGACGGACAAATGATAAATAGAAATTGACGAGAACAAATCAGAATCAACTTGATATATACAGAAAACATATATTTGTTTCAAAATCAATTTCAATACATATATAAATATAATTTCTATATACATATATTCAAAACAAACGTGTTAACAAAATCATTATATAATATATATAATAAAACACATACAAATTCTAAAATAAATATTATTACAAACCTCTATACATATATAATTTGAAATCAACCATATGCTTATACTATAAAATTATTAAAAATATATATAAAAACCAATATGCAGAGGTCTAAACATATATATAAAGTATAGTAAAAGTTTATACTTTAAAGCACGCAAGCATATATGTAAAACTTACATCATTTCAAAATCTAATATATATACTTATCAATCATTATATACAGCGGTATAAACAACACTTTCATATAACTTGCCCAAACTTTATACATATAACAATAGACTTTTCTCTTTCCAAAACAACAAACTGTATATATAACAGCTAATAGAACATAGCCTACGTCTTAAAGTATGATGTATGTTGGTATAACACTTCTTTTGTAATCAAAAATTAATTCATCACGGCTATTCGACAAGAAAAAGAAAAAAATTGTGGATATGTTGAATTTCAAGTATTTAGTTTCACTGATAAGATACAAAGACTTACTTCACATTTAAAATTGCATAAAAAAGATAGTTAATATATACCTTCTTCCAGAATATATATTACAAATCAACATTTGCTGTGAAATAATACAACTGCAAAACTATGGATACTTATACATACATATATGATTAATGTAACAACTACCAACATATGCGAACCTTTATACTTTTTATTTTTCTTAACACCAGTGCTTATACCACATTATACTACCGTAAAGAAGATATTTGTAACAAACATTGTAACTTACAAGTTATGTAAACTCTTCGAAATATAAACACATATATAACTGTATAATATAAGCAGAATATATAACTTATATATATTTATTTAACTTATATATAACAGTTTATACTATAAACTAACGTACTATATATATATATCTCTACTACTAATAATAATAATTCAATGAACTATTTCAACCGTGTCTTTCTGGATTTCCAATAATACCCTTTTGCCCAATCTAAAAATGAAAAGCTGCTACCCACGACGACACAAACTGTTCCGACATGAACCTATTGTGATCCAAAAAAATGGACTCATCATCTCCTTCCTCTACTTCTCAACAACCTCCGTTCATTCCGATCGAAATAATCAGCGAAGAAGAAATGTCCTTCATTGAAGCAGCTATTGTTTCAACTCGACCGGCACTCTCCTCCATATTATCCCCTTCTATTCCATCTGCCACGACCGAAATCCGAAGCTGCAGTAACAGAAGTATCAAATCGGTTGTTAAAGATATCAAGGAATCATGTAAGTTGATTTCGAGCTCCAAAGAAGCATCTTTTTTGCAAAGATTTAGGGCATGGAGAGTGTTGATGGTGACTGATATTACAAGTTCGATAATAAACTCTTCTTTCCTGGATTATATGCAAGTGATCGGATTTGGTAAAATTGAATGCTTTGGCTGTGGTTAGGAAAGGTGTGAGAAGCAAACCGAGTTTAAGCTTACTCGCGATAAGCCTAAAAAGACTACTGCTATGGAAGCAGGTTCTGATAGACACACCGTATTGGAAAAGGAGGTAGCGTTTTTTAGCAGATTGTTATGTTTATGAGTTATTACGCAGTTTATAGTTGCGAGTACCTTGCAGGCTCTACGTCAGGTTAGTTTCTGATGATTAGTAATGGAATTGTGTTTTCACCTTTTGAGACAAACATAGGTATTGTTAAGGTTGAAATTTGGACTAAATCTCCAGAGGATGTTTGGGCGTTGAAGTTTTTCAATTTCGTAGTTGGTATAAAACAATTGATGTATGAAGGGCTCACTCGCGAGCTTCCCGTGTAAGTAGCATGTCTATTACCTTAATCTATGCTTAACTTTATTAAGTTAGTTGATATTAAATGTGCAATACATTACATCGTTATAATAGACAGCGGTAGTACATTGTATGGTAGATTATGTTTGTTTTCACTAAATGTTGAAAATTGAATTCTGAATATAAATGTTGGCAGCCAGTCCTAAGAACTATAATGTCCAGTGCGGTATTCTAAATGATGCCCTATATGGTATAAGCACCCTTAAAAAATAGTGAATAAAACTATTATCTATCTATCTATACTATTAATAATAATAATTCAATCCACTATTTCCAACCGTGTCTTTTGGTACTTCCAAAAATACCCTTTCACATCTCATTCCACCATACATCTCAATCGCTCCATAAAAAGCCCTAACCACCCAAAATTTAATGCCGTCGTCGGTAATCCATTGTCGAGGCTATCCATTGCCGGAAATTACACCTCCACCATTGCACTGCAGTTTGAAGTCACACGATTTTGTAGACTAGGGTTCACTTATTGTGCTCCAATTCCTCAACTTTGCTAAATTATTTTACTTCGACTTTCAACCGCATCTCCTTAGATACCGAACTCAGATCACTTTTAGGTATTTTTTAAACTCCTGCATTTTTTCCCTGATTCGTTCCTTCTTACCATTGTTCCAAATTAGATTACAGCCTAAATTTTGTTTGATGAAACGTTCAATTCAGCATTTGAGGATTTATTGTTCAAGTGTTGTATCACATATAAGGAGTGATGCATATAGATTGAATTTTATTGTTATTTATAGCCATTTATATTTTCTTTAACCTTAGACTGACAATCAAACATTACCCATATCAATCAATGGTTGAAAATGCAGAATTGATAGCAAAAATGATGTGTTAAGTGAAATGTGCATATCCTAACATGTTTTCCTTTTAAACTCATATAATTTTGTTTGCAATTTATTACCAAGTATGGTAGTTTTTGTCCTTCCTACCATTGTCGTCACTTTTACACTATTCTATTCATTTCTTTCTAAAAAATTACCCTGTGAATTCATTTAGGAGCTCCTTATTTTGTTTGACATACTTAACTGTTACCATATTGGTAAATTTGAAAAGAACTTTATAGTATTTTTCTTTTTCTTTAGCATTATTTACTTTACTGTCCTATGAAGTTTAGGATGGGTGTTAAAATTTTTATCTTATAAACACTGTATATTTATTTTCTTATGACCGTGTTGCACTCATTCCATCACTACAATTTATTATTTAGGTCTCATTTTTTCACATGTACAATTTTTTTATCTGTAGTTTTGTCAAATATTATAATATTGTTTTCATGAGGGTGGCCATATCATCATAGTCTAGATTACTGATTGATACAACTACTATTCCTAAATCAATCCGCAAACTTATGTAGCATTTATTATACCCAAAATTTAGTCTAATAGCATTGATTCAAGTCCACTTATTAGTTTAGTAGTTGTAGATACCATGAGATTCATTGAGTTCATATTTCTACACATTAGTGTTTGTTTTAAGATGGAACCTAAATAATAACTGAATTAATAAGAGAGGAAACTTACCTTTTTATCCTTAAATGAATGGCTAAGAATACATCATTGGACTTCATAAAATTTCAAGGTATCTTTGTGTGTTCAAGAAATACTTTCATATGGTTATATGAAATGTTGAAATTGATTATAGGTTGATGATGCTTCCCATCCAATGTTGAAAAAGCTAGGAGTGCAAGCAGTCCCCGCTGTGATTGTTGTTATGGTTAATGGCGGGACTGTTGTTTTGAAATTTGGCATTTCTCTAAAGATTTGAAATATGGTATAATTAGATTGAAAGCAATGCTTAAGAATTTTGAAAAGAAAAATAAGAAGGTGGCATCGAGCCAATCAACATGGACTATCTAATGGGGGATGCTGTTGCAGTCTGTACTATTAGTGTATTTAGGTCCTCTAAAGCTATGGAGAAGTTAGAAGCCATTCTGGCTGAGGTAATTTATATTCTCATCCGCCTTATTAGATGCATTTAAGCACATATGCAAGATAGTTACATATCAACACATTAACGCAAATGTGTATTTTAGGGAAGGCTAAAGCTGCTTTAGACTATTGGAATACGAATATCAAGCGTTTTCATTTATCTTAGTTTCTTAGAAATTATATTCAAAACAGTTTGAAAAATAAGATGAAATGTTATCTGAAATGTTATTGAGCAAACTAGAACTTTAGTAAAAATGTTGTCTGTAAAGATGTTTTACTAACTACCTAGGAATAAAGGTATAAAAATTATATTTAGCTTAATTTTTACTCAAAATTTCACATACATATACATATACATGCATATTGGTATTTACTGGATAATAAACTAACGGGTATTTTTAAATGAAAGTCCAGCCCTCTGTTGTTCAGATGTATGTCGGGTTCTATTACATTCCTTGGATTCTGAATCCTTTTGGGGGCATTCTTACTAATCTTTTCCCTGTTTTTGGATTTCGAAGACGATCTTATTTCATTCTTGCTGGTAATTTTTCCTTCTATTGTGTATGTGTTGATTCTTTCAATTAAATTTTATCCCCAATAGTTTATGCATATTATATCAGCTGGTGGATCTAAATTTTTTTCTCATTTAGTTACCTTTTAAGGAGTACCGATTATTTATTAAGATAGCAAAAGAAATTCCCGAACACATCCCTGTCTAAAATGGTGATTTAAGAAAAAGAAGTTTCTATGGAACTATGGAGCATTACAGCGTGTTTTGATTAAACTTCATAATTTGCACCTAGTAAATATTTTTGTTATACCATTGAAACTAATACATCAGCATAGCCTTCCCCATGATATTAAACGTCATGCCATTTTTTCCATGCAACATTTGAGCAAGGAATTAAATTCATAGTAATGGATCTGCAATAAAACCTTAAGATCTAAATTGGCCGCTGATTGAATTCGTTCAAAAGTAGCCAGCTTATTGAAGTTGATTTACTTATGTTTTCAATCCATAGTCAAATTTGCATTCCATTCTACATTACATTTCCTTTCTACCTTACAGTGTTCAACGTTGCTTACTATTTATGCCTGTTTCTTACGCTAAACTGCTGTTTTTCCAGGTTAAAGCAATGTAAGCAAGTTAGAGGTTGTCATAATGTTAAAATCCTTCCCACGTTCCACAAAGTCCAAATGTATCATTGTTCCCAGTGCAACAGACCGTCTTCCAATTTCTCATTCAGTTACCACAATTCTAATATATTAAACATATGGTATAGCATTGTGTTACTTTTGCATGTACTGTTTTACTTATAACTTGGCACATTATTTGTAGTAATTTTGAATCAAATCCCGCCATTGTGCTCAAGTATTCATTTATTTTAATTCTGTTCAGTATTTAACCTTTTCGTTTTCTCAGTATACTTTCATCACTGCTATATGGAAAAAAATAGAACAGTTCAAAGTGCGGTATCTTCGATCAATCATGATATTATGTGAAAGTACAGTAAAGGTATTGGTCCTATAAGGTGAATAATTTCATTTTTAAGCTTCATTTACCTGCACCTTTCTTTTCAACTGTACAATCAACTCCTATGACAATAATGCAAATTTATCACCGTCACTTTGAATACTACTGTTTACGGGTCTCATCATTTCATTGAACAGCCTTAAAGGCTACACCAACACACATTTCTCATAAAGAAATTAATAAACAAACTTTAATGCTACAATCTACATATTAGACCTGAAAATGTATTGTCCATTTAATTTCGTTTTGAGTTTTCACGTTTTAAAAATTCATTACAAAATATGAGAAGAGGGTAGGAAAATATTTAAAATTTAAAGTTGTTATGACGATGATGAAGAGACGACGAAATGAATGAAGGGACGATGGAGGATGACGAAGAGGATGGAGGGATGCCGGAGGGATGGATCGTTTTTTGTAACATAAAAAACAAAATAACTTTGTTTTCCATTTTGTATCTTAATTTCATTTTTCACGATGGTTATTTTTCAGAAAATGCATGTGTCATGCGTTTTTTGTTTTTAGAATCATAATATCTAAATTCATTTGTATTGGAGATACTCTTAGTATAGATGCAATTAATCTCAACCCCATATATGAAAACTATTCCTTATCGATCTATAATGATAATGGACCAACGCGGTTTAAAAATTAAGTTATGGATTAAGAAATATATTATGCTTATCATGATGCTTAACCCTAATCTATTAAATAATAGTAAAACAGAAGAATCTGAAGCCCTCTCAATACTTTTAGGAGTTATCTGTGTTCTCCTTAATTCTCTCCAAGTGGATATTCTGTTTCAAAATCCTATGATTTACTGAATTACAACTATTTTACTAAGCTTTTCACACTATTTACATTTGAATTCCTACTACTAAAAGAATCTACAATTATTTATAAATATTTTCAGATTCTTTTCCAAAATTTTACATTATAGTCCACACATTTAAATTAACTACATATCTAAAATTTAAATTAACTGATAAACTTAATCAACTAATATTTATTAACAAAATCCTAAAAGTTGAAATTTTTAACATGTATATTATAAGCGCGTAACAAATTGGTAAAGAAAATTCATCTGGATGCAAATATATACCTCTACTTCTCTATCTCTACTACTAATAGTGATAATTCAATGACCTAGGATCAACCGTGTCTATTTGAAATCCCCAAACTACCCTTCCGACATTTCGCCTCCCTTACTATTCTCCCATCTGCTTGCAATCCCATGAAAAAACATCGGCCCCATTTTCTAATCCTCCACTACTTCAACTATATCGACCATGATTTCTATGTCTTCTCCTACGAGCCGCATCTACTATGGTTATTCAACCAATTCCACATCTATACCAATTCCACTTCTTCTCCAATAATCCACAGAGACTAGGTCACATCCGCACGAATCCAGATCCAATATCTTTTCTAACTTTGTCATTCAACTAACGCTGATGGATTAATAGACAATCAACTACGGTTAGTTCCTTGATCTGCATTTCTGTATTTAATTTCTACCGCTATGTCTATTTTCCCTGTGATTTCCCCGCAAATCATCGGTTGACCGAGATGTGTGGAATTTCAAACTTACTCATTGTTATTTACCCTTAAATATGAAGTGATTATGTTTATGGTTATTATGTTCATTGTTAACGAACCAATTAGGTTCATTGTTAATATCTAATTCTAAAACTGTATTATCCAACAGTTTAGGTCATTGCAGTCCCCATTTGATAGTAATCCTTCAATTTTTTGTCCAAAAAGCATGTTATCTTTGGTTGATGTTAAGAGAGAGTATGCACAAAATTCCGGCAACTAATTTTCCTTTTTTTCCTTCGTTTCCTTCTTTTGTTATATATCTGATGATAAGGGGTGCAAGTGGGATAAAACTCAACAGATTTTGTTTTTTTCCTTCTTTTTTCTAAAACTTAGTTTATTTGATTAAAAATTAATTACTGTTCCATTACTTATAGTAGTTTAACCATATTGTTCTCACATTGGCTTGAGAAGTTAAAGTCTCAATCATTTTACTGTCCACTTTTAGACTATAGATATATAAGCAGGTAAAAATAATGTATGTTGATGCATACACATAATCAAACACTTGCAGTTTGGTATAATTTTTTAGAGAGATTACAAAATCCAAATCATTTGCATCTCCATCTCTATATATTGAAAAATATACCATTTAGGCATCATTCTTTATGGACAACATGCATGATCACAATGATCTATCACTACATGTGGGTTTCATTTATTTATCTCTACATACTAATAATGTAAATTCAATCCACTAATTTCAACGGTGTCTTTTTGAGTTACACAAAATACCTTACACGTTTCGTACCACCTATTTCCCTGATTTGGTTTCTTCCCCAATTCGTCTAGATTTGGGATTCCCAAATTCAATTCTTCAAATCCTAGATTTGATCATCACCACTATCCTTCCAGATTCCTTAGAAATTTGGTATGTTACTGTGCAAAATTCGAAAATCATAGTGTATGTTTGGTTAATTATTTAAATATGGGGAGTAAAAAAATGTAAATTGGGATTATAATACTCTACACACTTACCTTGCTTAGATGTTTGATCACGTCAAGTTGGGATGTTGCACTTTGGTGTTAGTAATGTCTGTTTCATTATGTGAAGTTATTGTAATTTTCTTTTTTTAGACCTATGAATCAACTTTTTTACCAGTAAGCATAAACATTTCACTTTCAGTTTTAATTTGGTAATACAAGTGTAATAAAGTCTGTTTCCTTAAAACATGGAAACATTGTTAAAAAATATTTTTCAAATGCTAATTCTGCAGTACTATGAAAACTTTACCAAGTGGATATATATATTTCAGATTTTATTGTTGAGAAATTTGATCAAGGATTTTATACGTGACACCACAATTACCTTGCTGCTGCATATTACCTTGCTAGAAAAAATTTGAAGGATACTTTGGGCATTTTGTTTATCAGTTCTAAGCTTTGAAAAGAGTATAGTCATGATTCACCCTGCTTCTTCACATCTATCCTAATATTCAAGATAATATATTTTTGTATGGAGATGAGGTCTAATATAAAACATATGAATTTTCCTTCAAAGATGTGTACAATTATTGTTACTAACATTTAAGCAATTGACGAAGATCCTAATAAACAAAATTAAGACATGAAAAAGAACCATACATACATACATACATACTACCCCAAAGCAACATTTGTCACTAATATAATTAATTTTCGTAAAAATGCCAAACAAGTTCCTAACATACGAAAAAGCGATTGGGATTTTGAGACAAAACAAAATAATGCGTTTCAGGTGCATTTTAGGTCACAACAAAAGGTGTTTACATATAAAAAATGGAAGGAAGTGAGAAATGAGAACAAAAGTGAGGAGGGAATTTGTTTCTAGGATTGAACGAAGCTAAAAAAGATGAATAATATACATGAAGTTCTATTAAAGCGCTTTTAGAACATAATAAATTTTAATAAAAAATCTTTTTGTCAAAAAGTTACAACTAAATAAAACAATTTAATGGCATATATCTCAATAATTCCAAAGTAATTTGGTATACCAGTTAGAAAAGAAACTTAAGTTACGTAAGACGGAGATAGAAAGTGACATATTAAATAGTGAGAAATACCACTAATAATTAATCATACATCCATATAGAAACTGATTTTTAAACATAATCTCATTTTCAGTATTTAAATTGTTAATATATTTATAAAATTAAGAAAATATTTTGATTAAAAGCGTGTTGTTGAATTAATGCATGCACATTGTGATTAAATGCAGGCCCACCTGGACGTGCGTATATACTCGTATATATAAGAATAATATATATATGTATGTGTGTGTAAAATTTCTTGAACAAGTTATATACGACTGTAAATTTTGTATACACGTAAATAAACTAATACACATACTTACTGACACACACACACACACACATATATATATATATATACACTTTTGCAACTTTTTAATCTGTATAGTCTATACCTCGTAATATAATATAAATAGTATAACATACCCATATATAAAAGAGGAGATGATTGTGGTGGTCGGAGAAGATGGTGGTGGTTGAGGCCGAGCTAAACAAGAGGAAGCAAGGCAAAGTAAATGGAAAAAAAGAAGAAAAGTAGAAAGAAAGAAGTCATTACTTATAGATTTTTTTGTGGCCGTGAGAAATGAAAGACGAGAAGTAAATTTTCATGTGAAAATGAGTTGGTGGCGGCTAGGGTTAAGGATGAACGGCTAAAATTTTGGAGAAGTTATGGTAGGAAATCAAAAGGGTGGAAAATATAAAGGCAAGAAATCAAATGAAACGTATGCCTATAATTAAAACAAGTAACATATCTTAATTAATTCATTTCATATAATTTAAAGAAACATGTATACAAAAGAAGCCTTCACAAAATAAATAAATACAAGAACATTTAATAAATCAATTTTAAAAAATATGCATTTAAGTCAATAACGTATATCTATTTGAAATTTCTTTCCAAGAAATAAATAAGGGATCTAAATATATAAATATTCCATTTATAAATGAATGTCTAAATAAATAAAATAGAAAGATAAGGTAGAGCTAGATATTATGAAAAATAAGTAAATAATTTTAGGAAAAATAGAAAATCAATAAAGAAAATACTCTATTTAATTGAAACTAGAATTAAAATTTGTAAACAAAATACAATTAACATTGGAAATTTTCAACTATACTTATAAAATGTTTTTAAAAATAAAATATATATACATAACATGTCATGTTACACATGTAAATATAAATTAGAACATGACATGACAAACAAATATAATATTTATATAAATTAAGTAATTAATTTTGTTAAATAAAACAATTTACATACAATAGTTTAAAAAGCATAACTTTCGTAATATTAATCAGATTTCAATGAAATAAAAAGCAGTATACTTAGAATTTTATTCACTTTCATAAAATAAAGACAAATTTCAAAAGTCCAAATTTTAAATTAAAAGTCAAAGTTTGACCACATTGACAAAAATTCACATTTCTGGAAAGTATTCTATTTATTCATGTTTGGAATTATAGTTCACATATAAATAAAAATTTATATTTAAAGATAACAAAAATATCCACTTTAATAAATAAAATAAAGTTTTTAAATCAGGAAATTCAGTTTAAAATAATTAAAATATACAATTAAAACAATCACAAAATACTAGGTTGTTACACTCTCCCCCACTCAAAACTTTTCGTCCTCAAAAAGGGAAAAAAATCAGAGAAACAGCTAGAAAGAACAATAAGTTGAAAAACATCCCCGAAAAAAAAGAGAAGATAGGAGAATAGGAATAGCTAGAAGGGAAAATAGGAGAATAGGAATATCTAGGAAATAAAATAGGTTGAAAGACAAGGATGAACCATTATTTAAAACTATATAGATTTCAATTAGAATTTTAATATCTAGAACATTTTAAACATTTTATAATATGATGAATAGTCATTTTCAAATTTGTTAGTTTGAAGTAGCCAATATAATACTTTATAAAATACTTTTATGACTCGATGTCTTAACAAGTTTATCCTTGTTCTTGTAGGCTTTGGTTATACGTTGATCAAGCGCAAAGCTAGAACTCTCCAGGTACTTAGTAGACTTGTTTCAACACCTAGTGAAAATACTGGAAAAACTTTTAAAAACGGATACGGAAAGTACAATCCAAACAAATCAACCAAATCATTGTCTAACCATGGATCGCAGATACACAATGGTTACGCTTGGATCCCCTAGGAAACATCTATATCCGTAAGCTTTCTCAGCCCTACGAATTAAGCCATGATGACTAGTAGACCGCAGATACACAATGGTTACGCCTGGATCCCCCAGGAAATATCCGTATCCGTAAGCTTTATCAGCCCTGCGGATTTCGCTACTAAAAACGGCCTACATAGATTGCAGATACACAATGGTTACGCCTGGATCCCCCAGGAAACATCCATACCCATAGGCCATCTCAGCCAGGCGAATTACGCTATGCAGTCGCGCTCGTAAGACCATGGTTTACGCCATGGTAGGATACTCGAGTATCACATACGGAAAACCAAAATCAGGAAGAATAATATCGATAGAATGAATCCACAATGTGGCCACATAGTGGGTATCAAGAAGAAGGCACTTCCCATATATTTACTTCGAAAATATATATCATATAGTATCTTTCAAATCAATTTCAAATACCATACTTATATAAAGTTCATTGTATATAAGATATCATTTTCAAATCGAGTACTTTCCAAAATCAATAGTATATCAAATCACTTCATACTTATACAAATCACCTTAATATAAGTTCGATAACTTCCAAATCAAGTATTTAATAAAACAAGGTTCTCAATTTCAATTCCTTTCAATATCAGTATAGTTTTGAAAAGGAAAAACTTATACGATTTCACCAAATCATTTCTTCCAAATCAATTATCTTTAGTTTCAAGTTTCCAAAATAATAAGTTCAGAAAATAACCCAAATCAACATAATTTATGTCAAACAAATCCGTTTCCAAAAAATCATCATAAATATAATGGGTTTTAAAATTTCAATCTATTTCCGAAACCAAATCTTTTCCTCAGGAATCACTTATCCTCAAAATGATTACAATTCTATACCTTTGAAAATTATTATTATTATATATAGTTTTATAAAAGATGTTACTAAGTTAAAACATTTAAACTAAATTATATTCAAAATATTTTGAAAACTTAATTTTTCTTCAAAACGTTTCAAAACTAAATTTCATATTAGTACAATTCAAAATAGTTTTATTCATTTCTCAATAAACCAATTTCAAACTTATTTAAATCATATTACTCCATACTTAAACGTACAAAACTATACTTATATACTTTGTCAAATAATATACTTTTCAAAATTACTTAGCTTTGAAAAGTTAACCTTGATTGGGAAGTGCTCGAACCTTCAAAATGGTCGAAGAAATCATATTTTCAATCGAAGAGTTGGAAATCACCAACAAATCAGTAAATCAATTCCAAAAGATAGGGTTATATCAATCAAATTCGAAACTCAAGAACTGAACACCGGCTCATTTCAAAACCGTGTGATATATAGATATATATATATATATATATATATATATGCATATCTTTTCGAAAGTCAAATTATACTTCAGTATTTGAAATCAAAATTGGTTTCGCAAATCAATCGCATAGCAAAGCTACCGAAGTGGCTTCTCCCCTACTCAGAAACTCGAAAATCAATGTCAATGATGCATGCATTCATCGCCGAAATTATTTTCCAGCGACATAAGTGGGTTCTGGACTTCTATTTTCTCGAAGACTTCTTTTGAAATTTCTTCGAAATCATTGGAATTCATTTGAAGTCATTTGAAACATTTCTTATTTAGAAAATACTTTTAAATCGTATTATTATATATTTTCCAAAATCTTAAAACCAATTTCAAAACATCGGAAGTCAGTCTCTCGAATTTCAAATTAAAACCCTTCAGTTATAATAATTTTTATATAAATCCATTTCTTATATAAAATCTTCAAAATTTCAAGTCGTTTCAAAATTTCAAATTCTCGTTTTTAAAAGGTATAGAATCCTTGTCGAAAACATTTTCACTTTTATATATAGAATAAAATCATACTTATCAGAATAATAATTCGATATATAAAACAATTTCTAAAATACAAACAAACTCGATTTTCAAAGGATGATTCAAGAATGGATTTCCAAAACAAAGATAGGATCATCTAAACTGAGGGTATAGAATTCTCCGGTGAATCAGTGCCAATTGTAAAGGAGTTTCACCCCTTTACAAATCATTTAAAGATTAGCGGGATCGCATATTCTTACAGAGATCTTTTGAAATGGAGTTATGGGATACTCCAAAATCAAGAAACACGAATAGGGAGAGAAGATAATGGATTTTGGAACCGCAGGTCACATTTCAAAGTCCAAAGGAAAAAAACCAAATCAAGAGGAAGAAATTCAAGCTCGAACGAAAGTGATTCTGCAAATAAATTTACTATATATCCAATGCTTTCCTAGAGCCAAAGCTTTGATATCAACTATAACGACCTGATATTTCGGACCATTCAAATTGACAATAATCCACACATGTTAGACTTGAATTGCTCAAAATATCATATTGTTAATTTAAAATTTGGCAAAACTCAGCATATACTGTAAATAAATCAATCACAAACACAGAGTAGTATAATGCAGCGGAATAGATAAATAGTAGTTCATGATGCTACTAAATAAACATCAGAGTTAGAAATAAAATACAGCAGGATAACTCAAACACACTAAAGTCTCGAATACAAACAGATAACATCTTTGAACTAATCAACTGGAAAACTGAAAGCTGAATCGATAGTTGGATCTCGAAATGAGCTCCAGACTCCAAAGGTGAGTCTCAAATGCTGTATCACTCAGTCTGACCCGAATGTAAAGCAAAACACAAAACACTCGAGTCAGGATTAACATTCTTATATCAATAAATCCAACTCAAGTGAAATATCAACTGAAATACAATAAACTTAAAGGATGTTTGGGATAACCATCCTCTAAGGATCCGTCGAACTATCTACAATGCAGAAAATATACACTATAACACCGTGGTCATTTCAATAAATTTGTATTTCAAAACCAAATTGTCATTTCCATTAAATATATATATATATATATATATATATATATATATATATATATATATATATATATATATATATTTCCTCAATTTCACAAATAGATTCTAATCAATTCGAGTTCCAAATTCACATTTAATTCAATTTAGATTTATCCATTTTAATTCAATTTAATTTCTAAATAACAAATTCAAATTTTATTGATTTCAAATACAGATCTGGATAACAAATAAACCATTTGAATTCCAGCATTTCAAAGCTTTAATATTCGATATTTTCAAAGTTCAATTTAACGGTTTCATATAGATCTTAACTCATTATTATTAGTCTACATATATTCACTTAATAAATTCAGTATTATTTAAATAACCTTAATTTACCCTTAAACTAAATGTTCCTTTCGATTTGTTTAAACTTGAAATATCCATTTAGTCTTATTAAATCAAAAATCAAATTATAAAATCAATCTTAAACTTTAACTTCAATAGTTCAAATCGATTAAAATTTAGTAGAATTCTTAATTAAATACAATCTCAATTAATTAAGCTTTATCTTCTCAACCTTAACTTATTCAAATTATTACAACAATCTATTTTGATATATAGATTTAAATAAATACTTAATCGTATTATATATATTAAATCAATCTCAATAATATTATTATTAACTTTTTATATAAAATTACCATATATATATATGATATTTTAAGAACCAATATTTATTAGAAACCATATATTTCTTTCAAAACCATAGAAATTATTTTCAAACATTTATATATGGACCAACGGTGTCTGTATATTTTTTCCTATCCTATTGGCAAGTGATACAAATATTTATCATTTCAATTCGTAATATATACGGTAGATATCATTTCGACCCGCAATCCCAAATTCAATTCAATGAAAATTGCTTGGGTTTATCATTTCAACCCATAACGATTTTCTCCTATTCTAAAGTCCATTCGTGTATGTATCATTTCAACCCATAGTGAATTCTATACTAATAGGGAACTTGCAGAGTGATAACAGATAATATAAATATAATAACAGGCATATATCATCAATAACAATATAATATAAACAACAGGATATGGTGTGATATCCCACATGTGAACGGTTACAGATAATAGCATATATAACAATTTAAATAACTACATCAGCATATTTCAATTGTCGTTTCAATTGAAATCAAATTTAATAAATAAAAGAACGTTAATCGTGAGTGATTGCTCACCTTTCGAGGCTAGAGAGATAGACAACGAAGTTGAGTTACGAAATCCTGGCACAAATCCAAAACAACTAATTCAGTACGAATTCGACGAACAACTGATGAATAGAAATTGACGAGAACAAATAAGAATCAACTTGATATATACAAAAAAAAATATTTGTTTCAAAATCAATTTCAATACATATATAAATAGAATTTATATATACATATATTCAAAACAAACGTGTTAACAAAATCATTATATAATATATAATAAAACACATATAATTTATAAAATAAATACTATTACAAACCTCTACACATATATACTTTGAAATCAACCATATGGTTATACTATAAACTTATTAAATAAATATATATATATATATATATATATATATATATATAAACCAATATGCAGAGGTCTAAACATATATATAAAGTGCAGTAAAAGTTTATACTTTAAAGCATGCAAGCATATATATAAAACTTACACCATTTCAAAATCTAATATATATACTTATCAATCATTATATACAGCGGTATAAAAAACACTTTAATATAACTTTTCCAAACTTTATACATGTAACAACATACTTTTCTCTTTCCAAAACAACAAACTGTATGTATAACAGCTAATAGAACACAGCCTACGTCTTAAACTATGATATATATATATTGGTATAATACTTCTTTTATAAATTAATATATACTTTCTTCCAGAATATATATTATAAATCAACATTTGCTATGAAATAATACAACTTCAATACTATGAATACTTATATATATATATATATATATATATATATATGATAAATGTACCAACTATAGACATATGCAAACCTTTATACTTTTTTTTGACACCAGTGCTTATATCACATTATACGACTATAAAGAAGATATTTAAAACAAACATTGTAACTTACAGGTTATGTAAACTCTTCGAAATATAAACACACACACACACACATATATATATAACTTTATAATATAAACAGAATATATAACTTATATATATATATATTTATTTAACTTATATATAACAGTTTATATTATAAACTAACATACTATATATAAACAAAAACATATATATATATATATATATATGTGTGTGTGTGTGTACAATTTCATAAACTGAAGTTATATATGACTGTAAATTTTCTATATATGTAAATAAACTAATACACATACTCAGTGACATATATATATACACACTTTTGCAACTTTGTAAACTGTATAGTATATACCACATAATATAATATAAATAATATAACATACCCATATATAAAAGAGGAGATGATGGCGGTGGTCGGAGAAGATGGTGGTGGTTGAGGCCGAGCTAAACAAGAGGAAGCAAGGCAAAACAAATGGAAAAAAAGAAGAAAAGTATAAAGAAAGAAGCCATTACTTACAGATTTTTTTGTGGCTGCGAGAAATGAAAGATGAGAAGTAAATTTTCACGTGAAAATGAGTTGGTGGCGGCTAGGGTTAAGGATGCATGGCTAAAATTTTGGAGAAGTTATGGTAGGAAATCAAAAGGGTGGAAAATATAAAGGCAAGAAATCAAATGAAACGTATGCCTATAGTTGAAACAAGTAACGTATCTTAATTGATTCTTTTCCTATAAATTAAAGAAAGATGTATACAAAAGAAGCCTTCAAAAAACAAATAAATACCAGAACATTTAATAAATAAAATTTAAAAGATATGCATTTAAGTCACTAACGTATGTCTATTTGAAATTTCTTTCCGAGAAATAAATATGGGATCTAAACACAGAACTATTCAATTTATAAATGAATGTCTAAATAAATAAAATATAAAGATAAAGTACAGATAGATATTATGTAAAATAAGTAAATAATTTTAGGAAAAATAAAAAATAAATAAAGAAAATACTCTATTCAATTGAAACTAGAATTAAAATTTGTAAACAAAATACAACTAACATTGGAAAATTTCAACTATACTTATAAAATGTTTTTAAAAATAAAATATATATACATAACATGTCATGTTACACATGTAAACGTACAACATGACATGGCAAACAAAAATATTATTTATATAAATAAAATAATCAATTTTGTTAAATAAAACAATTTACATACAATAGTTTAAAAAGCATAACTTTCACAATATTAATCAGATTTCAAAGAAACAAAAGGCAGTATACTTAGAATTTTATTCACTTTCATAAAATAAAGATAAATTTCAAAAGTTCAAATTTTAAATTTTTTAAATTAAAAGTCAAAATTTTACAACATTGGCAAAAATTCACATTTCTGGAAAATATTCTATTTATTCATGTTTGGAATTATAGTACACATAAAAATCAAAATTTGTATTTACAAATAACAAAAAGGGATTTTTAGGCACATGGAAGAAGTTGCAAAAAAATTTAGTCTTAGGGACAGCAAGTTTGTTTTTTAGTCTGAAGTACACTTTGTAGTGTAAATCACAGAATGATAGATGTAACTATCATTTTCTATTTATACTATAAAGTGTCCTTCAGACTAAAAAACAAACTTACCGTCCCTGAGACTAAATTTTTTTGTATCTTTTTCCTTATGCCTATTTTCCTCTGACAAAAATATCCATTTTAATAAATAACATAAAGTTTTTAAATCAGGAAATTCAGTTTAAAATAATTAGAATATACAATTAAAACAATCACAAAATACCGGTTTGTTACATATCTCAGATTACATATCGTGCTTTTACACTTTTTTCCCTACGGGTTGCCTCATCCTCGAGATGAGATGTATTTGTGATATATATATCTGTGCTCCGATCCTACTACGATTGAACTGTGCAAAGAAGACTGGCGTTTTTTTTTAAATTTAAGGCGTTAGAAAAATTTTGTGAAAATTGGAAACTTTTTGATAACTAAATTTTTGATATTAAGTTAAGATTTATATGATATTATTTGGTTTTGAAAAGATAACTATAAATGGATTTTTTTAGAGATATTTTATAATAAGTTTAATTAATAGATTTTCGAAAAGTTAAATGAATTTGAAATCTGAATTTAAAGATTTGTATTGGAAAGTTAATGGATTTTGTGACTTTTTTTACTTGGTAATTTCGAGGACGAAATTCTTTTAAGTAGGGAAAATGTAACGAACCAAGATTTCGGTCATTTGAAATTCATATATTTAATTGATTTCAAATATTTAGAAGTAAATTTTATAAGCTGAATAGATTATATTTGAAATATAGTGATTTAATTGAATAACTAAATTTCAATTTAATATTTGAAATTGAAGAAATAATTGAAATTTTAATTTAATGTGAATGAAAATGATTGACAAAGTTGCATTAAGTTCTATTTGAAATAGAATGAGGTTAGAGAACTTTTGAAATTGAATTAAAAGTTAAATTATAGAAATTGAATATTTTAATATTTAATTAACGTGTAAAAATAACCATTTTCAAAAAATCTCGGATTTCGACGAAACTAGCTTCATTATATCTGTAATGTTTTATTATTGTAAGATTTCAAATTTCATGTCAATCGGATTTACGGTTTGTTCGTGGCAAGCTAAAACGCGTAGAAATTCATTTAAGTGAATTTTTAAATTTAAATATTCGATTTGAAAATCTATCTTTCAAATACGATCAAATTGGCTTTCGATACATATTTCAATTGTGTTCGGAATAGGGGTAAAACATTATAAACGCAAGACGACACGCTTTGTTTGGAGTTCGGAAAAATTTCGGGTGAATAGTTTCGCGAAGTTTTCTGTAATAGGCCAACTTATTTTCTATTTTGCCAACCCTAATTCAAAGCTAGGGTTAGCCGCTGCTAACAAATCAATAGATAGGAAATTTGAAATTTCTTCCTCCATTATCTCTCAATCCACAAATAATTAACAAAAGTGTTCAACTACAAAAGTGTAGAGCATGATGAGATCTCCAACTTCAACGGCTGTGATCGAATTTGAGCTGATGGATCGTCGGCAAATTAGCTGCATGTGGGCTACAATCATGCCGTTTTCTGAGGCAAATGGAGGGTCGAGTGAGACCGTTCTTCGGTCGTATATGCATGGCATTTGTGCCTTTGACGTGGTGAAGCCCGATCGTCTTTAAGTTGCTCGAGGTGATCGCGTTAATTCGTGATCGAACAGCGGCTTTGGGTATGTTTGACCTGATGTTCGAACGTGATGGGAAAGATGGGAGATGCGGCTCGGATCTCATCTCAACAAATTGAACGGCCCGATTATTTTAAGGTTTAAGATTAAAAAAAGTGTAAATTATATTATTTAAATAGTACAATCTTTAAAAATGTGTACCTTCTTCATACGAGATCCGTTTTTGACGAAATGAATTGCGTTGGGTCCGTATTGACAACATTACATTTTAGATCTAGTTTGGAGTTGATTGGCGCTAGTGTAAATTTTAGGTAAAATTAAATGTTTGTTTAATTTCATTCGGAATAAACACTGCAACTGCTATTGGGATCAAAGTGAATACAACTCACTCTTTCTCACTCACTGATATTTTTATATAAGTGAGAAATAATTTGATTTATGATGATTTTTTGGATGATGTATAATATATTATCTATGTATTGATTGGTATTTGGATATATTCCTGCCTATTGGAGCAGATGAGACCCTATACGTTTCCGTGTATGAGCGGATGACCCTTTGTACGTGCAACTGCCTCGAAGTGGAAATTGTACACATATTCTAATATGTATATTTGTTGCAAGTGACAGGTTGGAGGGATCCAACTAGATTCCTTACCATTGTTGATTTATTTACAAATATTGTGATATATGTTGTTATCATATAATATATGATGTTTTGGATGCCGTGATTGATGTATTTAGTGCTATTGCAGCATTGGGACTATTTTTGAAAATATACAAATATTAAAGTGATGATTTTCAAATTTAAAAGGGTTTTCAAATGATTTTGAAAATAGATATTTTGTTAATTTTTAAATCATTAAGGAATGTATTTATTTGAAACAAATAAAAGTTATAATTTTTATGTTATAAAAATTATGATTTTTGTGAAATATATTAAAATGTGATTTTTGAAATATGAAGTTGACTATTTTGTAAAATAGTTTAAACTGATAATTTTTGAATTATTATAAATGATATATATATATATATATAAGATTTATAAATTTGATATTCTGTAAATCAAAATAATGGAATTATAAAGGAGTTTTGGAAGTGTTAAAATGAGGATATAAATGGGTTTTATAAGTAAATTGGATGTGTGAATTTGTGAAGTTATAAAAGATTTTGTAAATAAATGATTTATAAATAAATTGGATTTTGGCATATAAATGAGATAAATGGAATTTGGTAAATAAAGGATTTTACAAATTGAAGTTTTTATAAAATAGAAATGTGAATGTATAAACATTGTTTATAAATTTGAAATCAATTGAATTTGATAAGTTAAATGCGTAAGTTTATTAAAGGCATTATATCCACGATATTGGACAGTGGATTATCTTTTAAATGTATAGAATATTTGATTTAATAAATGAACTATATTCACGATTTTGGACAGCGAATAATGTTTTGAAATTAAATGAATGGTTTGAAAAAAGTGATATTTTAAATGGAGTTAAATGGCTTAAAGATGTGCTAAAATGTTTTGAGTATCGAATATATAGATTTCAACATTCATTGTTGAAATAGACGTTTTCAAGAAGTATGGAAATAATGGACAATAACACTGTTGTTATAGTAATTGATTTTTGAGAGGAAATGTTTTGTATAGTATATGGGATTTATATATCTATCTTACTTTCGAACCCCTATACTAATGATTTTGGATTGTCATAACGATGTCTTACGCAACATTCGTTTTGACCCGAATAAATGTGTTTTACGAGAATGTTTTCCTTAAAGAATAAAATATATACTTAATCGTCTTTTAAGTATATGTAGTATTTTCTAAGAGTTGAAAATAAAGAGATTTGTGAATATGCTTATATTGTTTAAATAAGTATATGGAGATGTTTTCCAATATTGAAGTATTGAATGGTTTGAGATTATATCTTTTTAAAAGATAATTTAAAGTAAATATTTGGCAAGTTATTTAATTAATAAAAGATCAATTAAAAGGGCCTAGTGATTTTTATGGTGCTGAACATTTGTTTGTTTGCTTGGATAGTAAATAGCCAACTATCAAGCTTGGCCATTTTAGTTCCTTGACTTGATATGGAAACTATTTAGTCGTACACTTAGTACGTAGCCTTCTGTTCAAGCTTGATTATCGTTTATACTGAGGATGTTGATTCGTGTAGTGCGGAGCATTACTACAATCTATCGAGCTTCCTTCTTGGCCCGAAGGATAGCAAGTTGAAAGTTGGAGACGTGATAAGTCTACGAGACTTAGTTTCTGTGTGAGGTTGAAAAACGCTTTTGCGTTGTTGGTGCGAAAAGACCAGGATCAGATTTATCTAAAAACCACTTCGGACCAACATATATGCATTCGATTGTGCAGGTTATTGACGATATTTATATCTAGGCTTTTCATAGTGGGGGACTGCTTATTGATCGTTTAGGGTTAAAATCCCAATATACATATAGTAGCAGTGGTCTCTTTATTAGGAAATATCCAATGCGAGAAATATTCGCTACTAATCCTAGGGATTTCCCGACAGGATGTGGTAGGAAAATACCTTCAGTTTGTCCTGTTCCTGGACGACTTATATGGATGTACATTGCATTTCTAAAGATTACGTACATTGTTTTTACAAACGTGCATCAGTGGTGGCGGAGAAGGCAACTTCTCTTAGCTTAACACGCTCCTTGAGACATATGAGCTCAAGGGTTGTATTTTTGTGGAAGGCAATTAGTAGACAAACGGAAATGATCGTGTGGCATTCAAAGTGATGTGATATGTGATTGTGAAAGGTAATCGTTACCTCAGGCCTCATCAACCGGAAATGACCAAAACATGGTTAGATGCAGCAGAGCTAAGTGGGTCACTCCCAAGTAGAATATGATCATCCCCTTCTAGATGTATTTTTACACGCTGTGACGTCGTGTATCTGATTATTATGGTTTTTATGCTTAGAGGGCCCTTGGAAATGGTCGGTAACGACCGAAGGATGACATATTTGGTACCATCTAGTCATAGAGTTGGGCAAGTCATGTGTTTGTAGAGGGCAGATGTTCTATGTCTTGGTACATTCTTCTAGAGATGTACTGCCGGAAGATAGTCCCTTCACCTGGTAATTTGTTTATAAATCCAAACTCCACTACGTACCTGCCATTTTTTTGTAGAGCCTAGTATGCTGGAATTTAATAATGGTAACAATTTTCGGCTATTTTGAATACTGTTTGTATACTAGACACTAGTATAATATCACTTGATTTGATATGA
This sequence comes from Allium cepa, assembly GCA_030765085.1. NCBI lineage: Eukaryota > Viridiplantae > Streptophyta > Magnoliopsida > Asparagales > Amaryllidaceae > Allium > Allium cepa. The sequence continues at coordinate 507,797,018 of CM060944.1, read as the reverse complement.
AAGGTTTTATTTATCGTAAGGTAAAAACATGTCTGTGTTTATATGTGGGCGTGTTTTACGAGATACTTTTGTTTTGATAAAGGAAAAGTTTGGTAATTTAATAAATTCAGTTGAGTGTATTTCTCACGCTGGTTACCAGACTGACCCGGACGTTCTTCCTTTCCAATGCTCGGGTCAGACCGAGTATATTTACAGGTTCAGTTTTGGTGCTCTTGGGGCTTCACCAGGAGAGATGGAGATATTCATTTTGTGTACGCATATCGGTTTTGATTACTGATTATCCGCTGTGCTTAGTTGTTGTTTATATTATCGTCAATTGTGAGATAGGTTATTATAACTATCCAGGCGGATAACTAGTGATTGATTGTTGAACTCGGATTGATGTATGTATATATAGTTTCTGTTTTGTAATGATCATTGATATGATATTATATGTTTTCTGCTACGATGTGAGGTTCTGTATTGTTCTGTTTGGTACTATCTTCTCTCTTTCTTCTCTTCTCTTCTTCTCTCTTCTCTTCATTCTCTTGACTTTCCGTCAGTCTATGCTTTTTGGATCAAACATATGTGGTTTATTGTCGATTCAAAGGGTACGAATTTGTGGGTCATCACAACCACCGTTGTTCGTTCCCTATTCACACGACTAGAAGTTTACAAAAGTTCAAAAGAGAACTATAAATAAAAAAAATACAAAACCCTAAATAAAATTGAAGCCCAAAATAATAAATGCCGGCCCAAAGAAACACTATGATAAAAATTTGTTCCCCTATTCTCTTTTTATTCTTCGTCCTGTATTCTTTGTTTTATGAACATTGGCTGCCTCATTCGCTCCTCTTCCAACAATTTAGGTCTTCGTGATAACTGAGGACGTCGCTTGAAATTGATGTTCGAATTGAAGTAAACTTTGCCTCTGGATCCTTCCTCAAACGAATCATTGGCTATGATTTGCTCTATTGTTTTGCTTTGATTATGCCTACGGCTATTTCTAGGATCGAGTTCGAATCAATGAATCTGGTATGTAAATTATGTCGTTTAAATGCTCTTTTATTTTGCCTTGATTTGAACTTGATTCAAATTGTTGATTTGGGATTTAAATCGAAACTTGCCTCTGTGGTTTTTCTTAAATTCGAATAAGTAGTAGCCGATGATGAGATTGGGTTAAATAGGATTCGAAATCCTATAATCTCGTTCGTATATATTTTGTTTGATTTCTGTAATTGATATGCTTGGCCACTGATTTTCGATGTAATGCTGGTGATTAATCCTGACTAGTTCAATTCGTATATTTTCTATTATGGTTGCTTGGTCACCACGGCTTCATAAGTTTGCTTTAGATTTCGTTCCATTCTTTTCTGATTTAACTTTGGCCACTTTGAATTTGTGACAATTGACTTCGAATTCATGAATTTCATTTGCTGGTAATTAACACTTCTCTGAAGTTTGCTTAAAATCTGCATTTGAATGTGACCTTAAGTAAATTTGATTTTTTTGTTTTACTGCTGCAACTTAATTTGCGTTGTGCTTTGCTTCCTTGTTCTTGTTTCTACTATTAGTAACCATACACATACAAACATGTATGTACATACATATATATATTTGTGTATATATGTGTTGGGCATTTTCATTTGTCTACCTAGCTTGTACATTCATATTATGATAATCATGTTACTTTAAAACTGTCCATCTCATTGGACTTGTATTCTTGAATCTAGTATGGTTGCAGTTTGGGGTTTCCAGTTTCCTCTGAAGCTTTTCATTCATGTTAATTCATCTGTGTTATCCTTGTTGAAATGCACTGAATCATTGCACTAGTATACATGTATATATGTTATTGTTTTGGTCTTTGTTTCCATTTGGTTCGGTTCACTTTGAACTTCTGATCAGGGTTCATCTTGATTTTGGAACTTCTCTACACTTTGGTTGATGGTCTCCATACACATATACATGCATATATGTATGTATATATGTGCGTTTGACTTGATTGCACTTGTATCCAATGTGCTACTTGCTATATGAACCTGAACTGAGTTGCCATTACACCTGCTTGCTTTGTTGTATCTGTGATGGACTTTGGTTCCTTTTGCGTTGTTGTTCCATTAGCATATGTTAGTACATTTCCAGTTTAGCTTCCGAACTTCATGTGTACATCCATTTGCTATGTCTACTCTTGCATGATCTGATTCACTTCAGTTCTGAACTTGTTCATTTTCTTTTTGACCTTTGTATATTTGAGCATGTTAAACTTATGTTAATTTGGGACTTCATATATACATCATTTTGTTGCAGTCTTCTCTGTTGTATATCTTCATGCTTTTTGAAATTGCTCTGCCAATTTGTCCACTGCTTCATTAAGTTCATTTCTCTGATCATGTACATGACTTATGTACTTATGATTACATTCATTATGGACTAGTTAGGTGCACTGTGTGGTTTGTATGCTTATGCACTCGATTGCCTTTGGTATAATTTGTTGCATTGCATCATGTGCTTTGTTTGCATTGAGTTGTTGTGCTTCTTGTAACGTGAGTATGTTGGATTCATGAAGCTACATGTTGCTTTGTACTGAGCCTTGTAGATGTGCAATATGATTCATTGCACCGTAGTCTTGTATTCTCTGGTTCAATGATGATGCTTTGAGTCTTGTGCTTGTTGTATGTATGCATGTCTAAAGCATTGTGACTTTGTTCTGGTTGGAGTCTTCATGTGTATGCACTTCTGTTGTCTTCATTTGGTCTTGCTCATTGATCTGGTTGAAATTTGTGGCCTTGGTTTCACTTGAGTCTGAGCTTGTGCTTATCTGGTTCACTTGAACTTTGAACTTTGAGCTTGAGAATGGTTATGTTGATTTGGTCGAGAATCATATGCACTTGAGTCGAATCCAGCCTTAGCTCGGATTTAACCTTGTGCTCACCCGTCCCTGTAGTTTTAACAAATGTCCAACCTACTCCGAGGCATATATATATTTATATATATATGAGAGTGTGTATATAGATGAGCATTACTGTATTTCCCCCAAAAAGAAAAACCCCCATAACGTAATCGCTGGTCAACTAGCCCTAACTACAAAGGTTGATGAATCCGAGATACAGCTTTAAAATTTAAGCTAGTCATACGACTAACGCATCTTGAAGCAACTCGGTTAAGGGTTAACTAGCACACTACCAACCAAACATATAAACAACCAATCTTTGGGGAAATGCATAACCCATACGAACTTTACACCAGTAGGAAGTGTAATACATACAGGATTAACCCGAACTTCACTACCGATCACTAGGGACTGTGTGACTCCCCACCTCTATGCTCATAATAACAAAGAGTATTAAAAGGAAATACTGTCTGTCATTACAAAGAATAAGGCTAGATAGGAGCGGCCATCCGTAGTTGGGCCTTACACTAGTATTGGTTATCTCGATAGGAGTGGTATATATTTTTATTTTTCATCTCTTATTTATTTACTCCCATCGACATACCCAATTCCAGTATAAAAACGAACTACGATGGTTCATAATAGTTTAGGACAATATATATAATACTAACACATATAAGCTAAATGCGAAACACAGATAATACCAAATCTCATATATATAACTAAAATCAGTTACAGTACATGTGATACGATACATATGATACAACTACAACTGTCGACTCTGGAAGTTACATATACAAGTACATTATCATAAATAATATACATGAATACATATCTTCCTATACTAAGACAACGACTACTCCAAAAGATATAAAGAGACTTCATAGCTCAAGCAGCAACCCCAAAGCAAGATATCTACAATCTGTAATAACTCGGTCTGACCCGAGTATTAAATTCAAAAGAAAATAATACACGGGTCAGTCTAATTCAAACTCAGTTATTAATGCACGGAAGCAATAAAAAATAAATAACAATTAGACGACAGTCACAATAAATTCACCTATCCAATCCTTTAACAAGGAAATCGGATAACGGTAAATATAACACGTAACAATGTTAAACAACAAATCAGCAAATTCAAATTATCAACGAAGATAAATGAAAGGGTTATAAATGAAGATAATTTAGAAAACAACAGAATTGACTAGACGGCAATTAACAACAAAATCTAATTATTAAATAAATAATTAGAAACTCATAATCTTATTATCAAATAGATAATTAGACAACAACAAAAGGATCAAATCAAAACAAATCAAATTACAATTTCAAAATATCGAATTGGACACACAAAATAATTCAAGCAATTGAAATTATCAATTAAGACGTCAATTCTGGTAGGGCCGCAGTACACGCACGCGTGTACTGCCTCGCCACTACAGCATGAAATACTCAAAAGAACAATGAATCAAAAGCAACTGGCACCAACTCGAGATCAAGTTTGAGTTATACGACTCAAACTCAACTGGTCATTGTTATCACAAAACATAAATGCACACGCAAGGCTACTGCATAGTGCAGCAACAATATCAGTGCAACAACTATTACAAAGACAAATGTATCAAGCAGAAAGCAGAAGGACATGCACAAGTTGTACATGTGAAACAGACCAAATGCCATCAAGTGATACAAGTACTCAAGCTCAAGACAGTACAATCCAAAAATGCAACAAAATGGAACTGCAGCCACCACATGAATACAAGGGCAGAACTGCAACAAAAACTGCAGCCACCACAAGATTACAAGGGCAAGATTGCAACAAAACTCTGTGTAAATGCAATATGAACCAGACAATACACAAGTGAGATTATCTCGAGGTAAATAGCCTCAAAACACTCAATGCAGCCTCGACCTAAAATCAAAAAGAAACAATGCAACTCAAAATCCAATCAAATGCACTGCATCACATGTACAAGATACAGGCACCAGTGGAACAAAATGTCGCAGATTATACATGAATGAAAAGCAACTACAGAGAGAAACATCAATTCATATGACCAAGTGCACAAAGGCAGTGGTATCACAACCAAGCAGTGAAACTCAAAACAACAAAGACTAGGCATCCCATTCATGTTAACCAGGCAGCAAGCAAAGTCGACATGTACTTCATGTACTATGCAACAGAGAAAGGAATAATGCAAACAAGACCAGAATGCAACTACACAAGACAGTTTAGCAAAGTGCAGACACAAGTGGTACAAGACTAAACCCAACATCAGCAACAAGTGAAGTACAATGCCCAGGAACAAAAACAAAATGAACCGAGGTTGCTATAGAGATGAACCAGAGGGAACCAAAGTAACTGCAGTAACTCAAAGCAGTAATTAACAAGTAAACCAACTACAGTTCAATGCCAATGCAAAGGGGATGACCAAAGATGGCAAGTCAGGGAGTAGCATATACAAAGTCAGAGGACCGAAGTCACAAAAGAAATCAACAGAAATCGATGTCGTGAAAGAAATCAACATCGTCTAAAGGAAATCAAATGACCGAAGTCAAGTGAAACCGAGGTGACCACGAAAACCAAACAGTGCCATAAAACCCAAACATGACAGTAAGAAGTGCCACGAAACCACCCAGTTCAACAGTCGAGTATCATGTCACGATATACATGATGAAGCAACCCAGTTAAGTGGCTGAAATCAAACTAGTGACAGAGATTCAATTTATAACAAAGTCAAATGTATCAAGCCAAAAGCCACAGAGTAACCATAACTGTGTTTTAACAAAATCAAACATATCCAGGTTGACACAGATGGCCAAAGTCCACTGAATACAGTTCAATATCAAATTAATGGTGATGGCCGAAGTCAACCTAAAATAACAGCGACTTCGAAACCGTGGTGAACAATGGGAAACAGTGTCAAAGAAAATCAAAACAGTGTCAACCAAGTAACACGAAAAGAATAAATTGAATAAGTCAGTGAAATCATCAACATCAAAACAAAAATCGAATAGCCGAAGCATAGTTGAATTAGATATGAGTGAAATAAAAATCACTCACCTTTCATCCAAGAGCACGAATCTGAATAATCGAGTGAAGCCCAAAAATCGAACCCTAACAGCCACAAGCATCTCAGAGACGAGCAACTAAAAAGTAAGGAAATCGAGTTGTAATCGGCAACAATGAATTAGCGAAAAACCCTAATTGCTGAAGGCGGAGGATCAAACAAAAACGAGCCGCCATATCCATTCTTTCGTATGTTTTGTTTAGGGTTTTGAAGAGAAGTAAATGGATAAAGGGGAACGGTTTTCCTTTTTGATAATTATCACGGCCCAAAAATAAAAAGGAAACATGGGTTAAAATTTTATTTAAAGTCCACTTAACCCATAACAAATTTTTAAATAAATTTCAACTGATTAAAAACTTCCAACAACAATTAGCTATCACCAATAATCATTTAATGACGATAATTAATTGATGCGAAATCACGGGTTGTTACAGACTGACTGAATACTCAACCTATGCCCAGCCTTGCTCTACAAATACCAATGCTGGCATAGCACCGATCTCTCTACGCAGCTCTCAATTATATTTTCCTAGTACAAATCAAGGAAAATTCCCATTACGGTTACTTAGTACCTCCGTTTTTGAATTAAAGAAGACGCCATTCCAACTAGGCATGGTCGTAAGTTAACTCCTTATTATGGAAGAAGCAGACCCCATTGGCTATTTAATATCTGCCACCCCTGAGTAAACCCTTTGACCACCCAAAGGTACCCTAGCCATTCAATACTTCAACTCGAGCCAAAACCCTAGCATATTTTTCTACCTGGTACACGCACACATATCCCTCCTATGGGTCCTATAGCTGGAGATGTCTCGCTTCGATGATATGTATGAACAACAACCGGTAGACTCTGATGGAAAGCAGACTTCTGTTGTGTAACTCTACCGACCCCGCGTCTAACCCCATACTAAACCAGGTCATTTATAATTAACCTAAGTTTTAGGCTAGGCTCGCTAATTCACACCCATTACAAATGTATTATTGAGGCCTTATAATTTCAATTGGAAATTACTATGCCTAATAAGCTCAATTAGATTTTGTACATTAATTTTTTTATGAACTTTCCTACTTATATTATAGACTTGCTATCTTTAAATTTCTACTCTCATTAATATTAATGTCCTTTATAAATGAACTTTTATGTTCAAATTGGAAAAAAATTAATGACTTTCAATTATAAATTGCAAATTTAATTAATTATGCCTACTTTAGTTTCTTTATAAATCATTCCTTTAGTCTTAGCGATTAAATCTACTAAATAAGTTAATACCTATATTTATGCGATTTTTGCAACTTCCCATTTACTTCTTAATTTATTGTAGTATTCATATTTTAGTGTTTATTTGTAATTAGTATTATAATCGACATCTACTAATTTATTTATTAAGCTTATACGGTCTTTATGTGTTTGTGTATTTTATTTGTATGTAGATTATTTATAATTAGATATATTATACATATATATATATATATTTACTTTTAGGTATTTACGAATATACGCTTATGCGTAAATTCTAGTTTCCACATTTTAATACAATGAAACTGTATCTTTCCTAAAGAGAAATATTGCCATTACAAATCTTCCATAAACTACCTAAAGTGGGATTATGCTGTGTTTGTAATTACAAGGAATTCACTCTGATTATTTTTATTCAAATAGATAGTGCGAACTACGGAAAAATTCCTACTTTGCACGTCCCTTGCACCTAGATTGTGGATATTCCTTATCATTTCAAACACAATCTTTCATATACATAAATGTGATGTTGAACAGTTTATTAAATTTCATACGATAATAAATATACTAAATTGTACATTCTACAATTCTAATGGATTAAAAAAATCCCAAATCAAAGTAGAACCTTCCAAATAAATGGTTAGAAAATAACAAATAATAGAATTTGGAAATAACTAATCAATCTCATCAATACCGTATTTCACCATTCCAAAAATTGTTGATCTAAATAACATATATACCAATTTCATCAATTAATCCAAATTGTTGAATATGTCGGCAAGGGTTGCAATTTAGATATGAAGCCCACAATTCCATGATTTTCACATAATCGTACTGATCAAATTAAAATTCAACTTTAAAAAAAAAAGTAATACAATGTAAATCAAGTATTTTTCCACTCACCTTATGGCTTTCAAATCTCCAAATCCAAATGCATCCTTCTTACTTGACCCTTTTTCTTTCCAATCAAAATATATACTAAAAGTGTACACACACCCATTAGAATTTTAGATCTGAGAGGAAATTTGAGTTTGAGTGGAATATAGATTATATAAAACTAAAATTACCTTTTCACATAATTTATTCATTCCTTCTTTTCTGCTCTTTGATTTTCCTTCTCTAATGTGTGTGTGTGTTTATTTCTTCTCTTTTATTTCCTGCCCTTCTCCAATGTGTTTATGTATTATCTTTATAATTTCTAGAAGTAGTGGAGAAGGAGAAATGGCAGATCTTCTCTACCGAGTTCGAAAAGGATGAGAAGAAAAGTGTGGGGTTTGGCCTGTATTTACAGATGCTAGAATCAATCAGGTCTGTTAGAATATTATTTATTAAATTCGGGTTGTTCAGGCTGAAGTTCATAGCACTGGCAATAAGTTTGACCGATCCACTAATGGAATGTAGCGGTCGATCGATAGGGGTTTACCGATCATTCTCCTATTATCAACCGGTAGGGTCCAGGTATTAATTATTATTTATTTCCTAAATTTGGGATTTCTTTTTAGTTATTTTCAACCTAAAACCTTCAAACATATATAACTTCTCCTTTTTGATTTTAATCACAAAGCTTTATGTATGAAAGTTGCTTAGAAAACCAACACGAACACAATGGTGCAAGTTTCATAGCCAAATTATGATGTTTTCTTAAATTTCTTTTTTAAGCCTTATAAATTATTGTTCATTTTTTAATTAATTATTGTTATTTTTTACAGAGCATTACACATTCTGCAATTGTTCCAAACAAATAAATGTATGTAGCCTCCAAATGCCTTCGACGATCATGATTAATTCACCATCCATTATATTGAGAGTGTTACACATGCTAATCTCATTGGATATACTAATATATCATTTTTGATACATGTTGACTAGGAACATTAGATGATAAGTATTTATTTTATCAGTTAAATATTCATGGTTACGAATACGTTTGTAACTACAATCGATTAAATACTTTTCATAAAAAATTCTACTTTTATACATTAAATATACTTATATCCCAATATAATAATATATACAATAGAAAATAACACCAAAATCTTATTTTATTTCGAACATGGTTCGCTATAAGAGTTAAATTACATAATCAAATTACATAATTGCCCTTAGGGCACACTTTGAACTTTATCAATCTCCTACTTGCATTAGGGACAATTTACGGCGACACATAACCATGCTTTCGATCGGTTTTCTTAGATAAAACAGAAAAAGGGCCTAAATGAGTGGATCTATGATATTATTAATTTGTATCTATTTTTGATGATGCTCCTCCACCACTAATAAACTCTCTTATCATGTGGTAATTATGGAAAACATATCTCGACCTCTTATTGGGCCGTCAGTTCCTATTAGAATATTTACTGCATCATCGTTACCATAATACATTATTTGATTTTCAGTTATGGGGACTATTTCTTCTAAATTTTTGCACATATATACATCTTTCGTTGCGACCTTACTGAAGGCAATGTAATTACCTTTATAGCAGATATGGGCAACCAATTATTCGAACATTTTCAACTTAAACACCTTTTATTAAGGGTAAACATAAATTTAAGATTGAATTACTATATTTGATGTTACTTATAAAATTCGAGTCTGAACACTCCTTCTTACGATTATTTAGTATTTAGCAAATATTGGAGAGTACACCTAACTACCGTTTAATGATTTTAACTCGAATTTGATATTCACTCGGTGCTCTAGGTGCATGAGTGAATTCAATATAGTACATAACATAATATATATAATGAATTCTATTACTGTTGCAAAAGGATTCTAACTTATATGCTTCACTTAAACATGTTAATATAGTGCTGCATATGTCAAATGGAACAATCCCAACATCCTCTTGCATTGTGTATAAAGGATGTCTCTTTTAAATCCTTCATTTGGAATTATGTAATCAAGGTTTAATTGATTTGAACATAGGCACATTGTTACCAATCAATAACATGTTGTTTACTTATTGTAACAATTCGCCTTTTTGACCCTCTGATTTAGTTCTTGGATTAACGTCCAAATCATGACAGCCGAAGATAAGTTGTTAGGAGATGATAACAATAAGCAAGATTTCTAGCTGTAAACTTTTTGAATCTCATAGCAGAAGAAAATAAAATACTATATAACAATAATAATAGTTATTTCATAATACTGCAGTGTAACAACTTTGATATTGACACATGTCTTTAGAACACGAATCAAACCAAATCCAAACACACAAGTACGATCGTATCTAACATATATTTATAATATATTATTAGAGTCCATACCTCTTGTTCCATCATGACTCTATGCTCCATCAACCTTATAAAAATTTCAAAATGGAAAATACGAGTGGATCAGACATACTAAGTAAGTGAGTCAAACATACTCCGCATATACTAAAAAAATGCTACTATAATATGATGAGTTTCTAATATGCAAGTAGATACATCTTGGGCTAGCCCAAGGTCCTATAGGAATGTATTAACATTGGCTATCTAACTCGTGGCTAAATACATCTTGGACTAGCCTAAGGCCCTACAGGATTTTATTGCCATTGTCTATATAACTTTAGGCTCACATTATGGACCAACTAATGCGTAATTAGAACACTTACCATTCAATCTCGAACACAAAATAGGACTCAAGCCCTAGACTTGCCCGAGGCCCTAATGCGTCGCATAACATCAAGTCCTTCTCCTAGACTAGCCCAAGGCCCAATAGAGAAGCATTTTATCCTAGGTCACCTACATTCCTACGTGTTCATACGTAATCAAAATGATGACGCAGTTACTAATAAAGAGTAAGGTTCCTAACTAATGTCCGAGATATGTATATATATATATGATTGAATATTAATCCATCTTTCATTACAATAGATTATATATATAATATCAATAAATAGTGTTAGTTGATTTGAATTATCATTAAGATATTTATTAGGAAAAGATGTACATTATTTCCTTTTAAAAGAAAAAAGATTTTTCATGTATGTAAGGATAAAGGGATATATATAATTTTCCTAAAACCTATACTTCACCTATAAATATAAAGCCAAGCCTCACTCTTTTCATTCTATGCCCTAACCTTTATCTATCTCTATTCCTTCTTCTTCTTCCTCAAAACATTAGGTCTAAACATCAATCTTCTAATCTCTTCTTCAAATTTCTAAATCAAAATGAAAAAAAATAAAAGCAAAAGAGAAAGGGAGAGAAAAGCAAACAAATTAAAGCTTAGAGATCTAGAAAAGAAGATTCTTAAAGACAGAGAGAAGGAAAAGCTAAAAAAGTGCATGGGTTTATTACGATGTGCCTTTAATATAAACAAGCAATTGAACTTCTATTCTATGTCTATTTCAAATTGAAAAATGATTCCAATTTAATTATCAACTTTAAATTTATAGGTTTACATGGATTAATATGTAGGGTGAAACCCTAAGTTATAACTTAACTTATGCAAATCGATGGAACTTGGTAAAAATGATAGGCTGAACGAAAATATACTTTTAAATGTATAGATCTAAATTATGAGAAAGGATTGAATTGATTTAAGAGAATAACATAAATCTACACAGATACGTTGGAAATTTATTTAGATCTGACTCCATTAATTCCAAAATATACATAGATAAACGAGAGAATATCCACATACATCTAATGGGTAAACTACATGAAGTTAGAAATGAATACAATAGAAATTGTACATAATTGACTACCCAAAACTTGAATAACAATGAAATCAAAATTTATAATAAAGTATGGAAAGAAGAATAAAAGTAAAACATCAAAAATAAAGAAATACATCCAAGTTAGATGTGAAAAATTTTAACAGTGAAAAACAGAAAGAAAACCGTTGGCATGATTCAAACATTTGATCTTTTATTCAAAAGAAACAAAGATAGATGGTCAGACATCTGAATGGTTGTTGCTGGTTTTGTTTGGGAAATCAGACTCTAGACCAAAATATAGATGCTTGAACTAGGGTTAATGCCTAAATATGTAATTTAGTCATCTAAATGACTGAAGCAAGCCTAAGTTGAACATGATTTTAGTGCATTCTAAGTAGGATAGGTAGGGAAAATTCATTTCCACCTTCTTGACTTTTGGGAGTTATGTAGCTACATGGAGTTGTGCAACAAGCAGAATTGGTTACACAATTGTAGTGTGCCGAGGTTCAAACTTCGTGGCATGCGTAATGTGACACTCAATGAGGAATGCAATTGTATCACAGTAGATGATTTTTTCATTACTATGGCCAACTCAGTCGCATGTTTTAACATGTAGAACAATAGGGAAGGATAACGGAGATGTTCACAATAGTAAGGTTATACAACCAAGCAAAGCGGTTGAACCTACGGGAGGTCGTATTGTTAAATGACTTCTTTAACTTAAAGTTGAATGATATAGAGCATAGGTTATGTTTATTGCTTAGAAGGTTACATGAATGCTTTGGTAGGCCATAAATCGTCAAGGTTGCATACCCGACGCATGGTTAGGCGTTACAAAGTACACTTTGTGTGTATGTGCAGTTTATGTGGTTTTTCATCTATCAACTCAACATATAGTTAGGAAGTTCGTTATCGAGATCTTATACTTGGATTATTACTAAGATTACTCACTCTTTGGATGTTCCAACCTTCGGGTGGAAATCCTTGTAGATCACTGTTGTATTTTGATGTATATTAGGTTGTTATCCTATATTGTACTAACTAGGTATCCTATTGAAAATAAGCAAACGAACACCCTAGGTTGTGTAGATTATAATTAAATCTAATTACTTGTCAATTAATACTAGTAATATAATTCATCCACCAGACTTAGTCTGACCCCCTCTATTTCTTTCTCTTTATATCTACTATAGGAAGGGTAGTAGATAAGCTGCGTGGAGAAGGTGACTTGCGCTTTGGTGACATATTCATTCAGTCATTTTCTTATGTATCTTATTATATTTATCCAACCTATGTTATATTTCCATTTGGGAGACACTATTTCATAATTATTTTATGGATCATGGTTACCTTTGGAGCATATTACTTTGGTTATTTTCAATACTTATACTTTTTTCCTCCCACCGTGAGATCTAAAAGTGCAGAATGTTCTTAAAATTATATTCATCTATGAATCTGCAAATCGTAATAACCTAATGATTCATACCTTTTTGCATGATGGAGTTCAAATTCTGTGACAACCCGGAAATTTTTAACATTTGAAATGGGATATTTAATTGACTTTAGATATTTGAATGATAGTTTAACTTGAATTTCAAACATCAGAATGAATTTAGCAATTTAATTATTGAATCTAATTATAGAAATTTGGGTAAAATTGTAAATGTTCAATTTTGAGTCTGTTGAAAATAATTTAATGACTTAGAAAATTTATATTGATAATATTGAAGATAATAGAAGCTTCAGAATTGAATTTGAAAATGTTTTATTCATTTTTGGAATTTTATCATTTAAATCGATATTTAAAAATAGCCTTTCGAGGCACAGTCTCGAAATTCGACGAAACCAATTCCATTGGATCCGTAATTTTGTATTATTATCGGGTTTAAATATTCGTAGTGTTTGGAGTGATCGTTTGGTCGTACGATAAGCAAATGTGCTGAAATTTGAATCGAAAATTCGATATTTTAACTGGTTCAAAAAGGTATCTTTCCCATACGATCAAATTTGGATTTGAAACTTTTTCCATTGCGTTCGGAATAGGTGTTTGACATTATAAACGCCTGGCGGCACGCCTCAATTGGAGGTCGAGCTTTTTTGTTGCGTAATTCGAGATAATTTAAATTTGAATTTAAAATTTAAATACAAATCATATATATTCACAAAATTTAACACGTTATCTCTTCAAACACGTGTTCTACATTCCCTGATAAAAATCAACACGCGTTCGTTCGGTTTAAAAAAAAAGATTAAACGAACGAGAAAAAGAAATCAATCCAAAACCCTTTTCGTTCAAAGGAAAAATAAATTGAAGCTTAAAAACAAAATCATGGCTGCCTCCCAAATCATTAAAAGAAAGAAAAAAATTTAATTGAACCCAGATCCAAATCATATTCGAACCAGCTCACGGCGATGTCTTCCTTGTTCGCGAGGGCTTAGGGAGGCGCATGGGTGCTCGAGCGCGATGATTTGGAATCGAACTCGACTGCAGTCGAGTTGAGGAAGCACGGTAGGCTATGGAAGCTCGGTGGTCGACGATTTTGACTTTGGCATTTAGGGCGTCGCGATCTCGAGCAGAAGGGTAGGTTGATCGAAGCAACGATCGAGGCAAGTTTGGTGAATCTCGATCGAATCGTGGTCGAAGCTTTTTCATTTGCTCGGTGGCACGCAAACTCGAGCACGATGGAGGGGCAAGGTGGGGATTTGCGAAGCTAGGGTTTCGTTCAAGAGATTCAAACTCGGCTGTAAGTATATTTTTACGAATTTTGTTTGTCAATAAAAAGAAAAAAATACAGTAAAGTATATGTGCAGATTTTTACTTTATATATATACATATGAAAGAAATTTTTATTTTAGAATTAAATGAATACATAAATATGCAGTAAATAAATTTTGTTTTTGAATATTAGGCTAAACAGTGAAGAATAAAACAGTAAATATGCAAACATATGTTCAAAGTAAAAATATATACAAATAAAAATGGCAATTGATTTATATGCATGCTCATTTTTAAATAAACAGAAATTAATTTTTGTATAGATAGGATTTTGAAGATAGACATTTTAAAATGTTAAAGAAGTTATAATTAGAATTTTCAATCCCTATATAGATTAATTTGTTTAATAAACTGATTTAATTTATTTATAAGGCAATAAAAATATCGTTGTTTTAAATCAATATGGAAATTTATTTGTTTGATAAGCTTATTAAAATACTTTTAAAGGAAATTTAGTTTTAAAATTTAATGTTTGGTTAAATAAAGATTTTAATTAAAAGGGAAGTTAGCTTTAAATCAAATTGTTAGTTTATTAAAATTATATAAAAGGAAATTAGTTTAAAACTAAAATATTAGTTAATTTAATTATTAATGGTAAGAAATTATTCAATTAATTCAAATATTTTATTAAAAGAAAATTTGTTTGAAATTAAATTGTTGAGATAAAATAAAACTTTATAAAATAAAAATGAATTGTTCGATCATTTCAAATATTAATAAATTGTATAAATTATTTATACAAGGTCAAAGAAATTCGGGAAAATGAGCTGAATTGGAAAATGGTTGCATGCGTGAAAAAAAGGTGAGATCTTCTCACTCAAAATTTTAATTGAAAAATTCCAGTTATTGATGGATTATGGAATTGTGATAGTTAAATTAAAATTGATTGATTGTGTGTTTGGATAATTTATTTATTATTAGTTATATTATTTTAGACCCTATTTGTCGCATAATAGCGGAGGTTATTATATTAAACCCATATACCACGATATTCCACCTCGAAGTGGAATTGGTATTATATATGTATTTGGTGTTGTTGATTTCCCGCATTGTATAGCGGATGAGACCCTATTGCGCCGCATAATAGCGGATAATATTTTATAAATCTCATATACCGTGATATTCCACCTTGAAGTGGAATGGGTATTTAATTATGTGCTAACGTCTGTGGATGCAGGGAAAGAGGTTGGAGGGATCCAACTGGATTCCTCAAATATTAAATTGTTCGTATGTTGTGTGTTGATTATTTTTAATCCGTGTGAATTTTTGTGACTGAAACCGTTGAAGGCTATAATTTAGCCAAATATATTTTTGGTATCCTAGGATACCAAAAATAAACAAAAATTTGATTTTTTGAAATTTGGGTAGAAGATTTATAATAAATTCACTCAAAGGAATCGGGGGAATTTTAAAAGAAGGAAATTTAAATTGTTAAAGTTTTATCTTTGAAAACTTATTGAATAAATTCCAAAAATATGGGAAGATATTTTAATAAAGGAATTTCAGGTAATATTGTTTAATGGTGTAGGAATTATTCAAGATACGTATTTTAAATAATTGAAAGAGATAAAGGAATTTATTTCAAATGGAAATAAATTTAGAAATTAAATTTGGAATTTAATTTAGAGTTGAAATTTATTTTAGAAATCGATTCGTGAATTAATTTGGAGTTAGAATAAATCTTAGGAACCGATTAGGAAATTTGGTTTGGTATATTGGGAATAATTTTTGGGAAATCAATTTGAAATCAATTTGTTAGTGGGAAATTAATTTGAGGGAAATCAAATTGGAATTTGATTTTGTGTTTGAAATAAATATTGCTTTATTTTTAAAGTGTGGAAAGAAATTTACAAATTGGAATGTAAATTTAAAATAAATCGAGAAGATTTATATATTTATTTTGAATAGGACCAATTTATATTGGGAAAAGAATTCTACCCTAGAAAGCCGAGTATATTTTTAAAATAGCTTTTGAATAAAATCTAAAAGTTTTAGATTTGGTTCTAAAATAATATTGTTGGAGAAATTAGTTTTTTTTGGAAATTGTTTAAAATAAAAGTTATTTAATAAATTATATAAGGGATTATTTCAAAGATTTAAATTGATATTTGATTTAGAAAATAGGTATTTAAATATTTATACTCTATCTACTAATTTTATGTTAAAATTAGTTTTTGGATTTGAATTGGGTATAAGATATTAGTATAATATTTTTCATAACTAATATTTAAAGCAAATATTATAAAATAATTTATTTTAAATGTTTCCAAGTACATTTGAATAAGTATTTTTATATTATTTTAAAATATTTGAAATCGGCAGATTTTCAGTGGAAATGAATAAATGTTTGGAAATTGATTTGAAATTGATTTTCAAAGGATTGAAGTGTGAAATTTTATCTTGCGAAGATATATTGAAAAAAAAAATTGGGGGAAATATTTTTGAAATCCAGCGACTGTTGTGAATGATGATTGATAGTTAAATGACCAAATATCAATATTAGCCTTTTTAAATGGCATTTGAATTTCGAAGCAACCGGGAGTCGAATTCCAAACGGATATTCGAAACCCACATCGAACCTTTGTGATTGTGATGGATCTTTTGTTTAAAAGATCAAAGTGAAATTGTTGTGATTTATTTGAATCTGAATGAACACTTATTTTAAAATAAGCGCTCGTTATTCGGATTAGTCGGGAGAGGACCTTGTGTCATAAAACCCATTCCGAATAATGATACGACGAAATGGGATTGCAATTAAAGATGGTGTTGAAGACCGGGTATTTTCAAAAGCAAAAGGATACCTGTCGAATGTCTCTGCACCGGGTTGCTCCGGTATAGAGATTTTATCACCCTTTGTGATAGGGATTCCGGACGTGATTAGTGAATATCCGGATTGCAAGGGCTTCTTTTGAAGTGCCTTCGGTTCCGTTCGATCCCGGAACGGACTTGTATGGATGTGTGTCTGACGTTACACTTTGAGATGTAAAGCTGGTTTCTATCAAATATATTTCTGTTGGTGGCGGAGAATTTATTTTCTTAGCTTAACACCCTTCTCTGAGACGTACGAGCTCAGAGGTTATGTAGTTGATGGTTACTAGTGATACATTCTCAATTTGGTAATGTGGCATACGAAGTGCTGCTGATCATTTGTTGTTCGAAGCATGGATTTTGTGAAAAGCGTAGCTTTGTGGACGAGACTTCGTCGGACCTCATACCCCGAAATGGTCAAAACGGTAAGAATGCGGCAAGGTTATAAGGAGTAGCGCCCCTTAGGGTATGTGCATTTCCTTCTGGATAGAAGTGGTATCATGGTATGGAGCCCAGATACTTAACTTATGTGAATGTCGCAAATATATATATATATATATATATATATATATATATATATATATATATTACTTTGTGATTGTTGTTATTGAGGATCCTCGGATAAAGGTTGTTTACAACCGGGGGATGGCATACTCGTGTAGTAGTTACCTATTTTTGCAAAGGTAACCCGGCCTTGTGTTGGTAGAGATCCGGTTAGGTTCTCGGGGCGTCCATCCAGAGGTGTACCTATGTGGCAATAGGAAGTTCCTTGACCTGACCATTTGTTGGAAATCCAATTCCCAATACGAATCCAGTACAGTTTTAGTTGTATAACCAACCATTTACTTATGGTGGTCACCACTATTTAGATGGTAGCTATAGTAGACATAGTGAGAAATGCCTATGTTGGCTAAGGTTTATATCATACTTTCGAAAAATTTTCCACGCTATGCACTAATAATAATAATATCAAATGATTTTGTGTATCAAACATATTTGACTATCATAAGGAGAAATCTTCTCCAATTCTGCGTTGCATTGTGTGTGTGGCGGGAGGCCTTATGGTAGTTTCATTTTCTAAAAAGCAGTGCGGATTTCTTTTAAAATCTTTTGTTTTCCTTTTATTAAAGAATAACTATTTTTAAGATCTCACACTAGTTCCATGACTGACCTGGAGTTTATTGTTCTCTTTCTAAACTCTGGGTGCCCATAATTTTCCACACGGGCAGCCTAGAGTTAGGTTATCAGGTCATTCTGGAAATTCAGGAGTTGCTGTGGAGATTAGGAGTTGAAGCTGGACGGTGAGACGTATCTCTTTACTATGTAGTGTCCATTGTGTACGGTTGTGCAAATCAGTTTTCATATAGTCAAGTTATAGTAACTGTCAGTGATGTATGATGTCGTTGTAAACTTTGATGTTGTATTGTATTAACTGAGATGATTCTTTGATTTAAAGATTATTTATTTATCTATTATATATTGTTCCGCTGCGAAATGTGAGATTCTGTTATTGTTTCTATTCTTCTTTTATCTTCTTCTTCTTAAACCCTCACGGTTCGGTTTTTCGGCATTCGATTGCGCGGCATTTGATACAGTGGACGTATAAATGTCGACTTTCCGGCGTCGTAAAATCGGGTCGTTACAAATTCCATCTTGGGCATTGGATCGGTGTGTCCGAAGGTGCTGATTGTTACTGTTGTTATCAGAGCTTAGGTTAAGCGATTCCTACGAAACTAGGGTGCATGTGAGAACATATTTTTACCGTTCTATCCTATATATTTATATATATGCCACACCCTATATATTTTAACTAAAAGCTACTTGTTGGCTTGTCTCCTGGATAAGTAAACAACCATGAATTAAAATAAATGTTAAAATTATAATAGTTAGGGTGAAAAAAATCAATCATATTAATTATAATTCATTCCATAAAGAATGCTAATAAAGGTTCTCTATACCATTGGACCCATAAAAAATAAGTGTGATGTTGACAAGGCGTAAGGACGGCGTAAATGAAGGACCCCACAAGGATAGAGTGATTCTTCTTAGTTCAAGTAAAGTCTTATTCTTATGTAGATGTATATGTAGAAACTCCATTTGACTTGTATTGAATAGTCGAGAGTGTTTCTTCATTGGAGTTAAGCACTGTATTGGAGAATAGACTTGAGTTAACCGTTTTTGAAGGAGAGTAGCTTAAATCTATGCACTTGAAGCATTATTATGTAAAGTAGTTGGGCTTATGTAAGAATTGTTTTCCTCTACTCAAATTAAAGTATTTAAGTTAACCAAATTTTTGTTCTAAAAAGGCATAAACCTTGGTGTTTTCTGGAGAAGTGTAAAATTTGAACTTTAAATTAGTAACTCCTTATTTACAAACTAGTATCTCCTCTACGTTTACCTTCTCGGACATCATCCATACTTGGAATGTTAACTCTGCCTTCCAGACAACAATGCAATGTTAGCATTTATCCATACTAGTTGTCTTGGGTCTAGATAAACCGAATCTCCTTTAAGATCACCATCTCCATTATCTTCGAGATATCAAAATTAGCAACGCATAAATCGGATCGAAGTGGTTGTCAGATAATTAAATCTGATCCCAGTCTCTTTGAAAATATCAACTAATTTGGCCATATTTTACAGTTGGTTATTTAACTATCAAATTACATACAGAAGCAGTCACTAGTCCCATATTATAAGTTTTCTAAAATATATATTTCAAAATATCTTTACAAAGATATATATCCAAATCTCTTTCAATATTTCATATTTGAAAACACTTTCAAATACTTATATCCATAACAGGATATTTCAACCTATATCAATAATTAAAAATATTCCAGTTCCAACTTATAATTCATTACTTAGAAAAATATTTCTGTATAAATCATTTCATCGGTAAAAGCTCTCCAAACTCTTTAATTCCAATACTTAGGAAAAATTATAAGTCTATTTCCCATAAATCATTTCTAGTATTTCATACTTCGGAAAACGTTCCGCATTTATCTCATAAATTCCTGGAATTTTATTAATTCTCTTTTCAATTTCCAAAAATTATCGATTATGTTGGAATTCAGGTTCATTTTTCAAAGTTCCCGAGTCTAATTATGTTGGAAATTCCCTAAATTTCTAGAAATCTCATTATAACACTTCACTTATACAATCACATCCATTTAACAAATCTGGATTACAATCTCAAAAGTATTTATGAACAAATTTTCAATTGCAACTTTTAAACTATATGCCTAATAAAATAAATTCAAAAATACGGTTAAATAGTTCTTTCAAATATCAAAGCACTTTTTAAAATAAACATCATAACTAAAAGCAGTTATTTGTAAAATTCCTAATCGAGTTACGATTTTTTTTTTTATAAAACTTAGAATTCATTTCAATAATTTAAATATTTAAATAGCTAATTTTCTGAGAATTTCAATCCAATTAATAGTTTTTAAAGCTACTTAGTTTAATAAATCCAAATCCTTTTCAAAAACAAATTTCACTTCTTGATACAAAAAATATTTTTAAATTCTAATATAACCAATTTTATATTTATAAATTTTGCTCGATTTATCACAAATCGATTCACGTCCCTAATTTTATAATCCACTTCCAAATTCCAAAATAGAATCCACCATTTCTCTCTAATCCAATTTTCCAATCTCATTATAAATTCTCACTGTGAATTTATATTTTCAATCTATCAAATGATAATCATTCCACTTATTTATAAATATTTTTCACAAATCCATAAGCTCATTTCCTATTTTTCTCCATTAGTAACAGGTTTATATGAACAATTCCATTAATGAATATAGTCCATATAAATTTCCCTTATTTTCTAAATCTATTGAAATATCAATTTTTTAAAACCCTTTTACTTTTAAACAAACATCGCTTAAGATTTATTATTTGAAATCCTATATATATATATATATATATATATATAATTCTAAAATCTCTATTTACAAAATAGTTAAGTATAATTTCAAACCATTTATTTTATCCAAATCAATTTCTTTTAATTTATCAAAAATCCAATATAAATATTTTACTTCCAAATCGCTTTCAATTTCCTTTCAAATCCAAAAATAATATTTATAGTTTAAAATATGAAAATTAAGGCTAGTGATACCATAACATTTGATAAATCAAATCATATCATAATTTATTACAGACTATTCAATACATCATACACCACTATATATGAAATTAAAAATCAACATTTTGAGGAATCTAATTGGATCCCTTCAATCTGTTTTCCTGCAACCATAGATGTTATAAAATATAACATACCAATCCCGCTTTAAGGCGGGATATCGAGATAGTATAGGTTCATCCGCTATTATCGGGGCGCATAGTGTCTCACCCGCTCCAATAGGCAGGAAATATCCAACTAATAATATATATATACATACTAATACGTATAATACATCATCCAACTGAAATAATAATTTATCAATTCATCCTATCAATCAATAAATAATTTTTAACTATTTAATATAAAACCAATTATCCAATATGAGTGAGATTACTCACCTTGTTTTTAGTAGTCGCTGATTCGATTACGACTCGTTCGAATTTAGCTAAAAATCCTAGGAGCTCCAAATTGTTCCAATTCAATTCCTATACGTAGAATATGTTATTACGAACGCAACGCAAAAAGTTGAATCTGACCTAGAATGAGCGAGTTATGAAATTTATAAGGATTTGAAATTTTAAATCAAACAATTTATATAACTCAATTTCAATAAAATTAATTACCCAGCCCACAAATGAAAACCCGACCCACTAACATCTTTCTTCCCCAATTCATTGCCTATAGCCTCCCTTCAAAAATATGGAACAATGCCATGCAACTTATGCACTTACACACGCGCTATCGACGACTTATCAACGATCCAAGGATATCTACAAACTCCCATTGCCAACCACGACCAGCCGCAGCCCTCCACCTTGACTATGATGCCACAGATGAATTCATGATCGAAGCCGTGTCTGTACAAGATCCATATAGTCGCAATCTTTTCCTCCTACTAGTACCACTCCAAAATGTCACGCGATGAAGCCCTGCTCGTGAGAAACTCATCGCCATTGAAATCTCATCCTGTTGGCTCCTCCATCTCTCGTAGACCTTTGTCCTAGTCACGTTGCTCCTATTCGAGCACTTCAGATTATCGCCGCTAAACTCAACAAGTATATGAAATCAAAGATATCGGTTCAAGGATCACAAATATATACTTTGGATTTTATTGATGAGTATATCTGTTCATTTTAAGTTTAGAAATTTCCTTTTTTCCATCTGTTTTGTTCTGTGCATTTTGAATTGAAGAGAGGGGATGCACACAATTTTAAATCACGGAAGAATGTAGCTTGTACATGGTAGGGTGGCTTGTCTCAATATAGAATGGGCTAAAGGGATGTTAAAACGGCTGCTGCAATTAATTTGATTTGAAATATATTAATTAAAATTCCAAAATATCTAGCCTTAAATTTCGAATCCCAATGGAGGTGTGCCGCCAGGCGTTCATAATGTTATACCCCTATTCCGAACGCAATGGAACAAGTTCGAGTCCCAATTGATCATATGGAGAAGATAGATTTTTGAACCCAATTAAAATATTAAACTTTTGATATTAATTTCAATGCGTTAATAGCCCGTACGACCAAACGATAATTTCAAATGTTACGAAAGTTGAAATCCGATAATAACACACTATTACGGACCCAATAGAACTAGTTTCATCGAAATCCAAGACTGTGCCTCGGAAAGTTATTTTACTCGTTAATTAAAACAAGATATTTTAAAAATCAATTAAATCGCTTTTTTAATTCAGTGTTAAAGTTTAATTATCTTTCTTCTTATTAATAGAAATTAAATAAGCTTTTAAATCCTTTTTTATCCACATAAAAATCCAAGATTTAAATTGTTTAAACGATTTTCAATTGTTACTTTCATCAAATGAATTACCCAATAGATCGTTATATTTGAAACTCAAGTTAATAAATCTATAAAATATTTTTCAAATATTTAAAATCAATTAAATATCCTATTTTCGAATAACCAAAATTCTGGGTCATTACATTTCTCCCCTTAAAAGAATTTCGTCCTCGAAATTGCCATGCTAAGAACAATGGCCCAAAACCCATTATTTTTCCCCAAAACAATCAGTTGAAACAACTTTACAAATCAATTTGTTGAAATCACATTATCTCTTTTTCTAATTTACAAATTCATACATAGATTCCAAATAATATTATTTTCTCATTCATTTCAGGTTATAATCCAAAATCAGATTTTGGTTTTAAAAATTTTCTTTAAATTTTTCTAACTAATTTTCGAAAAATTTCACTAGCATCTCCTTTGCACTACTAGATCGGAACAACTACAAATCGCCACTACGACTCAAGTTAGCAAAAGAAAACAAAAGACAAGTGGCTCAGTCATAAAATCATCAAATTAACAACAATTTAAATATGTACCTTTTTGTCGGGCAACCCAATTTTTTTATGATATCAAAACCATCATTTAGCTCTTTCTTTTTACGTACTTGCAATCTTTATATACTAATGATACCTATTATATAATTCAAATCTCATTATTCTTGAAATTCAAATTTTTGACATTTATCTTACCAAAGCCCGTACGATGTACATATAACATCCGTTCACAATGTCAAAACTAATTGCTCGCTCGATCACATAATTTTTCTTCCAAACTAGTATCGTTCACATGATTCTGTAGTGCGGACCCAAATTTGGTACCTTGATCAGAAAGCATCATCCTCCTTGCATAGTCATGTACTACGATAGAGAATTCTAGAATCAACCAAAAATTCGTATCCAATGTTCGCCGTCAAAATCGAGTGAAAAATCCTAATTCAGATCAATATAAGTTACCTGGAAATTCTATACTCGAATTTGGATCAAATCGCTATGCGAATAAAGTAACACATATACAACTTACGTATTTATTTCGATTGATTCTTATCTATACCCAATTCCCTTTTTTGTATTTTCTTCATTTCATTTCCAATCAATTTTCCATAATCATTATTCACATTGCTTATTCACATTCGTTATTTAACTTAATATATTATTCAATACCAATTATTTCTTAAGAATTTTTCTCATCATATTTTCTTAAGTCAATTATAACATTTTATACAAAAATTCCTATGTTTATTACCACTTCACCACTTAAATTTATATCCACTTCTATTCAAATTCATATTCAATTACATTTAACTCGATTTATCTCTCAATTTTAAATATTGAATTTTATCAACCATATCCGAAACGATATTTACTCGCTAATTAAATTAGTTAGTTCAATTATCCCATTTCATTAATTATTTCAAACTCAATAAATTCCATTTCCAGAATTTATTTTATTTAGCCCCACTTAGGGTAAATTTCGAAATTTCACTTTATTAGTTTAATTCAATTCATTTAATTTGTTCACATCACTAATTTATTCTACTATCTCAATCACTTCGTTTAACTTTCTTAAGTTAAATTTTGTCTCTTATCTCAATTTCACAATTTCTTTTCTTATCTATATCATTTCTCAAAATTTTAAGTTCAAAACTTATCTTTATTCATTTCACAAACACTTGATAATAAATTTTGGAATCTAAACACCCGGTTTAATTTCAAATCAATTTGAAATCATATTTATATACACACACGTGTGTATATATATCTCACTTTTATATAAAATAAAAATTTTAATATCTTAAAATCAACAACTTGTTTAACAAAAGAAGACTCCATTAGCAAATCATTACGATAGCAACCCATCACTTAGAAACTCGAAATGAACGCCAATGATGTCGCGATCATCATCGGAATTGTTTTCTAGCGACTGAAGTGAGTTCAGTGATTTTATCACTTTTAAAAACCATTCATAAATACTCCCAAAATAGTACCATCATTATTAGTTTTCCAAAATACTTTGGAACACTTTTCAAAATTTCCAAGACTTAGATTCAAAACTTCTTAATTTAAATCCATTTTAATTTATAAGTCACGTTTATGAATAATATTTACAAAATTTCACATCCTTAAAACATTTCAGAAATGTTTCATCATTGTTTATTTTAAAATAAACATCTTTTATTAAGGCACAACAACCAATTAATGATAATAACCAATATTATTATTCCTAACAACCAAATACACCCTATAATAATAATTTTTGAAAAATTATTGCTGTCTAAATAAAATATAATCGACGTAAAATTATTTCATTTACCCAATTTCAAAACAATACTATGTTGAATTGCTCTATTCAAGTGTTTAGAGAAACCTATCAATAACGTTAATTACTCGTATTGTATTGATCCATATTCCACTCAATAGATTTACCAACACAACAAAAAAAATATTCACTAACAAATACGCATTCATATCTATTAATACACTCAAACTCATTCTAGGGTACTACTAGCTCTATCTCTAATGAGTTACCCCATCAAAGCCAAGGTTCTTTCTTAACCTTCAGTTCTGATACGAAATGTAACGATCGAGATTTTCGAGGAGATTTTCGACCCTCGAAAATTGACAGTAATACGTCCACTGTATTACATGCTGAGAAATTGAACACAAAAAAATCGATTGTTAGGGGAAATAAAAAAAGGGATAGAAGAAAACTAAACAATAACACAGAATCTCACAATCGCTGCGGAACCATATATAATAGATAATAACATATCTTTATACGAAAAGAACTATAACTATTATATATGTCACAACCCGACTTTCCACTCTCGGAAAATCGCGTCATGAACTAAGAAAGAAAGGGATAGAAAATAGAATAGAAAGAAGAGAAGAAAGAAACAACATCAGAATCTACACAGCGGAACGAATAAATTATATTAAAATCATAAATATTACATAGTTTACAACCATTATCAGAGAACACAGATATACAACACAAACTAGACAGTTATAAACACCTGTCTAGTTATACAATTCAATCACAAACAACATCTCAGAGAATACACAGTGGAATACTAGATATATCTACACGCGGAAGTCTCCTGCTCCATTGCTCCTCCATAATTCGTCAAAGCTATCCTGAATCCTAACCAGAATCACCCTTGACTACTCGTAAAAATTTGAGTACCCAAGAGTTTATGAAAAACAAAAATAAACTCCGGGTCAGACATGGGTCTGGTGTGAGTAACAGGTTAAAGTTGCTTAACTTTTAAAAATCTTTTGAAAAGAAAGGTATCACGTAAGACTTCCCACACATAAACATGGAAAAGTTTTTACCTTACGCTAACCAAAACATTTGATAGGAAATCTGAAGATATTATAATAGTGTCTAGGGTTTTAAATAAATAAGAAATAGCCGAAATTGTTACATGATTAAATTCCAGCTACTAGCCACAAAAGTGGGTAATACAATCAAAACCGTTGGCACTTATTGGATTTTGGATTCCATACAATGGCAGGGCTACTGGGGTACCGCCCGTCACAGTACGTGGCCTAGATCAACGTACCGGGGATCACTCCCGACCCCATGCAACACAAAGCCGGACCCGTTCCTTACTGAATAGTTCCGAACAAGACAACCCCGTGGTTGTAGCTAGCAACCACCCACACAGCCGAATATAAAGGGACTTCTAGACAGGGATCAATCTTGCTCTCCAGTGGGTGCGACCCACGAAGCTTTGCTGCACCTCCCCTGTTTTAGCCATTCCCGGTTGATGAGGCTTGAGGCTACGATTACCTTTATAGGACATATCACTTAGAATGCTCATCGTCCACCTGACGATGTTATGAAAGCATTCAATCCATACAAGTTCGTTCCGGGTTCGAACGAAACCGAAGGCATTATCTCGGAATCACCCTCAGAGTTAACGACAATAACCCTTGCACTTTAAACCACCATCTCGAATCTATAAGAACTAACTCCGTCAACTCATTACGGAATCACCCACAGAGTTATAATGACTCATAGTCCTTACACCTCGAGTCTTCACAAAGCTCCACTTCGATACACGACCTAACGTTATTTGGAATCGATGTGGTTTTCGGATATCCAAATATGGACACCCGATCCCGGTCTCATCGAAACCAAAGCGTGTCTTTTAAGGTCCAAGTTTTTTTAAAGGTTTAAAACAATTCAATTACAGTATCTATATACACACAGATAGATAACTTATAAATCATAACTGAAAATCAACATTATCACATAACAGGTAATTCACATCATCAATATCATATAGATATACCATATATCATCATCACAATAGATAACCTATGTTATCATCACAATACAATCAAACATCCATACCACACACTATTATTTTATCTCACTACTAAGATCACAAAACATCTAAGAAAATCAATAACATCCATTCATTCATAAGCAAGGATTTACTCATCATCATATAATTAATTTAAAATGAATTAAATTAACTATCTCTATTACTAATTAATTTAAAATGAATTAAATTAATTACTTCATCTATAATTAATTTAAAATAAATTAAATTAATTACTTCACCAATATAAATCTTGCTTACTCAATCATTTAATTGATTACAATCAATAAATCATTCATTATTAATCACCTTAATTAATCTCTCTTGATTAATTATCCTTAATTACATTCATGTAATAATCCTTAATTAATTTCACAAATTAATTACCCTCAACTAAACAGTAATTAACCTTTAATTACTTCAATTAATTAATTAATCATAATTAATTACATTAATCCTTAATTAATTACGTTAATTAATTACCTATTATTGATTAATTAATCATAATTAATCCTCCTTAATTACATCATTAATTAAATAATTAATGATCTTTAATTATTTCTTAAATTAATTACTCTAAGTAATTAACTAACTTAATTACTATAATAAACCAACTTAATTATCCTTTAAATTAATTTCTTAACTAATTATTTGATTAATTATTAAATAATTAATCCAAATTTACCTCATACTTAAACATCTCCTTAATTACAATCTGTAATTATTAAACAATTACTTAACTAAGTAATTTCCAAATCATTAATTACATAAAGTAATTATTCTTAACCCAGGTGTTTAAAATTAATTAACTTAATTAATTAAATTAAAAAATCATATTAAACTAAATTAATTACATTAAGTAATTAATTTCTTAATTACTTTACTAAGTAATTATACTCAAACCATTTATAAATGATTATTATTAAATTAATTAATCTAATTAATTATAAAAATTAACTACATTAATTAATTGTTAAATAATCATGGTTAATGATCTTCTTTAACCATCCTCAAATTATTTTATAAGGTAATTAACTTAAATTAATTACAAACTAAATTATCTTTAATCATTCATTAATTAAAGTTAATTATTAAACTAATTAACCTTAATTTAAAACTTAATTACATAATTAGTATTCATTTATCATTAATTAATAACTTAATTAATGATCTTAACTTAAAATTGATTAATCATTAATCAATTATAATTCCAAATTTAATTAATTAATTAAATTAATTAATTAATCTTAATTACCTTGTTAATTAATTCTAAACATAATTCTTAATCAAATTTCCAAAATAAACCTAACTTAATTATGTTTAAAACAATATTATTCAAATCAAAGTACTTAAGAAATTTTCCTTTAAATTTCAATTTAAATTCAAGTTTAAAATAGAAAAATTTAAACTTATCAAAGTTCTAAATAATTTAAAACTTTTTAAGTTGCAAATCAAACAAATGTTATATCAAAATTTTAAAGTTAAATTCATTTCAAACTTTTGATAACTTAAATTTCCATTTTTAATTTAAAATTTCAATTTAAACCTTCTTTAAAATTTAATACTGAAATTCAAATTAAACCTTTGAATTCCCAGATTTTTAAATAACTTTAATGTTTGCGCCAAAATTGGTCACAAACACCCAATATCACGAAAGCACCCGTTCACGTACTCAAGTCGATAACAATCAACACAGAACTCAGCAACAATCAATATAGAATTCAGCTCTAAGTAACAAATCACAGTAATTCACAAACAACAATCACAAACACAGGATTTATAGTGGTTCGGCGTTCGCGCCTACGTCCACTTTGAAGGTTTTCTCTTTATTGCTTTGCTTGATTAAATCGATTACAACGGATTACAGTTGATAATAGCTTTGAAATCTGAATACAACAGTGATTCTGATGAATAGATATGAATCCGGCAGAGTCTTGGTGTTCAATGACAGAATTTCTCGGAAGATCCCCTTTTCTGAAGGCTTCAGGGTGCTATTTATAGGCGTTGGAGGCCCAGATCTGGCCGAAACTTCGGGAGACCTCTTCTGGCACGTGAGTGGGCCCACGCGACTGACCCCACCAAGTTTCGTCTCGATCTGACATCGATTCGAAGTCATTTCGAACCCATCAAGAAATGGTCCAATCGAACTGAAACTTGGCAGGAACAATCTTTATCTTGTATGGAAGCTACTGTGAAAATTTGGTTGCATTTGGATCAGTGGTTTAGGAGATATGATCGGTTCGAAATGATGATTCTCGGTTGGCTGTTGAGTTCGAACCGATCACTTCGAAACCACGTACTTCGAATCGATCGGCTCACGTGGCTTCGTGATGAGGTGGCGCGTGCTCCTCGAATCGATCCTGTTTTATCTCCGAGTTGACCGCTTCGCACCCATGGATTTCGCCTCGTTCGTATCGTGGGGCGACACGTCATCCAAGTTAGCTGACTTGGTGGGTACGAACGAGTGAATGTTCCTGGGTTCGAACGCGACCGTTTCGAACTAAGGTGTACTCGTGGGTTCGAACTCGATCGATTCGAACAAGATCGATTCGAAGCGACTTGGATTCAAAGCTGGTGGGCTTGAATGGATTCGAAGATGATGGTTTCGAATGTAATGGAGTCGAAGTTAATGGTTGTGAAGCAGGCACTGGTTGGTGGATTCGAACAAGATGGGTTCGAAGGAAGGATACCGGATGGGTTCGGAGTGGATGGTTTCGAAGATGATGGGTTCAAAACAATGAAAGGGTGATGGATTCGAACCGAGCAAGGTCCAACTCTCTCAACTTGAATCCATCATAACTTGGGCAAACGAACTCGGATTGACTTGAAATTTGAAATGACGACTCCTTCGACCTTTCTTGTCATGTCCTATCAATTTTGGCCCGTTCCGGACTCGGACAAAATTCATCGATATCCATAGCAAAATGAAGTATAACCAATCGCTGAGACGAACTGTCTTTTGTTTTCGATCAATCTTTTGGTATCACGGCTTTTCCAAAAAGCGGGATAACATTTTTCCCCCCAAAACATGCCTTGCGGTAGGAAGGTGTGTTTTGTAATGCTTTAAGTTGGACGTTCGTATCCGATCATCAACCTGCAAAGAACTTGATAGTTTCATATGGCCTCAAATGACGATCGTTCGGGATCGAGCTATTTGGGATGAAGCGCGGCCGTTCGTGGTCAAGCGCTCAACTTCAAATGACGATCGTTCGTGATCGAGTCATTCGAGGTGAAGTGCGACCGTGCGCGGTCGAGCGTATAAATCCATGTGTCGATCGTTCGGGATCGTATACTGTTTGAGGTGAATTGGGACCGTTCGCGGTCCGTGCCGTTCGTGGCATAGGATGGAATAGGACCGTTCGCGGCCGATGCCGTTCGTGGCAAATGATGAATTAGGACCGTTCGCGGTCGATGCTATTCATGGAAAAAGATTGAATGGGACCGTTCGCGGTCGATGCCGTTCGCGGCGATTGATGATCGCTTGCGACCAAGTGCCGTTCAAGGCGAATGGTGACCGTTCGAGGTCGGATTTTATAATTAGTGAACCACGACCGTTCGCGGTCGGTGCCTTTCAAGGCAGAAAGTGATCGTTCGCGATCGTGTGCCGTTCGAGGCGAATTTGTGACCGTTCGCGGTCGGGTGTTGGACCTCAAGTGACGACCGTTCGCGATCGAGCCATTTGAGGTGAGGTGAGTTGTGACTGTTCGAAGTCGAGTGCCGTTCGAGGCGAATTGTGTGCCCGGGAGGGCTTGGTATTATCGATGCCAGGGTCACGTTCGGGTGAGTTCCTGGATCGTTTGCCAGGGTGGTTCATCGCCATCTCAGAGCATGCCTAAGGATCGTTCGCGACCCCATACATGTGTAAGTAGCTTAGCCATTCCAGAGTTATCAGAATCAAATGTCTATTAAACGAATGAGTTTCAAAAACAATGTCCACACAAACAGAGTCTAAATGTTCAAATTGAAATGATATGAAAGCAAAGCATGGATGTCGAAGCGTAAGTTCCCACTACGAAACGGTCAATGATCATTCAGAGCATGCCTGGAGATCGTTCGCGATCTCGCACACGTGTAAATGATTTGATTGCGTTAGTGGAAGCTTACAACTTGTTCATCGTTATCTCACTCAATTGATAACCAAACGGTGCCTTGATTCAGGGTCGCCTCTAGCTGATGTGGACGGCGGCCGTTCTGGTTCCGCCACAGGAGCTCGCCTCCTTACATATTGAAGGAGCATACCGTTCCTGATATGCCCTTCCACCTCGTCCTTCAGGTGCCTACAATCTTTAGTGTTATGACCACTTAATTCATGGAATACACAGAACTTATCTGATTTCCTTTCGTCGGAGGTTGGATCCCTTCGCATCGGCCTACGATACGGAATCTGCTCCTTGGTATCCTGATAAATGCGTTCCAAACTCTCAGTCAGCTCAGTGTAGGTGGTGAATCGCGGCTCCCTCTGTTGCCGCTTTGATCTGTCTCCGTTATTCTCAATCCTTCTTTTACCTTTATCCTTGTCCGAGTCCCTTCTAGGGGGCTTTTCGTCTTTAAGTGCATAAACTTCTATCCCATCTCCTTCTTCTCTTTCCGCATTTGCATCCTCTAATCGTAAAAACTTTTCTGCCTCATGATAGAATTCTCCCAGATCTACGGGTGGATCCTTAGTTAATGAATTTTTGAACTCCGTTCCGTCTGCTATTCCGGACACAGCCGCCATCATAACCATGGATGGATCCGGTCTATCCACGGAAGCTGCCGCCGCATTGAACCGTGTCAGGAAACTTCTCAATGTTTCTCCAGCCTTCTGTTTCAAAGTTGCCAGTGTCATCACATTCTTGGGTCTTGTAATGTGAACCCTGAATTGCCTCATAAATCTCTCAGTTAAATCGTTCCATGTTCCGATGGACCCACTATCTAGTTGCCTGAACCATAACGCCGCAATATCCGCCAAGTACAGTGGAAAGCACCGGGCCATAACCTCCTCTGATGCCCCCAGCACTTCCATATGCCTCATATATTTTGTCAGATGGACCGTGGGGTCCGTTCTCCCGTCATACATATCCAACGATGGTAATTTGAAATCTGGTGGGTTTCTAGCTCGTCTGATTGCCGGAGTGAAAGGACTCCTATTAACATCCTCTAGGTCTTTGTTCACCAAACTGCCTCTCATTGCTCGCCTAACCATCTCTGCCAACTTGTCGGTGTCTCCAAGATGCAAACTTCGTTCGTTACTTTCATCTTGCCCCCTGAATTCACGAGGGAACTCTGAGATCTGCCCCCTTGACTGAGCGTTCATTCCTCTGCTGTCTCCAGGTTGCGCAGATATTCCTCTTTCTCCCTCCGAAATTGGACCAACATTCTCCATGGGTGTGCCCCCTAATCCGGGTGCGACGCCGGATGGTCCTGCTTCGTTCTGGACTCCATTGGCTTCTCTATTCTGTGCTCCAAGCTGTCCTATCTGTTGAAATAAACTCTGGATCAACTCCTCTTGCTTCTTCATCATCGTCTCCATCTCGTCCCTAGTGATGTAGATCGATGGTTGATTCGCTCCTGAGGAAGCCTCCTGACTCCCCTGCTGTTCACTCCTCTCTGGCCTTGGCCTTCTACTCGATTGTCTCGTCATAATTTCTCAAATCTAAACTTTCAAACTTTCTCTGAATCATTTATCAACTGGTAGAACTCCTGAGTTCAGTCTCTCAGTGAAAGCACCAAAATGTTTGCGCCAAAATTGGTCACAAACACCCAATATCACGAAAGCACCCGTTCACGTACTCAAGTCGATACAATCAACACAGAACTCAGCAACAATCAATATAGAATTCAGCTCTAAGTAACAAATCACAGTAATTCACGAACAACAATCACAAACACATGATTTATAGTGGTTCGGCGTTCGCGCCTACGTTCACTTTGAAGGTTTTCTCTTTATTGCTTTGCTTGATTAAATCGATTACAACGGATTACAGTTGATAATAGCTTTGAAATCTGAATACAACAGTGATTCTGATGAATAGATTTGAATCCGGCAGAGTCTTGGTGTTCAATGGCAGAATTTCTCGGAAGATCCCCTTTTCTGAAGGCTTCAGGGTGCTATTTATAGGCGTTGGAGGCCCAGATCTGGCTGAAACTTCGGGAGACCTCTTCTGGCACGTGAGTGGGCCCACGCGACCGACCACACCGAGTTTCGTCTCGATCTGACATCGATTCGAAGTCATTTCGAACCCATCAAGAAATGGTCCAATCGAGTTGAAACTTGGCAGGAACAATCTTTATCTTGTATGGAAGCTACTGTGAAAATTTGGTTGCATTTGGATCAGTGGTTTAGGAGATATGATCGGTTCGAAATGATGATTCTCGGTTGGCTGTTGAGTTCGAACCGATCACTTCGAAACCACGTACTTCGAATCGATCGGCTCACGTGGCTTCGTGATGAGGTGGCGCGTGCTCCTCGAATCGATTCTGTTTTATCTCCGAGTTGACCGCTTCGCACCCATGGATTTCGCCTCGTTCGTATCGTGGGGCGACACGTCATCCAAGTTAGCTGACTTGGTGGGTACGAACGAGTGAATGTTCCTGGGTTCGAACGCGACCGTTTCGAACTAAGGTGTACTCGTGGGTTCGAACTCGATCGATTCGAACAAGATCGATTCGAAGCGACTTGGATTCAAAGCTGGTGGGCTTGAATGGATTCGAAGATGATGGTTTCGAATGTAATGGAGTCGAAGTTAATGGTTGTGAAGCAGGCACTGGTTGGTGGATTCGAACAAGATGGGTTCGAAGGAAGGATACCGGATGGGTTCGGAGTGGATGGTTTCGAAGATGATGGGTTTGAAACAATGAAAGGGTGATGGATTTGAACCGAGCAAGGTCCAACTCTCTCAACTTGAATCCATCATAACTTGGGCAAACGAACTCGGATTGACTTGAAATTTGAAATGACGTCTCCTTCGACCTTTCTTGTCATGTCCTATCAATTTTGGCCCGTTCCGGACTCGGACAAAATTCATCGATATCCATAGCAAAATGAAGTATAACCAATCTCTGAGACGAACTGTCTTTTGTTTTCGATCAATCTTTTGGTATCACGGCTTTGCCAAAAAGCGGGATAACATTTAAATCTACTCACATTTTAAAAATCTTATTATTAATAATGTTTAAACTATCTTATCAACATGATATAGTTAATAAAGTTAAATTTTTAAACTTAAGTTTCTGTTTTTAAAAACTGGAATTTAAATTCAAATGAGAATTTTAAACTTACATTTAAATTTGAACTTAAATTTTTCTCAAACCATAAACTGCAGATTTTAAAAGTTTTAAATCCAGATTTGCAGAAACAGAAAAAAAAGGTTTCAACTCAAACCTGGAATTTAAATTCAAATTAGTAGTTCAAACTTGAATTAAATTTTAAACCTAAACCTTATTTAAAACCTATAACTGCAGATTTTAAATTTTGACAAACCCAGATTTTAAAAAGGTTTAAAACCCAAATTTTTAAAACAAAACACAGTTTTACTGTGTAATCTATAAACTACAGGCTAACCCGAGAAACAAAACTTTTACTTCGGGTTTCTAGCTTGCCAACTTCGAGTTTTTCTACAACCTACTTCGAGTTATTTCCCTATCCACTTCGAGTAAAATCCCACCTCCCTCTGCAACACCCAGAAACCCAAAACAAAACATCAGAAATCATGTCGCACCACCTCTGGCGATCATCAGCGATGATCCAACAACCTCCATAAACACAAACATGCCTACAACAACCATCAAATCGAACCAATAATCAATAATTCAAATTTTAGCTTCCCCATTCCTAAACCTGAAAAAGTATTACAGGTTCCAACTTAAAACCTGTCAACGGCTGAAGTTCGCCACCTCGATCACTTGCTAATCCACCTCTCCGGCCATGAACTACTCTACACACCATCTACCCAATCCCTAAATATCAGAACACTCGAACCATCCTACACTTCTCCCTGACCAAAAGCACAAACCCACATAAAAACTAGGGTTCATACTCTGAAATCCAAAACTGCATCTGTTCTACTCAATAAAATTCTCTTTTCAGATTTTTTCTATGTATCTATAATCTTTACTTAATAACTCGGAAG
Organism: Allium cepa; assembly: GCA_030765085.1. NCBI lineage: Eukaryota > Viridiplantae > Streptophyta > Magnoliopsida > Asparagales > Amaryllidaceae > Allium > Allium cepa. Next base: position 507,761,221 of record CM060944.1, on the reverse strand, counting down.
AGTTATTAATTTTCTAAAACTACAGAATGCAAGTAATTGCTCAAAATCCTATTTTTGCTTAAGAACAGACAGTAAATGAAACAATATTCTAAAATTCCTATTACTTGATTTAAAAATCAAGTTATAGTTTAAATATTTGATTTATACTACTAAATTACTACATCCATTGTTTGAGCTTTGATAAAAATAAGCATGCATGATGCTTTTCCCTGTTTCCAGATTTAACTCATAATTTTAACTTCTTGACTTTTAAAACATGAACTGATGAATACAATACAACTTACTTTGCATCTAAACTTGGATTAAATCTTGAGTTTATGAAATTTTGAATTATATCTAAGCCTGGAATCCAGGACAGAAAAGAATCAATCAATAACAAATAGAAATTCAATCTCATGTATACACAGACATATTGAACATACTCATCAGGCAATAATTCAACAACTATATTGATAAAAATTAGTTTTAAAGATAATTTGTTACTCACCTAATTGATAAATGCAGAAAACAAATGCAGATCTCCTGTTGGTCACTTGAAATTTGCAGACATATGATGTTCAGGTATGCTCTTTTGTTGATTTAATCTGAGTTGCAATGATATACAGGTTTGCCTATGTATTCACTGATAAAATGCTTACATGCAGGCTTGACTCTGTTGCTCATAATCCTCAATTTACTTGCATGTAGATGTAAATGCAATTGCTAACCCTCATGCAAGCAGATGTTTGTTCAACCCAGTTTTGAAACAGAGTGCAGAAAGAAGGAGAAAAAAATGTGCAGGCTCAATTTGATTTTGAAGAAGTGAATATGCAGAGGAATTTGCAGATTGGAATATGTTTATGGTTATGCAGATTTGATCTTCATTTGATTGTGAATGCAGATTTTTTTTTAGATTTGAGGAAATGCAAATTTGAGATTTGAAAATGCAGATTTATGAATGCAGATTTTGGTGAATTGTATATGCAGATTTTTAAAATGAATATGAAGTTGGGTTTGATCTTTGTTTGATTTAAGAAAATGGAAAAATATGCATGAAGATGTAAACTTAACTAAATGCAATTTCAGATTTTATGGAAATAAAAGAAAATAAAAACAAAATTAACACTTGTCTATTTTTTTAACATTTGTCAATATGAATGCATATGAATTTAACACATGTTATCTTCTTTTAAAATGATTAGTGCTAGTTACAAATGTTTGTTATATTAGCTTAAATTAAGTTGTTAATTTATATTTAAACATGTATATAAATTTACAAATGAAAATAAAACAAATCATGTTAATAAATGAACTTATACATATAAAAAATTAAGACAATCAAACAATATAAAATTTTATACTTTTAAATTTAAATTCAACTAAATTCAAAATCAAATATTTTTCAAATCAAGTTATAAATAAAAATTCAATTTGAATTAAAAGCTACAAATTCTTATTCAAAACTTATTTAAAAAGATAATACAATACAATATTGTTTTTTATAAATCTCTTATTATTAAATTAAAAATCATTTTACAAAATATTCATTTTATTAAGCCATAAAATCAATTTGTTAAATTTATTCTAAATTTTAAAACAAAACCAATTTATTTAAAATATGAACCATATATTCATATTGTATATAGAAATCAATTTATTATTTTTAAAAGATAAAATAACCAATTTAAATAATTATTGAAGAAGATTATTAAATTTATCTGAATAATTATTAACAGAACATCAATATCAATTTAATTTTACCTACAGATTATTAAATTGATATTGTTAAAAATTCCGGGATGTTACAATCCTTCACCCTTAAAAGAATTTCGTCCTCGAAATTTAAAACAAAGGTAATTTAATAATCTTATTTAAATTTTAATTTTAAATCACAAGCATATATCAAACATATGCTAACAACCAAAAACAACCAATCAAACAAATCTAATTATCCAGACAAAATCTGGATGAAATTCTATCGAGTTTCCCCAAGTGTGTATATATATCCACCGGGATACTCGCTCTAGAGAATCCAAACAAACAATACTATGAAGCTATAAAACTCCTATACAACTATATCTATAACATTAGACAAAATATCAGACTACAAACGAGTCTGACTCAACATCGCAAAACTCCAGAACGGCTGGTTCCACAACCAGAGATAGATCATACACGTACTCCCTCAGAGATACGTGAAACTCAACGAATCCCAGTTATCCAAACTGGCAATTCAATCCTGTAGACCAAACACTCTCTCCTAGATATAGAAAAGATCCAAAACACTTCAGAGCTAGCTTCTCAAACTTACCCAAACTTATAGCTTACTTGCTATCGGAGAAAACTTATCCAAAATTAAATCTCCGACTCAGAGTCCAAATTCTTCGACTCTTATCCACAAAATCTCTTCAGACAATCTTGGGCTGCCCACAACCTACTAATCAGCTCAACCTTCGCTGATACTTCTAGAAACAAACTAGACCAACAAATTCAACAAAATGATTTCCTCAAGATCAACCAAAACCAAGAACTCAAACTCAACTCCTCAACATCAGAAGACAACAACTTCTTCTGTCCAGAAAAGAAAAGCAGATACACTTCCAAGCTGCTTCCGCTGCTTAACTCTGATCCGAAGTAGAAGAGAATGCTGAAGAAGAACACAAGCACAAACAGGACAACACACCCAAAGATATGGTTCAACAAATCCATAAGAAAAAAAATCAGAAGTTCCTTCAAATCTCCGAGCTGCTACACCAACTCAATCTCTTGGAACCATTCTCCTATAAAGCTGAACCACCGGTTCCACTCCTGGAATTCCAGACGATAAGAAAACTCAATCTTCAGATGCGGAAAAAACTCTGACTTCCTGAAGACGTCCAGAAAACTCAGATAACCTAAGAGAACACTCAAACAATTGCAAGTCACTTTTGCGAACCACCCAAACCAAATCCAAGGAAATCTGTTCTTCCTTAACCAAATAGATCAGCTTACACTTCACTAGCCAACCCATCGAAGAAACAGGTTCACTCAAATGCTTCTGAACTCCACCTGAGAAAAACTGCTAAGCCAGAAGATCTCTAGCCAACACCGAGAACATTCCAAACTACATTGCTGCCACAGATGCCAAAGAATTCCAAAACAAAGCTCTTCGGGAACTCGGACTGACCATAGCCACAACACTGAAGCAGACTCACTTTCTTAACTTGTTCCAAAGAAAACATCTTCGGGAACATCCATAGTCACTGCATCTCATCACGCAGCTACTACTCCTTAAGGTATCAAAATACCATCACTTGCTTCTGGCCAACCAACAGATCCAAACTCTACTCATCCAACTTCAGAAATAAACTCCGAACCTTTACAGGTTTCCTTCAGAGATTAATGAAGTTCTTTATCACAACAGAAGTCACTCGAGACGGTATTAGGTCTACAGTCTCAACAAATACTCTTCCAACCTCAAACATTCAAACTCCAACCAATGGTAGTCGTGCCACACACACTACTACCCCATCTACCTTTACAACTTATATTGGAAAACCTGAACATGTAACCCAACAGATAGGTAGAAATATATATATATATATATAGTTATATATAAAAATTACAAATACGCTCTCTCAAAAAAGACATCACCATAGAGCCTAGGTATTCACTCAACCTAATGCTCCCTAAAGAAAGACACACTTCAGAGCCTAGGTATTCACTCAGCCTAATGCTCTGACACCAGCAGTCACAACCCGACTTTCCACTCCCGGAAAATCGCATCATGAACTAAGAAAGAAAGGGATAGAAAATAGAATAGAAAGAAGAGAAGAAAGAAACAACATCAGAATCTACACAGCGAAACGAATAAATTATATTAAAATCATAAATATTACATAGTTTACAACCATTATCAGAGAACACAGATATACAACACATACTAGACAGTTATAAACACATGTCTAGTTATACAATTCAATCACAAACAACATCACAGAGAATACACAGCGGAATACTAGATATATCTACACGCGGAAGTCTCCTGCTCCATTGCTCCTCCATAATTCGTCAAAGCTATCCTGAATCCTAACCTGAATCACCCTTGACTACTCGTAAAAATTTGAGTACCCAAGAGTTTATGAAAAACAAAAATAAACTCCGGGTCAGACATGGGTCTGGTGTGAGTAACAGGTTAAAGTTGCTTAACTTTTAAAAATCTTTTGAAAAGAAAGGTATCACGTAAGACTTCCCATACATAAACATGGAAAAGTTTTTACCTTACGCTAACCAAAACATTTGATAGGAAATCCGAAGATATTATAATAGTGTCTAGGGTTTTCAAATAAATAAGAAATAGCCGAAATTGTTACATGATTAAATTCCAGCTACTAGCCACAAAAGTGGGTAATACAATCAAAACCGTTGGCACTTATTGGATTTTGGATTCCATACAATGGCAGGGCTACTGGGGTACCGCCCGTCACAGTACGTGGCCTAGATCAACGTACCGGGGATCACTCCCGACCCCCTGCAACACAAAGCCGGACCCGTTCCTTACTGAATAGTTTCGAACACGACAACCCCGTGGTTGTAGCTAGCAACCACCCACACATCCGAATATAAAGGGACTTCTAGACAGGGATCAATCTTGCTCTCCAGTGGGTGCGACCCACGAAGCTTTGCTGCACCTCCCCTGTTTTAGCCATTCCCGGTTGATAAGGCTTGAGGCTACGATTACCTTTATAGGACATATCACTTAGAATGCTCATCGTCCACCTGACGATGTTCTGAAAGCATTCAATCCATACAAGTTCGTTCCGGGTTCGAACGAAACCGAAGGCATTATCTCGTTACACTCATTTTGGAATCACCCTCAGAGTTAACGACAATAACCCTTGCACTTTAAACCACCATCTCGAATCTATAAGAACTAATTCCGTCAACTCATTACGGAATCACCCACAGAGTTATAATGACTCATAGTCCTTACACCTCGAGTCTTCACAAAGCTCCACTTCGATACACGACCTAACGTTATTTGGAATCGATGTGGTTTTCGGATATCCAAATATGGAAACCCGATCCCGGTCTCATCGAAACCAAAGCGTGTCTTCTAAGGTCCAAGTAGTTTTAAAGGTTTAAAACAATTCAATTACAGTATCTATATACACACAGATAGATAACTTATAAATCATAACTGATAATCAACATTATCACATAACAGGTAATTCACATCATCAATATCATATAGATATACCATATATCATCATCACAATAGATAACCTATGTTATCATCACAATACAATCAAACATCCATACCACACAATATTATTTTATCTCACTACTGAGATCACAAAACATCCAAGACAATCAATAACATCCATTCATTCATAAGCAAGGATTTACTCATCATCATATAATTAATTTAAAATGAATTAAATTAACTATCTCTATTACTAATTAATTTAAAATGAATAAAATTAATTACTTCATCTATAATTAATTTAAAATAAATTAAATTAATTACTTCACCAATATAAATCTTGCTTACTCAATCATTTAATTGATTACAATCAATAAATCATTCATTATTAATCACCTTAATTAATCTCTCTTGATTAATATCCTTAATTACATTCATGTAATTATCCTTAATTAATTTCACAAATTAATTACCCTCAACTAAACAGTAATTAACTTTTAATTACTTCAATTAATTAATTAATCATAATTAATTACATTAATCCTTAATTAATTACGTTAATTAATTACCTATTATTGATTAATTAATCATAATTAATCCTCCTTAATTACATCATTAATTAAATAATTAATGATCTTTAATTATTTCTTAAATTAATTACTCTAAGTAATTAACTAACTTAATTACTATAATAAACCAAATTAATTATCCTTTAAATTAATTTCTTAACTAATTATTTGATTAATTACTAAATGATTAATCCAAATTTACCTCATACTTAAACATCTCCTTAATTACAATCTGTAATTATTAAATAATTACTTAACTAAGTAATTTCCAAATCATTAATTACATAAAGTAATTACTCTTAACGCAGGTGTTTAAAATTAATTAACTTAATCAATTAAATTAAACAATCATATTAAACTAAATTAATTACATTAAGTAATTAATTTCTTAATTACTTTACTAAGTAATTATACTCAAACCATTTATAAATGATTATTATTAAATTAATCAATCTAATTAATTATAAAAATTAACTACATTAATTAATTGTTAAATAATCATGGTTAATGACCTTCTTTAACCATCCTCAAATTATTTTATAAGGTAATTAACTTAAATTAATTACAAACCAAATTATCTTTAATCATTCATTAATTAAAGTCAAATATTAAACTAATTAACCTTAATTTAAAACTTAATTACATAATTAGTATTCATTTATCATTAATTAATAACTTAATTAATGATCTTAACTTAAAATTGATTAATCATTAATCAATTATAATTCCAAATTTAATTAATTAATTAATTAAATTAATTAATTAATCTTAATTACCTTGTTAATTAATTCTAAACATAATTCTTAATCAAATTTCCAAAATAAAACCTAACTTAATTATGTTTAAAACAATATTATTCAAAACAAAGCACTTAAGAAATTTCCCTTTAAATTTCAATTTAAATTCAAGTTTAAAATAGAAAAATTTAAACTTATCAAAGTTCTAAATAATTTAAAACTTTTTAAGTTGCAAATCAAACAAATGTTATATAAAAATTTTAAAGTTAAATTCATTTCAAACTTTTGATAACTTAAATTTCCATTTTTAATTTAAAATTTCAATTTAAACCTTCTTTAAAATTTAATACTGAAATTCAAATTAAACCTTTGAATTCCCAGATTTTTAAATAACTTTAAATCTACTCACATTTTTAAAATCTTATTATTAATAATGTTTAAACTATCTTATCAATATGATATAGTTAATAAAGTTAAAATTTTAAACTTAAGTTTCTGTTTTTAAAAACTGGAATTTAAATTCAAATGAGAATTTTAAACTTACATTTAAATTTGAACTTAAATTTTTCTCAAACCATAAACTGCAGATTTTAAAAGGTTTAAATCCAGATTTGCAGTAACAGAAAAAACAGGTTTCAACTCAAACCTGGAATTCAAATTCAAATTAGTAGTTCAAACTTAAATTAAATTTTAAACCTAAACCTTATTTAAAACCTATAACTGCAGATTTTAAATTTTGACAAACCCAGATTTTAAAAAGGTTTAAAACCTAAATTTTTAAAACAAAACACAGTTTTACCGTGTAATCTGTAAACTACAGGCTAACCCGAGAAACAAAACTTTTACTTCGGGTTTCTAGCTTGCCAACTTCGAGTTTTTCTACAACCTACTTCGAGTTATTTCCCTATCCACTTCGAGGAAAATCCCACCTCCCTCTGCAACACCCAGAAACCCAAAACAAAACATCAGAAATCATGTCGCACCACCTCTGGCGATCATCAGCGATGATCCAGCAACCTCCATAAACACAAACATGCCTACAGCAACCATCAAATCGAACCAATAATCAATAATTCAAATTTTAGCTTCCCCATTCCTAAACCTGAACTACTCTATACACCATCTACCCAATCCCTAAATATCAGAACACTCGAACCATCCTACACTTCTCCCTGACCAAAAGCACAAACCCACATAAAAACTAGGGTTCATACTCTGAAATCCAAAACTGCATCCGTTCTACTCAATAAAATTCTCTTTTCAGATTTTTTTTCTATGTATCTATAATCTTTACTTAATAACTCGGAAGAGTTATTAATTTTCTTAAACTACAGAATGCAAGTAATTTCTCAAAATCCTATTTTTGCTTAAGAACAGACAGTAAATGAAACAATATTCTAAAATTCCTATTACTTGATTTAAAAATCAAGTTACAGTTTAAATATTTGATTTATACTACTAAATTACTACATCCATTTGTTTGAGCTTTGATAAAAATAAGCATGCATGATGCTTTTCCCTGTTTCCAGAGTTAACTCATAATTTTAACTTCTTGACTTTTAAAACACGAACTGATGAATACAATACAACTTACTTTGCATCTAAACTTGGATTAAATCTTGAGTTTATGAAATTTTGAATTATATCTAAGCCTGGAATCCAGGACAGAAAAGAATCAATCAATAACAAACAGAAATTCAATCTCATGTATACACAAACATATTGAACATACTCATCAGGCAACAATTCAACAACTATATTGATAAAAATTAGTTTTAAAGATAATTTGTTACTCACCTAATTGATGAATGCAGAAAACAAATGCAGATCTCCTGTTGGTCACTTGAAATTTGCAGACATATGATGTTCAGGTATGCTCTTTTGTTGATTTAATCTGAGTTGCAATGATATACAGGTTTGCCTATGTATTCACTGATAAAATGCTTGCATGCAGGCTTGACTTTGTTGCTCATAATCCTCAATTTACTTGCATGTAGATGTAAATGCAATTGCTAACCCTCATGCAAGCAGATGTTTGTTCAACCCAGTTTTGAAACAGAGTGCAGAAAGAAGGAGAAAAACAATGTGCAGGCTCAATTTGATTTTGAGGAAGTGAATATGCAGAGGAATTTGCAGATTTGAATATGTTTATGGTTATGCAGATTTGATCTTCATTTGATTGTGAATGCAGATTTTTTTTAGATTTGAGGAAATGCAAATTTGAGATTTGAAAATGCAGATTTATGAATGCAGATTTTGGTGAATTGTATATGCAGATTTTTAAAATGAATATGAAGATGGGTTTGATCTTTGTTTGGTTTAAGAAAATGGAAAAATATGCATGAAGATGTAAACTTAACTAAATGCAATTTCAGATTTTATGGAAATAAAAGAAAATGAAAACAAAATTAACACTTGTCTATTTTTTTAACACTTGTCAATATGAATGCATATGAATTTAACACATGTTATCTTCTTTTAAAATGATTAGTGCTAGTTACAAATGTTTGTTATATTAGCTTAAATTAAGTTGTTAATTTATATTTAAACATGTATATAAATTTACAAATGAAAATAAAACAAATCATGTTAATAAATGAACTTATACATATCAAAAATTAAGACAATCAAACAATATAAAATTTTATACTTTTAAATTTAAATTCAACTAAATTCAAAATCAAATATTTTTCAAATAAGTTATAAATAAAAATTCAATTTGAATTAAAAGTTACAAATTCTTATTCAAAACTTATTTAAAAAGATAATACAATACAATATATTTTTTTATAAATCTCTTATTATTAAATTAAAAATCATTTTACAAAATATTCATTTTATTAAGCCATAAAATCAATTTGTTAAATTTATTCTAAATTTTAAAACAAAACCAATTTATTTAAAATATGAACCATATATTCATATTGTAAATAGAAATCAATTTATTATTTTTGAAAGATAAAATAACCAATTTAAATAATTATTGAAGAAGATTATTAAATTTATCTGAATAATTATTAACAGAACATCAATATCAATTTAATTTTACCTACAGATTATTAACTTGATATTGTTAAAAATTCCGGGATGTTACAATATATGCATACCATTATCAAAGTGCAACAATTAACAAATCAATACTGGACAATTATATTAACTTGTCCTTACCGGAGCTACTATACAGCCTGACACATACAACGGAATATAATCAAGTACGTGGGATACGTCCCTATCATCCAGCTTGTCGCCAGAGCTCCATAGCATTCTACCTAAATCTGTGATACTCGGTCTGACTCGAGCATTATTATAAAATAATACCCGATTTAGTCTAGAAAACCAGCATGAGAAAACACACCTAGTTGGATTTAAAGTTATAAGAAAATTTTTGAAATCAAAAGGTATCTCGTTAGACCACGTCACAAATAAACACGATGGGTTTTACCTTACGATAACCAATTTTTTTTATATTAAATCATCCGATATTATAATAGTGCCTATAGAAAATAAATTAGAAAATAGCTGCTTACACCTCATGTTTCAGCATAATTGGTATATAATCAAAAACCGTACGGCGCGTATTGAAGAATGGATTCCATATTATTACCAGGTACGGAACTACCTTCCAATGAGTGCATCTCTTGATCAATGCACCCGGGTCTGGCAAGAACATCTTATACCCGATGTTACAAGACCTGCATAGGCTGCATGCTATAAAAATATGTTAAGAGGGATTATGTAAAGCCTTAACGCTATTTTGATATTTATTCTACTGATAGCATTATCTATTATAGCGTACACTATTATATTTAGATAGTTTGACGGATCCTTAGGAGATGGAAAAATCTGTAACATCTCTTAATTTATTGCACTCATATTTCATAACATTGATTAGACTTACATAAGAGTATTTTAGTCCTAACTCTAGTGTTTTGTCTTTTCATTATGCTCAGGTCAGTCCTGAGCTTTTCAGCATATTGAAGATTATTCTCTAGAGGACGAAGACGAAGATTTAGTATAATACTACTATTATTATTCTCTGCATCATGTTATTCGACTGTATTGATTATTTATCCCTGATATACATACATACATACATACATACATACATACATACATACATACATATATATGTTTGTAACTCTGATAAATCTGTGTAGATTATAATCATATAGTGAATCGCTTCATGAACTGTTATTTGACCATTATACTTTGTCATTCCACTATGAGATTTTGTATTTGTTTTATTTTTTATTTTTTTATTTTTCTTATTTAATCCCATTGATTATCTATGTTCCAAATTATTTAAGTTGGACATGTGTGAATTATTGTCGATTTAAACCTTTCGAAATGTGGGTCGTCATAATTGGTATCAAAACTTAGGCTAGTGATAACCCTGCTTTGTACGGGATTGACTCATTAGAGATAGGGTAGTAATATCCTAGAATGAGTCTATTGAGTGTATATATACGAGAGAGTACTTATTAGTGTTATAAAATGTTTTATATTGTGTTTACTTATCCGTTGAGTTGTTTATGAATTCTGGTCGATGCCGGGACATCATATTATTGATACTGATTTCTAAACACTTAAACGAGGAAAGTCGACATAATATTGTTTTAAAATAAGGTAAATGAAATAAATTTTACCTAAAATATTATATATATAAATAAAATGATAATTTTTAATGAATGATAGTTGTTAGGAGATGATAATATTTAGTTATCATCAATTATTGGTTGAATGAAAATAAAAGGAATAGTTAATGAATTTTATTTTATGAAGCATTTGATAATTAAGTTGAATTGAAATATAATAACAATAATAATTGGTTAAAATGACCAAATTGTAAATTATTGAAATATTTTGGTAATAAGGTAAGGAAATTTGTATAAGTATATTTATAATATAGAAAATAAATCGAAAGGATTTAAAAGCTTAGAATTTAAAATTCAAAATCCCTTAGTTTTCAAAATTGTTTTCAAAGCCTTTAAAATTAATCATAATATTATTTGGAAGTGTTTTGACGAGAAATATATTTTGAAAAGATTTTTGAAAGAAATAAAACTAGTGAATTCTCTTTAGTCACTGGAAATAATTCTGGGGATGACTGTAGCATCGCCAATATTCATTTTCGAGTTTCTGAGTAATAATTGCTACCAAAAGAAATTTATTTTCGATTAAAACAAGTTTTGATTGTGGAAAAGAAAAAGGTATTCAATGTATGATTTAATAAATATATGAACTAGTTTTGAAATTATAATTTTGAAGTAGTATATATAAGAAATAAGTTTATGACTTATACAGTTGCAAAGGAAAGTAAAATTTAATTTTAGAAGTATTGAATATTTTTGGTTAAGAAAACAAAAGAAAATTTTGAATTTGAGATACGAAATGAAATAATTAACTTAAGAAATGTTAAATTAATTTGAGTTAGTAAAATGAAGTAAATAAAATATAGTTTAACTCATGAAAGCTTAAATAAAATATAAAATGTAATTCAAATGAATGAGATAAAATCACAAAATGTAATTTTAAGTGAATCAAGTTGTATAACTTATAGATTTGAGTAATATTAGGCTAAAAACAAATTGACTTCATTGAATTTGAATGATAAGATAAAAAAAGTTTAACTTCAATAAAAATGAAATAAACTGGGTAATGGATTGAATAAAATAAAATATGACTTAATAACAATCAAATGAATTGAATTAGATTTGAATGGGACTAGATAAATTAGTAAAGTGAATAAATCCCACTTAAAACGTAAAATAAATTAATGAAATGAATACGAACTTGAATTTTTAAAATGAAATGTAATTTAAGTGTGAAAGAAATTGAACAAAAATAAATGAGTATAAGTAAAAAAATTAATGTGAGTAGTTGAATTTAATTTAAATTGGATGTAAATAAATTAAATGCAAATGGAATGGGTTTCGGTAAAAAAATGAATGTTAACTACTATAGTATGGAATAAGTTATTAAAATAAAATATAAATTGAAGTTTAACTTAAGAGGAGTTGAATAAAAATTGATGGTGAATTTTTTTAATATGACTTGGAGTTATAGAATAAAATTTACTTAAGAAAATTTACTATATGAGTTTGAATCAATGAATAAACTAATGAAGTAAATCAATTTATAGAAATAAAAATTGTCTGATGTAAAATTATTAAAATGGATTTAAATTTATAAGATAAACTAATTAAGTGAACACATGGATTAATATGAACTTAATTTATGGAATAATAATAAATATGAGTTTCAATTTTGTAAAATATTTATGATAAACTTAAATAGTTTATAAATAATAATTTGTATTAAAATACTAAGTGATGATGAAATAAATTTAACTTAACAAGGTTAAATGGAATGAAAATTCATTGGATGATAAATAAAAAATGAATGTCATTAAATTAAATAATAGTCAATTGAAAGTAAATTGATTGAATGTAAATACATTAAATTGTAATCAATCAAATGTGAATGCAATGAATATTGGTTGATTTAATAAAAATGGATTGAAACCAAATTAGTTGAATGTCAAATTAAAAGCGAATGAATTGAATATAAATCCATTGAATGATTAAGGAAATGATTGTTAATCAACTGAACATGGATAAATTTGAGGTGAACCAATTAAATTTGAAAGAAATCCATGTAAATAAATTGAAAGCAAACAAATTGTATATAGATGAAATAAATGTCAACGAATTAAAAGTAAATCAATTTAATATTCATAGGAAATGAAAGTATAATAACTGAATATTGACATTTGGAAGTGTGAATTGGTATCATTGTGAATGAGATTGGATGGATATTGTTTGTTGGATGTTTGTTTGTTGCATTTGCTGTATTCGTTTGTGGTTATTGCATAATCCATGTTATATATCGATTTTACTCTTTATATATATGTTCTCATTAGGTTATTGAGTGTTTACTAGGTATGGATGGCGTATGCCTACTTCTGGAGCTCAATTATGCATTATATTGCTTTTTCTTGCTTTTTACGAGCGAACTCGCCCGTATTATTAATAATAAGATACGTATCTCGATTACATATCGCAATTTTATATTCTTTTCCCTTTGGGATACCTCATCATTGCAATGATATGTATATTTGATATATATTGGGTATATTTGTGTTATATATTATATTGTAAAAAAATTCCAATCAAGCCGTGCAAAGGAGACCCTGCCGAAATTTTCTGTAAATTTGGGAGTTAGAAAAAATTTGAAGTTTTAAATTTTTAAAGCTTGTTTTTATATATAAGTTATATTTTTCATAAAACTGATATTGGAGTGGCATAGCACGAGCGTAGTAATGGTTTTGCGAATAAGATTATGATGTTTTACAAATTTACTGTTTTGAATTAAATATATCGAGTGTTAAATTCCATACTTAGTCCCTTTTCGAGGATGAAAAGTTTTGAGTGGTGGAGTATGTAACGACCCATATTTTTAGCTATTTTAAATTATAAAATTTAAGGTGATTCTTGAATAGAAATGGTTAGAAATAAAATCTAATAATTTATTAATGTAGTTATTAGATATGAACTTAAATGAAAACTTGAAATAAACAATTTCAAAAATATAGGGATTATTTATATTGAAATAAAATTACAATCAATAATTAGAACTGGATCATAAGTGTTGAATGATTTAGATAGAAATAATGATCGATAACTAAATTCGGTTGGGAATTTATTATTGTTAAAAATTGTTGAATTATTTATTAATATGGTGATTTAATGGATAATTAAATTATTTAAAATTTAATACTGGAATTGTTTAGATAATTGAATCTTGATTTGTTGTGAATGAAAATGGCATCGAAAATTGATTTAAATTTTATTTAAATATGAATGAAGATGGTTGATATTTAAAACTGAGTTAAAGGCGAATAATTTAAAATTTAAAATTTTATATTTAATTAACGAGTAAAAATAGCAATTTTGGCAATTGTCTCATATTTCGACGAAATCGGATCCGTTATAGTGATTTATTGTAGGACTTCAAGTTTCATTGCGATCAGACTTGTCATTTGGCCGTGCGAGCTTGAAAAGCATAGAAATTTAATTTCGGAATTTAATTAAAAATAATCGGACGTTGATAAGCTATCTTCTACATACGATCGAAATAGGCCTTGAGACTAGTTCTAATGCATTCGAAATGGGGGCAACAAATGCCGCATAATCGAATGCTGGAAAAACGAATTGTTAGGATTAAAGAAGAAGAGGTAGAAGAAAAGGATATAAGAAATAAGGAAACAAAATAGAAACAATATCAGAATCTCACAGTCGCGGCGGAACAACATATAATAAATAAATGAATAATATTTGAACAAAGAACTATATCAGTTATTACATTACATCACTTTACATTACATCATCAGAGTTTACGACAACAAACAGTGGAAAAGAAATACTATATACTAGTGATACGCCTCGCAATCCAGCTCGCCTCCTGGGCTCCATTTGAACGCTAGACGCACGCCTCGATTGGAGTTCGGACGGTTTTGGACCTAACTATATAAATACAACACACATATTGAGAAAATTATTATTTCTGAAACCCTTATAAACACGGCCGCTGCCTATTATAATCCCAATGTCTAGAAATATCCCACCCTCTTCCCCTTCAATCTCCTTCATCTTTCAATGAAATTGAAAACTTCTAACATGAAAATTGTAGAGCTTGACGAGCTCTACAAATCCAACGATTGATCTGTGCTGAAGCGTCTCGGGTTCGCCGGAATATGAGTTTGAAGTCGTAGCGGTTTTTGAGGGTTTCGAGGCAAATGATGGCAGCTGGATGGACGGCGCTTGGGGCAGTAGTAGCCCTCGACGACGCGCTCGCATAGGGACGTCCTGATCATGGTCCGGTCGACGAAATGGGCATGCATGTGGAAGCAATGGTCGCATGAAGATGGGTTCGGTTATGGCCGTAACGTGCGTGAGAGAAGATGAAGGTAGGCTTATTTTATTTTATTATTATTTTAATTAATTTTTAAAAAATTTATCGTATATTAATAAATGGCGTAACTTATCCGTATGAGGTCCGTTTTGAACGAAACGAATTGCGTTGGGATTATATCGAAGTCGTCTACGATAGGGAACAAGTTTGTGTGCATTTTAAGAATATTCAAATTTGGGAATTTACTTAGATTTTAAATCGTCGATAAATTAAAGGTGAGTGTTTATACGCTCACAATTGACTGAAATAATTTTTATATTAGTTTAATTTATATCATGAAGTGATTTAAATTTACTGGTAGGCGTTTGATAAATTTAATTGACATTTAAATTGACATTTGAATTAATTGATAGGATTTAATTTGATAATTAAAATAGAATTAGAATTCAACTTCTAAAAAAATTCTCGATTTATCGATAGTTGGTTGATTATAGTGATTATTGACTGTTTGGATCATGGATTGAGATGGATGCTATTGATTGATATTTTGGTTGTTTATTTATATTTCATATATCTTGTTGTCATTCTGTATATCATTTACAGTGTATAAACTATAAATCGAATTATTTCAAACATAAGAAATATGTTGAAATGATATATACCTATGGCACTTATCTTGGATTGAAATAATATATATCCATCCTTAAATTTAATTGGAATAACCGATTCACTTGGCCATAGCATAGAAAATTATATATAGACACCAGATTAGTTAAACTAAATGATTTCAGAAATTTTGATTTGAAATTATTTAAATGATCTGATTTCTAAGAAACAAAAATTGAATTTAGGGAAATCTAATTATTTTTGAATTAGAACTCGAAATTTAAATTTGAAACAGGAATTGTTTAATTAATCGAAGTTGAAAATATTAAGTTATAATTGAAATATGAGGTGAATGTCAGAAATTAATTTATTTTAAAAGATTGGACTTTAATTCGTACTTTAGTTATTGCTAAGTAAAAGTGATATAAAACGATATTTCAGAATTAAGTTTGGAATTTATTTATGTTTGAAGGTTTGGATTTTAAATTGGATATTGAAGGAAAATTTGATACAAGTGCTTTGAATCGTTATTTTTGAAATCAAGCTTGAATTGATATAAATCGAAATAGTTTAAATTTGGAATTAGAATTTAAATTAATTTGGGCTTGGAATTTAAATTAATTTGGAATTGAAATTAATTTGGAATCAAAGTAAAATTCGACTTGAAATCGGAATTGAATCGATTAAATCGAAATGGGAACAGGAACTGATTTGAATTGTAAAATTTGGAAAGTGAACCGATTTGACTTTGGAACTATTTTCAATGAATTATTTTAGTATAAACAGTTTAAAATCTATATTCCTTAAATGTTCAAATTATTTTGATTTTCCAAACTATTTTACTATATAAACCATTTTTATTAATCAAACTATTTTCTATTAAACTATTTTAACTATTTAAAAACTATTTAAATTATTTTCTAAAATTCAAACTAGTCAAATGGGTGGAATGTTTATATTTAAATCTTGGATTTAAATGCGAATTGGGTTAAATTGAAGTTATAACCTAAATTGTAATTCCAACCAATTTTTGAAGTGAAATTGATATATCGAACCAAATTGACATTTTGAAGTACAATAATATTTTTGAAGCGAATATTGTGATTTCGAAATGGATTTGATTTTGGAGCGAGAATGATGATTTCGAAATGGATTTGATTTTGAAACGAATATGATATTTTGCTATCAATTCGAATTGTTTTCAAATTGTAAAAGTACCAACCGGTGTGTAAAACGATGTTTGGTTGTTATAGAGTCCGGGACCTCTTATTGGCATACTCTCTGTCAATATTGGAACCACTTTGACAACCGTGTATGCGGTGGATGATATGTAGAATGTTGTGGTTGAATTGGCAACGTTTCCTAGAATGAAGTAAGAGAATGGTGATGGATAGCTTTGACACTCGTGTCATAATTAAAATGACTAAAACGGGAGCCTATGTCTGACCACTGAGGTAAGCTACCTCTAGCGATGCTGATCCCTCGTATTATTATTGTGATTTTGTATTCGATTGGTGTATCTTTTTGTTTGCATTGATTGTCACGGTCGACCACGGATGGGTTACAACCAACCAAAAAGGGTAAACTGCTAGAATCCTACCTTGGGCATTGCCTCACGTGCCTTGTCATGTTTTATTCTTATATGAGCCCATTAAGACTTTGGTTTAGTACTGTACCTATAATGGACTCACTGGCTACCGACGTTACTGGTTGTGTTATAGGATTTGCATAGACTACATGCTATAAAAATGTGTTAAGGGGGATAACGCAAAAGCCTTAACGCTATTTTGATATTTCTTTTACTGATAGACATTATCTATTATAGCATGCACTATTATATATAGATAGTTTGACAAATGCTTAGGAGATGGAAAAATCTGTAACATCTCTTGAGTTATTGCATTCATATTTCATGATATTGATATGACTTACATAAGAGTATTTTAGTCCTAACCCGAATGTTTTGTCTTTTCATTATGCTCGGGTCAGTCCTGAGTTTTTCAACGTATTGAAGATTATTCTCTGAAGGACGAAGATGAAGATTTGGTATATTACTATTATTATTCTTCCCTACATCATGTTATTCTGCTGTATTGATTATTTATCCCTGATATATATATAACTCTGATAAATGCGTATAGATCATAATCAAACGTATAGTAAACTGCTTCACGAACTGTTATTTGATTATTATATTTTATCGTACCACTGTGAGATTTTGTGTTTGTTTTCGTATTTTCTTTTCTTATTTTTCTTATTTAATCTCGTTGATTGTCTACGTTTCGGATTGTATAAGTTGGACATGTGTGGATTATTTTCGATTTGAGCCTTTCGAAATGTGGGTCGTCACAACAGTGGTGGTTGGCAGGGCGGGAGGGGAAACAAAAGGTTGGTTGTATGTTTTGTTAGTACAGGAAATCAAAAAGGAAGGCTATACTATGTGTACTTTGTATATTGTTATTATGAATAAATTCCGGTACCTTGCCACACTAGATCGCTTCCGATTACGAGCTGCGATCGGCAAAAATATGAAATATGATCACATACAGAACTGAGAAGCGATCACAAAACAGCAATAAAATAGATAGGTTATTAAATTCTTTGAAGTTTCAAAATGCCAACGTTTGCCGTAAAATACATCAAACTAAAATTTACTTATTTTTCAAATTAAAAATTATAAAAAATCCTGAAATTAAATAAGAAATAAGTCATTAAAAATCAAGCAGTTATTTGGAACATAGATTTTATTACATTTTAAACAAAACCTCAAATCGAATATTTAAAAATAATTAAATATTCCAAAAATTAATGTGATAAAATTCTGGATCGTTACACTCTCCCTTCCTTAAAATGCATTTCGTCGAATGAACATTCGGTATTATTCATAAGCATGCATGATATTCGTAGATCATTTATGTACTAAATCTGATTTGATCACTACTCGAATACCTAACTCCACTTCCAAACTAATATTGCTCACCCGATTTTCTAGTGCGGACTTTGATCCGGCTTCTTAATTGGAAATCTCAGTTCACCATACATAGCAATAAATTATGATAGAACACAATGGCCTCATACGAAAACCCACATCGTGTGCTCGCCTTCAGAAATCGAGTAATAGATCCTTATTCGGAATGGTGTGAAACTTCTCAAAGCCATGTACTTGAATATTAGATCAAAACTATATGGAAAGAGAAATGATCTACATTCATTCTACGTGCTTACTTAATTTGTTATTCCTAATACCAATTCCATTTCCATATTTGTGAAAACATTTCATAAAACAAAATTTAAGTTGCAAAATTTATAAAATTCCCTATCATTCCATAAGGGTATACACAACTATAATTCAAACTTTTATTTTGAATTCACTTAAGAATTTTAAACACCTAGTATTTTATTCAAAACACTTTTTAAAATGATACTGTAAATTTTAATCCATAAATGTGTATGCATATACATATACATATACATATACATATACATATACATATACATATACATATACATATACATATACATATACATATACATGCATACATACATACATACATACATACATACATACATATATATATATATATATATATATATATATCCCGAGTAACCCAAAAATAATACCAAGGAACTGGGTACTACCAAACATTATCATACATTTCCTTACCAGAAGGATTATACTCAAGAGAAACGTTTACCATCCGAACGTATCTCTTACCCATTTTTAGTTATTTTCGAGCCACTTGCTCTAATTGACTTAAAACCATTTCTTTCCTTTTCAAACCTATTTTTAGTACAAATATATTTCCAAATAAATATTTTTTTATCAAACTATCAATTTCTCACTTACTTCAGATTCATCAGGATTCAAATCCTTCTTGATTGTACAGTGACAAAAGGAATAATTTACTAAGTGCACAATACTATTAGCCTAAGAAAACATCCGATCATCGCTTAGAAGATTATTTTGATCACCACAAAACAAACCAGGACTTATTTCCCTAACCATATCCAAAAGAATACACATTTCTTTGAAATTCTCTGTTTTAAAAGAATTTGAACTTAAAATATATTTTTAAGTAAACCGTCACTACTACTTCCTAAATTATTTGAAATAATGTACACAATATTATCTTTCGTAAATCAAAACATGCCTTTGGGATCAAATCAAAATCTATTTTATCAAACAATTATATAGCAAGTTCCTAATGGTGGCAATCTCCCACTTAGAAACTCAAAAATGAACACCGACAATGTTGCCTTCATTGTCGGAATTATTTTCCAATGACCGAAGCAAGTTCGGCGCTTTATATCTCCTTGAAAATCCTTAGAAATATTTTTTCGAAAATGTTTTAAAAATAATATTATTATTTTCTTTTTAAACCTTGAAATTCATTTTCAGAAATTACTGGGATTTAAGTTCTCAAATTCCTTGTATTTATAAAATACATTTTTATAAATCAAATTTACAAAATATATCCTTTTTAAAGAAATTATTTCTCAAATATGTATTGCGAAAATAATCTAGCTTCCTTATATAAATCTTTTTTCAAGTATTATTTCAGAAATATTTAAGTTTTCTTTTAATAATTTCTTTTATAAACCCTACTTAAATACAACCAACTTTTATATTCAATCATTTCCAAACTTTACTTCAAAATATTTCAAATTCCTTTTAATAAAATAACATTTATTAAAACCCAATTTTAACCCAAAAATATTAATGAACACCCTATTATAAAATTATGAAACTTAATTCACAAGGTGTTCGTTTCAATGTTTCCAAATTCCTATCTACCCAACCCAGGTACGAAAAGGAAGATTCAAGATAGACTAACATATAATAGTCAATGATCAGAACTGGGCGAGCAAGACTAATCAAAATTATAGATGATAATAATGCAATATTACCCTTCCTAATAACCAAACACATCCAAGAAAACTATATCTTTGAAGAAAAAAATACTTCTTTTATATACAAAATATAATTCTAGGTAAAATTAGTTTATTCACCCATATTTTTAAATCAATATTGTGTCGGTATGGTCTTGTTTAAGCGTTTAGGAAAACACTATCAATAACATTGGCCAATTGCATCAACCAAAATTCTTATGCCACTCAACAGATCAAATAACACAACATGAAACATTTTTATATCACTAACAAATATGCGCTCTTAAATATATGCTTTCGAACTCATCCTAGGGTCTCGCTTACCCTATCTCAAACGAGTTAAACCTATCAAAGCCTAGGTGTTCGTTAAACCTAAGATCTGATACCATGTATAATGACCTGCCATTTTTGCACAGTTAAAGTTTCTAATAAACAAAACATATCTGGCTCAAATCTCAAAAGACTCCTTCTTTCACATGAGTGGGCCAACCAGATCAATCCCATGTTGATTGAGATTGATCCATGATCGATACACACTCATTTCGTATCGATCCAAAACACATCCATTTGGATCAAGATCAATCATGGACCAAGTAGAGGTGGTACGCAAGCTCCTATGAAAATTTGATGGCATTTGGATTTGTAGATATTGAGTTATGATCGATTTAAGTTTGGATTTGCAAAAGGCCACTGAGTTCATATCGGTACAATTTGTATCGATGGCTTCGTATCAATGCTGGCATGTGTCAATCAGCGTGACATGGTGCTATGTTCTAAGATCGATCCACTTTCCATGCCGATTGACCGAATCTTCCACTTGAACCTGTTATGTTTGTATGGATACAATGCAATTCCATTCATATCGTTTTGGGTCGTCCTTCTCGTATCGATGCTCGGTGCTCTATATTGTATCGATGATGTGCTGTTACTTTGTATCGATGGCTTATACTTCAGTCTGCACGGATATGCACTCATTCCTTTTATACCGAAATTTTCTTATACGTTTCGCATCGATCATCGGTCGATCGATACGAACTGTCGGGACGAGATGATCGATATAAATAACTATAAAGCTAAAATTATGGAAGTCTGATCGATGTGGGCTACTAACGGATACAAAGAGATGTAGTGGCTGATGGATACGAACCAATGCTTTCTTGAGGAATGGATACGAAATCCAATGGTTATGAATGAGGCTGGTTTGGATGGAATTGAAGGAGGTTGGATCTAGTACGAAATGAGGCTTCCTTCGTGCATCTTGATAGATCAATATCTTGAGCATACCAACTCCGATTGACTTGAAATTTGGAATGTTGACTTTTATAGCTTTGCTAGTCGTATTACATCAATTGTAGCTTGATTTGGACTCGGACAAAATTCACCAATATCCATAGTCGACCTGTGTGTTACCAATCTACAGGGACGATCTGTCTTTTGTTTTCAGTTGATTTCTTGGTGTCACGACCTTGCCAAAAGGCAGGATAACATTTTCCCCTAAAGTACATCTTGTATGAACATGACGTGCTTTGAAACGTTGCAATCTTCATTATGAAAAGTTATGTTAGATTCGTTGAACAGTTGTTGTCTTTTTGTCAAAAGATGTAACCTTTGGTTGATTCCCGGTAATATAAATACTGAATTGTTGATTGCCAATGATTGTATAGTGTATTGTTGTAACCGAGTGTTGAGTGCTAGCAATATGTTGTCCACTGTTATAATTGTTACCTGGTGAACATTCAATTCCTGTGAATTTTGAAAATTGAAAGTTAGTCTGTCATACATGCACGTATATTAACCTGACTCCCATTAACGTTTGCACGTTCATGAGTTATTGTCAAGTTTTTTTAATCGAATTTTGTATCGATCCTCTCCTAGATCGATGTGAAATTCAATTTGTAACGACGCTTGATGGTCATTTTTAGAATATCCCTTCATATCGATCCTCTCCTAGATCGATTTGAGAAGTTGGGATAAGCAGTTCATATCGATGGCTATCAATACGAAATAGTTTTTTCTTTGAAATTTCTTCATATCAATGGATACGAATTCCTTTGGTCTCCAAAGCAATGGATATGAAATTGTTGTTTCGTGTCGATGAATCATTGGTGGATCTGAATAGTTCAAACAACCCTCTGTGTATCTTTAGTATTGATGAGTCGTCGATGGATACGAATGGCCTTGCTTTGGATCGATTCGAGCTGATGGTCATGAACAGTTGTATTCTTGGTTGACGCAGGTGGATGGATATGAACAACACTTCGTATCAGTGACATTGGAGAATGCTTTCAACCGGTCAACATAATTGGGAGATGAATTGACATTTTCTTGGGTTCGATCCATATAAATATTGTTCTGGACTTAGAAATATTTTTACTTGTCTTTATTTCTCTCTTGCTTTTGTATCGACTAAAAAAACCGAGAAATAGGAATTTTCCTCGTCCCCAAATCAGCACAACTCTTTAATCACTCGACCCAAATCTTTAAATTAGGTAATTAATCAATTACTTCACATTAAAAACTATGAGACTCGAGTTTAACTGCTAATCCATTCATGGGCATGACCAGTTCTGGTTATGATGAGGTCGGAGTTAGATAGGAGCATGATTGAAGGAGGATGGAACGACATTTGTGCTGTTTGGAGAAGAATAAGTGTGGAGGGATACGAAGAAATGACTTATATCGATGATGGATGATCGGCAAGTTCGTATCAATCTGGATATGATGAAACTTCGTATCGACTAAGCAAATTGCTTCATATCGATAGTTGGTGGGTATTCGTGTCGATTAACTAATGATGGTCCTTTGTATCGATACGTAGCGATCGATACGAATCCTGGACCTAGTGATCGATACGAATCAGACGACTTTGATCGATATGAAATATGAATTGATCTTTGGGTGGCCGACACGAAATGTTGTTCAATGATCGTTACGAACTACTGTCTGCCATGACTGATAAGGATCCGTCCTTGGTGATCGATCCAAGTACAAACTGTGATGTACTTAACTGTTTTACATAATCAAACACTTGACTCCGACAAGCTTCAACCTTGCATAATTGGACTTAACTATTTTACAGCATATTGGATTGCCCTTCGAAGCTCGTCAATGGAACTATAACTTGAGAAATTTGACGAACTTTAACTTGGATCGATCTCCAAAGTCTAAATGGCATGGTTGTGACGATCAACAGTGACAGTCACTTCGGTCGAATCTCAAAGTCTTATCGTTTGAACATTTCTCAAATTCTATAGAATTTCTTACTATTATGTAGCACTGCACAACACATTCACGCACTTCACACTGGGGGGAAACACGGGTGTATTGTCTTCTAATGATGATTTTTATGGAGTTCAATAGCTATGGAACCCACAAGTTCAAAGTCGCAGGATGTTTAGAGTCTACCTCTCCCCGTAATCGAAATGCCGGTTACCGTTGCCGACATTATTAGCCCTGCTCCAAACGGACTACCAGGAGCAATCTTCATCGCACACACACAAGATTCTGTCCATTCTAATATTTCTGAAGATATGTTGGGCAGAATTTGTTTAAGGCATGGGTTGTTGCTGGATGACGTCTTATTGCCGGGGTTAGAAGATAGGGACCACAACCCCCCAGAAGGGTATACAACCTGCAACAGATTTATGTATGTAGCCGGGACACTTCCTCCTTTCAACCAATTCATCTGGGAAGTTCTATTTTTCTTGAGGACCGCTCCGTCTAAGATGCACCCGAAAGGTTATGCGTTGCTCAATAGTTTGTTTATTATTTCATGAAGCATCTTTTTCGTCATCTGACGGTAGAAGAGATTAGATACATATTCAATATAAAGAGTCACGGGGACAACCCTTCCTTTACTTTTCTAGAAGCAGTTAGAAATTTCCAAGTCATGACCGGGGCTTGTAGTAAGCTGACTTACTTAAAGACTGAATGGTTTTATGTTCGGTGTCCACCGGGGTTCGTCGGACGGTGGCTAGCAAGACATAAGTTCCTCAACCTCTTTGCTGACTAACTGGATAGTTTTAATCGATGTCAAGTCCAATGTTTTCTTCCTTTTAGAGCTTCAATTCCACAACTTAAAGGTGTTCGGTTTAAGGAAATAGTACGAATTTTTCAAGAAGTACCCGTTGATCATAGAGAGATTGATGAAGTCCTTACGGACGAGAATCTGATTGCTGTTAGGCTAATTGACAGAGATCAAAGCATTGGTCTTATAGGAGTTCTTAAGACGGTCCCGATGAGGCAAGCTTGAAGGAGAGCTCCCGGGATAATAATTTTCAAACAAGGCGGTGATGAGAATGTGACCGCTGGAGATGAGCCTGCAGCCGGGCCTTCGCAAAATCCTTGATCTTTAGAGTAGAAAAGGAGAGGAAAGTCTACTGCTCGAAAATCTATTAGGTGCAAAATGTCATAGTCTCTTTGTCTGCTACTAGCCAAGAGATTCCTTCCTCGTAGACGGAAGGCTCCTTTATGGGACTGGCCGACATCCGTATTCTGGATGACTTGCCCTTGCACAAGATACCAGATTATAGGGGCTTCAAAGAGCCTTAGATGTAGGAGATCTAACTCCTTCAAGTATGGCTTATATAGCCGGTGGGTTGGGGTTTTGCACATGCATACACACACTCGATGACACCATACAATTTCTAGTCACAAGTCATTCATCTACGATGTCGAGGTAGGAATCTATGCTTAGTTGCCTTCGTTTTGCACGTCGTTCATCTAGCTCATACTCCGAGTCTCGCAGACATGAGGCTGATAGAGACCGCGATCACGGCTATTCCAGACAAGAGATGGAGCACTACGAGAGGGAAAGGGACAGGGAGAGGAAAAAAGAGAGATAGTACACTCGTCGTTCCCGATTGCGCTCCTCGCCACCTTGGGGTCCAACACAATCTTCCGGCTCTGGCAAACAACCCATTGAATCTTTGCATCAAATACCACCTCCCCAAGCATTAAGGCATGAGTAACATCGTCGAAGGACTGTAATTGAGGCTCCCGTCGCCACTGAACAAGCCATCACCGAACCCACCGGGGAAGGTGCGATTAGAATCACCACCGAAAAAGGATTTTCCGAATATCTGTTTTTAAGGCTTCATATTTCCCCCGCACTTAAACTAATCCTTAACGAGGCAGAATAGATGATGCACCACTACATATCAGCGGTGGCCTTTGAGTGAGCGAAGACAATCGAGAAATTAGGAACTGATCTTGCTCAGAAGGACCGCATGACTTAGGTGCTTAACGATAAAAATGAGTCTGTAAGAAATTCAAAAACATAGGCTAGTAAAAGAGCCGATGAGGCAACCTGAAGAATGGAGGAGATGAGGCGAACACACTTAGCCATAGTCGAGGAAATATGGCAATGGACCACCATAGTTAAGGATGAAAGAGATGTGGTGCTAAAAGAGCTTGAGGAGCTTAAAGTTAAATTTGCTGAAGTCGCCAAAGAAAAAGACGATGCAAATAAAGCCGCTCAGGAAGCATGTGAGTAGATTGTGGTGCTCAGGGATGAGAGGGATGCGGCAATTCTAAGTGTTCAGGAAGCCGAAACCAAGGTTGAGGGTGAAGTGAGAGCGGCATAGGCCAGGTTGGAGGGTGACATTGAAGATCAGCTCATTACATATAATGCCAATGTTCTGAAGCATCGAAATCTAAGCTGGCTCTAAGATTATCCACCATATCTATACAATACTTGTTGTCACTTAGTTGAAGATGAAAAAGCAGAGCACCACACTGAATCCATCGATGAGTTCGAATTAGACAATCGGGTGCAGAATGGGAATGAGAGAAGAGTTATCCACGATGCCACTATTATATTCGAGAAAGGGAGACTCGGTACTCAGCATCTGGAGGCTGGAGAGGGTTCTGGCTTTCAGCATCACGATACGGGCTTTGTAATTCCTATGCCAGTCCAACTCGAATCTACTCCTACGGTTGATCCTCTATCTGTGCCTACTTACAATCTTAATTAACCGCAGTTGTCTCTAGCTCGCGAGCATGCCCCTAAAGCTGCTCTGGCTCCACCCTTAAGCCACTTTGAGGAAGGTATTCTGAACATTTCTCGCATTCATTAGAGGTCGGGAGCATTGTCTGAAGTAGTCACTAACACCTTTTCTCTTATCTTTATTCAGCGATAGGGGTCGCACCTACCGTGACCCCTGCAACCCCAGAGCCGCATCATAAGCAGGAGGCCCTTATGATGGAGGAAATCACAACAATGACCACTGCACCAACTACGGAGTGCAAGGGAGCGCTTTTACATTTGACGAGGAGATGATGGAAGAACTCCTTGGCCATCAAAGTGATCCACTTACTGACCTGCCATTCATCATGGGTGAAGGCGCATTCTTGGCTAGCTCTTCGGGCCCAACTGGCAGCATCCTCATGGACACTCAAACAATCCATGAAGAAGAAATAATAGCGGAGATTAATGCCGAGATGGAAGCAGCCGCACAAGCCAGTGGTGAGGTGATATGGCGGGTCCTGGTCCGGCTCCTCTACGAATGATTTCTCACAGCGGTATAATTGTCAACACTGGCATGCCTCCCTCGTCTTCCAACATCGATAGTGTTCCTATCCCTCCAACTACGCATTCAAAAAGTGTTCCAATTCCTATGAGTTTAGAGGAAAAGGTCACCGTAATTACCCCGGTTGGAGATCAACCACCAAAAGGCAAAGGCTCGAAGAGGCACCCGAGCGGTAGCTCCAGTGGGTCAACTCTTAAGAAGAAGAAATCAAAAGAATAGACATGTCTTCTTGCTTCCTTTTTTGGTAGATAGATAGGAATTTCATTCTATTTCCTGTAGGCCGTGTATAAATGTAGATTCGGCCCCTGCTAGTAGGATTTCATGGAATGATTTTTGTACTTATTCTTCTTTTTCAAAGAATAGTTAAAATAAAATTCCATTTTGTTTCCAACATAGTTTTGTATTTATTTTCTTAAGTGTTTTAGTGCTCGAACATTCAATGTACTTCTGAAGCCTTAGTCTCATAATCGGACATGAGTTTAGTTCTTAAGTCCCGAAGTTATGGCTTCGGGTTATAACCGAAAGTTAAGTCGTCTCAATATTGTATTGTTTCAATCAATAGCTGGTACTTGATTTTTGGACAGTAGCTTTTCGCCTTCGATACATTGTACTTAACTTAGTCGGAACGAGACGAGTTCGAGTGGTCAGATCACACTCGCTCATCTATTGGTACTCACATCCACACTTTGGGGATTGCACTTACACGTCGACGGTCAGTCGCGCCCGTTTAGTGCTCAAAGATATGTCTGGGCTCCGAGGTCTTAGGTTATTTTATGGGCGGTCAGTTACACCCATTTGATATTTAGAATTTCATCCACATTCTTGGGACTTAGATTGATTCGTAGGTGATCAATCACACCCAATTTGTGTTTATACTCCGGTACGCACTCCGGGGACTCGGAATTGTCTCACGGGTGGTCGGTTCACACCCGACTTGTGTTTATACTCCAGCCCATGCTCTGGGGACATACAATTAGCCGATGGATGGTCGGTTACACCCATTTTGACGTTTATACTCCAGTTCACGCTCTGAGAATCTGGTGTTGGTTAACAGACGGTCGATCGCATCTGTTATGAGTTTTAGTATTTCATTCGCACTCTAGGAACGATAGATTTATCAGGATTACGGACGGTCGGGCCACATCCACCCTGAGTTAACGAGTGAGGTTACTAGATGGACGAATCATCGTCCTCGGACTAGGTTTAAACACGGGTGAAGTCATTAGGTGGAAGGATCCACCCTCTTCGAGCCCGCATTTGTAAGTTTATACTCCAACTTGCGCTTAGGGAGATGGAGTAAGTTAGAGGATTGTCGTGTATCAATCTTTTTTAGCTTTAGTGTAATGGCTTTCCCCTAAGCTTGGGATTCACTTAGTGAGTGACCGGTCATATCACAGTCACTCCCTATTTGAATAAGTTCCACTGTTGGGTGGAACTTAGCTCTCTGTGAATTGTGATGGTCGCATGATGCATTTTAAGAATCATTGCTCTGGCTCGAAGGGATTGCATTTTATTGCTGAAATAAGAAAATATGGCAAAGTCGGTTGCCTTATTACAAATTCAATTTTCAAAATGCATAAACAAGTTGCAAATGAAAAGTAGACTAAATGAATAAAAAAGCCTGTTATGTATAGTAGCGATGAAGACTCTCGCTGTTCCAGGCTCACAACAAAGTGAGACCATCAATGGTCGATAATTTAAAGGTGCCATCTCTGAGTCTTCATTCAATAACATATGGTCCCTCCCACGTTGGTTTCATATATGAAGGGACCGGGTAAATTCTCTTAAGGACGAGATCACTGATTTCAAAGGTTCGAGATCAGACCTTACCATTATACAATCGGGCGACTCGACATCGGTGTACGGCTGCTCTCAGCCTCTTCATGCTTCTCATCTAATAAGTCCGAAGATTCAGCAAGTAATATAGCGTTTGTCTTCGGGTCATCATATGTCACATGATGAGAAGGTACTTCCAACTCGATTGGAATAACTGCTTTTGAACCGTAGGAAAGTGAAATGGAGCGTGGTCGGTCGCGGACTTGTGGGTTGTTCGATAAGCCCATAGAGCCATAGGAAGTTCATCGACCCAATTGCCCCCGGATTTTTCCAACCGCTTCTTCATAATGGACTTTATAACTTTATTAACAGCTTCGACCTATCCATTCGCTTAAGGGTGTGCAAATGCAGAGAACTTCTTCTGGATATGGAATCGCTGACAGAAATTCTTGAACTCTACACTATCGAATTAGGCTCTATTGTCAATGATGATGGTATGTGGGAGACCAAATTGATCACTTTCTTCATTATGATAGTAGTAAGGGGCTCGACTTTCTCGCATTTGGTAAAATAATCAACTACAACGATGGTGTACTTCGTGCCACCTTTAACTAGAGGTAGAGACCCAATAATGTCGATGCTCCATGTTGTGAACGACCATGGACTGACCATCTGAGTGATTTCAGTAGGTGGGGCTTTTGGAATCCGAGCATGTTTATGACATCTATCACATTTCTTGGCATAATCTAATGCGTTGCGATTTACAGTCGGCCAATAATAACCATATCATAGCACTTTCTTAGCAAGAGCTTGCCTCCCGGTGTGATCATCACATTCTCCTTCAGGTACATCATACAATACATGATTGATTTCATCGTGGGTGATACACCAGAGTAAAGGAACAAAGTACCCTCTTCCGTACATGACTCTATTCCTAATAGTAAACCGTGAAGCCTTTCGAATAACTTGTCTTTTCTCACTCCTGTGCCTTGGTAGGATCCCATGCTCGAGATAGTTTCTGAACTGAGTCATCCATGACTCCTTATTGTGTATGAATTTAAGTACCCCGGTCAGTCTCCATTTGGTCAATACTCGGGGAAGATAATGTCTCAATAGGAATGAGTCCCATTTGCTATGCCTCACCAGTACTGGCTAACTTTGCCAAGGAATCGGCCTTTTGATTGTGTTCTTAGGGTATGCAATAGATGGAATAATAATCGAACTGATTGAATATTTCCTGGACCCGAGCAAGATAAGTGGCATGTCTCCGGTCGTTGGCCTGTTATTCCCCCAAAACTTGGCACACGACCAATTATGAATCATAGTAAATCTCCACAGCAACAATTCTTAAATCTCTGGCAAGCCTTAATCGAGTGATCAGGGCTTCGAACTTCAAAGCATATCATATGGATCGGCCTTCAAGAGTTTTAAGCACAACCCTAGGCGCCTGAGCATTAGTCATTTGATGCACTATCAGTATGTAGCTTCCATACATATTTCGGAGACTCACTGGTTTCGTGTAAGTCCTCTGCGATAGTGAAGTCGATGATGAATTCTGCTAGGACTTTTCCTTGAATAGCTCACCTTGGTGTGTAAGTGATGTCGAACTAACTCAGCTCGATATTCCATTTGAGTAACCTACCATACGTCTCAGGCCGCATAAGGACCTATCGTAACGGCTGGTCGGTGTAGACAGCTATAAGATGAGTTTGAAAATACTGAAAGAGCATTCTTAAGGCAATGACAAGTTAGTAAGCTAACTTCTCCAACTTTGGATAATTTGTCTCTACTCCGGTCGTCTGTTTGCTGAAGTAATAGACTGGCCGTTGTATCCGATCCTTCTTCCAAACTAAAGCAGCACTGATTGCGTTTTCTGACACCACCAAGTAGAGGTACAGTCTCTTGTAATCAATAGGTTTTGACAGAATTGGTGGTGTGGATAGGTGTTGAACCAATGCTTGGAATGCGACTTCACACTCTATAGTCCATTCAAAGTTCTGTTTCCCTTTTCTGATCAGATCGAAGAAGGGAATGAATTTATCGGTTGATTTTGAAATGAACCTGCTCAGCGCTGCTACTTTCCCATTAAGGTTTGAACTTTCTTTATAGTCCTTGGAGTTTCAATATTCTAATTGCCTAGATTTTCTCGGGATTGGCTTTGATTCCCCTAGCATTAACGATGAATCCAAGGAATTTTCCAAACGCGACCCCAAAGTGACACTTCAATGGGATGGGTTTCATTCTGTACTCTCGGAGGATGTTGGACATCATTTCCATGTCTTTGATATGATTGGTGGAGAATCATGACTTCACAAGCATGTCATCTACGTATAACTCCATGGTTTTCCCGATCTGGGTAGCAAAGGTTCGATTGACGAGTCTCTGATAGGTTGCCCTAGCATTCTTAAGTCCAAATGGCATCACTTTATAACAATAGAGTCCCAAACCGATGACAAAGCCGATAATGCTCCTGATCAGGTAGGTGTATCGTTATCTGATTGTAGCCAGAATATGCATCCATGAAGGATAAGGGTTCATGTCCGGTCGTTGAGTCTACGAGCTGATCAATTCGGGAAAGTGGAAAACTATCTTTAGGGCAAGCTTTATTCAAATCTGAGTAGTCCACTCATGTTCTCCATTTCTTGTTAGGTTTCCTAATAAGTACAGTATTGGACACCCATTTTGGATATAACGCATCTCGGATAAACCCATTGGACCTGAGTTTATCCACCTCTTCCTTAAGGTTGGCAAATATCTCTGGATCCATATCATGCCTTTTTTGCTTGGCTGAAACATGCTACGGGTAAATATTCGGTGTATGGCTCACGATGTCTGGTGAGATCCCACATATGCCAGAGTGTGTCCGGCAAACATGTCTAGATTTTCCCGGAGAACTCAACCAATTCCTCCTTCATCTGTTGGCTTAGCTGAGAACCAATCCTTACCGTTTTAAAATTTTCATCACTATCAATTGGAACATTGATCGTTAGCTCTACCGAAGAGGCCTGATTATCTTTGACTTTGTCCTCGCTTTCAGTATTTCTTGGGTCAAAATCTCTTAGGAATTGGTTGTGGTGCCCAAGCATGGGCCCAGGCATTAACTGTCAATTATCCACAAAGAGGACGTAGAGAGATTCCTCTACACCCTTTCCTTTCTCTTTCCGCTTCGCCTCCCGCAGCTCAACAACATAACAAGCTCGTCCAACAGCCTGGTCTCCCTGAACGACTTCGACTCCATTATTGGTAAAGAATTTCAAAGTTAGACTCCAAGGGGCGATAGTGGCCCTGAACTCAGCTAGGTCCAATTGGCCCAAGAAAGCATTGTATAGTGAGTCCACATCCAATATAATGAATTGCAATATCCGGACTCTTTGACGCTCTCCAACTCTCAACTCCACTGGTAGCTCCACCATCCTAGTGTGTATAGTCGCACTTCCATTGAAGCCATGAATATGAGACTGACAAGGCTTCAAATATTTGGCTTCCATCTTCATTTGATCATAGGGTCACTTAAAGAGTATGTTCACTAAACTTTCATTGTCCACTAAGATTCTCTTCATCCAAGTAAGACCTATCTGAGCTGGAATGACTAATGGATCAATGGTTGGGGCTTCGACTCTGTCAGCATCCCTGTCTCAAAATAGGATGTCATCTGTCATCGTTTTACGCTGTTTCGCTGGAGCCCCATCTTCCAAGTTTGTGCAACATTCGAAGCTCGCATGCCTAATAGAGCTGCATACGACTCCATTTCCCTCCAGCTCTTATCCATTGGATGAGGACCACCACTAATAGTGTTAGTCACTAACCTTTCGCCAGTACGAGCGGTTCCTCTGGTCTAACCTGATTTGGTATTTGGTTTGGATTTGATAGGCCCGCACCCCCAGACTGCAGCACCCCAACAAACTGCTCCAACTTTCTTTCTCGGATCAACTTCTCGATAATATGCTATAGATGATGACACTCGTTCGTGTTGTGGCCATAACCATCGTGAAATCTACAAAACTTCCCCATTTGAACCTGTTTCTCTGATGATTGCTGTGGAGAAAGTTACTTATATTTGACAATATTACAAGTTTGCAAGTACACATTTTCCAGAGATGTATTTAAAGGAGTATATTTGTCAAACATGGGAGCTCTACGTTGCGGTCCGCTACTCTGACTCCGCTTTCTACGTTGATTTCCTCACCTTTCTATTGATTCTGCTTATTTTGTACGGTTAACTGCACCTTTCCGAAACTCTCCCCAGTTTGTTTCACAGTGACATTGCTTTGGATTCCTTCCATATTAGGCCCTACGTCATCCTTTTTCCTATGCTATTTCGCAACCGCTCTTCTCAAGAACTGAGCTCCCTTGGAATAGAAATGGTCTAATGACGTAGGGTTTTTTTTGGCCAACTAGTCGCCAAATTCAAAATTGGGATCGATTCCCTTAGTCTATGCCATCAGAGTGGAAATGTCATTAGGATTACTAGTCTCAGAGCACATAGCATGAAACCTCTCTAGATAATGTCTGAGTGTCTCTTCGGGAGCTTGAGTGACGCTAGACAAGGTATTAACATCTTTGGGCTATATGACATGCATGTGAAAATGTTCAACAAACTTCGTTGCCAACTGGTCGAAACATGAGATAGATCGGAATGGTACGCGAGTAAACCACATAGTCCCGATACCCCCTATGGAGATTGGGAAACTTTGGCACTTGACAGCATCATCAGCCGATGCGGTATTCATCAAACATTCATACATTAAAATGTGTTGGTTAGGGTTAGAGCTCCCCTCATAAATAGGTAGAGTTGGCATTCTGAATTGCCGAGGCAGTTCAGTGTAGAGGATGTCATCGGTGAAAGGAGTATGACTCTGGAAGATTTCCCGGTCATCATTAGTGAGGCCTTGGTTTTCAAGGATCATCAGACGGGTCATTGTCAAGATGTCTAGCATCTAGACATTCTTGGCATACCGAGCCAAGGTATAGTTGGGTTCCACAATGCGAGGTTCGCCAGGTCATGGTCGATGGTCTATATCTTGCCTCATTGGCTCTAGTTCTTCAGAAACATAATGCTCAGGTGTATAATTACGCTAGCGACGGTTCGGATCGGTTCGTTTTCGAGTGTCAGCTCCCAACTCAATAGTAGTGGTAGCGGCGCGGTTGTTAGTAGTGTGATAAGGAGCCTTCTCTACTTGGGACGAGGGCCCGTTCTTATGGGTGGTTGATGGACCAACTCTCGGTTGCCCAAGATTCAAAGCGTGCTGATGTCCGGTAGCCTGTGTATAGCTTCTATCCGGCCGTGTGCGCATGGACCTGTGATTGTAATAAGAAGAAGCTGAACTTTCAGTGGATGAATAGGAAACCTGATCCCTTCTGGATCTCCTTCATCTTTCATGGTTAAGCCGACTGGTTAACTACACGTTGGTACGGAGCTACGGGTTAAGTTGTTCGCGGCTTTGAGTTAGCTCTTACATCAATAGCTAGTATTCCTCCCTGTTGACAATGCCTTGTGGATTCAAAGGTCCAACAACATTCTATTCTGTAGAGGGAAGTTGTGCGGGGTTCTGCCTATCTCGTCCTTCTGCATCTGCAATGGTTGAGGTAGTCCTAGTAGCGAGCATGGTGAATAGTGAAGTTCTCTCCTAAACATGATGTAAATTTGAATAAGATGGAAGAACTTCTAGGCTTGAGATCTGGATCTTCTCCTTAGATTCTCGCAATCCAATACGACAGTAGATCCAGTGAGGCAGGTCTAATAAACATACCATTCAACATATAAGAAAAAATGCAAAATCACACAAATTTAGAGTGGTTCGGCGTATTGTCTACGTCCACTATGAAATGATTGATGTTTATTGAATTTGGCTTGTTGATTACAAGAGATTACAATAGCACAACTTAATTATAATAATGATTTCGGCAGAGTATTAGCGTAGTGAAGCCAAAAGGTCCCTTTTCTATTGGTCTAGGGTCGCTGTTTATAGGTGTAGGATGCAAATATCTGGCTCAAATCTCAAAAGACTCCTTCTCTCATGTGAGTGGGCCCAACAGATGGATCTGATGTTGGTTAGGATCAATCCATGATCGATATGCACTCATTTCGTATCGATCCAAAACACATCCATTTGGGTCGAGATCGATCATGGACCAAGTAGAAGTGGTATGCAAGCTCATGTGAAAATTTGATGGCATTTGGATTAGTAGATTTTGAGTTATGATCAATCCAATTTTGGATTTGCAAAAGGCTGCCGAGTTCATATCGATACAATTCATATCGATGGCTTCGTATAGACGCTGGCAGAAGAGTGTACCTTTAAAATATTAATAATATAACCAATAATTATTAATATAAAATAGTTAATTCTAAATTATGAAATAATTAACCTTTAAATAATAAAAATTAACTTTAAATAAATAATTAAAATAAAATTAAACCATCTTAATTCAATAGTTAAATAACTTAAAAATAATAATTAAATATTCTCAAATAACTTTACGAAATAACTTTAGAGAATCACATTAATAAAATAATTAACTTTAAATCATTATTAAAAATAATTATTAATTATCTTTAAAACATTATTAATAAATAGTAATTACCTCTAAAATCTTATTAGTAAATGATAATTATCTTTAGAAAAATCTGATACTAGATAATAATTATTCTCAAAATAACTTCCAGACCAATAATTAACTTTTTAAATTTGAAAGAAGCTTAACAATCACAATGACACTTGACAAGCTACCATATCATTTAATTTCACTTTCTAAGTTAATAAATGATATTTACATAATCAATGACTATGCCAATAAATTAAACACTTAATTGTCATTGATTAACATGTCACTTATTCAAAGTGGCATATCAATTAACGATATATAGTCAGACATCCAAATCTATTAAATAGCCGAACGTGGATTTATTCTACTAATTAAATGTCAAATTAGTTTAATTAAAGGAACGGTGTTTTATTCGCTAAATAGGCATTCAGATTACTTTGTTCAATTCAATTTAGCAACATGGTGTTTATTTGGCCAAATAGATAACACTCATAATGTATAATAATTTAAAATGTTATTATTGAAAATAACGTAATTAAATTTCACTCCATTTTAATATATCATAACTTTCTACCTTGCCAAATTATCAACTAGTTATACTAAAGTGTGGTGCTTGTAAGCATGAGTACAACGCGAAAATCTATGTCCAAAACGGATACTATATGAGCATAGTTTAAACACAACATACAATTATTTACTAATTAATTAACAAATAAATTTAAACATTTCACCAAAATTCGAATGGGCAAAGTCCATTTCCCCCAAACCCTAACCAAAACACAGTACCTATTCTTCCCCCTCCATCGTTTCTTCTTGGAACCCCATATACGTGCACGGATGTGCATGTGCACACTCCCCTACTCACCAAAACGATGAACCAACCATACCAGCCACTTCTCTATTACAAGCTGAGCCTCCTTGCACTACCATGAACCTCTCTAGCCCACCGCTGAAGATCATGTCTTGGCACTCAAAACCGCTTGCTCTGCCTTGACGCAAAGCCCTCTAGACCATCAAGATCCATCAAATTACGGCCATAACTGCCCTTCTCCATTCCAAATCCAAAACCATGCTTCGATTAACCTAACTTCGGCCAAAACTCCTTATAATCCAAACCCAAATTTTCAACTTCCGCCAATGACCATCGCCAAGTACAAATAAAATCACATTAAAAATACTACGACTTTCCCCAACTCCAACGAGGCTAATGCCGTCAATCAATTCAATGTGGATTGCCGGAATTTGATTTTTAAAGTTTTTGAAAAATATTTCCTTCTTTCTGATTTTTGGTGATATCTCGCTCAATTCTTAATGAAATCGACTGCGATCAATTTCTACGGATTGAGGCTAACACTTTTCACGTTGGAAGATTTCGGTAAAACTTGACGGCTTGGGATGTTTTGATCTTTGAATGATGAAAAAATGTTTAGTTTTGGTTACAGGAAAACAAAATAGAACTCGAACTAAAGAAAAACATCTCTTCTCCGTGCATGCATATTTATATACAAAGTAAGTCGAATTTCGTACAGATTAGTCCATAACCAAGGCCAAAGCTAGTAAGGATAGTGAAGACAACGGTAGCTGGTAGGGTATAAGGGGAATTGAAAGGTCGGTTTTTTGTTTTGTTGGTAAAGGAAATAAAAAGGTAAGGCTATACTATGTGTACTTTGTATACGTGCATGATTATGAATGAATTCTAGTACTTTGCCATACCGGTTCATATCCGATTACGAGCCGCAACTGACAAAAAAGAAAAGAAATATGGTTGTGTATAGAAATGGGATGTAATCATAAAACAATAATAGAATACACAAGTTATTAAGTTCTATAAAGTTTCAAAATGCCAACGTTTTCCACAAAATACATCAAATGAAAATTTACTTATTTTCTAAATTAAAAGTTATGGAAAAATCCTAAATATTAAATAAAATATACGTCACTAAAAATCAAGCAGTTATTTGGAACATAGATTTTATTACATTTTAAACTGAACCCGGAATCTAATATTTCAAACTAATTTAATATTCCCAAAATCAACATGATAAAATTCCAGGTCATTACAAGTATAAAGTGGCTCTCTATCTCAAAAGCATGGATCAATCAACTTTTCAACATACACTGATTTCTAGAGTAAGGTAAATATCTAAAATCTTCTTAAAAGAAGGGATTCTTTGGAAAAGCATGTTCTTATCCGTAAAAGTCTATCAGTTCATGGATCATGACTTTTTAGACTTATGAGCAAGACATACCTTTTCTGCTAAGCAAAACCTATGAATGTGCAATTATATATATATAATAAAGGTGGAAGTAAACACACCAACCTAATTTTCAACAAGCTATTTTAGTGCCAAAAAAGGATTTATCAAACCCATCTTGAAGGAAATTAATTTCAAAAATCAAAAAAGATTATTTCTAGTTACCTTACTAGTTGGGAAGCTGAATATGTACCTATTTCAAAGAAAGGACTTATACAATCTTCCAAAAATTACATAACATTAGTAAATGCACAAAAAAGATTATGGTAAAGCATTCCTAGATGAAAAGCTTTTTCAAAGCTTTCTAAAATTACTGACAAGGAAAGACTTGTACCCATTTCCTTAAGAAATGTTTTTAGAACTATCCAGATTTATCATCAAAAACTCTAGTTATAAGAGTTTATTCGCGGTTGAAGGACTATTGGTTCATGAATCATGACCACCCAGCCTCTTACTTGATATTCATGTTTCTATTATGAGAAAGTACACAATGTACGTACGCGTATCTAATATCCAAATATGTTTACCTTGGGTGGACGTCTGTTTTAAGTGCAAATTTTTTTGTAGTCATAACACATTTCAAATTGTTTTGTTGGTGATATTGATGACAAATTGATAATAAAATTCCATTGGTGGGTAAATGGAAAGGGTGGTGAGATTCCATTAAAGAGTTGGGGTAATTTTTAAATTTCAAAAAGACACCGTGTAAATCATGTTGATTGAATTCTTTTTATTAATAGTAGAGATATACGGGGTATGATTGTACTTTGAGTTCTCTCTTGTAGTTATAATTGATATAGTTAATATTATGGTTACAGCTCTTTTGTGGTACTCGGTACCTCTTTTTGGTCCTGTGTATTATGAATAATATTCGTGTTATAGTTATTATTCTATTGTAATTCTTTTTAGTACAAATACACTACCACCACTGTATATTTAAGACCTAAATGAAGCAATTTGATATTGCTTCATATTATTAATAATATAATTTGATAGTGTATATATTATATGATTTGGTGCCATAAATTTAGAGTATTATATACTTTGTTGTAAAATGATTTATTTAATTTAAAAAAGAAAGTGTGCAGTTTCGACGACCATTGAATTCATTCTGGATGATCATGGTTTGACTTGCCGTCCGGTATCCAAAACTATGCATGAAACTATGGCTAAGAGTTGTAGAGTTAAAGAATGGGGCTTTAGGATTGATAGAGTTTGAGTGCAATGAATTGAATTAGGTGGTATTATTCATGTCAAGGATGTGCATTTGGAACTGATCAGATTCATTGAGCAAGTCGAAGTTTCCAGGTATGTTACACAGTATGGAAAAAGGATTAATATGTTGGTTTAGATGAGGATAATTCATTTGAAGTTGAGCTTCTAGTACTACTTCATGGGAAGCTTCTATAGTCTGAGGAGGTGGGTGTTTGTAAGTGGATATGGCCTGTGTTGCATCAGCATGGTGTGTCGGGGCTCTATCTTGCTGCTTGTGGTTTGAATTATTAAAAGGAACCACATGATTAGACCGATCCATGCTCTGATGAGATGTGGACACATCATGCAATTGATGAGATAATAGGATCTCGTCATTTTTACCGTAATTGGTAGTCAGTGCCTCAATATTTATACAAAGGGTATTTCTGGTATTTCAAAAAGACACGGTTGAATTCCTATTCAAAGAATTCTCACTATTAGTAGTAGAGATGATTTGAAAAGCATTATCAAATATTTTAAGTATCTAAAATCTTTTTGAAAAGTAAATCCTCAATTCATCAAAGAAATCCTTTTAGAAAAATTCTCTCTTTCGAAAAAAATTCATAGCAAGTGAAACTGATGTTTATTCAAATAGGGTTATTTACAAACATTGCAACTAGTTAAAAGTTATTTTTGAAAACAAATTTTTCAAAGGAAATTTTTTTAAGACTCTGACGTCCACTACGAAGCACCAATGAGCCTTCGACGTCCACTTTGGAGCATCAATGAGCCTCCGTTGTCCACTCTGAAGCACCAAATATCTTCCTTCGGAGCACTTCCTAGAGGAAGGGACAAAAGGCCAGTCCGAAGCACCTCCTAGAGGATGGAGGGTCCAACACACACTAAAGCATCTGATGAGTTCCTAGAGGGCTTTCAACGCCAAAAAGGGCAAAGTTGTCCGCATCCCAAAAACAAAG
Source organism: Allium cepa (assembly GCA_030765085.1). Classification (NCBI taxonomy): domain Eukaryota; kingdom Viridiplantae; phylum Streptophyta; class Magnoliopsida; order Asparagales; family Amaryllidaceae; genus Allium; species Allium cepa. Next base: position 507,721,064 of record CM060944.1, on the reverse strand, counting down.
GCAAGGCCTAAAGAAGGGCAGGAGGAAAAAGAACAAAATGTCCATAGCCCAAAGCAAAATCAAGACCCAAGAAGGGGAAAAAACATAAATGGATAAAGATGTCCATAACTCAAAGCAAAGTCAAAGCCCAAGAAGGGGCATAAACACGGAAAAATTAACGGAGATGTTCACAATCCAAAGCAAAAGGCAAAACACAAGAAAGGAAAAAAATAAAGAAGAGCGATATGTCCAAAACCCAAAAGGGAAAAAAGATAAAGGATTTGAAGAAGCCCAAAAACCAACGAAGAAGCAAAGTGCAAATCCTTAATAAAAAGACAAGGATAGGTCCATTCATAAAAATAGATCAAAACATACTTCTGCTAGATTTAGTTTAGCTCTAGTAATAAGAAAACCTTTAAAGGAGAATCTATATGTAATGACTATCAATGAACTAATTGGTCTCATTGAATAATCAAACAGCCTAACCGAACTACCTACTGAATGGCTAAACAACCGAACAGAACTATCTAATGAGTAGCTGAACGGTTGAACATAACTATAAGATGAACGGTAGAATGGCTGAACGGAACTGCTTGCCGAACCGTTGAATTGTTGAATGGAACTAACTGGTTCCTATATAATAATAGTAATAACAATAATAAATAACAAACATCTTAACAACTATATTACCTAGTAATAAGAAGCATTTCTTTAGACAGTGAGAATTTTCGCCATTATTCGAGGTACTAGCCCATGGTAAAAGTGTCCGACATAGCATTTTAAGTAAAGCAACAAAATCAACGTCAGATGAAACTTTACATCTTTTGCTTTTAAAAAATGATTTACTGATGAATTTGTAAATTTCTTATTATCAGATGAAATTTCGACAGGCTTTTGGTTGAGTTTCTTGATTGAATTCTTAATTCTAGGTTTTCTTATTGTTATTTGAGTTCCTGATTTTCTTGTTGGTTTTATTAATTATTTTTGGATTTTCTGTTGAATTTCTAGTTTTCTTCTGAAACTCATGTTTTCATATTATAACTGGGTTGGATTTTGGCCCTCTATTATTGCCAGATAGGGATTTCTGGTTTCTACTATTATTGCCAGATACAGATTTTTTCTTCTATTGTAATCGCTAGATATGGATTTATGATCTTCTTTTGTCACTTTTCAGATAGTTTTCTGGTCTTCTTATTATTAGATGGAATCTGTATTTCTTATTACCAAACAGTTTTCTAGCCTTCTTATTATCGAAGGATATTCTGGATTTCCTATTGCCAGAAGATGGAACCTTGGATTTCTTATCATCAGATGACATATTAAATTACATACCTCCTTATTATCAAATGGTTTCATAACTTTTTCTTTAGAATTAGTACCAGATATCTCCTCTAATTGTTCATCAAATGAATTATTAATATCTAAAATTGTTAGTCTATCATTAAAGTAAGTCTAAGGTCTAAAGATAAAAATTACAATAAGAAGACAAGCATCTGTTGCATGACATCTTACACTAAATCAAATCTTTGGAAAACAAATTGTGTGATACATTCAAAGCAATTTAATATTGAGAGCCAATCTTCGACAATCCAAGAAGAGTTAGCTCTAGAGGAAGAACTTTTAAACCCGTATATTAACCCAAAAAATGGATCAACACCCTGGATTGAGTGTAAAAGCATCGGTCATATTCTTACAGAGCAATAATATAGAGAACAAATGTAAAAGAGTAGAAATGGAAAGAAGATAAGAAGATTTTTATAGTGGTTCAGCTATTAATGAAGCCTACGTCCACTTTATAGATTTTTATTATTGATTGTTTACTGTTATAGAGTTAATCAGATTACAAAATTCTTGAATATCCCTAGTTAGGTCAAGTCCCCAATGTTAAAGTTCACTGGAGAATCACAACGAACCGTTTGGATGACTGTTGTGAGGAAGGAGAAGAGTGAAGAAAGCTTTCTACAGAGTTTCAGCAACCATTCCAGAATATCCACTTTATGTTGCAAATAGGAGAGTATTTATAGAGGTTGGAGCACTACTAGGCCAAGCTCATTCACCAATTGCTTACTGATAGTCATAAGAAGAAGCACTAGAGATGGCATCATGATCCGAGCAAAAACATGGAGCATTAGCAATCCATCGACTATGGATGACAAGCGATCCATTGCTCCGTTCCACAAGAGTCACAGTGAACTAATGACGTATGGATCGCTAGTGATCCACATACTTAGCCTATTCGGGGTCTTGCCTTTGGGATAGCCTTTGTCATCTTGTGTTGATGTCGTTCATGAAATCAGGATTCGATACCATGGAATGCCAGCAATCCTTGCCCTTAGAGTATTTCTCTTTCTTTTTTCCTGACTTCTTTTGGTTCCTTGTCCTTGTCCCTCCAGTTGGCTTTTGCACTATTCCGACTCAATGAAGTTGTTCTGACTCATTCTAGATTCTGGTGAGTTAATGTAACACCCCATATTTTTAGTAACAGTATTTAGGATATTTAACTAGTTAAATTAGAAAAATAATGAAAGACCGTTATTGGATTGAGATTTGAGATTAAATAAGGGGTAACTGTGCCATATTAAACAAGTGAACTAAAGAATGAAAAGATAATAAAAGGTTAGGAAATATGCAAGGGAAAAATCGGAACAAGGCATATCCTTGCACCCTAAACCCCATTAGGAATTTTTTCTACACATTCATTATATTTTCACAAACAAAAATAGTGCTAAGGCCGGCCACCATTAGGAAGAGTAAAGAAGAAGAATTCAAGAGGAAGAATCAAATCACTTAATCAAGAACAAATCCCACATCCTTAATCAAAAAACTAAAGTGAATATTGACTACATCTCAATTTTTAATGGGTTTCAGTTTTAGGAATGTAATCCGAATTATTTGTAAATGTTTTGCCATGTTTTGGATGATAAAATGTATATCTATATGTTGTTGATGCTAATTCACATATATTTGGTGATATGTTTTGACATGAAAACCATTTTATATGACAACCATTTGCCTTGCGAATTTAAATTTAGATTAGAAACAATAATTTAGAAATGGGTTTCAGTTTTCATAATTTTCTGAAATAATGTGAATTTTATATTAATTTTTTGGTGAAGAAAAATCTAATTTGGGTTTAAAATTAATTACGGCCAAATTATATTGGCTTGCGGTTCGAAATTTATATATGTTAGAAAATATATTAAAAATGATTTTCTGGAATTTTTGCAAAAATTTTCCTAAGTGTTTTAATGGATATATAAAATTATTTAAGGTATGAGACTTAAATGTTTTATATATTTATAAAAAAGAGAAGGGATGTTTTGTAAACAATCCAAATTCTTGTTTAGAAAAGAAAAATTGGCAACCAATCATAATTCGACAAAAAAGGCAGGTTAGTTATAAAGAAATAGTTTCAAAAGTCAAATCTACATGCTTTTTTCTGTTTCAATGCTTTCGGCACCAAGCTACTAGCTCCATACCTCTGCTTCCGACTCCATTGAAACCAGTGCACATTGTATCAAATACCTGGTACGTAGTGAACTGAATATAGTTGGGAGGTAATGGATCGAAACCAGGGGTTCCGAAGGGGTTGAAGCACTACTTTTCTTTTAAATGAAAATGCATCTGCTTCGCTTCGACTGAATAGCTTTCAACTTGGCCTTCTTTCGACTTGGTCAATGACTTTAAAAGAGTGGTTTTAAGAGGTTGCACCTTTTTTTTAAATAAATACTTTCGACTAGGTCGAAGCTCTGACTGCCACTTTTTACCTTTCGACCCAGCTTGGTTTCGTAAGGGTTACCTTGTTTTGAAAAACCAAACTGCTTCTCCAATGCTTTCGAAAAGATGGTTTCGATATCATCACTTCTTTACTAAGGAAATGCTTTCGAAACAAATGCTTTTGACTTAAATGTTTAATGACCCTTTTGTTCTATAAATAGTAGAACCCAAATGGTTTCGAAATAAATAGTTTTCAAAAGGTGTTTCCACGTGTTATAAATTGAACCCAAACACTTTCGAAAGACTTGATGTTTGATACTTTCGAAAGGTTTAATGAAACGTTTCTATGGGGTGGTTCCCCTATGGTTTCGAAAGGTCTAAAAGGAAAGGTTTTTCAATGATTTCGAAAGGCAATGTTTAAGTGTTTTAAAGAGAATGTCTAAGATTTTAAAGCTTTCATAGGGGATGTTTTTAATGATTTCGAAAGGATAAATATGAATGGTTTCGAAAGATATGGTTTCAAAAGGTGTGTTTTGGCCTTCCACCTAAGATTTACTCGCATTGAAAGAGATACTTTCAAAGGACTCAAAAAGGGTACTTTCAAAAGTTTAAACGATTTCATCAACGAGATTTTGTGTAAAGAATATGTAGCATTGCAAGGTAATTTGAGTAAAGCAAAGAGTACATATAAATAATTTCCTTGTATATGTATGATTTAAAGGTTTAAATCATTTTGAAAAGGTTTTCAAGGACAAATTAAAAGGGTAGCTAACCCTAAGAAAAATGACTCGGATTGGAAGACCAGATGTGACTAGTGTAGGGTCGCGCCCTATACTCCTTGGCTGTTAGCCTTTAGCTAGTTTAGTCCAAAATTCAAGTTTGTAGGGCTTTGTCATAAGTAAGACTAAAATTATGTTACATACAGAAACGAATCTAAAAGGCAAGACAAGTTATTAGTAAGCCGTAAAACCATTAGGATTTGTGAGTCCTGGACAAGTAAGTAAGGACAGACCATCTGTAAGAGGAGCACCTAACAGATGTTAGATTTTTATGTTTTCTAGTAGGCCCGAGTCAGCCATAGGTTAGTAGTTCGCCAAAAAAAACTACAGTATGTGGACAGATAGTCTATATAATGACTGATTTGTACGTATACATGATATTGCTTTACAGGTTTAACCAGTTTTGGTTGTAGAATTATAATTTGCAAAAGATATGTTTTAAAAAGGATATTAGTGAGGGGAAACTCGTTCCGCTAAGCGACGTGGTCTCACTTAATATCAGATAACCAAGATGTATAGTATTATTCACACAGGCCTTATGTCTGACTCGAAGTTTATTTTTCCTTAAACTCTCGGGTGCTCAAAATTGATTTGAGTTGGCTAAGGGTTGAGGTTTATAGGTTTTGGTAGGTTGGTGAATAAAGCTTCCGGTGACGAGTAGGTGGCTGACGGATAGCTAAATAGGAGTTGTTGTTACATTTTGGATTGATTCTGATGTATTATATATATATAGTACTTCAATCAACCAAGGGGACATCATCATATGTCACTTTTGGTGTATTTATGTAATAACTATATTTTATCTAAACCTAGGAAATGATTATGGGTTTATGTAATTTGAATATGGAACGTGTTTTGGAAATGTAATAAAAAATATTGTTCTTTTTAATCTCTGACTTTGTTTCATATTCATGTGCTTATGATATTTTAGATACCATTAACATTACCATATTTGATCACCAGAAGTTAATACTATAGATGACTACAGCATTTGTAGCGCTTTTCTTTGAGCCTCTAGATAGGGGATGTTACAACTTGGTATCAGAGCATAGGATTATAAAAAACTTTAAATTAAAGGGACAGTTTTTTAAAACATAACCCTAAGGAGTTGCTATAAGATTGGGGTAAGGGATAACGTTATAGTAACATACTTACATATGTAATATATAAGTTAATGTGCGCATAAACATGCATATTTTTACTTCCATATTTTATCGAATTTAATTAAATAAATGAGGAAATAGGGTATTTTTACATGGTTAAACCAAAATTCAAATTATTATCAAATCATCATTTATTCGTCATCATATCGGGGGAAATGATCATTTTTGTGCATATATTAATTTGAGAAAATTTACTCGTGCATTTTTATATTATTTCTGTAGGAATTTGGATTTAAATGCAAGAGGCTTCATGGAAAATATGCATGCACAAGAGAAGACAAGCAAATAAAGAAGGAAATAATTCATTTCATGAAACATGGAGGACCCCACCTACGCACTAACCATGATGTACAATTAGGAGCAAATGCACAAGCTAATGGAGCTTAAAATTACATGCATATCTAAGTGGAGGATTATTGTAACATTCCTGAATTTTGAACAAGATAATTTGACAATTTATTTAATTTTTGGAATTAAATTATGGAATTTTTGTAGTTAATTTTTAATTTTTTAGAATTAAAAGTTGAATCAATTGGAAGATTTACAGAATAAATAATAATATGCATTTTTAGATTGAATTTGGAATTTAAAAGATTTGAGATTTTATTGTGAATTTAATTATGAAAGTTTTAAAAAAAAAAAAAATAAGTGTTTGTTAATAAGTTGAACATCTTAAGTTTATAAATATAGATGTATTGAAAATAAAAGTTGTATTTACTAACTTATAAATATTTGCTAATAATGTATAATCTAATTTCAAACTATTTTACTTTAATTTGTGTAAGTATAACTACATAACATATATGTGTAAATATAAGATTGATAAGCATGTTTTATAAATTTAAAATCAAATAAGGTTTAGAAACAAAATGTATGAATTAAAATTAATTGAACTAAAGGACCAAAACAAAATTTATAAAATAAATTCAAGACAAGGTTAAAAACATAAATATACAAAATTTTACAAATGTAAACCATATGACATAAAAAAATAACAAGTGTAAACATAAGTAACAAGTGGCAATTGTTTTACTTATTTTTGTTTGAAAAATATTTTATTAAAAATTTATTAAGTAGAAATCTTAGCAATTCATAATTGTTCAAACATTATCTTCAAAAGAAAATCTGAAATCAGATTTAAAGTGAAATTCAAAACCAGATTTTCTCATCAATTACCTGTAACAAAATTTAAGCATAGCAAATCTGGAACAAGCAAATGCAGTTTTCCCTGGTGATAATTGAAGAACCTGTTTTCACAATTCAATTCATCAATGATTCAATACAAAGATTAAAAGGCAAACAAGATCAGAGAAGTAAAACAATCGAGTGAAGTTTTTAAAGCAAATAAGTTGCAATTCAAGTCTCAGATCAAACCTGGAATTAATAAGCAAGCTAATTTAACAATGAGAAGCAGATCAAAATCAAATATGGGAATAGGCTCTGCATGCAAACCTGAAATGGATTCAACTAAGGCAAGCCTGGAATCAAGCAGCATCTGTTTGCAAGCACTTCAGTTGCATATAGATTAGCAATTCAACTTTTAACACAAAGAAGCAAGAGAAAAAAAAATAAATCAAAACCTGAAGCCAAATGGAAATCAAAGACCTGTCTCTGCTTTCTGGAAAAAAAAAAAAAGAGATAAGTAAATTTTTCTTAAAGCTTTGAATTTCATATTGTTAATCAGTGATAAAGCATAAGTTAAAACAGTTGAAACAACAAAAAAAAATGCAGATTCAACTAGAAAGAAGATGCAAAGTGAAGTCTGCAGCCTGGAAAGAAAAAGAAACAGTTGAAGCTTTAAACAAATTTAAACCTGTAAGTAATTTATTTATTTTTCTTTTGTATTGAATAAATTAAGAGTAACAATGGGTAAATGAAAATATGTAACCAGAGATCAAGTAATTCCCAAACCAGAGCAAAAGCAAGCATCAAGAAACTGGAAAACAACAGTTTGCCTCAAATTAAAAAAAAAAAACTGTAAGTAAATGGAATATTTTTTGTTATTGATGAGTTAAGTAAACAAATATAACTAAGAAATCTTCAATCTGGAAATTATAAATTCAGATTCAACTTGAAAAGCAAGATGTCAAAACAAATTCCAGTTTTGAAGAAAAAGAGACTGTATCTGTTCTTCATCTACAAACAAGTGAGCAAACTTGAAAATCTTCCCTTTGAATCTGATATCTATGAACTTGTGAATTGCTTTGTGATGCTTGCTTGTTGATATTGGGTTACATGCTTGTAAAATTTGAAATGAGTGTGTTTCTGCTGTATACATGTCCATTGTATGGTTTCTCTGTATACCTCTCAGTTGCAAGGTTAATTTAAATTCATAAACCCTTTGATTAGTTTAAGATTAAGATTCAAACAAAACTTGTTTGTTTAAATTAAAACTTCATTTTAAAATTTTATATAAGTCAAAATAATATATAAACATCTCTGGAATATATATAAACCAATGATCAATCAGTAATTAGTGAAATCCCAAGTATAATGATTTGGAGTTTCAGGGTTATAAATCTAATCTTCATACAAAATTATGATTTTTCAAAGCAAAATTACGATTTTTAATGCTATATTTCAAGAGCAATTCTGTTTTGACAGTATTATGTATTTTGGGGTATCTCGTTTGCCACAAATGGTTTGAGGTGTCAAATTTGTTTCTGGATGAAGGGGAGTTATCATAGATAAAGGGAAAATTTCCAGTTTGGGTTGCATTTCGTTTTTGAAGTTGTGATTTTGATTTGAATTCTAGAACCGTAGTTTTTGTGGGTTACAGTTTTGGGTAAATTTCGAACTCCTCAGTGAATCGAGTTCGAAGCTGTTTGGGGTATTGATGGATGGTGAGGTGAAGAAGCTATCACCGGAGTTTGGTCGATGATGTTGGTCGGAGCTGAGAGAAAATGGTGTTGACAGGTTGTCACTGCAGTGGGGTTGATTTGTGCAGGTTTGGGTTGTTGATGGTTGCAGAGAATTTTTTTTTTTTTTTTAGCTCGAGTTAGTCTAGGGGAGAAATGGAGAAAACTCGAAGCAGTGAGGATTTTGACTCGAAGTAATTTTTATGGTGACTCGGGTTCATGAGTGTTTCAGGTAGAAGCAGAAACCTGTTTTTTTCCAGGTTTCCAAATTTTGAAGTTAAGGTCAATTTCAAACAAAAATCTGAAGAAACTAGGTTGAATCTGAAATTTTAAATATGAATGCAATTAATTTAGTTTTGGGCTTTGAAATAATTTGAGTTTTGAAGTTTTAATTAGTTTTAAGCAAAAGTTAGAAATCTGTTTCCAGGTTATTGAAATTTAGGTAAAAGAAATTGCAAACTTAAAATTGTTAACTTTGGATTTGAAACTGAATTTAAGAATGGTATCAAATAAGTTTGAATTCTGTTTTCTATGAAATAGTTTAAATTCAGGAATTTTAAAGTTTGGTTTTTTTTAATAAAACAGAAACTGTTTCTGTTTAAATGTGAAGATAAGTTTAAGTTTTTTTTTAGGGTGGAGATTTAAACTGAGTTTTAGTTTGAATTTGAAAATGAATTCAAATTTTAATTGTCTGAAATTTGAAACCATATTGTGTTTTTAAATTTAAATTTGATTTGAAACTCTCAAGTATAAAATGCATTGTTGTTTTGCATTTGAAGTAAAAGGTTAAGTATTTAATTTAGGAATTCAAATGAATTGAAAACTGAGTTTAAATCTGGATTTAAATTTTTTAAACTTCAGTTTTAAAGTAAAGAATTTAAATTTAAATTGCTTTCAAATGATTTACATTTGAATTGAAGGTGAAATTGTAGGAAGAGTTTTAAAGAGTTTAAACTAAATTGAAAATGGAAGTTATATTTCAGTTTTGAGATTTTAAAGCAATTTTTAAATTTATTTGAATTCAAGTTGAATTGAAATCTAAATTGTTTTAAACTTATTAATAAAGTATATGTTTCTTTTTAACATATAAGATTAAGTTGTGTATTGTTTTAAACGCTTATTTAAGACAAATTTGAGTCTTTAAGTTTAAAGAAAATGTTAAATGGAATTTAATGTAAATTTAAAAACATTTTGTTTTTAAGTGCATAATTTAAATAAGGAATGTTTATCTAAAGATAAAGAAAAGTTTAATGATTTGTAATTCATTTATTTATTAAGGTAGTACAAATGGATAATTAATATAATTAATTAATTAAGAAATGGATAATTAATTAAAGTAATTAAGGGTTTTAATTTGATTAATTAAAGTTTAAGATTAATTTTTCTTAGAATAATTAATTTGTAATTAAGAAATCATTAATTGAATGATATTAGATTTTAAATTAATTGAAGATTTATTAATTGAATAAATATGGATAGTTAATTAATTGGGAATAATAAATGAAAGTAATCATGTAGGTAATAAATTTAAAACCACCCAGTTTATTCATCTTAATTGTAGATGCTGATTTTTATTGAATGTTGTGTGATGGATCGATATATTTGATATGTGATGTGATGCTATGTGATACTTTGTGCTGATCTGCTATATTTGTGATAAATATACTGTTGTATAAATATGAAACCCTTTGACCCGTAAAACGACATTTGAATTTCGATGCGACAGGGAGTCGGATTCCAGTTGGTTATCCGAAACCCACATCGAATCATATTAGTGAATTTTTGTGATTGATAATTTACTTTATCTATGAATCTGTGAATATAGATAAGCGTTATGGGTTATACCGCTTATCTTTAGATTGAATCTGTGATGATGATGTTGTGCACTATTGTGTAAAACCCCTGGACCACACTTATACACACACAAACATGGATTGCACGTGGAAATGGGTTAAGTCACAGATTTTGAAATTGTTTTAAAATTTGAATTTTAGAATCCAAAATAGTTTTGGAATTAGAATTGAAGTTTTTGAAAAAAAAAATGGATTTCAAAAATAAAAGTTATTTTGAATAACTTGATTGAGTTTTGAAATTTAAATAATTTGATTTAAAATTTGAATTCAATATTTGAAGTTGAATTCTATAATTTGGGAACTAGGGTTTTAAAAGTTATCCAACTTATAAATGGGTTTATATGGGGTTTTTAAACCATTTTAAAAGGTGATGTTTTGAAATTTAAAATTAACCCAAGATTCCAACTTGTATAAATCAGACTTTTCTGAAACGAAAACTGTCGTTTTCAAATAATAGAAGCTTTCATATAAGAAATGGATTTCCAATGTATGTTAAAAGGAATTCAAGTTTTGAAATGAAAATGGTTTTCCAAGTTATGAATAAATCTTTGGAACGTGTTTTGAAAGCTATAAATTAAATCTTTAATTTAAAGATTTATTGAGTTAATCCAATTGGAATGGAAGTTGTTTTGAATCTATGAATAGATCTTTGTGAAACTAGGTGAAACTTTGTGAAATAAATCTTTTGGTTTAAAGATTTAAAATGGTAATTTGTTTAACCATTTGAAAGAAAAGTTTTGGATTTTATAAGTTGTGACTTAACTAAAATCCCATATCCATATGTTTTAAAATATGGCGCTCATTATTCGGTTTAGCCGGGAGAGGACCTAGTGTCATATAGCCCATTCCGAATAGTGATACGACGTTATGGATAGCAATTGAAGACCGGTGGTGAAGACCGGATATTTCCAAAAACAAAAGGATAACTCATCGATTGTCTCTGCACTGGCTGATCCCCGGTATAGAGATCTTCATATGTGATGGGAAGTCCGGACGTGATTAGGGATTATCCGGATTTGCAAGGGCTTCTTCGGAAGTGCCTTCGGTTCTGTTCGAACCCGGACCAGACTTGCTTATCTAGGTGAAACGTGATGGGGGGTTCTCGCTTTGCGTTAGGTGGCGAACGGGAGACTCTTACCCCTACACGTCCTCTTTACGGGGTTGGTTAGGCGTAAGCCGTGACAGTCGAGAGGCTGGCCGTAAAAGCAAGGTCTGGGGTACCAGTGTGAGCCACAGCGGGGCTGGGATGGTTGAAAAGCCTACCGGTCGTGAACCGTTGCTGATGGTTGAAAAGCCTAGGACGTCACATTTGGTATCAGAGCTGAAGGTTAAAACTTTAGCTCAGGAGTATAACACATTAAGTAACTCATTAGAGATAGGGTGAAGTAAACCCTAGAATGAGTAATCCCTAAGATATCCGTTCGAATGCCTCAGTAAATTCTCTTACTATCCACTGATAGTGAGTATGAGTGCGAGAAGAGAATGAGATAGGGGACATGGGAGTACCACTATAAATGGTCAATACCCTGCAACAGTGGGAATATCTTTTCTCTATCAATCTCCTTTGATTCGATTTCGAATTCTTTTGATTGCTTCGTGACTGCTCCAGAAAGAAGTTTCGGTGTGATGATGGCCATACGTATTGTTGTAGGAAATTCTTACTTCGTATCATCATCGGTTTCTTATCAACTTTTCGATCTAAACTCTAATGAATTTGAAATTGAAAATATTAAATAAATTGGAAATTTTAAATTAGTAAATTGGTTAACTAATATGAAGACTTGATCCATCTATCTATTCTCTGAGATCCGATATATTCTACGAACGATTAGTTATCTCTTCGAACTAGTCAATGCCCTTACATATTCATAGACCGATGGACCCAAATATCTTGTGTAATATTATATGAGATTGTTCTCATATCTATTGTTGATATTCTTATTTGGTAAGCCAAATGTAGAATAGTTAATCGGCCTGATTTATGAGTCGATTATCTATCCTTGTGTATCTATCCATCATTGGTTGTCTTCCTACTTTCAAATTTCGAGGACGAAATTTTCTTAAGGGGGAAAGTCTGTAACATTCCTGAATTTTGAACAAGATAATTTGACAATTTATTTAATTTTTGGAATTAAATTATGGAATTTTTGTAGTTAATTTTTAATTTTTTAGAATTAAAAGTTGAATCAATTGGAAGATTTACAGAATAAATAATAATATGCATTTTTAGATTGAATTTGGAATTTAAAAGATTTGAGATTTTATTGTGAATTTAATTATGAAAGTTTTAAAAAAAAAAAAAATAAGTGTTTGTTAATAAGTTGAACATCTTAAGTTTATAAATATAGATGTATTGAAAATAAAAGTTGTATTTACTAACTTATAAATATTTGCTAATAATGTATAATCTAATTTCAAACTATTTTACTTTAATTTGTGTAAGTATAACTACATAACATATATGTGTAAATATAAGATTGATAAGCATGTTTTATAAATTTAAAATCAAATAAGGTTTAGAAACAAAATGTATGAATTAAAATTAATTGAACTAAAGGACCAAAACAAAATTTATAAAATAAATTCAAGACAAGGTTAAAAACATAAATATACAAAATTTTACAAATGTAAACCATATGACATAAAAAAATAACAAGTGTAAACATAAGTAACAAGTGGCAATTGTTTTACTTATTTTTGTTTGAAAAATATTTTATTAAAAATTTATTAAGTAGAAATCTTAGCAATTCATAATTGTTCAAACATTATCTTCAAAAGAAAATCTGAAATCAGATTTAAAGTGAAATTCAAAACCAGATTTTCTCATCAATTACCTGTAACAAAATTTAAGCATAGCAAATCTGGAACAAGCAAATGCAGTTTTCCCTGGTGATAATTGAAGAACCTGTTTTCACAATTCAATTCATCAATGATTCAATACAAAGATTAAAAGGCAAACAAGATCAGAGAAGTAAAACAATCGAGTGAAGTTTTTAAAGCAAATAAGTTGCAATTCAAGTCTCAGATCAAACCTGGAATTAATAAGCAAGCTAATTTAACAATGAGAAGCAGATCAAAATCAAATATGGGAATAGGCTCTGCATGCAAACCTGAAATGGATTCAACTAAGGCAAGCCTGGAATCAAGCAGCATCTGTTTGCAAGCACTTCAGTTGCATATAGATTAGCAATTCAACTTTTAACACAAAGAAGCAAGAGAAAAAAAAATAAATCAAAACCTGAAGCCAAATGGAAATCAAAGACCTGTCTCTGCTTTCTGGAAAAAAAAAAAAGAGATAAGTAAATTTTTCTTAAAGCTTTGAATTTCATATTGTTAATCAGTGATAAAGCATAAGTTAAAACAGTTGAAACAACAAAAAAAAATGCAGATTCAACTAGAAAGAAGATGCAAAGTGAAGTCTGCAGCCTGGAAAGAAAAAGAAACAGTTGAAGCTTTAAACAAATTTAAACCTGTAAGTAATTTATTTATTTTTCTTTTGTATTGAATAAATTAAGAGTAACAATGGGTAAATGAAAATATGTAACCAGAGATCAAGTAATTCCCAAACCAGAGCAAAAGCAAGCATCAAGAAACTGGAAAACAACAGTTTGCCTCAAATTAAAAAAAAAAACTGTAAGTAAATGGAATATTTTTTGTTATTGATGAGTTAAGTAAACAAATATAACTAAGAAATCTTCAATCTGGAAATTATAAATTCAGATTCAACTTGAAAAGCAAGATGTCAAAACAAATTCCAGTTTTGAAGAAAAAGAGACTGTATCTGTTCTTCATCTACAAACAAGTGAGCAAACTTGAAAATCTTCCCTTTGAATCTGATATCTATGAACTTGTGAATTGCTTTGTGATGCTTGCTTGTTGATATTGGGTTACATGCTTGTAAAATTTGAAATGAGTGTGTTTCTGCTGTATACATGTCCATTGTATGGTTTCTCTGTATACCTCTCAGTTGCAAGGTTAATTTAAATTCATAAACCCTTTGATTAGTTTAAGATTAAGATTCAAACAAAACTTGTTTGTTTAAATTAAAACTTCATTTTAAAATTTTATATAAGTCAAAATAATATATAAACATCTCTGGAATATATATAAACCAATGATCAATCAGTAATTAGTGAAATCCCAAGTATAATGATTTGGAGTTTCAGGGTTATAAATCTAATCTTCATACAAAATTATGATTTTTCAAAGCAAAATTACGATTTTTAATGCTATATTTCAAGAGCAATTCTGTTTTGACAGTATTATGTATTTTGGGGTATCTCGTTTGCCACAAATGGTTTGAGGTGTCAAATTTGTTTCTGGATGAAGGGGAGTTATCATAGATAAAGGGAAAATTTCCAGTTTGGGTTGCATTTCGTTTTTGAAGTTGTGATTTTGATTTGAATTCTAGAACCGTAGTTTTTGTGGGTTACAGTTTTGGGTAAATTTCGAACTCCTCAGTGAATCGAGTTCGAAGCTGTTTGGGGTATTGATGGATGGTGAGGTGAAGAAGCTATCACCGGAGTTTGGTCGATGATGTTGGTCGGAGCTGAGAGAAAATGGTGTTGACAGGTTGTCACTGCAGTGGGGTTGATTTGTGCAGGTTTGGGTTGTTGATGGTTGCAGAGAATTTTTTTTTTTTTTTTAGCTCGAGTTAGTCTAGGGGAGAAATGGAGAAAACTCGAAGCAGTGAGGATTTTGACTCGAAGTAATTTTTATGGTGACTCGGGTTCATGAGTGTTTCAGGTAGAAGCAGAAACCTGTTTTTTTCCAGGTTTCCAAATTTTGAAGTTAAGGTCAATTTCAAACAAAAATCTGAAGAAACTAGGTTGAATCTGAAATTTTAAATATGAATGCAATTAATTTAGTTTTGGGCTTTGAAATAATTTGAGTTTTGAAGTTTTAATTAGTTTTAAGCAAAAGTTAGAAATCTGTTTCCAGGTTATTGAAATTTAGGTAAAAGAAATTGCAAACTTAAAATTGTTAACTTTGGATTTGAAACTGAATTTAAGAATGGTATCAAATAAGTTTGAATTCTGTTTTCTATGAAATAGTTTAAATTCAGGAATTTTAAAGTTTGGTTTTTTTTAATAAAACAGAAACTGTTTCTGTTTAAATGTGAAGATAAGTTTAAGTTTTTTTTTAGGGTGGAGATTTAAACTGAGTTTTAGTTTGAATTTGAAAATGAATTCAAATTTTAATTGTCTGAAATTTGAAACCATATTGTGTTTTTAAATTTAAATTTGATTTGAAACTCTCAAGTATAAAATGCATTGTTGTTTTGCATTTGAAGTAAAAGGTTAAGTATTTAATTTAGGAATTCAAATGAATTGAAAACTGAGTTTAAATCTGGATTTAAATTTTTTAAACTTCAGTTTTAAAGTAAAGAATTTAAATTTAAATTGCTTTCAAATGATTTACATTTGAATTGAAGGTGAAATTGTAGGAAGAGTTTTAAAGAGTTTAAACTAAATTGAAAATGGAAGTTATATTTCAGTTTTGAGATTTTAAAGCAATTTTTAAATTTATTTGAATTCAAGTTGAATTGAAATCTAAATTGTTTTAAACTTATTAATAAAGTATATGTTTCTTTTTAACATATAAGATTAAGTTGTGTATTGTTTTAAACGCTTATTTAAGACAAATTTGAGTCTTTAAGTTTAAAGAAAATGTTAAATGGAATTTAATGTAAATTTAAAAACATTTTGTTTTTAAGTGCATAATTTAAATAAGGAATGTTTATCTAAAGATAAAGAAAAGTTTAATGATTTGTAATTCATTTATTTATTAAGGTAGTACAAATGGATAATTAATATAATTAATTAATTAAGAAATGGATAATTAATTAAAGTAATTAAGGGTTTTAATTTGATTAATTAAAGTTTAAGATTAATTTTTCTTAGAATAATTAATTTGTAATTAAGAAATCATTAATTGAATGATATTAGATTTTAAATTAATTGAAGATTTATTAATTGAATAAATATGGATAGTTAATTAATTGGGAATAATAAATGAAAGTAATCATGTAGGTAATAAATTTAAAACCACCCAGTTTATTCATCTTAATTGTAGATGCTGATTTTTATTGAATGTTGTGTGATGGATCGATATATTTGATATGTGATGTGATGCTATGTGATACTTTGTGCTGATCTGCTATATTTGTGATAAATATACTGTTGTATAAATATGAAACCCTTTGACCCGTAAAACGACATTTGAATTTCGATGCGACAGGGAGTCGGATTCCAGTTGGTTATCCGAAACCCACATCGAATCATATTAGTGAATTTTTGTGATTGATAATTTACTTTATCTATGAATCTGTGAATATAGATAAGCGTTATGGGTTATACCGCTTATCTTTGGATTGAATCTGTGATGATGATGTTGTGCACTATTGTGTAAAACCCCTGGACCACACTTATACACACACAAACATGGATTGCACGTGGAAATGGGTTAAGTCACAGATTTTGAAATTGTTTTAAAATTTGAATTTTAGAATCCAAAATAGTTTTGGAATTAGAATTGAAGTTTTTGAAAAAAAAAATGGATTTCAAAAATAAAAGTTATTTTGAATAACTTGATTGAGTTTTGAAATTTAAATAATTTGATTTAAAATTTGAATTCAATATTTGAAGTTGAATTCTATAATTTGGGAACTAGGGTTTTAAAAGTTATCCAACTTATAAATGGGTTTATATGGGGTTTTTAAACCATTTTAAAAGGTGATGTTTTGAAATTTAAAATTAACCCAAGATTCCAACTTGTATAAATCAGACTTTTCTGAAACGAAAACTGTCGTTTTCAAATAATAGAAGCTTTCATATAAGAAATGGATTTCCAATGTATGTTAAAAGGAATTCAAGTTTTGAAATGAAAATGGTTTTCCAAGTTATGAATAAATCTTTGGAACGTGTTTTGAAAGCTATAAATTAAATCTTTAATTTAAAGATTTATTGAGTTAATCCAATTGGAATGGAAGTTGTTTTGAATCTATGAATAGATCTTTGTGAAACTAGGTGAAACTTTGTGAAATAAATCTTTTGGTTTAAAGATTTAAAATGGTAATTTGTTTAACCATTTGAAAGAAAAGTTTTGGATTTTATAAGTTGTGACTTAACTAAAATCCCATATCCATATGTTTTAAAATATGGCGCTCATTATTCGGTTTAGCCGGGAGAGGACCTAGTGTCATATAGCCCATTCCGAATAGTGATACGACGTTATGGATAGCAATTGAAGACCGGTGGTGAAGACCGGATATTTCCAAAAACAAAAGGATAACTCATCGATTGTCTCTGCACTGGCTGATCCCCGGTATAGAGATCTTCATATGTGATGGGAAGTCCGGACGTGATTAGGGATTATCCGGATTTGCAAGGGCTTCTTCGGAAGTGCCTTCGGTTCTGTTCGAACCCGGGACAGACTTGTATGGTTGTATGTCCGACATTACACTTTGAGATGTTAACTGATTTCTATCAAATACATTTCTGCTTGGTGGCGGAGAATTTATTCTCTTAGCTTAACACCCTTCTCTGAGACGTACGAGCTCAGAGGTTATGTAGTTGATATTTATCAGTGATATTCCCAATTTGGTAATGTGGCATGCTGAGTGATGCTGTGTGATGATCATTGGTTGATCATTTGTGATATGATCATTTGTTTGATCATTTATCTTTGTGATCATTGCTTTGGTCATCTGTTGACCCAAAGCATGGCTTTGTGCCAAAGCGTAGCTTTGTGGACGAGACTGCATCAGGACCTCACTCCCCGGAAATGGTCGAAACAGGAAAGATGCGGCAAGGTTATGAGGGTCGCTCCCTTTAGGGTATGTCATTCCCTTCTGGTAAAGGGTGGTATCAGGTATGGAGCCCTGGTATTTAACCTATGTGGTTGCTCCAATCTCATTTACTGTGTGGTTGTTGCTTTGAGGCGCCTCGGATAAAGGTCCCAAAGGACCGGGGGATGGCATATTCGTGTAGTAGTTACCTAGTTACAGAGGTAACCCGGCCTTGTGTTGGCAGAGATCTAACCGTAACGTTAGTTCTCGGGACGTCCCGCCAGAGGCGTACCCATGTGGCAATAGGAAGTTCCTTAGCCTGACCATTTGTTGGAAATCCATTCATCCAATACGTGCCTTGTACGGTTTTAGTTGTAGAACCTGCCATTTAACATGGCAGCTATAGTAGGCATAGTATCATGGTACCTATGCTGGCTAGGATTTATATTATACTTTCGAAAGATTTTCCACTATGCACTAGTAATAATATAAAAGGATTTTTTCTCGTAGTAAGCATGTTTGACTATCATAAGGAGAAATCTCCCCCATGTGTGCGTTTGCATTGTGTGTGTGCCGGGAGGCCTTATGGTAGTTTCATTTTTCAAAAAGCATTGCGGATTTCAAATTTAAATTCTGTTGTTTGTTTTAAAAGACCAAATGTTTTTGTTTGCTCATACCAGTCCCATGACTGACCTGGAGTTTATTGTTCCTTTCCTAAACTCTGGGTGCCCACTATTTTCCCACACGGGCAGTCTAGAGTTGGGGTTTTCAGATAATCAGTAGTAGGTGTAGATTCGATAGCTTTCAGCCTTAGGATTTGGCAATCGCATTTTGGATCGAGTTGCTTCTCTTCATCTTAATTTGGAGTTCGAGCTATTTCTGGATTGGTGCTTTGGAGATGGAGATTACTAATACTGGAGTTCTTTCTTGAAGACCACATTGGAGATTTTGTTCCGCTGCTATTCTTTGTATCTCTGATAATGTTGTTATCTATTGTACCATCCTGTTGTATCATTCATGTTGTATCAGTTATTGTATCAAATGCTGTATATGAAATATATTATTCATTTCTTCCGCTGTGTTATTTACTTAATGTGTTATAAGCTCCGGCGACTCGAATTTGAACGGTCGAATCTGCGGCATTCGAGTATAATGTAAAGTATGGATGTTGATTTTCGAACGCGAAAAATTCGAGCCGTCACAATTATTTCATGCTAATAATAACTTGGTGGCCATATTTCCTCAAGGGCAGTTTGGATAGTTCCCAAAAATAGGATTAGGGTTCCAAAACATGTATAAATACCATATATATTCATGTAATTACTCTCTTCTCTTAGTCACCTTCGCCTCCTTTGAGCCTTCATTTTAGTTA
The DNA here is from genome assembly GCA_030765085.1 of Allium cepa. Taxonomy (NCBI): domain Eukaryota; kingdom Viridiplantae; phylum Streptophyta; class Magnoliopsida; order Asparagales; family Amaryllidaceae; genus Allium; species Allium cepa. Next base: position 507,701,554 of record CM060944.1, on the reverse strand, counting down.
GTTTAGTTTGAGGCTCAAAAATAAAACAAAAGCTCTATTTTCTTTTTCATGGCTTCTTATCCATTTTTCTTATATAATTTCATTTATGAAATTTTAATTCATGCACTTTACTCTCATTTTCTTTTCTTGTTTATTTCTTTTTATGTTTGTTGGTTAGTTTATTTTTATGCAAGTAGATTACCTATCATTTTGTTTTAATTTAGTCTCTATTTTCCTTTTGTTTTTGTTTTATGTTGAATTTTATATTTGTTGAAGTGATAACAATGTGATAAGTTAAACCCCTTAAATTTAGGGGTACTGAAGCTCTCTTATTCATATAGATAAAACATTTTGATAATTTTTTATCTCTTTCTATGCTTAATAGAAATTTTGAATGGGTTAAACTTTGTTGTTTTAGCTTTGAATTTGATAGCCTATGTTGTTGACGCCAATTAGGCTATGCATAAATAAACACAAACACAAATTACCTTTTCATCTTCATATGATTATAATAATGAAGTGGATTTTAAAATCAAAATTTGATGGTCTATATTTCTAATCAATAGTTAATAGATCGTGCTTAAAATAGATTTTATTTTGAACTTCAATGCTTTCATGAGAGTTAAGAAGTGGTTTAATGAGTGTGTTATAGTTTGATGCTTTATACTGGGTAAATTAATAGCATAAATATTCCATACATATGATAAACACATCAATTAAATTCACTAATGACAAAAAACAGATCATAATTTCATGTTCTCTTGATTTATGTGAATCAAGAGAGTGGATTTGTCTCTAAATTTCCTTCAAACTCTCATACTTTTATCCATTTTCTTTTGCCATTTTATTTACATTTTTAGCTTCACATATTTCAAATCTTGGTTTAATTTGATTGAATATAATTTTAAAATCCAAACAATTCCCTATAGATCGAACCATATTCGTGACATACTAAAATTATATGTCGTGCACTTATGGTTAAAGTATAATTTAAATTTGATCGACTAATTTTTGATCCGATAGAGATTTAATCGTCAAACATAAGTATGCGCTTTATCTCAAGTCCCCTATCTCTATTACGTTATTTTTCTATATCTCATGAAGGTTCGAATGCGTATATGGATTCTCGGAGGGATAATGTGGGAGGAGGAAGCATCACTGCAAATGGAAATGCCAGACCTAATACTAGAAGGAACTCTGGTCAGGCATGAGCTGGAAATACTGGTGTGGAAGTCCAGCAAGTTGATATGGAAGCCATGTGTTAGTTTTTCGTGAATATGATGCAAGCAGGGGTTGCTGCTGGAGTAGTTAGAGGAAGAGTCTAGGAATCTCTAGTAGTCAACAATTATCCTACTTTGAGTAAGACTATGCAAGGTTGGGAGGATAACAATTTTTTGGGACCGAAGATGCCATAGAAGTGGGGAACTGGTTGCTGAATTGTGAGAGGATATATACAGATTTAGGGCTCAATGATGAGTAGAAAAGAAGGCTCGCTTCGAGGCAGCTTCAAGAAGCAGCTTTATACTGATGGAATAGTGTGACAGCTAGAGTGGATGAAGGAACGATGACATGCGCTGAGTTTAAGAGGAGGTTCAAGGAGAGATTCATGTCTGTGATGGTGAAGTCTACCTCACTTAGAAATTTGTCGAGTTAGAGAAGGGAGAGATGACCATGTTAGAGTATGCTATAAGGTTTGAGGAGTTAGCAAAGTATGGTCATGTCACTGTGGATACCGTGATTAAGAGAAATGAGAAGTTCATTATGGGGTTGAAATCTGAATTGGAAAGGGCTACATTACCTCATATTAGGGATCCTTGTGATGTTGTAGTAGAGATAGCTCTAAGGCACAAGGAAATTATTGCTTCTATGTAGAAGAATAAGGCGAAGGAGGTCCAGCTAGGACAGAGTTAGAAAAGGAAGTTCTTTTCTAAGAAGGGTGCCCAGAAGGGTGGAGCGGTAAAGAAGGGAATGTCAGAAATTGTCTATTTTAAGTGCGACAAGAAATGGCATTTTGCAAATGAATGTCATTCTAGAGAGGAAAATAAGGTGATCGGGAAGAAGAATATTACATGCTTCAACTGCGATCAGATGGGTCATTACACGAGCCAATGCAAGGAGCCTGCTAAGGATGGAAATGGCAAAGTATAGGCATTGGAGCCAACTGCCTCGAGACCCATGGTAGCGGAAAAAGGGAAAGCAGTGTTGGGAGGTAGACTTATGGTTCTTGGTATGGCTGTTAATACTGGTGCATCGCATTCTTTTATATCTCGTTGTTTGGTAGATAATCTTAACCTAGAACCCTCACACTTAGTTACTTTCTAAAGGGTTGCAAATTCAATAGGAGGGTATGCAACACTTGGGATGAGATGTAACCACCTAAATTTGACTTTTTAGGTCATACTTTTGTTTGCAGTTTGCTTGTGTTTAATTTTGTAGAATTCGAAATTATTTTGGGTATAGATTGGTTAAGTATGATACTAGGACATTTTGCCATGATAGGGAAATATTGCTTAGACACCCAGGCTGTAGGGAGTGGATTGTATATACCGTAGAAAACCCTTACTGTGAGGTGAATACTTTGTTGGGTGTTGTGGAGATAGAAGACGATCTGAATCGAGTATTTATGGTTAGATAATTCGCAAATATTTTTGAACCCGTGGTAGGATTACCATTGAAATAGGTCATTAAGTGTCGAATAGATTTGGTGGCTGGAGCAGAACCAGTTAGTATCCCACCAAGTAGGATGACACCTACTGAAATGCGGGAGCTCAAGGTGCAGTTGTGATTTTGGAAGACAAGAATTTTATCACACCTAGTAGTTCTTCTTGAGGAGCGGCCATAGTGTTTGATAAGAAGCAGGATGGATCGTTAATGTTATGTATCGATTATTGTAAGTTAAATGAGAAAACGATAAAGAATCGACATCCATTGCCTAGGATTGACGATTTTTTCGATCAGTTGAGTGCAGCCAAGAAATTTCCGCAGTTAGATTAGCGAAAGGTTTCTATAAGCTAAGAATGGCAGAGGATAGTACTACTTTGAGGGAGTATATAACTGGATATTGATCGTACGAATGTCTAGTGATGCCGTTCGGACTGACTAATGCACCAGCTTTCATTGTAGATTTAATGTACCTGATTTTCCAAGAGCAATTGAATAGGTTCATATTGGTTTTCATAGATGATGTTTTGGTGTACTCTAAGGATGAAAGAAAGCATGAAGTTCATCTTAGATTTGTGCTTGAAACGTTGAGGTAGCATCACTGAAGGCGAAGTTCTTGAAATGTCATTTTAGGAAAAAGGAAGTGAAGTTTCTTGGCCATGTAGTTTCAGAGAATGGATTATCAATGGATCCAGCTAAGATCGAGGCCATGAATAGTTGGAAGAGACCAGAAACGATGACTAAGATAAGAAGTTTTTTGGGATTGGCTGGTTAATATCGAAGTTCAATAAAGGATTTCTCGTGGATAGCGGCACTACTGACTAAGCTAACTCGAAAAGATGTGAAGTTCATTTGTACCGATAAGTGCAAGGAGGCATTCCAGAAGCTGAAACACTTATTAACTAATGCACCTATGTTAGTTGTTCCAGAAGGGAATTAGGATTTAGTCGTGTATATGTATGCATGTGGGATAGGGTTAGGAGCTGTGTTAATGTAGAGGGGTAGGGTAATTACCTATGCTTCTCGACAGCTTAGATTACATGAAGTCAGATACCCAACTCATGACTTGGATTTAGCCATGGTTATTTTGTGTTGAAGGAGTGGATCTTTTGGGATAAAGATTTGATTTGTATACGTATCATATATCATTGAGCTCGGAAGGAGCTAAACATGAGACATCATAGGTGGTTAGAGTTCTTAGCTGCTTATGATTTCGGTGTTGAGTATATACCGGGGAAATGCAACAAGGTTGCAGATGCACTTAGCAGAAAACATCAGAACTTGGTGTTAGCTATGATAGCAGAGTGGAAAGATTTGGAAGCGTTAGCAACTTGCAGGGTATAGTGGAGAATTAAGACTAGTTCAAGTATAGAAATTTCGTTGTTATCATGTTTGGAAGTTTGATTAGTTATGATCAAAAAGCTTGTTGCTAAACAGTTAGAGGATCCAATGTTAACTGAATGGATCAGAAAGCTGAGAGATGGAACAGAGCGCGATGACTTAAAGGATTTTATTCTTTACCAGAATGGGTAATTGAGAAAGAAAGGAAGATTGTGTGTTCCAAATGTGGGAGACATTTGGAAGGAAGTTTTAAAGGAATGCCATTGTTCGAAGTTCACTATTCATCCAAGAGGAACAAAGATATATCAGGACATGAAGAGAAGTTTCTTCTATGAAGGTATAACGAGGGATGTAAGCATATGGGTGAAGTAGTGTCTGAATTGCCAACAAGAAAAAGCCGAACATCAGAAGCCAAGTGGTTACTTCAGCCTTTGGACATTCTAGTGTGGAAGTGGGATCTATTTCTAGGGATTTCATTGATATGTTGCCAAGGTCTAATGGAGGAAATCAAAGTAGATGGGTCATTGTGGATAGTTTGACTAAGAGTGCCCATTTCTTTCCAATTAAGTCGACCAGAATGGCATCTGTGTCAGTGAATTTGTTTGTGAAGAATGTAGTTAGACTGCACGAAATTCCTAGTACTATAGTGAGTGATAAAGATTCTTTGTTCACTAGCGAGTTCTGGAAGAGTCTACAGGGTACCTTAGGTACCAAGCTCAAGATGAATACCACTTACCATCTACAGACTGATGGGTAAACAGAGAGAGTTAACAAAGTTTTGGAGGATTTGTTAGGAGCTTGTGTGCTAGATTTTGGGGGATCTTTGGAAGACCATTTATATCTAGTTGAATTTTCATATAACAACAGTTATCAGGCTAGTATAGGGGTGGCACCATTTGAAGCTTTGTATGGAAGGCCATGTAAATCTCTAGCTTATTGGTTAGAGACCGAGGATGGGTTGGTTCTTGGTCCATATTTGGTTAGAGAAGCTGCAGAAAAGGTTGAGTTAATTCGAGCTAGAATGAAGCTCAATTTAGGCAGAAGAATTATGCGGATAAAAGACAGAAAGACTTAGAGTTTTTGTTAGAGAGCACGTTTTCATTAATGTATTTCCAACAAAGGGTGTGATCCGATTTAGGAAATTAGGAAAGTCGGCAACAGGGTCCATTGGACCATTTCCTATTATTGAAAGGATCGGGAAACTTGCATATAGAGTAGAGTTACCGAGCAATATGGCAGGAATCCTCGAATGTTTTCCATGTTTCTCATCTAAGGAAGTGTATTCAAGATCCGGATACTACTATATGATCGACTGTATTAGATGATTAATCGCAGAGCCAAATTTGACTATAGTTAGAAAGCCATTACGCATGATCGTGAGAGATGAGAAAAAGTTGAGGAACAAGACGATCAGATTAGTTAAAGTCCAGTGGAGTGACGATGACAGAGACTGTACTTGGGAGACTGAGAACAGAATGAAAGATACTTATCCTGATTTGTTTGATGGTACGTTTTACCTTTGATTATTTTGAAATGTACATTATCGTAATTTCAAGGACAAAATTCTTTAAGGAAGGGAGTCTGTAACACCCAATATTTTTAGAAACATTATTTAGGATATTTAATTAGTTAAATAAAATAAAATATGAAGGATGATCAATGGATTAAGATTTGAGATTAAATAAGGGGTAGCTATGCCATGTTAAACAAGTGAATTAAAGAAAAAAAATGAGAATAAAAGGTTAGGAAATGTGCAAGGGAAAAATAGGAAGAAGGCATATCCTTACACCTTAAACCCTTTTAGGAATTCATTCTACACGTTCATTCTATTTTCACAAACAAAATTAGAGCAGAGGCCGGCGACCATTAGGAAGAGAAAAGAAGAAGAATTCAAGAGGAAGAATCAAAGCACTTAATCAAGAAAAAATCTCACATGCTTAATTAAAAAGCTAAGGCGAATATTGACTACATTTCAATTTTTAATGATTTTCAGTTTTCGAAATTAAATCCGAATTATTTGCAAATGTTTTGCAATATTTTGGATGGTAAAATATGTTTCTATATGTTATTGATGTTTATACTAGTTCACATAGATTTTATGATATGTTTTGATATGAAAACCCTATTATACGACATCAACCTGCCTTGCGAATTTAAATTTAGAATAGAAACAATAATTTAGAAATGGTTTTTAATTTTCATAATTTTCTGAATTAATGTGGATTTTATATGAATTTTCCAGTGAATAAAATGCTAATTTGGGTTTAAAATAATTACGGCCAAATTATATTGGCTTGGGGTCAGAAATATATATATTAGAAAATATATTAATAATGGCTTTCTAGTATTTTTGTAAAAAAATTCCCAAGAGTTTTAATGGATCTATAAAATTATTTAAGGTGTGTGACTTAAACGTTTTATATATTTATCAAAAGGAGAAGGGGGATTTTGTAAATAATCCAAATTCTTATTTTTGAAAATCAGCAGTACTTTTAAAAAAGAAAAATTTACAACCAACCATTACTCGATAAACAAGGCAGGTTAGGTACAAAGAAATAGTTTAAAAAGTCAAATCTACATGCTTTTTCCTATTTCAATGCTTTCGGCACCAGGCTTTCGACTCCTTACCTCCGCCTCTGACTCCATCGAAACCAATGCACATAGTATTAGTTACCTGGTATGTATTGAATTGGATATGCACGGAAGGTATTGGGTCGAAACCAGGGGTTCCGAAGGGGTCGAAGCACTACTTTGCTTATAAATGAGAATGCGCTTGCTTTGCTTTCGATTGAATAGCATTCAGCTTGGTCTTCTTAAAATGGGTCAATGACTTTAAAAGAGTGGTTTTAAGTGGTTACGCCTTTGTTTTTAAATAACTGCTTTCGACAAGATCGATGCCTTTGACCGTCGCTTTTTACCTTTCGACCCAGATTGGTTTCGAAAGGGTAACCTTGTTTTTAAAACCAAGCCGCTTCTCCAATGCATCCGAAGGGATGGTATCGACATCATCACTTCTTTACTTAGGAAATGTTTTTCAAAGAGATGCTTTTGAATTAAATGTTTTAATGACCCTTTTGCTCTATAAAATATAGAACCCAAATGGTTTTGAAAGAGATGGTATTAATGATTTAGAAAAGTGTTTCCACATGTTAAAAATTGAAGGCAAATGCTTTCGAAACGCTTGAGGTTTTGATTCTTTCGAAAGGTTTAAAGAAAGGTTTATATTGGATGGTTCCCTAATGGTTTCGAAAGGTCTAAAAGGAAAGGTTTTCCAATAATTTCGTAAGGCAATGTTTAAGTGTTTTAAAGAGGATGTCTAAGGTTTTAAAGCTTTCAAAGGAGATTTTTTTTAATGCTTTCGAAAGGATGAATAAGAAATGTTTAGAAAGGTATGATTTCGAAAGGTATGATTCCAAAAGGTATGTTTTGGCCATCGACCTAAGGTTTTACTCGCATTGAAAGGGATACTTTCAAAGGATTCAAAAGGAGTACTTTTGAAAGTTTAAACAATTTCATCAACGAGTTTTTGTGTAAAGAACATGTGATATGGAAAGGTGATTTGAGTAAAGCAAAGTGTATATATAAATAAGTTCCTTGTATAGGTATAGTTTAAATGTTTAAACCATTTAAAAAGGTTTTCAAGGAAAAAATTAAAAGGTAGTTAACCCTAAGAAATAACAAAGATTAGTAGACCAGATAGGACTGGTGTAGTGTCGTGCTCTATACTCATTAGCTATTAGCCCCTAGCTAATTTAGTCCAAAATTCCAGTGTGTAGGGATTTATCACAAGCATGACTAAAATTATGTTTCACACAAAAAGGAATCTATAAAGACAAGACAGGTTATTGTAAGCTACAAAACCATTAGGATCAATTAGACCTGGAGAAGTAAGGATGGACCATCCAGAAGAGGAGTATCTAATAGATGTTAGATTTTTTATGTTTTCTGGTAGGCCTGAGTCTGCCTTGGGTTAGTGATTAGCCAAATAAAACTATAGTGTATGGACAGATAGTCCATATGATAACTGATTTGTACATATACATGATATTGCTTTACAAATTTAACCAGTTTTGGTTACATGATTATAATTTGCAAAAGATATGTTTTAAAAAGGATATTAGTAAGGGAAATCCATTCCGCTAAGCGGCGTGGTCTCACTTAGTATTAAATAACCGAGAAGTACAGTATTAATCACACCAGGCTTTATGTCTATCTCAAAGTTTATTTTTCCTTAAACTCTCGGGTGCTCAAAATTAATTTGAGTAGGCTGAAGGTTGAGGTTTACAGGTTTCTGTAAGTTGGCGAATAAAGCTTCTGGTGACGTGCATGCGGCTAACGAATAGCTAACTTGGAGTTGCTGTTACATTTTGGATTCATTCTGCTGTATTGTATATATATATAGTACTCCGATCAACCAAGGAGGATTCTTCATCTGTCGTTCTTAGAGTATTTATGTAATAACTATATTTTATCTGAACCTGAGGAAGGATGATGGGATTATGTATTGTGAACATGGAACATGTTTTGGAAATGTAATCAAAAATATTGTTTTTTTGAAATCTCTGACTTTGTTTCATATTCATGTGCTTCTGATATTTTGGATACCAATAACATTGCTATATTTGGTCATGCGAAGTTAAACTATGGGTGACTATAGCATCTGTAGCGCTTAGCTTTGGGCCTCCTGATAAGGGATGTTACAGTTAAAAAACTGAATAATGTTTTCCCCCCATAGTATGTCTTCGTTGAAAACAAGGTATGCTTTGGAAGTAATCGCTTTTCAATTTTTGCTTATTGAATTTCAAGTAGTCATGTTAGGGCCACATGAATTTGCACTAGAATAGACCGTTGCTTGCTAAGCTTTGCTCTCGACTGCCTTTTCTTGTCATAAAAGACCAAATTTTCCTCTATAGCTTTCTCGAATGCCTTGAAGTAGTGTGTAGGTTTCGTTAGGCAAATTTAAGAACAACTGCAGGCAACTATATGAATCGCTACCGATCCATCGTCATGGATCGCTGGAGATCCAATGATATAGGATTTTCTGTCATCTCATTCACTCCTATTTAAAACCTTCGAGCCGACCTAACTTAGTTCTCACCTGCTTCTCACGACCCGATCCTCCAACTTCCTGTGATAAAAGCTACCTTCGGTGATTTGATCCACCACCTATAACGACTCGATCCAACTTCGACCAAGCTTTCACAATGATTCCATCAACACCGCCAATTTCGTTTTGTTGCTAACTTCTGTACTTCGCCACCAGTTTGATATTTGCTACACCAAAACACTAGTTCTTCTGTTTGCCTCCTTGGATCATTGATGATCCATCGCACTTATCTTGCTTATTTGAAAACGCCAACCGCCTTTGTGTTTTGATCATTGATTTAAAGTGGGTTTGCTGACTATGACGTTCATTTATCGATTTGGCAATGGAGATGTATTCATAATGTTAGTCATGAAAAATTCGAGTCAATTGTGGTTTAATGATGGAAGATAGTAAATCGAGTCCAGAATTCTTCACGGAACAACATTCGGGCCTTGCCCAGGAGCATGACATGTTTTGTTGTCTTCGACCACTGAACCAAAATTAACTTTTGCTAGGTTCCACTATCGACACTGCATGATACATCATGAATTGGTTTCACCCACTAGAGGATTCAGATTGGTTTTTCTTTCTTTTGCATGCATGATGTACCTGTACCGGATGGAAATTTCTGTGTCGTTTCAGAAAAATGATCCGTTGTCGATCATTGATCGATAATGGGTAAGTGTCGAAGAAGTAATTTTGAGAAGAAAACGATATGGGAAGTCTTTTCCCCTTTTAGCTGCGAGTGTACTATCTAGGATAGAGTGTTTATAGTGTTCAGGACATCGAGCCCACCACTGATAGATAACAGATTGCACTCACCCCAGCACATACTTGAAATCTGACATGTCAGTGGGAACTAATATTTTTTCAGGGTTCAAGTGTAGTAGGTGGAATTCTTAGTTTAGAGCTAAATTACCTGACCATATCAGACACAAGTCTTATTGTTTAGAATGAAGTATCCATCTTCTCGCCGTAAGTCTAGAGGGGGAAGTCCTACACTTTTGGAGGCCGAATCGTCGTCTATCGTCCTTCTTTCTTCTACTTCACAGGCTGAATATGGCCAACTAGTTCCAGTCAGTTTGGTCTTGGATTGAACTCTTCCTAACTTTATAGTTCTTCTCAATCCATCGGAGAGAGATTCCTTCGTGATTTCCGTTGAAGTCTTGCATAACATCTGCTTGCAGCATGGCATTCCGGAGGAAGACGTTCGCCTCTCAAAGAAGGATGGATTTGCTCATATGCCGCCTCAGGGATATACTGCTTGTTATCGTATATGTGCCTGAATGGAGCAGTGCCCCCCTTCAACGACTCTGAGAGAAACCCGCTTAAACTTGGGAATCGCTCCATTCCAGATTCACCCTAAGGATACGCTAGTCTAACCTGCCAGCATGTATTTTTCATATGGACTCTCAACCATGCTGCGAGCTTCGTTGGGTTAAGATATTTTCCATCGTTCAAAAGAAGAGACGAGGGTCCATCGTCGGTTGTGATTAAGGCCCAAAGAAACTGTAAAATTGTATTACGGCTGTAGAGCAATTTATCTCAAATGAAGATTCAACACTTCTTTGTTAGATGTCGTTAGGGATTCAATCGTCTCTGGACAATAGCCGGTAAGTTCTTTTTCTTACTTATAGAGCTCCGATATGTTGCTATGGAATTTTTAACGAGTCAAATACTTCATATAGTTATTCCAATGCTGAACAAGGACATATCTCTTGATGAAACTTTCTGAACCCTAAAGGCTATCGATGCTTAGGAGATCAGTTAAATTCTTATTGACAGACGAAAATCTGGTTCGGTATGGGCTTTTACACCCAGGGAGATGTACAATCCCAGTTGAGATCCCATCGCCTACTCGATCTAGGATACATACATGATCCACTTCTTTATCTCATGGTTCCGAAGAGGGTTTTTTCGAGAGAGGGAATGCTTGTTTGGCAAGTCGGTTGAAAAGACTCACGAAGGAAAAGATGCCGCGGCCGAGGCTAGCTAGCCGGCTAGAATGCCTCTAATTCTGAAAGGGGAGGAAAAGCAGTTTAATCAAAAAGAAGGCAAGGCCGCGATAGACATATAAAAGGAGGAGGGCGAAATTGAGAGCAGTAGTGATGAGTCCTCCTCCAGTGACGATGATGATTTCTATACAGAATCCAACGATGGAGATTCTGAATCATGCGACGAGACTCTAGGGGTTTGTCCCATTGTCCCAAGCTTGCCTCCCCTAGACATGAGTGGTAAAGAAGATGCTACAGAAGTTGGACAACGCCGGGATTCCTCGATTAAAGATGATAGTATAGACTTCGGAGATTTGAACAACGTCTAAGTCGATTTTGACATACTCATAGGGGAAGACTTTAAATTTGAAGAGATGTCTCCTCATCCGAGCCATGTTGCACCCGAACTTCAGTTCGATTCCTTCCATTACAGCTCCCCGATCTAATTTATGACGTTATTTTATGCTCTCCCCAAAACACATTAGTACACGTTTCACTAGGATTACACTCGCTTATACACATATGTTTCGTGCTTATTCTATGTTACTAAGGCTCTTTATTTATTCTTCATGTCAGATACCATGAGTGGACGTAGCCTTAATGACGTTCTAGAGGAATTTACCAATGCTCAATGCCGGTCGAAATGATCTTTTGACTGTCACCGGCCTTGCGAAATAGAAGAGGAATAGAGAAGAAGAAGAAAAGATTCGTTGGCTGAAGCTCGTCTTCGGTATGAAAGGGATCGGGATCGAGTGTAAAAAAGCGAATGCGAGAAAAGAAAGAATTTTATGAGCAAGAGGAGCCATCTAAAAAGTCAAAAGCTGATCGTGGTTCTCATTCTTCAAAACAGCAGGCCTTGGCATGGGCACCCGCTTCACTCCTAAAATCGCATTTTATTTCTTCTTCGTTCCATCTTCATCTTAAGTTCCCTCATCTCACGTGGCACTTGCCCCTAGGTCTTCATGCCTACATTGAAGATCTTCTTATGTTCTTCTGTATGGTCCCCCCAGGCTTGAAGTAGTGCTCCCGGTTAGTTTTCAAGGGGAGTTAAATTTGATTCCGATTTTCATCCAGTTCGCAAAGATACACACATACATGCCTCACCATCAGGAAATTCAGCATGATTTAGAGCAAGCCGAGGGGTGCGGAAAATTGTGCAAACAACTGGCATACACAAACCACAATAACTATCAAGAAATCCTTTCCTTTGAATTGGAGAAGGATGACTTCGAAAGAGCGTTGGAGGAACACGATGCCAAAGTCAAATGGTTGGAAGGAAAAAGTAAGGGGGCGCTTCGAGAAAGCAAGAACAGCCTCGGATTGCTGAAAGAACTAAAAGAGGCCCACGAGGGAATAGAGATCGTCTACAGGCACGAAATTAAGAAGGCTTAAGAAGAAGAAGCCAAGTCGAAAGAGGAGATGGTAGCTTGTAGTGTGACAATTGAGGCTAAAAAAAGACCATTTCTGACCATGACCCTATCGTAGAAGGGCATAATAAAACAATCATAATATATAAAGAAGTCATGAAGTCCCATGATAAAGCCATCTTTGACTAGGCTGAGACGGTCGCATTGCTCCAGGATCGAATTGCACGGCTTAGCGCTTATAAAAATCATGTCGAAGTTGAAAAGGCCACCACTACGGTGGATTATTTGGACCTTCAGAACACCTTCAAAAGAAAGATGGACAATAGGGATGAGTCCATCTTAAACTTTTATGTCAACGCACTATTGCACCGGGGGAGTCTTAGCAACTTGGGTCCTAAATTCCCACGCACTCTCGTTGTAGTTTAGGAGGAAATTCGGACCCTTTCTATGATAACGAGGAAATTTATACCAAGCGAGAGCTAGATAATGCTTATCTTAATGAAGAATCAAAGAAAGCATTGATAGAAGGTTGGGAGATTTTGCGAAATAAACAGAAGGAGGAAGCTATTGATGCTGCTACGACAATGGCGGCTGAAGCATTGCCAGAGCCTTTTATTTTTGGTCCGAGCGAATCATCGAGACAGCCCTGCGATAAACCAACAAGTTCTAGGCTTGAAGCTTCTCCGTGGGTTGTGGAACCATCCAAGAAGAGAGCTGGCGGTGAATATAAGGTTGACATTCTAGATTACTTCTCTGGTGCAGGTAATCTTCTTATTTCCTTCAAGTTTGAGAACTTTCAACTCACACCGCAACAGCAAGATGAACTTAACGCTTTCATTTTTTATCTTATAGGTTCATCCTCGTTGTCCGTGGATCCACCAGTTTCCTCGGTACCTGGACCTATCGCTATTTCAACCGCATTTGTGCTCGTTTCTGTAGCTTCTTTGGTTGTTGTATCTGTGTCCGGCTCGCAGCCATTGTCGGAGTCCAAGAAAATCGCCACACTACATAGTTTGGATCATCCTTCCATATCTTTGGAGGGTGACTTCATGGCGGCCGAAGTTCAGGAGTAGGAGGTTCAGATAGAGCAGCAGTGCAAATCTCAACAAAAACTATTTACCATCAAAAAGGAGAAAGGTGAAGCGATAAAGTCCTCTAAGAATTCTGGCAGATCTCGAAAGTGCAAGACTAAAGGGGAAACTTCCGAGAAAGTCAAAGAGCAGGAAGAAGACATCAGCACCAAATAAATAGTTGACATTACTGACAGGGATACTATTCCTAAGGTGAAGCAGAAACTTCAGACGAAAGGTGGGAAGGGGAGTGGCAGAAAATGGCATTAAGAAGCTTGGATGGTGGTTAATCTCATTTTGAGTCATTTTGTGTAGTTTTTCTCAAGTGCAAAGTTTGCACTTACTGCTTTTGTTGCATTATCTGTACTTTTTTTTCTTTTGTTGGTCGGTATTTTATGGGTACGGCCTCCACATTTTGACCTTGCATAGAAAAGAGTTATAAGTAATACATTGTTGACATTTTAACTGTAACTTCACTTGTCTGCTCATCTATGTTCTATGCACTTATATCTACTTTACTTCTATTTTATTTTATCTAGTCCTGTGATTATCACCAAAATTCTTTGTTTGATGTAACAAAACTTGTGAAGTACTTTCGTTTTAACTTATACAATGCATTCATGAATATATATACCAATCATACGAAACATGATTCATAAGTTCATATCAAAAATAATAAATGAGCTCAGAGTGTCAAATTCATAATAATATAAAACATATAATAACAATAATGATGGTATTTGATAATGCCCATTCTTTCAACCTGTGCAGTTAAAGCCCTGCTAAAGCCCGCAAAATCCCCGCTATAGCATATAGCGCTCTTCGACCACTACGCCATTTCAATTTAGTGTTATTAAATAGTAAATCCGTTTTAAGCCTCTCTATTTCCATTATATCCGGTAAACTAAAATTTTTAGCACTCGCTTTAGCAACACTATAAACAAAGGTTGATTTGACTAATTTTCTTTTAAACCAAATCGAAAAAGTTAGGATACAAACCAAATTTAAGACATAAGTGCTCAGTATAAGTCAGAAATCTATTGTAGTCACCAAATCTAGTCTGCATAAATCATGATATTCTTCGATTTTATTATATAAGATTAAATGTATTTCTTTTCCAATATAAATCGTGTGAGAATGAGAATAAATCAACTTTAGAAGAATGCTTTTATATCTAATGAAGCCCACTTCCACTATTTTCCACTATATCTCCCGCTTTATCCCCATTATAACTTTTTGTACCTCCATCGCTGTAGTACTGCTAAGAGCTTTAATCGTATATCTTTCGACATGTTCATTAAATATCTTTAAGGGCAGTCCTTTAATCGACGAATACATAACCACAAGGTTTGTGCTAATGTGTTCAATTGACACTCTTTGTTTCTAAACTTCATCTTTAACGACAATTAATTCCATATGCTTAACACCTTTCGAATACTTTTCATTTTTAGAAAAATAAACTATTGCAATGTTGTCCATAACTTTTCAGTGGCTTGGTAATAGTTTCGAAATTTCAAGTCCTAAAATGAAGTTCTACAGCTATAAACCATGAAATTTAGCTTCAAAGCATGCCACATACTCAATTGCCATAGTGGATGCATTAATGATAGGCTACTTCACACTCTTCTATGAAATTGCTCTGGGAAATAGGAACAAATGGCTGAATGTGAATTTTATGGTATCCACACATCCAGCTAAACCTAAATATCCAATCACCTTGAGATTGTAACATCCTCCATTTTGAGGTCCAAAATTAAGCGCTATGGATGCTACAGTCATCTATAATATTAATTTCCTGTGACAAAATACGGCTATATTAATCAACTCCTTAATATCAAAAGCACATAAATATTAAAATTTTCAAATGCAATTTAATAATAAACTATCACATTTCATTTCATAAATATACTTTCATGTTATTACATAATCTCATTGGATCCCACGTTCATAGAAAATATAATTATTATAAAATACTCTAAGGGCGACAGATAAAGATGTCTCCTTGGTTGATCAGAGTCTACTACTACTTGACGGTTATAATTTCTGTCATTACATTCATTCAAACAAAATGAACTACACAACATATTAAATAAAACTACTAACACGCTTATATTCGTCTCCAAAAGCTTATTCATTTAACTGGAAACCTGATTTCCCTAACACCAACATACTCTATGTGTACTCGAGAGTTTAAGGGGAAAGAAAAAAATTCAGGTCAGATAAAAAGTCTAGTGTGAATAACAACGTGACATCTCGAACCAAATAGATATCTAGTAAGACCAAGCCGCTGAACGGAATGGGTTTTCCCCTCACTGGTATTTCAGTCAACATATCAATTATATATTGTGCTCCTGCATCCACTAACGGTTAAAAAATAATAACATAATCATATGCAAGTATGCGATAGGGTAAGTCAGACTCATTTGTCAATTTAGGGTAATATCTACCCTAAATTCACCCATTCTCATAAAACCGACTATTTTTCTTAACTCAGAGTTTCCCTAAGTCACTATGAACCTATTAGTTTTCATGGGCTGACAAATAACCTTTACGGACTACCTGTCCTGAATCATAGTTTCATGGGATCATTAAAAACTTATTGGTTTCTACCAATAACTCATTCCAATCATAGTTTTCATGGGATTGCTAAAAACTATTGGAGTTCTCAAATAACATCCCTTAAATCATAGTTTTCATATGACATCTATGGACCTATTGAATTCTTCTTATACCATCTCTCAAATCATAGTTTTTATGGGATCACTAAAAACCTGTTAGATATCTCTAATAATATAACTCAAGCCATAGTTTTCATGGGATGACTATGGACCTATTGGACCCTTCCAACACCATATCTCAAATCATAATCTTTTGATCAGCATTGGGCATCCTAACATTTCTGATCTACCTGATCTCCTAGATGTAATTCTACTCACTTGGGAATTAATTATAATTATACTCACTAATAGGTCAACCTAACTAGTTATTCCGCCGTTAAATATCCTAAAATGTAGTTACGGGTCATGATGATGTGAGTATGGCAATAATAATTATGCAAAATAACTGATCAAATAATAACATGAATATATAACATCCTTCATTCGAATATGTTCAATCAATTAGCATTTTATAATTATTTAACCTTAAGTCATAACTCTCTTTGGTAATTTCATATCGAAACTTGGGCTAATAATAATTTATTCCATTAAAACATTTGTTATTATATATGATTAATCCCTTTAATTCATATTTAAAACAAGAAAAATTGCCCATTTCTTTAAATATTTCTCATCCCAATTTATAATCCTTTTTAAAACTGTCATGTATACATTCAGTGTTAATTTAAGGATGCCGCGCCTCTTCGTTATATGGCATAATGCCATAAGTTAGAATATGTTCTTTATTGATAACTAATAGCATCAATATGGCCGACATGGGACACCACATCCCTTCATATCAAAGTTTGTTAAAATAATTTTGGTTTTATAAAAGACATGTCAGAAAACCATATAAACCGAACCTATTAAATATTGTCTTTTATACATAAAATACATATAAGCCGACATTGATAACAATCAACATTAATGTCATAAAACAATTTATATCGACTGCTTTAAAACGGTAATGTCGACATTGATGACTTCCAACATCAATGTTGTGAAATAGTTGACGATGAATTCACAAAACCAAGCTATTATGCTGCTATAATGCTGATGGTGAAATTGATAACAAGCGACATAATTGCCATTTTATATGCTAGTGGTATTGCTGCATAAAGTAATTAATGTCGCAAATAATATTTGCGGCATTACTGCCAACAACTACGGCATCAAATAGGAAGTATGCGGCATTGTTTAAATCCATGGTGAAAACTTGCGATATCAGCGTCGTTCGTTATAGATCTCAAAACAAAGAAACAAGGGTGGTTGGCATTGTTTTGATACATAATGAGATACCCGTTTCGGTATTGATTTTATGCCATATATGACTTTAACCTTAATAGATTCATTCCATACTGATATAGTTGATATCGTATGCATCCATTCATGCTAAC
The DNA here is from genome assembly GCA_030765085.1 of Allium cepa. NCBI lineage: Eukaryota > Viridiplantae > Streptophyta > Magnoliopsida > Asparagales > Amaryllidaceae > Allium > Allium cepa. The sequence goes on along the minus strand of CM060944.1, from coordinate 507,684,002 downwards.
GTCACTGGGGTTCGGCATTGATATTTGCAACATGGCAATATCGTAATTATCATAAAAACTGTTTTATTTTTATTAAAAGCAATTACTTTTTAGTAACTCTTAACCCTGGTCAATTTTATATTGGTTAAAACAATCTTTATAAAATTTCTTTTCATGAAAACTACCGCAACCTATTACCTCTTCAAAAATTCATTTTACCCCATAATCAATATTAGTTATTAATAGTAATTATAAGAATTTCTAGCTTATTAAATTCGTAATAAATCATAATTACATGGAAAGAATCCCTAAAAATCATCAAAAATCAGAATTAAGATATTCTTTAACATATAAAATTTCGAGACCAAAATCTTTATTTAATTATTTTTAATAATTAAAACCCAAAATAAGTGATATTTCTTTCTTTGAAAATTTATAAAACATTCCTACAAATTTTAAAAATTATAAAATTAGAAAACCACCTCCAAAGTTATGTTTTTGCATGACATATCCAAAATAAAATCATTTGGAGATGATAAACTAAGGTTTAGGTGATAAACCTATCATATAAATTCCATATAAATTCTAATAATTCATTATTTAACCAAAAAATAGTAAAAATCAACATGGCACATTATAAAATTATTAAGAAATCAAAACCAATCAGATATGAAACCAAGTAAGCATAAAAATGAGATGGTATTTTATTATTCACCTTAATTTGGATAATGGAGTTGAGATTTGATGGAGAATGATTTTCCTTGCTTTCCTTTTGAAATTTCATAGCTTCCTTCTTCTAGTCCTTGGTTATGGCATCCTCAATGGTGTGCAATTTTACTATTATGAAAATGAGAAGGAAATAGGAGTGGGAGGGTTTATGGAATAAAAGAAACATTTATGCATAATTTGCCCCTCTCATTTATTCTCTTCTATATTATATTTTGAAAAAAAATCTTATTAGTTAATTAAATAAGGCCTAACCTAATAATTATCAAATCTTAATCTCATTAACACTCTGTAACAACCCAGAATTTCAGTCACTTGAAATTCATATTTTTAATTGATTTTAAATATGCAAAAGTTAAATTTACAAGCTGAATAGATTTTATTTCGAATATAGTGATTTAACTGGATAATTAAACCGATAAGTTAATATTTGAAATTGGAGAAATAATTGGAAATTGGATTTAAAGTGAATAAAAATGATTTATAAATTTAAATTAAATCTTATTTGATTTAGAATGATGTTATAGAACTTTTAAAATCGAATTAAAAGTTAATTTGTAGAAATTGAATATTTTAATATTTAATTAGCTAGTGAAAATAGCCATTTTCAAACAATCTCGGATTTCGACGAAACTTATTTCATTGGATCCGAAATGTTAAATTATTGTAAGATTTCAAATTTCGTGTCAATTGGATTTACGGTTTGTCCGGGGCAAGGTAAAACGCGTAAAAATCTATTTAAGTGAATTCTAAATTTAAATAGTCAATTTGAAAACCTATCTTTCAAATATGGTCGAATTGGCTCCCGATATATATATTCCATTGCGTTCGGAATAGGGGTAAAACATGATAAACGCCAGGCGGCACGTTACGTTTGGAGTTCGGAAAAAAATTGGAAGAATAGTGTTTTGCAATTTTCTATAAAAGGCCCTTGTTTTTCACCTTTTTCACTAAACCCTAACAACATCTAGGGCTAGCCGCCATTATACTTCAATGGCCATGGAAGCTCGAAATTTTCTTCTCCAATATCTTCCAATCCGTAAACTTTTACAAGAAATCTCCAACTACAAAAATATAGAGCACGTTGTGAACTACTGATCCAACGGTGGTGATCGTTTAAGGTCGAGTAAATCGACGGCAATAAGGGTTTGAACGGTCGAACTTCATGCGCGTTTTTCGAGGGGATGGAGCTGCCGAACATAACCAGAATTGGGTGGAGGTGAGGCACGTCACGAGCTTCGAAACTATGGTAGTTGATCGTCGTTGAAGTCGACGAGGTGGTTGCGTTAATTAGGGTTAGTGGCGGCCTTTATGGGTTTGAACGCGATCGTGTTTTACTGATGGGAAAAGAACGCGTGAGGGAGAAGAGGATTTTCACGGCCTGGATTTGCCTGATGAAATCGAATGGCTGCAGTGAAACAAAGGTTTATAAATATAAAATAGAAAATGAAATTGAATTATATTAAATCGTGTAATCTTTGTAACATCATAACTTTATCATACGAGGTCGAAAATTCACGAAACAAATTGCTTTGGATTCGTATTGTCGAATACTACACGATGGAGCTGGTTTGAAGTTGATTGGAGCTAGTGTGAATTTTGGGTAAAATTAAATGCTCGTTTAATTTTTTTCGGAGTAAAACACTGCAACTGCTATTGGACGCAATGTGAGTACAACTCACTCTTTCTGACTCACTGATATTTTTATACAAGTGAGAGATAATTTATTATATAATGATTGATGAATGTTTGGATGATATATGATATATTGATTGATATTTGGATATATACCTGCCTATTGGAGCAGATGAGACCCTATACGTTCCCGTGTATAAGCGGATGACCCTTTGTACGCGCGTGTGCCTTGAAGCGGACATTGTACACATATTCTAATATGTATATTTGTTGCAGGTGACAGGTTGGAGGGACCCAACTGGATTCCTTACCCGTATTGAGTTATTTACAGATATTGTGATATATTCTGTTATCATATTGATATATGATGTTTGGATGCCGTGGATGTTGTTTCTAGTGCTGTTGTAGCATTGGGTTTATTTTTGAAAAATTAAAAATATTAAAGTGATGATTTTAAATTAAAAAGGATTTTCAAGTGATTTTGAAAATATACGTTTTTTATTGAATTTTGAATCGTTAAGAATTTATTTATTTTAAATAAATGAAAGTTATAATTTTTATGTTATAAAAATTATGATGTTTTGAGAAATATAGTTGAAGTTTGATTTTTGGAAATACGAAGTTAACTGTTTTGTGAAATAGTATAAATGAAGATTTTTGAATTTATTTTAAACGGTTTATAAATAAGATTTATAAAACTGAATTTTTATAAATCAGAATAATTAATTATAAAGGAGTTTTTATAATTGTTAAAATGAGGTTATAAATGGATTGTATAAGTAAAAATGATTTATAGATTTATAATTAAAGAAGCTATAAAAAGAATGATTTTGGAAATAAATGATTTATAAGTAATTAACTTATAAATTTGGATTTTGGCATGTAATTGAAATATATATGGAATTGGTTAATATAAGGATTTTATAAGTTGAAGTTTTTATAGAATATAAATGGAATTTATAAACATTGCTTTATAAATCCGAAATCAAATAAATTTGATAAGTAAGTATAGAAATTATTAAAGGAGATATATCCATGATTTTGGACAGTGGATAATCCTTTAATTAAATATGTAGAATTGTTGAATTTGGTTAGAGATTTATACCCACGATTTTGGACAGTGGATAATTCTGAATTAAATGTGTTGAAGCTTTAATTTGGTAAACGAATTATATTCACGATTTTGGACAGTGAATAATATATCAAATAAATGTTTTGGGAAGTGTTATTTAAATGGAGTTAAATGGTTTAAAGACGTTTCAAAAAAATGTGTTAAGGATCGAAACCAAAGATTTCAACATTCATTGTTGAAATAGACGTTTTCGAGATATAAGGAAATGATGAACTATAACACTGTTGTTATAGTAAATGATTTTCGAAAGGAAATGTTTTTGTATAGTATTGGGATTTATATATCTATCTTATTTTCGAATCCCTATACAAGTGATTTTGGGTTGTCGTAACGATATTTTACGCAACATTCGTTTTAATCCAATAAATGTGTTTAAAGAGAATGTTCTCCTTAAAGAATAAAATATATACTCAATCGTGTTATAAGTATATGAATATTTTCTAAGCGTTGAAAATAAATTGAATTGTGAATTACTTATTATTATATAAGTATTTGGAAATGCTTTCCAATGTTGAAATGATTTTGAAATTATATCTTTTTAAAGATAATTTGAGGTGAATATTTGGCAAATGGTTTAATTAATGAAAGATTAATAAAAGGGCCTAGTGGTTGTTATGGTGCTAAATAATTGTTTGTTTGCTTTGATAGTTAAATAACCGACTATCAAATTGCCCAAAATTTTTAGTTCCTCGACTTGATGTAGGAACTATTTAGTCGTACACTTAGTACGTAGCCTTCTGTGTAGGCTTGATTATCCTTTGTGTTGAGGATGTTGATTCGTGTAGTGCGGAGTATTACTCCAATCTATCGAGCTTCCTTCTTGGCCCGAAGGATAGCAAGTTGAAAGTTGGAGATGTGATAAGTCTATGAGACTCAGTTGCTGTGTGAGGTTGAGAAATGCTTTTGCGTTGTTGGTGCGAAGAGACCGGGATCAGATTTATCTGAAAACTACTTCGGACCAACGTATATGCGACGATTTGTGCAGGTTGCTTATTGATATTATGGAGTTTCATAGTGGAGGACTGCTTGTTGATCGTTTGGGGTTAAAATCCCAATATACATCCAGTAGAAATGGTCTCTTCATTATGAAATATCCAATGCGAGGACTATTCGCTACTAATCCTAGGGATTTCTCGACAGAATGTGGTAGGAAAGTACCTTCGGTTTGTCCTGTTCCTGGACAACTTGTATGGATGTTTGTCTAACATTGCATTTCTAAAGATTACGTACATTGGTTTTTACAAACGTACATCAGTGGTGGCGGAGAAGGCAACTTCTCTTGGCTTAACACCCTCCTTGAGACATACGAGCTTAAGGGTTGTATTTTCGTGGAAGGCAATTAGTAGTCAACGGAAATGGCCGTGTGGCATTCTAAGTGATGTGATATGTGATTGTGAAAGGTAATCGTTACCTCGCCTGGCCTCATCAATCGAAAATGACCAAAATAGGGTTACATGCGGCAAGGCTAAGTGGGTCATTCCCAAGTAGGATATGATCATCCTCTTCTAGATATATCTTTACACGCTATGACATCGTGTATCTGATTATTGTGGTTTGTATGCTATGAGGGCCCTCGGTAAGGTTGGTAATGACCGGAGGAAATCTAAGTGAGGTGGGTCGGTCTTGTGTTGGTAGATGGCAGATGTTCTGTGCCTTGGGACATACATCTAGAAGTGTACCCCTTCGGAAGGTAGTCCCTTCACCTGGTCATTTGTATGGAAATCCAAACTGCACTACGTACCTGCCAATTTATTTGTAGAGCCTAGTATGCTGGAATTTAATAATGGTAACAATTTCGGCTATTCTGAATATTATTTGTATACTAGACACTACTATAATATAACATGAATTTGATATGAAATGTTTTAGTTATCGTAGGGTAAAAACATATCCATGTTTATGTATGGATTTGTCTTACGAGAAACTTTTGTTTTGAAAACTAGGAAAAAGTTTGGTAATTTAATAAACTCAGTTGAGTGTGTTTCTCACGCTGGTTTACCAGACTGATCCGGACGTTCTTCCCTTTCAATTCTCGGGTCAAACCGAGTATATTTACAGGTTCAGATTTAGGGCTTTTGGAACTTCAGCAGGAGAGCTGAAGGCCTTCATTTGCGTATACGCGTATCTGTTTTGATTATTGATTATCCGTTGTGCTAAGTTGTTGTTATTATCAGCATTTGTGAGAACATGTTATTATAACTGTTCAGCCTGATAACTCTGATTGATTGTTGAACTCTGATTTATGTATGTATATATATACAGTTTCTGTTTTATAAAGATCATTGATATCATATCATATATTTTCCGTGGCGATGTGAGATTCTGTATTATTCTATTTGGTTCTATCTTCTCTCTTTCTTCTCTTTTCTTCTTCTCTCTTCTTTTCTTTCTCTTGACTTTCCATCAGTCTTTGCTTTTTGGGTCGGACATGTGTTGATTATTATCGATTCAAAGGGTATGGATTTCCGAGACTTCACATTTGGTATCAGAGCTTAGATTTTGTATATTCCTAAGCTTTGATGTGTACTCAGTATAGATAGGGACAGTAGCACCCTAGATTGAGTTTGAGTGTATTATATATGAGCGTGTATTTGTTAGTGAATATAAAATGTGTTATATTGTGTTTGCTTATCCGTTGAGCTGTTTATGAATTCTGGTCGTGATGTGGGACGCCATGTTATCGATAGGGATTTCCAAACGCTTAAACGAGGCAAGTCGACATAGTATTATTTTAAATTGGGTAAATGAAATAATTTTACCTCGATTATATTTTATATATAAAGGATTAAATTTTCAGAATTATTAAAGTGTATATAAATTGATTGTTTGGTTGTTTGAAAATGTAAATATACATATAAGTTAATAAAAGCAATTTGAATAATCTAAATAGAAACAACAATTGTAGAAAAAATAAATTATATAAGAAAGTGAATTATAAGTATGGAATTATAATTAATATGATTTACAATTGTGAAATAATCTTATATATAAGAAGTGAAACCATATGAATATATTTATAAATATAAGTTGTAAATGAAAATGGATTTAAAATAAGAATTTGTGCATTTTGAATCTTGTTAAATTTGAAAGTTATTTTTCAAAAGTTAAAGAGATTATATTGTTATAACACCAAATAAGATAAATAAATGTGGGAATGATCTTATATAAGTAAAGTGAAATAGTGAAATTATATAAGTAAAATATTTATAAATGTGATTTATAAATAGAAAGAATTTTTTAAAAGAATATAAAAAGCACTGAATTCACTACTGTTGCCAGGAAATAATAAGGGTGATGACTGCTGCATCATCAGTATCATTTTCAAGTTTCTGTGTGATGGATTTGCTACCAATAATAAATTGAAATTGAAGTTTTGTTGTGATAAACAAATTTGATTTAAAATCCAAGTGTGATAAATATAAGTAAAATAAGTTTTGGTCTTATATTATATGAGATAATAAAATTTTAGCTTTGGTAAAGTTGAAAGAAATTTGAGTTAGTAAGTGAATTATATGATTTGAAATTTAACTAAGGAAGGTTAAATTAAATTGGATTTGAAATGTTATTGGAATGGAAAAATAAACTTAAATGGTTAAGTGATTGTATAATATGAATTCGGAAGGTTAATTAAACCTAAGAGTAAAGTGATTATATAGCCATGATTTGAAATTACAAAATGAGTTTTGTGAATGGAAGTAAACTTAGGTAGATGCTCCCGGGATTATGAATAAATAAGTTGTATAACTTATGAAATGAGATAAGGTAAGTAAGATCAATAGTTAAAATGGTTAAACACTTTTGGTTAAGCAAAAAAAAATATGAATTTGAATATTGATATGGAATTTGACTTAAGTAAAAAAAAGTTTAATAAAATAGAATTTGAAATGAATTAGAGATGAACTTATGTTGTATAATGGAAGCGAAGGTAAATGAAGTTGAAAAGAAAGATAACTTAAGTAATGTTAAGTAAAGTTGATTTTGGGTATCGAAGTAAATTAATAAAGTGTTGAACCAAATTGAATGTAAGCGAAGTAAATAAATTGGTAATGTTGGTTATGCATTGTTTATTAGATGATCGTTAATTGATTGTATAGAAAATTCATATGAAATTGAATAAACGAAAATGAAAACTATAAATCATTGAATCCAAATTGGAAGTGGAAGTAAATAGAATTGAATTTTATTTGATTTGAACTGGAAGTAAACAAACTTGAATATGAATTAGTGAATGTAAACTAATTGAAAATGAATGAATGAATGAATGTTAGTAAAATCCAACGTTAATGAATCAAATGTGATTTAAATTGGAAACCAATTCATTAAATATTAATGAAAATGAATGTATATAGATTGGTTATGGATGTTAGTTGGATGATAGTTGGTTGATGGTTGGATTTGTTGTGGTGATTGCATTTGCTATATTGGCATATATAGTTGTTGTAGTGGTATATGTTGTATATTGATATTACTTTCATATATACATGTTCTCATTGTTATTGAGTGTATAGTAGGTGCAGATGGCACTTGCTTCGCTTTTGGAGCTCGCTTTCGCGCTATATTAGTCGTATATGCTCGCTAATAATATATAAGGTACATATCTCGGATTACATATCATACTTTAACACTTTTTTCCCTGTGGGATGCCTCATCCTCGATGATGAGATGTATATTTTTGATATATACGTTGTTATTTTTTTCCGGATCGAACCGCGCAAAGGAGACTATGGCGAATTTTTTTGAAAATTTAAGGCGTTAGAAAATTTTTGAAAAAATTGGAAAAAATTGTGAAAACTAAAAGTTTGATTTTTGAGTTAAAAGTTAAACGATAGTAGTTGGTTTCGAAAAGATAACTAAGTAGGTTTGAAAACTTAGAAAAGTTTTTGTAAGAAGTTTAACGAATTGTTTTGAAAAGTTAATGGATTTTGCGACTTTTTCTTACTTGGTAATTTCGAGGACGAAATTCTTTTAAGTAGGGAAGAATGTAACGACCCAGAATTTCAGTCGTTTGAAATTCATATATTTAATTGATTTTAAATATGCAAAATTAAATTTATAAGCTGAATAGATTTTATTTCGAATATAGCGATTTAACTAGATAATTAAATTGATAAGTTAATATTTGAAAGTGCAGAAATAATTGGAAATTGGATTTAAAGTGAATAAAAATGATTTATAAAATTAAATTAAATCTTATTTGATTTAGAATGATGTTATAGAACTTTTAAAATCGAATTAAAAGTTAATTTGTAGAAATTGAATATTTTAATATTTAATTAGCTAGTGGAAATAGCCATTTTCAAACAATTTTGGATTTCGACGAAACTAGTTTCATTGGATCCATAATGTTAAATTATTGTAAGATTTCAAATTTCGCGTCAATTGGATTTACGGTTTGTCCGGGACAAGCTAAAACGCGTAGAAATCTGTTTAAGTGAATCCTAAATTTAAAATAGTCGATTTGAAAACCTATCTTTCAAATACGATCGAATTGGCTCCCGATATATATTCCATTGCGTTCGGAATAGGGGGTAAAACATTATAAACGCCAGACGGCACGTTTTGTTTGAAGTTCGAAAAAAAATCGGATGAATAGTGTTTTGCAATTTTCTATAAAAGGCCCTTGTTTTTCACTTTTTTCGCTAAACCCTAACAACATCTAGGGCTAGCCGCCATTATACTTTCAATGGCCATGGCAGCTCGAAATTTTCTTCTCCAATATCTTCCAATCCGTAAACTTTTACAAGAAATCTCCAACTACAAAAATATAGAGCACGCTGTGAACTACCGATCCAACGGTGGTGATCGTTTAAGGTCGAGCAAATCGACGGCAATAAAGGTTTGAATAGCCGAACTTCGCGCCCATTTTTCGAGGGGATGGAGCTGCCGAGCATAACCAAAACTGGGGTGGAGGTGAGGTACGTCACGAGCTTCGAAACCATGGTAGTTGATCGTCGTTGAGATCGACGAGGTGGTTGCGTTAATTAGGGTTAGTGGCGGCCTTTATGGGTTCGAACGCGATCGTGTTTTACTGATGGGAAAAGAACGTGTGAGGGAGAAGAGGATTTTCACGGCCTGGATTTGCTTGATGAAATCGAATGGCTGCAGTGAAACAAAGGTTTAAAAATATAAAATAGAAAAGGAAATTGAATTATATTAAATCGTGTAATCTTTGTAACATCATAACTTTGTCATACGAGGTCGAAAATTCACAAAACGAATTACGTTGGATTTGTATTGTCGAATACTACGCGATGAAGCTAGTTTGAAGTTGATTGGATCTAGTGTGAATTTTGGGTAAAATTAAACGCTCGTTCGATTTTATTCCGAATAAAACACTGCAACTGCTATTGGACGCAATGTGAGTACAACTCACTCTTTCTGACTCGCTGATATTTTTATAAAAGTGAGAGATAATTTATTATATGATGATTGATGATTGTTTGGATGATATATGATATATTAATTGATATTTGGATATATACCTGCCTATTGGAGCAGATGAGACCCTATACGTTCTCGTGTATGAGCGGATGACCCTTTGTATGCGCGTCTGCCTTGAAGCGGATATTGTACACATATTCTAATATGTATATTTGTTGCAGGTGACAGGTTGGAGGGATCAAACTGGATTCCTCACTCGTATTGAGTTATTTACAGATATTGTGATATATTCTATTATCATATTGATATATGATGTTTGGATGCCGTGGATGTTATTTTTAGTGTTGTTGCAACATTGGGCTTATTTTTGGAAAATTAAAAATATTAAAGTGGTGATTTTAAATTAAAAAGGATTTTCAAGTGATTTTGAAAATATACGTTTTTATTAAATTTTGAATCGTTAAGAATTGATTTATTTTAAATAAATAAAAGTTATAATTTTTATGTTATAAAAATTATGATATTTTGAGAAATATAGTTAAAGTGTGATATTTGAAAATATGAAGTTAATTGTTTTGTGAAATAGTATAAACGAAGATTTTTGAATTTATTATAAAAGGTTTATAAACAAGATTTATATACTAAATTTTTATAAATCAGAATAATTGAATTATAAAGGAGTTTTTATAATTGTTAAAATGAGGTTATAAATGGATTGTATAAGTAAAAATGATTTATAGATTTATAACTAAAGCAATTATAAAAAGAATGATTTCGGAAATAAATGATTTATAAGTAATTAACTTATAAATTTGGATTTTGGCATGTAATTGAAATATATATGGAATTGGTTAATAAAAGGATTTTATAAGTTGAAGTTTTTATAAAATATAAATGGAATTTATAAACATTGTTTTATAAATCCGAAATCAAATAAATTTGATAAGTAAGTATAGAAATTGTTAAAGAAGATATATCCATGATTTTGGACAGTGGATAATCCTTTAATTAAATATGTAGAAGTGTTGAATTTGGTTAGAGATTTATATCCACGATTTTGGACAGTAGATAATTCTGAATTAAATGTGTAGAAGCTTTGATTTGGTAAACGAATTATATTCATGATTTTGGGCAGTGAATAATATATCAAATAAATGTTTTGTGAAGTGATATTTAAATGGAGTTAAATGGTTTAGAGACATTTTAAAAAAATGTGTTAAGGATCGAAACCATAGATTTCAACATTCATTGTTGAAATAGACGTTTTCGAGATATAAGGAAATGATGGACTATAACACTGTTGTTATAGTAAATGATTTTCGAAAGGAAATGTTTTTGTATAGTATTGAGATTTATATATCTATCTTATTTTCGAATCCCTATACTAGTGATTTTGGGTTGTCGTAATGATGTTTTACGCAACATTCGTTTTGACTCAATAAATGTGTTTAAAGAGAATGTTTTCCTTAAAAAATAAAATGTATACTCAATCGTGTTTTAAGTATATGAATATTTTCTAAGCGTTGAAAATAAATTGAATTGTTAATTACATATTATTAAATAAGTATTTGGAAATGTTTTCCAATGTTGAAATAATTTTGAGATCTTTTAAAGATAATTTGACGTGAATATTTGGCAAATGGTTTAATTAATGGAAGATTAATAAAAAGGCCTAGTGGTGTTATGGTGCTAAATGTTTGTTTGTTTGCTTTGATAGTTAAATAACCGACTATCAAATTGCCCAAAAATTTAGCTTCCTCGACTTGATGTGGGAACTATTTAGTCGTACACTTAGTACGTAGCCTTCTGTGTAGGCTTGATTATCCTTTGTGTTGAGGATATTGATTCGTGTAGTGCGGAGTATTACTCCAATCTATCGAGCTTCCTTCTTGGCCCGAAGGATAGCGAGTTGAAAGTTGGAGACGTGATAAGTCTATGAGACTTAGTTGCTGTGTGAGGTTGAGAAACGCTTTTGCGTTGTTGGTGCGAACAGACCGGGATCAAGTTTATCTGAAAACCACTTCGGACCAACGTATATGCGACGATTTATGCAGGTTGCTTATTGATATTACGGAGTTTCATAGTGGGGGACTGCTTGTTGATCGTTTGGGGTTAAAATCCCAATATGCATCCAGTAGCAGTGGTCTCTTCATTATGAAATATCCAATGCAAGGACTATTCGCTACTAATTCTAGGGTTTTCCCGACAGGATGTGGTAGGAAAGTACCTTTGGGTTGTCCTGTTCCTAGACAACCTGTATGGATGTTTATCTGACATTACATTTCTAAAGATTACATACATTGGTTTTTACAAACGTACATCAATGATGGCGGAGAAGGCAACTTCTCTTAGCTTAACACCCTCCTTGAGACATACGAGCTTAAGGGTTGTATTTTTATGGAAGGCAATTAGTAGTCAATGGAAATGGCCGTGTGGCATTCTAAGTGATGTGATATGTGATTGTGAAAGGTAATCGTTACATCATCAGAGCTCATCAATCGAAAATGACCAAAACAGGGTTAGATGCGACAAGGCTAAGTGGGTCATTCCCAAGTAGGATATGATCATCCTCTTCTACATATATCTTTACACGCTATGACGTCGTGTATCAGATTGTTGTGGTTTGCATGTTATGAGTGCCCTCGGTAAGGTCGGTAACGACCGGAGGATGACATATTCGGTACCATCTAGTTATAGAGGTGGGCCGGTCTTGTGTTGGTAGAGGGCAGATGTTCTGTGCCTCGGGACATCCATCTAGAGGTGTACCCCTTCGGAAGGTAGTCCCTTCACCTGGTCATTTGTATGGAAATCCAAACTCCACTACGTACCTACCAATTTATTTGTAGAGCCTAGTATGCTGGAATTTAATAATGGTAACAATTTCGGCTATTCTGAATATTATTTGTATACTAGACACTACTATAATATAACATGAATTTGATATGAAATGTTTTAGTTATCGTAAGGTAAAAACATGTCCGTGTTTATGTGTGGACTTGTCTTACGAGATGCTTTCGTTTTGAAAACTAAGGAAAAGTTTGGTAATTTAATAAACTCAGTTGAGTGTGTTTCTCACGCTGGTTCACCAGACTGATCCGGGCGTTCTTCCCTTTTAATGCTCAGGTCAGACCGAGTATATTTACAGGTTCAGATTTGGTGCTTTTGGAGCTTCAGCAGGAGAGCTGAAGGTCTTCATTAGCGTATACGCGTATCTATTTTGATTATTGATTATCCGCTGTGCTTAGTTGTTGTTATTATCAGCATTTGTGAGAACCGGTTATTATAACTGTTCAAACTGATAACTCTGATTGATTGTTGAACTCAGATTTATGTATGTATATATATACAGTTCCTTTTTATAAAGATCATTGATACGATATTATATATTTTCCGCTGCGATGTGAGATTCCGTATTATTTTGTTGGTTCTATCTTCTCTCTTTCTTCACTTCTCTTCTTCTCTCTTCTTTTCTTTCTCTTGATTTTCCGTCAGTCTTTGCTTTTTGGGTCGGACATGTGTGGATTATTGTCGATTCAAAGGGTACAGATTTGTGGGACTTCACACACTCCATAAATTATTTTATGTAGTTTAGCTAATTAAATCTCCTAAATAAAGTTAATCTAAATTAGGGGTGTTACAAGATGATCAGATCTCTTATAAGTGAGCGTATGATCTTTCGTTCATTACAAACATCTCAACACTTTCTTTGTAGGTTTCCAATGATCTACTCTTGATTACTTTGATACCTACCTAGCATTTCGATAACAAAACAAAAGTCTGGTCTGGTACAAGTTTAAGCATACATCAAGCTTGATGCATAAGGATTGTGTTCCATTGCTACATTCCAATTCATTCTTTGGATATTACCGGACACTACATTTATCTCCTTTCAAATTGGGACAAAACTTTCAGAGTATTTTTCCATCTTGAGTCCCTTTAAAACTTTATTAATGTATGCTTTCTTAGACAATCCAGCAATCATTGTGATATATCACAAAATATTTATATTCCAATCACGTAGGATGCCTTACCCATATCTTTTCATTTCAAAGTTCTTAGAGATCAATTTCCTAATTTGATATAACGAACCAAGATCATTAGTAGCATGCAAAATATCATCAATATACAGAATCAGAATTATAAATTTACTCCCGTTGATCTTCAGATATATACATTGATCAATAAAGTTTTCCTTAAATCCAAAAGATGTGATGGTGTCATTGAACTTAAGATACCATTGTCGGGAGGCTTGTTTAAATCCATAAATTGATATTTTTTAAGTTTGCACACCATATGTTCTTTTCCTTCAACCACAAAACCTTTCGGTTGATCTATAAAACTTCCTCATCTAAATTCCGATTCAAAAAGGTCATTTTCACATCGATTTGATGGAGCTCTAAATCGTAATGAGCTAACATTACCATAATAATTCTTAAGGAATCTTTTTTAGAGACAGGCGAAAATGTTTATTTTTAGTCATCACCCTTTTATTGAGTAAAATCTTTGGCGACAAGTCTGGCCTTGTGACGTTTGATATAGCCATTTGAGTCACCCTCGGTCTTAAAGACCCATTTACCTTCTAGAAATTCAATGAGGTCCTAAACTTCATTATAATCCATTGATTTTAGCTCTTGTTTCATGATGTTTAACCATTTCGTAGAACTATCACTTTCTATAGCTTGTGAAAATGAAATTTAATCATCATCAATTCCTAAGACAAAATTTGACTCTTGCAAATAGACCACATAATCTTCAGAAATAGTAGATCTTCTTTACCTATCAGATCTTCTTAATGCGTTTTCTTATGCTTCATCTATTATAGGTTCATTTATGATAACTTCATTTTGTGATATTTGATCATTAATTTTTTATTTGCAAATCAATAACATGTCAACATATAAAGGAAACAAAAACTTAAAAAAAAACTATAAGCAAAGGAATTTGCTATCTAACTTCTTGAATTTCCAATTTACGTGGTTCCATACTCCTACTAACTTCACCATTTTCAATGAATCTAGCATTTCTAATTTCAATAGTTCTTATACTATGGTTAGGATAATAAAATTGACACCCTTTAAATTTGTCTAGATAACCAATGAAAAAACTATTGATTGTTCTTGAATCTAGTTTCATTTCTTATGGATTATAAATTCTTAGTTGTGTCGAACAACCCAAACATACAGGTGCTTTAAACCGGGTTTCCTTCCTATCCATGGTTCGAATGGTGTTTAGGAACTGCCATACTAGGAACGCTATTCAAAAAATATAAAATGGACTTTAAAGCATGCATCTACAATGATTCAGGTAAAGATAAATTGCTTAACATACTTTTGACCGTATCCACTAAAGTACAATTGCGCCTTCCCGCAACATCATTTCTTATGGTGTTACTACTGTTTACCCGCCTTTAGTCAAGGCTATGAACAGGCGGATTCAACCCAGACAACTTCATGATTATCGAGGCTGGAATAGGATGGATTCGGTTTAAAAGAATGAAGTTCACTCGGATATGTCATTTGGTCAAGAAATGGGGGGTTGCACGGCTAGGTCTGGAAGATAAGCTCCGTTCGGCACACCTCCCCTTGTTCAGCATACCTCCCCTCGATCGGCATACCTCCCCTCGATCGGCACACCTTCCCTCATACGGCATACCTCCCTTTGTTCGGCACACCTACCCTTGATCGGCACACCTCGCCTCGATCGGCATACCTCCCTTCGATCGGCACACCTCCCCTCGATCGGCACACCTCCCCTCGTTCGGCACACCTTACCTCGGTCGGCATACCTCCCCTCGGTAGGCACACCTTCCTTCGTTCGGCACACCTCCCCTCGTTCGGCACACCTCCCCTCGATCAGCACACCTTCCCTCGATCGGCACACCTCCCCTCGTTCGGCACACCAACTGCTCAGGGTCGGTCGGCATAATGAAGTAGGGTTCGGCTATGGCCTTGTTGGGCCCAAACTACTTAGGAAGCCCAACAACCTGGTTTTGCCTATAAATACAACATGTAGGTCTCCAAATGGGCGATCTTCTTCTTCTCTCCGCTCTCTAACTTTCTATTTTCTAAGGCTAAAGGTTACTCTATCATTTTGTAACTGTAATTGGTTCGAACATCAATAAAAAGGAAACTTCTGGAGTAGACGTAGGCCGGAGTTAGCTGAACCACTATAAAATTTGTGTTCTTTACTGCTTTCATTCTAATTTCGACTGTTCTTCATATTATTACTCTCTACATATATTCTATCTGTTATCCGTGACCATTAGTTGGAGCTTTCATTTACATTTGGGTGTCAGTGACCAATTTTGGCGCTAACATTTGGGTGCTTTCACTGAGAATGCAAGCACTCAGGAATATCTAAGCTAGGTACTTAGATTCTAGGAAACAATGGCTAGACCATCAACAAGGAAGCAAGTGACAGAAAGGAGTAATCAGGAGGGAAGTCAAGAGGCTTCCTCTGGAGTAGTAGGTCAAGCATCCATCTACATCACTAGAGATGAGATGGAAGCGATATTGAAAAGATAAGAGGAGATGATGCAGGCTCTTCTCAGACAATTTGCATAAGCAGGAAATGCAGGAGCTCAATTCCGTGGAGCTAGATCAAAAGCGCTCAATCAACAAGCAGAGGGAATGGCTCAGCAGGGGGCAGCCCCCAATCAGTAGACGGTTAAAAATCTAGATGGACCTAGACTCGGGGGAACACCACTAGGAAATGCTAGACTAATCCATGGTGTGATATCAGATGACGTTGTGCAACCCAACACCAATAGGAGTGCAGGAGTACGAGATGAGGAGTATGTGCATGATTTCCTCATGAACTCCGGGGGCAGACTGGAGGCAACAGACAAGGATTACAGCTTGGCGACAACGATAGACTGGCGGAGATGGTTAGATGAGCTATGAGAGGTGGATTGGTAAACAAAGATTTGGAGGATGTGAATACGAGTCCCTTTACTCCTACTATCAGACGAGCTAGGAACCCACCAGATATTAAGCTACCATCATTGGAGATGTATAATGGGAGGACGGATCCTACGGTTCATCTGACAAAGTATATGAGGCATATGGAAGTGCTGGGGACATCAGAGGAAGTCATGGCCCGATGCTTCCCATTGTATCTGCAGACTTAGCAGCACTATGGTTTAGACATTTAGAGAGCGGTTCCATTGGAACGTGGACCGAGTTGGCTGGGAAGTTTATGAGGCAGTTCAGAGTTCACACTTCGAGACCTAGGAATGTGATGAGTTTGGTAGTTCTAAAGCAGAGGACCGAGGAATCTTTGAGAAGCTTTCTGACGCGATTCAATGCAGCAGTAGCATCAGTGGATCGACCAGATCCATTCATGGTCTTAATGGCAGCTCTATCTGGCATAGCTAATGGAACAGAGTTTAAAAATTCACTGACAAGGGATCCATCTATGGATCTAGGGAAGTTTTATCATGAAGCTGAAGGATTTCTATGGTTAAATGATGCAAATGCTGAGGGAGAGGAAGGAGAAGGAGAAGATGTTCATGCAGTTAAGGGTGAAAAGCCTTCTAAAAAAGATTCAAGAACCGATAAAGGGAAACGGAAGGCCAGGGATAACGACGATGGACTAATGCGACCACGAAAGGAGCCGAGGTTCACCTCTTATTTAGAGCTGACGAGAATTTGGAATGACTTTACCAAGATACTAGGGGGCATATTCCCTATCGAAGGCCAATGAGAAGGGATCCGACCAGCAATGAAAGAAGATTGGGCAAGTATTGTTTGTTCCATGAACTGAACGATCATAGCACAAATGATTGTAGGCACTTGAAGGATGAAGTTGAGGGGCATATCCGGAATAGTCTGCTATCCCAATATGTGAAAAGGGGGTCCACGACGGTGGGACAAAAACTGTAACGACCCAGGATTTTTAATAATTAAAATTCGAATATTTAATTAATGTTAAATATTAATAAGTGAATTTATAAGTCAAATAAATTTAATTTGAATAATTGGATTTAATTGGATAATTAAATCGATAATTTAATATGTGAAATTATGGAAATAATTGAAAATTGAGTTAAATATGATTGAAAATGATTTGTAAAATTTTATTTTATCATATTGAAGTTAGAACGATATTTTAAAACTTTTAAAATCGAATTAAAAGTTAATTTGTGAAAATTGAATATTTTGATATTTAAATCGACTAGTGAAAATAGCCAATTTTTGAACAGTCTCAGAATTGAACGAAACTAGTTCCATTGGATCCGTAATAGTTAGTTATTACCGGATTTCAATTTTCGTAGCAATCGGAGTTGTCGTTTGATCGTGGCAGCTCGAAACGCATCGAATTGTTTTTAATATTAATTTGGCGAGTTAAAATAGCCATTTTTCAAAAAGTCTCGGATTTCGACGAAACCAGTTTCATCGCATCCGTAATGTGATATTATTGTAAGGTTTCAAATTTCGTGTCAATTGGATTTACCGTTTGTCCGGTACAAATTAAAACGCCTAGAAAATCGCTTAAATCGGTTTAATTTAAATTGAACGTTTATTGCCATAACTCGCACAGATGTCCGAATTAGCTTCCGAAACCTGTTCCATTGTGTCCGGAACGCGGGGTAAACCCTAGAAACGCTAGTTACGGCGCGTGAATCGGAGTTCGGAATTTCCGGGATGAATAGTGTCGATCGATTTTCTTATAAATAGCCCCTCACTCAAAAAAAAAAACAAACAAACCTAACCCTAAACGTTGCAGCCGCCACCCTAACATTCAAAGGCCAGAAACGTCCCAACTTCCCCTCCAATTATCTCTCGATCCGTAAGTCATTTGCAAAAACTTCAAACTACAAAAACGTCGAGCACTCCGAGTACTCCACATCCAACGGTGGTGATCTGAATTGGAGCAGTGGAGTGGTTGCTAGAGAGCCGCGTTCATGCTCGCTTCTTGCACGGAGTTCGAGAAAATAGCTCCACCGAGCTTCGTGAGGAGGCAGCCGAGCATAGAGGGGGTGAAGAGCATTCGCGTGGAGGTCTTGGATCGAGGTGGAAGCAAGCAAGGTGATCGAATTAATTAACCCTAATTCGATCAAGTGGGTTCGGCTATGTCTGTAGGGTGAACGCGTGAAGAAGGAGAAAGGGCGCACGGCTATGATGCAGGGAGCATGGATCCAACGGCTTAGATGTGAGGGGTTTAAAATAAAAATTTATGTTATAAAATTTATAAATAAAATTCGTATAAACTTCAAAAATGCATATCTTTTTCATACGAGGTCGAAAACGCGCGAAACCAGTTGCGTTGGAATCGTATGGACGAGCACTACGCGATGGAATTGGATTGGAGTCGTTTGGAGTTAGTGAGAATTTTGGGTAAAATTAAATGTCCGTTTAATTTTATTCGAAATAAATCGCTAAAACGGAATTTAAATCAAGGTGAGAACTTCTCACTCAATCGAATCAGTTTCGATTTTATTTTAAATAGTTAAATTTAAAATATTTGAATGCATGTTTGAATGATGATTGTTATTTATTGATTGATAAAATAGACATTATGCGCCGTTAATAAGCGGAGGTTATTTATTAAAAACATATACCGCGAATATTTCATAAACAGTGAAATTGGTAATATATATAATAGCAATATATATATATATTGGCATATGTATATATTGGAGTTATTGATTTCCCGCATTTGTATAGCGGATGAGACCTTATTGTGCCGTCTATTAAGCGGATAATATTTTAAATCCCATATACCGCGATAATTCCGTACTGGAACGGAATTGGTATTGTGCTAATGTTTGTGGGTGCAGGAAAACAGGTTGGAGGGATACAACTGGATTCCTCAACAGTATTTATTTGATTATGAATATTTTGATATTTGATGGATTATCATATCGATATATGATATCGTTGTTGTCGTGATTGGCTATTTGGTATGTAGCATCATTGGACCAAATTTTGGGATTTTAAAATGATTTTAAAGTGATTTTTGAAAGTATACGTTTACAAAAAAAATTTGGAATTGATCCATTTTAAATAAATAAACGTATAATTTTAATGTTATAAAAATTATGATTTTTGAGAAATATAGTTAAAAAACTGATTTTTGAGAATATGATGCTAATGATTTTATAAAATAGTTAAATCGGAATTTTTGAATTTATTATGAAAAGTTGAAATATAGGATTTATAAAATTTGACTATTTTATAAATCAAAATGGTGAAATTATAAAGGACTTTGAAGACGTTTTAAAATATTAATATAAATTGACTTATATAAAAGATTTATAAATTGTTAATTTATAAATTAAAATATTAGAATTATAAAACGAGTTTTTATAAGTGCTTGAATGAAGTGAAAATGAATTTTGTAAATGAATGGAATTTATAAAATTAAAAATGGTGAAGTTATAAATGAAATTTATAAATAGTAAGATTTATAAATTTTATAAAGTTATTAAAAGAATAGTTTTGAATAAATCATTGAATCTTATATGTTATAGGATTTATAATTATGAAGTTCAAAGGAACGGTTTTTGTAAACGAATAAATTATAAGTATTTAACATATAATATGAACTTTTAGTTTATAATTGAGTCATAAACTGGAATAGGTTAATAAAGGAACTCATAAAAGGAAGTTGTTATAAAATAAATAGAAAAGGAATTTATAAACGTTGTTTTATAAATTCATAAACGACTTATTTTGAGAAGTAAATTGTTGAAACCCATAAATGGAGTTATATTCACGTTTTTGACTGTGAATAATCCTTTGAAATAGAATGAATAAAAGGATGAAATGTATTAACAAAGTATATTCACGTTTTTGAATAGTGAATAATATGTTAAAGAAAATGTTTAGGATGTGATATTTTAAACAGAATTAAAACGATCTAACGATGTTTTAAAATGTGTTGAGATTCAAAACCATAGATTTCAACATTTATTGTTGAAATAGACGTTTTCGAGAAATAGAAGGAAATGGTGGACTATAACACTGTTGTTATAGTAAATGATTTCCGAAAGGAAATGTTTTGTATAGTATTGGGATTTATATATCTATTTTAATTACGAATCCCTATACTAGTGATTTTGGGTTGTCGTAACGATGTTTTACGCAACATTCGTTTTGGCCCAAATAAATATGTTTAAGAGAATGATTTCCTTAAAGAATGAAATATATACTTAATCTTGATTCAAGTATATTGAATATTTTCTAAGTGTTGAAAATAAATAAAAGATTTGTGAATTACTTATTAAATAAGTATGGAAATGTTTTCCAATATAAAGTGAATATCTTAAGAATTTATCTTTTTGAAGATAAATTGAAATGAATAATTGAAATCGTATATGCATGGATATTTTGAAATATAAAATTCACTATGGAATTTATGAATGAAAAGGGAAGTTGTTTAAAAATAAATATTTATTTATTTTTGAAGTATTGAAAATAATATATCTTGTAAAGATATGATTTTTGGAAAATAAATAATTTGGAAAATTATTTGGAAACTGGTGATGTGTGCATATCCATTGATAGTTCAATGACCGACTATCAATATTTCCCTTTGAATGGGTATTTGATGTGATTTGTTTGAATTTGAATGCCACACTTATTTTTGAATAAGCGCTCACTATTCGGGTTAACCAGGAAAGGACCATGGGGTCGTATAACGCATTCCGAATATGTGATACGTCGTTATGAATTGCATTTGATGACCGGTGTTGAAGACCGAGTATTTGCGAAAGCGATAGGATGACCTATCGATTGTCTCTGCACTGGGTAGCTCCTGGTATAGAGATTGCCTAAGTGATGGGAAATTCAATCGGGATTGTGAATACCCGGATTGCAAGGGCTTCGTGAGAAGTGCCTTCGGTTCTGTTCGAGCCCGGAACAGACTTGTATGGATTGTATGTCTGACATTACAAATTGATATATAAAGCCGATTTCTTTCAAATATATTTCTGGTGGTGGCGGAGAATTTATTTTTTTAGCTTAACACCCTTCTCTTAGACGTACGAGCTCAGAGGTTATGTAGTTGAAGGTTATCAGCGATATATTCCCAATTTGGTAATGTGACATGCTGAGTGTTGCTGTGAAATGATCATTGTGTTGATCATTTGTGATAGGATCATTTATTTGATCGTCTATCTTGGTGATCATTTCTATGATCATTTGTTGACCAAAAGCATGGCTTTTGTATAAAGTATGTTTTTGTGGACGTGACTTCGTCGAGCCTCACACCCCGTGAATGGTCAAAACAGGAAAGATGCAGCAAGGTTATGAGGGGTAGCGCCCTTTAGGATATGTGCATTTCCTTCTGGAAAAGGGTGGTATCATGGTATGGAGCCCAGATACTTACTCATGTTGAAAACACTTTATGATTGTGTGAATTGATTACGAGCGCTCGGTTGAAAGGTCCCAAAGGACCGGGGGATGGCATATTCGGTCAGTTGTTGCTCAGTTAGGGGTAACCCGGCCTTGTGTTGGTAGAGATCCGGTTTGGTTCTCGGGGATGTCCATCCAGAGGCATTCTCATGTGGCAATGGGAAGTTCCTTGGCCTGATCATTCGTTGGAAATCCAAAGAAACAATACGAGACTTGTACGGTTTTAGTTGTATAACCTGCTATGGAATGTGGCGGTAACCTGCTATTGAACATAGTTAGCTATAGTAGGCATAGTTCGAAATGTCTATGTTGGCTAAGATTTATATTCTACTTTCGAAATGAATTTTTTCTACACTATGCACTAATAATAATATCAAATGTTTCTTTTTAATGCGTATCAAGCATCTTTGACTATCATAAGGAGAAATCTCCTCCGATTCTGCGTTTGCATTGTGTGTGTGTGCGGGAGGCCTTATGGTAGTCTCATTTTTAAAAGCATTGCGAATTGACTAAAAAAATATTCCTCTATTTTGATTTTAAAGATAAATAAACTGTTTTGAGTTCTCACACCAGTCACATGACTGACTCGGAGTTTATTGTTTTCCTTCCTAAACTCTGGGTGCCCACCAATTTCTACACGGGCAGTTAAGAGTTAGGTTTATCAGGATATTCTGGATATTCTGGAGTTGCAGGAAGCAAGCTAGATGGCATGGCGTATTATTAGTATATAGTATTTCTTTTCCGCTGTTGATGTTGTTTGTTGTTGTACACTCTGATGATATGATGTAATGATATGTAATGTATAAAATGTAATAACTGATATAGTTCTTTGTTTAAAGATTATTCATTTATCTATTATATGTTGTTCCACTGCGAATTGTGAGATTCTGATGTTGTTCTGTTGTTTTTTTTTCTGTTCCGTTCTATTTTCTATTTTCTTTCCTCTCTCTTTTCTCTCTATTTTCTATCTTCTTCTCTCTCTTTCCTTTCTTAAACCATAACATTTCGGGTTTCCGGCCTTCGATTTCTCGGCAGTCGATAAAGTGAGTATCGATGTTGAATTTTCGAAAGTCGAAAATTTTCGGGACGTTACATTTGGTATCAGAGCTTATGGTTAAGCGACAACCATGGTTCTGTTGGGTATTACTCATTAGAGATAGAGTCAGTAGTGCTCTAGAATGAGTTTGAGTGTAATAATAGCTATGAGAGCGTATTTGTTAGTGAATATATAAAAATTGATTTATATTGTGATGATTGGTTTATTGAGTGGCATATGAACTTTCGTCAGCGCGGTCTGCAAAACTATGCCGAAGGGGTTTCTAAACACTTGAATAGAACAATTCGACACAATATTGTTTTAAATTGGGTAAATGAAATAATTTTACCTTAATTATATTTTATATATAAAGGAATAATTTTTCAGAATTATTAAAGTGTATATAAGTTGATTGTTTAGATGTTTGAATAATCTAAATTAAAGAGTAATGGTATAAGCAAAAGAATTATAAGAATTGAATTATAATTAAAGTGATTTACAATTGTGAAATAAACTTATATATATAAGAAGTGAAACTATACGAATATATTTATGAATATGAGTTGTAAAATAAAAAATGAATTTAAAGTTAAATGGAATATAACTTAAGTGATATGGAATGAAGTTGATATCGGTATCAAAGTAAATTAATAAAGTGAAGTGATAAATATGAACTTGAGTTATATAAAATGAAATTCAACTTTAGAAATTGAATTGAATTAATGGATTAAATGTTAATCAAATGAATGTAAATTAAGTTGATATGGAATAATTGAATGAATATAAGAGTTAATTCATTAAAATTTAATGTTATTGAAAGTTGAAAGTTTGAATGAAAATCAATTTAATTAAACCAATTGAAAGCAAAGGAATTTGGTTGTAATTGATATACATTGGTTGTTGTATGATTGTTAGTTGATTGTATATAATTCATTAAGTGTTAATGAAATTGGAAGCTAAAGTAATTGAAATTCGATTGGAAGTTAAGTGAATCTTAAATAGAATTGAATTTGATTTGGAAGTGAACCAACTTGAATATAAATTAGTGAATATAAACTAATTGAGAATGAATGTTAGTAAGAACATCCACTGTTAATGAATCAAATATGATTAAATTGGAAAACCTATTTCATTGAATATTAATGAGAATATAAATGAATATTTATTGGTTATGAATGGTAGTTGGTTGATGTTTGCAATTGTTGCCTTCACTACATTTGCTATGTTGGCATGTATAGTTATTACGTTGCTATATGTTGTATATCGATACTATTGTCTATATGCATGATTCTCATGTTGTTTGTTGAGTGATTAGTAGGTGCGGATCGCGTTTGCTTCGCATTTGGAGCTCGCTTTCGCGCTATATTAGCCGTATATGCTTGCTAATAAAATATAAGTACATATCTCGGATTACATACCGTACTTTTATACCTTTTTCCTTCGGGATGCCTCATTACTTGATGAGATGTATATTTGTGATATATATACTATCATTTTTTTTTTCGGATCGAGCCGCGCAAAGGAGACTATGGCGAATTTTTCCGGAATTTAAGGCGTCAGAAAAAATTTGAGAAAATTGGAAAGTTTTGAAAACTTTAACTTTGATTTGGAATTGAAAGTTAAACAATAGTAGTTGTTTTTGAAAAGATAACTAAGTATGATTTGAAAACTTAGTAAAGTATTGTAAGAAGTTTAACTATGAATTTTTGGGAAAGTTAATAAATTCTATAACCTTTCTTACTTGTTAATTTCGAGGACGAAATTCTTTTAAGGGGGGAAGATTGTAACGACCCAGGATTTTTAATAATTAAAATTTGAATATTTAATTAATTTTAAATATTAATAAGTGAATTTATAAGTCAAATAAACTTAATTTGAATAATTGGATTTAATTGGATAATTAAATCGATAATTTAATATGTGAAATTATGGAAATAATTGAAAATTGAGTTAAATATGATTGAAAATGATTTGTAAAATTTTATTTTATCATATTGAAGTTAGAACGATATTTTAGAACTTTTAAAATCGAATTAAAAGTTAATTTGTGAAAATTGAATATTTTGATATTTAAATCGACTAGTGAAAATAGCCAATTTTTGAACAGTCTCAGAATTGAACGAAACTAGTTCCATTGGATCCGTAATAGTTAGTTATTACCGGATTTCAATTTTCGTAGCAATCGGAGTTGTCGTTTGATCGTGGCAGCTCGAAACGCATCGAATTGTTTTTAATATTAATTTGGCGAGTTAAAATAGCCATTTTTCAAAAAGTCTCGGATTTTGACGAAACCAGTTTCATCGGATCCGTAATGTGATATTATTGTAAGGTTTCAAATTTCGTGTCAATTTGATTTACCGTTTGTCCGGTACAAATTAAAACGCCTAGAAAATCGCTTAAATCGGTTTAATTTAAATTGAACGTTTATTGCCATAACTCGCACAGATGTCCCAATTAGCTTCTGAAACTTGTTCCATTGTGTCCGGAACGCGGGGTAAACCCTAGAAACGCTGGTTACGGCGCGTGAATCGGAGTTCGGAATTTCCGGGATGAATAGTGTCGATCGATTTTCTTATAAATAGCCCCTCACTCAAAAAAAAAAAAACAAACCTAACCCTAAACGTTGCAGCCGCCACCCTAACATTCAAAGGCCAGAAACGTCCCAACTTCCCCTCCAATTATCTCTCGATCCGTAAGTCATTTGCAAAAACTTCAAACTACAAAAACGTCGAGCACTCCGAGTACTCCACATCCAACGGTGGTGATCTGAATTGGAGCAGTGGAGTGGTTGTTAGAGAGCCGCGTTCGTGCTCGCTTCTTGCATGGAGTTCGAGCAAATAGCTCGACCGAGCTTCATGAGGAGGCAGCCGAGCATAGAGGGGGTGAAGAGCATTCGCGTGGAGGTCTTGGATCGAGGTGGAAGCAAGCAAGGTGATCGAATTAATTAACCTTAATTCGATCAAGTGGGTTCGGCTATGTCTGTAGGGTGAACGCGTGAAGAAGGAGAAAGGGCGCACGGCTATGATTCAGGGAGCATGGATCCAACGGCTTAGATGTGAGGGGTTTAAAATAAAAATTTATGTTATAAAATTTATAAATAAAATTCGTATAAACTTCAAAAATGCATATCTTTTTCATACGAGGTCGAAAACGCGCGAAACCAGTTGCGTTGTAATCGTATGGACGAGCACTACGCGATGGAATTGGATTGGAGTCGTTTGGAGTTAGTGAGAATTTCGGGTAAAATTAAACGTCCGTTTAATTTTATTCGAAATAAATCGCTAAAACGGAATTTAAATCAAGGTGAGAACTTCTCACTCAATCGAATCAGTTTCGATTTTATTTTAAATAGTTAAATTTAAAATATTTGAATGCATGTTTGAATAATGATTGTTATTTATTGATTGATAAAATAGACATTATGCGCCGTTAGTAAGCGGAGGTTATTTATTAAAAACATATACCGCGAATATTTCATAAACAGTGAAATTGGTAATATATATAATAGCAATATATATATTGGCATATGTATATATTGGAGTTATTGATTTCCCGCATTTGTATAGCGGATGAGACCCTATTGCGCCGTCTATTAAGCGGATAATATTTTAAATCCCATATACCGCGATAATTTCGTACTGGAACGGAATTGGTATTGTGCTAATGTTTGTGGGTGCAGGAAAACAGGTTGGAGGGATCCAACTGGATTCCTCAACAGTATTTATTTGATTATGAATATTTTGATATTTGATGGATTATCATATCGATATATGATATCGTTGTTGTCGTGATTGGCTATTTGGTATGTAGCATCATTGGACCAAATTTTGGGATTTTAAAATGATTTTAAAGTGATTTTTGAAAGTATACGTTTATAAAATATTTTTGGAATTGATCCATTTTAAATAAATAAACGTATAATTTTAATGTTATAAAAATTATGATTTTTGAGAAATATAGTTAAAAAACCGATTTTGGAGAATATGATGCTAATGATTTTATAAAATAGTTAAATCGGAATTTTTGAATTTATTATGAAAAGTTGAAATATAGGATTTATAAAATTTGACTATTTTATAAATCAAAATGGTGAAATTATAAAGGACTTTGAAGACGTTTTAAAATATTAATATAAATTGACTTATATAAAAGATTTATAAATTGTTAATTTATAAATTAAAATATTAGAATTATAAAACGAGTTTTTATAAGTGTTTGAATGAAGTGAAAATGAATTTTGTAAATGAATGGAATTTATAAAATTAAAAATGGTGAAGTTATAAATGAAATTTATAAATAGTAAGATTTATAAATTTTATAAAGTTATTAAAAGAATAGTTTGAATAAATCATTGAATCTTATAAGTTATAGGATTTATAATTATGAAGTTCAAAGGAACGGTTTTTGTAAACGAATAAATTATAAGTATTTAACTTATAATATGAACTTTTAGTTTATAATTGAGTCATAAACTGGAATAGGTTAATAAAGGAATTTATAAAAGGAAGTTGTTATAAAATAAATAGAAAAGGAATTTATAAACGTTGTTTTATAAATTCGTAAACGACTTATTTTGAGAAGTAAATTGTTGAAACCTATAAATGGAGTTATATTCACGTTTTTGACTGTGAATAATCCTTTGAAATAGAATGAATAAAAGGATGAAATGTATTAACAAAGTATATTCACATTTTTGAATAGTGAATAATATGTTAAAGAAAATGTTTAGGATGTGATATTTTAAACAGAATTAAAACGATCTAACGATGTTTTAAAATGTGTTGAGATTCGAAACCATAGATTTCAACATTTATTGTTGAAATAGACGTTTTCGAGAAATAGAAGGAATGGTGGACTATAACACTGTTGTTATAGTAAATGATTTCCAAAAGGAAATGTTTTGTATAGTATTGGGATTTATATATCTATTTTAATTACGAATCCCTATACTAGTGATTTTGGGTTGTCGTAACGATGTTTTACGCAACATTCGTTTTGGCCCAAATAAATATGTTTAAGAGAATGATTTCCTTAAAGAATGAAATATATACTTAATCTCGATTTAAGTATATTGAATATTTTCTAAGTGTTGAAAATAAATAAAAGATTTGTGAATTACTTATTAAATAAGTATAGAAATGTTTTCCAATATAAAGTGAATATCTTAAGAATTTATCTTTTTGAAGATAAATTGAAATGAATAATTGAAATCGTATATGCATGGATATTTTGAAATATAAAATTCACTATGGAATTTATGAATGAAAAGGGAAGTTGTTTAAAAATAAATATTGATTTATTTTTGAAGTATTGAAAATAATATATCTTGTGAAGATATGATTTTTGGAAAATAAATAATTTGGAAAATTATTTGGAAACTGGTGATGTGTGCATATCCATTGATAGTTCAATAACCGACTATCAATATTTCCCTTTGAATGGGTATTTGATGTGATTTGTTTGAATTTGAATGCCACACTTATTTTTGAATAAGCGCTCACTATTCGGGTTAACCGGGAAAGGACCATGGGGTCGTATAACCCATTCTGAATATGTGATACGTCGTTATGAATTGCATTTGATGACCGGTGTTGAAGACCGAGTATTTGCGAAAGCGATAGGATGACCTATTGATTGTCTCTGCACTGGGTAGCTCCTGGTATAGAGATTGCCTAAGTGATGGGAAATTCGATCGGGATTGTGAATACCCGGATTGCAAGGGCTTCGTGAGAAGTGCCTTCGGTTCTGTTCGAGCCCGGAACAGACTTGTATGGATTGTATGTCTGACATTACAAATTGAGATATAAAGCCGATTTCTTTCAAATATATTTCTGTTGGTGGCGGAGAATTTATTCTTTTAGCTTAACACCCTTCTCTGAGACGTACGAGCTCAGAGGTTATGTAGTTGAAGGTTATCAGCGATATATTCCCAGTTTGGTAATGTGGCATGCTGAGTGTTGCTGTGAAATGATCATTGTGTTGATCATTTGTGATAGGATCATTTATTTGATCATCTATCTTGGTGATCATTTCTATGATCATTTGTTGACCCAAAGCATGGCTTTTGTATAAAGTATGTTTTTGTGGACGTGACTTCGTCGAGCCTCACACCCCGTGAATGGTCAAAACAGGAAAGATGCAGCAAGGTTATGAGGGGTAGCGCCCTTTAGGATATGTGCATTTCCTTCTGGAAAAGGATGGTATCATGGTATGGAGCCCAGATACTTACTCATGTTGAAAACACTTTATGATTGTGTGAATTGATTACGAGCGCTCGGTTGAAAGGTCCCAAAGGACCGGGGGATGGCATATTCGGTCAGTTGTTACTCAGTTAGGGGTAACCCGGCCTTGTGTTGGTAGAGATCCGGTTTGGTTCTCGGGGATGTCCATCCAGAGGCATTCTCATGTGGCAATGGAAAGTTCCTTGGCCTGATCATTCGTTGGAAATCCAAAGAAACAATACGAGACTTGTACGGTTTTAGTTGTATAACCTGCTATGGAATGTGGCGGTAACCTGCTATTGAACATAGTTAGTTATAGTAGGCATAGTTCGAAATGTCTATGTTGGCTAAGATTTATATTCTACTTTCGAAATGAATTTTTTCTACACTATGCACTAATAATAATATCAAATGTTTCTTTTTAATGCGTATCAAGCATCTTTGGCTATCATAAGGAGAAATCTCCTCCGATTCTGCGTTTGCATTGTGTGTGTGTGCGGGAGGCCTTATGGTAGTCTCAATTTTAAAAGCATTGCGAATTGACTAAAAAAAATATTCCTCTATTTTGATTTTAAAGATAAATAAACTGTTTTGAGTTCTCACACCAGTCACATGACTGACTCGGAGTTTATTGTTTTCCTTCCTAAACTCTGGGTGCCCACCAATTTCTACACGGGCAGTTAAGAGTTAGGTTTATCAGGATATTCTGGATATTCTGGAGTTGCAGGAAGCAAGCTAGATGGCATGGCGTATTATTAGTATATAGTATTTCTTTTCCGCTGTTGATGTTGTTTGTTGTTGTACACTCTGATGATATGATGTAATGAAATGTAATGTATAAAATGTAATAACTGATATAGTTCTTTGTTTAAAGATTATTCATTTATCTATTATATGTTGTTCCACTGCGAATTGTGAGATTCTGATGTTGTTCTGTTGTTTTTTTTTCTGTTCCGTTCTATTTTCTATTTTCTTTCCTCTCTCTTTTCTCTCTATTTTCTATCTTCTTCTCTCTCTTTCCTTTTCTTAAACCATAACATTTCGGGTTTCCGGCCTTCGATTTCTCGGCAGTTGATAAAGTGAGTATCGATGTTGAATTTTCGAAAGTCGAAAATTTTTGGGACGTTACAAAAACGACCACCACCTGCATCTACTGGGGACGGCTTGGGATCGGGGCGTTAGCTTGTCATCAATTGATTGAAATAATGACGAATAAGTGGAAAACTCCACACCAGTGAGATTAAGTCGTTTACACATGTACAGGACCGCGAACGAT
Source organism: Allium cepa (assembly GCA_030765085.1). Lineage (NCBI taxonomy): Eukaryota > Viridiplantae > Streptophyta > Magnoliopsida > Asparagales > Amaryllidaceae > Allium > Allium cepa. The sequence continues at coordinate 507,653,257 of CM060944.1, read as the reverse complement.
CCTCAGGCATGCTCTGATACAACTATAAATCGCATCAATGTATGTGTTTGCACTTGAACATCCCTGTTTTGCTTTTATTTTCCATTTCTCGTGTTTGGACTTGATTTAGTTTGACATTTCCATTGAAAGACTCATCTTGAATGAAAAGTATACGAGGCATAACCGTTATATCTTTTCCTATCTGTAAAAAACCATATATCTTTGCCTATTTGTGGTATACCTATATCAGGAATTTGAATATCTACTATTCGTGCATAACCGTTAGAACTTTTAAATGAGATTAGTAGTATTCCAAATTTTTATAAAAAAATGAATTCAAGTATCTTCTAACCACGCATAACCGTGTGGACTTTTAAATGGGATTAGAATCCACTTATCTATTTAATAATCAATTTTGATATGCGTTCCATACATGCATAACCGTGAGGACTTTTAAATGAGCATAAAAGCACGTAATCAAAAACTCCAAGTAAGTCACACATGCATAACCGTGAGGACTTTTAAATGAGAGTGAATACTATGGATGTTTTTATTGCTAAAAATAAAATAAAATGAAAACATATAATTTCCTGTTTATAATACCACATATTGACATACTATATTGGAATCTGATGAGTGATTGTCGTTAGAAATATGATAGAAATAGAGATGGTCATGGAATTTTTACCCATCAAAAGTAATAATAAATCTTGTTTAAATTTCTAAAGAAATTTACTAAATATACTATCTCAAATTACAATATGTGATTAACATCAACACTCATCACTTTTTCAATCACAATTTATCTTTTCGATAATTTGTAGGGAGTCAGATTAGTTAATGTAGTCATTTAAAATCAAAATTATAAAATCAAATTTTCTAAAATGACTAATCTGAAACAAGGTCAAAAATCTATTTTCTGGAAAGGGTTTTATAAGAAAAATGCCTGCTAAATGAAAATTATTTGGAATGAAACATATACGGATATTTTTTCGAAAAAGTGATGCAGCTAATGAATGTCTCTACATAAAAAATGTTCCACTAATAATTTTTCTATCAGCTAGATTACCAATGTAATCTGCATCTGAATTTCTTGTTGACTCAACTTTATCATTAGATATCATAGACCAAATCATGAAGTTTCAACAAATTCCTTAAAATCCTTTTTACAACTTTTTAAATGAAATTCTTTTGAATTTGAATTGAAACCATGCAAATAAGCAACTAGTGAACATGGTGTTAGATCCAGAATAAACAAATATATCCATATGTATCATGAGTAACCATTAAACAATAAAACACCTTCATTAGTCCAAATAAATCTATATGAGTTAATTCAAAAACTCCACGGATACATGTAGTGTTCTGGGCATAAAATGACAATTGACCAACAATTTTGCATAAGTCAGAACCATAATCAGCATTCATTATCACATAACTGGCTGATTTAAATCAGATTATGGTGCAGATTATCACATTTAATAAATCGATCCAATTAAATATACCGTTACCTATTTTACCTTTATGATAATTTTTTGTTGTTGCCCATTGTGACTCTGCCACCTTTGTACTAGGCTAAGGAACTTTGATTTTTTGCCCTCGTGCATCTAGAACAGCCAGAATCCAATAACACTATTGTTGTTCCTTAGCCTGCCACCACTCCTACACGAAAAAAGATTTTTGTGGCCTATTTTTTTTTATAGGTCCATGGTTATTAGTGGAAAATGATTTTAAAAATATGTTTGAGTAGACCAACACTATTTATATTTGTTCCTTTTGGCACCCAGATTTGTTTAACTTTAAGGGACTTTATATTAGTGCCTTTGGGAACCCAAATTGGAATCGTTTTCACGTGTTTGGGTCTATACGAGCAAATATTTTGATTGTGTTCAATTTTTCTATAAATTGTGCACTCGGATTTGACTTGATTAATTTCAGCTCTAATCATTCAGATTGATTATACCCAAGTTCTTTTCTAACAGCATTAACAGTTTGTTTCGCTAACAGCATATTTAACAATCGTTCTCCTTTGGAAAAATTTTCTAAAGTTGTAGACAATTGTTGGACTTGTGTTTTTAGAGATTCATTTTCATTCAATAATTGAGTGAACTTTTTAACATAGTTTTCTCTTCTAGTATTTTCACTTTCTTTCAAAATCAGAATTTCATTTCCAATATTTATTTTCTGATTTTTTTATTTCTTCTTCAAGTGATGTACGTTTATCACACTTAGGGCTCTTGGTTTAATAAATTTTTAATCAATTGATCAAGCTGTTTATTTAAATCTATCAAAGTATTTCTTTTTGATTCAATTTTAGCGTATTTCTCCTTAAGTCTTTCAAAATATCCATTTACTTCATAAAAATATATAAGTAGTTCTGACCGAGTAAGTTTTGATACCTCGCTTGGCTCGTCATCATCACAATCAGTTATATCAGCTCGAAGACAAAGACTTGCTTTTTCACTCTCACGGCTAGTGCCTTTATCATCTTCATCAGTTTCATCCAAAGTGACTGCAAAACTTCTCCTTCTTTGTTTCTTTTCATGTCCGAGTCGATTTTGGGGATAATTGGGATTGATATGACCAGGTTTATTGCACTTGTGACAAATGATCTCCTGCTCTTCTGAGTTGTCTAGTACTTTGGCTATTCTGCTTTTCAATTGTTGATTTAGAGCTGGATTTTCGTATTTGTGATTCCACCTTTTGAATTTCTTTATAAATAGTGCCAACTCAGCTGCTCCATCATCGTTGTCACTTTCTATTATTCCTTTAAGAGCTATTGATTTCTTTCGAGTATCACCTCCTTCTCATTCTTCCTTAAATTTCATTTCTAGCTCATAAGTGGTGAGATTTCCGACGAGTTCTTAAACTTTGATTTTTTTTTCAAATCTTTTGATTCTTGAATGGCTATAACTTTCTCTTCAAAACTTCATGAAAGAACTCTGAGCATTTTTCGGACTATTTCCAATTCTGTGTATGATTTTCCGAGTGCTTTTGAGTTGTATACAATATTGGAAAGTCGTTCATACATCCCTTTGACATTTTCATCCTTGGCCACTGTGAAGTTCTCGTATTCGCTACTAAGCATGGCAAGGCAAGATAACTTGACTTGAGATGTTCCTTCATCAGTCGCTTCAAGTGTGTGCTAGATTTCCTGTGTAGTTAGGCAATGTGAGACACAATTAAATTTAATTTGATCCAATGAACATATAATAGAATTCATAGCTTTAGCATTACCATTCTGTAGTTTATTTTGTCCATAGATCATCGGTTATCTATTTTCTATTATCTACCACTATAGTTGGTGTCCTATGACCTATCTTAACAATATTCCAAGCAACAATGGTTTTTGGAAAAAAATTCATTTTATTTTATTTTTCCAGTAAGCATATTCACCATTGAACATTGGTGTCTAACTATGGACTGACCCTCAGGAAAAGCATTACTAAAAGAAGCCATTTTAAAATTTCAAATTTTTAAAACAAAAATTGGTTTTTAAAAACTCATTTTTTTTTAAATTTGGCTTTTGTTCCTTGCTCTGATACCACTTGTAGGATTGATTTCACCCTATAGAGGGGTGAATATGGTGATACTAATAATTATAAAAATTTAATGTGGAAATGTATAAAATAGTTGCAACATAGATATAACAGAATAATTGCAGCACAGATAATAGCAGAATAATAAAAGCAGAAATAGAACAACGCAGATTTACCCAGCTTCGGCAAAACCTTGCCTACGTGTTGTCTCCAAGATTTTTACTAGAAATTAAGTGGTCAGATGCTTACACACGTAAACTCACGACACCCGTTGTTGACTAACCTAACTGTAAGCTCAAAACCCTACCAAACTCAGCCATTGAGTTACGAAATCTCGAACTACAGCACCGTAGTTCGTCCCCTGGTCACATGACTAGAAACTTAAAAATGATTAAAAGTAAATTACAAAATGAAAAAAAATGAGAAACCCTAGATTTTAAAATAAAAACCCAAATAAAAATGTCGGCCCAAATATATTAAGTGATAAATAATTGTCCCTTTTTCTTTTATACTTCTGGCCGTTTTTTTTCCTTTGTGAACATGGCTGCCTTTTCGTTCCTCTTTGTTCTGAAAAGTTAGGTTTCGTGATTAACTGAGACCGCCGCTTGAAATTGATGCTCAAATTGAATTTCCCTCTGGTTCCTTTGTCAAACAAATTGATGGCTATGATTTGCTCAGCTGTTTTGCTTTGATTATGCTAGAGGCTGCTTCCAGGATTGAGTTCGCATTAATGAATCTGGTATGTAAATTATGTCATTTAAATGCTCTGTTGTTTTTCCTTGATTCGAACTCGATTTGAGTTGTTAATTTTGGATTTATATTGAAACTTGCCTATGTGATTTTTCTTAAACTCGAATAAATTTAAAGGTCGATGATGATGTTGGGTTAAATAGGGATAAATTCCCTATACTTGCGTTCATATTTATTTTGTTTGAATTCTTCTCATGCTTTGCTTGGCCACTGATTTTCGTTTGGATGATTGTGATGTTTTATAACCTTTTCAATTCGTATATTTTCCTTGCTTGATTACCACGGCTTCATGAATTTGAACTTGCGCGATTCTTTGCCTTGGTCACCACGGTTTTGATTTGCTTTGGAATTTGATTCCGTTCTTTTCTCTGTTGGCTTATTTGAATTGTACCTTATTTTTGTAACTACAAATTTAACATTGCATCCTGTACTCTGTAAGCATATTGCAGTCTACATACATCACTGATTTGCTTTGAGTTGATGGATATATATATATATATATATATATATATATATATATATATATATATATGCACATGTATTCGTATGATCTGGGTTGATCTTCACTACATTGTTCACTGTCGTGTTACCTCTGTCCTTATTAGACTTGAAGTCTGGTGTGTTCATGTAGTCTAAACATGCTTACGTACTTTATGGTTCACTTTCTTGTGTTACATGCATGTTGCTCCTAACTTTGTCATTGCAGTCTGAGTTGCATATGAGCTCTGAATTTCATTGAGTACATGTTCATATGCATTGAGTCCAGACAATTTTATGCACTTGATATTGTATTATGTCTTGTCCATGGTTTCGTATGAATGTGGTCTTGAAGTCTTGATGTAGTGTTGTCAGTGCATATGTGCTTGGTTCTCTGATCTGTGTAGCATTGTGTCTTTGGTTAAACCGTGTTCATTAGTCTGCACTGTACACTTTGTTGCACTATATATTCCAGTGTGTGATCTCACTGAAGTCTTTGTTCCATATGCATATGTATACATATGCATATTATTTTCTGCTTCACCGCTATAATATTGCCACTATATATGTATGTATGTTGTTTACTCATGTATATATGTATGCTTGGGATTTTGCTAGAAGTTGTAGCCTTGCTTGCATACAGTCTGGTTGCCTTGAGTACATATGTATATATGATGTTGTGTTCATTTGTTTGGTGTCTAGTCTGGTTGGACTTTCTAGCCTTTGAACTTAAATTCTGGTTGTCTACATAAATATACATGTCTGAACTCTTAAGTCTGGTGCAAGCTTTACATTCATGACTCCACTGTCTTGACTTGTGCTCGACCATATGAATATTGATGTTTGCTTCATTCTTCTTTGGTTGTGGCTTTGTAATTGTAGTCTGGTTTCTATGTAGCCTTCTCTGGCTTGATGTACATAGATTTTAAAAAAAACCTGCCTTGTATGCCCAATATGATATTTGAGTCTGCATTTGCTCATTCGAGCTGATGTCTTCATTGTTGATTTGGGTCTGGTCTTTACTACACTGATTTTGTACATTTTGTACTTGAGCACTTGTTAATTTTGATTTTAGGAACTGAGTTGAACCTAGCTTTGGCTCGGGTTTGACGTGCTCATGTCGTGACTTTATTTTTATTACACTTGAGTTGAGCCTAGCTTTTGGCTTGGGTTTGGTCTTGTTCTCATGTCGTGAATTTATTTATATTGCACTTGAATATTTGTATTTGAGTTGAATCTAGCTTTTTATTGGGTTTGACCTTGTGCTCACCTGTCCCTGCAGTTTTATCAAGGTGTGCACGGCCTTATGGCATGTACAATGATACACTGTGCATGTTATAGGTTATTCATGTACGATGAATTCAAAATAAATATGATGACAAACAACCCAAATAACTGAGGCGTATAATATTTTCAAAAAACATTTTATTTACTCTGCGAAAATTTTTCTCTTTCAATTTTACCGCTTCAATGTTTATTTTGCAGGTAACTCGGAGGTTGGATGCAAATTGGAATACAGTTGAAGAACAATTATGAGTGAACGAGTGATATGTAGTGAGGAGCTGATGTAAATGATAATTGTATAGTAACAAATTGTAGTGTAACTTGAATTGTTGTATATATAGTGAGAGTTCAAATTTTGTACTATTCAAAAATTGTAATAAAATATTTGTTTGAATAAAATATTCGTTTGAATTTAAATTTTGAGCTATTTATTTTATTTAGGAAATATCTATTTAATTATGTGAAAAATAAAATAGTATAATAACAAATACATTTAAACAAATATATGTTTATCATCATCAAACAAAAATCATATACTAGCATATTCAACATGTCCTAGTGAGCAACTTATCTATAAACTCGGACTAGGAGCATTCTTTCACAAACTTCATTAATTCCTTAGCACTTTCGGTTCTCTTAATTATGGACTTGATATTGTTTTCTATGATCATTTGCATAAATATTAAGCTCAGTCTGCTAGATCTCTCCCAAGCTCTATAGGAAGATCTCTGTTCAGCACCGCTAATATTAGTAACTACAGCTAGTTTCTCACTAAGAGTACCGAATCAAGATCCAGAATACCGAGGTGAAACTAAACTTATTCAGACCATTCAGAGAAATTAAGCCGTTTAAAGTTAATAACAAATGTGGTTGGAAATGTAGAGAAATTGGAACATATGCTGTAAAATATTTAATATACGCTAACACATTAATTCTTTGATTAATAAACTAAATCTATGTTATAAATTCAGGTTTAGCCAACAAACATAATGTATATTGAAGTTCTCCTTTGTGTGATATGATTTGTTAGTAAATAAGTTTAATTAAGAGTAATGTTTTCTTAATTAATTAAAGATTTTGAAATATAAGATGTTAATTAATTGTTTAATTAATTTTAAATAATTAGTTAAATGTTTATTTAATTTTTAATAATCACTTAATTATGAATTAATTAAGTGTGATTACTTAATGAAGTAATCAACGACATATGCAATAAAAACAAACATAATTGATGCTTAATAAAATTTCACATAATTGGCAATTAACATGCTCCAGTTAGATATGTTTGCTATCATTGGATATACAAAACATACCTGACCAAGCACATCACTATACCTCGGTAATATTCATAGGTTATAAAATAAGTGATCAACCTTGGGCAATCCAAAACATTTTATAACTGTAACGACCCGCCCTTCTGACCGCCCCTAGTTGGTAATTAAACTAACTTGAAATGTTCAAAACGAAATAAGTGATCAACCTTGGGCAATCCAAAACATTTTATAACTGTAACGACCCGCCCTTCTGACCGCCCCTAGTCGGTAATTAAACTAACTTGAAATGTTCAAAACGACGGATTGTTATTCAGTTTATAGAGTTTAAACAGAATCAGCCATAGAAACATAGAATAATTATATTTCACATAATGAATTTTGCTTACATATATCAGAGTTTTTACAATGCATTAATTTATACAGCGGAATATTTCTTTTAAGTACAAAAATAAATCCCCGAAAAGCTAAGGTGAAGCGTTATCCCCCTCTCTCTCTCTAACTTCGCTGCCCGAAAATCTTCAAGCTGTAAAATACTGGGTCTGACCCGAGTATTACATTCAAAAGAAAATAATACATGGGTCAGTCTAATTCAAACTCAGTTATTAGTGCATGGAGGCAATAATAATAACAATTAGACGACAATCAAATATAAATTCACCTATCCGATCCTTTAACAAGAAATCGGATAACGGTAAATATAACACTTAACCGTGTTAAACAATAAATCAGCAATTTCAAATTATCAATGAAGATAGATGAAGGGATTATTAATGAAGATAATTTAGAAAATTGAAAAATCAATTAAAAAGTCAACTCGAGTAGGGCTGCAGTACACGCACGCATGTACTGCCTCGCCACTACAGCATGTGAAACATGCAAAAGATCAGGAAATGCACAATGAAAGTTCTCACCCGAGCACAAGGTCAAACCCGAGTTAAAAACTGGATTCAACACAGGTGCAGTAAAAGTGTACAAGCTCAAAGACAAGTACAAGGTACAATAAAACAGAAGCATGGCAAATCATAGTATAAACTCAAGAAAACAAGCAACTAAAATGCAACAATACCAAAGTGAAGCCATAACTAGAACCGGACAAACAGAGATATCATACCAAAGTGAAACCATATGAATTGATTTATTTAACTTACCATTTTTGAGTTAACAAATTTATTAACTTGTCTCAATATAAAAGGAATCCTTTTGAAAACTTATTTCTTTCAAAACTGAAACTTAAAGTTAGTTTGAAATCCAGGTTTTCAGATTTGTATTTCACTTGCCCAAATTTCCTTTTAAAAATTCCAGGTTTCATTTAAAATCCAAATTCAAAAACAACGCTTAATTTCCTTAAAAAAATTCAGATTTAAAGCTTATTTGTTCCAAACCAAATTTCAAAACTAACTTAAATTCACTTTAAAACTTTAGTTAATCTCAGTTAAATCTTGATCTGGAATTCAAATTTTTTTTTACTTCCAGTTTCCCAATAAAACAGTTCAAGTTTGAACCACACACATCTCTGAGATAGCAACAAAATAAACTCGGGCTAAACGCTTCAAATTCCTAAGTAAAATCTCGAGTTCCCCGAGGCTAACATGTCATCACTCTCAACCAAACACAACAGAGAAACAAAAGAACAGGCAGTGCAAACAGGCTCAATATTTCATAAATTAAAGACCTTAACATCATAACAAACATGAAGTCAGTCCACACTGAGTACAGGCAGAGGGAGATTTCTAGCATGAAGTTACAAATCAGACTCAAGTTAATGGCAATATCACTTACAAGCTCCAGGTCAGAGATAACAGAGACAGGCTCAATAAAAAATCAAGTAAGATAACCAATGCAACAAAATCCAGGTCAGTGACCATTTCAGATGTGCAGACCACAAAGCAATGTCTCTTCCTCAATTTAATAACACAGACTATAACCTTAATGCTCAAACCACTACACAATGCATGAAGGCTTGAGCAAGACTCCAGTGTTACATTAATAAGTGCACAGACAATATAATGAAGGCAAGGCATTGGTTAAATGGAACAGCAGGTACAAATTAATAATACAAGACAATGAACAAACCAGGTTGAAAAAAAACCAAACTGATCGGATTTCACTAAGCAATGGATCAGTAAATAGTGATTTTAGTATAACAGTGCCTTGTATTTACTTTGATTTAAAATCTTAGTTTAGGTCTTGCTTTAAATTTCAAAATCCACTTTTTTTAATTATGATTAAAAAAAAATTATTTGAATTCAAACTTAAATCTTTGATTTAAATACCTGTTTTCCAAACTTGCTTTCAACTTTTACATTTTATTTTAGAAATCTGAAATAGTTACAGGTTTCATTTAAATTCAATTCAAAAACCCCTTCTTTTACTTATCATTTCTGAGTTATTTAAAACAAATTCAAACCACGTTCAACAGTCAAAGTATCATCAATAAAATGATACAAAAAAATATCAAAGACATAATGGCCGAAGCAACAAATGACAGAGAATCAACTGCAACAGGTTATTCTTTTTTTTCTTAAAACATCTTCAAATATTATCATGTTAGTAAAGAAAACTACAAAAATCAAGTCAGGAGGTAGGCTCGAACAAAGTCGAACAGTGGGCAGTAAGGCCAAATCCATAGAGTACAACTCGATATCAAAGCAATGGTGATGGCCAAAATCATGAAACCCCATACTCAAAAACAAGACCGAAGTCACAGTTCAAAAATCATCAAACTCAGAAATCAAAACCAAGGGTATCAATCATTCAAACAACGAAAATCACAATTTTGAACGAGCTAAAAAAAATCGAGTAACAAAAATTTTACTAATTTGAATTAGATGCGAGTGATAGAATCACTCACCTTAGAACGAAGAGCCGAGATCGAAGCAGAGACGAAGGAAGTGTCGATCGAGCAAATTGAAGCCGGCGCCTTTGATTTTGAAAAGCCCAAATTTGGATCGAAGAACGAAGCCGCCCTTAAATTTTTTTTTATGATTTAGGGTTTTCGAATGAATATGAAACGAAAGGGGGGGAGGTATCGGGTATTTTATGAGGAAGGGGAAGGAGATGTCGGCCATGCTTTGTTTTCGGCTGTGAAGGTACATAGGGTGTGCCTGAGAGGATGGGGCATTAAATGCATGTCCTTCATGCCTTATTTTTTTTATTATTTTTTTATTTCAATTCAAATTTTTTTTCATTTTCTCTAGTAAGTTTCATAGATATATAAATGTTTTGAAGTTCAACTATCAAACATCAATTTATATTAACATGTTTTACAATTAGATTTTATACTTGTATTTTGTATTGATAAAATTATTCCATTTTATTTAAGTTAAATAAAAATGTTATTAAAACTAATCATCAATTTATTAATTTACATAAATAATAATTCTTAAATCCAAATTATTTTTTTCCAAGTCGTTAGTTCGAATTTTAAATACATATTTCATATTCAATTTCAAATCCCAAAGTCAAATTCAAATTTTTATTCAACTTTCAATAGATTAAATTCAAAAATTTAATCGCCAATTTCATAGTTATATTGGGAATTCAAACTAACCCATCATTCAAATATTTAAAATTAATTAAATATTTTCAATTTAAATCGTTCAAAATTCAGGGTTGTTACAATCTTCCCCCCTTAAAAGAATTTCGTCCCGAAATTATAAGTTAGGAAGAACGATTGTTAAAATCTCACCGATATTTATACCCTACACAATTTTTACCAAGTTCGAATCTTATTAAAAATAAATAAACATAAGATTCATTCCATTTATTTTATCTCCCTAGCTTTGTTCATTATTTTCTAAAATCAAGACGTAAAAGTCTTTTACCAAAATTTTCGACTTACAAAACTCAAATTTAAACTTGAAATTCTTCATGCTAGAGATTTGCATATCATATATTTTTTTCAAAGCTGTGGACTTTCAAGACATTTTAAAGATCTTCTTCTTTGATTCAATTAGGTTGGAATTATGTAATTTTAATTTCAGACTATTGATTTGCTATCTAAAGTTTTGAAAATACTTGCTAACTCGAAGTTTAACAAGTCTATCGTCGTTCTCACAGACATTAGGCATACGCTGGCCAGGCGCAGGACTAAAAATCTCCAAGTACTAAATATACTTGCTTCAACTCCCAGTGAAAATACTTAAAAATCTTTTAAAAATGGATATGGAAAGCACGTTCCCCCATGGATCACAGTTACCCGGCGGTTACGCTACTATCCCAGTAGAATCGCTTGTAATCTGTAGATTTCACATCTCTTGAATTTTTCCATGGTTGTTGCCATAGATCGCGGTTCACACGGCGGTTACGCTACTATCCCAGTAGAATCGCTTGTGACCGTAGGCATCTCGCCCCTCAAATTACGCTTTGGCCTCTAGATCGCAGTTTACGCGGTAGTTGCGGCACTATCCCAGTTGAAACGCTTGTAACTATAGGCATCACGCCCCACGAATTACGCTAGCATACATCATCAATTCACATGATCCCATCACGATGATCCATCATGAGGGATTCTAGTCCAAATGGACATTCCAACTTATGGAAATTCTACGTAGCTACGAATTTCAAATGGACACTCACACCGAGTTCCAACACCATCACAAATTTTAAATGGAAGGTACTTGTCCATATTCTCAGTTTAGAAAACATAATTTCATATACATATAGTACTTCATTTCACATTTCGTACATATCATACCTATGTAAACTTACATAGGATTTTCATAATAATGACTTTCCAAACTGATGGTTTTCGAATTATTACATTCACATATATAAGTTCCGAAAACCACAATATCTCATACCCATAACAAATAGAGGATTTCTAAATTTTCCATCTCGTTTAAAATTTTCCTCTAAGTCGATTTGAAATTTTAAGGTTATCTCAAACCCAATTCACATTCATAATCCAATTCATTATCGACTTCACATTCGATTTGGATTTCACGTTACATCGTCAATTCTCAACACATAATTGATGTCTACCGATATATAACCTCTAAGCTCGTACATCTCAGAGAATGGTGTTAAGCTAAAAGAATAAATTCTCCGCCTCCACAGGTATATATTTAATAGAGATCAATTGCTATGTCATCAATTCACAATGTTAGACATACAATCCAAATCGACTATCCGAAATTCAAAGCTCAACTTATATTGTTTTTGGTGTCGAAGTTAAACTCAATTTAACTCCTAATTCAATCTTTTTTTTTTTGAAAAATTTCAAGTTGAACTAATTGTCCAAATTTCCCAAAAACATCTTTACAAGATATATATAATTTTCCATACTTAAACATTTGAAACAAATTTCAAATATTCATTTTTTTCAATTTATCTTTAAAAGATAAAATTTCAAACTTTCCATTTCATATTGGAAAACATTTCCATACTTATTTAATAATAAGTAATTCACAAATCCATTTATTTTCAACACTTGAAAAATATTCAATATACTTAAATCATAATCAAGTATATATTCCATTCTTTAAGGAAAGCATTCTTTTAAACACATTTATTTGAGTCAAAACGAATGTTACGTAAAACATCGTTACGACAACTCAAAATCTCTAGTATAGAGATTCGAATTTAAGATAGATATATAAACCCCAATACTATATAAAACATTTCCTTTCGGAAACCATTTACTATAACAACAGTGTTATAGTCCACCATTTCCTTATTTCTCGAAAACGTCTATTTCAACAATGAATGTTGAAATCTATGTATTCGATAGTTAATACATTTTTAAAACATCTTTTAAAAAAATTAACTTCATTCTTTTAAATTTTACTTCTCCAAATCATACCCATTTATTCAATAATATATTCACTGTCCAAAATCGCAAATATACATCGTTTACCAAATTCAACACTTGGACTTATTTCATAGTTTGAATTCCCGCATGCTTTTCACAATATTGGTTTTAAACCGATTTCAAACCTTTCAATATTAAGTTTTTCACTTACGTAATTCTTTGATGCTCAAATTCAAATTCATTACTGAATCTATTAAATTTATTATAGATTATCATGTTGACAACTTCAAATTTTAAGTCTAAATTCCATTTGATTTTTTTTTTTTGCTTTCTATTTCCAAATTAATCAACTAACTCTTTAGTAAGCCATTCATTGACTTGGTTTCATTAGATTTATATCTCCACATTAACTATTTTAGGCATTAGTTTACACTTGAAATATAAGCTTTACATCAAAACTAGTTTGATTCATACAGTTAAGTCAACAAATAAATTTCCTTCCCAAGATGTTATTTTTATTAAAATACTTCGTTCCATACAACTAACCATAACTTAATACCTTTAAAATACGTACATAGAAGATTTTGGATTACAAAAGATAGTATTACAAAATATATTGATTGGTTTAAGATTCAGAATTATTGAGGACTATCGAATTCCTGTCTGGTAGTACGCATCTTTGACAACTTCCCTCCACGGTTTACACTATTTCAAGTTGTATTGAAGGAGGATTAACACATTCAAAATCTACATGTCCCCAATTCCTACAGTTCCCGCAAAAATATGAGATGTTTCCATCCTTATCTATCACCCTTACACTTTTTGCTCTAGCTAATCGGGCTATAGCTTGCTTTCTAGGTTGTCTTTCAGTGCAGTTTCTGGCTATATGTCCAGTCTGGCGACAATGGTAGCAGATTGTCAATCTGTCGACGGGTAAATCGAGTACGCGCTTCTTCCTTTTCACTTTAGGGCAATGACTAAGAAAATGCCCTACCCCTCGACATTTAAAACACACAATCTCAGGACGAGCGAACCGGACATCCACATCCCTTTTCTTTCTCTTCTCTCGGCACTTAACGGCATAATGTCCCTTTTTATGACATCGATAACAGATAACATCATCATAGGGACCAGGTGCTTGCCTTTCATTTATTTTCCTTTCGATTTCCACACGTGCCACTGCTGCTTCTCTACGGGCAATTTCTCTTTGTTCACGGCGTGCTGCTTTTTGTGCTTCGGCTTTCTCCATTTTAATTAACAAGATATTTTTGAAGTTTTCTATTAAAATTTACAATCATTATTTAGCAAAGGTTGGATTATTCAATCATTTTCCCAAGTTATAGTTCAATGATCCGCTTGGTTATAACTAAATTGACATGTCATTTTATTTTCCAATTATTACTTTGGAGATATTCAAAATATTTGACTCAAACCAATTCATTAATTCACTTAACTTATATTTTATTTTTCATAAATCTCAACAATTCGATAATGGTTTTCGAATGATCGGGACTCAAATCTAAGGAGACCTTATCGAAGAGAAACTATCGCAAACCTAAATTTAGAGAGGGGAATTTCCGAAAAAGATTTGAATTTTCAAAATACCTTTTATTTTTCAAAGAAAACAATCTTATACTTCTTTAAATTTGAAAAACGTTTTCTTTAAGTGATTCTAGTAACTATTCATATTAAATGTCATAAACTAAGCTTTGTGTAAACCAAAGCTCTGATACCACTTTTGTAACGACCCACCCTTCTGACCGCCCCTAGTCGGTAATTAAACCAACTTGAAACGTTCAAAACGACGGATTGTTATTCAGTTTATAGAGTTTAAACAGAATCAGCCACAGAAACACAGAATAATTATATTTCACATAATGAATTTTTCTTACATATATCAGAGTTTGTACAATGCATTAATTTATACAGCGGAATATTTCTTTTAAGTACAAAAATAAATCCCCGAAAAGCTAAAGTGAAGCGTTATCCCCCTCTCTCTAACTTCGCTGCCCGAAAATCTTCAAGCTGTAAAATACTGGGTCTGACCCGAGTATTACATTCAAAAGAAAATAAAACACGGGTCAGTCAAATTCAAACTCAGTTATTAGTGCATGGAGGCAATAATAATAACAATTAGACGACAGTCAAATATAAATTCACCTATCCGATCCTTTAACAAGAAATCGGATAACGGTAAATATAACACTTAACCGTGTTAAACAATAAATCAGCAATTTCAAATTATCAATGAAGATAGATGAAGGGATTATTAATGAAGATAATTTAGAAAATTGAAAAATCAATTAAAAAGTCAACTCGAGTAGGGCTGCAGTACACGCACGCGTGTACTGCCTCGCCACTACAGCATGTGAAACATGCAAAAGATCAGGAAAAGCACAATGAAAGTTCTCACCCGAGCACAAGGTCAAACCCGAGTTAAAAACTGGATTCAACACAGGTGCAGTAAAAGTGTACAAGCTCAAAGACAAGTACAAGGTACAATAAAACAGAAGCATGGCAAATCATAGTATAAACTCAAGAAAACAAGCAACTAAAATGCAACAATACCAAAGTGAAGCCATAACTAGAACCGGACAAACAGAGATATCATACCAAAGTGAAACCATATGAATTGATTAATTTAACTTACCATTTTGAGTTAACAAATTTATTAACTTGTCTCAATATAAAAGGAATCCTTTTGAAAACTTATTTCTTTCAAAATTGAAACATAAAGTTAGTTTGAAATCCAAGTTTTCAGATTTGTATTTTCACTTGCCCAAATTTCCTTTTAAAAATTCCAGGTTTCATTTAAAATCCAAATTCTAAAACAACGCTTAATTTCCTTAAAACAGTTCAGATTTAAAGCTTATTTGTTCCAAACCAAATTTCAAAACTAACTTAAATTCACTTTAAAACTTTAGTTAATCTCAGTTAAATCATGATCTGGAATTCAAATTTTTTTTTTTGCTTCCAGTTTCCCAATAAAACAGTTCAAGTTTGAACCACACACAACCCCGAGATAGCAACAAAATAAACTCGGGCTAAACACATCAAATTCCTAAGTAAAATCTCGAGTTCCCCGAGGCTAACATGTCATCACTCTCAACCAAACACAACAGAGAAAAAAAAAGAACAGGCAGTGCAAACAGGCTCAATATTTCATAAATTAAAGACCTTAACATCATAACAAACATGAAATCAGTCCACACTGAGTACAGGCAGAGGGAGATTTCTAGCATGAAGTTACAAATCAGACTCAAGTTAATGGCAATATCACTTACAAGCTCCAGGTCAGAGATAACAGAGACAGGCTCAATAAAAAATCAAGTAAGATAACCAATGCAACAAAATCCAGGTCAGTGACCATTTCAGATGTGCAGACCACAAAGCAATGTCTCTTCCTTAATTTAATAACACAGACTACAACCTTAATGCTCAAACCACTACACAATGCATGAAGGCTTGAGCAAGACTCGAGTGTTACATTAATAAGTACACAGACAATATAATGAAGGCAAGGCACTGGTTAAATGGAACAGCAGGTACAAATTAATAATACAAGACAATGAACAAACCAGGTTGAAAAAAAACCAAACTGATCGGATTTCACTAAGCAATGGATCAGTAAACAGTGATTTTAGTATAATAGTGCCTTGTATTTACTTCGATTTAAATCTTAGTTTAGGTCTTGCTTTAAATTTCAAAATCCATTTTTTTTTAATTATGATTAAAAAAAAATATTTGAATTCAAACTTAAATCTTTGATTTAAATACCTGTTTTCCAAACTTGCTTTCAACTTTTACATTTTATTTTAGAAATCTGAAACAGTTACAGGTTTCATTTAAATTTAATTCAAAAACCCCTTCTTTTACTTATCATTTCTGAGTTATTTAAAACAAATTCAAACCAAGTTCAACAGTCAAAGTATCATCAACAAAATGATACAAAAAAAATATCAAAGACATAATGGCCGAAGCAACAAATGACAGAGAATCAACTACAGCAGGTTATTCTTTTTTTTTCTTAAAACATCTTCAAATATTGTCATGTTAGCAAAGAAAACTACAAAAATCAAGTCAGGAGGTACGCTCGAACAAAGTCGAACAGTGGGCAGTAAGGCCAAATCCACAGAGTACAACTCGATATCAAAGCAATGGTGATGGCCAAAATCATGAAACCCCATACTCAAAAACAAGACCGAAGTCACAGTTCAAAAATCATCAAACTCAGAAATCAAAATCAAGGGTATCAATCATTCAAACAACGAAAATCACAGTTTTGAACAAGCTAAAAAAAATCGAGCAACAAAAATTTTACTAATTTGAATTAGATGCGAGTGATAGAGTCACTCACCTTAGAACGAAGAGCCGAGATCGAAGCAAAGACGAAGGAAGTGTCGATCGAGCAAATTGAAGCCGGCGCCTTTGATTTTGAAAATCCCAAATTTGGTTCGAAGAACGAAGCCGCCCTTAAATTTTTTTTTATGATTTAGGGTTTTCGAATGAATATGAAACGAAAGGGGGGGAGGTATCGGGTATTTTATGAGGAAGGGGAAGGAGATGTCGGCCATGCTTTGTTTTCGGCTGTGAAGGTACATAGGGTGTGCCTGAGAGGATGGGGCATTAAATGCATGTCCTTAATTCCTTATTTTATTATATATATTTTTTATTTTAATTCAAAAAAAATTCATTTTCTGTAGTAAGTTTCATATATATATAAACGTTTTGAAGTTCAACTATCAAACATCAATTTATATTAACATGTTTTACAATTAGATTTTATACTTGTATTTTGTATTGATAAAATTTATTCCATTTTATTTAAGTTAAAGAAAAATGTTATTAAAACTAATCATCAATTTATTAATTTACATAAATAATAATTCTTAATTACAAATTATTTTTTTCCAAGTCGTTAGTTCGAATTTTAAATACAAATTTCATATTCAATTTCAAACCCCAAAGTCAAATTCAAATTTTTATTCAACTTTCAATAGATTAAATTCTAAAATTTAATCGCCAATTTCATAGTTATATTGGGAATTCAAACTAAACAATCATTCAAATATTTAAAATTAATTAAATATTTTCAATTTAAATCGTTCAAAATTCAGGGTTGTTACAATAACTATGAACTCAATATATTCATGACAAATCTTTAAAATTATACATAAAACATGATGTCATTCATTCATAAGCATCACATAAACATGAGTAAATATCACAATAATAAAATATGAACTCAATATACTTTACTGACTAACAAACTCCGCATAATATAAATATCAAATTAAAATGCCATTATACAATTCATATGCATAAATCTTTAATCTTTGCTCACTTTGGTGACCAACAACATACAATATAATCATTTTAATTTAAACAACATATTAGTAATACTTTAATTCAAATTGCAGCATACGTGTATTATGAACATAATCATAATATGTACATATATAATTCATGTATATTTATATTAATCATTTACACTATTGTACCATAATCCAAAATATTACACATAAGCCGAAATTGTTATAGTAATAAAACAATACACTCTTTCATTATGTGTGATAGAAGCAAGCGTACATGCGAACATATATAGCATAATTCAAAATTTTACAACTAAGTTATTGATTAGAGTTACATAATGTATCAAAACTTGATTCGTGTGTATGTATATATATCATAAATTATTATCAAAAATATTGCAAACAAACAATGATAAAGAAAAACAAACATCAACTAGAAATTACAATAATATAGCATGTTTTGATAAATTTAGAATACTTCACAACAGAGAAAACAAATAAATCATTCATGGAAAATCATTGAGTTTTGAACCCAAGCTCTAATACTACATATGAAGTCTTAATCTTTTGATCAATAATAAAAGATAAACTAATTTTTCATAAATCATAGTACGCTAGATCTAAATCATAACATGCTATATCTTCGAACAAAATGATTTTCACAATCACATAATAGATTAAAAGAGCGCACCATGATTCGTAGTAAAAGCAATTAATTTCTAGCGAATAATTACCTAGGATTGTATTTCTCTCTCTTGATCCCTTTAGTTTAACATTCTTGATGGATAGGAAAACTAAATGAGTGGGTAGAGAGATCCAATCCTATTAAAATTTTCTATTCTTTATATACACCTACCATCAAGGTGTTAATAGATAATTACCTTTTATCCATTACTAGGAATTGTTCTCTTTATTTTATTAAACCCAGTTTGATACTTTTCACTTGAGCTAGTTAATTGCCTACTTGGCCTACATATGGGCTTATGGATAAGTCCAATATAGCACACTCAAACTTTAAATCTTTAAAGTTCATGTCTAAAGATGGTTTAACTTTGTATGAAGATGAAACTCTATCTAAATGTGAAAAATGTATTGAAGCTAAAATGTGCAAAATACCATTTCCTAAATATGAAACAAATACAAAATCGCTTGAGTTAATTCATTCTAATATTTTTGCATTAAATGGTATATTAATTAGAGGAGGAAAAGATATTTTACTACTTTTATAGATGATTATTCTAGATATACACATATTTACTTAATGAAAATCAAAGATCAAGGTTTTAATATGTTTAAACACTTCAATATCATAGTTAAAAATAAAAAGGAAAAAAAATTAATGTATTAGGCACTGATAGGGAAGGAAAATATTTCTCTACAGAGTTTTCTTCATTTTGTGAAGAAAATAGAAATATGCAACAATCAGGAGTATTATATACCCCATAAAAGAATAGTTTGGCTTAACGTAAATTAGAGTACTAGTAGAAATGACTAATGCCATGATTTCGAATGTCAAACAACATGTGAAGTTATAAGGGAGAAACCTTTAATAGCATGTCATTTTCATAATAAAATTCCATCAAGAAAAACAAAAGTAACTCCATACGAATTATGGAAAGGCAGAATACCAAGTTTGAGATACTTGAAAGTTTGGGGTTGTTTGGCCTTTTATTTAATAATAGATCCAAAAAGAAATAAATTACGACCAAGATCTTTAAAAAGTGTATTTGTAGGATACACTAAGAACTCTAGAGCATATTGGGTGCTAGACTTAAACTCTAATATTATTATATAGTCAAGAGATGTATAATTTACTTAAAAGAAGTTCATATGTGATTCCAACAATCATAGATCCTACTCAAATTGTCAATGATAAAGATAATGAAATATCAGAAAAAACTTCTTCTAATGAAAGAAAGTCTTCAAGTACACCGGAAGAGCCTAGAAGAAGTCCAAGAGCAAGGAAAGCTAAAGAGTTGGATCAAATTTTGTTCCACTTGATGATGTGGTTCATCTCATTGTAGGTGAAAGAAATGATATTGTTACTACAATTATTGTTTTCGAAGATATGCGGCATGCAACACAGTTGTGACACTACATCAATAATCAATGCTGAAAGAATAGTAATGAGCCTACGTCGAAGGTCTATGATATTGCATTCAATAAAGAGTAATGGACAATGTCACAGGTCATCAATGAAGCCAGCAATACCAAATTCCATCAATGCCGCATACCGCTTATAAGGTTGAATGAATGATATCATGCCAAAGAAATTGTAAATAATGCCGCATGTAAGTAAGGGAATGATGACATTGAAAAGCTTTATGCCAAAAGCCATCAATGTTATAACAACATGATATAGCATTGATGCCACATCACATAATGCCATATTCCATCAGTGGAGCACTTCTTCCATATAGCTAGATGATCAACGTCACTCCAAATTAATACCGCAACTCTCCAATGTTGCATTATTCTAATGTCACCCTTTAAGTCAATGACTTTTCCTATCAATACCGCTCGTTACCAACGCCGCCTGTTATTAATGCCGCTTATCATCAATACCGTCTATTATCAATGCCATTTGCTACCGATGCCGCCTGCTATCAATGTCATCTACTACCAATTCCTGCCATCAATGCCGCTTGCTATCAATGCCAATGATTGCCAATATTGCCACTTATCAGTGTTGCTACTTATTGATGTCGTGCCATAGTAATGTCACACTTCATTAACCTTTAAAGGAGGTCATATATCCTTAATGCAATGTTGATACCGAACGTCATCAATGAAGACTATCAAGTAGGGATGGACGCGAAGTGACAAAGTTCACCATTAAGCGAGTGGATGCTAAAGTATGACGCCATGTGCTATCAACATGGATAACGCCGAAGGTCACGCATGCCACATGGACACGTGGCAACCATGTCGCATCACTCAACCACTATAAATATGGACTAAGAGGTGAGAAGAAAAGAGAAAATCATTCTTTTCTGATCACTTACCTATTTTAATTTTGTAACCCTAAATTAATTCATGGATTTTACGTCAAATGAACTATTGCACATAGGGCCTTGTACATTCAACTATCATATGGGATATGACTAAGATGTCTTGAATTATGGCTTACTTTCGAGTTCCAAAGCACATATAATTTATTTTAATCATAGCTTGCATGGAATTTCAAAAGTATTAATATATTCTTGATTTCCATTTTTGCATCAACTGCCTACATAAATTGACTTCAACATGATCATGCTTATTGCTTCATCATGGACTTAAGCCCGCTTATGTGCTCCTCTTAAGCCTTAACCCAACAAAATGTCACTTTTGCTTACACTCGTTAAGGTTAACCAAGTCTCTTCAAAACCTTCCATTAACCAAGGTTCCCTTTCCTTGCACTTTTTAGGGTTGACGAAGAAATTCGTTAATATTTTAGCGCTAGAAGAAGGGCCCGAACGTCCGACTTCGTTTAATCTATAAGTGAAACTACCTTAGCCTAGATATATAGGGCATAGAGAACTTAACTCTACCAAGCATATCCCACTAAGAAACCCTTCCAAGCTAACCTACCCTTGATTCCTAACACCATTTAATCGCATAAACTAAGCTTTGATTAGTCATGCCAATTAAACGTGTTAAAAGCTCCAAACAAGGATCCTCTGATCCCCAAAAAACTAGACGAACTTAAAATTACAAGTGATCCTCGGCATGAAGAATAAGTATCATGGCTCATGGCATTACAAATCATGAAGCATAAAAAGAGACAAGTGGCACCTTATAATCCCAAAAATGGAGTTTGAATCTATTCCATGTTGGGCCAACACCCATTTCCCTAAGGAGGTAGTACAAAAAGATAATATCTCCTTGAATGAGAAAGGAAATCCTACACAAAGCCAAGGGAACCATTTCGAAAAATAAAATTAGTCATCAAAGATGAGGAGTTTGTCACAAGCAATAAGAGAATTAAATGCCAACCAAAAGGATCATTCCCCCAAAGATTACGGCTTTCCAAGAATTATTCCCTTACTACTACTTATGAGAATATTTACTTCTCGATCAAAGATAAGATCAACTATTAACCTTCACAAAAGAAGAAATCAAAGAATGAGAGAGACCTTGGAGGATTATATTGCCTTTATCATCGTTCTAACTGGCACAACATGAATCAATATTGAAATTTAGAAGGAATAATCAACAATTTCCTAGGACAAGGAAAGCTTGATGAATTTGTACTTCGATATTAACAAGTCACCAATAAAAGAAGATTCTCTATTTAAGATAAGCATATCTACATGGTTAAGGAGAAGAAGAAAGTCATAAAATAAAGTAAAAGGCCTTGGATCCTGCTAAGATGGTCTAGTCAAAGACCTCTTAGATGGAGGATGGAGTAAGCCTTTGGTTATGCCTAAGATAACCTAGTCGAAGCACCGATTAAGCCTTTGGTCCAGCTTGCATAGCTTGGCCAAAGCATAAGCCCTTATTCCCACCTTAAAACGGCCTGTTTAAGGCACTTCCTAAAGGGATATCAGAGTAATCATTTAGTCCCGCCTGAAAATGGCCTATCCAAGGTATCTGCAAGCAATTGATCCCACCTACGTAACCTAGTCAATGTGCCTCCTAGAGGGAGGCCAGAGTAAGCCTTTTGGTGTCACCTAAGATGGCCAAACCGATGCACCGAGCTAGCTTTCAGTACAGTCTCTAAGGCTTTACTTTAGCACCTCCTAGAGGAAGGTCAGGTAAGTCTTTGGTTTTGCTAAAGGAAAGCTAACCAAACGCGCCGGACAATAGATCTAAATCATCATCTAAGACGGTGACAAGAGGTTAGATCCAAGTTGAGATCATCTTTTAAAGAAATTAATTCAATTCAATCAAAAAAAATCTTCTAGCGGAAGATCTATCAAAAATGAGCCATTTACGCTCCTCAAAAATAATCTTCTAGACGAAGATCTGTCAAAAGCGGGCCATTTGTGTTCTGAAACAAAATCAATCAATCTTCTAAAGCAATATCTGTCGAATATGGTCCATTTATGCTCCAAAGTGAAGGCAATCTTCTATTATTACCAGATGGGCTTTTTGGTCTTCCATTCTTGTTATCGCCGGTTGGGTTTTCTAGTCTTCTATTCATACCATTGTTAAATGGGTTTACTAGTCTTCTATTTATCAGATGGATTTTCAGATCTTCTATTTCATGTTACTACCAAAGATTTTCCAAGACAAAAGGAGCTTCATTAAATCGGTTCTCAATCCTTTAAATTCATATTAGAATCCACCTTTCTTAATTAAATAGGAATCTCCATTACTTGACTGAAACACAGGCTCTTACATCAAGATCAAATCTTCGGTTTTCCTATCGACTAAAATGCTAAATACTAAATCGATAAGGTTCCTGGTTCTCTTAACAGGTAGATTATTGGCTTATATGGTAAAAGTTTAAATACTGAAAAGCAGGGTATACATCTCAAATAATTTAGCACATTCAAAGGTACATATGGTTCATCCAAGGTAACATTCATTTGAATATAAATTCATTTATTATCTAATATATTGTGTACAAAGGTCATGGGTACATAAATTGAACTACCAAAAAAGGGTCAATTTATAGATATACAAGATATTCTTTACTAAAGTTCAAGGCTCTCTGCTATCCTATCTAAATTTTCAGTAACCGATGAAGAATCAGTTATATGGTTAATGGCCAAAACCAAAAGTTCTTTGAGCTTCTTCTCTTTCCTTCCAATGGTATCCACATCATCAACTAAGTCAATTGAGTTGATAATGCATACTTAAGAGTCTTGTTGGCTCCTTTTAAGATTTGGCCATGCTCTTTAATTCTTTAATCTCCTACTCAAGAATGTGCTTTTCATGCTTAAGTTTTTCAACCTGACTTTCAAATTATTAAGCCGTTGAGAGACTTTATCATTCCATTTCTTATTAAAGAACTACGTGCATTCAATTTTGACTTCCCTTCCCTACCGTGAGATCATTCGCCGCTTAGACCCGGAGGTGGGTTTAATAAAGTGGAAAATTCATAGCTAACTAAAGATTGAGATCTTGTCATCCTCCCTAAAGTAGGAATAGGAGGGCTAGATTCACCTCCACTCGCAATGGGTTTCAAAGTTTGTTAGGATACTTGACTCTTCATTAAATCCACTTCAAGATCATTTATTCATTGATGTAATTTAGCCATTTCTATATAAATATCGACTGATGGTCCAGACCCTAGGATTGTGTCAATCTTCCTTTTCAACTCTTTAAATTATTTTTCCTTCTCTTTAGTTTGATCCTCTAAGCTAGAGGAAATTTGTTTATGTTTTCTAAATGTTGATCTTAATTGATAATATTTTATGTATCGCTCTTGTGCTTTTGGATTATTCATAAACCGTAAAGTCGAAGCATTTTGAGAACATCACCTCTTTTCGATATCAACTATCAATTTATCTTGGACAACGTTAAGCCGAGAAAGAGCATCTATAGGACCAGGTGCAAGTGCTAACTTACTTTCCTAGTCAGAATAAATAAAATGGAACTTAACACATGAAAAGTAATTTATTCCATTAATGATAACAAAGTTTACAAATGATAACGAAATTCAAATCACTTCATAATTCCATTTTTGAACATTTAAATAAGTCTTGAAAATTTTAAACGTCGATTTTGGATTTTCAAAAGACCCGACCAACAAGGTAAGGGTAGAATCAAAAGAAGCTTTAATCCCTTTCGGAGTATTAACTGGGAGGAATTGAAGATAAATCCATTTTCCGGCTAAGGGCTAATGTGACCGCACAACAATTTAACATGATAAGTCAAATTTCACTAAGTAGCTTGTCCTTTTCATCACCCAAAAAATCAACATGAAAACGAGGGAATCATGTGTATACTTCTTGCAGAACTCTTAGAAAGTAGTGCCTTGCCAACTGAGATGTTTTGATGATCAAACTTCTCCTTGAAATCTCTCTTTAACTTGGTATACTCACTCAAAAGTTCCATAGGAATTGGACTACTAGAGAGTTCCTTAATCTGTATAATATGTGAAAATTAGAGGGACAAAAGTGATAGAACTTATAAACTACTTAAACTACATATTACAATTATACAATCATTCAAGTTTATACAGTTGATTTTTTATAGAAATTCAGAAATAAATATTTTCCTATTGTATTTGAGTTTTTCGAGAGGGAGAGAATGAAAAGAAAAAGGGATAGAAACAGGTCTTGGGAGATTCCAACATGTCCCGAGATGAGGATCAGACCCATGTTCATGTAAGAATATGCGATGAAGCACAAAAGCAAACTCCTGTAGTTGTCGCCAAAGTAAGAAAAATCAACGGATATACCCTCAGAATAAACTCTTTAGAGAAACTCCTCCAAGGTATTTCTGTTGTTGATCAGCATCCAAAAGAGGGTCATAAGTTATGTATTCACTGTCAAGAGTCTCTTCCGATAACGACATGCATTCTTCATACATGGAGAAATTTGCCTTTCTTTGACAAAACTCAATTTTGATGCACTAGCAATAAGATATTATATTTCTCATATAGTTTATTATACTCTTTCAAAAGCCTATCACATTCACCGTTCCTTTGGTTTATTTCCATTTGCTTCTTTTCAAATATAACCTCATAATAGTATTTTGATTTTCTCCTTGACTAGATAATTAACAAATTAACTAAAAATCTCTTAATAACTTAAAGCTTTTAAATAAAGAGACCTTTACGTAAGAGAATGGAATTTGAGACAAAAAAATTTGCTCTTACCCATTGGACTTATAGCTTTCAGGAGCATTGTCTTTTCGAGGTGAATCTTTAGTTGGGGAATCGAGAATTTCGGTAGCTTTTATATCTTTGGCCGCTTAGTCTAGGTTAGCATCTCCTGATCCATCCTTCTCATTTGGAGGTCCATAGGGATCCTTCCTATCACCACCACCATTGTCATCATTACATCATCATCGTGACCCTCATCATCATGACCATCATCATTCCTATTCTCATCATCACCCTCCTCTTCATTGTTGACTCCATCTCATCATCGGCCGGAGAATCATCAAAGTTGGCAATTTCTTAGCATCAATCTCCTCCTCCTCATAGAGGATTCCTCCTTTGATCCTAGAGCTTTCTCCAGCATTGCACTGAGTTTCCTTTTAAACTCCTCATTCCAAGCTGGAAGAGAGGGGAAGTCCAGATCTGGGCCCTTGTGAATATTATTGGCATATGCAATGTATAAGGCCTTCTAATAGCATTTCTCGATAATAGAATCAAGAGTCATGTCAAGAAAATAAATGATCTTCTGCTTTGCATCTTTAATAATGTCGGTTTATTTAGTCAGGAGGATTCTTTTCCTTCAAAGCTTCTTTTTTAGAAGTTCATTCTCCTTTTCAAAACATGCCTTTATTTTATCGGCCACCCCAAGTTTTTCTTCTAGAGTCCTCATCTTATCTTCTACTGGTTGTCTGGCATTTTTCTCTTCATTAAGGGAGGAGGCCTCCTTGACCATGGCTTAATCCTTCATTGTTGATAGGTCGATTATGTTGGCGTTGAGTGACGAAATCTACTCTTTTATCTTAGGCACCTGATTAAAAGAGTCTTGGGCAGCCTATTGGAAGAGAATCATATGCTTAGCTGCCTGGAATAAGTAACAAGTATAATTTAGAACATTATATATAGAGTTGAGAACCTAAAACAGTTAAACAGAGAAAGGCACATACCAATTAGAACTACTTGAGAATAGTAAAGAGGTGAGCTTGGGAATAAGAAGAAGAATGTGGCGGTTTAAGAGAAGTAAAAAGATGGAGAGTGGATGACCAATTGAAGAAGATCGTCAATATTACTGACAGGAGTTTGTATCTATGACTTAAAGGGATGTGGATCTTCTAGGGTAAGAGATAGGCCAAGATCCATGCATATATGTTAAAGAGACCTAAGAGTATTTAGAAAATAGGAATTCAAAAGTGAGTCCTGAGACTACCTTACCTCTATTGGTTTTTGAGCCATTTTCCTAAGAGAGTTAAGATTTAAGGCCTTAAGACTTGCGCCAATGTTTACAAGTTGTTATTTATCCAGAACTACAAGGGTGTGCTCATCCCTAAACTTATACTTTTTGCTGTGGGATGGAGTGGCAATAGCGGGATCGTCACTTGATTTTCTTTTCAAAGTCTGAATGCACTAGTAATGGAATCCTTTATTTAAAGAGGTTTTGTAACCTGAGTCGAGGTAGGAGTGTAACCTTTATTCCTTTCTCTTTGAGAGCATCACTTATGGTTTTATTTTCTTTGGAGATAATAAATAGAGCAGATGAGCCTGAATCAGAGAGCAAAGTTTATAAGATAATATTACAAGAGGTTTTGTATAAGTTGTAATGGTAACTCACTAAGAGGTTCAAGTTGGACCAGAGAATTAATAGAGAAAGATCTCAACTTGCCCATTACTAACGATCGTCTTCCTTGGGCATTGCCTTTAATCATTGGAGGCTCCCCCAAAATTTTGTAATGATCCAAGATAATATAATATTGAAGGAGCTTTGCTTGTGTTAACAGCCTAAGTCTATTGCCTACCGTTTTCGATGCTAGAGTTAAAGACTGGATAGTTTCTGGTGATGAAGAACTTAATTGCTTTGGAGGAGCACCTAAAAGAAAACACTCATAAGTAGAGAACAATAGAAAAATGTGAGTAACAAGAAAAAGAAACTAACTGGTGGTGGAGAAATTTGCTTTGAGTTTAAATAACACCTAACATAGAAGAATTGCACCTCCATTTCCTTGGTCTTATTGACAGTGTTAGTGATTAGGCTTTTCGCGAGGGAACGAATGTGGTACAATGGATTATCCTACTGATTGCCTATTCTTGCATGACCCGCTATAGAATGGAGGACTTCAGAGTTGAAGGAAGGAATATGGGTTCCGAGCAAGGACTTCTAGGCATGTCAGGTAAGTATATGCATTTGGAGTAAACTGGATCAGGGTAATGTTTATATGCTCTAGGTATTTCAAAAGAAAGTCAGGAAAATGAAGGTATCCTTTGTGCCAGATGTGGACAGGGGTGAAAGTAAAATACCCTTCTAGAGAGTTATAGATGCTGCCAGTAGGACCACTAGGAATAGCTTCAATTCCAATAATGCCGAATTGCTCCAAGGTAGAGTATACTTCAGCCCGAGTTATGATATATGAAGGATTCAAGAGATGGTCCCACTTCTTATTTAGTAGAGGGTGAAGTCGTAGGACCTATGCTTGTCTTTTTGATGGACTTCTTAGTTGTCTTTTGGCCTTCCATCTGCCTGTCAGCTGATATTATTCCAAATTTGAGAAATACCAGTGCCTATTATACAAATGGATTAGTATATATTAAGTCAAAAAGCATAAGGGATTTACTTGTCACGCCAAAATATTAAAAATACAAAGATTAACATAGTATGTACAATAAATTAAAGACCATTAAGTAGTCAATATCTATTATCCATAAAATATTTAGAAGAACGAAGGTATGAAAGAAGGGTCATGGGAGCATGAGGAGAGATCAAAACGCATCCAGATATTCTGGTTAATTATACCTTTCGACATGGAGCTTTCGACGAAGTCCAATGCAATCTTTCAAAGTCCATAGGAAGAATGATACTTCAAAAATGCACCATTTGACTATGTCAAGAGGAATTTCAACAAAGGCAAAGGAGAAGAAGTTCAAACCAAACCTTCTGAAGTAGTCGAAAGGTTCCATTTGTTAACTTGCAAGAATTTTTTACCTTTCGAAAAGAATGAAGAGATCAAATCAAGTGTCAACTACTCCATAATGACCTTATCGAAAGCATAGCAAGCCTTTCGAACCGGTTAAAGCACATCTAGAATACCTTTCGGCAAGGTCGAAAGGTTTTCTTGAAGAAAGAAGTACTCAAAAGTCAGCTAAGAATGGCAGCAAACATTTTGAAAACATTAAAGGAAAGCATAGCACTTGACAACAATCAAATGAGAAGCAACCTTTCGGCAAGATCGAAAGCTTCAGAAAAACACGTGAAGAGCAACCTCTTGACAAGGTCTAAAGGTTTACAATAGTTAGGAGGAGAGCTACCTTTCGATAAGGTCGAAGGGAACAGAACAGTAGGAACAAGGCAAGCCTTTCAACAACATCGAAAGGTTCATGAAAGCTTCATTTAGACAACATTCCGACAGAGTCGAAAGGTTCATGAAGACATTAGAAAAGCAACTTTTTGTCAACGTCAAAAGGTTCATAAAGGCATTAGAAAGACAAACCTTTCGATGGCATCGAAAGGTACAATATGGCATATAAGGGGCAAACCTTTCGACAAAGACGAAAGGTTTGAAGGTGCATATAAAAGCGAAACCTTCCAAAATAATCAAGAGCATGGATTCGAAAGGGGGCCACCTGCGTCGATAAATAGGACCCAAGGGTTCATGTTTTATAGGATCCAAATTCTATCATTTTGATCTTGTAACTTTTAAATCAAAAAATTGTAACCCTTTTGAGAATATTTAGGCAAATTTAACAAAAAAAGAAGCTTTTTCTTAGATATGAATGGGAGTACTTGGCTTTGCTAATTACCTTGCCATTTGCTTAAATCTTTGTTAGTTTAACTCATACTTTCAGGTTTAACCCCATTGGAAGGTTTCGTAGACAAGGATGACAACATTCCTGTACAAGCAATAACTATAACCTTTTGAAGTCTTAAACCCTACAATTTAAACCTTTCAATAATGTCGACAATTTACTTGGACCAACACACACTGAAACCTACTAAACAATTAGCTTAACTGTTTATGTCTTTCGATAAGGATGCAATCCACTCAATATAAGTAATTAAACCTTTCGTCAAGGATGGAAGTTACTACCTATTCACCAAAGATAACTCGATTGAAACAAAAGAAAGCCTTTTTGGAGACCCCAAGTAAGCTCAATAATGTCGAAAGGTCACTTAACCCAAGTTCTAAACCTTTCGACATCAACGGAATGTCTGATATAGAATATATTAATAGAAAATCTTAAAAGGAATCATGCCCTTCATTCTCCAAAAAAGAGATCCATCCTTCTAAACATATTTTTTGGGTGTTGACAAGAAATCTTATTAATATTTTGGTGCTAGAAGGAGGGTCGAACCTCCGCTCTCTTATAACTTACATATCATATCGAATTCGTAAAGACCCTTGACTAAAAAGGAAATATGGTAAAAGCTAAGAGTAGTCACAACAGTCTCAACGAAAAGGCCACGTTGAGGTCAACCCTTAAAGCTAACTCGGATTCAAATCTTAAATTAGGCAATATAGAAGAAAGGAAACCTTCAACCCTAACGGAATTGGAAAGCAATGTGATCAAGGTTCAAAATCAATGGCCACAAATGATAGAAGGAGTTTTCAAAGAGAGCTCCAACCTGGGAATCAATAAAGATTGTAGAGAGAGAGGACGAAGTGCAACCTCCAAATGAGATAGAAAATCAAAGGTTAGGGTAATTGAATCACTTGAATAGTTGGATAGCTTTATTTAAGAAGACAACAGGAGTAGTCATAGAACAAGTCCAACCAAAATGATAATCTACACAATATGATGGTAAATGCACTTGGAGGAAAAGAAATTTATGATCTTGAAGAAAATGTTATTCTGCAAAAAGCCTCCTTTTCTGAAGAAATAATGGCGACAAATCTTCTTCCACACATTCAAATTCCTTCACTAAAATACGATGGAACAACTGATCCAGATGACAATCTTGTTGTCTTTGAAAATTGAATGAACTTATACAACATTCCAGAGGCAGTTCATTATAAGCTTTTTCCTATTACTTTCCAAAGAGCAGTCATTAAATGGTATAGGAATTACTGAATGGAAACCATCTATTCTTGGGAACAATTTAATTGCAACTTTGTGGCTCAATTCGATATATTTAGAGACATGGCTATGGACTTTAGTTTGTTAACAACCATTAAACAAAAACTAGGGGAGTTATTTGGTGAATATTTGAACAGATTTAGTACAGAAGCACTAAGAGTAGAAAGTATCACCGATAGGGAGAAACTTATGGCAGTTTGGTCGGGTTTGATCGAACAAACTCCTTTTTGGAAGGACCTTTATATAAATGGATGCAAAGACCTAAAATATTTCTTCCTCCGAGCAGAGAAATTTATTCAACTAGATGAGATGCATCATGCTAAGAGAGAATCCCATAGAGAATTCAAAGAAGAGAAATCCGACCTCAAGCGCTTTGACAAGAGGCCAAGGAAAAGTGAAAACCCGAAAGCAAGTCAAAAAAAGAGTTCTAAAATGAATTGTGTTGTCCTGAACAAGCCCCTCTCCTATATATACACTAAGATGAAAAGGAATGAGAATTTTATTGCACCTCAAAAAGTTAGGAATGCCCCAGAACCAAATAATGGAGGAAGTTATTGCGAATACCATAAGACAAATGGACATGAAACCGATGAATGTCGTGTTCTATGTGAGAAAATACAAGGCATGATCAGGGCAGGCTTCTTGTAAGAATTCATCAAAAGAACCTGAAGGACATCTTGTTCAAGCTGAGAGGAAAGCAATTTAGCAAATTATAAATGAAAATCTCAATTGAATGACGAAGACTCATGTCATTAACTCAACTATAAACTTCTTTTTTCTCTTTTCATATTATTTTAACCCAATTTCTATTTCAGTTCATACTAGAATTTGTATTGATCATGTACTGATTAAAATTTGAGTGTTATTACAAGTAAAAACAAAATCAAATCATAATACTCGACGAACTCTGAGAACACGACAAACTCCAAAATACTTAAAGAGGACAGCTTAAATGCCTGACGTAAGATAACTATCAACAATTCAGTCAACGCAACACTAAGGCTTTCCTATAAGAAATGTTGAATCACTGCTAAACTCAATTCCAATTTTGGAGAAAACCCATATATATCAAATCTTTTTTTTAGCAAATGATTTCAAAAGGAAAATTTTAAAAATATATTCTTTTCAAGAAAACTATTATCAATCACCCCATTGTCTGGGGGGAAACAAATACTTATTTATCCCAAAAGCAAATTTATGCAACTAATGTGAGATATTATATAGCATTAATAAATGCGCACCAAAAGACCTTAAAATAAGCAATTTCAATGTTTCAGGGTTTACTAAAATCCTGGGCAGAGATAAGCCCATTCATACTTTTTCATGAAAGATTTTAAAAGCGCAATAGTTTATTGAAACTCAAACTAGAGAACCCTATTCTCGACTAAAAGGCTATTGGTGCATGAACCACGACCTTATGGTCTCCTATTTGAGATTCGTGTCTCTACTGTGAGAACAGCAAGAAGTTATTGCAAAAGATCATATTAAGGGAAAGTTCTTTTATTAAAAAGGGACTCATGAGTCCAAACTATTTTTTAAAAGATAAGCCCTCAATATTCTAAAGTGGGGTAATTATAAAATTCTTTCTTTTAAAGGGGACTCCATCTTAATTGGCCAAAATTATTTTCATATATAAGTATTTAAGCCTAAGATTTTATTCCGTAGCACCTCCTAGAGGGAGGGCCATAAGTCCATAACGTTATTCCATGGCACCTCTTAGAGGGAGGGACATAAGCCTATAATGTTATTCCATAGCATCTCCTAGTGAGAGAGATAGAACCCCTAACATCCAAAACCACCTCTTAGGGGATGGGTCAGGGGACCACCCATCAGCGGCCTTCTGGAGGAAGGTCAGCTAAGTATATATCCCTTTAAGATAAGGGAAGCCCAAAGAGTGGCTCATTAAAGAATGGACTAAGATGTCCAAGCCCAAAGAGTGGCTCATCAAAGAATGGACTAAGATGCTAAGCCCAAAGAATGGCTTATTAAAGAATGGACTATGATGTCCAAGCCCAAAGAGTGGCCCATTAAAGAATGCACTAAGATGACCAAGCTGAAAAAGTGGTTCAATAAAGAATGGACTGGATATTCAACCCTAATGGAGGCTCCAAACAGAAGAATGAGGAAAAAGGTGTCCACAACTCATGACCAAGGGTTAAAACCCAAAAGGATAAAAGGTTACAGAAAGAAAATCTATCCATCGACTGGGACAAAGTTAAAATCCTAAAGAAGGATACATAAGAGACAACATGGAAAAGATGTCCAACACTACAACTGAAAATAGTGAGAAAATATAGAATTATATCTAAAGGAAATAAGTTATGAACTAGTGAATTCTATAACATCTATTGCTTGAGAAATAGTTACCATGTTAAAGGACTAAGAAATCTACATCCCCATAGATGATAGGGGACGAGACAAGGGATAAAAGAAATCCCTAGCATGTAATCAAAGTCCAAAGTATATATGAAAGCAAAAAGAATAGAATGGATAGCAAAGTATTTCAAATGGTAAAAGAAATTACACACAAGGAATAAGATAAGTAAACTACTACATAATCCATGGAAACAGAGTAATCCCATGGAACAAAAGAGATTTCATAAGTATATAGGGAGCCGGTATTCTAATTAATCACAAGGTCTTGCAAATACAACTCAAATCCAATATATCAAAACTTTACTAATCCATAGGTCCAGGAGAGTGTTGTTTGGCCAGATAGATTACTAATTTGATATTGGATGAATTTCTAAAAATCTATTTGTCAGATTGGATCTTAACAAGGTTTCCCAATTCCTTCATTAACTTCTGAAATGGTTTATGAATCTTATATTCATGAATTTTCATGATGATTTTTCATTTTTCGTTTTTTTATTGAGTTCCTGAATTCATAACTCATTTGTGGAGTTTTTGTGATAATTTATGGATTTCCCATTGATTTTTGTGATGATTTGCTGATTTGACATTCATGATTTTTCTGTAAAATCGTTATGGTGATTTCTCGCTAAATTATTGATTTAATGAACTTCTCTACTGATTTTTATGATGATGATTCAGGAATTTAACATATTACAATTTTCCAATGAATATTCATGACGATTTCCTCTTTATCTCTTGTTTCATAGTTCATGATTTCTCGGTTCCCTTTATTGATTTTCCATAATAATTTATGAACTTCCCATTGACCTTATGATTTTGGATAAGAATGGATGGATTTCAGACCCCATTTTTGATTCGTGGATTTTTAATTCCCTTATTTAATGGAATTTAAGCTTCCTTATTGATTTTTATGATGATTGATGAATTTTGTATTTTTGATTTACCTATTAGAAATTTTGAATGATTTTTATTAGGGTCTTAAATTGATGAATTTTTGAAGTACATGTTGATTTTCATGGTTAGTATCGATTTCCTTGTAGGGTGTTTGATAATCCTTTATAAGATTTTTGATTGCTTTTAAGAAAGTTTTTCTTTACCAAGAAAGTCAAAGCGGAGATGAGGGTATTCCAAAATATAACTTTTGTAAATTTCGAAGAAAGAAATATCTCACTGACTTCGGAGTCTTTAGAGGTGGTACATTTTTAGAGTAAAATATTCTCAGGTTAATATACTGACTTAGGTAGTCTCCAGGGATGACATGACCTAAAGAACAGATATTCTGAAATAGCACAACAAAAAGAAATTAAGTATAAGGAGCATTCTTCTGATATAAAATACTAGCATGGAGCATATTAACAATTTAAGGATTTTGAGATAATCCATAAATTCAGAATAGTTCGTATAGAAAGCTTGTCTTATGCAGAAATTCAACAGATAATTCCTATTCGCTATTTATTTTTAGGCTAAATGAAAATCATAATCATATAAGACAACAAAGTAACTCCATTACATTTTTGAGATGTATGAAAGAGAACGCATAAATTTTCCCACCAAAAAAAATCAATCTAGAACCTGTTTGTCTTCTCCTCTCTTTTGTATATGATAATAATATTATTATTAAATCATTTATCTTCATAACCAAAAGAACACCAATGGAAGCCTGTAAAATTCATCCTGATTTTGTTGGCATGGAAGTGCCACATTGTTGTTGTTTTTACGCGATAGGACTACAAAATCAACCCCAAGTGGCGGAAAAAGTGCAAAGTGTTCGATCTAGCAATGCGAATCATCAGCAATCCAATTTCTTAAATCACCACATAGCTATGTGGTCCATGCTTTACGACTTAGCTTCAGCCACATTTTAGATGGATTTGGCCATCTGGTACACCTCCGATGAAAACCCTGCGCTGGTGATGCATTAACCTTATCAGCCACTATGGGTTGAGCCCATTGTCATCAACCCAGTCAATTTGGTTCCAGACCTACCTCCAATTCCAAATGATCTATGATTAAAGGGTCACCGTCCCTAATTTTCTAGAATAGTGATATCTTTTTGAATGTATATAAACTAACTGATTATTTTGAGGAATGTAACACATGACAATATATAAGTTAATGTTTTGAAGTTTTGGATTAGTTAAATTTCTGGAGTGATGTTGTTTAACTGAAAATGCGCTTAAGGGATTAATATTTTTGTTGAATAATGTTTTTTCATACAGAAAGAAGTTAAAAGGTATAGGTCGCTAACTTTATGAAAACTTGGTTTCGTTAGTCCTTAAACTTGTTAATCTTACTTAAACAAAATAGCAAATATGCTTCCTTAAAAAGGCCCGAGTACCAAAACACACACAAAGTTTAAGTCAAAAACTTGAACCGCCTAAGCTTTCGGTAAAGTTGAAAGATTCACAGAGAAAGCTTTCGATGTAGTCGAAAGGTTTATAGGAACATCTTTTGACTAAGTCGCAAGGTTAATAGGAAGAGTACCTTCAACCTTATCGAAAGCTCATTCTGGAAAAGTTAGGAATAGGGAAAAATCCCCAATATCATGAAATTAATTTCCACGGGTTGAAAAGGTCTAACTCAAGAAAGGAATATCACGAGCATGTAGTAGGTTTTCTCCAAAGGTTCATTTATTTGAGCCGATATCTGCAAATCAGATGATATTATTCCACAATCTACAGAAGTTTGATTATAGTCATTATAGAGAAACTTATCTAAAAAATATATTACTTTAAGAGCATCATAAATATTAGCTTCATAAATTTAAGATTTCTCATTAAGGACTCATAATAAAGTTACAACCTTAATAGGAGTTATTATCTATTTTACAGGAAGTAAAGAAGGGAATCCATTGGAGTTTTGTCCTAAAGAACAAAAGCTTCTTTCATACAAGGGGGCTGAATGTTAACCATAAAATATTCAGAAGAACGAAGGTATGAAAGAATGGTCACGGGAGCATAAGGAGAGATCAAAAGGCATCCAGATGTTCTGGTTAATTGTACTTTCCAATAAGGAGCTTTCAGTGAAGTCCGAGGCTATCTTTCAAAGTCCATAGGAAGAATGATACTTCAAAAATACACCATTTGTCTAGGTCAAGAGGACTTTCAAAAAAGGAAAAGGAGAAGAAGTTAAAACCAAACCTTTCGAAGGAGCCGAAAAATTCCGTCTCTTAATGTACAAGAATTTCTTACCATTCGAAATAAATAAAGAGGTCAAAGAATGTGTCAGCTACTCCATATTGACCTTTTCGAAAGCAAATAAGCCTTTCAAACCGATTGAAGAACATTGTTATCCCACCTTTTAGCAAGCCCAAGATATCAAGGAATTGATTGAGAACCATAGACCGCTCATCCCAAATGTCGAATAAGCACAGGTTCACTGTGGATGTCGATAAATTTTGTCCGAATTCGGATCAAGCTACAATTGAAAAGACATGACGAGCAAAGCTATGAAAGCCAACATTCCAAGTTTCAGATCAATCATAGTCCATATACATAAGATATGATCGATACGAATAAAGAAAACGCACCGTTCATATCCATCCTGTCAGTACTTGTTCACATCCATCAAGGTTCTTTATATTCGTATCCATCGACGAACAGCTGTTCGTATCCAGCCAGACGCGCCACTTCCTATCCATCAGCTGAAGGGCCTTATTTGAATCCATCAGGTAACCATAGTTCGTATCCATCAGGTGACCTTAGTTCGTGTCCATCAAACAATCACTACTTCGTATCCATTGAGTAACCACTATTTGTATCCATCAAGCCAAGCAGCATCGCCATCTGTTCGTATCCATCACAATATTGCTTGTGCGTATCCATCAAGTTGAAGCCACCTTCATCGATATAAACAAGAGCTACCTTCATCGATGCGAACAAAGCCACCCCCATCGATACGAACTATGCCACCCTCATCGGTACGAACTGAACATCTTCCATAGATACGAATTGGCAACGGCTATCGATACGAACTAAGCCATCTCCATCGACTCGATCGAGGAAACGGTCTTCAATATGAACGAGGCGAACGCCTTGGAATGATTCGTTCAACTCGGCATAAAAAGTGGATTAATCTGAAGGGTAAGCACCACGTCAACTGATATGACGTGCGTGGATATCGATACAAAGTGATCGATTCGAAGAGCATCGATGCGAATGGAACGATGACCGAAAAGCCCAAACTTGCATCGATCATAACTTGCAATCCACAATTCCAAATGCTATAAAATTTTCATAGGAGCTTACGAGTAACATAAAGAATGTTCCTGCCAAATTTCGACTCAATTGGATCAAATCTTGAATGATACGAAATTCGTTCGTATCAATCACGGATCGAGTCAAAATCGCCTAGAATCGATCGCCTCGGGCCCACCCATATGCCAGAAGAAGTCTCTTGAGATCTGAGCGAGATATTTGCCTCCTACACCTATAAATAGAGTCCAAGGCCTACGGAAGAAGGATCTTCTGGCTCTTTGATGTCGATACTCTGTCGAATTCATCTTTGCACTCCAAATCTGTTGTTGTACTCGAATTTCATCATTGTAATCCGCTGTAATCCACTGTAATCAGTTGTAATCGGCAAGTGAATATCAATAAAATCATCAAACTTCATAGTGGACGTAGGCCATACTACAAACCACTCTAAATTGTCGCGTTTCTGTGTGTTTCCAATATCTTTAAAGTGCTTGTTAGATAATCCTCGTTTTACATTTGTATTCTTCATTTTAATCTCTTCAAATACTTTTGAAGAGTGTTATGCCCAATTTCGGTACAAACACGCATCTAGACTACTTTTCGACAAGGTCGAAAGGTTTTTATGAAGAAAGCAATACTCAAAAGTCAGCAAAGAATGGTAGACAACCTTTTGAAAACATTGAAGAAGAGCACAACACTCGACAACAATAAAATGAGAAGCAACCAATGTAACGACTACGGTTTTTCGTTCACGAATGCCGACATCAATACGTCCACTGTATCAACTGCCGAGCAATCGAAAGCCGAAAAACCGTACCGTTAGGGTTTAAGAAAAAGAAAAAGGTAGAAGAAGAGAGAAAAAGATAGAACAGAACAGAAGAAATAACAGAACAACATCAGAATCTCACAATTCGCAGCGGAACAACATATAATAGATAAATGAATAATTTTTAAACAAAGAACTATATATCAGTTATTACATTACATCACATTTCATTACATCATATCATCAGAGTGTACAACAACAACAACAAACAGCGGAAAATAAATACTATATACTAGTAATACGCCAAATTCATTCTGATAATTTGAAATTCAAGTCAAATCATCATTCAAATATTTAAAATTAATTAAATATTTTCAAATTAAATTGTTCAAAATTCTGGGTCGTTACAATCTTCCCCCCTTAAAAGAATTTCGTCCCGAAATTACAAGTTAGAAAGAAATGGTCCTTAACTCGTCTACTATTTTTCCCAATCCAAATAGTTTTATCAACCTACTAACCTAAATCTTTTTACTAGAGATTCATTATCATTTCAACTAGCTTTCCAACTTCACTTATAAGTTTCAAACAACATTGTTTCCTTAACAATTCAAATTTAAATTTAAATTCAAATTTCAAACTTTCAAAATTTTCTCAAAAATTTTCCAACGCCCTAAATTTTCGAAAAAATTCGCCAGCGTCTCCTTTGCGCGGCTCGATCGGTAAAACTATAAAATGGCACCACGGCCCCTCAGATTCAAAAAGAAAAGAGAAAGCCAAGTGGTTGGAGAAGAAAATCATTAAATTTCATACAGAAATTGAAATACGTACCTTTTTGTCGAGCAATTAAATTTTATCTTCGAAATCAAAATCTCAATTCCATTTCTTTTAATACACCTGTATATCCTGCTAGCCATAATATCCAATTCCAACATTCAAACCATTTTGCCAATTCCATTACAAAATTTCCAATATATGCTTCTCATATATT
This sequence comes from Allium cepa, assembly GCA_030765085.1. Lineage (NCBI taxonomy): Eukaryota > Viridiplantae > Streptophyta > Magnoliopsida > Asparagales > Amaryllidaceae > Allium > Allium cepa. The sequence continues at coordinate 507,613,744 of CM060944.1, read as the reverse complement.
TTTACTTTACTATTGAAGTTACATATCCATTTTCGTTCAATTTTACATTTCAGTTTCATTTGAATTCAATTCACAATTTCAATTCTATTTGAATTCAATTCTCAATTCTAAATATTGAATTCTATCGATTAACTTTCATTTATATAACTTAAGTTCACATTTATCACTAAACTTTATTAATTTACTTTGATACCAATATCAACTTCATTCAACATTTCTTAAATTATATTTCCATTTAACTTTAAATTCATTTTTATTTACAACTTATATTCATAAATATGTTCATATAGTTTCACTTCTTATATATATAAGTTTATTTCACAATTGTAAATCACTTTAATTATAATTCAATTCTTATAATTCATTTTACTTATACAATTATTCTTTTATTTAGATGTTTTTATTTAACTCATTCAACAACCAAACAATCAACTTATATACACTTTAATAATTCTGAAAATTTATTCCTTTATATATAAAAATATAATCAAGGTAAAATTATTTTATTTACCCAATTTAAAACAATATCGTGTCGAATTGTTCTGTACAAGTGTTTATAAACCCCTTCGGCATAGTTGTGCAGACCGTGCTGATGAAGGTTCATATGCCACTCAATAAACCAATTATCACAATATAAAACAATTTTATATTCACTAACAAATACGCTCTCATAGCTATTATTACACTCAAACTCATTCTAGAGTACTACTGACTCTATCTCTAATGAGTAATACCCAACAAAGCCATGGTTGTCGCTTAACCATATGCTCTGATACCAAATGTAACGACTACGGTTTTTCGTTCACGAATGCCGACATCAATACGTCCACTGTATCAACTGCCGAGCAATCAAAAGCCAAAAAACCGTACCGTTAGGGTTTAAGAAAAAGAAAAAGGTAGAAGAAGAGAGAAAAAGATAGAACAGAACAGAAGAAATAACAGAACAACACCAGAATCTCACAATTCGCAGCGGAACAACATATAATAGATAAATGAATAATTTTTAAACAAAGAACTATATATCGGTTATTACATTACATCACATTTCATTACATCATATCATCAGAGTGTACAACAACAACAACAAACAGCGGAAAAGAAATACTATATACTAGTAATACGCCAAATTCATTCTGATAATTTGAAATTCAAGTCAAACCATCATTCAAATATTTAAAATTAATTAAATATTTTCAAATTAAATTGTTCAAAATTCTGGGTCGTTACAAAACCTTCCAAAAAGTTCAAAAAATCCAGAACAAACACGTGTAGAGCAGCCTTCCCATAAGGTCGAAAGGTTCACAACAGTTAGGAGGAGAGCTACCTTTCGATAAGGTCGAAGGGAACACTACAGTAGGAACAAGGCAAGCCTTTCGACAACATCGAAAGGTTCATGAAAGCTTGAGTAAGGCAACGTTCTGACAAAGTCAAAAGGTTCATCAAGATATCGAAAAACCAACCTATCGTCAAGGTCGAAAGGTCCATGAAGGCATCAGAAAGACAAACCTTCCGACAACGCCAAAAGGTTCATTATGGCATATAAGGGGCAACCCTTTCGACAAAGATGAAAGGTTTGAAGTTGCACATAAAAGGAAAACCTTTCGACCCAGCCGAGAGCATGGAGTCCAAGGGGGGCCTCCTGCATCTATAAATAGGACCCAAGGAGTTATGTTTTGGGGGATCCAATTTCTATCATTCTGATCTTGTAACTTCTTAATCAAAGAATTATAACCCTAATTGAGAATGATTTATAGAAATTTAATAAAAATGAAGCTTTTTCTGAGATATGAAGGGAAGTACTTGGCTTTACTAATTACCTTACCGTTTGCTTGAACCTTTGTTAGTTTAACTCATATTTTCAGGTTCAACCCCATTGGAAGGATTTCGTAGACAAGGATGACAACACTCCTATGCAAGCAATAACCACAACCTTTCGAAGTCCTAAACCCTACAATTTAAACCTTTCGATAAGGTCAACAATTTACTTGGATCCACATCCACTAAAACCTACCGAAACAATTAGCTCAATTGTTTAAGTCTTTCGATAAGGTTGGAATCCACTCAATATAAGTAATTGGACCTTTCGTCAAGGACGGAAGCCCCTGCCTATTCACTGAAGATAAATCAATTGAATCAAAAGAAAGCCTTTCTAGAGACCTCAAGCAAGCTCAACAACGTCAAAAGGTCACTTAATCCAAGTTCTAAACCTTTCGACGTCAACGAAAGGTCTGATACAGAATATATCAATAAATAATCTTAAAAGGAATCACACCCTTTGTTCTCCATGGAAGAGATCCATCCTTCTAAGCATATTTTTGGGGTGTTGACAAGAAATCTCGTTAACAATATCAAATTCATGAAAAACTTGAACTGTTAGGATGATTAAAAGTGCATAAGTAAATGTTAAACTTTTGATAATGAAGTAAGCCTATGGGAATTTGCATGAAATCTAAATAAAAGTTGACATAAAGATACTTTAAGTAAAATATTTCGTCAATAAACTGACGTCAAATGGGTATATCAATGTCGAATGTAGCATAAGTCATACTATAAAGCAACATGTAATGCCACAACTATTATCGAAATAATCAAGTTGCCGACATCAATAAATAATGCTAAATCTATAAACGACATATAAGTTGCTGAAACAATTATGTCGTAAGTTATGGTACCGAATAAAGCTTAATTTATAAAGTTAAAAGTGGCTACCAAAAGATAATAACAAACAGTTAAGTATCGATATCAAATCATTACCCGCTAAGTCAACGTCGAATATAGGCGACAACATTTTTAGTTAATACCGGACTTATTAATGATGCATCTAATGGACATAAGCTTTCTTGTAACAATGACTCATATGCCCCTTAAATAGGTTGTTGCACATCTCTTTAATCATTAACGATATGCAAAATTTTGCGCCATAGATTTTCTAAACCTCAATACTAACTATCAGGATAATGGATCGATAGAGAACTTATTTAATACCTAGCATTATATCAATATCATAAAACATTAGTTTCGGCATAAAAAGCGAAGATAAGTCAATACAGAATGATGTCATAAGAGCTCAATGTCGCTATAGAACGAAGCAGTATTGGATATTGGGTCTAATAAACTATCCCCTTCATTATTAAACTAAGAACACCTAGGTTATCATTATCAATGTCATTTAATTATTAATTGACCAGAAATTCCTTTAAGCAACATAGAAATTTAATGCTAAATTAAACTACAAGCATAAACGATTATCAATCTAACCATTAGTATGAACGTCGAAGCTATATAATCAAACCTAAATTCCAATTCAAAATCAACAACCCTAATTAAACCCTAACAATGATTTTGATTCCAGATTACCTAATTTGCCTTGCTTATTCAATCAATAAAAGGAGAATCATACCTTGATTTTAACTTTTCTGCTAAAAAGCTAGGATCTGTAAATAGTTTTGCAAGTACTGATTCCATTTTCTAGAGTTTTCAATTATAGGTAAGAAATGAATGAAGAGGAAGTTTGTCTACTTATAGAGAAAGAGGAAGATGTATAGTTACCATCGATTCAATTCAAATGAATAGTTAGATTCACTTGGGATATCAATAGGGCAGCAAGCGTTATTGACAAGATAGTTGACCTGAAAGGTCAACGCTTCCATTACACCAGGGGCAAATGTTACTATAATTATTATTTTCGAAGATATACGGTATGCGACATAGTTGTGACATCGCATCAATAATGAATGGCGAAAGAATGGTAATTAGCCAACACCGAAGTCCTATAATGCTACCTTCCATCAATAAAGAGAAATGGACAATATCGTAGATCGTCAATGAAACCAGTGATACCGAAACTCGTCAATACCACATATCGCTTATAAGGCTGAATGAATGATATCATGCCATAGAAATTGGAAACAATGCCGAATGTAAGTAAAATAATGACGAGAAAGATATATGCCAAAATCCATAAATTTTATAACAGCATGGTATAACATTGATGTTGCATTACATTAATGTCATATTCCATCAATGGAGCACTTCTTCCATACAGTAGAAGAATCAATGCCGCTCCAAATTAAAACGGCATCTCTCCAATATCGGCTTATTCTAATATCACCTACAAAGTAATGTCGTCTCCTATCAATACCACTCATCGCCAATGTCGCTGCTATAAATGCCGCTTATCATCAATGCCATCCATTATCAATGTCATGTGTTATCAATGCCACTTTTTATTAATGCTATTTGCTACTGATCCCGCTGTTATCAGTAACGCTTGTTATTAGTGCCGATCACTGCCAACATCGCCATTTATCAATGTCGTTGCTTATAAATGTCATTCCTTAGCAATGCCGCACTTCATCAACCTTCAAAGGAGGCCACGTATCCTTAATACAATATTGCTATCAACATTATCAATGAAGACTATCAAGGTAGAATGGGTGCTAAGCCCCGAAGAACACCATTGAGCAAATGGATGTCATAGTATGACGCCATGCATCATCAACATAGATAATGTTGGAGGTCAAGCATGCCGCATGGATATATGGAAACCATACCAGAACCCTCAACCAGTGTAAATACGGACCAAGGGGCATGAAGAATGGGGCCGATCATTCTTTTCTCATCTCTTACCTTTTTAATTTTGTAACCCTAAATCAATTTGGAGATTTAACATCAAATGCACTATTACACATAGGACCTTGTACATTCAACCATCGTATGAAATATGACTAAGATTTCTTAAATCATGGCTTACTTTCAAATTCCTAAGCGCTTGTGATTTCTTTTAATCATAGCTTGCTTCGAATTCCAAAAGTACTCATATTCTTGACTTCCATTTTTGCATACAATTGCCTATATAAATTGACTTCAAGAATATATAACTTTAACATTATCATGCTTATGGCTTAATCATGGACCAAAGCCTGCTTACTAGCTCCCCTTATGCCTTAACTCAACCAAGTTTCCACTTGTTGAGGTTAATATGGCTTTCCAAAACCTTCAATTAACCAAGGTTACTTTTCCTTGCACTTTTTGGGGTTAATGAAGAATGCATTAGCAGATATTATCGATGAGATAACTTATGTCCAAAATATAGAATGGGATCCTAAAAATTCTAAAGAAGCAATGGCTTCTTTGGATGCTACTTTGGAAAGAAGCAATATATGATGAGACAGATTCAATTCTATTTAATAATACTTAGAAATTGATCGATTTACCTAATGCATCAAAATCAATTAGATGTAAATGGGTATTTCATAAAAAATACAATATAGATGGATCAATGCAAACTTTCAAAGTAAGACTAGTTGCCAAAGGGTTCAAACAATATGAAGGTATTGATTTTTTGATACATATGCTTATGTTGCAAGATTAACATCCATTAGAGTTCTGGTTGATCTTTCTTCCATTCATGGATTGCATGTACATCTAATAAATGTTAATATTGCTTTTATAAAAGGTAATTTAGACAAAGAAATATATATGGAACAACCAGAAGGTTTCGTTATGCTTGGAAATGAACAAAAAATTTGCAAACTTCTTACGTCTTTATATGGATTAAAACCAGCACCAAAAAATGGCATGAGAAGTTTGACCATATGATTTTTTTTATTGGTTTCATGCATGATAATGTAGACAATTTTTTTTTAAATTCACTAATTGTAAGGTTTTATAGTATGTCCCTTGTGGATGATTTACTCGTATTTGGCACAAATATGGAAAGCATTAATGAGACAAAGAAATATCTAACTTCGTGTTTTAAGATGAAAGATCTAAATGAAGTTGGCACCATATTAGAAATCAAAGTAAATAAACATAATAGAGGGTGTGCATTATATCAGTATCATTACATTGAAAAATTGCTTCTTAAATATAAACATTTAATTGTTAAAGAAGCAATTAGTCCATATGATTCTTCTATTAAATTATTTGCAAATTCTGATAGGGTACTAGCTCAACTAGAATATGCAAGCATTACTGGAAGTCTCATGGATGCAATACATTGTACTCATTTAGATTTTGCTTTTGTTGTGCACAAGTTACCTAGATATATAAATAAAACAAGCGTTGCACATTGGAAAGCAGTTTGTAGAATCCTTGGTTACCATAAAAGAACCATTGGATTAGGACTTTGTTATGGAAATTTTCTAGCAGTTTTCGAAGGATATTCAAATGCATGTGGTGCAACACTTGAAAATGAAAATAAAGGGATCTCTGGATGGATTTTACTCTTAGAGTTGGTGCTATATCTTGGGCTTCCAAGAAATTATAACACATTCTACAATGGAAGCTGAATTTATTATCTTAGATGCACCAGGTAAGGAGGGATAATGGCTAAGAAATTTATTATTAAAAATATAGTTATGGATGCAACCCGCACCAGCCAATTCTATGTATTATGATAGTGAATCAACATTGTCTAAAGATTATAATAAGATCTATAATGGAAGTATAAAACATATGAGTTTAAGACATGTATATGTCAGACATGACTGGTCCTAGGAGTTTTGGTATCTAAAAACAATTGCAAAACCAAGACCTTATATAAAATTAATGTGATTATCCCAAATTAAATCATCAAAATAACTTATGTAGTTTGTAAGTAATGAAAAGTGGAAAAACTTTTTTTTAAATACTGTCAAAAATTAAAAAAATTATATATTAATAATTATTAAGAAAAGCAAAAAACAGAAGGTAATGTCGTTTTGCACTAAATTATACAATTTTTTATCGTCGAACAACAAAATTTTCCACAAATAACACTACAGAATGAATCACAAAATAAAATATGTACACAAAAAAATCAAACCATTTGTAGGTCATATCTGATATTTGAAAAGAAAAAATAAATTGATTATCTCATTTAAGAGTTATAATTTATTTGAAATATTTGCACATAATGATCTCAAACAAAAATTCTCTTTTACTAACCGATTTGACTAAGAAACATTAATTATAAATTTTTACAGTAACAAATTTAGTTATTTATTAACAAATTTTATGTAACGACCAGCAAATTTTCAATAATTAAAATTTTTAATTTAATAGGATTTTTGAAATTTAATATTGAAGAAAATATAAATTTGTAAACTATTAATAAAAAATAATAAATAGAACGAATTGCAACAGTATGAATGTAAGTGAATGGCTAATAAGTTGAATGGAATTCAAGTTAATTGAAATAGTGGAAATATTATAATTTTTTTATAAATGAAATGTAAGAAAAAATGCAAGTATTGAATTAATTAGTGAACTTATACAGTGTTAATGGTAATTAAATAAAATTAGTGTTATATATGGGAAATTAAGATGAAATTTGAAGATTTTAATGTAATAAATCATGAACCAATGTTAGTTGCCTCCCTATTATAGTAAAAGACGTGAATAACATGGTTTAAAAATTTAATAAACGAATTTTGGAAATTTTAATTTATAATTTCTGAATTTAATGAAATTGAAATTTAAAGCTGAAATTGATGATTGAATCAACATTTAAGTGATACCTAAATTGGTTTAAACTAGTGTAAATGATTAAGAAATTTAAAAACGATAAAAATTGTCAATTATAGAATTGAAATTGAAAACTTAATTTAATTAATCAATTATTAATTTATTTAATTGACTAGAAAATAGCCATTTTGGCCACTGACTCGGATTTCGATGAAACCAGTTTCATCGGATCCGTAATGGTGAATTATTGTAGGATTTCAAGTTTCGTATCGATCGGACTTGTCGTTTGACCGTATGGGCTCAAAACGCCTAGAAATCAATTTGAAATAAATTGACTTTAGCATAACTTCTTCATACGATGGAATTTGGACTTGAAATCTGTTCCAATGCGTTTAAAATATTTAAAAACATCTATTTTGATTATGGGTTGAAACAATTTCGTTCCGGAATCAGAACGGGCTTTTCGAGCCATTTATCGTTCAGTTTTTCAAACCTAATCAAGCCCATCTATTCTATTTTGTTCAGCCTATATATGTCTGGTCATAAACCCTAGCAGCCTTTCTATTTCTCATTTCCATATGTACAGAAATTTCTGTTGCTCCTCTTTCTCAATGGCAGTCAAACCCTAAATTTCACAGTCCAATTCCAATATCAAATTCAAATCAAAATTTCAAACTCCACAAACAATATCAAATTTTATATGGATTCGAAGCTCTCTGAGAATGCATCTCAGAACTGCAATTCTTTTTTCATTTTGAGTCATCGTTTGATCAGTAATTATTGGAGAATTCTCGCTCGTTCGTTGGTGGTTGATGATCATCGACTGATTGACGGATCAGGGGTACCGGCGTGTAGGGATGGTCACACGTAGTTCATCGACGTGGGTAGTTGGTCAATTCAACGGTCGGATTGTCATCAAAAATTGGATTAGGGTTTCGGTATGGGTGGCGGTCGGTGGCGGTTTTGGCGATCGGAGCGTGCGTGGGGGGTTCGTTGGCGTTGCAGAGGTGGAGGGCGACTCGCCTGGTGAACGCGCATGTGGGGTGGTCGATCGCGCGTGACGGCTTCGGGGTCGCATGCATTTCTGATGGCGGCTAGGGTTCGGTCACTGTTTGTGCGTGAGAGGATGGTGATGACGTGGTAAAATCGTTTATTTTATTTTATTTTATATATATTTTTACCCGCATATCTTCTAATGCTAATAACTTTTGCATACGAGGTCCGTTTCACGTGCGGTTTTTTCCTCTAGGATCGTATCGGAATTCCGGACGTTTTGATGTACGTTTGGATGAATTCTGAGGCCGTTCAAATTTAGTATTTAAATTGAATTTAATTCAAAAGGTGAGTGTTTTAACCCACTCACAATTTCAAAAATTTCTTATGTATGATAAATTAATTTTGATGTGATTAGAAATTTATTTATGAATGTTTGGCATATTCTTAATCATCATTTCAGTTAAATTAAATTTATTGAATTAAATTGTTATTTAATTTATTATTTCATATAAATTGCTAGTTAAATTGTTATTTAATTTATTATTGCATATAAACTGCCAGTAAAATTCTTGTTAAGTATTATTTGTTCTATATTGATGTTATTGATTGAATTGGATGATGATTATGATATATGTTTGATGATTGATATTGGATGAATGGATGTTGTATTTTATATTGTTATAAACTGCAAGTTGTTATAGATTATTATTTTTTAGGATTGCGGTTTGAAATGATGCATAACCGTATTTATGTTTGAAATTACGGATTGAAATGATAAATATCCGTATCACTTGACCATAGGATAAAAAATTATATACAAACACCATGGTATATATATAAAAATATTTTAATATGATTTCTACGGTTTTGTAAAGAAATATATGGCTTATATAAATATTGATTTTAAACGTTATATATATGTTATTTTACTATTTATTTTTTGCTATGTATATATTAGTTTTGAAATATAAAATAAGTTAAATGATAAGGTTTGATTGTTTCTATATAACATAGTTAAGTATCTGTTAAATTATATTGTATATAGAGTTTATAATGACTGAAATAAAAGTAAGGTTAGAAGATAAATATGAAATTGATTTAAATCAAATTATTAAAGAATTATAATCGAATAAATTTGATTTCAAATTTAAATAAAATTGAGATTTTAAAGGGTATTATTTTTATAACTTGATTTTGGTTTAGAGTGATTTAGTTGAATATCAAGTTGATTTAAATGAATATATCATATTAAATAAATTGGAAGAATATCCAGTTACTTGAAGTTTAAAGTTTTATATAAATGATATTGGATTTACTAAATAAACATTTCAAATCTAAATAATAGTAATTGAATTTGATATATATATGGAATTATCAAAAAATTAGTTTTGAAAAGGTGGAATATTTAAAGCTTTGAAATATATAGAAATTTAAATGGTTTATTTAGGCGTTCAAATCTGTATTCAGAATTGATTTGTGAAATTGAAGGAGCTATTTTATTATACAAGTAATTTAATATTTAAACCATTTAAGTGGTGGAAGTTATGTTTCAAAGTTATGAGTTTCAAAGTATTATGATTTGAAAGTGTTATATTTCAAGCGTTTTGATTTCGAAGTGTTATGACGTTGAAAGTGCTATGATTTTTGGAAAGGATATATTTAAAATAAAAATGATATTATATTGATTTAGGTTTTAATAAAACGATATCATATTGGTTTGGTTTTTGAAATGGAAATGATACCGTATTTATATGGTTTTGAAATGGATATTTTATTCTGGTTTTGAAGTATAAATTACTTTGAAATGACCGCGGTGTTATAATAACGTTTGGTTGTTAAAGAGACCGGGATCGAAAGTTGTCATACTCTCTATCAACTCCGAAAACCACTTTAACAATCGTGTATGCGGTGGAGATTCCAGAATGAAGTAGGATGGTGGCAGCGTTTCCTTTGAGGTATATACATAGACCCGACTCTTATGAGTTGGCATAAGGTGGCTAAAATAGGAGCGATTGACGGGCAAAGAAGGTTGCACCTTTTATCAGACACACACCTTCGATATCATTCTATTACTTTGTAATTGATTTGGGCCCTTTTGATTTTGGGGGTGTGGCTCGAGGTGGGCGGTAATAGCTGCTACGCGTTACCATCGGTCTGAAAGCGTAATTGGTATATCTACCCTATCATTGCCTAGTTGTGCCGTGTCACTTACCCTATCGAGCCTTGTACGAGTTTGATTTGTGTCGTACCTATGAAACATCTTCTCGCAGCCTCCCGATCAGAAGGTACGCAGGTGTTTTATAGACTATTGGCACTATTACGTGTTAAGGTGGAAAATGTAAAGCCTTAACGCTATTTAAAAGTAAGTTTATTTTACTAATAGACATTATTATAATAGCGTATATTACTACATAGTAAATAGTTTAACGGATCCTTAGGAGATGTGAATCTCGAGCATCTCTTAAGTTACTACCCTCATGTTAGACACTGGATAGGAGATGTCAAATCCCGTAAACATCTCTGATGTCGTTCCACTCATATTATTTATCGTTGATTTAACTTATATAAGATCTTTTAGTTCTGACTCGAGTGTTTTGTCCTTTGTTCGTCGACGGAAATTCAATCGGTTTAGAAAACCGTCGAACGAATTTAAATTAAAAATAACCGCAAGCGCACGGTGTACGAATGTAGCACGTGGCGAATACAGGTCGATCCATAGGGAATTGTTGATTTAAATTTCCTACTCAATTAAATTACACCAAAGTCGAGAGTGTGTTTAAGCTAGAAAATGAGAAAATGAACTAACTAACAAAAAGAAAAGAAATGTAAATATGAGAGTTAAATGACAATTTAGAGAATAAATCCACTCTCTAGATCATGTAGTTCAACACATGAAATCATGATCTCTCTTTTACGGTCATTAGTGTTTTAATTGATGTGTTTATCATAAGTATGACATATTTGAGCTATTGATTAGCCAACATAAGCCATCAAACTATAACACACCCCTTAAAACACTTACTAACTTTCATGAAACTTGACAAAGAAAATGAAAATGAAATATATTTTAAATATGGCCTATTAACTATTGATTAGAAACATAGACCATCAAATTTTAATTTCAAATCACTTCTTATGCCATAATCATATATTCATGAAGAGGCATTTGTGTTAGTGATTGTTTAAGCATAGCCTATTTGGTGTCAACAATATAGGCTATCAAATTCAACACAAAAACAACAAATAAAACACTTTATTGATCATCATTAGCACAAAAAGAGAGCATGAATTAACAAATAGTTGGAGCTACATAATTAAAGAGCTTCATTACCCCCTTAATTGAAGGGGTTTAGCCTCTCATATTTGTCATCATATGAACAAATGTAGCAAGCAACATTGAATAAAAAGAAGAGGAAAAAGAGAGCAAAATGAAAGGAAAAATTATTCTACTTGCATAAAAGAGAAGATATCTACACTACAACATGAAAGTAAATGAACATGAAAAGGAAAGAGCATGTATTAAATTGCATGAAAAAAAGATTACATAAAATAAAAATGGCTAAATAGCCATGAAAAGAGAAAGAGGAGCTTTCATTTTATTTTTGATCTAAACCAAAGAGAAGGAGGCCTAAGAGAGACTAAAAGAAGAGATGATGTTACATGAAACATAAGGGGTTATTTATACAAGCATGAAACCCTAGTCCATATTTTTGGGGAATGCCCAAAATACCCTTGAGAAAGTGTGGAGGCCAAGTAATCATTAGCTAATCACCATTTAAGTGTACATGAAGCCATTAATTCCATAAGCATGTGCATTAGCCTCTAATTTGTACATTAAGGTAGGTGGGTAGGTGGGGTCCTCCATGTTCTTCACTTTGAATTATTTCCATCTCCATTCTTTTGTATTTATTTTGCATGCATGTGTCTTCATAAAACCACTCCTATCTGAGATCAAATTCCTACACAAATATATATAAATTTCCAATTAATTTTTCTCAAAGAAATATATGCACACAAATGACCGTTTTGCCCCTATATGAAGATGGATATGTGACAATTTGGAATTAATATGGATTTTGGTTAAAACAAGTTAAAATACCCAATATGATCATTTATTTAATTTAAGTAGAGTAAATATGGTGGTAAAAATATGCACATTTACGTGCACATCATCCTTTCAATTTGCTAGGGTCAATCTGAGCATTTCAGGGTTTGAAGACCCTATTTCCGGAGGACGAAGACGAAGATTGTATTATTACTATTATTTACTATATTGTTCCGCCGTATCACATTGTTCCGTTGCATTGTTATTTATTATTCTTTGGTATGTGTAACTCTGATTTTGTGTTGTAAAAGCAAAATCAAATTTTTTGTAAAACAGCTTCATGTACTGTTATTTGATTATTATATTTTGTCATTCCGCTAGGAGATTCTGTTTTGTTTTCTTTTCTTTCTTCCCTTTTCTTATTCACTCCAATAACAATTCGCCATTTTGTATGGTTTGAGTCTGACGCATGTGGTTTATCGTCGATTTAAAACGTACAAAAAGGCGGAATGTTGCATCTGGTATCAAAGCTTTGGTTTAGCGAAAAACCTTAGCTTTGTGGGCTTTGACTCTTTATAAATAAGGTCGTAATACCTTATGATGAGTCGTTGAGAGTATATATATGAGAGTGCGTATTTGTTGGTGTTATAAAAGGTTTTAATATTGTGTTAATTTGTTCCGTTTTGTATTTAAAAACTCTGGTTGGTGCATGGGACGCTATGACATCAGTAGGGATTTCTAAACACTTAATAGGACAGACCGACACAATATTTGTTTTAAATATAGGTGAATGAAATACTTTTGCCCATTACATTTTCTATATATAAAATAAATTTTTTATAAAGGTTATATTTGGTTGTAATATATTGGTTGGTAAGTAGTGAAATTTATAAATATTGGTTGGAAATAAGTTTTAAAATAAAATAAATGAAAATTAGAAATTTTGGACTTAAGTTTCGGGATTTTGAAAACTTCATTCGATTAATTTTGGAATACAATAACAATATTACTTAGAAGTATTTCCTGATATAAATGTTTCAATAAGATTTGAAAGAATTATTTTTAAAGAAAATTTTAGAAAGAAATAAGTTTTGTACTCCCCTCTCTGTTGCTGGAAAATAATTTCGGTGATGAGTGCACGCATCATCGACATTCATTTTCAAGTTTCGAAGTGGGAAGGCCACTTTAGTAGTTTTACTGCAGATTTATTTTAATAAACAAATATAAATTTTAATTTTTTTTAAATATAATTGGACGTATAAATTGTAAGTATATACATTTATCTATTATTTTAAAATAATTTGAAATTAAACCCGGTATTTAGTTCTTAAGTTCTGTTAATGAATAGTTTCAATTATTGTAATGAAATGGAATGTAACTAATTAATAATTAGAACCTTTAATTAAAATAAGAGATTAAATTCTAGGTTATAAATGAAATAACAAGAAAGCTGAAATTTGTAATCTATAAAAAACAAAGGATATGATTATTAAACATTAAATTAATTTAAAGAAATGAGAAAAACTTGTATAATTTTCAATTACATTCTTAAAAAGCATACACATAACTTACCAAAAGATGTAAAAGTTGAAATATATAATAAGAAAATGTAATAGAATATTATACAAGTAAAACTTAAAGTAATGAAAGCATTCAATGAACTCCTTTATAAATAAGAAATTAATGTTATAGTGTTATATTCTTAAGTTATAATTGAAATGTTACTATAATTAAATATAATAGAAGGGTAAGTATTATAAATAAATGATTATAAACTTAAGTAATAAACTGAAATGCTAAAAAAATTGAATGGAAAGGAATACTATTGATAAATAAATGTAAATAAATGAAATCAAGTAATGAATGAATAAATAAAAATGGATTTATGTAGGTATAAGTGCCGATAAGTGAAATAAACACTGAATCAATGGATGGAAATGAAAATTTGCAAGAAATAAATGTAAATTAAAAAGATAAATCATTATATGAATGAAAAGGAAATCAAACAACAAATGTATGAAATGAAATTAAAAGAATGAACTTGATTTATTGTGTGAAATTGTTGTCTGTTTGGTTTATGGTTGTTTGGGCAAGAAATACTTTAAAATTGTTTGGATGTATGAATAATCTATTTAGTTTCATATAAGACTGTTGAGTAAATGATGCGCTTAGTGGTTTATTTTCCATTCTGTATAATATAAAGTTTTGAATCCGAACAACTATTTGTTTTGTTTGATGTGAACAGATAATTGATTTGTGTTGATTTTATGTGATGGTTGTATGCTTTGTTGTAATTGATTGTTGTAATATTGATTTGTTTGTTAGTGATTGAAACAACTTAAATATTTCATTATATATAATTATTAACTCTTTTTGGACTATATAAGTGAAATACAGGTTATGGAAGCAATTGCTACTGCTTTTGGTTTCATAATTAAATGTTGTTTGCCCAACAAATATGTACGTTCTCGGATTTTGATTTCTAGCGATATTATACTATTTTTCCCGTGTTGGGATATATATTATTTTGGAAATTATATGTGATATCTTGTTATATTTGATATTATATTTTCTCCCGAGCCACTCCGTACAAAGGAGACTCTGCCGAAATTTTCTGTAAATTTTGAACTTAGAAATTTTTTGAAAAATGTTTCCAAACTTTACTAATTTAAGTATAAAAAGATTTAATGGTTATAAATTGATATATTTTATTTAAATTATTAAATTTTGAAAATTTATTTGTTTATAAAATTAATATTTTGAATAAGATGCATTGACTACTTAATTCTTTCATTTCCCCTTCTTTTTCATTTTCGGGGACAAAAAGTTTTGAGTGGAGGAGAGTGTAACGACCCATAAATTTTCAATAATTAAAATTGTTAATTCAATAGGATTTTTGAAATTTTATATTGAAGAAAATATAAATTTATGATTATTAGTAAAAAATAATAACTAGAACGAATTGCAACAGTATAAATGTAAGTGAATGGCTAATAACTTGAATGGAATTCAAGTTAATTGAAATAGTGGAAATATTATAATTTGTTTATAAATGAAATGTAAGAAAAACAAATGTAAGTATTGAATTAATTAATGAAATAATACAGTGTTAATGGTAACTAAATAAAATTAATGTTATATATGGGAAATTAAGATGAAATTTGAAGATTTTAATGTAATAAATCATGAACCAATGTTAGTTGCCTCCCTATTGTAATAAAAGACGTGAATAACAAGGTTTAAAATTTTAATAAATAAATTTTGGAAATTTTAATTTATAATTTCTGAATTTAATGAAATTGAAATTTAACGTTGAAATTGATGATTGAATCAACATTTAAGTGACATCTAAATTGGTTTGAATCAGTAAAAATGATTAAGAAATCTAGAAATGATAAAAATTGTCAATTATAGAATTTAAATTGAAAACCTGATTTAATTAATCAATTTTTAATTTATTTAATTAACTAGAAAATAGCCATTTTGGCCACTGACTCGGATTTCGACGAAACCAGTTTCATCGGATCCGTAACGGTGAATTATTATAGGATTTCAATTTTTGTATTGATCGGACTTGTCGTTTGATCGTACAGGCTCGAAATGCCTAGAAATCAATTTGAAATAAATTGACTTTAGCATAATTTCTTCATACGCTGAATTTGGACTTAAAACTTGTTCCATTGCGTTTAAAATATTTAAAACATATATTTTGATATATGGGTTTAACCAATTTCGTTCCAGAGTCAGAATGGGCTTTTCGGGTCATATATCGTTCACTTTTTCAAAACAAATCAAGCTCATCTATTCTATTTTTTTCAGCCTATATATATTCGGTCATAAACCCTAGCAGCCTTTCTATTTCTCATTTCTATACGTACAGAAATTTATATTGCTCCTCTTTCTCAATGGCAGTCAAACCTAAATTTCACAGTCCAATTCCAATATCAAATTCAAATCAAAATTTCAAACTCCACAAACTATATCAAATTTTTTATGGATTCGAAGCTCTCGATGAACGCATCTTAGAACTGCAATTCGTTTTGAGTCAACGTTTGATCAGTAATTATCGGGAAATTCTCGACTGTTCGTTGATGGTTGATGATCATCGACTGATTGACGAATTAGGGGTACCGACGTGTAGGGATGGTTGCGCGTAGTTCATCGGCGTAGGTAGTTGGTCGATTCAACGGTCGGATTGCCGTCAAAAATTAGATTAAGGTTTCAGTATGGGTGGCGGTCGGTGGCGGTTTTGGCGATCGGAGCGTGCGTGGGGGGTTTGTCGGCGTTGCAGAGGCGGAGGGCGACTCGCCTGGTGAATGCAAACGTGGGCGCGAGCGCGTGGGGTGGTCGATCGCGCACGACGGCTCCGAGGTTGCGTGCATTTCTAATGGCGGCTAGGGTTCGGTTGCTATTTGTGCATAAGCGGATGGTTATGATGTGGTAAAATCGTTTATTTTATTTTATTTTATATATATTTTTACCTGTATAACTTCTAATGCTGATAACTTTTACACACGAGGTCCATTTCATGCGTGGTTTTCTCTGCTAGGATCGTATCGGAATTCTGGACATTTGGGTGCTAGTTTGGATGAATTCTGAGACCGTTCAAATTTTGGATTTTAATTGTATTTAAATTCAATTTAAATTTAAAAGGTGAGTATTTTAACCCACTCACAACTTCAAAATTTTCTTATGTGTGTTAAATTAATTTTGATGTGATTAGAAATTTATTTATGATTGTTTGGCATATTTTTAATCATCATCTCAGTTAAATTGAATTTATTGAATTAAATTGTTATTTAATTTATTATTGCATATAAACTGCCAGTTAAATTGTTATTTAATTTATTATTGCATATAATCTGCCAATAAAATTCTTGTTAAGTATTATATGTTCTATATTGATGTTATTGATTGAATTGGATGACGATTGTGATAAATGTTTGATGATTGATATTGGATGAATGGATGTTGTATTTTATATTGTTATAAACTTCAAGTTGTTATGGATTATTATTTTTGGGATTGCGGTTTGAAATAATATATAACCGTATTTATGTTTTAAATTACGGATTGAAATGATAAATATCCGTATCACTTGACCATAGGATAAAAAATTATATACAGACATCGTGGTCTATATATAAAAATATTTTAATATGATTCCTACAGTTTTGTAAAGAAATATATGGGTTATATAAATATTGATTTTAGATGTTATATAAATGTTATTTTATTATCGATTTTTAGCTATGTATAAATTTATTTTGAAATATAAAATAAGTTAAATGATAAAGTTTGATTGTTTCTATATAATATAGTTAAGTATCTGTTAAATTATATTGTATATAGAGATTATAATGACTTAAATAAAATTAAGGTTGGAAGATAAATATGAAATTGATTTGAATCAAATTATTTAAGAATTATACTCGAATAAATTTGATTTGAATTTTAAATAAAACTGAGATTTTAAAGGGTTTTATTTTTATAACTTGATTTTGGTTTAGAGTGATTTAAATGAATATTAAATTGATTTAAATAAATATATCAAGTTAAATAAATTGGAAGAATATCCAGTTATTTGAAGTTTAAAGTTTTATTTAAATGATACTGGATTTATTGAGTGAACATTTCAAATCTAAATAATAGTAATTGAATTTGATATATATGGAATTGTCAAAGAATTAGTTTCGAAATGGTTGAATATTTAAAGCTTTGAAATATATGGAAATTGAAATGGTTTATTTGGGGGTTTAAATCTGTATTGGGAATCGATTTGTGAAATTGAAGAAGCTATTATATTATAAGTAATTTAATATTTAAACCATTTGAGTGGTGGAATTTATGTTTCAAAGTTATGAGTTTCAAAGTATTATGATTTGAAAGTGTTATATTTTAAGCGTTTTGATTTCGAAGTGTTATGACGTTGAAAGTGCTATGATTTTTGGAAAGGATATATTTGAAATAAAAATGATATTATAGTTATTTGGATTTTAATAAAATGATATCATATTGGTTTGGTTTTTGAAATGGAAATGATATCATATTTAAATGGTTTTGGAATGGACATTTTATTCTGGTTTTAAAGTATAAATTATTTTGAAATGACCGTGTGTTATAATAACGTTCGGTTGTTAAAGAGATCGGGATCGGAAGTTGTCATACTCTCTGCCAACTCTGAAAACAGCTTTAACAGCCGTATACGGGGTGGAGATTCCAGAATGAAGTAGGATGGTGGCGGCGTTTCCTTTGAGGTATATACGTGGACCCGACTCCCGTGAGTTGGCATAAGGTGGCTAAAATAGGAGCGATTGACGGGCTAAGAAGGTAGCACCTTTTATCGGACACACTCTTTCGATACCATTCTATTACTTTGTGATTGATTTGGGCCCTTTTGATTTTAGGGGTGTGGCTCAAGGTGGGCGGTAGTAGCTGCTACGCGTTACCACCGGTCCGAAAGCATAATTGGTATGTCTACCCTGGCATTGCCTAGTTGTGTCATGTCACCTACCCTAGCGAGCCTTATAGGAGTTTGATTTGTTTCGTACCTATGGAGCATCTTCTCGTAGCCTCCCGATCAGGAGGTACGCAGGTTTTGTATAGACTATTGGCACTATTACGTGTTGAGGTGGAAAATGTAAAGCCTTAACGCTATTTAAAAGTAAGTTTTTTTTACTAATAGACATTATTATAATAGCATATATTACTACATAGTAAATAGTTTAACGGATCCTTAGGAGATGTGAATCCCAAGAATCTCTAAAGTTACTGCACTCACGTTAGACACTGGATAGGAGATGTCAAATCTCGTAATCATCTCTAACGTCGTTCCGCTCATATTATTTATCGTTGATTTAACTTACATAAGATCTTTTAGTTCTGACTTGAGTGTTTTGTCCTTTCAATTCGCTCAGGTCATTTTGAGCATTTCAGGGTTTGAAGACCTTATTTCTGGAGGACGAAGACGAAGATTGTATTATTACTATTATTTACTATATTGTTCTGCCGCATCACATTGTTCCGCTGCATTGTTATTTATTATTCTTTGGTACGTATAACTCTGATTTGTATTGTAAAAGTAAAATCAAATTTTTTGTAAAACAGCTTCATGAACTATTATTTGATTATTATATTTTGTCAATCCACTGTGAAATTCTATTTTGTTTTCTTTTCTTTCTTCCCTTTTCTTATTCTCCCAATAACAATTCGCCCTTTTGTATGGTTTGAGTCTGACGCGTGTGGTTTATCATCGATTTAAAATGTACAAAAATGTGGGATGTTACATCTTATATTAACTAATCATTAAAAAATATTTATCCCAAATCAAAAATTATTCTACAATTATTCTAAAATAACAACTATTTCTAATTAACTAACTATCACAAATCGTCCCATGTAAGAATTATCCTTTACTCAAATGTTGCCTTGCATTAACAATTATCCCAATAAACAATTATTCATTACATTAGCCCAAAATAACAATTAACATTATGAATTACCCCAAATTAGATACGTAAAATTAGGGTCGAGGGAAATAAAAAATAAATAGAAATCATCACCTTTTCAATTTAAAGTTATGGAAGATGAAGATACAGCCACACGTTGCTGCATCCTCCTGATGTTGCCGTTGATAGGTGTTGCCTTCCCTGCATTGTTGTTGCAAATTTATTATCTAATGTGTGAAATTTTTCCTATTGCGTGCATTTGCTTCTTTTTTAACTTTTCTTGTGTGATGCGACATACCGGTGCCTTAGATATGTATGGGCTCAAAGCGGATGCTTCAACTACTTCACCTAGAAGGCCGCCCTGACGTTAAAGAATTAATTGTAGATAGTATCATTACTATTATATTTTCAAGATCAAAGAAAAATATTGCTGACCTCACTAACAAAAGGATTACCAAGATAAATGGTGAAAGTTGTCTGTTGTACAATGGGTCTAAAGCTATTCTATTCACTTGTGATGAAACCAAACCTAACTTATTGTCTACTTTTTAGAAGGCAAGGACAAGTTGTTGACAAGTGATTAATAAACATTAAATGTTAATGTTTATACAGTTACATTTTGTGGTGGCTATTTGTTCATAGTAATAAGGACATAAAAGAATGAACACCTATATGAACATAAGAGACAATGTTTCAATAAAGTTTGGATAAAACTTTAAAAACATTCATGAAAACTGAGGAAATTAATAGCCAGTCTAAAGTTATGACATTTTACTGAAGCATAATAACATCAATGTGCAGAATTTTGGTTTAAGTATTCACTACCAAATATAACTAAATATATGAACTAACAAGAAAATTCAAAACTGAAAGGTAACTTTCTTGTATGAATAAATGTATAATGTTACAATCTAATGGGGGATTATTGTGATTACTAGGATCCGTGTAAAGAATATTATTGAATCTGATTCTAATATAAACACAGTCATTAAGAGCATAAGAAATTGGAAAGCGAAAGAGAGACATCAACTTCAAAAAAAAGTAAGAAAGGAAAAAACTATTATTCCTATGGAATGATGATAGGGCATTTGAAGAGAGCCTGTAGATAATTTATGAAGCAAAAGAAAGGATACGAATAGACCTCCAATCATGGAAAGAAGAACCAAGACTCTACCTACAAATCAAGCATGGTTCAACAGGATGAGTCTAAAATTGTTGCAACTATATCAAAGTTAAATATTGATATGGTAATAGAATTAAACATGGTCGATAACGCCAAGGATACCGGTTGGTGGTATGACCCTAGTGCTACTATATATATATATGCAACAACCAATTCATGTTCAAGTTCTACGAGAAAGTTTCCAAAGACAACAAAGTACTTGTGAGCAACCATAATATGTCTACTGCCATTGGAAATGGGACCATGGAATTGGAATTTATATTTGGAAAGAAACTTGTTCTTGTAAATGTTTTACATGTTTTATAAATTAGGAAAAAACTTATCTCAACAAGTCTTTATTGTAGTAAAGGTGTAAAACTTGTGTTTGATGGTAACAGTCTCATATTGTCAAAAAAATGAATATTTGTTGGAAAGAGATATGCTTGTAACAACATGTTCAAATTAAGTATCAATAAAATGAATGAATGAATTTTGTTCTTGATTCATTTGATTTATGACATGGTGGATTAGCACATTTAAATTTTAAATCTTTAAAGTTTATAGCTAAAGAATGTTTAATCTCGTATGAAGATAAAATTCTATCTAAATGTGAAGCATTTATTGAAGCCAAAATATGCAAATAGCCGTTTCTAGAACCTGAAAGAAATATAAAGTTGTTGTGGTCAATTCATTCTAACAGTTGTGAATTAAATGGTATATTAACTAGAGGAGCGAGTGAATATTTTATTACTTTTATAGATGACTATTCTCAGAGCCGGTTTTGAGAATTGCTAGTGAGTGGCCCGTGCTTCGCACACGGGCGTCGATATACCATGGGGTCCTTAATATAAGCAATGGAAATGGAATGGTACATCGTAGTGTTGAGCATATATTGCGAATACACACTAGTGGACATTGTTATTCAAATTCATGTATCATGGAAAACAATGTGTGTGTATCTGCAAGGGTAATGTACGGAACAACGGCAGCCATACGTAGTAAGCTAAAATGGAGCGGATTGTTATTTAAAATACAAACATGTAGTACATACGAAAGCAAATAAAGTCAATGTCATACATAATGATGCGTATGGGAAAAAAAGGTGTGATAAATAAGAAGAAAAAAGTGTTAATGAGTACAGTGAATGGAGAAGTATTAGGTACAAACGGATATAGAGTGAATGCACTATAGCTATGATATCATAAAACGGTACAAATTAATTTCGTTGTTTCTTCTCTCGAACCCTGGGTGCAGTTGACACTGCATTCTGCTGTTCTGTATCCACATCCTGTAGATAAG
Source organism: Allium cepa (assembly GCA_030765085.1). NCBI lineage: Eukaryota > Viridiplantae > Streptophyta > Magnoliopsida > Asparagales > Amaryllidaceae > Allium > Allium cepa. The sequence continues at coordinate 507,591,345 of CM060944.1, read as the reverse complement.
GAAAAAAAGTAGGGCTTAAGTTTAGAAGCATTAAAAATGTATCGGTAGCAGAAGGTGATGACAGTAACTGGATATGAAGTGTCATAGTAATGTTTTGAAAGGCGAAACAACTATAGGCAGAAGTGTCCATGGATACAGCAGTCAAGCATAGTTGTGTATGGACAAATATGTGCGTTGTGATATATTTGAAGAACGTACTGTGGGAGGATCAGTTAAGCGCTGTGTGTGAGATATATATTTGTTGGCAAACATAGTATTTTGCAGAAGGAAAGAAAATATTGATAGAACTAAGTACTGTCAACGGAAAGTGGTGGAAAAAAGGTTAAAAAACTGCACCTGAATAACAATTCCTTTTCGCATTGTCCTTCTGGTGACCGAGCATCAGAAGCACGCATGAGTGGATGATTGGTACTGTCGTCCTCCTATCCAAACAAATGAATGTCCTTTCTATGATACCAGTTGGACAGACAAAGAAATGTAATAATTGCATATCATACCTAGTCAATACGTTTTTTCCCTTTGATATCTGCATCCGACGATGGCTCATGCCCAACCGTTTATGAAGGAGAAAGTAAGTTAGAACTTTGATCACTAGGTGGAGTGAGCTATAATTTTCAAGTGTTACGAAACATAGAAAAACGTCAGTAATATAGAAAATAAGTATATATACTGCAGGTTAATATTTAACCATGGTCGAGAACAAACCGTCTCAGACACAGATATGTTTTTCATGATTTTTCTAGCAGTAAGGTAAGCGTCTGGATTATTCATCTCATAGTTACTTGGTCTGAATTCAAACATTGCTTCTGTTCCCGAGAGGTTGCGGAAAATGTTTTCAATTTTATGGACCCCGTTTTCCTGCAGCGGTAAACAATATTTTAAATCACAGTGTGTATAGAATGTCGTTACTAACGTTAAGTCGACAGGGTTCAATGCATATCACTGTAGACGCAGTTGATACGGCTATGTACACGACATTGAATGGTGAAGCAGAACAACGTACTATAAGTTTGGATGACGCGATGCGTAACTGGGCGTTAACGAATAGAGCAAAAAAAGGAATATAAACAAGCCAGTACAATTTGAAAAAGGTAGGAGCGGAAGATGCATAAAAAATATCTAAACAGTCAGTATTCACGTAATTTTGCAATCATAGCTTCTACTTGCTAGTGTGCCAATTCACCACATACAGGTTCCGAAATGAGCAAATAAGTTAGAGGTTGATCACTGGCACGGTCTAACACGGGGTGAACAAAGTAACTGTGACGGCCCGAACGTGTCATCAAAAAACGGTGGACAATGGATAAGTTAATGTGATAGTACAGTTCATCCGTTACGCAGTAAATAACGGTCACATATTAAACCAAATTGGATCAGTGCATAGTGTAAGTAAAGGCTTGAAACCCATAGTGATCTAACACTACAGCTGTTGTCTATTATTTCAACTGCTAAATTAAATGCGTAACTATGTTATTTTACCGAGTTAAGTACGGCAAGCATGTCATCAACTTTATGTCCCAGTAGACATTCCGCCTCCTTGTCAAAAGCGGTGATTGTAGCAGATGTAGAGGAGTCCAATATGTCAACATTTAAACGGTACCTAACAAATATTTTTTTCAGTAATCGTATTTATTTTCTTTCCATGAAAAGAAAGAAATATGCAAAACAAAGAATTTGACAAACGGTACCTGTTTACCGGTTGGCTACCATTCGATGGCATCCGGAGCAGAAATATTTAGTGCCCTCAAAGTGAGCTGTGGACTTGCAGACCGTGCATGAAAGATAACTCCACGAAGAACTTTTCAGCTGCACAATGGTTGCCGCGACGACATATATTTTACCCTAAACAAAAGTGCTGTCATCATATTTGTAGAGCTGCAGGTGGATATATATATATAGCTATATTACGGTAGTTCAAAATATTACGTAACTTATTAGATCCCAGCACTAATGCAATTTCGCGTGCCAAAAAAAGGGGGCGAATGGTATGTCGTCTAATTATTTAACAGGTCAAAAAGTGCACGCAGGTGGACAAACAAAAAAAGTAGTATATACGGTAAGTTTATTATTTGCAGCACAGGTAGAAAAATGTATGCGTTCATGAGTATATTGTTTCCAATCAAAGGGATAGCATGTGCCAAAAGATTCGTATGAATATAGTACTGTAAAAAGTGAAAGCAAAAAATGCATTACGGACAACCACACAAATGAAGGAAAATAGCGTGTAAAAGTATTGCAAAAAACAATATTACTTTCCTACGACAAAATAGTTGGATGGAAAAGATAATCATCAATCTTTGGATGCAAACATATGTTATGTGCATTGATAGGCAATCAAAGTCTCAGACAGTTGAATATAAGTTGTGAGGCAGTCTTCACTAATTAGCATGGTGACGACCTGTGTTGGTGATATTGCAGTGCACAAGAGAAATAATAGTAAAGCATTAAGATGTACACAGGGCAACCCAAGTAAGACCTCATTTATTATTTTCGTTTGTTTATAAACTGATGTATGCCCAAAATTGAAACAGAGCATAATTGGTAGGGGTAAAAGAATTATGTACAATCAATGAAAGGGGATGGATGGCGGTGGTCAAATTTTGTGATTATGCGTGCGTAAGAGCAACGTACCCAACAGTTAGCAGTCTTGACGTCAGCCAACAGCTAGGCAAGCGTTGCGTTTTTTCTTTCTAGTACAGAAGAACGGTCACCACAGGAGTGGTCTATATACTCAATCTTTTTTCCAGCATGTTGGTTTGATCTAAGCAGGTGAATTAACAGTGGCAAATGAAATGAAACGGTCAAACAAATGCACAGCGTGTTAAAAAATCATACCTAGATTTAACGACGTCTAGTTCAGGCAAGTCAATGTCCACGTATATTCTTGTTGCTTTAGTAGAGCTGAATGTAAACGCACCTGACAAAGATAAACGTAAGTTAGGGGACAATTGGTTTGTGGTGGAAATAGCTAAGTACAGTGATCAGCAATGTACGGCCATATGTAGCGACTGTAAGGGAAGTGACAACAATGGTAGGCGAACTCTCAAACTTGTCTATCACGTATTGGTCAAGTAGATCCCTCTGGCTTGCCCGAAGCGATACAACACTTGTACTCCCACTGGGCGGTAAATAAGATTAGTATAAGGATTGGTTGACTGCAGTTTAAAAAAAATGAAATTTCACCACCTGTTACTTTCCACATGCAACTCTCTTTTTAGTGTTTGTGTCCCGCTTTTAGAAGTTATAGCAAACACATTAGACACAGCTCGTAACAGACCACCAAAATCTGCAATAAGCCAAAAAATGAACAACACAACTGTGCATAGATTCACTAAAGAAGACGGGTGTCGTACACGATGGAGAGAAAGAGTACCCGTAAGATTATCCACACGGCACAGTCGAGTTATAAGTGTGTTTTCCTCAGCAAAGGAAAACTTATATCATGGTATTGTGTTCGTTACATCTTCTACCTTTACCGCTCGAGTATCTGTACGTAGAACTATTATCCAATTGTCATGTACAGTCCTGTATGTTGCTTCGGCATTTTGGACGTTGAACCGTGTCACGTCGTACACTGAAGGTTCTCGAACACGTGTTCAAACTGACGCAGTATATGCTTTCGAACTGTGCCAACCTTCTCATTTCCCTGTCACAGTCCATAGCAAACTTAATATATGGGTCCAAACAGACCCAGATTTAAATATTTTGCACCTATGTGTCAACTGTATAGTACATACAGTCCAAGTGGAAAATGTGAGCGTGGGGAAGAAAATGTATGTACATGGATGAATATGAATTAGTGTCGGTGCATGAGTATGGAGTAAGTGCAGCAGTAGTGTGGATGAAACTGAAGCACAGTCGACAGTTAAAACCACTCACAGTGCACGAACAGCAGAAAACGCATTCACTCAGTCGGACAGACGTTAGCCGAGGGAAATGGATCGTTAAAAAAAAAGCACACTAACCAAATGAGTGACAGTAGTAGCTACTAACATAGCTCACTGTCGATAAGCTGCATGTTTAACTCGTAAACCTCATTCGTTCTCTGACTGATCAATTTCCATAGCCTAGCCACCTGAACACGAACTGTATTCCAGTTTGTACCAAATACCACTTCCGACAGCAGCAGGCTGTTCGTGGACATTGTAGAAAGCTAGTTGAGAAGAAAATAGAATATATATTTTTGGAATTTTGTGCCATGCAGGAAGAAGAGCTTACACTATATCGGCAATTACCCACGTTCCAAAGGAAGTTTTTGAACTGCTGGTATAATGGTTCACATTAACATAACGTCCCACTTTATGCGGCAACTGCTAATTAGTTGACATTAATTTCCTGTTGATACTGGGTTTGGTCCACAACTTCAATGTAAACAAAGCACGGATGTAAGTGCTGTCATTTCGAAGACTAAAATGCAAATGCTCACAGATTATTGGTTGCACATAAGTACAAATGTACCCCAAATCAGGACAACCGTATGTGCAGTTAATGTAGTTTAGTATATAAACATTTGATTCTAATATGTGGTTTGCGTTGCATTATTCATCAGTTGAATTGAGAAAAAATGAGTTAAGAAGCACTGTTAAAAAAAGAATCAGTTTATGTTTTACACTTTTACAGAAAAAAGATTGAGTGCTAACATACGATGGGGTTAAATTTGATGTTAAACGTGTGCGTTCAACATTAGTACAACCTGAGTGCTATAGTAATTTGGTGTAGTAAAAAATATCGGCACAGCGATCGTGTATGAAAGTAATGTGGGTCGGTTACTAACGGTTGGTACTGTTAATCTTAATATTTTCATAAAGTTTTAAGCAATATTAATCTTAATAAGGATGAAAAAAAGGTTAACAGTTGGTAATATAAATTCCTTAGATCACTTATTATGACATGGTGTATTACTGGTTTATCGATTTATGTAAGCATTTAAGCTTAAAAGATCCATGTCAAGTTCAAACCAGCCAGGATAAGAGAAAAGAAGAAACATTGACTGATTATGTTTCAAACAACTTGGGTTACTTAAAAGTTGAATTGTGTTACAACGCATGCTAGTATTTATACACATCAGTATCTCTTACGAATAAGCTGTCCGAGGATTCAACCTCTTACTGTTCAAAGCCTTATTCATCCATAGCTCATATTATGTTTGCAATCCATTCATCCTACACTTTTAATATGGTAATCAAATAAGAAATAAAAACTGTAGAAAACTACTTGTGAAAAATTCAAATAATTTTGTCAAGTTTGAATTTCTAGTGATTCATCGTTACCACTTTACAATACAATTTGGTAGTTTATGATATTAAAATGGGATAACACAGAGTTTATCTTGCTAAAATGTCATACATTTAATTCATTTTTGTAAAGATCACATATGAGAATGTCTCATATTCTTTGTCAATTTTTTTGCAAACTGTGCGTAATTAAGAACAAAACAACGATAAACTCAAAAAATGCATGTAAAAATTAAAGAACCACACCTAGTTTAACAGCTTGGTGATTGGATTATAGATGCACATATGTAATAACCATGGTAAAACAATTGGAATTGGTACGTAAAATACGGACTGTATAGTTCTTAATCAACCAGCAGCCCATTACAAATGTTTTCTTTGTTTTGCCTGCATATAAAGGCTTGTATAATATCATCTTCTTGTGTGTAATCAAAAAACTACTAAAAAGCAAATATAATAAATACAATGTCTTCTTAAATTCTGTCAATTTCACACACATTTAGCGTCGACCCAAAGCATTGTCAAACTGTAATGTTTGAATTCATCTCGTTACTGAAACATATAATACAAACAACATATAGATGAAGAAGCTGCATTTCTGTTCCTACAGTTTTACCACATACGTTAAGTTTTTAAATTAGTAACATCCTATTACCTATTACTGTATTAAATGGATAGTATGCTTGAATATGTAGTGTCAATATATAGCATGCATCTGTAAGTATGTAGTACAAATAAACTTCGCAAGACGACATACACGCTATCACCGAGTAAATCCAAAAAATTAATATGATAAAAAAACATGATATTGGTGTGCATTGAAATATTCATTTTAGTTATAATCAGCTACCAGGACTGTACGGCCATCCACAAATTCCCAAAAAAATTGCATAAACATTACAGCAGAAGAAACAGATACATACACTGTTCAGTGTTATCGAATTAACATGCAAAGTCCGTATATTTCCAGTTACATCACCAATTGAAACATCGGACAACACGTGTTGTCTGTTAATCGAGTATTATGTAACAGCAATTGCAGAACTAACACAGAGAGCAGAGGAAAGGAGGCAGGGAAAAAAACTCAGAGAAGTACTTTAGATCAGTCCAGTAACAGTTCGTCACTAAAATACTGTCGGACGAACGTAAAAGAGACGAACGAAGCTTACGCAATAAAAGCAGCAGTGGTAGACATTGGAAGGACATGAAGTGTTTTGATACTCGTCGGATACGCAGTTTAATTGAAATATGCTATTTGCTGTAGGATTAGAATTCAAACCACCAATGGAGAAGGTGTGCTTGCATTCATCTGCCTCAACCATCTTCAGATTCAGTTTGCTGAGAAACCCTAATCAAATTAAACCTAATACAGCACAAGGTTACAGTAATAGTTTGAAATGTAGTTGACTAGCGGGGTTAAAACTGCACAAATTGTTCACAGTGTATTTTATTCAAATTCATCAACGTGTTTTGTGACGACCCGGAATTTTTAGACATTTGAAATGGGAGTATTTAATTAATTTTAAATATTCGAAAGTTAATTTTTAACTTGAATTTCAAATGTCAATATTTATTGGATAATTAAATATTGAATTTAATTATCAGAATTGGGTATATTATTGAATCTGGGATGTTGAGCCTGATAAAAACAATTTGAAAGCTTGTAAAATTTATATCGTTTAAATTGAATTTAAAAAACAGCCTTCCGAGGTGCAGTCTCGGAACCCGATGGAACCAGTTCCATTGGATCCGTAATATTGAATTATTATCGGATTTCAAATTTCGGAGTGATTGGAGTTGTGTTGTGAGCATACGATATGTAAATGCATAGAAATGTACACCGAGACAAATTGAATCTAAATAAATATGTTTGCTTTTCCTTTATCCGACCATAAGTACACTTCGCCCCCATTGTGTCTCGTTCGTACCCCTCTTATTTTCTTCCTTATCTCCTCTTCTCAGAATGGCCGAAGTCATTCTTTCGTTAGAAATTTAATCCCGTCGTCCTTCATTTAAATCGAAGGCAATTAGTTCCTCTTCAAACTAAATCATGACCGAAGCGTAAAGGGGGATAATCATTATCTTCTCGTCGAAAGAAAAAAAAATCGAAGTTAGTTCGAAAATGGCGAGCCATTCCTCCTTCGTTCAGGTCAGTTCTTGTGCGAGCATCGAGGCAAGTTTCACGGCCAGAGCAAGTTCGATGGCGTGCGTACGGAGTTTGTAGGGCTCGCGAGTTGGGTTCGATCGAGGGAGGGGAGCAACTCGATCTGGGTCGAGTTCGATGAGGCCTACAGCTCGATGGTAGGCTCGATTTCGAATCGCGAGGAGCATCGCAAGTCCGAAATGGAGGGGTTTGACTGCATCGAGTCTGGTCGAGCGTGCGAGGTCCGGTGGTATCGTGGTGGCGATTTCAGTGGCAACGTGAGGGTGTGCTCGGGTCTGATAAGTAAGGTAATTCAAATTTTTTTTTTTTAGTTAAATAAATTTATAACTCTTTTAATCCCAGTTGTCCATTTATCAAGTATCAGCATATATATATGTCTATAACTCAGTATGTTGTTTTCAGTAAAAGAAAAAAAAACAAAATGTTCACTGTTTAATTTTAACATTTTAGAAGTTAAATTTATATGTACACACTAGAAATTTATATAAGGCTTGGGAAGGAAATTTTATAAGGATTGGTGATAAAATTGAACAGTTGATTTATTTGGTTACTAAAAGAACAAAAAGGGAAAAGAGGAGAATTAGTTTAAAACTAATTAATAGTTAAATTTAATAAATTGTCTGACTAATTCAAATATTTATAAATTATATAAATATTTTATCCTATTAGTTATTTCAAAAGAAATGGGTTGATGATTAAACTATTTTAATTAACTTATTTAAGTATTGGGTTGCTAAGGATAATTTGTTAAAGAAATTTTGGTTTAAAAATCTAAAATTAAATTATAAATTAAAATAAACAAGTAAATGTTAGTCAATTATTGGATTAATTCAAGTATTAATAAAATCATCTAATGTGTGACAAGGTCAAAATCTGATAGAAGCAAGCCGGATTGGGTCGGATTGCAAAACAAAAATCAAAGGTGAGTTAATCCCACTCAGTTAAATTTAAATTTAATGATAAAATTTAAATAATTGTTGGATGGTTGAATTGATTGATGTGATATAGTATGATATTTTGGAACTGGTATATTATGTTGTGCTAACGTCTGTGGATGCAGGAAAACAGGTTGGAGGGATCCAACTGGATCCCTCAACATTTATTTAAATTATTTAATACCCTCTGATGTGATTATTTTATATTCTGTGTTGAATATTACTGATAATTGGAATTATTGAATGCTATGGCTTGGTTGATATGATTTGGGTATGATGAATTACCAAAAAGTATAAGTTTGATTTTGGAAATGAAAATAAAGAAGTGAAATTGCAAGTAAAATAATTATAGAATAAATTTAAGAATGACTTGGAAAAAGAAATAAAGTGACCTTAAAATTCTAATAAGTGAATCTTGAAATGGAAAGGAAAATTTAAATAAACAGAAAGTTAATGAATTTTAAAATGCAGTATTATTAACTAAAAGAACAAACATTTATTTAGAATTTAAGATTTGGATTATTGAAAGAGTAAAGAAGAAATAAAATAAAATAAAATAATAATAATTAAGTCCATAACTATTGAATTTGAAAATGAACTGATAAGTAAAGGAATTTATTTCAAATGAATAAATTGGAAATCAATTTGGAAATTGATTTAAGTGAGTGAAATTGTAATTTCTCTCTGAATAACCAAGTACGTTTTTTTTAAAGCAAATTTTTGAATATAAATTAAATGTTTTAAAGTTGTTTTTAAAGGAAGCAAGTTTTGTAAAATTTATTATTTCTAATATTTAAAGTCTAAAATAAGTATTTTCTTTTAATCTATTTTAGTAGTAATTATTAAGAAGTAACTTAGTATTTTGTTTTTAAAAGGAGAAATCTAGTTTTATATTTTATTAAGTTACTTCATTTTCAAATATTCATATAGTATGGTATTTTTAAATAAATTATTGATGTAGTTTTAACTTAAATGTTTTAAAGAATATTTCAAAGTAAAGTGTTTTTAAATTAGTTTTAAAAAAATCTAGTTGTGTGCTTGGTAATTTCAGAGGAGATAGAAATATTTGAGAAAGTTTATTCTGGAAAGAAAGATGGTTTTGAACTGTTTTCAAAGGTTGAAAATAGAAATATATATTTTTGAGGTTAATAAATAATTTGGGCAATTATTTATTATGTGATGGATGTTGTGAATATTAATTGATAGTTAAATAACTGACTATCAATATTGGCCAAATGCGCTGATGTTTCGAAGAGACCGGGATCGAGATTTATTTCTCGAAAACCACTTCGATCCGGTTTATACGTTTTCGTGGAAAAACGAGTTTGGATGCGAAGATGGAGCAGTGAAGTGCAAGGGCTAGTCGCTACTAATCCTGAGGATATTTCCAAAATGGATGTAGTAGGAATAGTGCCTTCGGTTCCGTTCGAACCCGGGATGGACTTGTATGGACGAATGCTTGCGAAACATCGTCACGAGGGCGATGGGCATTCTAAGTGCAACGTTCTAAAAGGTAACGCTTAGCCTCAAGCCTCATCAAATGGGAATGACTGAAAATCAGTGGATATGCAGCAAGGTTAGGTGGGTAGCACCCAAGCAGGGTGAGGTCATTCCAGTCTAGATGTCCCTTATTTCTTTTTCGGCTTAGTGGGCGGTTGCTGATCCCAACCGCGGGGTGGTCTCACTCGGGACTATCCAGTAAGGGATGGTTCCGGCCTTGTGTTGCAGGGGATGAAGGGAGTAATCCTCGGTACGGTGATCTAGGCCCCGTACTGTGACAGGTGGTACCCCAGTGCCTAGTCATTAGTTGGAAATCCATTCTCCCTACGAGCCTTGTACGAGTTTTGTTTGTATTACCCACTTTTGTGGCTAGTAGCTGGAATTTAATAATGTAACAATTTCGGCTATTTTATAAGTACTTGTGTATAGACCCTATTATAATATCAGAGGATTTCTATAAAAATGTTTTAGCTATCGTAAGGTAAAAACCCGACATGTTTATTTGTGGCGTGGTCTTACGAGATGCTTTTGTTTTCAAAGGATTTTTGAAACTTTAATAATAAATTGGGTGTGATTTTCTCACGCTGGTAATCCAGACTGACTCGGGTGTTATTTAACTGTAATGCTCGGGTCAGACCGAGTATTATAGGATACAGGATATGATGCTGTGGAGCTCAGGAGACGAGCTGGATGACGAAACGTACTCTCGTACTTGTATATTTATATACGTATTCCGCTGTGTTGAGTTGTTGTGTACCCATTTGTATGATATTGATGTTGAGTTGTGACTGATGTATTCTGATGATGTAATGTATGTAAACATATATATTTGATTTTGAGTAAAGATTAGTTACTATCTATTATATTTTATTCCGCTGCGATGGTTAGATTCTGATGTTGATTTTGTTTTTCTCTTCTTCTACCTCTTCTTCTTTAACCCAAATGGTTCGTATTTCTATACAACTTGAGTTGATTTAGGTAGAATAGTGTTGACTCAAGGGATACGGAAGTGCGGGTCGTTACAAGTGGTATCAGAGCTTAGGTTGGCGACAACCTAGGCTTTGGTGGGAATTACTCAAGTAGAGTCTGTAGTACTCTTTAATGAGTTTGAGTGTATTAATAGATATGAGCGCGTATTTGTTAGTGAATATAAAATGGTTTTATATTGTGTCGATTGGTTTATTGAGTAAGTTATGGATTCTGGTCAATACGAGTAATTAACGTTATTGATAGGGATCTCTAAACACTTAAATAGAACAATTCGACACAGTATTGTTTTAAAATAGGGTAAATGAAATAATTTTACCCAAATTATTTTTGTATATGAAAGAAATAATTTTCAGAAATTATTATAGTATTTGGATGCTTGATTGTTAAGGAAGGATAATATTAAATTATTAACGCTATTGTGTAAAAATTGAATAAGAAATTGAAACTTATAACCAAAGTTGAAGAATAAATCTATATAACAAAATGGAATTTGAAAATATAGATTATAAATGAAATGTATAAATTGAGATAAATTAAGATTTCCAGAGCAATGTTGAAATAAATCGGGATGAATTTCAAATTTGGAAATTTGGGAAAAGTTTAAATTCCTTGGATTTGAAAATGGTTTCAAAGTTTTGGAGAAATAATAGTGGTATTATTTCGGGAATATTTTGAATTGGGATTGAATATGGAGAGATTTGGAATTTAAAAATATTTGAAAGGGACTTTAAAGAGATAAAAGCATCTAATTCTTTTTCGGTCGCTGGAAAATAACGTCGATGATGACTGCAGCATCATCGATGTTCATTTTCGAGTTTCTAGAAGAGAAATTGCTACCAAATTGTTTTAAATTGGAAGTGGTTTGCGAACTGGGCTGGGTTTTGAAATTCAAAAGGATAATTGAATTTTCCAAAGTATTTTGAGATGTTGTTGATTTCAAAGGGATTTTGAAATTCTGGAAAATTGTTTAAACTCTGGAATCTTGTTTAAAATGGTTATGGAATAATAAAAATATACTTGACTAAATCCAATGTATAATTCCGAAGTAAAGTGTAAAAGGTAAAATGTGAGTGTGGTTGATTGTAAATAAATGAAAATATGAATATAAATAAGTTGAGACTTATAAAATTTGGAAGTAAAATAAATAAGCTAAATAAAATTATTTGCAATGGTAATGAATAAAATCCAAAACTTAAATCATAAAATAGATTGTACTCCAGTAAAGTAGTTAAAGTGGTTTTTGAAATAAAAATCAAATATTGGGTATAAAATTTGAATAAACTAGGTGAAAATAAATTAGTTAATGGAATATGGAAATGGAACTCGAATTGGTTAATTTAAAAAAATTGAATTGTGAATAAATAATAGAATTTGAAAGTGAAGTTTGAGTTATAAATATACATTCAACATGGAATTGTAAGTAAATTAAATATGAAATAAAGCTGTTTGGAATTGGATTACAATGGAATGATTTGGGTTGCTAATGAAATCCAATAAGAATATAACAAGGTAAATATGTGCATGGATATTATTTTGATAAATTGAGAATGTGAATTAGCAATTTGAATTGGATAGAATTTGATGAGAATCAAATATAACGGAATTGAACTTAACTTATGCAATTTGAATAAATCGAAGTAAAACCACTTAAGATGGTAGCTAATTGAAGCTTGGCTTCAAAAGCCATTAAATAAAAGTTTGGGTTGAATTAATGGTATATAGGGCATGGAAGATTGTCGAGATTAAATAAAAAGGTTTTGGAATGAAAATTTGGCGAATATGAAATAAAATGCAATTGGATGAGGGGTGAATAAATTAAAATGGAATGGAATTAAATGTAAATTGAATTGGAATCGATTTAAATGATTATAAGCTTAGGTGACCATTGAGTGTAAGTCACTTAAGTACGATAAAGTGGTTTGAAAATTTGTTGAAAGCAATTGAGTTAACTTTAAAACCATATAAATTGCTTATGAAAATTGTTTATGTACATTAGTCATGTAATGCATGTGTTTAACTATTGAAAGTAAGTGAAATTATTTATATATAGCACTTACATGTTTGAATTGAGTAAGTACAGGTTCAGGGAAGCCGTTTGGCTGGATTTGATTGCGCAATTTGCTAAAATAAATTGCCGCTTGCTTAAAAATGCTAAAATAAGGTACGCCTACGCAATACAAATAGGAAATATGAACTGTTTTTCTGTTTTTCGACCGTGTGGGTCGATGTATATTGATTTCCGGCCTGAGGCCGATGTATATATGTTTTTGTGCATCCTGCGATATCGCAGAAGTCCCTCCGTACAAAGGAGACTCTGCCAAAATTTTCCGTAAATTTTGGGAGTTAGAAATTTTTTGAAATTCTCGAAAATTTTCATTAACGGCAAATGATCTAAATTTGCTAAGCAAATAAAATTGAAATTGGATATTGAAATCTAATTGGAATGTAAATGTAAAGAGAATGAAATTGAAGAAACTAAAGAAGTAAAGTTTGCAAATAAACTTTAATTGAGATTTAAATTAATTAGTAAGTGCAACTAATACAATATTCAAAGTGGAAACCAAAATTTAAACTTAAATGAAATTGTAAAGGCAAAGAGAATGGTAATGGAAATAAACTTCAATAGTAAAATGAAGATTTATATAAGAATTATATACAATATTCAAATTAAATTTAAGGAATGAAAAATGAAATTCTTAAGTAAATTGGGTATTGAGAAAAATTATTCCAAGTGAATAATTGAATGTGAACTAAACTGATAGTTGAGAATGTGAATAAAAGAAAATTGGTATAGCTTAAAACCAATTGGGCTAATTACGTAAGGTGTACGTATATTATTTATTCGCATAGCTATATTTGATCCAGAATTCGAGCACAGAATTTCGAGATAATTTTATCGATCTGAGTTAGGATTTTTCACTCAATTTTCGACGGCGAACCTGGATATGGAGTTTTGATTGATTCTGAAAATTCTCTATCGTAGTTTACGACTATGCAAGGAGAATGACGGTTTCTGATCAAGAGACCAGATCTGAGTCCGCACTAGGGGGTCGGGTGGGCGATACTAGTTCGGAAATGAAATTGTGTGATCGAGTGAGCGATCGAATTTGCTTTTGCGTACGAATGGTATATGTGCGTCGTACGGGCTTGAATAAATAGATATTGAAATTTGTAAATGTTTTTGAATGTTGTGATGGATATTGTTGCTTAGTTGGATACACAGGTGTATAAAAGCAATGGAAAAATAAAGATTTTGGATTTTAGAAGATTAAAATTAAATGGCCCGACAAAAAGGTATGTGTTTAAAATTTCTATATGGAGTTTGATTGGGTTTTTGATCGAGCCACTTGGCCTTTTGTTTTCTTTTTGGATTTAGGAGGCCGTAGAGCCATTTTTGTAGTAGTACCGAGCTAGCCGCGCAAAGGAGACGCTGGCGAAATTTTTCGAAAATTTTGAGAGTTAGAAAATTTTTGAGAAAGTTTTGATAATTTAAAATTTGAATTCAAATTTAAGATTTGAATTGATAAGTAAGTATGTAATATGGTTTAAGGGTTATGGATAAGATCAAAGGCTAGGATAGAGTTAGAGTGTCTTCGATAAAAAGATTTGTTTCCTAAGTTGTAAAAAATTGTTTGGTTTGAGGAAATAGTTAATGGGTTATGGATCAGTCTTCCAACTAGTAATTTCGGGGACGAAATTCTTTTAAGGGGGGAGGAATGTGACGACCCGGAATTTTTAGACATTTGAAATGGGAATATTTAATTAATTTTAAATATTCGAAAGTTAATTTTTAACTTGAATTTCAAATGTCAATATTTATTGGATAATTAAATATTGAATTTAATTATCAGAATTGGGTATATTATTGAATCTGGGATGTTGAGCCTGATAAAAACAATTTGAAAGCTTGTAAAATTTATATCGTTTAAATTGAATTTAAAAAACAGCCTTCCGAGGCGCAGTCTCGGAACCTGATGGAACCAGTTCCATTGGATCCGTAATATTGAATTATTATCGGATTTCAAATTTCGGAGTGATTGGAGTTGTGTTGTGAGCATACGATATGTAAATGCATAGAAATGTACACCGAGACAAATTGAATCTAAATAAATACGTTTGCTTTTCCTTTATCCGACCACAAGTACACTTCGCCCCCATTGTGTCTCGTTCGTACCCCTCTTATTTTCTTCCTTATCTCCTCTTCTCAGAATGGCCGAAGTCATTCTTTCGTTCGAAATTTAATCCCGTCCTCCTTCATTTAAATCGAAGGAAATTAGTTCCTCTTCAAAATAAATCATGACCGAAGCGTAAAGGGGGATAATCATTATCTTCTCGTCGAAAGAAAAAAAAATCGAAGTTAGTTCGAAAATGGCGAGCCATTCCTCCTTCGTTCAGGTCAGTTCTTGTGCGAGCATCGAGGCAAGTTTCGCGGCCAGAGCAAGTTCGATGGCGTGCGTATGGAGTTTGTAGGGCTCGCGAGTTGGGTTCGATCGAGGGAGGGGAGCAACTCGATCTGGGTCGAGTTCGATGAGGCCTACAGCTCGATGGTTGGCTCGATTTCGAATCGCGAGGAGCATCGCAAGTTCGAAGGGGAGGGGTTTGACTGCATCGAGTCTGGCGAGCGTGCGAGGTCCGGTGGTATCGTGGTGGCAATTTCAGTGGCAACGTGAGGGTGTGCTCGGGTCTGATAAGTAAGGTAATTCAAATTTTTTTTTTAGTTAAATAAATTTTAAACTCTTTTAATCCCAGTTGTCCATTTATCAAGTATCAGCATATATATATGTCTATAACTCAGTATGTTGTTTTCAGTAAAAGAAAAAAAAACAAAATGTTCACTGTTTAATTTTAACATTTTAGAAGTTAAATTTATATGTACACACTAGAAATTTATATAAGGCTTGGGAAGGAAATTTTATAAGGATTGGTGATAAAATTGAACAGTTGATTTATTTGGTTACTAAAAGAACAAAAAGGGAAAAGAGGAGAATTAGTTTAAAACTAATTAATAGTTAAATTTAATAAATTGTCTGACTAATTCAAATATTTATAAATTATATAAATATTTTATCCTATTAGTTATTTCAAAAGAAATGGGTTGATGATTAAACTATTTTAATTAACTTATTTAAGTATTGGGTTGCTAAGGATAATTTGTTAAAGAAATTTTGGTTTAAAAATCTAAAATTAAATTATAAATTAAAATAAACAAGTAAATGTTAGTCAATTATTGGATTAATTCAAGTATTAATAAAATCATCTAATGTGTGACAAGGTCAAAATCTGATAAAAGCAAGCCGGATTGGGTCGGATTGCAAAACAAAAATCAAAGGTGAGTTAATCTCACTCAGTTAAATTTAAATTTAAATTTAATGATAAAATTTAAATAATTGTTGGATGGTTGAATTGATTGATGTGATATAGTATGATATTTTGGAACTGGTATATTATGTTGTGCCAACGTCTGTGGATGTAGGAAAACAGGTTGGAGGGATCCAACTGGATCCCTCAACATTTATTTAAATTATTTAATACCCTCTGATGTGATTATTTTATATTCTGTGTTGAATATTACTGATAATTGGAAGTATTGAATGCTATGGCTTGGTTGATATGATTGGGTATGATGAATTACCAAAAAGTATAAGTTTGATTTTGGAAATGAAAATAAAGAAGTGAAATTGCAAGTAAAATAATTATAGAATAAATTTAAGAATGACTTGGAAAAAGAAATAAAGTGACCTTAAAATTCTAATAAGTGAATCTTGAAATGGAAAGGAAAATTTAAATAAACAGAAAGTTAATGAATTTTAAAATGCAGTATTATTAACTAAAAGAACAAACATTTATTTAGAATTTAAGATTTGGATTATTGAAAGAGTAAAGAAGAAATAAAATAAAATAAAATAATAATAATTAAGTCCATAACTATTGAATTTGAAAATGAACTGATAAGTAAAGGAATTTATTTCAAATGAATAAATTGGAAATCAATTTGGAAATTGATTTAAGTGAGTGAAATTGTAATTTCTCTCTGAATAACCAAGTACGTTTTTTTTAAAGCAAATTTTTGAATATAAATTAAATGTTTTAAAGTTGTTTTTAAAGGAAGCAAGTTTTGTAAAATTTATTATTTCTAATATTTAAAGTCTAAAATAAGTATTTTCTTTTAATCTATTTTAGTAGTAATTATTAAGAAGTAACTTAGTATTTTGTTTTTAAAAGGAGAAATCTAGTTTTATATTTTATTAAGTTACTTCATTTTCAAATATTCATATAGTATGGTATTTTTAAATAAATTATTGATGTAGTTTTAACTTAAATGTTTTAAAGAATATTTCAAAGTAAAGTGTTTTTAAATTAGTTTTAAAAAAATCTAGTTGTGTGCTTGGTAATTTCAGAGGAGATAGAAATATTTGAGAAAGTTTATTCTGGAAAGAAAGATGGTTTTGAACTGTTTTCAAAGGTTGAAAATAGAAATATATATTTTTGAGGTTAATAAATAATTTGGGCAATTATTTATTATGTGATGGATGTTGTGAATATTAATTGATAGTTAAATAACCGACTATCAATATTGGCCAAATGCGCTGATCGTTTCGAAGAGACCGGGATCGAGATTTATTTCTCAAAAACCACTTCGATCCGGTTTATACGTTTTCGTGGAAAAACGAGTTTGGATGCGAAGATGGAGCAGTGAAGTGCAAGGGCTAGTCGCTACTAATCCTGAGGATATTTCCAAAATGGATGTAGTAGGAATAGTGCCTTCGGTTCCGTTCGAACCCGGGACGGACTTGTATGGACGAATGCTTGCGAAACATCGTCAGGAGGGCGATGGGCATTCTAAGTGCAACGTTCTAAAAGGTAACGCTTAGCCTCAAGCCTCATCAAATGGGAATGACTGAAAATCAGGGGATGTGCAGCAAGGTTAGGTGGGTAGCACCCAAGCAGGGTGAGGTCATTCCAGTCTAGATGTCCCTTATTTCTTTTTCGGCTTAGTGGGCGGTTGCTGATCCCAACCGCGGGGTGATCTCACTCGGGACTATCCAGTAAGGGATGGTTCCGGCCTTGTGTTGCAGGGGATGAAGGGAGTAATCCTCAGTACGGTGATCTAGGCCCCGTACTGTGACAGGTGGTACCCCAATGCCTAGTCATTAGTTGGAAATCCATTCTCCCTACGAGCCTTGTACGAGTTTTGTTTGTATTACCCACTTTTGTGGCTAGTAGCTGGAATTTAATAATGTAACAATTTCGGCTATTTTATAAGTACTTGTGTATACACTATTATAATATCAGAGGATTTCTATAAAATTGTTTTAGCTATCGTAAGGTAAAAACCCGACATGTTTATTTGTGGCGTGGTCTTACGAGATGCTTTAGTTTTCAAAGGATTTTTGAAACTTTAATAATAAATTGGGTGTGATTTTCTCACGCTGGTAATCCAGACTGACTCGGGTGTTATTTAACTGTAATGCTCGGGTCAGACCGAGTATTATAGATACAGGATATGATGCTGTGGAGCTCAGGAGACGAGCTGGATGACGAAACGTACTCTCGTACTTGTATATTTATATACGTATTCCGCTGTGTTGAGTTGTTGTGTACCCATTTGTATGATATTGATGTTGAGTTGTGACTGATGTATTCTGATGATGTAATGTATGTAAACTGATATATTTGATTTTGAGTAAAGATTAGTTACTATCTATTATATTTTATTCCGCTGCGATGGTTAGATTCTGATGTTAATTTTGTTTTTCTCTTCTTCTACTTCTTCTTCTTTAACCAAATGGTTCGTATTTCTGTACAACTTGAGTTGATTTAGGTAGAATAGTGTTGACTCAAGGGATACGGAAGTGCGGGTCGTTACATGTTTTCATCCTATCCTTTTATCCAAGGCTATGCATTGAGGAAAATGTGTGTATGCATCTATTAATTGTGTGCATAGGTGTACGATAGCATGCCAGAACTGTAACATATTTTATTACGATCGTGATATGAGCAACGTAGTATTGCATGTTTTGTTATTAGGACGGTGTTTCTATGGTAAAAATAAAAATTCAAAAATAAATGTACCAATACATCGTACACCTATGCACACAGTTACAACAGTTGCGTGTCCTGCGTCTGAAAAATGCAGACAGTTTGAACAATACATAGAATTTAAAACGTGGAATAAACTGCTGTACACAAATTACCTTATACGTTTGTCAGAACCCTGCAACGTCGATTATAAATCATCATTGGGTTCGTATGCACCTTCCATACCTATTAAATTTGATACACTTTGAACATCAGCTCACAGTAGGTGTATGTGATCTATAAAACCAGTAATTTAAAACCATGAATGACAAATAAAAAAATCACACCAGAAATGTTGCTAAATACTTCCCTATATACAACGTTTTGCGTGTAATTCTGAAAACCTGGTTTAGAAGTGCCAAGCAACATCTTCAGCCCGTACATAGAAGTTGTTCTAGATAGCGCTACATAAAGCTGTCCATGTGTAAAAACCGGCCTTGGCAAATAAATTCCAACCTGTTCCGAAGTTAAACTTTAACAAGGAATTGACGTCGACGCGGGACATATGGCCATTTTGTGTCATCGGATGTCGAAACTATTCTCGGAATCAATACTTTCCTACCCACATTCTTCCCAGTTACGATCTCACCTTCAATAACCTTCTTCGATGGTTGCACAACAATTAATCTCGTTCCATTGCATAAACCGGGACTCTTGTTAAGATTCCTCATCAATATTATCGGCACACCTACCTTTAAGCGTAACTCATGATTCGTTAGGCCTGAAAGCTTCAACGTGTTTAAAAATTCAGGAGGATATAGAAGATGATGTTCTTCAGTTGCATCAGACACAGGGCTGATTGAATCTGCACTATAATAAGTTTGCATATCACCACTTATAAGATCTATTGCATATGAATTAATTTCTTCAACATAATCATTTGTTGGAGCCAGAATACACCGTTCTTGCAGATATGATTTTTTTAATATATTCATATCCAAATCAGGATACGTCATTTGCACAATTGTATGGATGGCATTATCTGCATTCGGTATAAGATATTCATCAGGTATCTGTATCCATGTAGGTTCTTCACCCACATCCAACGATATGGAACTGACCTTCCCTTCGCCCACATTTAATATCCAATTAGAAAACGACGACAGTTTCGTCTTTTCATCAGCAGATAAGTTGTTATTTTTCAGTCTCATGTTTATCGTTAGAGTAAAAACTTTGCACTGTTGCCACAGTCGTGAAAAACTTATAGTAGAGCATAAAATCATTTCTCTGGTGCCTTTACGAACAACAGGTAGTATCTGCCTGAAATCTCCGCCCAGTACGACCGTCTTTCCTCCAAAAATTTACCACCATCATTATTTGAGCCGGAAGAGGCTACATCCGACAATAACTTCTCAAACGCCTCAAGTGCATTTCGATGAACCATAGGAGCCTCATCCCAAATGATCAAATCTGTACGTCTAAGTAAATCAGCCAAACATGACTGCTTGGAGATATTGCAAGTTGACATGTCATCGAGGTTCATAGGAATTTTGAACTTTGAATGTGCAGTTCGTCCTCCGGGAAGCAAAAGCGATGAAATGCCAGAAGATGCTACCGCCAGTACAATTCTACTTTCTGCTCTCATAGTACAGGCTAAAGTATTCCATGAAAACGTCTTCCCAGTCCCTCCACTTCCATAGACAAAGTAAAAACCTCCTCTACGGTTACGAACAGAGTAAACTACAGCGTCAAAAACCATTCTCTGCTCTGAATTTAGTAGTGGCAATGACTGCTGCTATTCTATGCGTAACAAATCACAGTCATAGTCCACCTCGTCATGTAGAAGAGTGTTATCCACCAAATAAAAATTTCCAAGGTCGACTTCCGTTACGGACCAAAACTCGGCTACCAATCTATTTCTTCTGAGCATAATCTTTCTAAAGCAATTAAGGCTTCTAATCTGAACTTATTCGAGGACATCTGTTGAGACCCACAATCATTCCTACGTATGTATCTCCATTCCATATCCTCGCTACACTTTTGCCAATGTTTATCCCACAGTTGCTTGGCGTTTGAAACCTCACAAAAACACAACAATGTTGCAAACATTTCTCGCATACAGTTTGGAGAAGCCCACGAGGAAACTTCGGTCAACACCTCATCCCACTCGTTGTCATCATCTAACAAACCCCGTGCAAGGCATGCGTCTTTGGAGGTGTTGAAAACAGCACCATTCACAGTTCTAATGTCTTCGTAACATGTAGGGCCCTGAACAATATTTAAAAGCATACGCATATAAAGCCTCTCCGCTGACGCAGGATGTGCATAATATATCCGACCTATACACTCTCCTTTTTGCCTTATCCTCCACTCTTTAATAGACCTATCCCATACCCACTTAGTAGGAAAATTGACATAAGTAAGTTGGCGAGCTGCATGACACATTCTGTTAGTCTGCAACCACTAAGTGAACATAGTTTTGCATACATTATGCCTGCCTTGTACATCATTCAATTGTTCTGTTTCATCAAAGTATACAGTTTGCTCTCCCGACAAATGAAACATTAACCTCTCCACCGCTGGAGTGCGGTACTGAACATCAAACTCAAAAATTCTCCATGATGCTTCCGAAGCTGAAATATATCTGCAGTCCAAATAATTTTTTACTTCATCAACCTCCCGAACAAATGTACATTCTCTGTTTACGCTATCTTCAATAACAACAGTTGCTCTATCGTGCCCCTTGTTGATGTACTTAAACAGGTATTTGATAGATCGTGCTATGTTGCATATCTCTATGTTGATATGAGCTTGATATTTGACAACTAAATCAACATTATGAGGTATAACCCAACCGTTGTCCTGCACAAATCCATTTGACATCTCGGTGGACAACCCATTGTTGCGTCATCTGTACATAGGAAATCCAAATTTGTCAAAACTGGTTTCACTCCTGTGCTGTTTAGGATAATGCTTGGAACAACAACCATCGACCATGCAAACACATCCAAGATTTTCATAACCGCATGGACTTTGAATCATGCACTGACACACTGATTGATAAGCAAACGAATTAGCATGTCTATCTGGTATCTTGGCACTAATCATTGCGTCAACATGATCAACAGTCGTTGGCCTTTGATCACCAAACAGAAAGATAAGAATGTGAGCATGCGGTAGTCCCCTTTTCTGAAATTCAATTATGTAAACAACTAGGGAAAAAAAAGAAACAAAATATAAGATAAGTCAGCGAAAGCTCACGTTAAAAACGTGTGAAAGTAGTAAGAATTTGTGAAACTTACGTGCTTTGACTTTACCAAAATGACATTCTGTCCTTATGTCGCGCAGTAGCTCCATAAGCTTCATGTGGAAAACACGGGAAACAATATCCGGTCTATCCTCAGCTCTCTGACCGGGAATGTTGAGTAAACCCATTTCAATCTCAAGCCACTTTGGGTTGCACGTAAAAGTTACAAAAAATATTGGTGATCCCGCCCAACGACAGATGGCCGTAGCATCTTGGTAGTTTTGCACCATGTACCTAGGACCGCCTGTGAAAGAGGAGGGAAGAACAATTTTTCTTCCTATCGCGCATGCGCTTGTGTCACCAACCGTAATAGCATCTTGCAGACCCTTGTACAATTCACAGTGTAATGTACTCTGGTTACTCTTCACCCATGACAGTTTGTCTTCTTCAATACACGTGTAACTGTCAACAATGAACTGGTGGAAAAGCCTACCACCCCACAACAGAACGGAGCCATCTTCTAATCTCCGTTGAATGACATAGGCGTAATATTCCCGCATCGTTACAGTTTTTCTTTTAGTTTCTGGACTTTCATTGAATTCTCTATATTGTATATCACACCTGAAACCATCCTCACCATAAGGAAACAAAAGCGGATATTGCATAGACATAAAAGAAGGGTGCTTCTCACTAATCCTTTTTAGTACCCCATTCCTATCTTCAATCACGATATCACGACGACCACACGAATCAGCATTTGAGTTGTCAATCAATGCTGCAATCTCGGACGAAGTGGGTAAATTGTACTGACGTCCATCCCTATAACGCCTCTCCAACAGTCTGACAGTGATAGGCTGGTATTCCAACGCATGAAACCTTTCTCTAGCCATTCTAAACACCTTGGAAAGCTCACTACACTGGTTGAACATGCATATTAGATTGTTGACAATACCCACATCTAAATTTTGCGCCACACTTTCACCACACGACGAAACTCGATTATTGACTTCATTACTTGTGTCATAGAAATATAATTGAGAAAATTTTGGTCTTCCCGTCGTCGGTAGAAGCGAGCCAATTCGATGGTAGTTTTGACCGTTTAATTTGAAAACATACGGACCACGGCTGGTGTTGATGAAGTTATCAACATTCCCACCCATCGAGGTGAAAGCAAAACTAGAATTATAAAGCCGTATATGTCGCCGAAATTCTTTAGAGGCAGATCCTCCATTATAGTCCAGAAGGTCCATTAAATAATCGGGGGCTGGTTGGTAGGACGGAAGCTGAACCTTTCCCTTTCGAAAACATATTGAAAATTTTGGGTTTAAATTTGTACTCCCCTTTTTTACCCTTTCTTCAAACCATAGCAAGGCTCCCCAGTATGAACATGTACAGGATAGTGGGCCAAAACTGTGTGCGGAAAACATTCTGCCTGCATATTCAGCAAAAAAATGTTGCAACTGTTTGAATAGTCAATGTAATTTATAATAACCAAGTTACTGTAAGTTACGTACGCCACCTGTAACTCGCAACTGCAGAAAGACAAGAAGACTGCGATGCAGCAGACAGTGGCATTCCATTCCCACGCTCAGCTAAGTCAAATGATGCCGGGAATGAGTCGGTGGGACACCCTGTTAGGCGGCGGTTCCCTGCAATAACATATAGCAATGCTTAGAACATTGAAAACACGAAATAACCTAAAACGGACAAATTGCACATGAGACATTCGGTGTTCTGTCAACGTCCCACAGCAGATTAAGAGTAAAATCAGTCTTACCTACAGATGTTGTCCACAATTTTTTGTGCCTAAGCTGTTGAAGTCTGTAATAGCGATGTAGCCGACAAACAGCAAACAGAACACAGCAATTATTAAATGGTCGTGTATAGCATGCACAGTCAGACGGAGAAAAAAAGGTAGTAAAAGGATACTAACGTTGTCATTGGTATGATCGATTGATTGAAATGAATTTAATAGCTTCCTCCTCATGTCGGCGACAAAGAAAGTCGAAGAAGTTATGCAGGGACATGTCTATGAAATCACGACAACAGTGTCTGCAACTCATCCATCTGGTTGTATGACGTTTTTTTGCCCGTTTCCATCTCAGCAGCAGCCTGCACCTTGCTCTAGCATACTTGCATATCTGGGCATATAAATGAATGAAGGATGAGGATAGACAGAGCAACATGAATAAGGCAGCATGCATATCGTGTAGAAACATTAATCTAGCTGCAAACGGCAGATCATTATGCACAAAGATGGTATGAAAAGCATGCGTACCGATTGCTGACACGAATGCGTGTGCAACATCCTAATGTATGACAGCAAAATCAAACATCCAGTCTTCCTTTGTTGTGAAATAAATAAACAACAGCCTATGCAACGCTCATCCAGTTTGCATCAACACCATAAAGTAGACGGAGTTCGAAAGGAGTGTAAGAAGCATAGAACAAAACTGTCATGGATGCAGTCAGTAATCATAGGCATGAGTAAAGATTAAGTTAAATCCCATGCAATGGAAGCTCCGAAACCATACACTCATACTAACACTGGTTTTTGTTCATACCATAGAGCTTCGTGCATTTAAGTAAATCTATCAATTCGAATGGTTTCTATTACTAAGACCCAAGCATTGCAGTATTACATTCATAATCACCAACCGTTAATACAACTTATGCATTGAGTGGAAGAATATTATATGATTGCTGTTAATTAAAACTGGTAACAGTCAGTAAGTGGGTTTAAGCCATAGTTAACAAAATGATGAAAAAAATATCCAACTAAAATAATAAAATCTGAAGTTGACAGTAAACCAAATATGACAGATTCTTAATTAACTATTTACTGAAATCATGTTTCATAGACAATGTTGTAAATGAACATTGTTAAAATCCCTGTGTTCCGCTATTTCAAAATACTACTCTGTGTGAACTGTAATTTTTGTAACCACTTATCAAAACCAACTTCCTCTCCCACCCTAAATGTTATACGATTCTCAAATTTCTTCATCCCACATATTTGCTCATACATATATGCTAAAAAGACCACAGCTATAAATAAATTATATGAGCAGGTATAAGCATTCAGTAAATTTATTTTTCGCTTGTAGTTATCTACGAATGTAAGAACAAAGTATAACTTTATTATGTACATACCTGAGTGGGTGAAGTTTTATTGAATATGTAAAAAATGGTTCCACGAACTGCTTGGGCAAAGAGTAAGAGGGTGTAATGTTCATCAGTCCTGTCAGATCATGGAAGATATGTGCACCTAAAACATGGATCGAAGTCAAATTATTATATAGAAATATGTATGTGTGTATTAGTTAGAGAAACATGTTGATGAATAGGCCTGCAGAACAATCAGTTCATTGCATGTGGTAAAAAAATTTATCTTAAACGGAGAATCAATGTATACCCCAGTTAAGTGTAATGAAGAACTCCTGATCCGATCAAAAATCTAAAAATACGGAGTAAACTAAAAGAAAAACCCGGTTAACATATGGACTCAAATTCGAACGTAATTGCATGGCGTATAAAAATTAATGGATAAAGTGAACATGCAGGAATATTGTAAATTGGATGGAAATAGACACAACTAAAATAATAAAATCTGAAGTTGAAGAGCAGTAAACCAAATATGACAGATTTTCAATTAACTATTTACTGAAATCGTGTTTCATAGACAGTGTTGTAAATGGACATTGTTAAAATCCCTGTGTTCCGCTATTTCAAAATACTACTCTGTGCGAACTGTAATTTTTTGTAACCACTTATCAAAACCAACTTCCCCTCCCACCCTAAATGCTAAACCATTCTCAATTTCATCACCCTACATATTTGCTCATACATATATGCTAAAAAGACCACTACAAACAAATTATATGAGCAGGTATAAGCCTTCAGTAAATTTATTTTGCGCTTGTAGTTATCTACGAATGTAAGAACAAAATATAACTTTATTATGTACATACCTGAGTGGGTGAAGTTTTATTGAATATGTAAAAAATGGTCCCACGAAGTGCTTGGGCAAAGAGTAGGAGGTGTAATGTTCATCAGTCCTGTCAGATCATGGAAGATATGTGCACCTGAAACATGGATCTAACTAAAATTATTAAATAGAAATATGTATGTGTGTACTAGTTAGAGAAACATGTTGATGAATAGGCCTGCAGAACAATCAGTTCACTACATGTGGTAAAAAATATTATCTTAAATGGAGAATCAATGTATATCCTAGTTAAGTGTAATGAAGAACTCCTGATCCGCTCAAAAAATCTAAAAACATGGAGTAAACTAAAAGAAAAACCCGGTTAACACATCGACTCAGATTCGAACGTAATTGCACGTCGTATAAAAATTAATGGATAAAATGAACATGTAGGAATACTGTAAATTGGATGGAAATAGACAACATTGTGTTATTGTGTTATTCATAGGCCCATGCTTCGCATAGTACTGGATAAAGGGAGAAGGAAAGCGTTGGGATGTGCTACGTCACCGTCAGCAGAGTTTTGTTCACGTCTTTAACTGTTAAGTAATAAATTTTACGGAATAATGTTGTGAAGATTGGTGACGTATAACTGTAGACGGTGAAGATAATATCAATGTCCTAGCATCACGAAAGCAGTCCAGAGTAATAATAATTACCCAGGATGTTTATTGTTGACCATCTGTCACAATAGATAAAGAGTATTTTATCTATGGTTTTATATTTTCATAAAGTTTTAAGCAATATTAATGTTCATAAGGATAAAAAAAAGGTTAACAGTTGGTAATATAAATTCCTCAGATCACTTATTATGACATAGTGTATTACTGGCTTATCGATTTATGTAAGCATTTAAGCTTAAAATATCCATGTCAAGTTCAAACCAGCCAGGATAAGAGAAAAGAAGAAACATTGACTGATTATGTTTCAATCAACTTGGGTTACTTAAAAGCTGAATTGTGTTGCAGCGCATGCCAGTATTTATAAACATCGGTATCTCTTACGAATAAGCTGTCTGAAGATTCAACCTCTTACTGTTCAAAGACTTATTCATCCATATCTCATATTATGTTTGCAATTCATTCATCCTACACTTTTATTATGGTAACCAAATAAGAAATAAAAAACTGTAGAAAACTACTTGTGAAAAATTCAGATAATTTCGTCAAGTCTGAATTTCTAGTGATTCTTCATTACCACTTTACAATACAATTTGGTAGTTTATGATATTAACACTGGGACAACACAGAGTTTATCTTGCTAAAATGTCATACATTTAATTCATTTTTGTAAAGATCACATATGAGAATGTCTCATATTCTTTGTCAATTTTTTGCAAACTATGAGTAATTAAGAACAAAATTAAACTGGATGATACAACGATAAACTCAAAAAATGCATGTAAAAATTAAAGAACCACACCTAGTTTAACAGCTTGGTGATTGGATTATAGATGCACATATGTAATAACCATGGTAAAACAATTGGAATTGGTACGTAAAATACGGACTGTATAGTTCTTAATCAACCAGCAGCCCATTACAAATGTTTTCTTTATTTTGCCTGCATATAAAGGCTTGTATAATATCATCTTCTTGTGTGTAATCAAAAAACTACTAAAAAGCAAATATAATAAATACAATGTCTTCTTAAATTCTGTTAATTTCACACTCATTTAGCGTCGACCCAAAGCATTGTCAAACTCAAATGTTTGAATTCATCTCGTTACTCAAACATATAATACAAACAACATATAGATGAAGAAGCTGCATTTCTGTTCCTACAGTTTTACCTCATACGTTAAGTTTTTAAATTCCAACAAAATGACAAAAAAAATATCCAACTAAAATAATAAAATCTGAATTTGAAGAGAAGTAAACCAAATATGACAGATTGTCAATTAACTATTTACTGAAATCGTGTTTCATAGACATACAACATTGTTAAAATCCCTATGTTCCGCTATTTCAAAATACTACTCCGTGCGAACTGTAATTTTTTGTAACCACTTATCAAAACCAACTTCCCCTCCCACTCTAAATGCTAAACCATTCTCAAATTTCTTCAACTTTACCCTAATTCTTCCTACTCTCTTTTTGGATGTTTCAATTTATTTGAGTACCCCAAAAAGTACATGGCTGAATTCCAACATCTGATTTTGTTTTGCATTATCCCCTCTACTATATGTATTTTTTTGTTAATTAACATGGTTCAAATTGCATTTCAATTAACCAAATATGACAGTATGTAATTCTACTGTTGTTAGGTGTTTACCTTAATACCATATTATAAGATGCGTTTTTTATTTTCATTTAAAAATCTATCGGGCAGCTTAATATAGTTACATCTATTTAGTTTACCATGCCTATCCATCCAAGCTTCATCCATTGCTCCCTAATGCATCACCACGGTGTAACACAAATTTCCTTCTCAATATTATTATACATTGATCCTATACCAAGTGTATTTACAAAAAAAATAACATTAATATTTGCACAATGCACAGAAGATGTTCATTAAAGAAACATCTTCCAATGTAGTGCAGAGCATAACTGAGTAAAAGAATGAATAAGGAAAAGGTAAGTAACATTTATGCAAGCAGGAAACTAAAAATTAGCAAGCCAGCATGAATCAGTAATTTATGCAAACATCTTGTGTACAGTCGGCGGATCAAACGTTATCAATCGGAGCAAAAGAAATTAATTCCTGGAACCAACGGAGTAAGGAAGCAATTACCTGTACAGCTTACGCAGGGGTAAGGCGGAGGACGGGTGAAGGGCGGGGTCTACTCGTCTGGGCAGATGGCAAGAAGATCTACAGAAGGGCAAGTGTTTTTGGGGGAAAAGATGGGTGGTGGTAGGGGGAGACAGGAAGACAGCTGTGCTAGGAGGCGATGATCCGGTGGGCAAGATGGAGGGTAGGATGGAAATTGGAAGCAACGTGTGTGGGAGGAGGAATTGCAATGGAGCAGTTGGTAGGAAGGAGGAAGTGTAACGGGGTAGATGGGGAAGGCAGTTGCAGATCGCGTGATGGAGCACCTGGTAGAACACGTGACCGGGGATGAAAAAAAAGGCGGAGTTGAATACGGTATCAGCATTTTGAAATGAGGGCAGGAGGGAAGTCCACGTCAGTAGTGGAAGGTTCCTGCTTTAATATAAAGTAATAGATAATGTCCATTTCAATTCCTTATGTAATGCCCTTTTGTGATAAGAAATCGTTTAACATGGCTGAATTAAATTATTATTCTCAAACGATCATTTTTTATAGAAAAATCAATACAACGACATGAATATAACCCTTAAAGTAATACTCAATTCAATATTATGTAGTTTATTTATGAGTCAAGTGTCTAATACTTTTATTAACTAACATTGCAAACAAGACTATAATTCATTATTCAAAGTTCCAATGCACAAAAGTCGATAATAATAAGTTTTATTTTGGAGAAATTTTACGTACATGGCTAAGACAAGGTGAACACTAAATTCATAAAAAAATATGATTATCTTAAGTACAAAATTATGTGTATCTTCCATAATAAAAAGCATACTCAAAAGCTGAGATGTATGTTCATTATCTAATTCAGATGGATTTGAATGCTTTTATGTTCTCCTAATTCCAATACGGGCTCATAAAGGCCCAAATAATACAGATTCTTTATAGACTAAAAGGCTTGCTGGAGCTATATATACTAACTTTATACGTAGCTTCACTGCTTTTTAACGCGTCCTACTAAAATAAGTTTAGATTATAGGCATAAGCAAGAATCAGTTTTACTACAAGTTCCCATCATCGGATGCAAAACAATGGAAAATAATACCCTTCTCCTTCTTTATATTCCTCCCAACCATTGCACTATACAAAAATCAATTATCTTCCAATACAATATTAAAATTCATTAGGATGATTAAAATTAAAATATCAAACTATAAACCATATGTAGTTAAACGTATGCGTAGTAGTTAGGAAAGTTCATGGTATACCCAATAAGCAGTGATTCTTATGTAAGATTGTGAAATCCATCCCTCTAGTACGCTGATATCGTCAATAATGCTCCTTTCTCTTGCGGTATTTTTTTACACTTTGAGTTCTAAATTTTGAGTTAGGGTTTATACTTGAATAAATTTTCTTTTAGCTTTCATATTGTTTCAACTGGGCCAAAACCGGCTTTGATTATTCTAGATATACACATGTTTATTTAATGAAAACCAAAGATCAGGCTTTTGGTACATTTAAACACTTGAAAATCATAGTTGAAAGTCAAAGGAAAGGAAAATTAAAGTATTATGGGGGTGTAGAATATTTCTCTGTAGAGTTTTTAACAATTTTAAAAGAAAATTGAATTATACATCAATCAAGCGCACCGTAAACGAGAAACTAGAGTTGTCTCAAAGATGGTCATTCTTGGATTTTCATTCAAATTTATTAACCAAAAACAAATTTTCTTTGGAATTTGTTCTCTTATTGCTATTTATTAAAGTAGTTCATTTTAACTTCTCAATGGCTTCAAGCAAAACTACTTCTGAACTTATCAACACCTAGGAAAAATTAATCGAGTGGAATTTAATCTACAAAAATGGCTTATTTTGTGAGTTAGATTAGATTTTTGTTATATGCTAACATGCATATGTTACAAAGCAGGGATGGATGCAAAGCTAAGACTACCTGTGCTACAGCTCAGGTCAATATTTTGCAATATAAACAACATTACACATTAAATTATTTAACCCACTTGTATTTGTTATTCTATTTGCCATATTCTTCTTTTGTCTACTCTTTCCTTTAACTTATTTGATTACAAACCAATCCAAAAAGAAATACTATGAAATATTTAGCAAACTTGAAGTAAATTACCTTTACCAAGAAAAAGTTTGTTTTCTTGATTGTTTCTTTCTCAAACACTTGAATTTCATTATTGTTCACTTATAGCCATAATTCCATTAGTGTTGATTGTTAAAATGATTATCGTGTTCATATCATAAAGTAATTTTTATAGTTTGGGTCATGCTTAAATCCAAGCTCCATCCTTGTCGCAAAGACTAAACAATTGTATTAAAAGCAATTGAATGCAACCTGAAGAATCTAAAGGTATTGATATAAAGAATGAAATGGTGAAGGAGGAAGAAATGGAAAACAAGAAAAATAAAAAAATGAAAAAGACTTTGCTTTTTTCTTTTCTTTCCTGTCTAAAGACAAAGGCTTTATTAAATTAAACTGAAGTATTGATTTGTTTAGAAGACGGAGCTACCATTTGTTTCTAGTTTTTAATTATATAAGTTGAATAAGAATTGTCCTCTCAACACCTGTCCTGTTTGGTTAACCAAACTGTGAGTGCTTCAATAGCCAAAGCTCAGTAGTTGAACATTAATCTCCACATGTCAAAAGAAAGAAGGTAAGCTATCGGAGCCCTACCAGAACACTCAAGAGCAACCATCGACCCCATCATCCTCTTCCCTAGCGCCTCTCCCGGACACCTCATCCTCCTCATCCCGAAGGTCAGCATCTTCACCACATCATGCAACCCCTTCTCCATAAACCGCTCCGCATCGAACCCCTCCGAATCCTCCCACATTTCTGGTTCCCAATGGATTCTGTACTCATTCACCAGAAGCATTGTCCCCTTTCTAATCCTGTATCCCCGGCCATGCGATCTTAAGATGCTTCATGCGATATCATCAACGGACCTGCTGGCTTCAGTCGGAGCATCTCTGTTATCACGCTTTGCAGGTATGGTAGTTTTTGGACGGTCGATTCTGATAGCAGTCGGTTGTTTTCGATTTTTAGGTCGATTTCTGATTGGAGCTTTTTTATGTTCGGGATTTTGCGGTTCGAGGCGAATTTGATGGCAATTGCGATGAAGATAATGCTGTACTTCCAACTTCAAGGATCCATGAAATATATTCTTTCAGATAATAGTTCAACCCACCAGGTACAAACGGGTTATCGAACTATCGACTTTCAGGATTCAATGAAGCCTTATAACAGCGTAATCGGATTCAAAGTTTGTGCCTTTGATCCGACCAAGAACACATTAGTATTTGATATCCGACGATGCAATACGCAGAGAAAGGAATGAAGATGAAGAAGAAGAAACAAATCTGCAACGATTCAGCGTTTGCAACACCTTGCAGGCGTTACAAAATATAGAGTAATGGAAGTGCAGCGATTAGCAACACTTCTTTGGCGTTGCAAATCTACGTAGAAAGAAGAAGAAGAAAATGAATTGATTGTAACACTGTCTGGGCGTTGCTATTTATAGATGTGAAGAGATATCGATTCGTGAAGGGTTGCGTCCCTTCCCAACGATTAAAACCGTTGCTAACAGTCGCATACGTTTGAATTGAAACGTCACGTCTATTCATTTTGCAACGTTCAGAAAACGTTACAAATTTTCCACCCTTTATTTAAATTCAGAAATTTCGGTTCTAGTCCTTAATGGGCTGAAATATAACCCGTTACTATTTACATTTAATCCAAAAATATTTTCAGATCCGAACCCGAAACCCATACCCGACCTGACCCGGCCCGGTTCGGTCGGACGGATGGCGGCGGCGCGCGTGTGGTGTTGCATGACTTCTCTCCTCACAACAAATCAAACATGTGGGATCCCCAAGGCCCTAACATCCGCATGAGAAAGCTATATTTATACAAATATATTGCATAATTTTCTAGCATGTGGGACTAAATGATATCTTCTTCCCTCTTTACTTCTTCGCTTCCAAATCAAAACCCAAAGCCCCAAAAATTATATTTGAAAATTTTGCAACAATCTCCCCTAATTTTCAAAATAAAGAAATAGGACGGCTGAATCACTAGAGTGACTTCCTACATAACCAAGTGGGATAAAGCTTATGTAGTTCTAAGATCAAGTTTTGCATCATCATGAAAACCAACACATAAATAAAAGGTATCTTTTGGATTTGAACCTTTACTTAGTGTAAACCATTCAAAGCCTTATCGAGATTCTATGGTGAACGAACCTTGAACCAAGTATCCCTAATGATAAAGCCGGAACAATCACACATGTTGATTTCCTTAGGTAAAGTGTTCTGTATTACTCAGCACGTTAATGGCCATGTGCTTAAATCCTGGTTCATGAGTCTTCTTAGAAAGCGGTCTTACTTTCCTAGGAAATGGCCTGATTTCCGTACTCATATATGTAAGTCTCTTAAGGTGTTTCTACGATACACCTTTTAAGGTTTCTAGACTTATTAAGGATATATATCCATCCTTTGTTCTTACAGAATCCAACACTAAATATTATGGGATTATCGATTTAGTGTTCCATAATCATTCTCTTAACTTGTTAGTACCCATTGAACTTTGTCTATACTTTTCAAGACATATGTTAAGTTTCTGTTAAGGATGATCGACCTTCATTCATAGACCTTAGTCTCATTTCTTGTGACTTTATAGAAACCATTGCCTTTGAAAGACTCTTTGTAAGTGGGTCAGCCAAGTTTTTCTTCGTTTCTATGTTATCAACGGTTATAACTCCTCTTTTGAGTAATTGTCTCACCATTTGATGTCTTAGACTGACATGTCTAGACTTTCTTCTATGGTGAACGACATGTTTTATTTACGCTCTGGTCAGCCTGAGTATTCACAGCTTTGGATTTCACTTTCTGGAGCTAGGAATCGCTGGAGATTCTGCATATCTAGTTATTTATCCATTTCCGTTTCAATTGTTCTATTTCAGCTCTTGTATTAGTGGACTTCTATTTATTTGGGATTTCTATTGTATTTGTTTTCAGACTGATATTATGTATTTGCTTTGAGATTTTGTTTTAGTAGCTTCATGAACTACTATGGTATTTTATCTTCCGTTGCGAGTTATTCTGATATTTCTGTGTCTGTGATTTCTATGATTGGTTTTATTTGCTCCAAATTTTACTATAATATGTTGTTTTGAACTATTCAAGTCTGACATGTATGGATTATTGTCGACTAGACCTCAGAGTAACTCCTCTTTCTAACGTTTTCTGGGCATCACTATTTATAGTGGTAGAGAGCTGCCTATTCGCTAAGCGACACAACCATATGCAACGGTTCACAACTGTTACAAACGGCTTAATCCATTCAATAATTAAACGTCGAGTCTATTCATTTCTTGTAACGTTAAGAAAACGTTACAAATTTCCCGTCGTTTATTCAAATTCAAGAATTTCGGTTTTGGGTCCTTAACGGGCTGAAATCTGGCCCGTTACTGTTTACATATGATCCAAAAAAAATTTCGGATTTGAACCCGAAACCCATACCCGACGCGGCCCGGTTCGGTTCGGTCGGACGGACGGCAGCGTCGCGCGTGTGGTGTTGCATGACTTCTCTCCTCATAACAAAGCAAACATGTGGGAACCCCAAGGCCCCAAAATCCACATGAGAAAGGTATATTTATACAAATATATTGCATAATTTTCTAGCATGTGGGACTAATTGCTTTCTTCTTCCTTCTTTACTTCTTCTCTTCCAAATCAAAACCCAAAGCCCCAAAACTATATATTTGAAAATTTTACAACAATCTCCCTCAATTTTCATAATAAATAAATAGGACGGCTGAAACACTAGAGTGACTTCCTACATACCCAAGTGAGATCAAGCCTATGTAGTTCTAAGATCAAGTTTTGCATCATCGTGAAAACCAACACATAAATAAAAGGTATCTTTTAGATTTGAACCTTTACTTAGTGTAAACCATTCAAAGCCTTATCGAGATTCTATGGTGAACGAATCTTGAACCAAGTATCTCTAATGATAAAACCGGAACAATCACACATGTTGATTTCCTTAGGTAAAGTGTTATGTATTGCTCAGCACATTAATGGCCATGTGCTTAAATCCTGGTTCATGAGTCTACTTAAAAAGCGGTCTTACTTTTCTAGAAAACGGCCTGATTTCCATACTCATATAGATAAGTCTCTTAAGGTGTTTCTGCGATACACCTTTTAAGGTTTCTAGACTGATTAAGGATATATATATATATATATATATCCTTTGTTCTTGCAGAATCCAACACTAAATATTATGGGATTATCGATTTAGTGTTTCATAATCATTCTCTTAACTTGTTAGTACCCATTGAACTTTGTCTATCTTTTTCAAGACATAAGTTGGGTTTCTGTTAAAGATTATCAACCTTCATTCATAGACATTAGTCTCATTTCTTCTGACTTTATAGAAACCATTGCCTTTGGAAGACTCTTTGTAAGTGGGTCAGCCAAGTTTTTCTTCGTTTCTATATAGTCAACAGTTATAACTCCTCTTTTGAGCAACTATCTCACCATTTGATGTCTTAGACTCAGAAGTCTAGACTTTCCATTATATGTCTTGTTAGACACATTGTATATCGTTGATTGATTGTCACAGTTAATCAAGACTGCTGGAGATGGCTTCTTCCATAAAGGGATTTCCATTAATAAATTCCTAAGCCATTCCGCTTCTTTACATGCATCTGCTAATGCAATCAATTCTGACAACATTGTTGAGTCAGGAATACAGGTCTGCTTCTTGGAAACCCAAGACACAGCAGCGCCTCCTAATGTAAAGATCCATCCAGTAGTAGACTTGGATTTGGATTCTACATTGTTCTAGGTTGCATCACTATATCCTTCTATTACAGCTGGATATCCTTTATAAGATAAACTATATTCAATGGTTCCTTTCAAATAAGTTAAAACTCTGGAAATAGCTTTCAATTGCTCGAAACCTGCATTACTCGTAAATCGACACAATACACTTATAGCATGTGCGATGTCTGGTCTAGTGCAATGCATAGCATACATAAGACTCCCAATAACACTGGAATACTCTAGTTGAGAGATAGTACATCCAATGTTCTTTTCTAATTTAATACTAGGATCTAAAGGAGTTGGCGTTGGTTTGTCATCGTAATGACCATACTTTTATAGGAATTTCTCTATGTAATGGGATTGAGTTAGTAATAACTCGCCCTCTTTCCTAACAATTTTAATTTCCAAAATTACATCATCCTCTCCTAGATCTTTCATATCGAATTTAGAAGATGGAAACTTTTTAGTTTCATTCACACAGGATATATTGGAACCAAATATTAGCATGTCATCAATGTTTAAGCATATTATAACACTACGTTGTTATTTGATTTGTTATAAATACATTTATCAGCATCATTAATAATGAATCCATATGACAGTGCAACTTTATCAAATTTCTCATGCCATTGCATGGGAGCTTGCTTCAGGCCACAAAGAGATTTCACTAATTTGCAGACTTTCTTTTCTTGGCATGGGGTTTTGAAACCTTCAGGTTGTTCCATATATATCTCTTCTTCTAAATCTCCATTTAGAAAAGCAGTCTTTACATCTATTTTATGTATGACTAATTTATGAATTGATGCAAGTGCAATTAAACAGCGTATAGAAGATATGCGAGCAACTGGAGCATATGTATCAAAGTAATCTACTCCATGTCTTTGCTTATATCCCTTAGCAACTAATTTGGCTTTAAACTTATCAATGGATCCATTTGTATTCAACTTTTTCTTGAATATCCATTTACATCCTATAGGTTTAGCACCAGGAGGTAAATCAGTTAAAACCCAAGTTTGGTTTAACAGTATGAAATTCATTTCATCATTGATAGCTTCATTCCAGAAATTGGAATCTCTAGAACCCATAGCCTTAGAATAAGTTTGGGATCTTCATCGACGTTCATTACATATTTGGTCATATTAAGGACTTCGTCCTTACTACCTTCTATAAGATATGTAATGAAGTCAGGACCATAGTCCTTCTCTATTCTCGCTCTTTTACTTCTCCGTTGTTCAGTACTATTATCTGGTACTGATACTTCCTTGCTGTTTTGAGCAGGAGCATAATCATCGTCATTGATATCATCATTGATATCATTAGCCATACTAGGTTCTGCACTAGATGATCTCAATGGGATCTCAATAGTTTGATTTTCAAAAAATTCTACATTTACAGATTCTATAACTTCTAGGGTGTCAAGAATAAGGAATCTATAAGTTATACTATTAAGTGAATATCCTATGAAAACACATTTAAATGCTCTATTTCCTAACTTTGATCGTTTAGGGTCAGGTTTTCTAACATATGCTAAGCAACCCCAAACTTTAAGTCCAGTTAGGTTAGGTTTCCTATTTTACCATAATTCATAAGAGGAAATATTATTCTTTTTAAGTGGTACTCTATTTAAAATATAACATGCAGATAACATAGCATCACCCCATAGGTTATAAGGTAAATTAGAACTTATGAGCATGGAATTAACCATTTCTACTAAAGTTCTATTCTTCCTTTCAGCAACACCATTTTGTTGTGGTGTATATGGGGCAGTACATTGGTGAACTATACCTTGTTGTTTACAAAACAAGATAAATTCATTTGAGAAATATTCACCACCACGATTTGAATGTACTATTTTAATTTTAACTCCTAATTGTGTTTCGACCTCTACTTTGTAAATTTTGAATTTATCAAAAGCCACATCTTTAGTTTTCATTAGATTTACATATGCATATCTAGTATAATCATCAATGAATGTTATATAGTATCGGTCACCACCATAGGTGATATGACTTTTTAAGTCACCCACGTCACTATATATCAAATCAAGCAAACCAGTTTTCCTTTACGGATTTAAAGGATTTTTGGTGTATTTTTGCTTGAACACATATTTCATATTTAGAGATGGTATCGAAATCACAATCAGAAATTAATCCTAATTTATTCATATTTCTAATGGAATTATAGTTAACATGTCCTAATCTACCATGCCATAAATTAATAGAATCAACAATATAAACAGAAGATTTCTTTATTAGATTCAACATTCAATATAAATTAATCATGCCGTTACAAGAGTATCACTATCCAATGAATCTACCATTCTTAGACAACACTGGCATATCAGACTCATACACCATCTTGAATCCTCCTTTGTTAAGAAGGTATCCAGAGACCAAATTCTTACACATATCAGGTACATAAAATACATTGACTAATGTAAGAACTTTTCCAGAGGTAAAGGGAAGTTCTATAGTGCCTTTTTCCAGAACTTTTCTTGGAACCTTATTTGCTCCAATAACTTCGTCGGCTTCTCTTTTATTTTCTTCGTAACTCTTGAACAGAATACGGTCTTTGCAAATGTGAATACTTGCTCCAGTATCGAACCACCAATCATTATCATTGCCGCTAGTGGAGTTCGCCTCTTGCACTATAGCCACAAGCGAGTCTTCGACCACATTCACTTTTTGTTGTTTCTTCCGCAGACGGCAATCTAGGGCATAGTGGGCGGGCTTGTTACAAAAATAACAAGCACCTTTATTTTTGTTGTTGGTTTTGGAATGATTTTTCTTCTTAAACCATGTCTCATTCTTTGGCTTTAACTTATCAGTAATTTCAACATTATTTGCCTTAGAATGGGACTCGGTTTACGGATTATCATTTAGATCGCGTTTGCGAGAGTCTCTTCAATACGAAGATGACGCTGTAAACAGTCTAAAGTATAACCCGTTTCCGCATGCTTCGTCTTTTTCTTATAATCATTCCAACTATGATGAAGTCTAGAAATTATAACTCCAACAATAAAAGGTTCAGGAGATCAATTCCAGCATCTTTAAGTTGATTCACCAACAGTAATATTTCGCTTACTTGTCCAATTATGGATTTATTGTGACCATTTTGAAATCCATAAAATTAGAAATAAGAAACTTTTTATTACTTGCCTTGGATATGTGATACTTATTCTCCAGTGCAGTCTAGAGTGCCTTCGCTATTTCTAAGGTCCTATGAGCATTGTAGACTGGGGTAGATAGCGCATTCAGAATATGGCCTCTGCATAGAAAATTGTCCTCTTTGCGCTTTCATGCTTAGCCTTTAGATCAGCATCATCTTTATCAGTTTCCTCTGGGATTTCTTCCAAGTCAACTTCTAAAATATAGAACAACTTGACGGTGACCAAGAAAAATTTCATCGTTTCTTGCCAACGAGTGAAATTGTCGCCATCAAAACGCTCTAATCGAGTTAGATGCTGATTCATAACTCGTAGAGCGCTCGAACCTTCCATGGTTGAAAAATATTATCTGAAATTTATTAGGGATTTTGCGGTTCGAGGCGAATTTGATGGCAATTGCGATGAAGATAATGCTGCACTTCTGACTTTAAGTATCTATGGAATAGATTCTTTCAAACAATAGTTCAACCCACCAAGTATAAACGGGTTATCATACTATCGACTTTCAGGATTCAATAAAGCCCTATAACAGCGTAATTGGATTCAAAATTTATACGCCTTTGATCCTATCAAGAACACTTCAGTAATGGTTTCTGATGATGCAATTTGTATAGAATGGAACGAAGAGGAAGAAGAGAGCAATTCTGCGACGTTTTCTGAGTTTGCAACACCTTAGAGGCGTCACAAAACAGAGTAATGGTGGCGTAGTGTTTTGTAACACTTTCTGACGTCGCAAAACTGCTCTGTGAAGAAGAAGAAGATTCAGAATCCTTTCTAACGTTTTTGGGCGTCACTATTTATAGTGGTAGAGAGGTGCCTATTCGCTAAGCGTCACAACCGTTTGCAACGTTTCACAACTGTTACAAACGGCCTTATCCATTCAATATTTAAACGTCGCGTCTATTCATTTCTTGTAACGTTTAGAAAACGTTACAAATTTTCCGCCATTTATTCAAATTCAGGAATTTCGATTTTGGGTCCTTAACAGCTGAAATCTGGCCCGTTACTATTCACGTATGATCCAAAAATATTTTCAAATTCGGACCCGGTTCGGTTCAGTTCGATTGGACGGACGACGATGGCGCGCTTGCATGACTTCTCTCCTCACAACAAAGCAAACATGTGGGAGCCCCAAGGCCCCGACATCCACATGAGAAAGCTATATTTATACAAATATATTGCATATTTTCTAGCATGTGGGACTAATTGCATTCTTCTTCTCTCTTTACTTCTTCTCTTCCAAATCAAAACCCAAAGCCCCAAAACTATATGTTTGAAAATTTTACAACATTTTATGGTTTCTTGGTTGTTCAATAGGAGGGCCAATGCCCGTTCTATTGTGTTTGATGTTGTGTCTGTTTCCGCTGTTTGCACTGTCTACATTTCAGGTTTGATTTTTCAATAAACATATTTTAACTTTTGTTTTGGATTAACTATTCATTTACAATGCGAAAACCTTGTTAGAATTTGAAACAGAGAAAGGAGAGAGATACAATGTTGAACAAAAAAAAACTACATTGTTATTCTTTTGATAGAAACATAGATATTTCAAAGCTTTAAATAGACAAACAACAATTATCCGGTAACCTATAGATTTGGATCTTAACCACCACTTAACACATTAATAGGAAATACTTTATCAACTAATTAAAACATGACATAACTTCTAACAAACCTTTCATGATTTGGCCTGTATATGTCGATAATTAACCATCGATGTAATAAGTTCCTTCTAGTTTGTTTTATATGAAGTATTAAACCTTTCATGTTCAACATTCTTATTTTTTGGGAAAAAATGTTGTTTATAGTTATTCACTTACAATGCAAAACCTTTGATGATTTCGCCTGTATAGTAGTTGAGATCATATTTCTGAAACCAAAATAGAGTGGCCACCATTGTTTTCCTCTTTTCGTCATTCTTGCCATATCTAACATCATCAATCATCTCCTGAAAAAATTCATCTCTATATTGTGACAAATAAGCTGCTTTGCTTTTAAACCCATTTAAG
Organism: Allium cepa; assembly: GCA_030765085.1. NCBI lineage: Eukaryota > Viridiplantae > Streptophyta > Magnoliopsida > Asparagales > Amaryllidaceae > Allium > Allium cepa. The sequence goes on along the minus strand of CM060944.1, from coordinate 507,550,527 downwards.
TTCATCTACCTTAAAAAGGACAGAAAATTAGCTATGTTTGTTCGACCTCCTAATATAGAAAACACATCATCCACCCATTCTCGGAACACTTCTCCTTCATGATAAGACTCCAAGCAGCTTTCTTTGTTACAGAATGTCTTCCCTGCTAGGATCCTCATTATGTTGTTCAGTGCGAGTGTTAATAATTTCGATTTCAGCTCTACCTATGAATTCATTCAAGATGCACTTTGTCTGCTTTGATTACTAACCCAACTGAGTTTGTATTAAATGAAAATTTTATTTATTCAAATCCTATTTGAATCCAATTACATATCTAGTCTATATATTATATACAAGATGAAGCATGACTCTTGGTCTCTCTATTTTTTAAGAGTTTATGGAATTAAATCGTGAATTCTCAATTACTCATGCCCTTTGAGTACAGTTTAGCCCTATTCATTTTTATTTTCCAACACACTATCCATTGTTTACCATCTCTAAATACTTCCATTAATAAAACTAGCATGTACTGAGTAATTGAAAAGCTAATTCAAATTTTGGACATCTTTCGGAGAAGGTGGGTCAAGGATCTAAGCTTTAATGCAACTCTTATTCTACAAGTCTTCTCCAACTATAGAAGCTTTATACCAAGTAATCACTCTATCTTAATTCCGATTTATAAAGAGAGATTTTAGTACTTAAGAAGATTTGAAACCCTAATTTCGGACATGCCCTTTTTTCATGTTATGTTGACTACTAGAGTTTAATTTCAGTTAAAAAATTGTGTTTAGAGTTTGCTTTTTCTAAATTGTGTTTTTATACAATGATTTTGATTGTTTTCACACTCATATATGCTATATGCAATCAATTGATGATTATAGTATGATCTTTTGCAATGGAGTGTATAATTAATTTAGTTGATTGGTTTTTACCATGGGTATTACTGGGTATATGTACCCATTACGCGATCGAAAAAACTGATGCACAAACTAAACATATACAGGAAGGTGCACATACTAACAATACACAGGAGAATACTACACGTCCAAAGAGGATGATAAAGCTACCCAGTAGGCTAATGGATTAGAGGTATCGATTTGACAGCTACTATTTTTACTTTTCATTCTGTTATTTGCTTTTATTTTGCCGCTACTTTTCTGCTAATTCTGTTACAAAATTGGCACCTAAATGCAGCCACGTCCTCAAAGTTGTGAGAGATATGGCTATATAATTGTACCTTTGATAATAGAAAAAAAGGAAGGAATTAGTTGTGAACTTTCTCTCTCTCTTTTAGCATTCTTTTCCAGCTTATCTTCTTCTCCACTATTTTCTCTTCCCTCTCGGCCTATCATTCTCCTTAACAAATTGGTACTTTCACCATTGATCTCCCACATCCTCCCCAAATATCCAAAGTCACTCCACCATGACTCACCTAGAAGAAGCCGTCCAACAACTCAACCACCACAACGACACCATTACCGCAATACAAACAACCCAGTCCAGCCACGGCTCCTTAATTGAATAACAAAATGCCGATATCACCGACATCAAAACAGTAATCCAATCATTGACCAAATCAATGGTTGATCTAAACCACAAACTCGACACTCAAACACCACCTTCGCCACACAACCAAACTTCCACAACCAATACCCAGCTATTACCCACACGACAACCGCTATTGCTATCCACACCAAACCAAAACAGCCAACCAAAAATCACCCTCATAACATTTGATGGCACAAACCCCCATGACTGGATTTTCCAGGCTGATCGCTACTTCACTTATTACGCAACACCCGAGGAGCAACGTGTAGAGCTAGCCAGCTTCCATATGGAGGGACAAGCCCTAACTTGGTTCCAGTGGATGTATAGGAACAAACAACTATCATCATGGTCGGCATTGGCCACGGCAGTAGAGCAACGCTTCGACCCACCCACGTTTCTACACCCACAAGCCACCCTCTTCAAGCTTAAGCAAATCACAATGGTCGACAATTATCAAGCCACTTTTGAGACACTATGCAACCGAATCACCACCCTTAACCCCGAATCTATATTACAATGTTTTATTTCGGGTCTGAAACCCCTCATCCAAAACGAACTCTTACTTCTCAAACCATCAACCATATCCGACGCCATTGACACAGCAAGACTGATCGAAAAGAGATACATGGGCCAACCTAAGTTTCCATTCTCTAAAACCAACCAGAACATCCATAAACCATTCCACTCCCAAAATACAACTCAAACATTTCCTCAAACAACTCATCCTCAAACATCCAAACCATCAATACCTATCAAACAACTCACACAAGCCGAAATGAATACTTGCAAACAGCAGGCCTCTGTTTTAATTGCGATGAAAAATACCATTTCGGCCACTGCTGCAAACCGACTCACATCCTCATGATATTTCCCGACGTCAATCCCGATGCAACTAAACCCCCAGACGATACAAATATCGAACCATTCCACACAACCGAACAACCAGACGCCATTGAAAAACTTGACGCTCACCACAGGAAATTTCCTTTCATGCCTTAACCGGATCTTCACATCCAAGAGCAATTCGACTTCCAGTGCTTGTCAACGGCAACCCAATTTCCATATTAGTTGATTCGGGATCCATGCATAACTATTTACACCCTAAAACAGCGAAGTTTTTGGGACTAGATATCAACAACGAAAGCTCCTTCGCAGTAACGGTTGGTAATGGCGAGAAACTACGAAGCTCTGGATGCTGCAAACAAGTTTCGGTGGATATCCAAGGGTATAATTTCTTAATCGATTTTCATTTACTCGAAATTATGGGTTCGGACGTAGTTTGTGGAATACAATGGTTAGAGGAATTAGGCCCAATCACCATGGATCATGTAAATTAACCATGCTATTTACAGTTAAAGACAAGCCTATTTGTTTAACTGGGCTCGGCCCATCCACTGCCCAACACCGATATCCTTACACCAGCTCAAACGTTTTGAAGCTACCTCCGCGATTTCCAGTTATCTGTATTTACAACTACAGCCCACCACTGGCCCAATAGCCCATAATCAAATAAATTCCGATAAACCCGAACTCCAGACCATTTTAAATACATTCAAACATGTTTTCTCCCTACCAACGAAACTTCCACCCCACCGAAACCTAAACCATCACATTAATCTCAACCCCAATACCGATCCAATCAATATTAAACTATACCAATATCCATATTTTCAAAAAAATGAAATCGAGAAACAAATCCACGAAATGCTCCACTCCAACATCATCCAACCATCAACAAGTCCATTTTCTTCTCCCGTTCTATTGGTCAAAAAAAGATGGGTCATGGCGATTTTGCGTCGACTATCGCGCATTAAACGCAATAACTATTAACGATAGATTTCCAATACCAACGGTCGATGAGTTATTGGATGAACTCTATGGATCAATATTTTTTTCCAATTAGACCTTCGAAGTGGCTATTTTCAAATTCGTGTCCACCCACCCGACATCCCAAAGACGGCCTTCCGTACTCACAAAGGCCATTATGAATTTCTTGTTATGCCATTCGGCTTAACCAATGCACCATCCACCTTCCAAGCAACAATGAACCATATCTTTTGACACAACTTGAGAAAACTTATACTCGTTTTCTTCAATGATATTCTCATATATAGCTCCTCTTGGACTGATCATCTAGAACATCTTCACACAACCCTCACTATCCTTGACCAAAACCAATTCAACGCTAATCAGGCGAAATGCACTTTTGGGCTAACCGAACTTGAGTACTTGGGCTATATCATTTCGGGCAAGGGTGTCCGCGTTGACCCAACAAAAATTGTAGCAATGGTCACTTGGCCCACTCCAAATTCCCTCACAGCAGTGCGTGGGTTCTTGGGCCTCACCGGCTACTATCGTCGATTTATTAAACACTATGCAACGATAGCTAGCCCAATTACGGACCTGTTGAAGCAACCCAATTTTTCATGGACCACCGAAGCCCAATTAGACTTCGAACAAATGAAAACCGCAGTCACCACTACCCAATTCTTTCCCTTCCTAATTTCACCAAGCCATTCACCGTTACTACAGACGCTTCATCCACCGCCATCGGCGCAGTACTCCCCCAAGCCGACCACCCAATTGCTTTCTTCAGTCTCAAATTACCCCGCCTCCTCCAAAAATCATCTGCCTATTCGAGAGAAATGTTCGCGATTACTTCTTCCATAAAAAAATGGAGACACTATTTGCTCGGCCGTCCCTTTCAGATCGCCACCGACCATCAGAGCCTTCGGGAACTCACCATGCAAACCATTCAGACACCAGAACAACAGAAGTGGCTTACCAAGTTACTGGGATTCGATTTCACAATCCACTACAAACCAGTCAAGCAAAATGTCGTCGTAGATGGGTTGTCACGGTTCTCCGCCGCCGCCACCATGCAAGCAATTTCGGGCCCAGCTTTTCCACTACTTGCAGCGATTCAATCATCCTTAATCAGTGACACAATGGCTCAAACTATCATCCAGCAACTAACTGTAGGTACTTGCCCTAATCCCAAATTTTAATTTTGAAATAATTTATTATTTTAGGGAAATCGCGTGTATGTCCCTGATGATGACGAACTAAAAAAAAATTATGATTGAGTTGCATGCCTCCAAAATTGGTGGTCACTCCGGCATTAAGGCCACTATTGCAAGAGTGTCAAGCAATTTTTATTGGCCAAAGCTAGCGGCATCGGTTCAAAACTTTGTTCGACAGTGCCAAATTTGTCTCCAAATAAAGCCTGACAATACACCGTACAAGGGACTGCTGCAACCATTACCGATCCCAGCTCAAATATGGGAGGACATTGCAATGGACTTTATTACTCATCTGCCCCTGTCATATGGTCGCACAATAATTTAGGTGATAGTCGATCGGCTCTCTAAATATGCACATTTTTGTGCACTGCCTACATCAGTGTCAGCTACTCAACTCGCCACTTATTTCCTACAGGAGTATGTCCGACTTCATGGATTTCCACGGTCTATAATTTCTGACCGAGATAGACATTTTACGAGTCAATTTTGGAAGGAGTTATTCCGTCTTCATGGCACGAAACTGCAAATGAGCAGCGCTTACCACCCATAGACGGACGGGCAGTCAGAAGTGCTGAACCGTTGCTTGCAAATGTATTTATGTGCCGTGGTAGGAGATACACCAACAAAGTGGGTCAAATGCATGCCTTGGGCAGAATGGTGGTATAACACCACAAAGCACTCCTCCATCGAAATGTCTCCATTCCAGGTAGTCTATGGCAGACCACCAGACCACCACCTACTCTCGCCGACTACATTAATTGCTCTTCCATCATCCCAGCTTTATATGATTGGGATTCCTCGAGAGATAGTCTACTCAACATTATCAAATCAAATCTTCAACATGCACAACAACGTATGAAAACACACGCTGATCAACATAGAAGTGATAAGCAATTTGAAGTAGGTTCTTGGGTCTTCCTCAAATTACAACCCTACCATCAACAGACAATGCGCAACAATCACCATAAGCTAATCAAGAAATATTATGGACCTTTTCAAATCATTGAGAGAATTGGCCAAGTTGCATACAAACTACTGCTGCCACCATCAGCCCGTATACATCCAGTGTTCCATATATCATTACTGAAGTTCTGTCCAAATCCAGCTGCAACCGAGGCTATATCCCTTCCAGACACAATTACTGATAAGTACACCGACCTTGAGGACAAGGTCGTTCTCGATGGGATAGGCAGTGATGCACAAACTAACCATATACAGGAAGGTGCACATACTAGCAATACACAGAAGAATACTACATGTCCAAAGAGGATGATCAAGCTACCCGGTAGGCTAATGGATTAGGGGTATCGATTTGACAGCTACTATTTTTTACTTTTCATTCTGTTATTTGCTTTGTTTTGCTGCTACTATTCTGCCAATTCTATTATGAAATTAGCGCCTAAATGCAGCCACGTCCTCAAAGTTGTGAGAGATATAGCTATATAATTGTACCTTTGATAATAGAAAAAAAAGGGAGGAATTAGTTGTGAACTTTCTCTCTCTCTCTTTTAGCATTCTTTTCCAGCTTATCTTCTTCTTCTCCACTATTTTCTCTTCCCTCTCGGCCTATCATTCTGTGTCCTTAACAAAAACATAGTTGACAAGAGCTAGGCTGAATGTACATGTATTTACTTCTCTTTGATATGCTCTCCATCATTATGATATTAACCGATTTGATATGTAGCTATTATCTATTTGTGTTTTATAATGTGCATTTAAGAAGTAGAAAAACACATATCCAAGTTAAACTTTAAAAAAAGAGGCAATGTGCTAATACCAATACCAATGGTGGACATCAATCTTTTCTATTTCGCAAGGCTCTGGATAAAGGATAGCCAAATTGTATTGAATAGACCAATTGTATTTGAAATGGTAAGATCATTTTTATAATGATGACTTTAGAGTTGATTGGATATATCATAGTAGGGGGTTCGTTTCATGTGTAACATTGTTGGCTCAAACCAACTTAATTCATGGGATAACATGTGGTCTTCTAGAATGTTAAGAGCGACATATCTGTAAATCAAATATCATCTTTCATTATAATCATACACAAAGATTAATTTTTTGAGTAACAGAAAGTAGAATCCTCTCTATGATCAATGGAATTAATTTTCCAAACTAAGTTTCATGAAAAAGATTTAAACCTAATGTTACAGTTTCTACCTAAGTGTATATAATGATGAATGTACGTCATTTTTAAGATTGTACGCATTGTGTATAAGTGATGTGATGCAAACGATTCAACTGTACCAAAAAGTGTCATGCTTCTAACGCAATCCATTTTTTGAAGGACTAGTTATATTAATAGGGTGTTCATTGTCGTCGTCATCCTTGCTCTTTTTTCTTAAAAAAAATTTCGAGAGTAAGGCATATTTTGTTAATTTGAGAATAGATAAATTAATACCAAGATTAGCTCTAACATTAAAATATTCATTTTTTTTCATTTTATAGTGCAAGATATGAATGTCAAATTCATATTCTCAAGTTTATCTCTAAGTCTAAAGCAACATTTACAATTATATATTTTACCCTCATTTGTGTATAAATGAAGAGGTTTAGAGAGAGAAAGAAAGATTTATACATGGTATTTATCGATTTGGAGAAAGTTCATGTCAAAGTACCGAGAAAGGTTATGTGGTGGCCTGTGAAAAAGAAAAGAGTCTCAACAAAGTACATTACCCTTATCAAGGATATGTATGATGATATTGTGACTAATGTCAGAGCATGCGAGTGTGAAACCGATGACTTTTCAATTAACATAGGATTACATCAAGGGTCAGCTTTGAGCCTCTACGTTTTTTTCCTAATGATGGTTGAGGTTACGAACGGTATACAAGATGAGCTTCCTTGGTGTATGCTCTTTGTTAATGATGTTATGCTAATTGACAAAAGTAGGATTGGGGCTGACAAACAACTGAAGCTGTGGAGGCACACTTTTGAATCAAGGGGTTTTAGGCTTAGCATAACTAAAACAAAGTATATGAAGTGTGAGTTCAACGATGTCAGATCAAAGGATGGAAATATCACTCTGGTGAGACAAGTAGTGCTCAAGAAGGAATCATTTCAATACTTAGTATTAATGTTGCAGCATAATAGGGAGATTGATGAAGATGTTAGTTTTAGGATTCTAGCGGGATGGATGAAATGGCGACAAGCGTCTGAAATTCTCTATGACTAGAAAGTCCCACGTAAGCTTAAAGGAAAGTTCTATAAAATGGCAATCAGGCCTGCGATGTTGTATGGTGCAGAATGCTGACCTACTAAAAGTCAACACGGCTAGAAAATAAGCGTAGCAAAGATGCGTATGATGCAATGAAGCTGCGGTCATACAAGAAGAGATCGAATTAGAAATGCTGATATACATGTTAAACTTGGAGTTGTACCAATTGAGAAGAAGCTAGTCCAGCACCTCTTAAGATGGTTTGAACATCTCTAATGGAGGTCTTCTGAGGCACCTATGCAAGTTTGAATTATAGGCCACGCCAAATGCTCAAGGAGAGGTAGAGTTGGACCAAGGTTGGCATAGGAGAATGTAGTAAAAAGGGACTTGAAGGATTGAAATATATTCGAGGAGTTGGTGTCAAACAGGAGCGCGTGAAAGTTAGCGATTCACTTACCAGAACGATGAGTTAGGGGTCTTTTTTTAGGGTTTGTTTAGGGGTAGTAGTATAAGTCTTAGATTATAAGACTAGTGAATAGGGGCCTAATATGTAGTTTTGGTTTCGGCCAATATTACTATTAGTACCATTTTTATTATTATTACTATTACTATTATCATGGTTTTTTTTGCTTACAGTTGATTTAGGGGTAGTGGTATAAGTTTTAGATTATATGACTAGTGAGGAGCCTAAGACATAGTTTTGGTCTTTGGTCAATATTACTATAAGTATTATTATTGTTGTTATTATTATTATCATGTTTTTTAATCTTTATTTTTATTTTACTAAGTTATTATTATTATTTGTTTACTTAATTGACTTTATTTTATTATTATTATTATTATTGTGGTTGTTGTTATTATTATGACTTTTAAATGGACTTTGCCATTTAGTTTTGGGTTCCATCCCTACCCAACCCCAACTTGTTTGAGAATAATGGCTTAGTTGTTCTTGTTGTCGTGTACAAAGCACGAGTTAAAACTTGTTTAACTAGTTTTAAAAAAATCATTGTTATAAAAAAATAGAAATTTGAGGCAACATTTCAGAAGTTAAATTTTCTTCTGAAGCAGTATCAACAAAAGTTGTTCCATTTTTGTAAATATCACAGTACTTTTTTTGCATATAGACAGAATATGGTCGGTGTTGAATATATAGTTTTCATATTGTTTCAAATATGAAATATGTTTTTAGTTGTGATTCAAATGACTAAAATTTTGTATCACATTGATACACTATTGTTGTCATTCAATTTTTATATTTAACCAAACAAGATACTAACTAGTTATAGTTTAACAAAAATTTCAATTGTAGCTCACATGATTAAAACAATGAGATCTAATATAGGATACTAAAATCAAATTCCAATGACAACAATAAGTCCTTTTGAACTAAAATATAGATTGTCATCTAGATTTCAAATCTCGGATTTCAAACCGTGATATCCTGATCCATGTCTTAATTTGAGATCTTAATATTTCATGTGAGATAATGTCAAAGAAGTTAGAAATTACGTTTAAAGTGTCAACTCTTTCGAGTATAAAATGAAGACATTAAGCAAGATCAAAAAGACTTTAAATTCTAATAGTGTAGTAAATTTAAAACATACCCATTAGGACTTGTGAAATAAGGTTTGAATCAAAGAGCATTAGTGAACATAAGCAAGCTTTCTAAGGTTGCACTAGTGAGACCCGTAGTTGGCCAAGCCGAGAATGGTGAAACTGAAGGTCATGTCCTTAAAGGAAAGGAACAGAGGGTGGTTAGCAAAGGTGGTGCTGAGGGAGAGAAGGGATTCTTCGGCTAATGTCGATTTAGCGACGACTAGGACGTTGCGGATGCCGAAACGGAGGGACAAGATCGGACCGAGTCGGTCGTGCATTTGGGTTACTATATGATGAAGTGGTTCTTTGGTGCTAAGAAAGTGTAGGTGCCATAAAATTGGTAGGTCTAGTCGGCTTGGAGGGTGTTTCCTTTTGTTGAGAAGGATGGTAAGTAGTTATATGAGTATGAGAGTTATGGCTATGTAAATGGGATCCATTGTTTCGAGTTTTTATGAGTATTTTGATAATTGAATGTGTTTTAGTGTAATGTTTATACTATGAGATACCGAAGATTGTTGAGAGTCTCAATCTATATTCATTATTTTTGTGGGGTAAGTTTTAATGATTTTTGGACTTTTTATGACTGTTGGGCTGTGTCTACAACTTCAAGTATGTTTTAATTTCTCTAATTTCTCTGATTCGAGTGTTCGATTATACAAGTTGTAAAAGAATTGTCCATGTGTCTCCTCCATATATTTTGTTAGTTAATGTAATCGTGTATTCAATGGGAAAATAAGAAGGTCGGTTATACGAGTTATATAAGACTTGTCCATGTATCTCCTCCGTACAATTATTAGTTAATCAAACCGTATATTTAATGGGAAAATTAAAGGGTCGGTTATACAAGTTACATAAGAATTTTCCATGTCATCTCCTCCATATATTTATTAGTTAATCAAATCATGCATTCAATAGGAATATTGGAGGGTGTAGTTGAACATTCCCCACATATCAAAAAGAAGGATGTTAAGGATAGACAATTGAGAGTGACTGCTGTACTCACTCGCTCGATTGCTTATTCATTTGAGAGTGATTGAGTTTTGCATTCTTCTATCAAAAATGTTGGAAGCACCATAATTTTCGTGGTAATTCTTAATCTAGAGCCATCTAAAAATTATTTTTTGGTCCAAGTATAAATGAATATACATGTTATATCTTTGCGCTACTGATTTACTAGAAGAATTATCTTTAAGTGTAGATGTGCATTTATTATTTTTTTCATGCTAATATTTATTATAATATGACAATTAATAGTTTGTTTATGGTTCATTCTTGTGGCATAATGAGGTCATATAAAAAAGGATACAAAAGAGAACCATTGTTATCCGATATTCTAGCCCGGCTATATTGAACTAGTTACATGAGTTAGCATCGACGGCCATTATGGCCGACGACTCCAGCATGATGATTGTAGGGTCAAAAAGTCGAGTATAGATGGTAATATGAAGTTGAGATTGAATGGAATTGATAGATGCACAATGTAGTATGTTCAAAGTATAGGATATGATTCAATGCATAAGTGGGATCATCATAGTTTGGCTCCAACAAGAGGGATCGGCATACATCAAAATGCAAGCGCATTCTTGCAGAAAACAATCAATATCTCGAGCTACAAGTCCAAAGCATGTGAAATTTAAGGAGCAAGATATATTGACCCAAGGGAACCTACCCTAGGGATCGCAAATCAATAGGACAAAATTAGAGGGATCGATATACATCCCTTGGAAGGGATCGCCATAAGGCAGCAATCAAGTCATGTTGAATCAGAGATCAAGCAACAACTAGGGTTCCAATGATCCAAATGACATGAAAATTGGAGGCTATGCTGTATTTGTACAATGAATCCACCATAGGGATCGCTCCTTAAAATTCAACCGAAGAAGGGATCAGTACTGATCCATCCTCTTTAGGAATTGGGCCCATGTGACGTCTCACCCTGAGATCCGCATTAACAAATAGTATTACTGGGTAATACTATCTGCTAATGCAGAGAATAGGGCTGGTTAGGAGAGACCATCTATAGTGCTCTATTGAATACGTCAATTGGTTCTCTATATTTTTATTTCCTTTCTCAAGTGGATCGACATATCCAATAAATGCTTAATACAAACTACAGGTGGCTATAGGATCTATTAGAACAAAGTACAGCAACTCAAATGCATAACACATCACAGAACAACAAATAGATATATGTACATATATACTGATACATCCCAATACAATACAAATAATACATCATAAGTGGTATGACGACCATAATATATACATGAGTCAAAGTAATAAATACATATCAGAGTCATACAAAACGACTATAAAACTACAAAAAGAGATAAGCTGATATCCAAGGCGGAAGCATCAAGCAAAGTTCAAAAGCAGGTATCTAACCTGAAACAACCCGGTCTGACCCGAGTATAAAATACGCGGGTCAGTCTAGCTAAACAATTCACTTTATAAGGTAAGTGATAATATGAGCATAAGGTAAAGGTAAGATATCCTCTCGAATGAGAAGAAACAATAATAAGAGTGTGTCACTACTTCAAATAAGGTGATTACACTAAGTGTATGACCTCGAAATAGGTAAACTCACCAAATAACACTAAGTATAATAAATATCTTATATCATCGGCGAAACCTCAAAAGCCACTAAAATAGTTTCTATGAACCATATCTCCAAAATAGGAGAATCCCAAATCTCAAACTCAAAACTCGCCACAAATGGCAATCAAAAAATATTCTCTAAATAGAGAAGTATCAAACACAAAATACGCCAAAAATGGAAATCTGATATATCTTCAAATAGGAGAGTATAAATCTCAAATAAACGTCAAGTGTTAGCAAACCCAAATCTCAAATATAGAACTCGATGAGGAGTTCAATTTCCAAAAATATAATCGCCATATATAATATCTCGAATGGCTCAAATGGCCAATAATGTAAAAAGGCGATACACTCGGAAAATCACAAAGAAATCAATGAAATCATCTCAAAGATATAATTCGTGCTTATGGCTGAAGCCTACCAAGTACTGTTATCTCAAAATAAGGTGCCACGTCTCTTAGACAAACGTCCCGAAGGACAAATAAATACGTCTCTTAGACAAACAGTCGAAGGACAACATCTCGAAGGACAAATACGTCGCAATAACAAACTTCTCTTAGACAAACATCCCCAAGGACAAATGACTCGAAGGTTCAGTACTGGAAAATATGTCTCTTAGACAAATGTGTCACAAACTCTCAGATAGGAATCCAAACAGTGTTAACGTGTGTCCCATACCACACATTCACACTAAACGATTTACTATCCGCTATTGAATTTCACGCTTAAAGCAGTAAAAAGTTTACCTCATCCCATCGGTAAGCTCGACCCGAAGGTCAAAACGATCAAACAAACAAGTCGGGAATTAACCGATAATACAAGCGCACATGTCTCATACCACATGTTTTACCAAACCGTTTAATTCTCCTTCTCATTCGCTCGAATAGTGCAAGAACATGTATTATAAATATATAATAATCTACTTGAGAAAACAAGCATTTAAAACAAATTTTCGAAATCGTTTTTGGAATCAAACTTTAAAAATTTCCTTATTATAGAGAACATATAGATTATATAGCTCAAAAATAATTTAAAAATATTATATGAAAATCATTTAAAATGACAATTTATTTTAAAAATTATTTCAAAATCGTTTGGAGAAAACCGTGCTCGAAAACCATGAAAAACGAAGAAAATACCTAAAAACCTATAACTCAAATTCAATTCAAATTCAACTCAAAATCAATTCAAATTTGAATTTCAAATTTTCAAAAATTTAGCTAGCCTATTGATAGGCATCATAGCTCTCAAAACATCACGAAAATAAGAAGTAGAAGCCAGGAAATCAAACTGGAAACAACCGGAAACAAAGAAGCCAACAGCATATGATAAAAACACAAAACATATGCTCCCTGGGTTGACCGCTAGGTTGACCTCTCGAGTCCTTAGGTCGACCGTATGTTCAACCTAAGGTAGGCATGGTCGACTCCTAAGCCTTTCTCTCACGCGATTTCTTTCCAGGAAATTTTTATGTGACGAACTGATTCTCAAGCAGAAATTTAACATAGCATATGAGTGAATTTTGCAACCAAATTTTGTGGATATATAGAAAAACACATATTTACAAACTGAAGAAAATCTGGCAGCATTTCGTTGCCATAATTAAAAGTTACAGTTGCTCAAAGTAGGCACTCAGATCATATTTTCACAAAGATAAGAAACAGAAAACAATAAACGATTACAGAGCAGAAATTTGCATAGAATACTGCTCTTTGAGCATTGCATTAGCTAGAGATTGTAAGATTTAACTCACATTAATATTAGAGATGATCAAGCCTCGAATTTATGCTGAAAGATAGAATCTTGGAGCTAGAATTGGCTTCAGATGTCTGTAAAAACTACAAAATAGAACATGCAGGCAGGGAGATTTACAGTTAACAGACAATCTATTTCAAAAATCGACTTTTGAAGAAATGGATGGTTTTAGCTTCGATTACCCGCTGATTTAGCTCCAATTTGATTCTAAAAACACAAATATTTGAATTTAATTAAAGAAAAAGGCTTGAATTTGCAATTTGGTGGAGTGGGTTCTAATTTCTCAATTACTAGCTAAGGAAGAAGAAGAGGGATGTGAGGAAATGAACATACAAGTGTTTTTTTTCCTCACCTTCTCAAGCCATGCTAAGCAATAATGGGCCATTAGGACCCAAAAGAAGAAAATAAATTATTTAACCTAAGTAATTAATTCACATAAGAAACAAATATTCACATATTTACACTATATAATAAAATAAAGTCATTTTCTTTCCAATTTACAACCAAACAAAATTTGTAAATTTACATACACATGAAATAAATTGTTTTATACTATATGAAAAGATTAATTTTTATTTTTCAAATATTTCTATTATTAAAATCCTTTATTTTTTCAAAAATAGACTATTTACTCAAATAAATGAATAAAAATCTATTTTTAACTTCTAAAATTCCACAAAAAAAATTTTCACACTTATAAAAATATTTTAAACCATTTAAAAACTTAATTTATAGCCAAAACATATTTTTAGACAAATTTTCATCTTTTATTTACATAATACACTTTAAAAATCAATTACTCCTTTTAAAAATTATTAAAGAAGCAATTGGCAACAATTAATGGAAATTATTGCACTATCACCAAATAAAAATCAGCTTCCACTTATTATTAACTCAAACCGCTATAATAAAGTTCCAAAACGTTATTTTCTCTTTTTATTCCCAAAATTAATTGTTTGTTCCAAATAAACAATTTAAATTCTCAATATTAAATTATAACTACCATTATAATTTAATACTTATAGATAATCTCTAAAACCAGGGTTGTTACAGACTCTCTCCTTATAAAAATTGCATCCCCGTAATTTTCTAGAAAATAGCTGCATTCGACATAGTTATTTCCTCAAGCAAAGGAAGATAGATAAGCTCGAGTTTAAAATTTCTCACCTTCAACATAAGATGATAGAAAACCCAGATAAGATTGCTCGATTAATTCTATGGTTCCCCCAGTTGAATTACTGGGATTTACGGAGCTTTGAATTTCTACGAGCAATACATCCCTATTTCAAAGGCATTTCATTCTAAGCAAAATACGGATAGGATGTTACGCAATAGATAAATCTTGTGAGATCGATTCCTATGAAGCTTCACGAACAGAGTCAGAATTGAGTCACAACTTTATCCCGAACTCCAACCCATAAGATGATAATCGATACGACTTTCCATATAACACTATGAAGGGAGTCATACCGATATTAGATTGACAACTATTACGGCAAGAAAACTAAATAAGAGGTAGGCGGTTTTCCTCCAATACCACCAAATTCATATGATTGCATAAATGCAAGTCGTAAATATTTACGTAAAGGCAAGTTAAGACTCAAGGAATAGATTTTTTAACTCTCTCTTGCTAATCAAATATTCTTAAAGTTTTCTAACCCATTATCTTCAAGATTTAAAATTCTCAGTTTTCAACACTTGAAAATTTCCAAAGATTCTTACTTAGATTTTAAATTTAAATTCATTACTCTTCATTAGAGTAAACAAAGTTTAAGTTGTTTATTCTCTAATTCTTCCATAGGTATTCTCTAGTTTACAACATATATTATATATTTTTAATTTGTCTCTCAAATTTTCTAAGTGTTGAAAATTTTCGGAAAAATCGACGGTGTCTCGTTTGTACGGAGGGTCATATACAATATTACAAAAAGGATTAATATAATATACATCGACCATTAGGTCGAAAACACAATATATATATCATCATTTAACACTGTAAAATTTTAATCCAAAAACATCCTTCCTTCTAGCATTTTAAAGCGAGTATGCACAAACTTATATATATTCTTTTTGTCAAAATATATTCCAGCTATCCTCTTTCACCTGTACTCAACTCAAATAGATGATAATAATTCATATTCATAAATAAGAAGTACTACACATAACTATTAAGGGAAATATATCATTTTCATTTCAGACCTACGGTAAAGAAGACAAGTTTTGACATAGAAAACCACAAAATATGAAAACTTTTATAAAATGCAAGTTTTTCTACTAAGTCTAAGCTTTCCAGCAATATAAATTTCATCAAAATCGGTTTATGGTTTGAAAATTATGTTAAATTTACTTTCAGCTTAAATCTTAGAGAATTTTGTGATAGGGCAGAACTGCCTATCCACTTTCAAACGTTTTTAAATTAAATCAAAATTAGAATCTTCCAAAGTGGTAAAAGAAAATTTATAGTTTACTGAAAGCTTTTTCATTTACAAAAAGATTGAACTCATTTGGAGTTATAAATCTCAAGTTATCGCTATTTTAGTACAGCACTTTTCCAAACAAAATTTAAACTTTTAAATCAATTTAAAATTTGAAATTTACCCAAACCATTTTAATTTCAAACTACATTTTCAAACAAGCATTTTGCTCAACCATTTATCAAATAATTTTCTTTTTCTCCGAAAAACTAAGATATATAAAATTATGATCAACTTTATGTAATCATCATAAAACATTATACTAAGTGGAAATATTTTCATTACTTTCCAAATTCTACTTTAAAACAATTAACTTGAAAACTAATTTTGGAAGAGATAACTAATATCTTTCATTATCAAGAGATGATTATTGATTATCCACCAAAATAAATTTTTGGGATCTATATATAAAGTTTAAAATTATTCTCACAATTTAAAATGATTATACTACATGAATTGTTCATTTATCAAAACAATCCAAATTCACATTTTCACTTGTCACATAAAAATTAAATTTCCGTCTAATTATCAATATAAAACTAATTAAAGTTGATAATTAATTCAAACTTGTTTTCAAAATAATTTTGCAATTTCAAACCCACAAGTTTTAATACCATTTAAGTTTAAAACAAAAAACTAGCTCACAAATTTGTACTAAATGTTTTTAACTAACACTTCTTTATTTTCTCTTAAGATAGAGTTTATATCTAACCTACTATTACTCAAATAACTAAGTGTCAAAACAAATTTTTATAGTCATCATTAATAACTTTTACTAAACTATTCAATTAGTGTTTTAATTTTTCAAACCAAAGTATTCTTTTACCTTAAATACATCAAATGGTATTTTCTTCTAATTAAGGCACCTCCTTAATTTGAATTATTCACTTTTACTTACCCAAATTACCATATTCAATTTCTCAAATTTCAAATAATATAAGGGTATTGCATCGCCATTGATTTATAGTGAATGACCCCATCGATTAGGTGCAGAGTTGATCAAATGATCAAAACTACCTCGCCACTGCTCCAACATTCACTATCGTTTAATGGTTTCATTAAACATTTAGAATGAAAATTAATACTCCACCATATTAACTATTCCAAACTTTACTTATTAAAACTCAATTTATCATGTCTTACTGTCTCATCATAGCGTTTAGGAAACTTCTATCGATAACATTGGCCAAACGCATCGATTAGAATTCTTAAAGCACTAGACGGACAAGCCAACACAAAAATTCATAAAAAGAAATACCTCATATATAATACTCAAAATATTCTTTATTTTTCCCTTAAAAAAATCCAATTTCTCTTAGAAACATATCTTCAAAAAATTTTGAAAAATTTGAAAACATATTTTATTACTTATTCTCAAAATCAAGGAACAAAAATAGAGCTCATCAAAATATTCCTAGAATACTCGATCCTCAAGATTGATGGAATAGACTAGAGTGTTCATTATTCCGATCGGTATAACGAACCACTCACAAGACTCATAACGAGTGCAGAATGTGATAGGAGTAACGCTATCCATCGCGACTCGTAGCTCATGAAAAATCATTCTAGGGTCAAGCTGAGGAATGACCCTTGCACCACTCAATAAATTAAAAAGAGAGAAATGAGATATAAAAGCAAGGGTAATATCTTCTCAAATAAGGAGAAATAACATTAACAACAAATTATTACTTCAAGTGAAGTAATAGCACAAAGTATATCAACAATTGAGTATCCAAAGAGGATATCTCAAAAGCGGTAAGAATGGCAATATCAAATAAATTCAATGAGTCGCCTCATTTCCTTAGTGGACATCCTCGTGGGAGGATGACCGAAAGGCTAAGAACCAGAAATGAAGTCAATACAATATTCGATTGCTCGATTGGGTGCCATACCCGAAACGGACTCATAGAAATCAGCAGAGTCACAATGGTTGGAATTCGAGATATATCATCAACATCTCAAAACTCAAGAGTGAATACAGAGACTTCGGAATCATCATTAACATTCCGAAGAACAAGAAACAACTAATCAGGCGAACTAGGATACTTGATATAGGGTCCCTCTATTCACAAAATGTGGCTTGATAATAGGCAAGCCACTTCATCTCAAACACTCCAAACTCTGGATAGAAAATGGCTTGCTAACTCGCATGAAAAGATAAACTATAAGCAAGAATCCCAAATCCCCATACATCATGCCAAATATTGTGGATCCCCTCAATAGGATTCGCAATCCTCACAAAAGGACAAGACAAGAACATCCAAAAGCATCAACAAACTCCTCTGATACAAATGGGTGTCAAGCACCCGTATTGAAGAGGACTCAAATAAAACAATCACGATTAGGATTACTCCTAAGATAAGATGTTATCAATTCTACTTTCGGAATACTACGAAATAAAAACATTCATAGACATATCCCAAACTTCATTCTCAAAGGACATGATAAGATAAAGGGCACGATGATTAAGGAATTCGTAACACTCGTATTACACTTGGATATACCGTGATATATATTTATGTCCTCTGTTTATCATATTTTGTTCTGAACTCCGCTCTGATACCAAGTTTGTGACGCCCCACCCCGAATCTCATATTAACGAAGAGTACTACTGGATAATACTGTCTGCAAATGCGGAGAAAAAGGCTGGTTAGGAGCGACCATCCATAGTCTTGTCTTATATATCTATTGAATACGTCGATTAGTGCTCTACATTTTTATTTCCTTTCTCAAATGAATCGACATATCCAATAAATGCTTAATACAAAACTACAAGTGGCCATAGGATCTATCAGAACAAAGCACAACAACTCAAATGCATAACACATCACAGAACAACAAATAAACATATATATACATATATACTAATATATCCCAATACAATACAAATAATACATCATAAGTGGTATGACGACCATAATATACACACGAGTCAAAACAATAAATACATATCAGAGTCATACAAAACGAGTATAAAACTACAAAAAGAGATAAGCTGATATCCAAGGCGAAAGCATCAAGTAAAGTCCAAAAGCAGTTGTCTAACTTGAAACAACTCGGTCTGACCCGAGTATAAAATACAAGGGTCAATCTAGCTAAACAAACTAGTCTATAAGGATAAGTGATAATACGAGCATAAGGTAAAGGGCAAGATATCCTCTCGAATGAGAAGAAACAATAATTAGAACATGCCACTACTTCAAATAAGGTAATCACGGTAAGTGTAGGTAAACTCACCAAATAACACTAAGTATAATAAATGCCTCATATCAACGGTGAAACCCCAAAAACTACTAAAATAGTTTCTATGAACCATATCTCCAAAATAGGAGAATCCCAAATCTCAAACTCAAAACTCGCCATAAATGGCAATCATAAAAATATTCTCTAAATTGAGAAGTCTTAAACAAAAAATACGCCAAAAAGGGCAATCTCATATATCTTCGAATATGAGAGTATAAATCTCAAATAAACGTCAAGTGTTAGCAAACCCAAATCTCAAATATATTACTTGATAAGGAGTTTAATTTTCAGAGATGTAATCGCCATATATAATATCTCGAATGGCTCATATGGCCAATAATGTAAAAAGGCGATGCACTCGGAGTATCATAAGGAAATCAATGAAATCATCTCAAAGATATAGCATGTGCTTATGGCCGAAGCTCGACAAGTGCTGTTGTCTCAAAATAAGGCGCCACATCTCTTAGAAAAATGTTCTGAAGGACAAATAAATACGTCTATTAGACAAACATCCCGAAGGACAAATACGTTGCAATGACAAACGTCTCTTAGAAAAACATCCCAAGGACAAATGACCCGAAGGTCCGGTACTGGCAAATATGTCTCTTCGATAAATGTGTCACAAACTCTCGGATAGGAACCCGTACTGTGTTAAAGTGTGTCCCATACCACACGTCCACACTAAACGATTTACTAACCGCTAGTGAATTTCACACTCAAAGCGGTAAAAAGTTTATCTCATCTCATCGGTAAGGTCGACCCGAAGGTCAGAACGACCAAACGGAACGAGAATTAACCGATAAGATAAACACATGTGTCTCGTACCACTTGTTTTACCAAATCGTTTAATTCTCCTCCTCATTTGCTCGAAAAGTGCAGGAACGTGTATTATATAAATAAAATAATTTACTTGAGAAAACAAGCTTTTAAAACCAATTTTCGAAATCGAATTTGGAATCCTTATTATGGAGAATATATAGATTGTATAGCTCAAAAATAATTTAAAAATATTATATGATAATTATTTAAAATGCCAGTATATTTTAAAAATTATTTCAAAATCGTTTGGAGAAAACCGTGCTTTAAAACCATGAAAAACAAAGAAAATTCATCAAAACCGATAACGGAATTTAAATCGAATTTAATTCAAATTCAACTCAAAATCAATCCAAATTTGAATTTCAAATTTTCAAAAATTTTAGCTAGCCTATATATAGGCATCATAGCTCTCAAAATATGACGAAAACAAGAAGTATAATTGTAACGACCCGCTATTTTGGACCATCCAAATCGACAATAAAGCCATACATGTCCGACTTGAATAATTCAAAATACCGAATTATTAATTTAAAATTTGGCAAAACGTAACATATACAATAAATAAATAAATCACAGATCACAGACACAGAGTAATATAATGCAGCGGGATAGAAAAATAGTAGTTCATGAAGCTACTATACATCAGAGTTTAAAATAAAATACATCAGAATCTCTTGAATACAGAAAAGTCTTCAGTACGAGCCGATGACTTCTCTGAACCAGTCGACTAGAAAACTGAAAGCTGAATAGATAGTTGGATCTCCAAATGAAGCTCAAATCTCCAAGGTGAGTCTCTAATGCTGTATTACTCAGTCTGACCCGAGCGTAAAGCAAAACACAAAACACTCGAGTCAGGATTAACATTCTTATATCAATAAATTCAACTCAGATGAAATATCAACTGAAATACAATATGACTTAAAGGATGTTTGGGATGTCCATCCTCTAAGGGTCCATAGAACTATCTACATGGTAGAAATATACACTATTACACCGTAGTCATTCACTTAATTTATACTTCAAACCCAATGTCAATTTCACTTCAAAATCATATTTCCCAAACTAGTATCAATATATTAAGTAATGTATACAGTAAAGTATATTCAATTTCCTTAACTTAACAAATCGTTCACATCAACCTGACCTTCCCATTTAAATTAAATTCAATCTCAATTTATCAATTTGGATTTCCTAAAATAACCACCTCAATTATAAATCTCAAATCTGGATTTGATATCCCAATTACCCCTTTTTTTTTCAATAAGTTTCCATCCCTTAAGTATTTAATATTTCAACTACACTTTCCCAATCTAGTTTTCTAAATACGAATTTCCAAATTTGGCACAACTAAATTTTCACTTAATTCAATTAGTTATCTACACAACAAATTCAACTATCTTGGTTCCAAATTCATATCCAAATCTCTAAACCATTAAATTCCAATATAGTTCATAGCTTAATTATAGAAATTTAAATTCAACAGTTTCATATAGATTCTCGATTTTTAGATCACTATTGTTTTAGTCTTGAACCCTCCCTTATTTGATTCAATATCATTTTAGTGACCTTAAACTTTAATTTACTCTATATCTCTTAAATTTTATTAAGCGTAAAATATCCCATTCGATATATTTCAAATCGATTGGAATAAATAAATCTTTATCTAAACCCATTTTAAAATAACCCAGATTTTATCTCCCAGTCTTAATTGTTCAATGTTATTGCAAAACTATTCGGGATAAGATTTACATAGATATTTATCAAAAATTATGTATTTAATCAAATCTTGATTTAACTAGATGTAATTAACTTTATATTTATCATTACCCTTTATATAGATATATATTTAAGAATTTTACATTTAATAAGACCATATTTTCTTATCATATGGTCAAGTGTTACGGATATTATCATTTAAATCCGTACACTAAAGGTATACGGGTGGATAGCATTTCAACCCGTAATCCCAAATTTTAATTAAATGAAACCGCTTGGGTCTATCATTTCAACCCATTTCAATTCAAAACAAACATAACAAAAGGAACCTGCAGTGTGATGACAGGGATGGTGTCAAAGTAAATAAACAAGCAATAGCAACAATCAATAACAATTCAAATAAAAAATCAAATAACCCCAAAATGATCGTATTAATTCGCATTGTTATTCGTATAATTATTTCTAGAATCTACACTATCATTTCATGTAGATTAAAGATTTTCACATTACAGTTTTTCACTTGTCGTTCCATTCAAATTTCAGTTTAATACTACAATCATTAACCCAAACTACGTTCAAAGGTTTAAAGTATAATTTATCAATTTCTACGACAGTTAATGGGTCAAATTTTACTAATCAAATTTTCATATGGCGGGGTCAGGTTTTAATAAATCAAGGTCCGTCATATATAATCCGTTTTTAATTTATAACAATACTACCCCAATTTTAACTAGCAACTGGTTATCACTTAACAATAGAAATTAACATCCAAACGACAATCAATCCATAAATCAATTATCAACCAATCTGCATTATTATCACATAAATAATTAACCGATAATGGTGTCATAGGTGAACAGATACAGGTAATAACAGTCATAACAGTAAAGCAACTAACAGCAGCATATTTCAATTGTCGTTTCAATTGAAATCAAATTTAATAAATAAAAGAACGTTAATCGTGAGTGATTTCTCACCTTTCGAGGCCAGATAGATTTGATAAGAAATTGAGTTACGAATCCAGTCCCACACATTCAAAACGAAACAAGATTGACAAGCATTCGATAGACAAGCTGATGACAAAGATTCGATGAAGTCAAATCAGAATTGGATCAATGACGATAGACGGGCATAAGTGAACTCATAAATATATTCAATGAAATGTATAGTCTTGTGCCTTAATATACTAATATATATAGACTAAGTTAGAAAAAAATATCTACTTAAAAAAAATGAGGTTAAATGGACCCAGACTAATATATCTACATATGCAGACTTGACTATATATATTGCCCATGCAAAACAATATATACCGAAACCCAAAAGATTTATATAAATTAGCAACATATGTGTGTGTATTAGAAGTTTTCAAATTAAATAAGTTTCGAATGGAAAAAAAAAAAAAAAAAAAAAAAAAAAAAAAAAAAAAATCTTAATTATAACCTTAAATCAAAAATGCATTTATACAAAATTTTAAATAATACGTTTAAAGATTTTCATACTTTTAGCACAAAGCGGAAAAACAACTTATATAAACCACCTTTTAAATTAAATCAGAATCTGTCTGAATGCATATAGATAACTTTCGAATATAACTACTGTTACAAAATATAACTTTGATGAAATACTTGACGCATAACTAGACATATACATACAAATAATATAGATATTTACATATTCAACTTTGTAAAATCATACGTTTTAAAACTGTATGCAATCCGTTTAAACAAATCTGCTTACAACTTTGTATACCCAGGAACTAATTTATTTATGAACAAATACACTAGTATATATATATAATAAGTAACGCATGTATAAACTATTTGATACTTATACAAATGAAATCTCCCAAGGCCCGCACCCACAACGTCTGGAAAAATGTATTTCACAACAACTACTATAAAGCTAAAGATACTCAACACACATATTATACTTATAGAAAAAATATATATATATAACCGACTATATCATAACTGGCATATATATACACATATCCACCCTAAGTTTAAAACATATTATAATAAAACCCAATACCTCTGAATAGCAGCTTTTATATTAAAACTATATATAAACTCTGAAATCATATAAACCCAGAATGAGACATGCACATATTAGAAAACTATCAAAGTAAAACTGTACTACTAACATAAAATATGTACACAAAATATAATATACAACCTATATAACTCTTTATAAATTAAACAGCAACATTTTATAAACTTATATATTACTAGATTTCTAAACTAAATATATAGGATCTTACTGTAAGAATATCATATGCAAATCACATCTTAAACAAAACAAATATACGTATATTTGTTTATGACAGAATCAAATAACAGTATATATACAATATGTATATAATAATACCTATTTGAGCATAGACTTCAAGCTGGAAGAGTCAAATCGGATAGGGCTGAGTGGATGGTTTCTCGACTGCCTCAGCGAGCAGATAAACGGGGAAGAGGCGAAACTGGTAGGGGGAGCACGGCAGGAAACTGGGCTTGGGAATGGAAGCTTGGTTCAAGGGGATGCTCGGCCGGAGAAGCACGAGGTGAGGGGGTTCAAATCTGGGAAGGCGGCTTAGTTACTTGGATCTGTCGCGAGGTAGTGGACAGGCGGACAAGCGGTAGGTGGAGAGGGAGATGTGGCGAAAATCAGAGCTTGGGTTGTCGGCCACGGCACGGCGGTTGTGGTGGGACTGACACAGTGGTGCATCAGGGATGTTTGCTGTAGCTCTGGTTGGTGGCTCGGGTTTGTGCTGCATCTTGGCGATAGGTAATGGAAGAGGAGGTGAGAGAGGGCGAGCGGAAAAAAACAGAGAAGAGTGGGTTTTCAGAGAAAAGTAAATGCAGAGAAGAAGAGATTGATGTCAGGTTTTTTTTTTTTAAAAGGAATTGTAGCCGAGCAAAGAAGGAAATGAACAATTTGAAACATTGGAAATAAAAGAATTTAAACGCAGCAATGAAAGAGTGATAGCCCTTAAATTACGGAATAATGAAAGTAACGTACCAAAATAAATGAAATGGCAACGGGCAAACGTCTTGATTTTTGTGAATAATTAAGGTAAATTATGATTGTGGTCCAGGCTGTGTGTTTAAATTTTGAATCGGAAGAAAGAAGTAAAGTCATAATATACGGTACCGTTACAACGAACAATTTATTTCCTCCGTTGTACACCGGATCCCGAAATACAGGAATAAATATATCGTTGAGATCAGCACGACGAGACGATTAAAACAGTATACAGATATCGGTGGTACGCTCATCCGATCAAAAGTCGATTATCGTCACCAAAAGTGCTGTAAATTTGTCAGAAATAAGGTAAACGGAGCAGTAAACGTCCGAATTTGAAAAAACGAAGGATGACGTCTTACTCAGAATAGGATTTAGAAATTTTCCATAGAAAAATATCCAGGCCCGGAAATAAATTTATTACCAGCAATTGTTGGCTAGCTTGAAATTAAACAGAATTTCATAATAAAAATTTTCATAAAATATATTGAAATTTTAAAATTTGCTATGTTTAAATCGGACGTAATCCAAATGTTAACTTTTTATTTGTAAATAAATTGATTTAAAACTTCACAAAAATCCAATTAAATACGTAAATGAAACAATAAAATTTATTAAAATCTTACGGGTCGTTACATTCTCCCCCACTCAAAACTTTTCGTCCCCGAAAAGGAAGGAGGTAGGAGAATAGAACAACCAGGGATAAAGTGAATTGAAAGTGTAGATAACTTATTTAAAACTATATAAATTTTCCTCGAAATATTCATTTGCACTTCATTTGCAATTTTAATTTTATTTTAATATGTAATACTTTTCAAACTTCTTTCGAAACAATTATTTACATTACTATTTATATTTACAAAGGCCATTTGGAACATTTAATCCTTAATTCATAAATTTATCTCAAAATACTATTCAACATTGTTAATAAATCAATAATCATTTACTTTAAATATGTTTTTATTAAATTAATACTTCTAAAATATTTATAACACTTATATTTTCTATTAAACCATGTATTATGTAAATAAACAATATTTAAAGATAAATCCAACAAGGAAGGAAGGTAGATTTTGAAAACAGAATCAAGGTGAATAAATAAGCTGACCAGATAAGGTAGATTCAAAAGAAAGAATCGGGCACGAATTGTTAATATAGAACCATAAGGATTTAAGTTTCAAATATTAATTCAAAATTCTTTGTTGGGAAAAATACTTTTATAATAAAATATCTTTATAATAATCTTTTACAATAAGATACTATTATATCGAAATAATCTTCCTTTCGAAAATACTTTCATAACTCGATGTTTCGACAAGTTTATCATCGTTCTTGCAGACTCTGGCCATGCGTTGATCAGGCGCAAAGCTAGAATTCTTCAAGTACTAAGTAGACTTGTTTCAACACCCAGTGAAAATACTTGAAAAACCTTTTAAAACAGATATGGAAAGTACGATCCAATCAAATCAACCAAAACAAAACCTTTGTCCGATCATGGTTCGCAGATACACAATGGTTACGCCTGGTTCCCCCAGGAAACAATCCATATCCGTAAGCTTTCACAGCCCTGCGAGTTACGCCATGATGACTAGTAGGGTGCAGGATACACAATGGTTACGCCTGGTTCCCCCAGGAAACAATCCGTACCCCCAGGCAAGACTCAGCCAGGCACTTGCGCTACTATTCGCGACCTACACAGATTGCAGGATACACAATGGTTACGCCTGGTTCCCCCAGGAAACAATCCGTACCCCTAAGCTAGACTCAGCCAGGCAATTTCGCTGTGCATTCACGAGAGAAAAAGAAAAACCATGGGTTACGCCACGGTGGGAACACTCGAGTATTACATCCGGAAAACCAAAAATCAGAGAGAATAATATCGATAGAATGAATCCACGCTGTGGCCACAAAGCGGATATCAAGCAGAAGGCACTTTCCATATCTTTACTTGGAAAATATATATCATATAGTACCTTTTTAAATCCCTTTCAAATATCATACTGATAGATAGTCCATTATATATAGGATTCCTTTTTCCAAATCGAATATTTTCCAAATCAATAGTATATCAAAACATACTTATATGGACTTTGATTATATAAACTTCTCTTTCCAAATTGAGTACCCTTTCAAATCGATAGTTTTCAAATCAACTTCATACTTATACAAATCCATTTTATATAAGTTCGACCACTCCCAATTCAAGTGCTTAATAATATAAGGTTCTCAATTTCAAATCATTTCAATATCAAATTTAGTTTCAAAGTCATATATGAATTCACCAAATTTCTTCCAAATTAGATATCCTGATTTCAAAGTTCCCCAACATAATAGGTTTAGAAAATTATCCCAGTTTCCAGATTAAAATAATTCAAGTCAACAAATTCATTTCCAAAATCATCATATAAGTACTGGTTTTAATTTTCAATTAAATTTCAAAACCCAATATTTTCTCACAATTCATTATACTCAAAATGGTTTCCAACTTTATATTTATCCCTTTTAAACCTTTAAACTATCCATTTCTATGTGAAATATCCAATTTACCCTTTTGAAAACCATTATTCAAATATTTTTTTTCCAAAACATTTCAAAACTAAATTTATATTCTTTATCAGACATTTTATACTCTTCGAAATTTCTTAGCTTTGAAAATTTAATCTCGATTTGGAAGTGTTCGAACATTCAAAATAGTTAGGGAAATCAAATTTTCAATTCAAGAGTTGAAAATCAACAATAAATCAATTATTTAAATCTGAAACTCGAGGATCGAACACCGGTATCATTTCAAATATATACATATCTCTTTCGAAAATATCAAATTATTTCGGAATTTGAAATCAAAAACGGTTTTACAAGATCACTCGCATAGCGAAGCTATTAAAGTGGCCTCTCCCCCACTTTGAAACTCGAAAATCAATGTCGACGATGCGTGCACTCATCACCGAAATTATTCTCCAGCGACATAAGTGAGTTCTGGACTTCTATTTCCTTGAAAACTTCTTTGAAATTTCTTCAAAATTATTGGAACTCATTTGAATTTATTCGAAACATTTCTTATTTGGGAAAAATACTTTTAAATCGTATTATTTATATATTTCTCAAAATCTGAAAACCAATTTCAAAATACCGGAATTCAATTCTCGAATTTCAAATTTAACCCTTCGGTTATAAATCAATTTCTTATAAATTTTCAAAATTTCAAATCCTTTCAAAACCTTTTTATATAGAATAACATATCTTATTTGCTTTATACATATAGGTATATAATCCTTATTGAAAACAATTTCTTTTTATATATAGGATATAATTTTGATATATAAAGCAATTTCAAAATACAAACATACCCGATTTTCAAAGGATAATTTAAGAATGGGTTTCAAACAAAGATGGAGATTTAAATTAGAGGAACTCTAACCAATAGAATCCTGATACGAAGATAGACTCAACAAAGTTGAGAAAATCAAAATACAAAATAGAAGATGGATATACTTCAATAAATCGCGGGCGACCTTAACCGGGTCAACCGTGACTTCAGGGGATATGATCGATGCGGAATTCTAAAACAAATCGGTATTCGGTTGCCAAATATAGAATCTGGCACATCAAGATATATCAGCATCGTAAACCGAGGGTACATAAATCTTCGGTGAATCAATGCCAATTTGTAAAGGAGTTTTCATCCCTTTTACAAACATTCAGTGGAGTGGTGGGATACTCCAGAATCAATTGAATATAAATAGGGAGAGACATAATGAATTTCGGAACCGAGGGACATTCCAAAATTCAAAGGAAATCGAGTCAAAAGGAAGAGATTCAACTCGAGAGAAAGTGATTCTGTAAATAAATTTACCATATATGTTAAGTTTTGCCTAGAGCCAAAGCTCTGATACCAGCTGTAACGACCCGCTATTTTGGACCATCCAAATCGACAATAAAGCCATACATGTCCGACTTGAATAATTCAAAATACCGAATTATTAATTTAAAATTTGGCAAAACGTAACATATACAATAAATAAATTAATCACAGATCACAGACACAGAGTAATATAATGCAGCGGGATAGAAAAATAGTAGTTCATGAAGCTACTATACATCAGAGTTTAAAATAAAATACATCAGAATCTCTTGAATACAGAAAAGTCTTCAGTACGAGCCGATGACTTCTCTGAACCAGTCGACTAGAAAACTGAAAGCTGAATAGATAGTTGGATCTCCAAATGAAGCTCAAATCTCCAAGGTGAGTCTCTAATGCTGTATTACTCAGTCTGACCCGAGCGTAAAGCAAAACACAAAACACTCGAGTCAGGATTAACATTCTTATATCAATAAATTCAACTCAGATGAAATATCAACTGAAATACAATATGACTTAAAGGATGTTTGGGATGTCCATCCTCTAAGGGTCCATAGAACTATCTACATGGTAGAAATATACACTATTACACCGTAGTCATTCACTTAATTTATACTTCAAACCCAATGTCAATTTCACTTCAAAATCATATTTCCCAAACTAGTATCAATATATTAAGTAATGTATACAGTAAAGTATATTCAATTTCCTTAACTTAACAAATCGTTCACATCAACCTGACCTTCCCATTTAAATTAAATTCAATCTCAATTTATCAATTTGGATTTCCTAAAATAACCACCTCAATTATAAATCTCAAATCTGGATTTGATATCCCAATTACCCCTTTTTTTTTCAATAAGTTTCCATCCCTTAAGTATTTAATATTTCAACTACACTTTCCCAATCTAGTTTTCTAAATACGAATTTCCAAATTTGGCACAACTAAATTTTCACTTAATTCAATTAGTTATCTACACAACAAATTCAACTATCTTGGTTCCAAATTCATATCCAAATCTCTAAACCATTAAATTCCAATATAGTTCATAGCTTAATTATAGAAATTTAAATTCAACAGTTTCATATAGATTCTCGATTTTTAGATCACTATTGTTTTAGTCTTGAACCCTCCCTTATTTGATTCAATATCATTTTAGTGACCTTAAACTTTAATTTACTCTATATCTCTTAAATTTTATTAAGCGTAAAATATCCCATTCGATATATTTCAAATCGATTGGAATAAATAAATCTTTATCTAAACCCATTTTAAAATAACCCAGATTTTATCTCCCAGTCTTAATTGTTCAATGTTATTGCAAAACTATTCGGGATAAGATTTACATAGATATTTATCAAAAATTATGTATTTAATCAAATCTTGATTTAACTAGATGTAATTAACTTTATATTTATCATTACCCTTTATATAGATATATATTTAAGAATTTTACATTTAATAAGACCATATTTTCTTATCATATGGTCAAGTGTTACGGATATTATCATTTAAATCCGTACACTAAAGGTATACGGGTGGATAGCATTTCAACCCGTAATCCCAAATTTTAATTAAATGAAACCGCTTGGGTCTATCATTTCAACCCATTTCAATTCAAAACAAACATAACAAAAGGAACCTGCAGTGTGATGACAGGGATGGTGTCAAAGTAAATAAACAAGCAATAGCAACAATCAATAACAATTCAAATAAAAAATCAAATAACCCCAAAATGATCGTATTAATTCGCATTGTTATTCGTATAATTATTTCTAGAATCTACACTATCATTTCATGTAGATTAAAGATTTTCACATTACAGTTTTTCACTTGTCGTTCCATTCAAATTTCAGTTTAATACTACAATCATTAACCCAAACTACGTTCAAAGGTTTAAAGTATAATTTATCAATTTCTACGACAGTTAATGGGTCAAATTTTACTAATCAAATTTTCATATGGCGGGGTCAGGTTTTAATAAATCAAGGTCCGTCATATATAATCCGTTTTTAATTTATAACAATACTACCCCAATTTTAACTAGCAACTGGTTATCACTTAACAATAGAAATTAACATCCAAACGACAATCAATCCATAAATCAATTATCAACCAATCTGCATTATTATCACATAAATAATTAACCGATAATGGTGTCATAGGTGAACAGATACA
Source organism: Allium cepa (assembly GCA_030765085.1). Classification (NCBI taxonomy): domain Eukaryota; kingdom Viridiplantae; phylum Streptophyta; class Magnoliopsida; order Asparagales; family Amaryllidaceae; genus Allium; species Allium cepa. The sequence continues at coordinate 507,519,560 of CM060944.1, read as the reverse complement.
GGTAATAACAGTCATAACAGTAAAGCAACTAACAGCAGCATATTTCAATTGTCGTTTCAATTGAAATCAAATTTAATAAATAAAAGAACGTTAATCGTGAGTGATTTCTCACCTTTCGAGGCCAGATAGATTTGATAAGAAATTGAGTTACGAATCCAGTCCCACACATTCAAAACGAAACAAGATTGACAAGCATTCGATAGACAAGCTGATGACAAAGATTCGATGAAGTCAAATCAGAATTGGATCAATGACGATAGACGGGCATAAGTGAACTCATAAATATATTCAATGAAATGTATAGTCTTGTGCCTTAATATACTAATATATATAGACTAAGTTAGAAAAAAATATCTACTTAAAAAAAATGAGGTTAAATGGACCCAGACTAATATATCTACATATGCAGACTTGACTATATATATTGCCCATGCAAAACAATATATACCGAAACCCAAAAGATTTATATAAATTAGCAACATATGTGTGTGTATTAGAAGTTTTCAAATTAAATAAGTTTCGAATGGAAAAAAAAAAAAAAAAAAAAAAAAAAAAAAAAAAAAATCTTAATTATAACCTTAAATCAAAAATGCATTTATACAAAATTTTAAATAATACGTTTAAAGATTTTCATACTTTTAGCACAAAGCGGAAAAACAACTTATATAAACCACCTTTTAAATTAAATCAAAATCTGTCTGAATGCATATAGATAACTTTCGAATATAACTACTGTTACAAAATATAACTTTGATGAAATACTTGACGCATAACTAGACATATACATACAAATAATATAGATATTTACATATTCAACTTTGTAAAATCATACGTTTTAAAACTGTATGCAATCCGTTTAAACAAATCTGCTTACAACTTTGTATACCCAGGAACTAATTTATTTATGAACAAATACACTAGTATATATATATAATAAGTAACGCATGTATAAACTATTTGATACTTATACAAATGAAATCTCCCAAGGCCCGCACCCACAACGTCTGGAAAAATGTATTTCACAACAACTACTATAAAGCTAAAGATACTCAACACACATATTATACTTATAGAAAAAATATATATATATAACCGACTATATCATAACTGGCATATATATACACATATCCACCCTAAGTTTAAAACATATTATAATAAAACCCAATACCTCTGAATAGCAGCTTTTATATTAAAACTATATATAAACTCTGAAATCATATAAACCCAGAATGAGACATGCACATATTAGAAAACTATCAAAGTAAAACTGTACTACTAACATAAAATATGTACACAAAATATAATATACAACCTATATAACTCTTTATAAATTAAACAGCAACATTTTATAAACTTATATATTACTAGATTTCTAAACTAAATATATAGGATCTTACTGTAAGAATATCATATGCAAATCACATCTTAAACAAAACAAATATACGTATATTTGTTTATGACAGAATCAAATAACAGTATATATACAATATGTATATAATAATACCTATTTGAGCATAGACTTCAAGCTGGAAGAGTCAAATCGGATAGGGCTGAGTGGATGGTTTCTCGACTGCCTCAGCGAGCAGATAAACGGGGAAGAGGCGAAACTGGTAGGGGGAGCACGGCAGGAAACTGGGCTTGGGAATGGAAGCTTGGTTCAAGGGGATGCTCGGCCGGAGAAGCACGAGGTGAGGGGGTTCAAATCTGGGAAGGCGGCTTAGTTACTTGGATCTGTCGCGAGGTAGTGGACAGGCGGACAAGCGGTAGGTGGAGAGGGAGATGTGGCGAAAATCAGAGCTTGGGTTGTCGGCCACGGCACGGCGGTTGTGGTGGGACTGACACAGTGGTGCATCAGGGATGTTTGCTGTAGCTCTGGTTGGTGGCTCGGGTTTGTGCTGCATCTTGGCGATAGGTAATGGAAGAGGAGGTGAGAGAGGGCGAGCGGAAAAAAACAGAGAAGAGTGGGTTTTCAGAGAAAAGTAAATGCAGAGAAGAAGAGATTGATGTCAGGTTTTTTTTTTTTAAAAGGAATTGTAGCCGAGCAAAGAAGGAAATGAACAATTTGAAACATTGGAAATAAAAGAATTTAAACGCAGCAATGAAAGAGTGATAGCCCTTAAATTACGGAATAATGAAAGTAACGTACCAAAATAAATGAAATGGCAACGGGCAAACGTCTTGATTTTTGTGAATAATTAAGGTAAATTATGATTGTGGTCCAGGCTGTGTGTTTAAATTTTGAATCGGAAGAAAGAAGTAAAGTCATAATATACGGTACCGTTACAACGAACAATTTATTTCCTCCGTTGTACACCGGATCCCGAAATACAGGAATAAATATATCGTTGAGATCAGCACGACGAGACGATTAAAACAGTATACAGATATCGGTGGTACGCTCATCCGATCAAAAGTCGATTATCGTCACCAAAAGTGCTGTAAATTTGTCAGAAATAAGGTAAACGGAGCAGTAAACGTCCGAATTTGAAAAAACGAAGGATGACGTCTTACTCAGAATAGGATTTAGAAATTTTCCATAGAAAAATATCCAGGCCCGGAAATAAATTTATTACCAGCAATTGTTGGCTAGCTTGAAATTAAACAGAATTTCATAATAAAAATTTTCATAAAATATATTGAAATTTTAAAATTTGCTATGTTTAAATCGGACGTAATCCAAATGTTAACTTTTTATTTGTAAATAAATTGATTTAAAACTTCACAAAAATCCAATTAAATACGTAAATGAAACAATAAAATTTATTAAAATCTTACGGGTCGTTACAATAATCTAGGAAATCAAACTGGAAATAACCAGAAACAAAGAAGCCAACACTAGAAAAAAAGCACAAAAAAATGCTTCCTGGTTTGACCGCCAGGTCAACTTCTTTAGTCCCTAGGTCGACCGTATGGTGGACCAAGGGCAGGCACGGTCGACATACCGATCGACCCCCAAGCCTTTCTCTCACGCGATTTCTTCCCAAGCAATTTTTATGTGACGAATGGATTTTCAAGCAGAAATTTAACATAGTATATTAGTGAATTTTGCAACCAAATTTTATAGAAATATAGAAAAACAGATAAACAACAAACTGAAGAAAATCAAGCAGCATTTCGTTGTCAGAGTTGAAAGTTATAATTGCTCAAATTAGGCACTCAGATCAGATTTTCACAAAGATAAGAAACAGGAAACATTAAATGATTACAGAGCAAAAATTTGCACAAAAATACTGCTCTTTGAGCACTGCATTAGCTAGAGATTGTGAGATTTAACTTACCTTGATATTAGAGATGACCAAACCTCGAATTTATGCTGAAAGATGGAATATTGGAGCTAGAATTGGCTTTAGATATCTGTAAAAATCCAAAAATAGAACATGCAGGCAGAAAGATTTACAGTTAACAGACAATCTATTTCAAAAATTGATTTTTGATGAAATGGATGGTTTTACATTCGATTACCTATTGATTTAGCTCCAATTTGATTTTAAAAACACAAAGATTTGAATTTAATTGAAGAAAAAGGCTTGAATTTGCAATTTGGTGGAATGGGTTCTAATTTCTCAATTACTGGCTAAGGAAGAAGAAGAGGGATGTGAGGAAATGAATGTACATGTATTCTTTTTCTCACCTTCTCAAGCTAGGCTAAGCATAGTGGGCCATTAGGACCCAAAAGAAGAAAATAAATTACTTAACCTAAGTAATTAATTCACATAAGAAACAAATATTCACATATTTACACTATATAATAAAACAAAGTCATTCTCTTTCCAATTTTCAACCGAACAAAATATGTAAATTTACATACACATGAAATAAATTATTTTATACTATATGAAAAGATTAATTTTAATTTTTAAAACAGTATTATTCTTGAAATCCTTTATTTTTCAAAAATACACTATTTACTCAAATAAATGAATAAAACTCTATTTTTAATTTCTAAAATTTCACAAAAATAATTTTCTCACTTAGATGAATACTTTTAACCATTTTAGAACTTAATTTATAGCCCAAACATATTTTTAGACAAATTCCACCTTTTTATTTACATAACACGCTTTCAAAATCAATTACTCCTTTTAAAAATTATTAAAAGAAGCATTTGGCAATAATTAATGAAATTATTGAACTATCACCAAATAAAAACCATCTTGCATTTATTATTAACTCAAACCACTATAATAAAGTTCCAAAACGTAATTTTCTCTTTTTATTCCCAAAATTCATTGTTTATTCCAACTAAACAATTTAAGTTCTCAATATTAAATTATAACTACCGTTATAATTTAATACTTACAGGTAATCACTAACACCAGGGTTGTTACAGCCTAACAATCCCTCTAGTAGGCCCATGTGGATTAGAAGATCCTTTAGCCAAAATTTTGGAGAGATCCATGGCCTTCATCTATAAATATTGGCCCGATGAGTCATTTTGAGGATCTTTACGTTGCTTGTTACTCTGGACTCCATTTTAATGAAGCACTTGCTATTTTCTACTGTTGTAATAAGATTTACAAGTGATTAATAAAGAATAATCTTCAAATGGAGATAGGCATACAACATTGAACCACTATAAATTCTTATGTCTCTATTATAGTTTGTTCTCTATTGCTTTATAATTCATTTACTCAGTTTATTTTTTCCTTTTCTTCACTTCTCTACAAAAACTATTCTTGGGTGTTTGTGACTAATTTAGTTGCAAATATTTTGGTACTTTCGCTGAGAACCTTGATTCTCAGTTTATCAGGATCCCTTTGTTGCTACTGGATTGGATAAATCCACCAAAGGAGATCTGCAGTTATCTTCACGAAGTTGCTCATGCTACTCAGATTTGTAGAAATATAAGAAAAATTATCAATAATGGTGAGAAATACTAGATCTAATTCTCAGAACGTGGAAGAAAATGAGAAAACTAATATCCAGCAAGGTGACCCAAGCAATCAACCAAGAAATGTGAATACTGAACTGGTTGAAGTTCAGAATCCCACTAATTCTATTATAAGAGCTAAATTTCATAATTTAATGAGAGAGGTGATGGAGAGCAGCAGACAATTAAACAAACAGATTCAAACCAATATCAACTTGATGAACCAACTCAATCAACAGCAGTGGAGGAAAGCTAGGAGAGACCGCACTACTTATTCGGCATCGGAGAGTTCTTGATCATCAAATGAGTATCACAGGCATAGGTATCGTAGAACGGACGAATATCATGCTGAAACATCAGGGCGTCAACCGGCAGACCTTTATGGTCTGCCAGAATCGATCAACGCTGATCCCTCCATAAGAAAGTGAAATCCAACCATGTCTCATGGCAATCAAGTTAGAGTTGTTTCAGTTGTTCTGGATGCTGGAGTTCAAATCAATGTTGACCAAGCCCTTCCTCGGAATGACGATGAAGTGAATTTACAAGGTGTGTATTGGGAAGATACTGAACTAAAAGGCGTGGAACAGCCCATAGACATCGACTGGACTATCGTGCGAGGTGGAGCACGACCACCACTTGGCACCAACCATCCAAACGTCGGACTTATTGGCAATGGTTAGACAGTTGGTGAAAGAGCCATGGCATGACTAACGATGACTATGGATCTCGAGAAGCAATACTCCATTCACTAATAATATTCTACATGCAAAGTATCCAAGTAGGTTCAACATGTCATCAGTGCCCGCCTACAAGGGAAAAACTGACCTCAGGAAGCGTTTCATGAGATACGAAGGGCTGATGGATTCCGTGCGAGTAGATGATGCAACTAAGATTATAAAAATTAATGTCAATTAATTAAGTTTAGTACAAACTAAATAAGCTTATAAAAATTAACCAAGTTGACAATATATATAAATAATAATATTATTAAGTTTTAAAATTTAACTAAGTTTGATAATAATTAACTAAATTTTGAATAATAATAATAATAATTCAACTAATTTTTATAAAAATTAATGTTTATAATAATAATGCTAACAACAACAACAATTGTAATAGCAATAATAATAAAAATTAACTTAATTTTACGAAAATTGCAATATGTATTCTCTGTATACTTATCTTTCACTTACTAATTTTGGTGCCAAACTATTTCACCGTAACCTTTTTTCTCTTCTCTGTTTACTTAAAATAGAAAATTAAACGTTTTATAATTCCTTTTTGATGTTTTCTTAGAGCAATAATAATATAGTGGATCCATACATTTACAAAGAACCATTGTAGAAGCTAAGAAATAGGGAGTACCGATCTTAATAGAAATTAGGTGAGCGTAGATTTCGATCTTTTAATTCATTCCTGGGCGTATATTATTTGTGTTCATGATTTCTGTGAAATGGACTTTAATGGATAATATTTCAGAAAATGACAATTTATTGGATAATGCTCTTTTAACTTTCTATGCCAAGCTAGTGAAATGGACTCCTACGAAAGCGTTTTCCGAAGAATGCACAGTAAAAGAGATGCTGTGACATAGAATTCTATGCTTGCAGCATACATTCAGAACAATCATCTAACTAAAGCCATGGATTTTCTTGAGCTCTTTAACAAGATGGAAAAACAAAACAAAAAAACCCGATCATGTCACATTTATTGGTGTTTTACATGCTTGTAGTCACTCTAGATTGGTGGAACAAGGCTTGGAATATTTTGAATCTATGAGCATGAAATATGATTTGATTCCAAAAATTGAACACTACTCTTGTGTAGTTGATATATTGGGAAGAAAAGGAGAGCTTGATAAAATCAAAGATTTCATTAAAAGAATGCCTATGCACCCCAATAATCTCATATGGAGAACAATACTATTTGCATGCAGTAGATCAAAAGATGAATCAAATGTAAATTTAGGGAAGCAAGCTTTGAAAATGGTTGTAGAACTGGAACCTGAAAGCCCTGTTAATTACATACTAGCTTCTAACTATTACGCATCAAAAAAGAAATGGGACGTTGACAAGGTGAGTATTTTTAATGTTTTTTGATGACTCTCTACTGCGCTTCTAATGTTCTGATAACATGCATTTTTGTACCTTTTCTGTACCACCCGATTATAGCTAAGTACAATTTGGTTTATGTTATTATTTGTTGCACATTTCTAAAGTAGAAGGTTTAAAAACTGTACACTTAATGCTAAATATTTTTATTATTTTAGCAGGCCTTGTTTGGTGAAATTTCATTTGCTTTATCAAACTTCCAAAATGTTTTATTTTAAGATTGGATGGTTCTAAGCTTAACAGGTAAGCCAAATTTAACTTCGTTAAGTACGCAAATACGACATTAAGTTGTGTCGTGGAAAAAAATAGTGCTCATTCGGCAGTTCAAACTGCCTACTCCACGATTAATCAACTTCAGCCTTAATCTATTGAAAGTTCCTCCATCTTCTTCCCACAATTAATCTACACTTCTTCATTTCTCTCATCATCCAATTCCTTTTCACAAAATTAATTGACCTATTTTGCCTATATCATCCATTAAAGAAATTGATAGCCTTTACACTAATATTGAAATAACCTGTAATTTTCATCACAGTTTTTTATGACTATTTTCAAATTGTTCTGAATTTTTAGGAAGTACTACCAATGACCGAAGACACGCATGAAGAAAGACTTTGAGCAGTTCAAGTTCTTAGTGATGCATTAGGTACTTATAGACGTTAACTTTGAATTATGTTGTCTTTTGTTATCATGAATATGTGCATATGTTGAACTTATTTTTTGTTAGTTATACTTTATTTTGTTATCATTAATATGCATTATATTTGCTGATTATTTTTTTTCTTCGTTCATACATTGTTCAAATTGTTATCTATTTAAAGAAGATTCATTTTGATTGTTATTATTTAAATGTAATAGTGGGGTGCATCATATATATAGTAAAATAAAGCATAACTCCTAAAAAGTGTTATAACTATATGACAATGTATGAGGTTACTGTTAAAGGATGGCAGCAAATATGCATTATTGTATCTACACATTTTATAGCGGTATATATATGTTGTAAATGGATGTAGAATATACTGCAAACATGTTGATATATAGCGCGAAATTGGCGCTCTAGAATCATGCTCTTTTACAATGGTTTGTTTTGTGTTATAAATGTGCAATTCTTTTTTATAACATGTCGATATAGGCGTTTATCAAACCGCTATAGTTGTGTTTAATAGCGGCTATATGCCGCTATAAAAGAATGTTTTCTTGTAGTGCAAAAAGATGCGGCATGGATCTGGGGAGATCTGCTGCTCTAAAAAAAGAGGTGGATAGACTTCAAGACAACGGGTTTATCCACGACGCCCTCTACCCTAAGTCGGCATCTAACCCTGTACTTGTGAAAAAGGAAAATGGGAAGTGGAGAACATGCATTGATTACATAGACTTGAACATGGCATGTCCAAAATACATTTTTCCATTCCGAGAATCGACCAACTAGTGGATTCAACCATGGTACAGGAAATGTTATCTTTCATGGATGCGTACTAGGGATATAACCAAATCATGATGCACATTTCCAATTAAGAGCACGCCAGTTTTATTGCCAATGTTAAATTATTTTGCTATATGTTGATATCATTTGGAATAAGGAATGCAGGAGCTACTTATCGCCACCTAGTCAACAGAATGTTTAAAGATTAGATTGGAAAGACAATGGATGTATATATGGATGATATGCTCGTGAAATCACGACGATCAAGCGACCACAAAAAAGACGTGTCAGAAATGTTCGACATCCTCCCACATTACAAGATGAAAAATAATCCTTTGAAGTGTTCTTTTGATGTTGCATAAGGGAAATTCTTAAACTTTATTGCTAACGCACGTGGAATAGAAGCTAATCCCAAGAAGATTCAAGCTATCTGCGATATCCAAGCACTAAATACCATTAAACAAGTACAGAGTCTGAATGGAAAAATTGCTGCCTTAAGCCAATTTATTTCTAGAGCTACCGAAAAATGCATTCCTTTTTTGACTTAATTAGGAAAGGGAAATTAAACTTTGAAGGGACACAGGATTGTAAAGATGCATTTCAAGCTTTGGTGAATCATTTGGAGAGACCCCCCATCTTGTCAAAGCCAGTGGATCATGAAGATTTGTACATTTATTTGGCCGTGTCGACACAAGCTATAAGTGCCGCATTGCTTCACGAAGATGATCGAATCCAGAGGCAGGTGAATTATGTCAGCAAGCGATTGACGGGAGATGAAAGGAACTATCTGAAAATAAGGAAACTGGCATGCTGATTGTTGATTGCTGATTGCATCACGAAAGCTTCGCCTATACTTCCAGGCACACTCGATCAATGTTTACATCGACCAGCCATTGCGACAGGTCCTACAATGACTTAAGACGTCTAAAGGTTACTCAAGTAGACTATCGAGCTCAATCAATTTGATATCACTTATCTCCATCGAAGGGCTATCTAGGGTCAGGCACTGGCAGATTTTATAGTGGAATTCACTATATAGGATGATTCCTCGGAAAGCAGTGAAATCCCTACCATACGGTGGAAATTGTATACTAATGGGCGTTCAACGATCATTCTTCTGGAGCTAAAATTGTGCTTGTAACTCTCGAAGATTGGTCAGTTTGTTATGCTTTAAAGCTTGATTTCCCAGTGACGAACAATGAAGCTGAGTATGAAGCTCTGATTGCTGGACTTAAACTCGCTAGAGAACCAGGAATATAGTCTCTCGAAATCTTTTGTGATTCATATTTGGTAGTGTACCAAGTCAGGAGAGATTATCAAGCTAAAGGACAACGGCTTGCTCCATACCTTACCCAAGTCCAAGAGTTGTTGACTGAATTTGAGTACTATGACATTTCGCATATTCCACAGGATCAAAACAGAGAGGCTGATTCATTGGCAAAGTTTGCTAGCACCAGCGACGCACAACAGATGGGTTTGGCTCAAGTCAAAGTGTTAAATATCGGGAGTATAAACCTGATAAAAATCAATTAGAAACTAGAACCAGAGCCTGAGAGGGAATCGTGGATGACACCAATTAAAGACCATTTGCTACATGGAACCTTACTAGATCAAAGGAATGAAAAGTGACAAATTCTTCATAAATCTTTGCGGTATGTCATATAAGGAGGAATTATATACAAAAAGGTTTCTCTATTCCCCTATTCCGGTGTGTCGCTCATGATGAGATATAACGTGTCCTAAAAGAAGTTCATGAAAGGAAATGTGGCAATCACTGAAGGACAAATTATGGCAAAGAAAATAGTCCGTACGGGCATTATTGGCCAACTATCAATTGAGATACCGCTGACTATGTAAAAAGATGCGATAAGTGCTAGATATATGCAAAAGTTCCAAGAGCTCCACCAATCGAAATCACACAAATGGTCAGTTCATGACCGTTTGCCATGTAGGGTATAGATATTATCGGTTCTTTATCGATCTCTAAAGGTGGTGCGAAGTACGCTATCGTCACAGTTGATTACTTCACCAAATGGACCGAAGCAAGACCTTTAGCCATGATCATAACCAAGAAAGTGATCAACTTCATTATTCGGAACATTATATGTCGTTTGGGTCTTCCGCGAACTATTGTAGCAAATAATGAGACCCAATTTGTCGGTGTGGAATTCAAAGACTTCTGTTGGAGGTATCATATTGAAAAGAGGTTTGCAGCTGTTGCTCACCCTTAAGCGAATGGAAAGGTTAAAGTTGTAAACAAAATCATAAAGTCCATTCTGAAGAAGCGTTTGGAAAAGGTTAGAGGCAAGTGAGTGGATGAACTCCCTACAGCACTGTGGACTTACAGGACCACCCACAAGTCTGCGAGTGGGCATACTCCATTCGCACTTGCTTACGGTTCTGAAGCCATCATTCCTGTTTAGCTCGAAGTTCCTTCTCATCGAATGACTTGCTACGATTCCAGCACGAAAAAAGATATCCTCTTGGAAACTCTCGATTTTATAGATGAGAAGTGCGAGGAAGCCGATTTGAGGGCAGCTGGGCATCGACAGCGAGTCGGTCGATACTACAACGTTAAAGTCTGGCCTAGAACCTTTGAAATCGACGATCTCATCTTAAAATGGGTTTTTCCTGCCCCATCGCACATGTGTCTAATCTGGGAAGGAGCCCGTTGAACAAAGGCTTGGAGAGGGAACTTTAAGGCTAGCGACTGTTGATGGCATCATACTCCCAAGGGCATTGAATAGCGAGCATTTATGACGCTATTTCACTAAGTTTATTTCTTTTTCATTCAGTTGTATTTGCTTTCCAAATTTGCTTTAGCATTTGATTTTCTAGATATGTAATAAGACATATTATGTTATTCCTTTTCATTTAACAAATAAAGTTTTGGACTTCCTTTATATTTATGTTTGTTGTAGTATCATGTATAAGTTACACGACGAAACTGATTAATGTCGATATGTTCGAATAGGTTCCATAGTTTGGAATTAATCAATCATGCTAGTTCCTAATAGGACTAAAAAAGATGGGCTTGGTTCGTTTGTTCATTTGATAACTCTTATTCATAATCCAATAGACGGGATACACGATGAGGAATGGATGTGACTCGACCATTTGATGATCGAATAAATCCAATCGAATGATGTGACTGAAATAAAATAAAAGAGATCTTGACATGACCGATCACTCGCTAAATCAAATCCTAGACCCTGGGGGAAATCAATCAATTAAGGAGAGTATGATCCAACTGCTCTCCGAAATAACTCTAAGTCCTTAGAGTGCGAATTGGAGTGTAAACAAAAATCAGATGTGAAATGACCGCTTGTAAAATAATTCTATGTCCTCAGAGTGTGGATTGGAGTATAAATATATATCGAGTGTGAGTCGACCACCAGCGAAATAACTCTAAATCCACAGAGTGCGGACCAGAGTGTAAACATAAATTGGTGTGATTCGACCACCCATCAACTAACTCTTATCCCCAGAATGCGGATTGAATATAAAAAGATAAACGAGTGTGGTTCGATCGTTCATTATGTAATGCCCCTAATTTTTGATAACATTATTCAAGAAAATTAATTAGATAAATTAAATAGAATAATGTAAATGTTAAGTAATAAGGGGATTGAGACTTGAAGACTTCAATTAATTTAAGTAAGGCCGAGCCTAATATAATAATTAATGGGCTTAACAATGGTTTTGGGTTAATCAAATTACACAAGGGTATATTAGGAATTGCCGTCCATAACCCCTACCCTTATATATTTTCATTCCTACTATTTCACTACCCATTCACATCATTTTGAAACGAAAAATCAAAAGCTTAAGGAAGGACAACCATCAAGAGAGCAAGTGGAATACAATAAAAGTTAGAGAATCAAGCTTAACGGAAATCAATCTCAATCCAGTCTCCATATCTTAATTAAGGTGAATAATAATTCCACCACTATTTTTCTTTGAATCGTATATTTTTAGATTTAAAGATAAATTCATTTTTATGATATATTGGATGATGATATGCTTGATTTATAATTTACATGGTTTAAACAAGATTGTTTAAAAAGAGGTTATGTACGGTTTTAGGGAAAAATCGAGGTTTAATGATGTTTAAATGCTATGGGAAAAAAAATTTGTTATGAGAAATAAGATTTTGCAGTTGGATTTCAATTTTGATAATTTTCCAAGCTATGGAAAGATTGTTATGAATTTTCAAAGGAAAATATGGTTATTTGGGTTTATAAATTTATTTCGAAAAATATATCAAGAATTTGGGTCTAGAATTTTGATATGTTAGATAACATGATTAAAGTGAATTTCTAGAATTTTTGGAGATTTTTCCAAAGTGATATGCTATGCAAATTAAATTAATTTAGAAAAGAGACTTCTTTGCAAAATTGATTTTGCATAATGGAAGGGCTTATTTGATTAACTTAACCATGGTTTAGATTTGAAATTAGCGGTAGTTAATTTGGTAAAGAATTTGAAAAACTTAAGGAAACCAATCTGGTGTTGATACGTAGGAGGTTAGTTAGCAAAAGATTTGCTTTAGGTGGTATTAAACCAGGTTTACTCAGAAAAGAGGGTTCCGCCTACTCTGGGAAGTACCTTTCGACGTAGAAGCTTTCACCTTCAACCTAGTCTAAATCTACAGTGTCGAAACCAATACACAAGGTATTGCTAAGAAGGTATGCAGTGGATTGGTGGAAAGTGAAATGTTAGGTGTCGAAAGCTTAGCTTCCGAAGGAGTCGACACCTTGGTTTGTTTTGAAAAGAAAAGCGATTGCCTTTGTTTTGTTTTAGCCTCCGAAGCAGTCGAAGCATATGGTTTTGAAAGAGGTTTTACAAGGGTTTCGAAAGGGTTGCCATAATTTAAGTTTTCTTTCAAATGGATTCCTTTACTTATGAAAGAATTTTTTCGAAAGAATGGGTTCCGGCCTAGTTGAAGCCCTGGTGTCGTTCTTTAGCCTTTCGATGGTATTGAATATATAAATGTTGTCCAAAGGTACTTTGTTTTATAAGTTTAAGCCACTTCCTGTAGCTTTCGATAGGGATTAAGGGTTTCAAAGGCAATGGTGTCGAAAGGGGTTTCGACGCCAACCTTCCAATATTTTACCCAGATTATGCTATCGAAAGAGATGGTGTCGATGCCATCATGTTTTCCCCAATATTTTTATATGATAAAAGATGGTTTCGAAAAGGGTGCTTTCGCCTATATTCACTTTGATCCAAATAATTTTTTAAGTATAAACCCAATGGTTTTGAAAGAGGGACATTCAATTATTTCAGAAGGGTTACTTCCAATGGTGTCGAAAGGGGCACTTTCAACTGGTTACGAAGCTATGCTTCTAAAGTTAAATATTAATACTTTAACACAATCGAACGGTTTCGAAAGGAAGGTTTTAAAGTATTATAAAGGCAGGAGCCTAATCTTTTTTAGATTGATTTTAATGCTTTCGAAGGAGATTATCCTATGAAGTCGAAAGCAAGGCTTCGAAGGTGTCGAAAGGTTTTGTAACCTAAACTCATTTTTAAAAGGAAAAACCCATGGCTAAAATTAAAGGATTTTTTGTAATGGTTTTGATAAGAAGCTTTTTTTAATAAAATAATAGGTTAAAGGTCTTAAGCATGTTTTATATTAAACCTACAGAAGTGGTATTGTTATGTAATCATGATTGCTTCTTCAGATATAAGTATATTCACATTATAATGGACCCACAACCGCATTTAGGGGATAAAGGGTAGAAGAATCAGGTAGGCTAACCCAGTAGGCAATATAAATCAAGTTAACTGCTGAATGAGTAGAATTGCATCCAGGATATCAGGAAGACCAGAATATAGGATGCTTAAATATAAAAGAAAGATATTGGCATGGGTCAATAAGTTCATGGTTAGTCCACGAAAACTATGTATAAAGGAAGATGTCAAAAAGACAGGTTCATAGTAAGCCCATGAAAACTGTGATTTGATACTGGCAAGGGCTAGTAGGTCAGTAGTTTGCCCATGAAAACTGTGATTTGATACTGGCAAGGGCTAGTAAGTCAGTAGTTTGCCCATGAAAACTGTGATTTGATACTGGCAAGGGCTAGTAGGTCAGTAGTTTGCCCATGAAAACTATATCTGGATTAAGATATTGTCAGATGTCAATAGGTTCCTAATTAGCCCATGAAAATTAGATTAAGAAAAAAGGATATTAGGGTCACCAATAGGTCCTAGTCAACCCATGAAAACTACGATAAGAGTATAGATATTGGATTTAGCAATAGATTCTTAGTGATCGCATGAAAACTATGTAATTAGATAGGAAGTATTTAAATGTTTTACCGGTTTTTAGTCAGCCCATGAAAACTAATAAGTTAATAATAATCCTAGAAACTATAATTGAGATAGAGAGTCAGAATGAATGGTGATGGATAATCCAGAATAGATTCATTGGTTCCTCATATCATCATATTATCCTATTTTGAATTGTTTTAACCATTGTGGATGCAAGAGCACAGTATATGGTTTTAAAAAGGTTTTGAGGTACTAGTGAGGGAAAAACCTGTTTCGCTAAGTAGCGTGGTCTCCCTAAATATCTAAATGATTTGAAACGGTAGATTATTATTCATACCAGGCTTTATGTCTAACTCGAAGTTTATGTTTTTCCCTTAAACTCTGTGGTACTCAATTGATTTTGAGTAGTTTGAGGGTTGAGGTTTTCAGATACCTCTTTAGACGAATAAAGCTTCCAGAGACGTGCAGGAGACATGATAGCTATTTAGCGTTCTCTTTCTTTTGATTCCTTGTGTTGTTTGTAATGAAAAAGTTGTTATACGGCCTATTTTTACTTTGATCATCCAAGTGGGCATCTTCATATGTCGCTCTTGGCGTATGTTGTGATAAATATATTTTCTCTGAACGTGATTTGAGATTATGGGATTATGTAATGAATTGAAAATGTTTTGAAATGAAATGTGATTTTGTTTGAAGTTTAAATTTTTTTCATATTCATGTATTTCTGTGTATCAATGAATCTAACACCACTGTATTTGGTGGCCGAGGATTAATAATTATGGATGACTGCAGCATCTGTAGCCGTTAGTTTTGGGCCTACAAGTAGGGGGATGTTACAAGTTGGTATTAAAGCATAGGTTTAAGAAACTTTAAAAGAAAGTTAAACCTAAAAGATTTTCAAACATAATCCAATGAATTTGAAAAGAAGATCGGGGTTTAGGTTAATGCTATAATAACGTACTTGTATTTGATATATAGATACATACATATATACATACATACATACATACATACATACATATATATATGTATGTATTCCCCTCTCTCTTGGACCGTTTTTCTGTATCTTACTTGGGCTCATATGTAGATTTACAAGAAAAAGATATAGAAGCAGTAAACGAAAGAGGAAATCTAGGTGGAGGAAGCACCATAACCAATGGAAATTCTCGACCTATTACCAAGAGGAACGAAGGTCGATCGGCTAATGATAATCCAAATGTTGAGGCCAATATAGGTGCTGGAAATCCGTCGGTAGATACGGAGATGGTGTATCAGTTGTTAGCCAATCTCTTGCAAGCTGGAGTTGCTGTAATATTGGAGGAGCTAATCCTATGGCTTTTGTTGAGAGTAACTATGCTAAGCTAAGTAGAGACTGCACTAGTTTGGGTGGAAAGCCTTTTGTTGGAACGGAGGATGTTGTTGAGGTTGAGAATTGGCTATTGCACCGTGAAAGGATCTTTACTGATCTAGGTTTGGATGATGAGCAAAAGAGGAGGTTGGCCTCTAGGAAGTTGCAAGGGACAGCACTTCACTGGTGGAATAGTGTGACCACCGCAGTTTCGAAGGAAGAACTGACATAGACTAATTTCAGAAGGAGATTTGAACAAAGGCTTCGGTCTAATGTTGCTAAGTCGGCATTGATGAGGAAGTTCATGGATCTAGTTCAAGGAGAGATGTCAGTAATTGAGTACGCTGCTAAGTTTGATGTGGTGTCTTGATATGGATATGCTATGGTTGACACTAACGTCGGAAGGAATGAGAGGTTCATTCGAGGACTGAGACCTGAGCTTGCTAGAATGACCATGACCCATATCCGAGAACCTTGTAATGTGGTGGTGGAGGTGACCATTCGCCATGAAGAGATACTTGTTATGTCTGCCAGGGAGAAGCCAGTTGAATCCCAGGGTTCTCAAGGAAAGAAGAGAAAAAATTTTAAGAAGAAGGAAGCCCAGAAAGGGGATGCTGCCAAGAAGGAAAAGGCTGATTTGGTATGCTACAAATGCGACAAGAATGGTCGTTATGAAAGTGAGTGTCGGTCAGGCAAGGGGAAGAAGGCTACAGATAAGAAGAATGTGATGTGCTTCAACTGTGATCAAGTGGGGTATTATAAGAACCCGTGTCCGGAGCCAGTTAGGATGGACAAAGGGAAAGTTTTTGCTGTTGGATCATCAACTAAGGCTGCTACAGTTGATAATGGAAAGAATGTAATGGAAGGTACGTTTTTTTATTCAAACTATACTAGTTAGGATACTTTTTGATACCGGTTGTATCACATTCGTTTATATCACATGTTTGGTTGATAGGATATGCTTAGAACCCATCTACCTTGTTACTTTCTTCAGGGTTACGAATCCAATAGAAGGGTATGCAACTCTGAGGATGAGATTTATCCCATTGGAACTTGACTTGTTAAGTCATATGTTTGCTTGCAGTTTGTATGTTTACGATTTTGTAGACTTTGAAATCATTTTGGGTATGAATTGTTTGAGAAGTTATGAGGCTAGAATATTTTGCAAGGACGGGGAGATATCTTTGAGACACCCTATTAGTCATAACTGAGTTATATTCTTATTAGAGAATTATGACCGGAATAGTTATGCTTTGTTAGTGCAATGGAAGTGGGAGAAGATCTAAGTTAGGTTTGAGTAGCAAAGTAGTTTGAAGATGTCTTTGAGCCAGTCACAGGACTACCACTGAAATGAGCTGTTGAGTTTCAGATAGCAGGATGGCACTGATAGAGATGAAGGAACTGAAAGTGTAGCTAGTGGATCTAGAAGGAAGGAATTTTATTAGACCAAGCAATTCGCCTTAGAGAACGACCACGATATTCGTGAAGAAACCAGATAGGTCGTTAAGATGTGTTTGACTATCGTAAGCGGAATGAAAGAACGATAAAAAATAAGTATCCATTGCCGAGAATAGATGATCTGTTTGATCAGTTGAGTAGAGCCAGAGTATTTTCCCAATTAGATTTAGAGGCATGGTTCCATCAGCTGAGAGTGGCGGAGGACAGCATTCCTTTGACAGTATTTCAAACTAGGTATGGTTCGTATGAATGTATAGTAATGCCACTCGGGTTGACTAATGCACCTGCTTTCTTTGTGGATTTAATGAACCAAGTCTTTCGAGGGTATTTGGATAGATTCGTGGTAGTATTTATAGATGATGTTTTTGTGTACTCTAAGGATGGGAGAGAGCATGAAGATCATCTTAGAGTGGTGTTAGAGACGCTGAGGCAGAATCAGTAAAAGGCGAAGTTTTCCAAGTGTCATTTTTGGAAGAAAGAGGTTAATTTTCTTAGTCATGTAGTTTCCGAGAAAGGGTTATCAATCGATCCAGATAAGATCGAAGCTGCGAACAATTGGAAGAGATGAGAGACGGTGACCGATATCAGAAGTTTTCTTGGACTTGATGGCTACTGCCGGAGATTCATCAAGGATTTCTCACGGATAGCGGCGCCTTTGACTAAGCTTACTAGGAAGAAGGTGAAGTTTGTTTGGTCCGACAAATGTGTGGAAGCATTCCTTAAGTTAAATAATTTGTTAACTAATGCTCCAGTGTTAGTAGTTCCAAATGAAAACCAAGGGTTGGTAATATATATTGATGCATGTGGGACTGGATTGGGAGCAGTGCTGATGTAGAAGGGTAAAGTCGTTGCCTATGCATCTAAACAGCTTACATCACATGAAGTGAGATATCCTACTCATTACTTGGAGTTAGATGTAGTGATTTTTGCCTTGAAGATTTGGAGGCATTATCTCTTGGGGGAGAGATTTGAGTTGTAAACCGATCATAAGTCTTTAAGATATATATTCTCTCAGAAGGAGTTGAATATGCGACAGTAGAGATGGATGGAATTTTTGGTTGCTTATGATTCTGTTATAAAGTATAAACCAGGAAAAGTTAATAAGGTTGCGGATGCTCTTTGCATAAGACATCAGAATGTGATGTTTCCTATGTTGGTAGAATGGAAGTATCTAGAAGCTTTGGCTAGTTGTGGTGTGCAGTTAAGATCGACTGCTAATTCCAGTCAGAGTGCTGTCATGTCATCCTATTTATAAGTTCGACCAGTGTTGATTGAGAGAATTGCTTCTAAGCAGAAGGAGGATCCATTATTAGCCAAGAAGATTAGAAGGCTTGAAGTGGGAACTGAGGTCAATGATTTGAAAGATTTTAGCCCTGACTAGAGGATGGTTGAGAAAAAAGGGACGATTATGTGTTTCAAATGTAGAGAATTTGAGGAGAGAAGTTCTTGAGGAATGTCATCAATTTAATTTTACGATTCATCTTGCAGGGACTAAGATGTATCAGGATATGAAGAGAAGCTTCTATTAGGAAGGCATGAAGAGGGATGTTGGCTTATTGGTTATGCTGTGTGTAAACTATCAACAAGTGAAAGCCGAACATCAAAAGTCGAGTGGGTTACTTCAGCCTCTAGATATTCCAGTTTGGAAATGGGATTCGATAAACATGGATTTCGTTAACAAGATTTCTTGTCAACACCTCAAAAATATGTTTAGAAGGATGGATCTCCTTTTTGGAGAACAAAGGGCGTGATTCCTTTTAAGATTGTCCTTCTATTTAACCTATTTAGTTGATATGCCCTGTATCAGATCTTCCGTTGACATCGAAAGTTTAGCACTTGAGTTAAATGACCTTCCGGCTTTGTTGAGCTTTTATAAGATTTCCCACAAAATCTAATTTCCTTGATCAAGATAGAATTTCCTTAGTTGCTTTATATACAGAATTGACCTAGATCTTTGCCAAAAGGTTAGGCAAATAGCTGTTTGGGGCTCGGAGGGTTGCTAAGGTTGTCGGAATATAACGGTTTATTACTCTTGTTGAAAGGTTCGATCCATGGATTTCATAATTCTGAAAGGTTTTATGAATGTCAATCTAAGAAAACTTCCCTTGTGGCCGAAGGGTTTAGGTTGCAGGCTAGGGGTCTCTAAAGGGTTATAAAGATTGTCCAAGAGGGAAAGACATTATCTCCGTTGGCAAGAACCTTTCGGAAAAACTGCACTACTCATGTTAATCCAAGCAAGTTGTCGACCTTATCAAAAGGTAAGGGCCGAAAAATTGATAACTCTCGAAGCTTAAAGCTATCGCTTAACCAATCAAGCTTCTGCTTTGTCGGCAAGAACCTTTCAATGGAGTTGATCCTGAAAATTGAAGTTAAGCCAGCAAAGATTTAAGTAATCAGCAAAGTAATTCTCGAAGTTAAAGATTTCCCTCACAACTCAAGAAAGGACTTCACTTTATTAAATTCTCCCCATTTGATCCCCAATTAGGGTTACAAAGTTATGATTAAGAAGTTACACGTTTTTGAATGAAAGAAAATCCGCCCTCGAAATAGGAGCCCTTGGGTCTTATTTATAGATGCCGGCAGCTATGCTTCCGTCCCTCTGATTTCGGCTGGATCGAAGGATTCCCTTCTTATATAAAATTGCTAACCTTTTGGCTTCAACGAAATGTTTTCTTTTCACATGTCATCGTGGATCTTTGAACATTGCCAAAGGGCCTCTTCTTTCATTTGTTTTTAGGGACCTTTTTCCCATGTCGGAAGATTTGTCATCTATACAGTATGTGAACCCTTCAGAGGTGCTGAAGGGTTCCTGGCTATTGTGAACCCTTCGATCTGGTCGGATACTTGCTTTTTACTTGGATGCTACCGAGAGCCGAGCTTTCCTTGAATGTTGTCGGATGGTTTCTTTACGTTCTCTGCTGACTTATGAATGTTTCTTTCATCATAGACCCTCCGACACCGTCGAAAGGTATTCAGTAGGCATTCTAACAAGTCTGAAAGGCTTATTATGCTTTTAGAAAGGTTGTTATAGGGTCGCATGCCCTTGTCTTGACTTCTTTACCTTTTTTGGAGGGTAAGAGCTTCTTGGATATTGTGGAACAATACCCTCCGTCTTCTTCGAAAGGTCTTGAGCCGCTTCATATTATTGACTGCATCCCTTCGACCTCTTTGGAAGGTCTGATCTGGATTCCTTTTCTTTTGTCCTTTGGTTGAGATCTTCTGACTTAAGCAGAAGGTGAATTTTTTGAGTAACATTTGCCCTCCCCCCACGCGAAGGGATGTTCTTGACTTTTCAAGTCATCTTCTCTAAAAGTTATAAAGCCTTCAGCTTCATTTTCCTGTTTCGTTGCTTTTGTTTGCACCTGCTTGCTTTGATTTCTCCATCTTCTTCAAAAGGTAAGAACTCCGTGAACGGAACCTTTCGACTACTTCAAAAGGTTTGAAGCTATTAAATCTTGATGGCTGAATCCTCTCGACTCCTTCAAAAGGTTTGGTTTGAGCTCCTCCTCCTTTGTCTTTATTGAAATACCTCTCGTCCTAGTTGAAAAGTGGGTTCTTGGAGCATCATCCTGCCTATTGACTTTGAAAGGTAGCCTTGAACTTCGCTGGAAGCTCCTTGTCTAAAGGTATGATTATCCAGAACATCTTGGTGTTTTCTGATCTTTCCTTATGCTTTCGTGACCCTTCTTTCATACTTTCGTTCTTTTGAATATTTTATCATTAACATTTACCCCCTCCTTGTAAAGAAGCTTTGTTCTTTAGGACAAAACTCCAATGAACTTCCTTCTTTGCTTTTTGCAACATAGATTATAACTTCTATTAAGGTTGTGACTTTGTTATGAAATCTTAATGAATAATCTCAAATTTAGGCAGCTAATATTCAAGATGTCGTCAGAGTAATATTTCTAGATAATTTGCTTTGTAATGACAATAATTAAACTTCCTTACGAATGTGGAGTAATATCACTTGATTTGCAAATATCGGTTCAAATAAATGAACCTTTGGAGAAAATCTCTTATAGACCCTTGATATTTCTTTCTCGAGTTAAACCTTTTCAACTTGTGGAAATTAATTTCATGCTATCGGGGACCTTTCTTTGTCCCTCTAAATTTCCTTCATTTTCAACCATAAACCATTGATTGGTAATTCTCATTTAGTGAAAAAATAGAAAGTTGTTTAGTAATGTTTCCATTTGGTGCCATGAAGGTCTTGTATTTTGAATTCAATGGTAAATTTATAAATCATCATAAAATTTAATAGCAGGATATAGAATTTATAAAGTTAGGAATCCAATAAAGGTCCCATAAGGAAATTAGAGATGTCAAATTCATAAATTGTCATCAAAATCCACAAAGAAATTTTAAAGTTCATGAAATTGGTCAATTGACAAAAGATCATTCAAAATTAAATGAGAAGATCAAGCATAGAAAATTCATAAATCATCAGGGAAACTAATAGGGAAATTCAAAATTCATGAAATTAGGAATTCAATTAAAAGTTATCATGAAAATTTGACTAGGTAACCATGTGTATGAAATCTATTAATCATCATAAAAAGCAATATGGAAATTCAAAATTCACGAAATCCAAACTGAAATTTGCATCAATAGAAATGGTGAAACTCACAATTCATGAAATCAAGAACATATCCAAAGTCTTGTCAGGATCTCATCTGACGAATTAAATATTCAAAGCTCCATTTAATATAAGTACGAAGCCATAGATATATCTAATAATTGCATATTTAGTATATTTCAAATAAAAGATAACTAAGTTGATCTAACCTTAATTCTATGGTCATCCACAGGAAGTTTCCTGTTAATAAATGTGTTGTTCCTAAAGTGCCTATAAGTTAGTAGTATGTGTGTGTGTGTGTGTGTGTATATACAGGTATAATAGACTCTTCTATCCAATCGTTCATTTTATCTCAAAGGATTCAGGAGTGGCTTTCTTAACCTGATCTTGGAGTGAAGTACTTTATCTTTATGACTAAAAATTTATTATCTATTCCATTCCTTTAGATTTCGTACCAGTCTTTGTTTTTGGTTTCCATGTTGTGGATTCCTTCTTCCATTTTCTGGTCTCATGCTTTTTTGTGGTATGAAAGTTTCTTAATCCTTTGATGTAGGAATCGCTTTCCTATGATTGGAAGTTCTGTAATCCATTAGCATATCCTTTGTCTCTGTGTGTGTCCTCTTCTAAGATTCCAATTTTGTTTTAGATGATAGGTTTCTTTCTTTAACCCTTAACTTTCTTGGGTTCTGACTTTCTTCTTGATTTGTAGACATCTTTATCTTTATTCTTTTATTTGGAGCCCTGCTGGGCTTGGACGTCTCAATCTACTCTTTGATGAGCCACTCTCTGGACTGGGACATCATAGTCCCTTGTTTGATGAGCCTCTCTTTGGGCTAGACATCTTAGTCCATCAAAAGCCTCTCTTTGGGCTTCCCTATTCTCAAAGGGATATATACTTAGCTAACCTTTCTCCAGAAGGCCGTGGATGAGCGCTTTACCTGATTCTCCCTTAAGAGGTAATTTGGACGTTAGGGGCTTTTGATTTTGCAGGTGCTTATCCTGACCCTCCCCTAAGAGGTGATATGGACGTTAGGGGCTTTATTCCTACCTCTAGGAGGTGCTAAGGAACAACATCGTAGGCTTATGTCTCTCCCTCTAAGAGGTGCCATGGAATAGCGTCGTGGGCTTATGTCCCTCCCTCTAGGAGGTGCTACGGAATAGCATCATAGGCTTGAGTATTTGTATATGAAAATAATTTTTGGCCAGTTAAAATGGAGTTTCCTTTGAAAGAAAGTATTTTGCAATTAAACCCTCCTAATATATTAAAGGGCTATCTTTTGGACAGTAGTTTAGACTCATGAATCCCTTTGATAAAGGTGTTTTATCCTAATGTAGTCTTTTGCAAGAACTTTCTTACTGTTCTCATAATGGAGACACGAATCTCAAATAGGAGACTAGGAGGTCGTGATTCATGAACCAACAGTCTTTTAGTTGAGAATAGATTTTTCTAGTTTGAGTTCCAATAAACTTTTTATGCTTTCAAAATCTTTCTTAGAAAAGTATAAATAGGCTTTCCTCCAACCATAATTTTAGTAAACTTTGAATCATTGGAACTGATCCATTTGAAATCTTTTGTGTGCATACATTGATGCTATATAATATTTTAAATAGGTTGCATAAATCTACTTTTGGAATAAATAGGTATATGTTTTCTCTCACGCTGCGGGGTAAATGAAAATAGTTTTCTTAAAAGGATATATTTGAGAAAGTTCTTTTAAAATCATTTGGTAAAAATATAGTTGGTATATATGAGCTTTTTCCTAAATTGATATTAAACTTGACGTTGGTCTGCTCTTTCTTGGAGGGTAATCTTTGTATCTCGTTGACTAAAATATTGACAACTACCTCGTATCTAGTATTTGAGCTGTCTTTTTAAAGTAGTCAAAAATGCGTTGTGATCTTGGAATATGTTGAATGCTTTGGTCTGATCTTGTTTTTCCTGTAATAGCACTCAATTTTTAATCAGTATATGACCAATGCACAACGTAGATCTAAGTATGAACGAAAATACAAATTGAGTTAAAAAGACATGAAAAGAGAAGGAATAAGTTCATAGTTGAACTAATGCCACTAGTCTTCATGACTTGATAAAGATCTGCATTTGAGAGTTGTTTTCCTCTTAGTTTGAATAGGATGTCCTTCAGCTTTCTTTGACGGACACTTGTAAGAATCCTGACTTGATCATGCCTTGAACTTTTTTTGCTAGACGCAACATTCATCAGTTTCATGTCCATTTGCTTTATGGTATTCACGGTAACTTCCTCCTTTATTTGGCTTCGAGGCACTATGAACTTTTTGAGGTGCAATAAAATTCTCATTTCTTTTCATCTTAGTGTATATGTTGGAGAGAGGTTTGCTCAAGACTGCACAATTTATTTTTGAACTCTTTCTTCGACTTCCCTTCGGGTTCTCACTCTCCCTTGGCCTCTTGTCAAGGGGCCTAAAATCAGATTTCTCTTTTTGGATTTTCGGTGGAATTCTTTCTTAGCATGGTGCATCTCATCCAATTGAATAAACTTCTCATCCCGAAGAAAGAAATATTGTAGATCTTTACACCCATTGATATAAAGGTCTTTCCAGAATGGGGTTTTTTCAATTAACCCTGGTCGATCTGCCATAAGCTTTTCTCTATTATTTGTACTTTCTGCCTTTAATGCTTCTGTACTGAATCGGCTTAAATATTCGCCAAGCATCTCCCCTGGCGTTTGTCTGATAGTTTCTAGCAAGCTAAAGTCCATAGTTGTATCTCTGAATATAGAAAATTGAGCCACAAAGTTGCAAGTAAATTGTTCCCAAGAATAGATAGTTTCCATTCGGTAACTCCTATACCATTTGATTGCTGCTCCTTGAAAAGTAATGGGAAATTTTTTATAGCGAACTACCTCCGGAGCTTGTATAAGTTCGTCCAGTTTCCAAAGACGACAAGGTGATCATCTGGATCAGTTGTTCCATCATATTTTAGTGAAGGAATTTGAATGTGTGGAGGAAGATTTATTGCCATTATTTCTCTGGAAAAGGGTTCCTTTTGTAGGTTAACATACTCTTCAGGACCATAATTTTGTTTTCTTTAAGTGCATTTAACATTATTTGGTATTGCGCATTCTCTTGGTCAGTTTCATTTCTACGACAATCCATGTTGTTTCCTTGGATTAGGCTATTTGATCGATCCGTGGACCCTTTTATTTGACTTTCTCGATTTAACTCTTGATCCTCTATTTCATTTGGAAGTCTAACTTCATCCTCTATTTCCATAATCTTTACTGAGTCTCGAGCTGGAGCTCTTTTTGGCTACTCTTTTACAACCATCTTTTGTGGCCGTTGATTTTGAACCTTGATCACGCTGCTTTCTAATTTTCTTAAGGTTGAAGGTCGGAGGTTCGAGCCCTCCTTCTAGCACCAAAATGTTAACAAAATCTCTTGTCAACACCCAAAAAATATGTTTAGAAGGATGGATCTCCTTTTTGGAGAACAAAGGGCGTGATTCCTTTTATGATTGTCTTTCAATCTAACATATTTAGTTGATATGTCCTTTACCAGATCTTCCGTTGACGTTGAAAGGTTCAGCACTTGAGTTAAATGACCTTCCGGCTTTGTTGAGTTTTTATAAGATTTCCCACGAAATCTATTTCCTTGACCAAGATAGATTTCATTGGTTTGGCTTATATAGAGAATTGTCCTGGATCTTTGCCGAAAGGTTAGGCAAATAGCTGTTTGGGGTTCGGAGGGTTGCTAAGGTTGTCGGAATATGATGGGTTATTACTCTTGTTGAAAGGTTCGATCCACGGATTTTATAATTTCGAAAGGTTTTACGAATGTCAATCTAGGCAAACTTCCATATGGCCGAAGGGTTTAGGTTACAGGCTAGAGGTCTCCGAATGGTTATAAAGATTGTCCAAGAGGGAAAATCATTATCTCTATTGGCATGAACCTTTCGGAGAAGCTGCACCACTCATGTTAATCCAGGCCAGTTGCCGAACTTATCAAAAGGTTAGGGTTGAAAAATTAATGACTTTCGAAGCTTGAAGTTGTTGCTTAACCAACCAAGCTTCTGACTTTATCGGCAAGAACCTTTCGATGGAATTGATCCTGAAAATTAAAGTTAAGCCAGCAAAGATTTAAGTAATCAACAAAGTAATTCTCAAAGTTAAAGACTTCCCTCACAACTCAAGAAAGGACTTCACTTTATTAAATGGGGGAATTAATTTAAAGGACAAAAATTTGTACATTTTCAACCTCAAGGACACGACCTCAATATTTTAACCACAAATACAAACATTCTTCTAAAAAATAATCATAAGGACAAACATTCTTTCAAATTTATTCATAAGGACAGACATTCTTCCAAACTTCTACTGAATTAAAAACTGATACCTAAAACTGCTACCAATAACTACAAACTGATACCTAAAAACTGCTATCAATAACAAAAAACTGATACCTAAATAAAGTTGTCCTTCAGGCTAAAATATCAACGGTCTGTCCTTAATGTTAAAACGCTGAAAAAAATTATCCTTGACAATAATTTCTTGTCATTAAATTCCCCACATTTGATCCCCAATTAGGGTTACAAAGTTATGATTAAGAAGTTACAAGTTTTTGAATGAAAGAATATCCACCCCAAAACAGGACCCCTTGGGTCTTATTTATAGATGCCAACGGCCATGCTTCTGTCCCCGTGCTTTTGGCTAGATTGAAGGGTTTCCTTCTTATATACAATTGCTAACCTTTCAGTTTCAGCGAAAGGTTTTACTTTCACATGTCATCGTGGATCTTTGAACGTTGCCGAAGGGTCTTTTCTTTCATTTGTTTTTAGAAACCTTTGCCCTTATTGGAAGGCTTGTCATCTATATACTATGTGAACCCTTCGGAGGTGCCGAAGGGTTCCTGGCTATTGTGAACCCTTCGACATGGTCGGAAGATCGTTTTTTACTTGGATGTTGCCGAGAGCCGAGCTTTTCTTGAATGTTGTCGGAAGGTTGCTTTACGTTCTCTGCTGACTTATGAATGTTGCTTTCATCGTAGAGCCCCCGACACCGTCGAAAGGTATTCAATAGGCATTCCAACCGGCCTGAAAGGCTTATTATGCTTTCGAAAAGGTTATTATAGGGTTGCATGCCCTTGTCATGACTTCCTTGCCATCTTTGGAGGGTAAGAGCTTCTTGGATATTGTGGAACAATACCCTTCGTCTTCTTTGAAAGGTCTTGAGCCGCTTCATATTGTTGACTGCGTCCCTTCGACCTCTTCGAAAGGCCTTATTTGGATTCCTTTTCTTCTATCCTTTGTTTGAGATCTTCTAACTTAAGCAGAAGGTCAATTTTTCGAGTAACAAATTTTATAGATGAGTTGTCAAGGTCAAGGAGAGGAAATGAGAGTATATGGGTTATTGTGGATAGGTTGACCAAGAGTGTCCATTTCATTCCAGTAAAGTCGACCATTTCATTCCAGTAAAGTCAACTAGAACGACACCTGTTTTAGCGATGTTGTTCATGAAGAACACAGATGGACTTCATGGAGTTCCTTGTAGCATAGTCAGTGACAAAGATGCTTTGATTACTAGTGAATCCTGGAAGAGCCTTTATTAAATTAAAGATAAAACCTTTATTAAATCAAAGTATTGATTTGTCTAGGAGAAGGAGAGTAAATTTCTCACACTTGTTTTTAGTTTTCAGTTAGAGCATCTCCAACAACAACCGATTAATCCTTAATACAAAGGCTGGGCAAAAATTTCCACTCCAAAAGCACAATTCAGTTTGAATATTAAGGCTAATATTTAGGGGCCAATTTAGAATCCTGAATTGGCATCGGACGTCGATTTAATCGGCGCCCATAGCCACAACGGCTACAACGCCCCCAACGGCTCCTTCCGACAACTCCTTTCCGCCTTCTCTATAAAATCACTCTCTTTCCTCTTTCTATCTACACAAACATCTTCATTCATTTCTTCTACAACCTGTATTATCTGAAAATGACTTCACCTTTTGGAGATTTTATGCATCCTTCTCAGTCTCAAAACTATTTTTTCAATGATAGCCAGCAACAACTGAGCACTCCTCCCACACGGCATTCATCCAATTCATAGAGAAGAGACGAGGACTACGATTTATGCAACATTTACTACCATTATACGGACGACTCGATTAGAAGCAATGATCAAAGCGACGATAAGTTATGGAAGAAAATAATGAATACCTTCAACCTTAAGCATCCTGAAAATTCTCGATCTTTGTCGGCGATTCAAGGTCGATTCAGGAAAATCAATCGTCAAACTCAGTATTATGAATCAAACCCTAATGAAATGGGAGGCGAAGAGCATTTAGTATGTTTCATGTTATTATTTGTTTTTTATATTTAATCTAATTATTAATTTATTCATTCTTGGTTTTTTTTTAAAATGACGAATGAGGAATTCATAAAGCTTTTTCCTAGGGAAAATGGAGCTAAAAAAGCGCATTATTACCAATTTCCTGACTGTTACAAGTTGCTGACAAGCACACCGAAGTGAAACTCCGATAATGCAAAGAGCCTCCGAGACATTCAAACAAAGGGGAAGGGGAAGAAAAAAACATCGAAATCTTCATACTCGTCTATCCTGGGAGATTCATCTTGTAGGGAAAGTCAATTCGAGGGAGAAAATGAGTCGGATGCGTTCAACCAGAGACCAGATGAAGGTTATAGACTAATGGGAGTCAAAGCAGCGAAGAGAAAGAATAAGGTTAATGCCATAATGGACGCTGAAGTGAATGCCGCTCTTGAAATTCACGTAAGAAGGCATCAAGATAAAAGCCAGCTAGCAAAGAGAAGATCGATGTAATGCGTAAGTTTGCAGAAATTGAGCAATAAAAGGTGGATATTGAAAGGAAAAGACAAGAACATATGATTATGGATAAAGATCCGATGGAGATGGATGACATGCAAAAGCAGTATTGGATGGAGCGCAAACGACAAATAATTATTTTCAAGTTCCCTTAAAGTAGTTTGTATTAATCTTAGAATTGTTTAAGTTGTAATACTTCCATTGTACTGTATCCTTTATTTAAATCTACTGTATTTTGTTATTAATTAATGTTTTACCATTCTTATTTCCATTTAGACAAAGTTGATAACCAAACAGAATAACATTTTGAAGGAAATGCAATACATATTAATAAGATAACTTAAATACTATTACAACGCAAACACGTACATACATGATAAATCAAAAATAAAATTGAACTAACAATCTCCAAAGTAATTGCAAATGTGATTCATAAGATCTTTTGTATCCGTTTGCGAAGTTGTGTGGCGTGGTACAAAAGTTGATACTCCATGTGAACGTTGAATGCTTCTTTTATTATAAGAACATCATCTCGGAATACCTCTGGCATTTGCCATGCACTATCATATTCGTAGTGATGTTGTTCTTCGTCCATATTCCATTCGTCTTCAATAATCATATTATGCATAATAATACATGCAAACATGATTCTAGACATTTTTTCCCGACACCAAAGTCGACATGGATTACTAATTGTTGCAATCTAGATTGCAGAACGCCAAAAGCTCTTCATCTTTTCTTTGTCCCTCTTACATCGCAGTAAACTTTACTTGCTTTGCTGTCATTGGATTTGGACATGTTTTCACAATTGTGCTCCATTTTGGATAAATTCCATCACCAAGATAGTATCCATGCTCGTAAGTGTTTTGCCCAAGAGTAAACAACACCGGAGTTACTCGACCAAGTGCCAGATCATTAAATAAGTGTGTCCTCTCAATAACATTTAAATCACTGTTAGATCCTAGCATTCCAAAGAAAGCATGTCATATCCATATATCGTATGAAGTAACAGCTTTCGAAATAAAATTTGGTTTTCTTTCTTTACCATTGTAAGCTCCATGGTATGCTTTGGGGTAGTTCTTCCATTCCAAATGCATACAGTCGAGACTTCCAAGCATTCCAGGCCATCCTATGCTCTTGTGCATTTCTCGAATCCGCACCACATCATCCTCATTTGGAGATCTAAGATACTCAGTGCTGAAAATGTCCATCACGGATTGGCAGAATTTTTCGAGAGTTTCTAATGTGGTCGTCTCTGCAATCCATATGCAACATCTAATGCATCTACGGGGGTGCCATAAGCTAACAACCTCAGTGCAGCAATCATTTTTTATTCACCGCTAAGCCCCTGTGTTTTTGAAGCATTTGGTTTTTTGAATAAAATATTTGTCATTGTTTTGTATACCTGTTAAAATTCTTAAAACTATATCTCTTCTCATTCTATATCTTCTCTTGAACATATCAGGCCCATAAGTGCAATTTGAGTTGAAGTACTCTTGCATCAGAGTTTTGTGGAAGGCAAATTGATTATGGTTTACATGTTTTCGACCCATGACCGGTCCGCCGTGTTTTCGTGATGTGGAGCCATAAGCTTTATGGCATTTGTTAGCTATTTCTTGCAATTCTTCGGATTCCTCTTAGAGTATCTCTTTTTCATCGGAATCATTATCGAATGCCATAACATATTTGAGGAAAGATGAAGTATTCATTGTTGTATTTAGTTTTATGCTAGGAAAGAGAGAAACAAGATGTTAGATGTGATTCATGGAATGCAATTTGAAGCCTTTATATAGAAGTGATACAATATGTAGGTTTAGTGGCAAACAGTAGTAAGTGGCAGACAACAAATGCAGATTTCAGTCATATCAGCTATAGCAAGTGGCAGACAAAAAATGCAAAGGATAATCAAATCAACTTTATCAAGTGGGAGACAAAAAAATGCACAGTGTAGTTAAATTAACTGTAGCAATGGACAGACAAAAAACGAAGAGTGTAGTTAAATCAACTTTAGCAAGTGGGAGACAAAAAATGCAGAATGTAGCCAAATCAACTGTAGTAATGGGCAGATAAAAAACGAAGAGTGTAGTCAAATCAACTTTAGCAAGTGGCAAACATATTGATTTTATAACGATGACTATGAATTGCCTATGTAACTGAAAATTCCATAGTAGAAGTGTACATAAAATTCCATGGCATATGTAAGTTGGACTCCACCGGATTATTTGGTACTAATCAAAGCATATATAGAAGCCGATACAAGACATACGGAAGAGGAGATTGAGAAAGATTTTTGGGTTACTTTAAACGAAGCCTTTAATAATCATCCTGATTGTAGATTAATTCAACGGATTCTGGATACTTGCAGTACTTATGTTATGTTTACTAGAGCTTGTCAATGTTACAGAAGCCTTATAAACACAATGAACGGAGAAGACCTATTTCAGTTAACACGAGCTATGTATGATTCACGCTATCTTTGAGAGTATCGTACTAATTTTTTTTGGACATGTTGCATATAATCTATGGGTTAGCTATATCAGACAGTTTGAATGAAGTTTTATTTATTTTCATTTAAATTCTGTGTATTTCCTTTCAATCAAATGTATTAGGATTCAATTCCATCTATTTTCTAATAGTTGAATGTGTGCTTTTTAAGTTCTACGTATTTACTTTTAGTTCTTTAGTAAGTTGTATACACTTTCACTATCTACTGCATACGTAATATAACAAACAACATTGAAAAAGACTGGTACAGAAAGGACAACCAATATTGAAATAAACCGATACAGTAAGGATAACCAACATTAACATAAACCGATACAGTGGAATCGAACTGATAATCGAAACGATGCAAACAAGATATAAAACAAATACAAACCAGATGATTTAAAATCTATCTTCGATCACATGATAACTGAACTGAACCAAGTGTCCTCCTGAGCATTTCAATTTCTTGTTCAAGTTCAATTGCATACACTACTGCACGATGAGGTAAAGGATCGTCTAACTATTACCAGAGTTCACATCCATCAGGAAAATGGCGGCATCTATAGTGGCGTTGACCAATGTCTGATCTGTTTCTTATGACAGAACAAAACATTAACTCCACAATTGTAGTGTATTTCTCCAGGATCAACCTCTTGTTCTGGTTGAGGTAGTTGAGCCCGTATTTCAAGCCCTCTTTGCCTTCTCCTATTACTACTCCTCCGCTCCTCCCTATGTCTTCTTCCATCCTCCAAAAGCCTCTACTCTTGCAAAGTTCTTTCATGCTCTCTCACATCTTCATAATGTATTTTCTCCATTTCAACATATCATCCCGTTGGTTTTTCAAGATAAGACAAATTAGGAGCGATCTCGTGACTTAAAGGACCTTCGTACGAGTATGATTCTGGCAAGAAAATATGGCTGTAATCCAATTTTTTTCTTTCTTAATAGGATGAGTGAATTCAAAACGATTTGCATCATCATACTAAGTCAACGGCATCGTCATCGTCGTCCGCAGCGTCGTCAACATAAGCAGGATCACCATAATCAAACTGAGATGCAGTCAACCGAGCCTGCAAATAATCAATCTGTGCCTGCATCGACTGATGAGTCTACCGAGCTTGAATACTAAGCGTCTGGGTATGAACGAGTGCCATATGTTGAATGGCGGCAATATATCGCCTATGCTCGTCCAACCTACCTGCATACTATAGTTACATATAATACATCAATATACGTTTGATTAACTAATACTGTACAATTAAATATTAATACAATGAATTACCTCATAGGGCGGGTATAGTTCAACAGTTGGGACACTGGAAATATCATGATCCGGGGCATAAACTATCGGCTGCTCGATAAGAGGACCGCAAGATCATATACTCTATAAAAGGCGTCCAGATCGAAGTCCATGGGCTGCTGAAAATACTGGGATGAGTGGGATCAAAAGAAAATGGAGGTGCCTGAACTCTACCGCTAGCAATGTGTGGGCCTATATGCTCGGAGTTCACTCCTCGAGCGTAGTTAGGTAATATGTATCGTCGATGAGTAACTCTAACCCAGTAGCTGTCATAGTCTCCCTCCGCTAAGGAAAATGTAGAAGCATCTACCCATCCAGTTTGTCTCAATCTTTGTATATACTGTAATCCAATGGTCCGACGTCTGCCGAACATGTCGTCGCAAGATAATGGATCTCTAGGGATACATAACTCCCCGGTAGTTTGAAACCAGTATTGCTCCCTTAAATACCAAATAGGAAGAAACGTTGGTGGGTGTAAGATCATCCTCCGCATGTTTAAATGATACGAAATAGAAAGTGGATGAGCATCATGCATCGTGCGTGCATGTGTCATGGCAATCCAATATGCAGTCCATGGTGCCCGGTATATATTGTTCCTGCACCTCATATCAATCTGCGTACGTACCTCCATCAGGTCATATCTAACCCTCATAGGCACCCGAGAAACGAACTAAACACGCTTCCATCGTTTCATGCGTGGAAAATGTCTCTGGAGTATGACTAGCAGTCTCAACAATACATGGATGCATGTTCGCCGTGTACTCTTGTACCAGCTCGGCAGAATGTAACAAAACCCAAACATCTGTCTAACCTCCCAAACGCAAAAGAATCAAGAGTGATGTACAAATATCCTAGTATAGCGAAACCCCAGTCTATAGTGTGCAGCTGATCTAAATCGGCTACCGCTGCAAGGTAACATAATTTAATGGTACTCTTTGGTTCGAAAAGAAAGTCGAAGCAAATAAGTACAGTAGAAATGCTCTAAGCACGGCGTCACTTATAGGCTCGGTGTTCATATAGGCCTACAAGCTCCTTAGGCTGATATCGAACGGTATGTCTTGTCTTGCGATTTTGGTTCCCCGTGTCGGGATTTCGACGGTTTTTTATACAAAAAACAAACAAAACTGATGCATTCGCTTGCTCATTATTCGTTCGTTTGAGACTCTTGAGAGTCAAAAAAATGCAGAAAGTACGGTAATTTATATACATTAGTTCGTTTATACGTAATGCAAATTACAAAAAATTACTTGTGTTCACGGCTTTTGTTTGTTCAATTCATAGATTGTTATAAACAAATAAGAATATGTTATAAATAAATAAGAGCATAAGCCATTAGAGGGAGAAGCAAAAGATATATTATTCATTCTTGAGAATGGATTATCTATTTACATTACATTAGCACCTTTATATAGAGGCATAGGAGCTTGGGGTAGAACTAATCCCACGATGTGGGACTAAATACAAAACAGTATATAGCATATTAACTATTTATATTTACATATATTATAACACTCCCTCTTGAATATGCGTCTTCAAAATCTTGAATGCTCTGATAACTTGAAATTTTCCATTTCGAAACATGTATGATGATTGCTCCCCCTCATTATTATCTTGCTTGCATTTATCGATTCAGTCGATATTGTTGCCTCATTAAAAACCTTTATAAGGAAAACCCAATGGGAAAAACCTTGAAAGAGGAAAAGAGTGCAACTTGTGAAATCATAAATATCATATTAAAAATGATATTCCTTCTAGTTTGATACTTCGGGATCAAAATAATGCCTCATTAAAACCTTACTAAGTAAAACCCTATGGGAAAAATCTTAATGAAGGAAAAAGAGTACAATATAGTACGTCATATTTCAATAATCTATTGCATCAGGTAGAGTTTGATACTTCTGGATCAATTTAATACGTCAGTAAAAACCTTACAAAGGAAAACCCGATGGGAAAAACCTTAGTCAAGGATAAAAATATAATTTAACTTAAATAACATATTTGAGATGTTATTTCTTGAAAAGACGTTTGATTCTTCTAGATCAAGATAATGCCTCATTAAAACCTTAATAAGAAAAACCCAATGGGAAAAATCTTAAATAAGGAAAAAGAGTACATTATAGCTTATTTCAAATGTTACAAGGAGTTGATACTTCTGGATCAAGATAATGCCTCGTTAAAACCTTACTAATAAAAACCCAGTGGGAAAAATCTTAGTTAAGGAAAAAGAGTGCATTATAAAATACTTATGGATGCTCCCCTGATTTAAATTTTTCCTCTGAATTCATATTCGTCTTTCGATAACTCAAATTGGTTATAGATACTTCTGGATCTATAAATATGAATCTCATTAATAATACAATTTATTAATAGTTTCCTTCGATACAATCAAATTTTCTAAGATTGTTTCTTCCAAATATGGTTTGCATTTTATGCATTTGTATGCTACTTTTATGAAACACACTTCATGTGCTTTCATTATTATTATTATCATTTTTGCTTCAAATTAGTTTTGCGCATTGCAACTATACATCTTTCATGAATATTAAAAATTTCATTACAACATTACTAGGAAGCAGGAAGTAATCTACTCATCTTGATGTATCAAGATTTTCATTACAACAATACTTAGAAGAAATTTTTAATCTACACTTCATGTCTTTTTCATTCTTTATAACTACAAAAGTTATATATATTCTTCAGAAATTTGTATACTTTAATAAGTATTTGCATATCGCAACTATCACTTCAATGAATATTAAGAGTTTCATTACAACGATAATTAAAAATAGGAAGTAATCTACTCATCATGAATTATATCAAGATTTTCATTACAACAATACTTAAAAGTAGGTTGAAATCTACTCTCCTTGTTCTTTGCATTCTTTATAACAATGAAAGTTATTTATATTCTTCAGGAATTTGTATACTTTCATTATTTAATATGATTTAAACCATATTTATACCTTCAGGGTATATTAAGCATTTCAAGTACTTTCGCTACTTTGCGGACTACATGTCCATATTTCTCTATTGGTAAAGGATTCATGATGGCCAGTCATGTTTTCCCTTAATCCAGGATCTTTAATCCATTTATAAACATAAGTGCTTTATTATTTATAAATTTATCATCATCGATGATTATTTCTTGTCAGTTCTAAACATGATTTATTGAGATCTCTTTAATTATCATGTTTTAGGTACCTAAACCACTTCTGGGTAATTTGACAATCATGTCATTGGTCTCTTCAAGTGCACCCTTAATTTTTCTTCAAGAACACTCACCTCCATTATTTGGCATCTTTATTACTTACTCCAAAAATAATTTGAACTGACTTTTGAACCATATTTTAGATGTGGTTTACAAATTTTGATCCTTCAGGGATTCAAATCTATACTGGAGAAAGTCTACTAGGGATAATATTGATAATATTTTGCATCATTGTATATTTACATATTTAACACTGATGATCAAAATGAGCTTATATCCCTTTATCCTCCCCCTCAATGTTGACAAACATTGTCACATTAAATAATAATCATTTTTGGACTCTCATTTTGATCCATTATGATATTGCTACTAGCAAATACATCATACATATTAATAATAGGAGGATAATTCTTTTATTCGTTGATAAGATGCATTCAATTGGTATTGATTATTAGAGGTTGTTCTCATTCATTGATCTAAGCTATTGGAGGAATTTACTTATTGTGTAGATCATTTGAATACATACATGACTTCAGGTCATTCAACATTTATGTTGATTGAATTTTAAATCACTAAATAATAGCTTATAACAAACTTCAGGTTGTTAGCTAAATATTTACATATATGGATGTATACGTGCGTCCACGTATCACATATATATTATAAAATTTTCATATTCTTTCTCATTTGAAATTAGTGATTTTTAGAACAAACTATTACAAGGATCCAAACTATTAATTTATATTTATAAATCAATGTCAATGCAAACCTATCAAAACCACATGATAATGTTCAAAACATTTGGTTTGAAACCATATCGAACTTCTGGTTCGAACAAAACATACACACAACTTCAAGTTGTTAAGTTTTATTCCTCAATTATATCTCAAATATCAGTTTTGAACACTAATTATGATTACTTATCAAGGAATAATTTTTAATTGCATATAGACATTTCTACACATCTCTATTGAGAGTTCTGTAAAAAAAAATTACAGCAAAAATAATAATAGTATCTTCTGGATACTTGGAATGTTACAGATACAGATTTCCTCAGGACCGTATGTATAGCTCTCAAACTTTTAGGATCTAATCTAAACTAAATTAGGATCCTTTATAATCAAATTTCTATGCATTTATTTGGTTTAATAAAATTACCAAATATATAAGCAAATCTTCTCTAGAGATAATGTTATCATTTCCGAATTTATTAGTCTCTTTTAGGGATATTTTATTATCACTACTTCTGGAGTGAATTTATCTCTTCTAGATATATATATATGTGCGCTATTGGAATATCATATCAATGTACAATGTTTCTATTTGTAGAAATTACATAATTACTACATTTACAATAACATAAAATATCCCAACTGGAGATTTTTGTTGTAACTATCTTTGAAGTGACATATCAAACTTTAAATACAGTAACAAAACTAGATGCACCAAATGAAAGTAAGATGCGAAAATATAAAACCACTACTTCTGGAGTGTAACATTGGTATACAATATCATTTGTTTTTGGATAAATTATTGTTATTACTCAAAAAAATTATATCATTATTCCTTCAGGGAATATAGTATTTTCTTTTAAGGAATTGCAATGTAACAAAAATAAAATTCATATAACATCTCTTCTGGGATGTTAGATTTTGCAATATAAATATAAATAAATCTCTAAATCATCTTTTCAAGAGATTAATATACACACATACACATCCAATGATGTTTGAAATATCATGTAACATAATATCTTCAGGATATTTGGTTAATATAGTGTAAATGTTAAGATATAAGGTAAGGTATAACTCATTTGGAGATATTTGTAATCTCTTGAATGCAACATCATTTTCTCATATGATTATTTATTAATTTTCTTTAACTTCTTCAGGAAGTACAACCTTATCATTTTACATAATTTCAATAGATCTTCGGGTTTCTAATTCATAAACTTCAGGTTCAATAATTTGTTATGAACTTCAGGTTCTTAAATTTTGTGTAAACTTCTTCCCCTTTTTTTGTACCATATTGTTACAAAAAGTCTATTAGAATTCGACCTTGTAAAGTTTATCAGAAATTCTTTTCATAATTCAAGACTTCAGGTCTTGGACTTTGAGTTATACAACTTCTGGTTGGAAAAAAAAATCTTTCCACAACTTCAGGTTGTTGTTCAAATTTATTTCTTTCATTATATCGGGCATTGTTTGCCAAAATGAATACACCATATAATAAACCATATGTCTATTCTTATTCCAAACATAAAAATACAACGTCATTTAATTTACTGTAGCCAGTGCATTTATGATGATATGGTAATTTAATTTATTACCATGACGACAACATTTAATGCATTTATGATTAAAAAAAATGAATGCTATTTACCATTATTGTGGCATAAAATATAAAATATTATCACAACGAGTTGATTTCTTTACAAACAAATAAATCAATTTAACTAACATTAGTTAGCAAAATTTAATCTCAAAGCTAAGTTTAATATTCTCAATAATAAAATTAAATGAATACCATAAGAGAAACTTTATTTCTTGATAGTCAAAATTCTAAAATAACTAAAATAACTCTTATATATACATATCCTTTTTTTATAATTCAAGTTTCTTCTCTTTATTGAAACTTCCGGTTCTTTAAGAAAACTTCAAATTTAATAATTTATGGAAACTCAAGCTTTTAGCATTATAGGAACTGCAGGTTCTCAACTTTTATTTCAAATGCTAGAAATTAAATTTACCATATATGTTTTCATTAACGTTTCCATTCACTTCAGGTGTACTAAATCAATATTAATGTTGGATCTAAACTAATATGATCTTCTAAATATGCATTATTCTTGTATATGTTTCTCTAACAAATAATAAAATATTTCTTCTGGAAATATAAACAATATATATCAAAATAATTTCCAAAATCAAAGAGTTTTCAAAATGAAAACTTCATTTATCAAACATGTATATCTTACTCAGATCTATATCACAAACCAAAACGTAATCAAGATCAATAAATTTATTTGAATCAACAACAAAAATTGTCAAATTCAAAAAAAAAATCACAACATTTTATTTTTAAACAATGTACAGATCTCAACGATATATTATTTGAATGTGATTTTAAGATCTACAATATAACAAGATCAGAAAAATAAGAAAAAAAAATCGGATCTATTGTAGGATGAGATCTGAAATATAATGATAAAAATACATGTACAGTGGAATAAGATCTATAAATTTAGATCTATAACAAAATAAGATCTTGAAAAGATAAGATCTATTAAAAGTTAAATTCAAATCTGAAAAATTAGGAAATAGACATAGAATTGTAAAACAAGAATATTTAAATCTAGATCTAAATTAATCGCAAAATAAATCTAGAAAAGCAGATCTAGAAAATTTCAAACCTGATTTCATTGGTTGAATAAGAGGAAGAGATATATCTGATTTCAATAACTGAATAAGAAAAGGATATGTACCTACATGGAAAAAAATCGGATCTAATCTTCTGGATTAGAATATCCAATACATTCAAGAAAAAGATCGTGCTGATAACGTGTTATAAACAAATAAGAATATGTTATAAATAAATAAGAGTATAAGTCATTAAAGGGAAAAGCAAAAGATATATTATTCATTCTTGAGAATGGATTATCTATTTACATTACATTAGCACCTTTATATAGAGGCATAGGAGCTTGGGGTAGAACTAATCCTACGATGTGGGACTAAATACAAAATAGTATATAGCATATTCACTATTTATATTTACATATATTATAACATAGATATTATTTTCATCATGCAAGCAAGAAATGCTCGAGCTATCAGAGCCCTTCCAGAAGGGTCATCATATGTTCCCTTGGTCGGTACAAAGCCTCAAGAGCAACCTCCTTCCCCACAGTAATGGAGACGCTCTCCTCCATCCCGATCACCTCACCCCCAACCCTCTCCCAATCGAAGCACTGCACCATCGAAGCCAACACCGATCCCACCATCTTCTTTGCCAGCGCCTCCCCCGGACATCTCATCCTCCCCATGCCAAATATCAGCATCTTCTCCACATCGTGCAACCCCTTCTCCATGAACCGTTCCGGGTCGAACCTCTCTGGATCTGCCCACGTTTCCGGGTCCCAATGGATCCGGTACGCGTTCACCAGTAGCATTGTCCCCTTTCTAATCTTGTACCCTCCGACCGTGCAGTCTGAAGACGCTTCATGCGGTACCAACATCGGACCCGCCGGCTTCAGTCGGAGCGTCTCCGTTACCACGCTTTGCAAGTACGGTAGGTTTTGGACGTCCATTTCTGATACGAGTCGGTTGTTTCCGATTTTTAGGTCGATTTCTGATTGGAGCTTTTTTAGGGTTTCTGGATTGTTCAGCAGGAGCGTCAGTGCCCATTCTATTGTGTTTGATTGTATGTCTGTTCCTGCTGTTAGCACCGTCTGCGTTTGAGGTTCGATTTGTCAATAAACATATTTTAATTTTCGTTTTAGATCAATTGCAATGTGAAAACCTTCAATGATTTCACCTGTATACAACCTGGGGTTTGATTTCAGTTAATTATTTAGTCGACAATTAACTATCAATGTAATGAGTGCCTTCTACTTTGTTTTATATGAAGTATTAGACCTTTCGTGTTCAATTTTCTTATTTTCTGGAGAAAGAAAAAACTGTTGTTTTAAAGTTATTCCTTTACCATGCAAAAACCTTTGATGATTTCGTCTGTATAGTAGTTGGGATCAGATTTTTGAAGGGAAAGCAGAGTGGCCACCATTGTTTTCCTCTCTTCGTCATTCCTCCCATATCTAACATCATCAATCATCTTCTGAAAAAATTCATCTCTATATTGTGACAAATAAGCTGCTTTGCTTTTAAACCCGTTTAAGTTCATCCACCTTAAAAAGGGCAGAAAATCCGATATGTTAGTTCGACCTCCTAATAAAGAAAGCATATCGTGTACCCATTCTCGGAACACTACTTCTTCATGATTCGACTCCAAGCTGCTTTCTTTGTTAGAGAATATCTTCCCTGCTAGCATTCTCATTATGCTGTTCAGTGTGAGTGTGAACAGTTTCGATTTCAGCTCCACCTTTGTCATTCCCCTGTGAATTCATTCAACATGCACTTAGTCTGCTTTGATTACTTTACCCAACTGATTTTGTATTAAATGATTATTATTTTGTTTGTTCGAATTACACATTTAAACTAGTTACAAAACAAACAAGTTTAATGAAAATTTTATTTATTTGAAATTACACATTTAAGCAGTTTTGAACTAAAGTATGGATTGTTATCTGGGTTTCAAATCTTGGATTTCAAATGAGTTTTTGGATTGACATCCTGATCCATGTCTCAATTTGAGATCTTAACATTTCATGTGAGAATGAATGTCAACTAAGTTAGAAATTACCTTTGAAGTTTCAACTCGTGCAAGTACAGAAGGAAGGCATTGAGCAAAGATGAAAAAGACGTATAACATACCCGTTAGGACTTGAATTTTGAAACAAGGTTTGAATCAAAGAGCGCTGTTCGGAAGCACGAACATCGATAGTGGAGAGAAGAGAATGAGGGGAGAGGAGCTCGGAAGAAGCGAGCTTCCTAAGGTTGCGCCAGTGAGGCCCGTAGTTCGCGGTGCCGAGAATGGTGAAACCGAAGCTTAGGTCCTTAAATGAAGGGAACCGAGGGCGGTTGCCAAAGGCGGTGCCGAGGGAGAGAAGGCATTCTTCGGCCAAAGCCAATTTAGCGACGACTAGGACGTCGCGCATGCCGATACGGAGGTACAAGATTGGACCGAGTCGGTCGTGCATTTGGTTTGCGGTATGGTGAAGTGGTTCTTTGGTGCTAAGAAGGTGTAGGTGCCCTATAATTGGTAGGGCTAGTGGGCTTGGAGGGTGTTTCTTTTTGTTGGGAAGGATGGTAAGTAGTGAGATGAGTATGAGAGTTATGGCTATGTAGATGAGATCCATTGTTTGAGTTTTTGTAAGTGTTTTGATAATTGGATGTGTTTTGGTGTAAGTTAATTTCTCTGATTTCTCTGCTTCGAGTGTTCAGTTATACAAGTTGCAAAAGAATCGTCCTTGTATCTCCTCCATATATGAGTCGTCCATGTATCTCCTCCATTTATTTGTCAGTTAATCAAATCGTGTATTCAATGGG
Source organism: Allium cepa (assembly GCA_030765085.1). Lineage (NCBI taxonomy): Eukaryota > Viridiplantae > Streptophyta > Magnoliopsida > Asparagales > Amaryllidaceae > Allium > Allium cepa. Next base: position 507,477,521 of record CM060944.1, on the reverse strand, counting down.
AAAACTAGAGGTTAAGTTATACAAGTTACATAAGAATTGTCCATGCATCTCCTCCATATATTTATTAGTTAATCAAATCGTTTATTCAATAGGAAAATTTGAGGGTGTAATTGAACATTCCTCACGTATCAAATAGAAGGATGTCAAGGACCGACAATTGAGATCGACTGTTATACTCACTCACTCGATTGCTTGTTCATTCGAGAGCGATTGATCTTTGCATTATTCCATCAAAAATGCTGAAAGTACCTTAATTTTCGTGGTAGTTTTTAATGTAGAGCCATCTGAAAATTATTTTTCGGTCCAAGTATAGATGAATACGCGTGTTATATCCCTGTGCTGTTGATTTACTAGAAGAATTATCTTTTTAAGTGTTGATGTGCATTTATTCTTTTGTTCCTGCTAATATTTACTATAATATGTCGATTAAAAGTTTATTTATGGTTACTTCTTTTGGCACAAAGGTCATTTAAGAAAGGACAAGAAGAATGATTAACTGAAAAAGAATGGGGCTTTACTTGTTTTATTGTAAACGAGTATGGTGGTACGTCCGTTGAACGTATATGTGTAACAGGGAGAGAGCAAATATGGCAACCAAGCAGAAATGAAGTATTCAATTTTAGTCCAACTAAAATATATGTGTGAACAAACTGACGTATCATTGTACATTACAGTATTAGAGTGTGTGTAGGTAGGTGGAGTACCGTGGCACATGCGATGCACGTGCACAGAAGGAACTAGTATAATAAAACAATGTTTGTAAGATATTTTTTTGATTGTATGATATGATGTGCACATAATGTTGTATTTTTTTTTGTGTGCATGCATGCACTAAACAACTGTTTATCAAAATAGGAAAGAGATTAAGTTATTTTAGGATAAATTTAAATGGGTAAAGAGAGTAATCAACCATTATATCAATATCTATAGAAATGTAACAAATATTAAAATTAGCGTTTTAAATAGTTTGAAACTTAAAAACTTGCAGACGTCTAATTTAATTCTAAAAGTAATAAATATGTTCGGAAGTCTATATATATATATATATATAATTTTTAATGAAAACCTTATGCTGAGTTACAAAATTTAACTCTTTATGATGTAGCCTATATTTGAAAGTAAAGTCAACTCCTGTTGCTAAAATTTTGTTGAACCTGTTTATAGTTCATTAACCACTGTACGTTGAGTTTATAAATTAAGCTCTTATGGTGTAGCATAGAACAAATCATAACACTGATTTAGTCAACAAAAATTGAATTGGAGTTTCAGAATATAAGTGTATAGAAGTTTGATTGAAGATATGAAATATGCCTTCATATTTCATAGGTTTGGTTAAATGACCTGATTCAGTTTTTCTTTTAATTGATAACATAGATTAAAACTGAATCCAAGAACGTTTACGCATTTTTTTTTGAAATGAAATCCGTGCCTCCTACTAATGCATCAGAAATAGCTATTATATATTCAATTTCCAGTATATTTAGCAAACAGATCCTCAACAACATAATGAAGTAACCATTAGCAGAGTACTACAACAACATCAATGGACATAATATTACCTTATAGGACACAGAAATGAAGGCATTGGTAGTGAGTAAGAAGATAAATTTTGCAAGTCAAAACTAAGAACACAAATCCAATCTCCAATTATCACCCCTATCATACACAAATTAACTTCCAATGTGTCAATGAAATTCACCGAACCGTGTTTAATAACCTGAATGCACGACTTAGCTGTGAACCTAAATTCTCTTTCTATCCTCTTCAACTCATCATCGCCATCAAGTGTTTGGCTTGAAGGGAACCAATTCTTTGCTGACCGAAATAGCCAGGTTGAGGACTACGCATAAAATTGTACAAAGAACAAAATGATTGGTGAATGTGGGGATAAAGTAATAAGAATAATATAACTAAATTATGTCATTTTTATCATAATTATATCACCTAAAAAAATTCAAGTCAATAAAATAACGATCACTTGCACTAATGGGAGAATAAAGAAATTAAATGTTAGAATTTTTTTTTTTGAAAAGACACATCAGTTTTTTCTTTCACATGGTATCAGTTGTATAAATCAAAGTCCTATATTTTTAAGGTTTTATTACTACCTGCACTTTTCCGTTTAACACCATTTCATTATTTTATTACCACATAGACCAAATTTTGGAAAAATGACTCTGAACTTAAGCTCCATTTTATTTTTAGATACATTTGAACATTTTCCTTGAGATTAATGGGATGTGTCTACGCAGCTGTAACATTAGCATTGAAGCTACTTGCAGTAACTTTGTACTACATTGATCTGTGATGCTAAGTCTAGTAAATATAATGACTATTTTATTGCAAAAACATTTATGTCGAATAAATTTGCTTTAAACTAAGTTGTTAACTATTATAAGTTTAGTTTTATGCGCAAATGCGGACGGTAAGACAGTAATATTCGCAATTAGTTTCAGTTATAGTAATAATCAGTAGTGAAAGAAGCATGCTACTCAAAGATAACGTAATTTACAAAGCAGACAACACCTTAATACTGATTGACAACAGTTAAATAAATATAGGTTCAAGTAAAATTTCATTACAGCTTCTCTTACCGACCTTAGAATGCGTTTACTGACGTTGTTCTCAGATCCGAATTTAATTTGGGAGGATTGGACGTGATTACATCAAATCAACACTGTCGCACCGCCACTATCGTTGTTCATACTGCAGCTTCCATGTAGAAAAACAAAGCGTAAATTAAAATCGAGTAGAAGGATGAGTTTATCGTCGATGTTGTATGAGAACAGCGTATCGACTGCCTTACCGAATCGAAAACGGGAAGGAAGAGCGGGACAAATGGTCTTCTACAATGAATCAATCAAGCTGATGCGGACTATGCGGACCTGAGATGAAGCTGATGGGGAAGATTGCAATAAAAATAGAAAATCCTTTATATCCAAATTTTAAGCCACCATAAAGGTAAATGGTATGCACTTCACAAAAACAAAGTTTATTAGATTCAGAACAAATGGTTTAGCATCTACTCTGATTTTGCACTAAGTAGAAAAAAGAACAAATCTTTTTAATGAATGCGAGGCTCGTTGTCAAAGTTTCAAATTTGATGGACATATATTTCAGAAAATCTTTTAGCAACTGTCAAGACGCGCATGGAAATTATACAGTAACTACATGTTTAGCCAATAATAGCAGTTTTGTCCCTAGTGTTCAACCCCAACTTCTGTATATAAAAAAAATCTACACATGTTTAAACCTAAACTCGAGAAGGAAAGAAAACTACATAACGGGTAATAATTAATATATTTACATAGCTAATTATTAAACAACTTCGCTGAATCACTACCAAGCATCGCATAAAGATACAATCATATGCTATAAATCTTCATAAAAATAATAACAGTATGCATAAAAGAAAATAGCAAGAAAACAAAGACAGGTGACATAAAGTTGACTATAAAAGCTCATAAACTTAAAAAGGTACCAAATCAATTAATTTTGTTCAACCGAAGCACGCCAAAGCTCGATTTTCTATCAAAATTAATCATGCTCCACGTCTTCTTCATGAATTTTTTGTTGGATTTTGAAGCTAATCCTGATGTCATGGTTTCTGCAGATATTTTTGAGGCTTGATCCTACGTTGAAAAGGAAAAACAACATCACTGCTCTTCTAGGTAATAAAATAACGGAAGGAAATAGGAACGTGGATTTGTAGATGGAAAACATGCGCGTAAAGGACTTACTCCCTCTACCATATCATCATCGAACCTTAAATATACCAATTACTAAAACAACTATATAAGTTACAGTTGAAGAGGTTTCATACTGTATCACGTAGATTCAGTGTAGCAACGACAGTAGTAGTGTAATGAACACGTACTACCAACGACAGAAGCACTAAACATATAGCAAAAAGAAAATAACAAAGTCAAACAAACATTGAGCAACTCAAATAGGTAACCTAAATGCATGGTAAGTGTTCACAACTTCATTCAAAATTGGAAATAGGGTGAAAACCTACTGTACAATTTCATTCACATCGGTAGCTATTTGACTACTAAAGATAGTTGGGAACTTTTAAATCCAAAAATGTCGGCGAGTGAAATCAGTTAATAAAGCAATTGAGGACGGAGATATTACAAAACCGTTAGTTTTTCAACATCAAAATAAGAAGTTAGCCATTGAGTAACCAAATCTTTGAAATACGATGGCAATCAATTTACTATGAACATGAAAGATGAAAGTATAAAAAGCGAAATGGCAAACATAACTAAAAATAGGGTTTCATAGAGTACCATGGCCGAATCTGGCTATTGATGATTGCCCAAAGAGGAGCTGAGTCTCTTTAATGCGTTTAGACAGTGAATCGCTTCATGGTTTTATTTGTTTCCATTGATTTTCCTTTTCCCGAAATCGTTGTTTGAGCTTCAGGGAGAAGAATACTGTTCTTCGTGACATGGAAAATGGAAGATATGGATAACGTGGGTGACTTCGTGGGGGAGAATTTCAAATGCCGAAGCAAACCACTCGGGGCATTAAAAATGACAATAATAGCCTCTTTTGTGGCGGTGTTATTTACTGGCGTGTAGTAATGCAGACGACGGGCATTTATGGACATTCAAAAAAGGCTTCACTTTGACCACTTTGACCAAGGTTTTGCTTTATAGTATAGATAATTAGTAATGAGTAGTCCGTGCTACGCATACAGGAAGTGTTATACTCTGTAACATCCCGCCTTTTATACGATTTAAATCGACGATAAACCGCACACGTCAGACTTAAACCATACAGAAGGACGGATTGTTATGGGGTAAATAAGAAAAAATAGAGAAAGAAAAACAAAATAGAATCTTACAGCGGAACCATAAAATATAATAATCAAATAAACAGTTCATGAAACTGTTTACAAAACATTTGATTATACTTGTACAATACATATCAGAGTTACACATACCAGAGAATAATAAAATGCAGTGGAGTACATGATGCAGAATAATAAAATGGATAATAGTAATACAGTTTTCGTCTTCGTCCTCCAGAAATAAAGTCTTCGAATGCTGGAATGCTCAGACTAACCCGAGCGAATTGAAAAGACAAAACACTCGAGTCAGAACTAAAAGATCTTATGTAAATTAAATCAAGTGTAAATAATATGAGTGGAACGACGTCAGAGATGTTTACGGGATTTGACATCTCCTATCCAGTGTCAAACGTGAGTGTAGTAACTTAAGAGATGTTCGAGATTCACATCTCCTAAGGATCCGTGAAACTATTTACTATGTAGTAATATACGCTATTATAATAATGTCTATTAGTAAAATAAACTTGCTTTAAAATAGCGTTAAGGGGTTACCCATATAGCCCTTAACACGTAACAGTGCCAATAGTCTGTAACGACCCAGAATTTTTATTAATTAAAATTTGAATATTTAATTAATTTTAGATATTAATAAGTGAATTTATAAGTCGAATAAATTTTTATTTGAATTTTAGGATTTAATTGGATAATTAAATCGATAATTTAATACGTTAAATTATGAAAATAATTGAAAATTGAGTTAAATATGATTGTAAATAATTTGGAAAATTTTATTTAATCATACTGGAGTTATAGAAATATTTTAGAACTTTTAAAATCGAATTAAAAGTTAATTTGTGAAAATTGAATATTTTAATATTAAATAATCGACTGTAAAATAGCCAATTTTTGAACAGTCTCAGAATTGAACGAAACCAGTTTCATTGGATCCGTAATAGTTAGTTATTACCGGATTTCAATTTTCGTGTCAATCGGAGTTATCGTTTGTTCGTGGCAGCTCGAAACGCATTGAATTGTTTTTAATTTAAATTTGGCGAGTCAAAATAGCCATTTTTCAAAAAGTCTCGGAATTCGACGAAACCAGTTTCATCGGATCCGTAATGTGATATTATTGTAAGGTTTCAAATTTCAAGTCAATTGGATTTACCGTTTGTCCGGTACAAATTAAAACGCCTAGAAATCGATTTAAATCGGTTTAATTTAAATTGAACGTTTTCAGCCATAACTCGCACATACTTCCGAATTAGCTTCCGAAACTTGTTCCATTGTGTCCGGAACGCGGGATAAACCCTAGGTACGCTGGTTACGGCGTCTAAATCGGAGTTCGGAATTCCCGGGATGAATAGTGTTTACGCTTGCTTTTCCTATAAATATCACCTTAAATCTAAAATAAAAAAAAAAGAAAAACCCTAGCCAATATTTGCAGCCGCCACCCCCCCCCCCCCCCCCTGAACGGCCAGCATTTCTTCTTCTTCCCCCTCTCAGATCTCGAAATCCATTCACTTTTATCACAAACTCTAAACTAAGAAATCGTAGAGCACATCAAGATCTACAAGATCAACGGCTATGATTTGAAACGGAGCTATGGATTGGCTGCAATCGGGGTTTGAAGTGGCACGCTTGCGCACGGTTTTTGAGGCAGATGGAGGGGCCGAGTTGGCCAAGGCTGGGGCCGAACCTAGCTTAAGTCGAGAGCTTCGACGTGGTGGTAGTATGATGAGGTATCGTCGAGTATTGGTGTTGAAAATTGTAACCCTAATCTACGTTTATGGGTTCAAGTGTGCGTTCGTTGTTACCTGGAGCTGCTATGCGTGCGTATGAAGAAGGTAGGGGATGAGGGGGACGGTCCAGATGTTGTGATGAAGGATCTTGTGGCTTGGATTTGCTGTGGGTTAAAATAGTTAAGTATATGTTGTATTTAAGCTATTAAAATCGTGTACGATCTTATAAAATGCATAACTTTTTCATACGAGGTCGAAAAAATGCAAATCCAGTTGCGTTGGAATCGTATGGACGAGCACTACGCGATGGAGTTGGTTTGGAGTCGTTTGGAGTTAGTGAGAATTTCGGGTAAAATTAAACGCGCGTTTAATTTTATTCGAAATAAAAGCTTAAACGGAATTTAAAACCAAGGTGAGAACTTCTCACTCAATCGAATAGATTTCGATTTTTATTTTAAATAGTTAGATTTAAAATATTTGAATGCATGTATGAATGATGACTGTTATTTATTGTTTGTTAAAATAGACATTATGCGCCGTTAGTAAGCGGATGTTATTTATTATAAACATATACCGCGAATATTTCATAAACAGTGAAATTGGTATTATATATAATATCAATATATATATATTGGCATATGTATATATTGCAGTTGTTGATTTCCCGCATTTTTTGTTTAGCGGATGAGACCCTATTACGCCGTTATTAAGCGGATAATATTTATTAAGAACATATACCGCGATAATTTCGTACTGGAGCGAAATTGGTATTGTGCTAATGTTTTTGGATGCAGGAAACAGGTTGGAGGGATCCAACTGGATTCCTCAACAGTATTTATTTTATTTCAGATATTTTGATATTTGATGGATTATCATATCGATATATGATATCGTTGTTAGTCGTGATTGACTATTTGGTGTGTAGCATCATTGGACCCAGATTTTGGGATTTTAAAATGATTTTAAAAGTGATTTTGAAAATATACTATATTTTTGGAATTGATCCATTTCAAATAAATAAACGTTATAATTTTTAAAGTTATAAAAATTATGGTTTTTGTGAAATATAGTTAAAAAGTTGATTTTTAGAAATACGATTAAAAGTCGATTTTCGAGAAATGAAAGGAACTAATGATTTTATAAAATAATTTAAATTGGATTTTTGAATATATGATAAAAGTTTAAATATAAGATTTATAAAATTTGATTATTTTATAAATCGAAATGATGAAATTATAAAGGAATTTAAAGACGTTTTAGAATAATAATATAAATTGATTTATATTAAGAGATTTATAAATGGATATTTATAAATTGAAATATAGACATTATAAAACGAGTTTTTATAAGTGTTTGAATGATTTGTAAATGAATTTCATTAATGAATGAAATTTATAGCATTATATAACGGTGAAGTTATAAATGGAATTTTATAAACAATAGGTTTATAAAGTTTGTAAAGTTCAAAGGAACGATTTTTTCCAAATAAATAAATTATAAGTGTTTGACTTATAATTTGGACTTTTGGTTTATAATTAAGATTATAAATCGAATAGGTAAATAAAGAAGATTTAAAAAAGGAAGTTTTTATAAATAAAGAGAAATGGAATTTATGAACGTTGTTTTATAAATTCGCAAACGACTTATTTTGATAAGTTAATTGTTATAACTTAGAAATAGAGTTATATTCACGTTTTTAGACAGTGAATAATCCTTTGAATTAAAATGAATAAAAGGATGGGATTTGTTAAAGAAGTATATTCACGTTTTTGAATAGTGAATGATATGTTAAAGAAATTGTTTTGAATGAAATGTTTAAATAGAATTAAAACGATCTAACGATGTTTTTAAACATGTTGAGATTCGAAACCATAGATTTCAACATTTATTGTTGAAATAGACGTTTTCGAGAAATAAAAGGAAATAGTGGACTATAACACTGTTGTTATAGTAAATGATTTCCGAAAGGAAATGTTTTGTATAGTATTGGGATTTATATATCTATTTTAATTTCGAATCCCTATACTAGTGATTTTGGGTTGTCGTAACGATGTTTTACGCAACATTCGTTTTGGCCCAAATAAATATGTTTAAGTGAATGATTTCCTTAAAGAATGAATTATATACTTAATTCGATTTAAGTATATTGAATATTTTCCAAGGTTGAAAATAAAAAGATTTGTGAATTACTTATGAATAAATAAGTATGGAAATGTTTTCCAATAAGAAGTGAATATTAGAATTTATCTTTTTGAAGATAAATCGAAATAAATTATTGAAATCGTATATGCATAGATATTTTGGAAATATAAATTCATTATGGAATTTATATGTGAAAAGTGGAATTTGTATAAAAATAAATATTGATTTATTTTTGAAGTGTTGAAATTATATATCTTGTAAAGATATTTTTGGAAAATAAATAATTTGGAAAATTATTTGGAATCTGGTGATGTATGCATATCCATTGATAGTTCAATAGCCGACTATCAATATTTTCCCTTTGAATGGGTATTTGATGTGAATTGATTGAATTTGAATGCACACTTATTTTTGAATAAGCGCTCACTATTCGGGTTAACCGGGAAAGGACCATGGGGTCGTATAACCCACTCCGAATATGTGATACGTCGTTGTGAATTGCATTTGAAGATCGGTGTTGAAGACCGGTATTTGCGAAAGCGATAGGATGAACTATCGATTGACTCTGCACCGAGTAGCTACGGTATTGAGTTCTCCATATGTGATGGTGAATCTGATCAGGATTGTGAATATCCGGATTGCAAGGACTTCTTTGTAAGTGCCTTCGGTTTTGTTCGATCCCGGAACAAACTTGTATGGATTGTATGCCTGACATTACAATTTGAGATATAAAGCCGATTTCTTTCAAATATATTTCTGTTGGTGGCGGAGAATTTATTCTTTGCTTAACACCCTTCTTTGAGACGTACGAGCTCAAAGGTTATATAGTTGAAGTTATCAGCAATATATCCCATTTTGGTAATGTGACATGCTGAGTGATGCTGAAATGATCATTGTGTTGATTATTGTGATAGGATCATTTATTTGATCGTCTATCTTAGTGATCATTGTGTTGATCATTTGTTGACCCAAAGCATGGCTTTTGTATAAAGTATGTTTTTGTGGACGTGAATTCATCGAGCCTCACATCCCGGTAATGGTCAAAACAGGAATGATGCGGCAAGGTTATGAGGGGTAGCTCCCTTTAGGGTATGTGCATTTCCTTCTGGAAAGGGTGGTATCATGGTATGGAGCCCAGATACTTACTCATGTTGATACACTATATCTATTTCTGTGTGGTGTTGTTGGTGACGAGCGCTCGGTTAAAGGTCCGATGGGACCGGGGGATGCCATATTCGTGTAGTAGTTACCTAGTGATAAAGGTAACCCGGCCTTGTGTTGGCAGAGAGCTGGTTAAGTTCTCGGGGACGTCCAGCCAGAGGCGTTTCCATGTGGCAGTAGGAAGTTCCTTAGCCTGACCATTCGTTGAAAATCCAAAGAAACAATACGAGACTTGTACGGTTTTAGTTGTAGAACCTGCTTCCTCAGGAGGTAGCTATAGTAGGCATAATATAATGGTACCTATGCTGGCTATGATTTATATCTTTACTTTCGAAAGGATTTGTTCTACACTATGCACTAGTAATAATATCAAATGTTATTTTAAATGCGTATCAAGCATCTTTGACTCACATAAGAAGAAATCTCCTCCAAGTCTGCGTTTGCATTGTGTGTGTGGTGGGAGGTCTTATGGTAGTCTCATTTTTAAAAGCATTGCGAATTGATTAAAAAAAATATTCCTCTCTTTTGATTTTAAAGTTAAATAAACTGTTTTGAGTTCTCACACCAGTCACATGACTGACTCGGAGTTTATTGTTTTCCTTCCTAAACTCTGGGTGCCCACCAATTTCCACACGGGCAGTTAAGAGTTAGGTTTATCAGGATATTCTGGATATTCAGGAGTTGCTGGAGGCAAGCTGGATGGCATGACGTATTACTACTATATAGTATTTCTTTTTCCGCTGCATTGTTTGATGTTGTATGTTGTACACTCTGATGATATGATGTAATGGAATGAAATGAAATGTAATAACTGATATAGTTCTTTGTTTAAAGATTATTCATTTATTATTATATGTTGTTCCGCTGCGAATTGTGAGATTCTGTTGTTGTTCTGTTGTTTTCTTCTGTCCCGTTCTATTTTTAAAATTCTTCTATCTTCTGTTTTTCTAATTCTCTGTTTTCTAAAAAAAATTGTCTGTCTTCTTTTCCCTCTATTTTTCTTTTTCTTTCTTCATTTTCTCTCTTCTTTCTTTTCTTTTCTTTTCAAATGTAACGATTGCGGATTTTCGTTGCCGAAAAACCGAATAGTTATGGGTTTTAAAAAGAAAAGAAAAGAAAGAAGAGAGAAAAAGAAGAAAGAAAAAGAAAAATAGAGGGAAAAGAAGATAGACAATTTTTTTTAGAAAACAGAGAATTAGAAAAACAGAAGATAGAAGAATTTTAAAAATAGAACGGGACAGAAGAAAACAACAGAACAACAACAGAATCTCACAATTCGCAGCGGAACAACATATAATAATAAATGAATAATCTTTAAACAAAGAACTATATCAGTTATTACATTTCATTTCATTCCATTACATCATATCATCAGAGTGTACAACATACAACATCAAACAATGCAGCGGAAAAAGAAATACTATATAGTAGTAATACGTCATGCCATCCAGCTTGCCTCCAGCAACTCCTGAATATCCAGAATATCCTGATAAACCTAACTCTTAACTGCCCGTGTGGAAATTGGTGGGCACCCAGAGTTTAGGAAGGAAAACAATAAACTCCGAGTCAGTCATGTGACTGGTGTGAGAACTCAAAACAGTTTATTTAACTTTAAAATCAAAAGAGAGGAATATTTTTTTTAATCAATTCGCAATGCTTTTAAAAATGAGACTACCATAAGACCTCCCACCACACACACAATGCAAACGCAGACTTGGAGGAGATTTCTTCTTATGTGAGTCAAAGATGCTTGATACGCATTTAAAATAACATTTGATATTATTACTAGTGCATAGTGTAGAACAAATCCTTTCGAAAGTAAAGATATAAATCATAGCCAGCATAGGTACCATTATATTATGCCTACTATAGCTACCTTCTGAGGAAGCAGGTTCTACAACTAAAACCGTACAAGTCTCGTATTGTTTCTTTGGATTTCCAACGAATGGTCAGGCTAAGGAACTTCCTACTGCCACATGGAAACGCCTCTGGCTGGACGTCTCCGAGAACTTAACCAGCTCTCTGCCAACACAAGGCCGGGTTACCTTTATCACTAGGTAACTACTACACGAATATGGCATCCCCCGGTCCCATCGGACCTTTAACCGAGCGCTCGTCACCAACAACACCACACAGAAATAGATATAGTGTATCAACATGAGTAAGTATCTGGGCTCCATACCATGATACCACCCTTTCCAGAAGGAAATGCACATACCCTAAAGGGAGCTACCCCTCATAACCTTGCCGCATCATTCCTGTTTTGACCATTACCGGGATGTGAGGCTCGATGAATTCACGTCCACAAAAACATACTTTATACAAAAGCCATGCTTTGGGTCAACAAATGATCAACACAATGATCACTAAGATAGACGATCAAATAAATGATCCTATCACAATAATCAACACAATGATCATTTCAGCATCACTCAGCATGTCACATTACCAAAATGGGATATATTGCTGATAACTTCAACTATATAACCTTTGAGCTCGTACGTCTCAAAGAAGGGTGTTAAGCAAAGAATAAATTCTCCGCCACCAACAGAAATATATTTGAAAGAAATCGGCTTTATATCTCAAATTGTAATGTCAGGCATACAATCCATACAAGTTTGTTCCGGGATCGAACAAAACCGAAGGCACTTACAAAGAAGTCCTTGCAATCCGGATATTCACAATCCTGATCAGATTCACCATCACATATGGAGAACTCAATACCGTAGCTACTCGGTGCAGAGTCAATCGATAGTTCATCCTATCGCTTTCGCAAATACCGGTCTTCAACACCGATCTTCAAATGCAATTCACAACGACGTATCACATATTCGGAGTGGGTTATACGACCCCATGGTCCTTTCCCGGTTAACCCGAATAGTGAGCGCTTATTCAAAAATAAGTGTGCATTCAAATTCAATCAATTCACATCAAATACCCATTCAAAGGGAAAATATTGATAGTCGGCTATTGAACTATCAATGGATATGCATACATCACCAGATTCCAAATAATTTTCCAAATTATTTATTTTCCAAAAATATCTTTACAAGATATATAATTTCAACACTTCAAAAATAAATCAATATTTATTTTTATACAAATTCCACTTTTCACATATAAATTCCATAATGAATTTATATTTCCAAAATATCTATGCATATACGATTTCAATAATTTATTTCGATTTATCTTCAAAAAGATAAATTCTAATATTCACTTCTTATTGGAAAACATTTCCATACTTATTTATTCATAAGTAATTCACAAATCTTTTTATTTTCAACCTTGGAAAATATTCAATATACTTAAATCGAATTAAGTATATAATTCATTCTTTAAGGAAATCATTCACTTAAACATATTTATTTGGGCCAAAACGAATGTTGCGTAAAACATCGTTACGACAACCCAAAATCACTAGTATAGGGATTCGAAATTAAAATAGATATATAAATCCCAATACTATACAAAACATTTCCTTTCGGAAATCATTTACTATAACAACAGTGTTATAGTCCACTATTTCCTTTTATTTCTCGAAAACGTCTATTTCAACAATAAATGTTGAAATCTATGGTTTCGAATCTCAACATGTTTAAAAACATCGTTAGATCGTTTTAATTCTATTTAAACATTTCATTCAAAACAATTTCTTTAACATATCATTCACTATTCAAAAACGTGAATATACTTCTTTAACAAATCCCATCCTTTTATTCATTTTAATTCAAAGGATTATTCACTGTCTAAAAACGTGAATATAACTCTATTTCTAAGTTATAACAATTAACTTATCAAAATAAGTCGTTTGCGAATTTATAAAACAACGTTCATAAATTCCATTTCTCTTTATTTATAAAAACTTCCTTTTTTAAATCTTCTTTATTTACCTATTCGATTTATAATCTTAATTATAAACCAAAAGTCCAAATTATAAGTCAAACACTTATAATTTATTTATTTGGAAAAAATCGTTCCTTTGAACTTTACAAACTTTATAAACCTATTGTTTATAAAATTCCATTTATAACTTCACCGTTATATAATGCTATAAATTTCATTCATTAATGAAATTCATTTACAAATCATTCAAACACTTATAAAAACTCGTTTTATAATGTCTATATTTCAATTTATAAATATCCATTTATAAATCTCTTAATATAAATCAATTTATATTATTATTCTAAAACGTCTTTAAATTCCTTTATAATTTCATCATTTCGATTTATAAAATAATCAAATTTTATAAATCTTATATTTAAACTTTTATCATATATTCAAAAATCCAATTTAAATTATTTTATAAAATCATTAGTTCCTTTCATTTCTCGAAAATCGACTTTTAATCGTATTTCTAAAAATCAACTTTTTAACTATATTTCACAAAAACCATAATTTTTATAACTTTAAAAATTATAACGTTTATTTATTTGAAATGGATCAATTCCAAAAATATAGTATATTTTCAAAATCACTTTTAAAATCATTTTAAAATCCCATAACTATTCGGTTTTTCGGCAACGAAAATCCGCAATCGTTACATTTGGTATCAGAGCTGATGGTTAAGCGACAACCATGGTTCTGTTGGGTATTACTCATTAGAGATAGAGTCAGTAGTACTCTAGAATGAGTTTGAGTGTAATAATAGCTATGAGAGCGTATTTGTTAGTGAATATGAAATTGTTTTATATTGTGATGATTGGTTTATTGAGTGGTATATAGATTCTGGTTAATGCGAGTAATTAACGTTATTGATAGGAATCTATAAACACTTGAATAGAACAATTCGACATAATATTGTTTTAAATTGGGTAAATGAAATAATTTTGCCTTGATTATATTTTATATATAAAGAAATAATTTTTCAAAATTATTAAATGTATATAAGTTGATTGTTAGGTTGTTTGAATAATCTAAATAAAAGAATAATTGTATAAGCAAATGAATTGTAAGAATTGAATTATAATTAATGTGATTTACAAATGTGAAATAAACTTATATATATAAGAAGTGAAACTATATGAATATATTTATGAATATGAGTTGTAAATAAAAATGAATTTAAGGTTAATGATAGATATGAACTTAAGTTATGTGAATAGAAATTCAACTTTTGTAATTGAATGAATAAATTGAATGTTAATCAATTGAATGTGAATAAATTGGAATGGAAATCAATTTAATGTTAAACCAAATTGAATGAATATAAGTGAAAGGAATTTGGTTGTAATTAATAATACATCGGTTGTTATATGATTGTTGATTGGTTGTATATAATTCATTAAGTGTTAATGAAATTGAAAGCTATGAAATTGAATTCAAACTTGAAGAAAATAAGTTGAATAGAATTGAATGTGAATTAGATTTAATTAGTAAATGTAAACTAATTGAATTGAAAATGAATGTTGATAAAATCCAATGTAAATAAATCAAATGTGATTTAAAGTGAAAACCAATTCATTAAATATTAATGAGAATATAAATGAATATTGTTGGTTATGGAATGTAGTTGGTTGATGGTTGAATATATATTGCTATTGTTGCATTTGCTATGTGACATATATAGTTATCATGTTGCTATATGTTGTATATTGAGATTATTTGCATATGTGCATGTTCTCATGTTGTTTGTTGAGTGTTTAGTAGGTGCGGATCGCGTTTGCTTCGCATTTGGAGTTCGCTTTAGCGCTATATTAGCCGTATATGCTTGCTAATAAAATATAAGGTACATATCTCGGATTAAATACAGTACTTTTACACTTTTTTCCCTTCGGGATGCCTCATTACTTGATGAGATGTATATTTGTGATATATATACTGTCATTTTTTTTTCGGATCGAGCCGCGCAAAGGAGACTATGGCGAATTTTTCCGGAAATTTAAGGCGTTAGAAATTTTTTTGAGAAAATGGGAAAATTTTGAAAACTTTTAACTTTGTTTTGAAATTGAAAGTTAAACTATAGCAATTGTTTTTGAAAGGATAACTAAGTATGATTTGAAAACTTAGTAAAGTATTATGAGAAATTTAATTATGAATTTTGGGAAAGTTAATAGATTTTGTAACTTTTCTTACTTGTAATTTCGAGGACGAAATTCTTTTAAGGGGGAAAGATTGTAACGACCCAGAATTTTTATTAATTAAAATTTGAATATTTAATTAATTTTAGATATTAATAAGTGAATTTATAAGTCGAATAAATTTTTATTTGAATTTTAGGATTTAATTGGATAATTAAATCGATAATTTAATACGTTAAATTATGAAAATAATTGAAAATTGAGTTAAATATGATTGTAAATAATTTGGAAAATTTTATTTAATCATACTGGAGTTATAGAAATATTTTAGAACTTTTAAAATCGAATTAAAAGTTAATTTGTGAAAATTGAATATTTTAATATTAAATAATCGACTGTAAAATAGCCAATTTTTGAACAGTCTCAGAATTGAACGAAACCAGTTTCATTGGATCCGTAATAGTTAGTTATTACCGGATTTCAATTTTCGTGTCAATCGGAGTTATCGTTTGTTCGTGGCAGCTCGAAACGCATTGAATTGTTTTTAATTTAAATTTGGCGAGTCAAAATAGCCATTTTTCAAAAAGTCTCGGAATTCGACGAAACCAGTTTCATCGGATCCGTAATGTGATATTTTTGTAAGGTTTCAAATTTCAAGTCAATTGGATTTACCGTTTGTCCGGTACAAATTAAAACGCCTAGAAATCGATTTAAATCGGTTTAATTTAAATTGAACGTTTTCAGCCATAACTCGCACATACTTCCGAATTAGCTTCCGAAACTTGTTCCATTGTGTCCGGAACGCGGGATAAACCCTAGGTACGCTGGTTACGGCGTCTAAATCGGAGTTCGGAATTCCCGGGATGAATAGTGTTTACGCTTGCTTTTCCTATAAATATCACCTTAAATCTAAAATAAAAAAAAAAGAAAAACCCTAGCCAATATTTGCAGCCGCCACCCCCCCCCCCCCCCTGAACGGCCAGCATTTCTTCTTCTTCCCCCTCTCAGATCTCGAAATCCATTCACTTTTATCACAAACTCTAAACTAAGAAATCGTAGAGCACATCAAGATCTACAAGATCAACGGCTATGATTTGAAACGGAGCTATGGATTGGCTGCAATCGGGGTTTGAAGTGGCACGCTTGCGCACGGTTTTTGAGGCAGATGGAGGGGCCGAGTTGGCCAAGGCTGGGGCCGAACCTAGCTTAAGTCGAGAGCTTCGACGTGGTGGTAGTATGATGAGGTATCGTCGAGTATTGGTGTTGAAAATTGTAACCCTAATCTACGTTTATGGGTTCAAGTGTGCGTTCGTTGTTACCTGGAGCTGCTATGCGTGCGTATGAAGAAGGTAGGGGATGAGGGGGACGGTCCAGATGTTGTGATGAAGGATCTTGTGGCTTGGATTTGCTGTGGGTTAAAATAGTTAAGTATATGTTGTATTTAAGCTATTAAAATCGTGTACGATCTTATAAAATGCATAACTTTTTCATACGAGGTCGAAAAAATGCAAATCCAGTTGCGTTGGAATCGTATGGACGAGCACTACGCGATGGAGTTGGTTTGGAGTCGTTTGGAGTTAGTGAGAATTTCGGGTAAAATTAAACGCGCGTTTAATTTTATTCGAAATAAAAGCTTAAACGGAATTTAAAACCAAGGTGAGAACTTCTCACTCAATCGAATAGATTTCGATTTTTATTTTAAATAGTTAGATTTAAAATATTTGAATGCATGTATGAATGATGACTGTTATTTATTGTTTGTTAAAATAGACATTATGCGCCGTTAGTAAGCGGATGTTATTTATTATAAACATATACCGCGAATATTTCATAAACAGTGAAATTGGTATTATATATAATATCAATATATATATATTGGCATATGTATATATTGCAGTTGTTGATTTCCCGCATTTTTTGTTTAGCGGATGAGACCCTATTACGCCGTTATTAAGCGGATAATATTTATTAAGAACATATACCGCGATAATTTCGTACTGGAGCGAAATTGGTATTGTGCTAATGTTTTTGGATGCAGGAAACAGGTTGGAGGGATCCAACTGGATTCCTCAACAGTATTTATTTTATTTCAGATATTTTGATATTTGATGGATTATCATATCGATATATGATATCGTTGTTAGTCGTGATTGACTATTTGGTGTGTAGCATCATTGGACCCAGATTTTGGGATTTTAAAATGATTTTAAAAGTGATTTTGAAAATATACTATATTTTTGGAATTGATCCATTTCAAATAAATAAACGTTATAATTTTTAAAGTTATAAAAATTATGGTTTTTGTGAAATATAGTTAAAAAGTTGATTTTTAGAAATACGATTAAAAGTCGATTTTCGAGAAATGAAAGGAACTAATGATTTTATAAAATAATTTAAATTGGATTTTTGAATATATGATAAAAGTTTAAATATAAGATTTATAAAATTTGATTATTTTATAAATCGAAATGATGAAATTATAAAGGAATTTAAAGACGTTTTAGAATAATAATATAAATTGATTTATATTAAGAGATTTATAAATGGATATTTATAAATTGAAATATAGACATTATAAAACGAGTTTTTATAAGTGTTTGAATGATTTGTAAATGAATTTCATTAATGAATGAAATTTATAGCATTATATAACGGTGAAGTTATAAATGGAATTTTATAAACAATAGGTTTATAAAGTTTGTAAAGTTCAAAGGAACGATTTTTTCCAAATAAATAAATTATAAGTGTTTGACTTATAATTTGGACTTTTGGTTTATAATTAAGATTATAAATCGAATAGGTAAATAAAGAAGATTTAAAAAAGGAAGTTTTTATAAATAAAGAGAAATGGAATTTATGAACGTTGTTTTATAAATTCGCAAACGACTTATTTTGATAAGTTAATTGTTATAACTTAGAAATAGAGTTATATTCACGTTTTTAGACAGTGAATAATCCTTTGAATTAAAATGAATAAAAGGATGGGATTTGTTAAAGAAGTATATTCACGTTTTTGAATAGTCAATGATATGTTAAAGAAATTGTTTTGAATGAAATGTTTAAATAGAATTAAAACGATCTAACGATGTTTTTAAACATGTTGAGATTCGAAACCATAGATTTCAACATTTATTGTTGAAATAGACGTTTTCGAGAAATAAAAGGAAATAGTGGACTATAACACTGTTGTTATAGTAAATGATTTCCGAAAGGAAATGTTTTGTATAGTATTGGGATTTATATATCTATTTTAATTTCGAATCCCTATACTAGTGATTTTGGGTTGTCGTAACGATGTTTTACGCAACATTCGTTTTGGCCCAAATAAATATGTTTAAGTGAATGATTTCCTTAAAGAATGAATTATATACTTAATTCGATTTAAGTATATTGAATATTTTCCAAGGTTGAAAATAAAAAGATTTGTGAATTACTTATGAATAAATAAGTATGGAAATGTTTTCCAATAAGAAGTGAATATTAGAATTTATCTTTTTGAAGATAAATCGAAATAAATTATTGAAATCGTATATGCATAGATATTTTGGAAATATAAATTCATTATGGAATTTATATGTGAAAAGTGGAATTTGTATAAAAATAAATATTGATTTATTTTTGAAGTGTTGAAATTATATATCTTGTAAAGATATTTTTGGAAAATAAATAATTTGGAAAATTATTTGGAATCTGGTGATGTATGCATATCCATTGATAGTTCAATAGCCGACTATCAATATTTTCCCTTTGAATGGGTATTTGATGTGAATTGATTGAATTTGAATGCACACTTATTTTTGAATAAGCGCTCACTATTCGGGTTAACCGGGAAAGGACCATGGGGTCGTATAACCCACTCCGAATATGTGATACGTCGTTGTGAATTGCATTTGAAGATCGGTGTTGAAGACCGGTATTTGCGAAAGCGATAGGATGAACTATCGATTGACTCTGCACCGAGTAGCTACGGTATTGAGTTCTCCATATGTGATGGTGAATCTGATCAGGATTGTGAATATCCGGATTGCAAGGACTTCTTTGTAAGTGCCTTCGGTTTTGTTCGATCCCGAAACAAACTTGTATGGATTGTATGCCTGACATTACAATTTGAGATATAAAGCCGATTTCTTTCAAATATATTTCTGTTGGTGGCGGAGAATTTATTCTTTGCTTAACACCCTTCTTTGAGACGTACGAGCTCAAAGGTTATATAGTTGAAGTTATCAGCAATATATCCCATTTTGGTAATGTGACATGCTGAGTGATGCTGAAATGATCATTGTGTTGATTATTGTGATAGGATCATTTATTTGATCGTCTATCTTAGTGATCATTGTGTTGATCATTTGTTGACCCAAAGCATGGCTTTTGTATAAAGTATGTTTTTGTGGACGTGAATTCATCGAGCCTCACATCCCGGTAATGGTCAAAACAGGAATGATGCGGCAAGGTTATGAGGGGTAGCTCCCTTTAGGGTATGTGCATTTCCTTCTGGAAAGGGTGGTATCATGGTATGGAGCCCAGATACTTACTCATGTTGATACACTATATCTATTTCTGTGTGGTGTTGTTGGTGACGAGCGCTCGGTTAAAGGTCCGATGGGACCGGGGGATGCCATATTCGTGTAGTAGTTACCTAGTGATAAAGGTAACCCGGCCTTGTGTTGGCAGAGAGCTGGTTAAGTTCTCGGGGACGTCCAGCCAGAGGCGTTTCCATGTGGCAGTAGGAAGTTCCTTAGCCTGACCATTCGTTGGAAATCCAAAGAAACAATACGAGACTTGTACGGTTTTAGTTGTAGAACCTGCTTCCTCAGGAGGTAGCTATAGTAGGCATAATATAATGGTACCTATGCTGGCTATGATTTATATCTTTACTTTCGAAAGGATTTGTTCTACACTATGCACTAGTAATAATATCAAATGTTATTTTAAATGCGTATCAAGCATCTTTGACTCACATAAGAAGAAATCTCCTCTAAGTCTGCGTTTGCATTGTGTGTGTGGTGGGAGGTCTTATGGTAGTCTCATTTTTAAAAGCATTGCGAATTGATTAAAAAAAATATTCCTCTCTTTTGATTTTAAAGTTAAATAAACTGTTTTGAGTTCTCACACCAGTCACATGACTGACTCGGAGTTTATTGTTTTCCTTCCTAAACTCTGGGTGCCCACCAATTTCCACACGGGCAGTTAAGAGTTAGGTTTATCAGGATATTCTGGATATTCAGGAGTTGCTGGAGGCAAGCTGGATGGCATGACGTATTACTACTATATAGTATTTCTTTTTCCGCTGCATTGTTTGATGTTGTATGTTGTACACTCTGATGATATGATGTAATGGAATGAAATGAAATGTAATAACTGATATAGTTCTTTGTTTAAAGATTATTCATTTATTATTATATGTTGTTCCGCTGCGAATTGTGAGATTCTGTTGTTGTTCTGTTGTTTTCTTCTGTCCCGTTCTATTTTTAAAATTCTTCTATCTTCTGTTTTTCTAATTCTCTGTTTTCTAAAAAAAATTGTCTATCTTCTTTTCCCTCTATTTTTCTTTTTCTTTCTTCTTTTTCTCTCTTCTTTCTTTTCTTTTCTTTTTAAAACCCATAACTATTCGGTTTTTCGGCAACGAAAATCCGCAATCGTTACATAGTCTATACAGTACTGTAATACCTCCTGATCGGGAGGCTACAAGAGGATACTTCATAGGTATGACACAAATCAAACTCGTACAAGGCGCGCTAGGGTATGTGACACGACACAACTAGGCAATGACAGAGTAGATATACCAATTACGCTTCCGGGCCGGTGGTAACGCATAGTCGCAGCTACTGCCCACCTCGAGCCACACCCCTAATAAAAAAAATCAAAAGTGGTGACCAAACCAATCCAAAAGTCAGAGTATAATATCGAAGGGATGTGTCCGATTAAAGGTGCTACCTCATTAGCCCGTCAATCGCTCATGTTTTAGCCAACTTATGCCAACTCACGGGAGTCAGATCCACGTATATACCTCAATAGAACGTCGTCGTCATCCTACTTCATCCTGAAAACTCCACCGCATACACGGTTGTTAAAGTGGTTTTCGGAGTTGGCAGAGAGTATGACAACTTCCGATCCCGGCCTCTTTAACAACCGAACGTTATTATAACACCGCAGTCATTTCAAAATAATTATACTTCAAAATCAGAATATAATATCCATTTCAAAACCATATAAATACGATATCATTTTCGTTTTAAAAACCAATCAATATGATATCGTTTTATTAAATCCCAAATCAATATAATATCATTTTTATTTCGAATATATCCTTTCCGAAATCATAGCACTTTCAAGATTTTAATATTTCGAAACCAAACGCTTGAAATATAACCCTTCAAAACATAATACTTCGAATTTCATAGCTTTTAAACCATAATTTCCAAAACTTAAATAGTTTGGATATTCAAACAGTATATAAAGTAAAATAGTTTGAATTTAAAATTTCTTTATAAAGTAAAATAATTTCCTCGACTTCACAATTTATTCACTTTAAATAAATCTCGATTCATAACTTTCAACTCACCTTCAGTTTCGATAAACCATTTCAATTTCAATATATTTCAAACTTTGAGTATTAAACAATTTCAAAACTAAGGTTGGCAATTACGATTCAACAATTCAATGTTCTATTTTTAGTTTTGAAATATCTGCATAATAAATCCATTTTCATTTAAATAAAACTCAAATTACAAATAATTAAATATTTCCTTCAATTTATTTATACTTGAAATATTCATTTAATTCATCTTAAACCAAAATCCAGTTATAAAATTCATACCTTTAAAATCTCAATTTTATTAAATTTCAAATCAATTTTATATCTATCTTCCCACCTTATTCTCATTTAAGTCATTATAAACTCCAGAAATATAAATTTAGTAAATACTTAACCATATTATACCTTAATAAAATCAAACTTTAATATTAAACTTATTTTATTCTTTAAACCAATTTTATACATAGCTTAAAGCCAAGAATTTAACTATATATGAAATAACATTTATAAAATATCCAAACCAATATCTAATAAAACCATATATTTCTTTACTAAACCATAGAAATCATTTCAAAATATTCATATATATATGGCACGGTGTCTGTATATAATTTCTACCCTATGGTCAAGTGATACGGATATTTATCATTTCAATCCGTAATTTAAATTAAAAATACGGTTATATACCATTTCAAACCGCAATCCCGAATAAAATAAAACACATAACAACTTGCAGTTTATAACAATATAGAATACAACATCCATTCATCCAATATCAATCATCAACCATTTATCACAGTCATCATCCAATTCAAACAACAACATCAATATAGAACAGATAACAAATAACAGGTATTTACTGGCAGTTTATATTCAATGATAAATTAAATATCAATTTAACTGGCAGTTTATATGCAATAATAAATTAAATAACAATTTAGTTCAAATAAATTCAATTTAACTGGGATGATGATTGAAAATATTCCAAACAGTCGTAAATAAATTTCTATTCACATCATATATCAATTTAACAAACATAAATTTTTTTTAGAAGTTGTGAGTGGGTTAAAACACTCACCTTTTGAATTTAAATCCAATTTAAACCCAAAATTTGAACAGTCTCATTTTTCATCTAAACTAGTGTCAAAATGTCTGGAATTCCAATACGAACCTAGCGGAGAAAACCGTGCGTAATTTCGACCTCGTAAGTGAAAATTACATAGATTAGAACGATTGAATTTTAAAAAAATAAATAAAATAAAAGACTTAAACAAGGAGCCATACTCACCGCCACGTCTTGCCTGTACGCGAAACCCTATCAGCACGTGAAGCAGACTCGAGCACGCCGTCACCTTTGTTACGAACTGATTTGATGATGTTTTGATGACAACAACCTTATATAGTTATTATACTTTACTTTATAAAATATATACTAACATTTACATATATATATATATATGTGTGTGTGTGTGTGTATGTATGTATATATAGGAAGTATATGCAGGTATCATCGAAGACTGATCGGTATAAAGACTCAAGCATCAAGATGAAGATTAGAGATTCAAGATTCAAGACTCTAGAGAATCAAGATTTCAAGATCTCAGGATAAGTGTCTAGTATTTTATTAAAACTTCATAATAGCACTCTCATCTTTCTTCCAATTTTCTTTTGGGATGGAACCCAATTTCTATCGAAACCAGTGGCTTATAAACCCACGATAAGTAGCTTACAAACCTACGACAAGTGGCTTACAAACCCACGAAAATCAAAATCATTTAAACTACTTTGTACAAGTTCTCGAGTCCTATGGAGGAGCTCTGTAGGAAGGTTCTTGCAATTTCAGTTTGAATAGATTTTTCAAAATGTTTTTAAATCTGTTTTCAAAATGTTTTAGCTTTCAAAATCATGTTTTCAAAAATATTTTCAAACTTTGTTTTAGCCTTGAAATATTCCTCTATTCTGATTTTAAAAACTTCTATTTTTAAAACATCAAAACTTATTCTGATTTTAAATATTACTTATATAATTGACGGTCTATATCAATTATATATATATATATATATATATATATATATGTATATATATTTAAAATAATGTTTTATATTCATTCTCTATCTCAAAATATTGTTTAAACACTTTGCTTCAGAGAAGTTTCAACTTGTTTTAAATTCAATTGTCTTTACAAAACAACATCTCTATAATTTTGAACTAAGGGATGTCGACATAAGGGGATACCCCATGTCGACATGGTGACAGATTCAAAATTCAATTTTCAAAAGAAGTGTCCATTCGTTCGAAAACCTTTCGCCAATGGTTATGACTGTTGTGCATCTATATAAAGGCTTCCAAAACGAATTTTTTTAACAACTACTTTCTTATTTTCTTCACTCTTTCTTCTCCACCATTCCATATCCATAAAACTTCATATTTTCAAGATCGTGCCATCATTCTGCCAAATTCTCAATAGGAAATCATTTAGATACTCTCTCTATTTGATTCTCCATCATTCTACTAAAGATCAAAGTGCTATTCAGAGTTATAGGATTAATTTGTATTCAAAAGTCCATAGAGTCTATCCATTCAAAAGGATTGTTATTAAGAAGTATTAAGGTGATCTTGTGTCCCGTAAATCAAGAGAGTTTACCCCAGACTCGGAGATAGGAGGGTTCCTCAAGGCCTTAGAAATTGAGGGTTGTAATTTGGATATTGGCTTATAAAAATCTGTACAAGGATATTGCCTTGGTGCAAGACTGGATGTAGGAGGATTCCGAACCAGTATAAAATCCGGTGTGTTCTTTCCTTTTACTTGCTTTACTTTACTATTTGCATTTGTTATATATTCTGTGATCATTCTGTGTTAGAATTCTGTTTAGATTTGTGTTGAAAGTTTTAATTTAGTCATATAGTTCATATATTCTTTAAAACACTATTCACCCCCCCTCTAGTGTTATTTCTGCCTTAAGATCCTTAATCCGCATCCCTAACAATTGGTATCAGAGCATTGGTTTTCATTATTTTCATAATCTGAAATTTTGAAAAGTTTTAATGGCACAATACACTAATAATGTCACTCCTGTCACCACTACTTCTGTCAACACAAGCACTAACACTAGTTCATTTGTAGAAGGTCAGTCTACAGTCAGACCACCACTTTTTAATGGGAGTAATTATGCATATTGGGCATGTAGGATGAAAATTTATTTACAATCCATAAGTTTAGATACTTGGAATATGACACAAATTGAATATGTTGAACCAACTACTAATTTTGCCCAGTGGACTACTGAGCAAAAGACGGTTGCACAAAACAATTCTAAGGCTATGAATATACTATTTTGTTCACTAGATAGGAATGAGTTTAATAGAGTCTCTGTTTGTAAGTCTGCATTTGAAATCTGGAAAACTTTGCAAGTAACTCATGAAGGAACAAGCAAAGTTAAATAGACTAAAATTTCCATATTAACTAACCAGTTTCAATTGTTTAAAATGCATGAAAATGAGTCCATTTCCGACATGTATTGTCGATTTCAAGATATTGTACATTCATTGATTGCTTTAGGAAAGGGTTTCTCAGAAGAAGATCAAGTCAGAAAGATACTCAATTCACTCACTCCAGAATGGGATCAAAAGACACTTATTATTGAAGAGGCAAATGATGTTAGTCAAATGAAGATCGAAGAGTTAATCGGTAATCTAATGTCTTATGAAGTTCAACTACAAGGGAGAAAAGAATCTAAGGCAACGGAAAAGAAATCGATCGCATTCAAAGCAACAACTGGAGATTCAGAACAAGATAGTGATGAAGAAATTGCTTTCATGACCAGAAATTTCAGAAAGTTTCTGAAGTATAGAAAGATGAATAACTTTAAAAGAAATGATCAAAGGAATTCCAGAAATACTTCGGAGAACAACAACAATCACAACAACAACAACAACAATGGTGATAGATGCTACAACTGCAACAAAACATGGCACTACAAGATATATTGTCCATATCCAGATAAACAGACATTTCAACCAAACAACGAGCAACTAAGGAAAAGAAAGAAGGCATATGCAGCAAATCTTGACGATTCAGATTCATCCAGTGATGACGAGAAGAAAACTGATAATTCAAATATGTGCTTCACTGCTATTCTCGAATCGGAAGACGATCGGAGTTTGGATCTAAAAATAGGTAAATCTTTTATTCCTTTTTGCTGATGTCAAAGGGGGAGAAAGTTATAAAAATATATGTGCTTGGTGTAAGGGGGAGTATGGAATACAGAGGAGTTGTAGTTTTAAGAAGTCACGGAGTAAGGGGGAGTTATGGTATGGTAAGAATATTTTATAAATAAAGGTTGTCATCATCAAAAAAGGGGAGATTCTAAGGAACTGAGTTGATGATGTTTTGATGACAACAACCTTATATAGTTATTATACTTTACTTTATAAAATATATACTAACATTTCCATATAGATAGATAGATATATATATATATGTATGTATGTATATATGTATATAGGAAGTATATGCAGGTATCATCGAAGACTGATCGGTATAAAGACTCAAGCATCAAGATGAAGATTAGAGATTCAAGATTCAAGACTCTAGAGAATCAAGATTTCAAGATCTCAAGATAAGTGTCTAGTATTTTGTTAAAACTTCATAATAGCACTCTCATCTTTCTTCCAATTTTCTTGTGGGATGGAACCCAATTTGTATCGAAACCAGTGGCTTAAAAACCCACGACAAGTAGCTTACAAACCTACGACAAGTGGCTTACAAACCCACGAAAATCAAAATCATTTAAATTACTTTGTACAAGTTCTCGAGTCCTATGGAGGAACTCTGTAGGAAGGTTATTGCAATTTCAGTTTGAATAGATTTTCAAAATGTTTTTAAATCTGTTTGCAAAATGTTTTAGCTTTCAAAATCATGTTTTCAAAAATATTTTCAAACTTTGTTTTAGCCTTGAAATATTCCTCTATTCTGATTTTAAAAACTTCTTTTTTAAAACATCAAAACTTATTCTGATTTTAAATATTACTTATATAATTGACGGTCTATCAATTATATATATATATATATATATATATATATATATATTTAAAATAATGTTTTATATTCATTCTCTATCTCAAAATATTGTTTAAACACTTTACTTTGCTTCAGAAAAGTTTCAACTTGTTTTAAATTCAATTGTCTTTACAAAACAACATCTCTATAATTTTGAACTAAGGGATGTCGACATAAGGGGATACCACATGTCGGCATGGTGACAGTTGGATTCAAAATTCAATTTTCAAAAGAAGTGTCCATTCGTTCGAAAACCTTTCGCCAATGGTTATGACTGTTGTGCATCTATATAAAGGCTTCCAAAACGAATTTTTTTAACAACTACTTTCTTATTTTCTTCACTCTTTCTTCTCCACCATTCCATATCCATAAAACTTCATATTTTCAAGATCGTGCCATCATTCTGCCAAATTCTCAATAGGAAATCATTTAGATACTCTCTCTATTTGATTCTCCATCATTCTACTAAAGATCAAAGTGCTATTCAGAGTTATAGGATTAATTTGTATTCAAAAAGTCCATAGAGTCTATCCATTCAAAAGGATTGTTATTAAGAAGTATTAAGGTGATCTTGTGTCCCGTAAATCAAGAGAGTTTACCCTAGACTCGGAGATAGGAGGGTTCCTCAAGGCCTTAGAAATTGAGGGTTGTAATTTGGATATTGGCTTATAAAAATCTGTACAAGGATATTGCCTTGGTGCAGGACTGGATGTAGGAGGATTCCGAACCAGTATAAAATCCGGTGTGTTCTTTCCTTTTACTTGCTTTACTTTACTATTTGCATTTGTTATATGTTCTGTGATCATTCTGTGTTAGAATTCTGTTTAGATTTGTGTTGAAAGTTTTAATTTAGTCATATAGTTCATATATTCTTTAAAACACTATTCACCCCCCCATCTAGTGTTATTTCTGTCTTAAGATCCTTAATCCGCATCCCTAACAACCTTTGCTATCGTCCACAGCCACCTGCCTGATCTGAACCGCCTGCGAGCTCGTCGCAGCTATGCCTCGCCACTCCGATGGCTTCCACGCCCCCACGTCGAAAGATCGACGCCCAAAAACTAGCCGGTCGCCACAATCATACGCACCCTAATTGAATTTTCGCCTCCAATCCGACCGTTGAATCGACGAGCTACCTATGCCGATGCACTCCGCTCGATAATCTCTTCGACCCAGTACCATTGATTCGTCGATCAGCCAAAGATGATTTCGACGCAATGGATGGCTGAAAATAGAACTTCAATTTCTGGGCAGACCGAGCATCAAATCTTAAAACGAATTAAGGATTTGACTTGCACTCGTCGAGAGCTTCAAATCCATATATAATTTGATGTGTATTGAGGAGTTTGGATTTTGGCTTTGAATTTGATTTGAAATTGCATTTTGGGATTTAGGGTTCTGTCTGCCATTGAAAGAGGAGAAAAAAATAGAGTTGTACGTACAGAAATGAGGAATAAGAAGTAGGCCATGGTTTATAATAAGGTATATACAGGTAGGTCAGGAATAGAGATGAATGGACACGACTGGTTTGGACCGTTGAACGCTAAATGGTCCGAAAAGCCCATTCTGATTTCGGAACGAAATTGGGTCAACTCATATATCAAATAGATGTTTTAAAATATTTTAAATGCAATGGAACAGGTTTCAAGTCCAAATTCCATCGTATGAAGAAGTTATTCTAAAATCAAGTTATTTCAAATTGATTTCGATTGATTTCAATTAAATTGATTTCTATGCGCTTCGAGTCCGTACGATCAAACGACAAGCCCGATCACTACGAAACTTGAAATCCTTCAATAATTCACTGTTACGGATCCGATGAAACTGGTTTTGTCGAAATCCGAGTCAGTGGCCAAAATGGCTATTTTTACATTAATTAAATTAATAATTAGTTAATTAAATCATCTTTTCAGTTTAAATTTAAAAATTCACAAATCCCATCATTTTTTATTTCTTAAACAATTACAATAATTTAAACAAACTTAGATATCAATTTCAAGTTAATAAATTTACTAATTTCAGTGTTTGAATTCAGTTTCAGTAAATTCAGATATTATAAATAAAATTTCCAATAATTACGTTTAATTTAACTTACATCCTATTATCCATCTGTTATTATCAAAAGGAGAAAACTAACATTGGTTCATTATTTATTCCCTTAATATCTTCAAATTTCAGCTAAATTTGCATTAACGTACTAGTTAAATATTTTATTTTCATTTAATTGCAATTAATCCAATTATTAAATTTATAGTCAAGTATAACATTTGAATTATTTTAATAAATTGAAATTTCATTCAAATCGTTAACGATTAACTTTAGTTGACATTGTTACATTTTATTTATAAACATTTACTTCGTTATAGATTATAAAGTTTTTATTTTTTCTAAATTTAATTACAAAATTTGTATTAAAATAACCAATTTAATTATCGAAATTTACGGGTCGTTACATACTCCGTAATTTGTCCACGTAAATTCTTATTCCCATTTTATACGGTAGTACTTTTAATTAGATTGCATTTTATGAGTAGTCAGACGGTGGAAAAGAAAGAAAAAAAGGAATAGTACAACCAGCTCAGCCAAACTCTTGCTGCTCCAAAAAAAGCGAATGCTGCAGTGATGTACGACAAACCAAAACAGCGTACAAACTAAGTTGGACGTTTATTGCTTAGTAGACCTTTATAGTACGTTTTTTTAAGAATATAACTGAACGGTTATCTTTTTTTTTTTGTAATTACTACCTGCGTTCATGGACCGTAGTACGCGCAGTTTTCCTTTCTTTTTACCGGTTGAATAAACCGCAGACGCGTGGCTAACAAAAAATCAGCAATGACAACCCAATAATCACATCCAGATAGCTAAGACGGGATATGTTTAGATCGTGGCTTCAAAATTAGTTCCGGTATCAGGCATAGTTCGAATATACAGGTGGGCAAACGTTTCATACATATATATATATATATATATATATATATATATATATATATGCATTCACACGACAGACATTGTTAACTTGTTCACATACCAGGCAACAATGTCCAACAGTAGGTATACACATATCCTGGATTTTCAAAAGTACCCTATGCAAAATTTACCGTATGCAAAATTTAATTATTCGACAAAGACATTAACACTATGCGAAATGCGTGTAAGTTATACTAACTAAAGATACATAAATGAATGAAACAAATTCGAAATTGACATATATCATCTCTTGAAAGGAAGAGAGAATGAATTTTCGAAATAAAAAGAGAAGATACATTGGATCTGTTACCTAGAAGATAGTATGAGTTGGAAAAACCTATTGATAAAACGAAGCAAAAATCAAAAGCTATCAAAGTATAAATTTTGAAAATAGTACTATGACTACATGTAGTTATTGAACAAAAATGTACACGGCCTTAATATAATCTTTTGGACATACAAAACTATGTAGGGAATGTCCCATGAGGGACACCGGTAATCATCTAAATTGTTGTATTAAGAAGTCAGGATCAACCAATTTTCACGACAATTACAAAACTAGTACGAAAAAGGTTGAAAACAATGACAAAATTTTGATTCATCCCTCACATTCATTATAATCTCACTTTGACCACTTTTAGCAATATCTTATTCAGTACAATTGGAAAAAAAGGGTAAAAGAAAGACATTAAAATAATAAATTGTATCTCATGGTTCCAAGGTTCACGTTCTCTAATGGTTATGAAAGAATAATTTAATTTTGTCCTTCACGAAAATACTATCTCTATAATTAAGATATGAATTATAAGATCAAAGCAGTAGTTTTGGGTTTGGAGTTTTCATTTGCACAAATCCTCGACTTAGTTTATTGAAATAAAAAACGCAAAACGCAAAATATTCATTGTATTGATTCGGTATATAATCTCTACTTCTCTACTACTAATAAAGGAAATTCGTTGAACTAATTTACTTGGTGTCTTTTTGAAATTCCAAAAATTCTCTTGCTTTCCGGCGCTCAAACAAAATATCAACGTATACAATAACACAAACAACCTGGTTATCAATTTTCTGTTGCCTCAAAATCAGGGTGCACATTTTTTTAAAGCTTATTTGTTGAGTATTGGAAAATGGTCGATTACTTTATACTTTTGTCGAACGGTTAACTCTTGGTGTTTACCAGATTACAATCTTCTGTTGAGTGAAGGGTGAATGTTTCTTCTTTAGCTAAGGAATAACGTCTAAAGTAACAAATTGCAATAAAAGTTAACACAAGTAATATGTATTGACAGCCACTTTGTGGCTAAGCCATCATCTGTAATAGCAAGCTAAATTCATAATATTATAATATTAATTTCCTTTCTTAATTTGAACCAAACGACAGTAAGTAAATAGTGTTTGTTTGATCACCTAAATGCCTGTAGAAATTGTAAGTACGTCAACTTGCCAAACTCACATCCTGTTAAGAATCTGAAAGGACGGTATTGAAAATTGCAAAATTACCAGTTGATTGCATCTCCTATAAATCAGTTCATGCGTGCAGATCTTAGCAGAATTAGTGAACTTGGGATACCTATTGACTCCAAAGATGAACCTCATATTCAATTTTACACTTCTCTGACTCCTTAAGTGTAACATAATACCCTAGTCTTCCTTATCCTCGTCTCAAAAGCAGATCATTTACAGTTTGGAACTACTTGGCTAGGAGGATACAACTGTGAAGAAAAACAAATGTACATCTTCTGATAATCATTTCCATATAAACATTACCCGTAACAGGGTTTTAAAAGAATATAATTAGAAAATTTAAGACTACGTGGCATTATCAGGTATATTGTTTTCAGACACTCTCAATTCAATCTAAAATTCTTTTTTATAGTTCCTCTATGCAAGGTCAGCCATAAAGAACTGTAATGTTACAAACATCACATTAACATGCAATATCACATCAAACAAAAAAATTGAGAAAGTATATTATATAAATATGGAAATAAAACACCGAACTACCTGATCGTACGTAGGACCTGTAGCAAACTAAAGCGGAGGCCAAAAAAGAAAACAGTGGATCATCTGGGTTATACTTTATCCCATTACCCGTTCAAAATAGACAAATAGTTGTAATGGTGAGGTAGCTATATGCAAAGGCTTTGTCAAATACTTGTTTACATATGCATACTGATCTTTGTCAATCTTGAGTTATAAAGTCAGAATTCAACAAAATTTAGTAACACTTCCTACCATTTTTTTTATCCTACATCAGTTTTATTAAGACTGAGACTGTTTGAAGGTAATAAGGAGCATACGTCAGTGACTTTTTTGATATTTTCAAAACTATTAAAAATAAGAGCAATAGGTGCTTTATCTTAGGAGAACAAAAGTTGTAAGAGTTATGTTTAATATTTAATATTAACGAACAAATGTAGTTAAATATATATGCAATAGTTGGCAAATGATAAAATAATAAAAGGCACAAAGAATGGACTGTGAATGTTTTTTTTTGAACAGGTACTTTATATACAACAAATCATTGGGACAACATATCCCATGTCAAATAAACGTTCGAAAGCAAGTTTCAAACTTGTGACATCCTACACCAAAGCCGAATCAATTAACCACTTGGACAAAGGTGCTTGTCAATGGACTGTGAATGTTGATGGACATAATTAACAGTAAAATCGTTTTTTTTGTTTAAAAGAACTGATTATATTTTGTATGCTGATGCGTTCTGTATGGTGATACGATTGGGGAATCGATTATTCCTGATACAGCTTAAATTTATGCACATACTTAACACACCAGCTGCAAAGTAAATTTGAAGGTATACGGTTGTAAAGAAAGTACACTGGTTTTTAAGCAACTCATCTGGATAGTCAACAGCTCATCAAACTAAGACTTGGTCATTCTTAAAATATAGTATGCGCATACTACTGGTCCAATGTTCCACGGTGATTTTGTTCACACTTTTTTTTGGAGGTGTGAACAAAACACCAGTCTTCTATTGGAGGAATTCAGGGGGTCCCATATGTGACCCTCCAAATTCCTCTAACAGGAGGAAGGTGATTTGTTCACACTCCATAAAAAGTGTGAACAAAATTACATTCCAATGTTACATCAACCCTCTGATGTAAAAAAAAAAAAAAAACAACCGTACCACCGATTGACCATAAACCGATGAGTTCAATGTACCAACAAACTAAACGTATACAAATCTCCCAACAGTAATAGTAAACAGACAATATCAAGTAAGGCTCAGGAAGGTTTCAATAGGTAATCTAACTAAGTTCACGATGCAAAATAGTACATACAAATATATATATTAGAACCGTCGTGTAATTTAAGCATGTAGAACAATCAAAATTAGAGATCATAAAACAGGCAGCGTAGAGTGTAACCTACTCCTAAACAGTCAGTAGCGGAATTATGAGAAAA
Organism: Allium cepa; assembly: GCA_030765085.1. NCBI lineage: Eukaryota > Viridiplantae > Streptophyta > Magnoliopsida > Asparagales > Amaryllidaceae > Allium > Allium cepa. The sequence continues at coordinate 507,443,671 of CM060944.1, read as the reverse complement.
AATAAATGTATTGGAATTTATTTCCTCGTCGATAACTCAATCGTTGAATTAGAACAGACAATTTGCATTCTTAACATCTCCAGGTCATCGTTGGTCGCAGATAAAAGTAAACATCAATTTATAGTAAAAATAAGAATATGGCAGAATAAGTTAGAAAACATTAAGCTGTACTAAAAAAAAAAGAAACTATTAAACCAGTTCAACATGTATTTGCACGTAGAGTCAACAAAGAAAGCAAAAAAACCTCTCAAATCGCCACTTTTATCAACACCAGATATGCTTTCTTTGAATCAGATTTAATTTGACATTTGGAATGGAACACATAAATTTAATTTAATCATAATCACTTAAAAACGAATATCTACCAATTGATACACTATGTGAACGTAACACCGTCACTAATTTCTAGAAGCAATAACAGTTGACATTATTTTCCATAAGGTTGATATTTCAGCACATATTCAATATAAAATTGAGGTAAGTAATACTTGCTTACATCAACAGTGAAAATAAATAAAGAATAAATGATAAGAACAGAATAATTGGTATGTCCATTGTGAAAAACAAATTTCAATACCAGAATCAAAGAGCATGTATCCAGTAATTTAGAAATGATCGCATTTCAAGCCACATGATGTATTTTACATGTCAAACAAAGGATTCAACACTAACAACAATAAAAAGTTCTTTATGTGCTACATACATAGTAATAATATCATAACGGCATTACCTTTTAACAACATGAATCTCTCAAATATATTTGATCTATTGTATAGTTTGATAATCAGATGTAGAAAAGATATCTCTCACATGCTACAAAAGCTAACGAAATAACAAAAAAAAAAGTATGTAAAATGGAATAGATTACATAGATTTAAATGAACGAATGCAAAAAAATTAAACAAAATGCATAATATAAAAACTACAATGGCATAAGTTGGCTTCGAATATTTTCCATTAGATATTCACAAAAATCAAAATTTTGAGAGTATATTTTTGAAAATATCACTCTCAAGTTTGCATATATGAAAAAAAAAAGTAACATAACATCGATGAGTTATATAAACTAAAAGCTATCACTAATTTGCACTCAATTAAATACATTAATATATGCTTATTTACCACGAGGATGAAAAGAGATCAGTTGATCGTATATTTGATAATGAAGTTATTTTGACATTGAATATCAATCTTAGCATAGTAACAAATTAAATTTATACCATGGATTTTTGAGTTGAAGAGTGGACTTGTAAAATGGAAGGTTTCGACACATCAATGTAATACGTACAAAGCCAGAACCTGATTACCAAAGAGCTCACATTTTTTAGTAAAAAAAGCATGTTTGCGTTGATATTGAGGCAACATGTTTTCATATTATTCTTATGCCAAGCATGACAAAATAATTTTAATACCGAAATCATAGAATACTTCTTCATTATTTTTGATATCACAAATAAAGATGTTATCTTTCATATACTTCGAACATTGGATTGTACATGTATGATGCTGAAGATGTTTTATTGTTGTATACTTACCAAAAAGCTCATAAATACATTACTTATTAACTTAAAAATTATTGTTTTTCTATTATCAACATGCATTTATATGCAAAATGGTATATCTAATGAAATGAAATTTCATATCAACTGTAATGCATTATCTTAAGCATGAAGCCATGAATATTATATTTCAATGAAGGTCGTTAGAATCCAAAAAATCGCTATCATTTTATCAAATGATTATGAAATCAAAACTAAGATTGAGTAAAGGAATCTCAAATGTATTCAAATAGCTACAAACTATTTCAGTAATTGCACCGATAACAAGGATAACTAAAAATTAAAGTCAATTTCAGCATATCCGACTGCCCTTGCATTTTCACCATAACTGCAAACGACTGAAAACACATAGCTGTAGGAAAAAAGACAAACTCGTTGGATTGTTGTCCACCTTGCACAACTGGCATATAAAAATTGAAAATAGGGATAACTTTGTTTAAACATGACCAGCAACAGATGGAGAAAAGTAGAATTAAAAAGAAAGTTGAATAATAAGGCACAAGGGAATCCAGAATGATACCCGAACTACAATAACAATGAGAATGGATAAGGCTCAGTTGGTAGCATAAATCTCAATTTCAATAAGCACAGCAAAACAGAATGCTAAATCATATGGTGCACAATTGTAAATCCTACCGTATTATATCAACATTGGGTTAACAGGAGTGGCAGAAACAGAACCCATAATAGAAGCAATGTAATTTCAGGAGAAAACAAAGTGAACTTAATTTCAGGGAAAGAAGAGGAAAACGCAGATAGTAAAACACTTCGGTACACATGCGGCGTTCTTGGACGTGGAGGAAGAAAGTAATTACCTGTGTCATCGACTGAGCGGTAGGTGAGAGGATGTTGACAAACCACTTCGTCATGAACCGGCTAGCCCTCGGGAAGGTTGGTTGCACGAAATCGGTAGATAAGGAAAGTCGGGGGGTAAAATCTAACCTCAGGGGTAAAATCTAACCTCGATTGGGATAGGGGATGTACAGTTGGGGGTATTTTTCTCCAAGAGTAGATTAACGGAGGGAGGGGAAGTTGTGGTGGAGTGGGAAAGGGCGGTGGAAAAGGTTGACAAAATTGCAGTACCAGATGCAGGAAGGAAATAAACATGAGCAGTTATTGAACAGGAAAGAGAGGAAGATGGATGGGAAGAAGCGTGGTGAAATGGAAGGAAGATGGGTGAAGGTCGCGTGTTGGAAAAGTTTTACGTAAGTTAACAAAAAGGCATAACTGGACAAGGAAGCATTATTTTGAAACGGGAAAGGCAGAGAAGTTCACATCAATGGTGGCAGTTCCTGCTTTAAGATTAAAGTAATAGATTTTTATTATTCGACTTTTATTTTAGTTATTTTATATTTAAATAGTTAAGTATGCACATTACTAAAGATGCTCAGGAAAACTTTCCTGGATAGCCGTACAAAATTTGTTTAGGTGCTTACTGATACCATATATTATTCGTTTTATCAAATGTATATTAAAATACTGTTCGGTTGTTTCTCACCGTACAATGATGACCATTGGAGATCGAAGTTGCACGAATATTTATGTGCGGTAGTTACTGGTAGTTGAAAATAAAAAACACATGGTTGTTCAAAGCTAAACAAAAAATTGAATTTTGTGTTAAGTAACATATAATAAAAAATTGATCTTTATTAAGATTTTCTTCCTAGTCAGAAGCATAATTTTGAATGTCAATTGCAACACATATAATATAATTAAAAAATGCAAGTTTCATTAATCACTAGCAACTGAAATACAAGTAATAGTAGAAATACAACAATGATAAAACTATAAATTAAAATATGAAAATTCAGTAAAATAAAACTAGAAATCAGGTAGTGGATAAGGTGGTGGGCATACAGGTGGACGGATCAGCAGTTGCTGCTGGTAAATGATTGTATGCCGCTAACATTCAATCTCCAACCACAGTCAATTCTGACATTGTCGTATTCCAAGGAACATATGCTTCTCTTGAATCTTGAGTACTGATACTGCTTTCAATTTCTAGCTAAAAGAAAACTAAAAAAATGAAAATTAAATCAGAAAGAATATGAAAAATATGCGAAAATGAGATCGTGACAAATCTACCAAAAATTACCTCAAAACTTATTGTTTTTTTGCAGTTTTTGAGTTAAATTTTGATAAATTTGGATTGGCATAGGTGAGAAGGAAAGTGGAGAAAATGATAGCAATATATATAGGTCAATTTGTCGAACGTTGTGACTAACTGTTATGATTAAGCTATTGGCGTTAAAAGTGTCCAACGCTTCTCACGCAGCTGACACGGTCGACGACAGTCGTTTAATTTCAACGGTTGAGCCAAACGAATCAAAAACAATTTTATGATTTGTTGGTTAAGATTTTTATGATTGTTGGAAGGTGCCAACTACTTCATGTTTATCGTTTGAACTTATTTTATTAGTTAAACTTTTGCAGGTTTTGCATGATAATATTATTGTATTATCTGATGCAATAAACAATGAGAATATCATAAATGTTGTTGTTAGCACCAAAATTGGCTACTAACATTCTTGAATAGAATTGGGTAGAGAGATTAATGAAGAAAGAGAATTAAAACAGAGGAGCAACACAGTAGAATACAAAAACAAAAATAGAAACATGAACACTAGGTTTACAGTGGTTCGGCCTAACTTCCTAAGTCCACTTTGAATGTGATCTTTATTACTTTTCCAATCACTTGAGTACAGATACAATCCGTAAACAAACAACTCGAATACAAGTTTAAACTGAAAGAGGCGAGTACAAAAAATGGCAGAGTCCCCCTGGAGTTTTCGAAAAAAAGGTCCTTCAACTGTACCCATTGCCTCTTTATTTATAGACGAAAATAGGCTAGTTCCGCTACGCAAGCCCATAACCAAGATACTTTGGCCCACAGTAGGCAACTCTAGTACACCGATCCGAGTAAATCGAGCCTCCAATACCGAATGGTGGTCGCCGACTCACCTTGGCCGATCCAGTGGTTGTCTCGTTGTTGACTCGAAGCAGATCATCATAAGACTCGAAGCAAGTGGTAGATGACTCGAAGAAAAGAAACGTTAGTCTCGTCACTCTCTTGTAGGTCAAATAATTTGTTAACCTCTATAAGGTTCACCGATCCAGGTATGCCGAACGACACATGCTGACCCATCCAGGTCAAACTACGAATGCCGAATTATAATCGTCCAAGCCATCTTGCCTTTCTCTTCTTGACCGAGCGATGCATGACCCAGTACTTCTAAGGCCGGTCCACAATCAGTCGAACCACAAGGGCCGAACTCATCCACACCAAGCCACTAGGATCGAACTCATCTTGACCGAACTACTTTGTCTTTCCTATCTTAACCGAACCACCACATCTACACTTCAATGCTAACCCACCTTGGCCTGCCCATCTTGACTACACTCCAACACCGAACCACTTCGGCTGAGCAGTGCCAAATACATCGACCCACGTGTACAAGCCGACCCAAACTTAAGTTACACTAGACTATTATACTTCCACTCTTCTCATAACTTGAATTTTGTCTAAGTTCAACCGTACGCTCTGCGACTATCGCTATGTAGCCAGGCCAAAATGTCGGGTAACATTTTCCCCCCAAATTGTGCCATGTGGATTAACACGACGTGCTTTGAATTAGCAATCGGTCCTTGCTTTTAGAAGCTAGCTCGTCCAGAAAGATAATCGTTTGTCGTTTAGATCCTGTTCTTAACTTTTCAAAAGCTGAATGTATACGATCTCACGAAGGCTGAATCATGGCGGACTTTCCTAACATTATGTGCACTTACACACATATATATACATATATTCCTTCTTTTTTCTCTCTTTTTTATTGTGGGTTGGTTGGCGTACAAACGTCGAACCACTTGCTCGGTCTACCCGGTGTCATTTGATGTATTGACTCACCGAACCACCAAAGTGTTCTGACCGGTTCCGTAGGGGAAGGCTTGTTCACCTTCCTTTCTTCACATATAAAATCCTTACACCTCAGCCTTTTCTCCTCACTTTTATTTTATTATTTTCTTCCTTCGGCTCTACTCAAAACCCAAGTTCCGTCTCCCTACCGAACTGCCACCTCCCTACATTCAATCATCTTTCCCAACATGCTCCCCCATTATTCTCGCCTTTAATCCCCAGAAATCACTCGCCCCAGCTTTAAATTACTGCATAGGTAAGGATCTACGCTCTGTTTAGTACTATTAGGTTTTGCCTTCCTAAACTCGACTTAAGCTCGAGTCATGTATGCATATGACTCTTCGTGGCAAGTAGGAGAGGAAAGAAATATAAGGAGTGAGAGTATAGGAAAATATAGCGAAGAGTTTGACATAGGTGTTTTTAGAAAGGGAGGTGGGTAAGTTTGGGGTCGGTGCATAGGATAAGAGTGGCGCTCGGCATACCGACCAAAAAAGAAGAATCGGTAGGTTCATGGAGTAGGGTTGGATCTGCTAGCATTCAATGGAAGTACAGGTCGGCAGGGAATGTGAGCGATCGGTTGGTAAACCTTTGTTGGGAGTTCTGCTAGAGAGAGGCTCTGTAATCTATGAGGGAGTGCCGATCATTCTCGAGTGAGAGAGAGTGGGTCGGTCAACACGTACTTAGGAGAATGGGTCGCTCGATATTTAGAGAATTGCTATGGGTCGGCATGAGTCTTGGGTAGTGGCTCGGTACATATTGAGAAAGGTGAAGGAGAGGAGTATAGTGAGTATGGTTTGGCATCCGACGGAGTGATGTTGTTCGGTAGAAGTCCAAGTGAGGCCGGATCGGTAGTTAGGGGGAGATAGCGAGTGAGCGGGTCGGCATTGGCAATCAAAATTTTTTTAACTCAAACATAACACACATTTGGGTAACTTACCTCCACAACCAAACATATCATATTGGACAACGACAAATAATAAAGCATACAAGCCCAAGGACCCAATTCGACCTAACTTCCATATAGGTTGAACAATCTTAAATGCAGATTTAATCAAACAAATGCGAATAACAGCCTTCACACTCTATGATGTCAATATTTGATTCCAAGACTTCTACTGCCAATCATATGACAAACTGTCGAGGATGGTCAGCGATGACTGTTCCCAAGGACAACAATTTAAAGCTTTATCATGTCACGCTTGTCTTTAAAATTTCAATTTCTTAGTACTCATGTTTGAATCGTCGCACTAGTTCACACAAAACACGGGGGAATACTTTATCGTCGTATCTGATATCTATTATCTTTCAAGTATAGCTTAAACATGTATCCATTCACATTCATCGTTCTTCAAAGATGTCCAAAAAATTAAGCTCTGCTATAGTTTCTGAGCCAAGTTCTCGGCAGGAGGTAGTAGGAACTTCGAATCCACCGATAACCTCTGTACATGGTATTCCAGATCCACGTGCTATAGTTATAGGCCCTGCTCCTGATGTTATAGACGAAACCGTTATTCTGGATAATCCTATTCATTCACAGGCCTAAAAAATTAGTGAAACCTCTCTTCGTTGGTTGTGCTCAATCCACGAAATCCCCTTTGATGACGTTTTGGTTCCGTCCAGACAAGATCAGCCTTACCTGCCCCCAGTCGGATATACCTTGTGCAACTAGTTCATTAGCTGGGTCGAAAGTGTGCCACCTTTCAGTTCATTCCTCCATGAAGTGTTGCGGTATATTGGGATTGCTTCAGCATAGCTACACCCTAATAGTCATGCGTTTATTCATAGCACTTGTGTCCTCTTCATGAGCACCTTATTCAGACTCCCTACTTCCGAGGATATCCGTTATATTTATCGCTTCAAGAGACGTTCTGACAGTCCATCCTTCATATTTCTCGATCCACATTCCAAATGTCAAATCCTGACGGGCATGTGGAGTAAATTTTCCCAGTATAAGCAAGAGTGGTTTTACGTACGTTGCCCCCCGGTTTTGCGAGAAGATGGCTAGAAGTGAGTAAGTTTTATTTTTAGACTAATATTTGTCGAAGGCTCGAAGTGCACCCTTTCTGAACTTCCTTTGATTCATATAGGTATCCACCCATGACTTGAAGGCGCAGGGTATTCTTAGGCCGTCGAGGCCATTCGAGCTATTTCCGTGAGAGACCGGGACATTAAATCTGTTATTTCCAATGAATTGCTTTTGAAGTTTGGATTATTGGAGGAGAGTCGTCCAACTAGCCTACCAATTGGCGCACTACCGCCGGGTCCGCTGTGGAAAAAGGCAAAGAGCAAGCCGGACCTTCAGCAGACCCTCGGTGCCCCCTGGAGGAGGGGCCTCTGATACAGCTGAGGAAGGTGAAATCAAAGAAACGAAGTGCTAGAGGCGATCGATGAAAACATAAGTTACAGCCAAGTGCCAGAGTCTGATGCACCAGGTGCCGACGAACCACTGCCTCCGCCGAAGAGGAAGAAGAGTCTGGCTTACAAGTTGAAAAGGAAGATGGTTGGTGGAACCTCGGAGGTTATGATAATCCCGGTTGAGAAGAAACCATCTTCCCATAACTTAGAAGGCTCACTAAAGGGTCTGTCTGACTTGACTATCCCTGAGGACATATTGGACTATGGTTTTACCAATGCCGAGGCAATAGGACTTGATTTGCTCGCGAGGGAGGATGGAGCCGCCCAGGCTCGTCATTAGGGAGAGAAAACTCCAGTTAGTAATGTGAAAATTCCTGTCCGTTAGGAGGAAACACATTAGGACACACACAAACACTTATACTTCACTACGCATTTTAAATTATCGCATTGCTTGATTCCCACTAACTCGTTCTCATTTGGCTTTCTATGCAGGTGATATGGGGTGTACACATGGCATTGACCTCCTTCGTGGATCCTCTATCTTCTACCATTCCAGTCGGGATTCAAGGTCAGGTAGACGATGAGACAGGGATGACAGCGGCGATAGAGATTATCGTCCCAAAGAATCGTCATCTTCAAGAAGAAGAACTTATTGCCATTCCTCATATCCAAACGATCCTCCTCCTCAGTCAGAGCAATAGTAGGGAGAAATCTTCTCAGAATGGATCCCAATTTGAAGCTCCTCGCGATCAACACTCTGGCTCATCGAGTACTAAGCAATCTCGTGAACCTCATAAGAAATCCGTGACTCCTGTTAGGCAGACTCCTCCAGCCTCCGTGCATGATCCATCGACAACAGAAAGATTAGCTAAGCTTAATGCTACATTCCTGAAGATATGCTTTGATGGATTGAAGTTTCTCCCTATGATTCATCCTATTCCTGGACATGTGAAACAATATGCCATCGCCTGCAACAACGATGTTTATGTCTGGCATGATGCATTTGTACACTTGGCGGATAAAGTTACAAAGGTTTCCATGAAACGTCAACATGAAATTGATCGCTTGAAACTTGAAGCCATCCACGACAAAGATATCATCAAAGCCTAGGATGAAGAGCTATCCTCATACAAATCTCAACTTGAGGCCACCTAGAAAAATCCAAGGAGACGGCCGAGGCAGTTAGTCACTTGGAGGCCACTCACAAAAAGAAATCGATGAGGTAGTCCAATGCACTGGTTCTCTAGCTTTAGAGAAAGACTCTATCTAGAAAGAAAAGGATATTCTTGCCCGACGAGTTAAAGAGATGGAGGAGTGTTAAAGAGGAAGAGGAAAAAGTTGCCATGCAGGAAGAGTCGCAACGATATTGCGACGAAATTGTCGCAACATGACTTCTAAAGACGAATCCCGATGAGGAACTTTCCAAGGTCGAAGGGCTAAAGGAGGCAGCTCACGGGGAGGGTAAGAAAATGGCACTCACTGAAGTCGACTCTCGCCTTGAGGCAGCCACTGAGGCTAGCAAAGAAGAAATTAAATGCTTATTTGATCCGCTCATTGCCGAGTACAATGCATGAGTTCTCATGCACCGTGACCTATCTTTTCTAGGCGACAACTATCTTGAATCATTGGCCGAAGCATGGGATACTTTGATAAGCATTAAAAGAGTTGAGCTAGGCATTGAAGAAGTTGATGAAGAAGCTCTTGTGAAGGAAGTGCTTCGAGGAAATGAGCCCTCAGACTTATCTGCAGCAAAAGTCCTCTTCAAAGAGAATCCTCATCATCAAACAATAAGGACAATATAGCTGGCCCGTTCGGCGCTGAGCCTCTAGTTCCTCTTTCCGTTCAGCCGGCCGATAGTTCATCACTTAGGCCTCTCGAGTAGCATATTGGTTATGATCCGGAGAACCCCGGGCTTGGTGTTCACATTCTATGCCCTGTTCTGGAGGGCAATACTCCAAGAACCACTGGGAGTCATTTGGAAGCCGGTATGTAGCTTCGTTCTTTTGAGTTTACGAATTCATTGCATTTAGCGAGTGATGAATGCATTCTAACATTTGTTTCTTAGAACTCATATAGGTCACTCTGAACCCGAGCCGACTCCAGGGAGCGAAGTTGCTAAAGTGGTGGAAGAGAAAGTGGTTGGGATACCTTACGCTGGGGATACCCTTGGACCCGATGCTCAAGTGATCGGGGTGCAAGACGAGTATAAACTTGAGAATCCCTCACGTGTAGATGAACATGACGAGGCCAAAATCACGGGCGCCTCCGAACATACTTCAAAAATCGGCATGGAGGATCAGATAGAGGAAGAGGAGAAAAAGAAAGCCGAAGTTTAGTTAGAACCTCAGGTGGTGGAAATTGATGACCCCATAAATAGGCCTCAGAGGGTTATCCTCCCCGATGGGACCACACCTCTAGAGTTCCCTCCTCCTCCCTCAAATAACACAACGCTGGGAAGCAAGGGGTCCAGGAGGAAACGTTCAGCCGAGGAGACCTTGGAGAAGCCAAAGAAGAAGAAAAAGTCAAAAAAGTAGATATCCCTTGGTCTTACCTTGCTCAGCTTAAATAAAACTAAGTCATATAGTTGTTTCTTTTCTTTTTGATAGTCATCGTAGATAGACTTTTTCTCCAAACTTCGGAGAAGTTGTAATGGAACTCATTTTCAATTAGCAAATAAAATTTTGTTTCTTTGTTTTCCACGACGTTCATTGTTTAGCTTATCATCTAACTTGTAATCGAAATCCAGAGTTTTGTGGGTCACGTAAATGCCAGTCCGCTTTCACATGACTTGGAGATTTTTGAATTATTATACCCTAGTCTGCGCTCCAGGGACTCAGAGTACGCTAGTCCGTGCTCCATGGACTTAGAGATTTTATGAATCGTTTATACTCTAGTCCGCACTCCATGGACTTAGAGTACTTCAGTCCATGCTCCGGGGACTTAGAGATTTTTGAATTATTTATATTCTAGTCCACATGCCGGGGATTTAGTGTACATCAGTCCGCGCTCTTGGGACATAGAGATTTTTGAATCGTTTATACACTGGTTCACACTCCGTGGACTCAGAGTACTCCAGTCCGTACTCCGGGGACTTAGAGATTTTTTGAATCGTTTTTACTCTAGTCTGCACTCCGGGGACTTAGAATACCCTAGTCCGCGTACCGGGGACTTGGAGATTTTTTGAATTCTTTATACTCTAGTCCGCACTCCCGGGACTCAGAGTACTCTAGTACGTGCTCAGAGGACTTAGAGTTTTTTTGAATCGGTTATACTCTAGTCCATACTCCGGCGACTCAGAGTACTCCAGTCCGTGCTTTGGGGACTTAGAGATTTCCGAGGACTCGGAGTACTCTAGTCCGCGCTCCGGAGACTTAGAGATTTTTTGAATCATTTATACTCTAGTCCGTACTCCGAGGACTCAGAGTACTCTAGTCCGTGCTTTGGGGACATAGAGATTTTTTGAATCATTTATACTCTAGTCCACACTCCGGAGACTCAGATTACTCTAGTCCACACTTCGGGGACTTAGAGATTTTTGAATTGTTTATACTCTAGTCCGCACTCCGAAGACTCAGAGTACTCTAGTCCGCTCTCTGGAGACTTAGAGATTTTTTGAGTCGTTTATTGATTGACTTTTAATCTTATGTATGCGTTCATACACCATTCAGATCAATGTAATTTAATTTTTCCATGGAATTATAACACATGGAACATCAATAGTTCATAGAAAAATAGCTTCAAGCCTTTATTGATTATAAAAATAGAGACACGCTGAATTGTCTTATTGCATGTCAGAAACAGAGAACAACAAAAGAAACACACACTGGAAACAACTACTATTAAAATGCAAAAGAAACAGACTAAGTAATAATGCAAAAGCTTGCCATTCCATGCTTGGGGAAGCATCACGCCGTCAACAGTCGCTAGCTTGAAGGTTCCTTCCCCAAGCTTCTTTTTGATGACGTATGGACCTTCCTATGTGGGGTTCATATGCGACGGAACTGGAAAAACTCGCTTCAAAACAAGGTCACCCACATCAAAGGTTCTCGGTCTGATTTTTTCATTATCATATCGAGCGACTCGGTGCCGATACATAGACGCCCTTAAATCAGCTTCTTCACGTTTTTCATCGACATAGTCCAATGATTCCAGTAAAAGATCCTGATTCGTCCTAGGATCATAAAGGGTCACCCGGTGAGAGGGAACTTCAAGTTCCATGGGTATCACATCTTCAGTGCCTATGCCAAGGCGAATTGAGTATGGCCAGTCGTAGACTTATATGTGGTTCTGTAAGCTCAGAGTGTTGTCAGAAGCTCATCCACCCACTTGCATCTGGCTTTCTCCAAACATTTTTAATATAGACTTGACTATTTTATTTACAGCTTCAACTTGTCCATTGGCTTTAGGGTGAGCGTCTGCCGCAAACCTTTTCTCAATGCAATATTTTTGGCAGATGTTCTTGAACTTCCTACTCTCAAATTGAGTTCCGTTGTCCGTAATGATAGTTCATGGGAGGCCAAAATGGCATATAATGTCGGCCAATAATATCCATATCGAAGGATCTTTTTGGCTAGCGTCTGCCCCCTAGTATAGTCGCTGCATTCTTCTTTATGAACTTCCTTTAAGACACGCTTTATCACCTCGTGGGCGATGCATTAAAGTAAGGGGACTGAGAATCCTTTCTGATACGTTATTCCATCCTGCATTATATACCGCGAGGCCTTGCGAACGACCTATCATATCTCATTCTTTCTTTCAGGCAAAGTTCCATGCAATAGGTATTCTTTGAACGGGGTCATCCATGACTCCCTTTGAATTTCCGTCCTTAACACAAAATCTACTTCCATTTTGTATATACTTGGGGCATGTAAGGTTTCGATGGGAACCAAGCCCATCTGTTGTGCATCACCAGTACTTGCGAATGTTGTCAATGAGTCGGCTTCCTTAATTTGTTCACGTGGGATATGCAAAATATCGTAATATTCAAGGTCTACCAACAGTTCTTGAACCCGAGCAAGGTATGGGGCAAGGCTCTGCACCTTTGCTTGATAGTCTTCCTGTGCTTGGTACACCACCAATTGTGAGTCATAAAAGATTTCAACCGATTTTACTCCGAGTTCCTTGGTAAGTTTCAAGCCAGTAATCAATGCTTCGTATTCGTCTTTGTTGTTTGTAGTTGGGAAATCGAGTTTCAAAGTATAACAAATTGATCAGTTTTCAGGAGTTGCAAGAATAACACCAGCCCTAGCAATGGTAGTTAGATGCCTCATCAACGTATAGTTTCCGTCAAATGGTGGAAACCACATCACCACCAATTGGCTCGTCTGATATGGTGAATTCTGCAATGAAGTCTGCTAGCGCTTTCCCTTAGATAGCCCTCCATGGTAGGTAAATGATATCAAACTGACCAAGCTCAATGTTCCATATGAGTAGCCTTCTAGAGATTTCAGGTCGTTGGAGCACCTGCCGTAGAGGTTGATCGGCAAAAACACTGACCAAGTGTGCTTGAAAATATGGATGGAGCTTGCGTGATGCGATCACCAAGGAGTAGGCAAGCTTCTCAATCTTAGGGCAATTCCCTCTACCCCCCGTTAAACATTTACTAACATAAAACACTGGTTTTGGACTCGATCCTCTTTGCAAACCATGGCTGTACCGATGGCATGCTGAGATACGGCCAAGTAATAACTCCTCATGGTATACAAATTTTGACAAAACTGGGGGCTTCTCCAAGTGTTTCACCAGAGCTCGGAATTCACCCTCACAGTCCGGCGTCCATTCAAAATTTCTCTTCCCTTTTCTTATCACATCAAAAAAGGAATACACTTTTTAGTCGCTCTGGATATGAATCGACTCAACGTGATGACATTTCCATTCAGGCTTTGTACTTTCTTTATAGTTCTGGGCACTTGCACGTCTCGAATAGCTTGAAATTTTTTTGGGTTGGCTTCAATTCCCCACGCATTGACAATAAAACCCAAAAAAATTCCCGATGCAATGCCAAAGGAACATTTTAGTGGATTGATTTTAATTCCATAGTACCTAAGTATATTAAACATCTATGTTAAGTCTCGAATATGGTCGTTTGATTGTTGTGACTTCACGAGCATGTCATCCACATAGACTTCCATTGTTCTACCAATTTGGTCTTTAAACATCTGATTCACCAAACGTTGATAAGTTGCTTCTACATTCTTCAACCCAAAAGGCATCACTATATAATAGTATAGTCCAACATCTGTGAAAAAACTAGTATGTTCCTGATCTGGAATGTGCATCGAGATCTGATTGTATCCCGAATACGCATCCATGAATGACAATAATTCATGTCATGCTGTCGAGTCGACCAACTGATCAATTTTAGGTAAAGGGATATTGTCCTTAGGGCACGCCTTCTTTAGGTCTGGGTAATCAACACAGGTCCCCCACTTTCCATTCGCCTTTCTCACTAGTACGGGGTTAGATACCCATTCAGGATAGAGGTCGTCATGGACGAACCCATTGGCCTTGAGTTTATCCACCTCCTCTCTGAGAGAAATGGACCTTTCCAGATCTATGTCTCTCCTTTTTTGCTTCACTGGCACATACTTTGGCTCAATGTTCAACATATGACTTGTGATGGCGGGAGAATCCCGCACATATCGGAGTAGGTCCAAGCGAAAACATCCAGATTCACTTGGAGGAAATCAGTAAGATCCTCAGTCATCGAGGGGTTGAGTTGTGATTCAATCTTAAGCACTCGTGATGAGTCATCATGGCTGACTGGAATGTCAATCGTCAGTTAAGCCGGTGCTACGTTAGCCTCCTTGGGTTCTTCATCATCGTCTCTTGGATCTATATCTCTATAGATCCGACCTTGTTGCCTGAGCCAAGGCTCGAGCATTACTTGTCAATTTTCAGCAACACAGATGCAGCAGATTGTCCACACCCTAATCCTTCTCTTTTCGCTGGGCCTCTCTCAGCTCAGCCACATAATTTGCAGGACCAGTTGCTTGATCGACATGCACTACACCAACTCCTCTAACCGTCGAAAATTTCAAGGTTAAACACCATGGGGCCAAAGCTTCCCTAAACTCCGCTAGGACCGGTCGGCCTGAAAACACATTATACGGGGAATCAACATCCAAAACAATGAACGGTAGGATCTGTACCCTCCTACACTCACCTTCTCCTAACTCAACTGGAAATTTAACAAAACCTATCGCATCGGCAGCTGCACCATTAAAGCCATGAATGCGGGCTTTAGATGGTTTTAGATCCTTCATCTCCATCTTCATTTTGTCATACGCCTTTTTAAAGATAGTATTAACAGAACTCCTGTAATCAATCAGTATCCTTCTCACAAACGCCGGTCCAATCATGGCTGAGATGACCATCGGATCAATGGTAGGCATCTCTACCTGATCGGCATACCTGCTCCTGAATACTATATCATCTGTCATCCTTCGCTGTTGTTTCGCTTGGGTCTCATTTTCTGTGTTCGAGCGGCATTCAAAATCCGCATGCTTTAGGGAACTAGCACAGCGTTCCATTTCTTGCCACACATGTCTACCGGGTGGGGCCCATCGACTATCGTGTTTATAACCAATCTACCTCCAGTCCGAGTGGGTTCCTCAGGTCGATATAGAGCCTGCCCACGATTGGGGTCGGAGGTCCCCTTTCCGCCTTCCTGCGGATTCTTAACAAACTGCTATAACTTCTTCAGTCGAATCAGCTTTACTATAGCATCATGGAGGTGTCTACATTCTTCGGTATTGTTCCCGTAAGTCTCATGGAAGTGATAATACTTCCCTGTCTGCTTTTGTTCCTCAGTGGATTTCTTTGGACACGACTTTCGGTATTGGAATGTATTACAAGTTGGTGAATAATCCAGAGATGTGTTCAGAGGAGTGTATTCGTTATAGTTTGAGAACCTTGGTTTCCACTTTACTGCTTCCTTCTTTCTTCTAGAATTTCCTCCTCCGGATCCTTTAGACTACTCCGGCTTATTTTGAACATTGACCTGGACCTTACCAGAGTTGTCGCCTGACTGCTTTACTACAATGTTGCTTTGCACCGCTTCCTTATTAGGCCCTGGCGCGCTGCTTTACCTCGTCTACCTGGCCTCTTCTCTTCTCATGAATTGGTTCGCCTTTGAATAAAAATGTTCCATGGTAGTCTGTGGTTTTTCCTACCAGCCAATCACCAAACTCTGAGTCCAGATCTACCCCTTACTTCACGGCCATAAGAGTAGCATGGTCATTCGGTTTGCTAACTTTGGTAGTAACAACGTGAAATCTTTGCAAATATTCCTTTAACGACTCCCCTAGAGCTTGGATTACACTGGATAAAGACATCACGTCCTTCGGGCAAGTGGTATGGATCTTAAACCGCTCTATAAATTTCTTCGCTAACTCATCAAACCTGTAGATCGATCGTGGAGGAAGTCTGGTGAACCACATGGTTGCGATTTCGGATAAGGTTATTGGAAAACATCTACATTTAGTCGCATCATTTTCCATAGCCGAGTCCATCATCCACTCGTTTCTCATTACATGCTGTCGGGGATCGGTCTTCCCATCATAAGCTGGAATAGTTGGCATAATGAACTTTTGGAGGTACTCAGCTTGTAAGATAGCGTCTGTGAATGGAGTATGACTCCTAGATATGCCCCAATCATCGTTGGATAAGCCCTGATTTTCCCTTATCAATTGTCTGACCATAGCTGATAAATCCAGGGTCTGGATGTGAGGTGGCATATTAGAATCTGTCCTGCGTGATAATCCCAGCTGGTGCCTCCTCAGTAAGTGATCTCCTAAATGTACGCCCTAGGGACCTGCTTCACTACGACCCTGACGAGGTGGTGAACCAGCTCCCACCTGTGCTCCAGATCTTAAGTTTCCCACTCCAGTTTGGGTGTGATTTCCCAAGTGCTGGTGAGGGGTCGCGGTTCCAGGTAGGGAACCTGGATCATTTCTGTTGGATTGTTCTACTGCACCTATTTGTGCCATTTCAGTCCTATGGCATTTATACCTGTGATGCTCATCTAACGAAGCGGAGTTGTCAGATGATGAGTAGGAAGCGGGGCTCCCTCCAGCATTCTGATGCTGTTTCTGAGCAATTTACGTCATGAGATTGGCGTTAGCTTGAATCTCCTCGTTAAGTTGTCTCCTTCTTTCCACGAGTTCTCTCATCAGCTTATTGAACTCTGCCCTGGTGACAGCCTCTGATTGGTTTAGGATGGTGGCGGTCTATGCACCTGGATTAGCTTGTTGATTGCTGGTCCCACTTGCTGGATGCTGGAAGTCTCGTTGACATCCGCATTATGGGAGGTTGATCTGGTACATGGTCTTCCCATATTAGAGTTATCCGTTGAAACTCTGAATAGAATCTATGAACTCTTGAGAGTGAACTTGGGTCTCTTTCAGAGGATTTCCTCAATCTAGTAGCGACAAAGTAGATCCTAACGGCCTAAGACTGTGCGTTCTCAGTGAAAGCATCAAAATTAGCTACTAACACCCTTGAATAGAATTGGGTAGAGAGATTAATGAAGAAAGAGAATTAAAAAGGAGGAGTAACATGGTAGAATGCAAAAACAGAAACAGAAACAAGAACACTAGCTTTATAGTGGTTAGGCCTAACTACCTACATCCATTTGAATGTGATCTTTGTTACTTTTTCAATCACTTAAGTGCAGATACAATCCATAAACAAACAACTCGAATACAAGTTTGAACTGAAAGAGGCGAGCATAAAAAATGGCAGAGTCCCCTTGGAGTTTTCGAAAAAAAAAGTCCCTTCAACTGTATCCTTGCCTCTATATTTATAGACAAAGATAGGCTAGATCTGCTATGCAGGCCCATAACCAAGATACTTCGGCCCACAGTAGGCAACCCCAGTACACCGATCCGAGTAAACCGAGTCTCCAATACTGAATGGTGGTCGCCGACCCACTTTGGCTGATCCATTGGTTGTCTTGTTGTTGGCTCGAACCAGATCGTCATAAGACTCGAAGCAAGCGGTGGACGACTCGAAGCAAGCGGTGGACGACTCGAAGCAAAGAAATGTTAGTCGCGTCACTCTATTATAGGTCAAACAATTTGCTAGCCTTTGTAAGGTTCACCGATCCAGGTATGACGAACGACACATGCCGACCCATCGAGGCGAAACTATGAATGTCGAATTACAATCGACCGAGTCATCTTGCCTTTCTCTTCTTGGACGAGCGATGCATGACTCAGTACTTCTAAGGCCAGTCCACAATCAGTCGAACCACAAGGGCCGAACCCATCCATATTGAGCCACCAGGACCGAATGCATCTTGACCGAACCACTTTGTCTTGCCTATCTTAACCGAACCACCACATCTACACTCCAATGCCGACCCACCTTGGCCTGGCCATCTTGATTACACTCCAACACCGAACCACTTTGGCCGAACCAGTGCCAAATACACCGACCCCCATGTACAAGCGGATCCAAACCTAAGTTACACCGAACTATCACAATTCCACTCCTCTCCTTGCTTAAGTCTCGTCCAGGTTCAGCCATAGGCTCTACGACTATCGCCATGTAGCCGGGCCAAAATGCCAGGTAACAGTTGTAAAAAGAGTGTTTATTCGGTTTTTAAGGACGTAGTTGTTTTAAAGAGTGTAGTCGAAAGAGGCTGATTTTGTAGTCCACTTTGGCTCACGAATTTTTTTTCTGAGTTTCAATATAAAATGATTTCAAATTTTCACCGAAACGTACTGTAAGGTTCTCAACATGAAATAACACATATTTATTTTAACTGTACGTCCAAGGTATGAATCATGAATGTTAACCTTATGCAAAAGGTAAATAGTATGCTTTGCAACAAAATCTTGAGGGAAGGACAACTGTAAATCCTAGACAATGAGTGGATAAGTTGATCAATTATAAAACAAAACCCAAAAGAGAAAGGAGGAAAAAAGAAAAGATAAACTAAAATAATATATTTATTTTGAAAAAACACGAATAAGATAAAAATGTACAAGTTAAAATATGATTCGAATATTCATTTATTTAAAGTAAAATATAAATTTATGATGGGTATTTCTTTTACCAACAGTCAATTAGTACGGTAGAAAACTAGCAACAAATTTATTTATTGTGAAATGATATTCACATACATAGATAATACTTGACATAAATAAATATCTGAGATTATTTTACTGTCATATAATATAAATAAATATTCTCAAAACTCGTTGCTATATTTTCAGAAATCAATATGGTTTCTTGGTAAACATGGAATGAGAAAAATACAGTGTGGACATTTGCATTTATGAGCTTGAAATAAAAGCATGAACAAAAGATGTATATTGTAAACGTTCTATATGAAAAAATAAATAAACATGATTTACCAATATGCTTTCAAGAAGTTGTAGTAGTATCACAACTACACAATCTTAAAGTTGCAAGTTAAACACATTAGACACATCATAGCTTACTGAAGGTGGCGAACCAAAATTCAAAATTGTCATTTGATGTTATTTGTGTGCCATGCTTTTTTACATAACGTGTTTTGCTTATCAATGCGATAGCACCAATGCTAGATATGTGATAGCTGTTGAACAAGACATCCTATTGACTATTGAGACATATGATAACTATTGAATTAGATATGCAAAATATATTGAAGTCAAATGTGCGATATCCAACTTAGACATGTAACAACTATATGTGTGGTAGCTAATAATAATGAATTAATTATTTAAATATAAGCTAATTTGGGTAGCACTCTGGAAGACAGCTCCAAGATGTGTAGTTTGAATTTCATTGAAATGAAATTATGAAGGAAAACGACAAGTTACAATGTAATAACTTATGTGAAATGGAGAACTGGAGTCAAGCTTAGAGAAGCTAAGCGATGATAAGTTAAATCATTTAAAAAGAAAAGTTAAAAATGTTTTATATACAAATTGGATGCTTTTGACCTAAGCTTGAACGGATGATAGTGTAAGACTAATATAGCAACCGATAATGTTATTGATGTAACATTAAGAAGGGACAAGGTTTTAAGGCCAAAGGGCAGCAACCAAATATCTATTTGAGATATTATACGGAAGCGACGGTATAAAGCCTTAGTGCAACCTAAAATATGAATATTCAACACTAATTAGGAGAAATTAAGTCAGGCCTATAAGACAATAGAAAGGAAATGACTATAAAACCTAATCATGATGTTATAGTAAGTGTAGGGAATACTTATAGATGAAATGTTGTTTTATGATTATAATTCATGGTATGATATTCACTCTATTTGATATGATGAATTTGACGATGTTGAATTGGTGACGGGAAAACACGTTCCACTAGACAACATGGTCTCCTTAAATATTATGATAGAGAAATATATTACTTTAGGCTTTATGTCTGATTCATGTTTTTATTATTGTTTTTGCTATAAACTGATGAGTGCTAATTCGAACATGCTGATTTTATGGTTTAAACATGTTTTCTTGATGATGAATAAAGGCTTCGAAGACGAAGCATGATACTTAATAGAAAACAAAGTTTGTTTTGATTCCTCTTTGTAAAACTAAGGTGTATAACCGGTTAAATGTTCATGTCGATATCTTTATATGTCGGGCATGATAATATTATCTATGTTCTTACTATATTCACCCCTGTGTCGGCGTGTTTTGAGGGTATGTAAAATGTAATGACAATTTATGCAATGGAAATCTATTTCAGCTGCTCTGTTTACTTAATGTTATTGGAAAAAAACTGATCATATTTTGTAGCTTGAAAATAATTCTAGTGATGATTGCAACATCATCAACATTCATTTTCAAGCCTCGAAATAAGAGATGTTATATATCGGACTACGAAGTCAACGATCAAAGAATCAAATCGATCTGAAGCTCTGTGTCCGGTGTAGTTCCTAACATGGCCAACCTTTTAATGTACCTAGTCATATCGAGTACATCATCTTGGATGAAGGTGCCTTTGCTCATCTTTGCATGGAATAGTTTCCGTACAACTTTTGTTGGTTTTAAATATTTAATGAATATTCATGTTCTCGTGCTGTCTTTGGAGCTCTATGCTCATAGTTGACATTATATAGTAGTAGGCAAGCTCAGTCCAATGACCAGTTTTCATATTCCTTAAGTTGATTGGGCATGGAATCCTTATCGGGTTTAGCCAATGGCTTAATGGTGAAAAGATACTAGTGTTTTTCATAGGTGAGTGATCTTAAATCTATGCAGTTAAAGCCCGCAAAATTCCTGATATTTCACATATCACTCTTCGACCACTACACTATTTAAATTTAATGCTATTAAATAGTAGATCTATTTTAAGTCCCGCTATTTTCCATTACACTCGCTAATCAACACTTTTTATATGTTTCAGCAACATTAATACATAAATGTTAATTTGACTAGTTCTCTTTTAAACTAAATCAACAAAGTTAGGGTAAAGACCTATGTTTAAGGCATAAATGCTCAATATAAGTTGGGAATATATTGTAGCCGCAAAATCCAGTCAGTGTAAATAAAAACACTCTTTGTTTTTTAATATAAGATTAAATAATATATATATTTTCTACATAAATGATGCGATAATGAGAATAAATTAATCTTATAATTTTTTTATATGTAATAAAGCCTTTTCAATCTCCGCTATTGATGTGCACGTAAATTGTATATTTTTACTTACATGTTTAACCAAATTTAATTAAATAAATGAGCATATATTTTATTTTAACATGTTTAAACCAAAATTTCAATTATTTTTAAATCATCATTTATTCATCTTCATATAGAGAAAAAATGGTCATTTTGTCATGTATTAATTTTGAGAATATTTATTTATGTATTTTGTTTTTATTTGTAGGAATTTGAATGGAAATATGAAGAAGTCTTCATGAAAATATGCATGCACAAGTGAAGAAGGCAAAATGAAGATGGAAAAAATCTTTTCATGCAACATGAAGGATCCCACCTGCCCACTTACCATGATCCCCTATTAAGAGCAAATGCACATGATTAAAGCTACATGCGCATTTAAGTGGAGGATTATGTTCATGCTAATGATTACTTGGAGGTTACATTTTCTAAGAGAATATTTCGGGTAGTTCCCAAAAATATGGATTAGGGTTTCAAATGTGTATAAATACCCCTTATATTTCATGTTATGGAGCTCTTAGCCTCCTCTTTAGTTATTTTAGTTGTAGGCACAGATTGTAAATGTAAACTCTCTTTCTCTCTTTCATGGGTTCTTAGCCTTCTTTTCTTACGTAATTCTTTTATGCAATTTTAATTCATGCACTTTTAATTCAAGTTCTTTTCTTGTTTATTTCTTCTAATTTTAGTAGCTTAGTTTTATTTCATATGCAAGTAGTTTAATTCTCTTTTTACTTTAATTATCTTCGATTTTCCTCGTGTTTTTGTTCCATTTTGAACTCTATATTTGTTGAAATGATAACATATATGAGAAGTTAAACCTCTTCAATTTAGGGTAATGAAGCTCTCTTAATCGTGTAGATTCAACATATTTGTTAATTGATGATCTCTTTTTGTGCTTAATGGAAATGTTTGATGTGGTAGAAATTTTGTTGTTTTAACTTTGAATTTGATAGCCTATGTTGTTGACACCAAATAGGCTACGCTTAAACAAACATAAACACATATTACCTCTTCATCTACATATGATTATGGTAATGAAGTGGGTTTTAGACTCCAAATTTGATGATCTATATTACTAATGAATAGTAAATAGATAATGCTTAGAATAGATTTTATTTTTTCATTTTCATTTTCATGAGAGTTGATAAGTGGTTTAGTGGGTGTGTTAAAGTTTGATGGTTTATTTTGGGCTAATTAATAGCACAAACACACTATACTTATGATAAATACATCAACTAGATTCACTAATGACCAAAAAAACGAGAGATCATAATTTCATTATGTTGATTTATGTGATAATAAGAAGGGATTCGCCTCTAAATTGGCCTCTACTCTCATATTTTTATCCACTTTTAGTTTTTGTTAGTTTTTAGAAATTTGTAGTTAACACATCTCAAAATTTTGGTTTAATTTGATTGAGTAGAAATTTTAAATCGATTCAATTCTCTGCGGATCGACCTGTACTTGCCACGTACTAAAATTGTACGTCGTGCACTTGGGTTATTTTTATCACAAATTTTCGGCTATTGTTTAATTCGATAGAAAGTTGACCGATTAAACTAATTTTTGGTGCCATTGTCGTGGAATTAATTTGATTTTATTTCTATTCTTCGTGTTATTTTTTTTGTTTGATTTTGTGTGTTTGTTTTGTGTGTTAATTTGCAATGATATAAAAAAATTGTTGTGTGTTTATGTGTGATTTTTATGTTCATTGTGTTTGTGTGCTTATTTTCTAGTTTTATTTGCATTTGTATTTATACTTAAAAAAATTTATTATACGCAATTTCATTTGAAAAGGATTTTTTTATTCCGTTTCATTTTCTTTTACAATTTCATTTTCTTTTATAATTTTGCATTTACATTGCTACCATACCATAACACCAGTGCACTTTGCACATACCCTACTATTACACTACTTCAACTCAATACCATTTCTGCCAATCATTTCTACAACAACCCTGACTTCAACATCAACATACATCAGCCCCTACCACCTTGCCTGAACAATCCACAGTGCTGCTAGCTTCATCATCTCTCGACAACAGTTCAACATTACAGTGTATCATCCTCACTTCGCTAACAGCAATACCATACATCGCCACTTCCTTGTCTTTACCATATAACTGTGATTACCAACCATCTTCCATTGCCAAAACCACTTCAACTAACATCATCGGCTTGAAACAATTGCCAACTGCTATTGCTTTACCATATCACACAACACATACATTCCATAATTGTCGAGCCTCCACTATCACCAACCCCATTGTACATCAACATATACCATGGCAACTCATAACCCAGTTCAACACAACCCATATCAACACAAAAACACTACCACACCAGTTCTTATCTCTGCATACAACACATCACAAACCATATTTCAGTGCACATCTACCACAATACTGCTCCACCCACTCCAGAAAATGCTATGTACATACATTATCCCAACCATTCTTCCACAAACACTAAAGCAAACCCCTCTACCTTTGACCAACATTCACATCCCTTGTAAACAAATAACTGCAGTCGTCCAACAACAAACTTCACCAAATAACCAAACCAGTACACTGCACACCACAACATACAAAATTCTTTGCTGCAACATCGATTACACACTGCAAAACCCCCACTGTCTTCATATCAATTTTGAACATCATATACATCACACTCCATCCACATTTCAATTTCCCACAATAACTAACTGATCACCTTTCTGTACCACCTCCAACCATCAGCCCCTGCTACAACCTTACCATAATTCATCACTACTTGCCAAACTCCACTGCCTTGCCAAACTTCATCCTGCATAAACCATATATCATCCACCCAGTGCCATGCTCAATACACAATACCATCTTCACCATCCTGCAACTTTCCAAACTTCATCACCATATTCATTACAACATCCACACACTGATCTTCCAAACCTCCATCTATGTAAATTTACATAACCATCAACATTACGTACCCTGCACAGTGCCATACTTACCATTAACATCACCTGAACACTAAAACTTCATTTCATTACCTGTTCATTAACTGTTCATTTCAATTCTGCTAATCCCACTGACCATTCACATACACCAATCATCCCCATACCTGATCACATAGTCACTGACAATAGAACCACAGCCACCATCTGCCTATACAAATTTCTACCACTGGCCATATCACAACTGCAACTACAACCACAAAACTAATGTGCCTCATCTCTTAGACACTGACATCAAATACCCATTTTCAAAAGAAGAAAAATCATCTGCATCTGTTCCAAACACTCACTGCCCAAACCAAACTCGCCTTAGTTTCACCATCATCTACATCTGTTCCACTATTGACATCAATACAAACACTCCACTACCTTGCCATCGCCAAATCAAACTCGTGACCTCAACCTGCAATCAGATTCACCAGCTATTGACATCAAAATTGGCCACCAACACACAATGATAAGTGAAAGCACCAATATCCAGTCACAGATCACAGTAGATAATATAATATGAAGAATAACAAAAATTAAAATGAACGCGAGTAAAAAAGATAAGATTTATAGTTGTTTGGCTAACTCCGACCTACGTCCACTCCAGAAAAATCCTTTTTATTATCAGAAATTTGATTACAGTTACAATCTGGAATTTCTGAATAAAAATGGTAGAGTAGCCTCTAGGTGGAAGATGAAAATAAAAATAAAGATAAGATCCCCTTTCTGAAGCCACACCTACTGTATTTATAGGCAAAACTCCGACTACATGGCCTCCTCACCTACATGGGCCAAACCCGTCCATATATGTCGACCTGAAGTAATTCGTATGTTGACCCGAAGCAAGTGACATGTCGACCCGAAGTAAACTTCATACTGATCCGAAGTAAAACGTACACCGACCCCAAATGAAGTCCAATGCCGACTTGAAATGTAGTCTATATCGACCCCAAGCGAAGTCCACACCGACCCAAAGTAAACTTCATGCTGACCCGAAGTAAAACATATGCCGACCCCAAGTGATATCCAACGCCGACCTGAAATGTAGCCTATGCCGACCCAAGCAAGGTCCATTCCAACCCGAAGTGTAGCCTATGCCGACCTCAAGCGAGGTCCATGCCGACCCGAAGTGAAGTCCAGGCTGACCCAAAGTAAACTCTTCTCTACCGACCTGAGGTTGAAGCAATGCCGACCCGAAGTCATCCTATTACGGACCCAAAGTTATGCTATTGTCAATCCAAGGTAATATGCCGACCCCAAACAAATTAGCATGCCGACTCGACGTAGAACCCGATGCGAACCCTATGTCGATCCATAATAGAACCCGAAGCAACTCTATGCCAACCCGGAGTAATAATGCTGACCCGGAGCAATAATGTCGACCCGAAGCAACACTATGCCGACCCGAGCTGTGCCTTTCTCCAAGTCCTGCATCGTTTATCCATCGACTATGCTTAACCCTGGCTTAATATCCATAACCGATTATCCATTCATCTAAACCATGTCTAGAATATTCCAACCTCGATAACCGAAGTCCATTATGTTAAATCCGCCTGTATACTGCCTTGTTAAAAGGTGGGATAACACCAGCCGTAACCAAAATCACCGCAACTTAGACCAACCTCCACCAATCCACTTACCATCTCAAATTCAAAAGAAAAAAAATTCAATCGTAAATCAAAGTCCTCCTTCAACTCGAATTTCCCTAAATCAACAACCGCGACACCGAAAAACAAGCATGACCGCAACTCTCTTATTGAATTGTAAGAGTTGAATTTTTTTGATTCGAATTGAGTTTTGATTTCTTTTGGTTGGTGGATTCTGGATATAGATAAGTTTGAAGTCGAACGAAATTTTGTATTCGTTTGAATTTTTTTAAGAAGCGATGACCTTTCTTAAGAGGGTTTTTCTTCAACGATTACATAAACGAAATGTGGGCTTGTGGGATTGATTGTTTGTGGGTATAGTTTGGTTGTTTTATTTATTTGTTTAATTTCTGTTTTAAACAAAAATCCCCTTCTCTCAAAAAAAGAAAAAGAAAAAATAGAATCTATTTTCATTTTCATTTGGTATTAAAAAAACAAATAACAAGTCGTTTTTAGTTATTTTAGTTTGATTTGTCTTGTTTTTCATTTGTTTTGGTTTCTTCTTTAATATATATATATATATATATATATATATATATATATATATATATATATATAACTGTGTATATCTTGTTTTTAGTTTCAAGTTGCAAAAGTAGAAATTCAAAAGGAAGAATTGCTTGCTTCGCTTTACTTGCCAAAAACAAATCGCTTGCTTTAAAAAAAATTGTCACTTTGAAATAAATTGTCAATAATTCTTCGCACTCTGGTATCGTGCTCTCTTCCTTTGTTTTTATTTACTTTGCATTTTGGTTGCTTGCATTTGCATTTATATACACACAAAAATTTCGAAATTTCGAAAATTCAAAAACAAAAACAAAAACAAATTCATTGTTGTTGCATCGTTAAATCACGTTTAATTTCTGTTTTGCATTCATCTTATATTATTTTCCTTTTTAAGGGAAATATCCCAATTCAAATAAGGTGGGGGATTTTATCACCCCTTCCATGGCCCACAAATTACATGTTATCATAGAATTCACTAATAATAATGATTAGACACTTGACTTAAGAGAGTCACGAGCTCACCTAGGACTTAATTGTATATTGACAAGTTGTCTTCTTTGAACAATTTATTTTCTTGGTGTCTAGGCTACAGTAGACTAGTTGTTTATCTGAAGGTACTTAAACCTTCGGTTGTATTGCTACGGCGATTCATGGTTCACCGATAACTCCCATCTGTTACCTAGCTAAGAAACATCTTACTGAATAGCAACAAAGTGTGATTATACAATTTCAGGTTAGGAGCTACTTAGGATGGCAAAATTGTAATTAAGTCCTTGCATTTATTTAGTGCATTAGTTCATGCATATTTAAAAAAATTCAAAATCCAAAACTAAAAAAAGTTTGTAAATTTTCCTTAACTTAGTTTTTAAATCCTTTCCTTTGAATTTTTTTATCCAAAATAAAAAATCCAAAAAAAATTGAGTTTGTTTTTTTGAGAAAAACAAAAATCCTATATATATATATAAAATATTTTCACAAAAATGATACAAAAACAACAAAAAAATAAAAAAATCCAAAAAACGAAACAAAAATCAAATCTCCTTTTTTAAAAATAAATTTCTTTGGTAAATACTTTTCCTTTTAAAAAATCCAAAATAAAAAAAACAACAAATTGAAAATGTCTGAATTTTCTTACCCACAATTTTTTCCAGCAATTGTGAAAATCAATATAATCCATGTAATTACAAACCAAATTCTTATGGGTATTTTAATGACAACTATTTTACAAACAATTCAAATTTTGAACCACAAAGTTTTCAATATGATGACTAGTCTTCAACTCTTGAAAAAAGTATTGAAACTATTTCGTCTTTACTTGAACTCTCTACACAAAATAATCAAAGGATAAATGATTTGTGTAATTAATATTTGTGCGATAACTCAAGCTAAGGATTTCAAAATGATCAAAATATGAATTCACTTCAAATTCAAATTATTTCGAGTATAACTCATGCCAATACAATTTCGAACTCCAAAATGAAATTCAAAATCAAAATGGAAACAGCTGTTTAAATGATTCTGGCAATGGGTGTTGTTTCAATAATGGTGAAATTTTTTACTCTTAACAATTTCAAATTGAAAATTCTCAAGTTAATAATTATAAATTTAATTTTGTTGAGCAATTGGAAGAAATTCACAAAGATCACACATATTTTTCGTTTGAAACGTACATTAAACAACATAAGCAACATAATTAATTCCAATGTGCGACGAGTCCAATAATAACCATCTTTTACCAAAACTGACGATTTTCAAATAACAGCATTTGAAATTGAAAACGACAATCTTAATGAAGTTGTTAAAAATGTGATAATTGAGTTAGATTTCAATTCTTTTCAGGGTGAGAAACTTGATTTAAAATTCGATCTTCCTTTTTCTGATTTCAAAAAATTGAATTCAACAACTTTGGATTTTGAGCCTGATATATGCAATAAAGTTGTGAATAATTCAACAAGGGAAGATGAATTTTGTGAACATAATTTTTTGGACTTTTCGAAGATGAGTTGTTGAAGAAGGGGAAGATTTAAATCACCATTTTGGTTTTGAAATTAATAATTCTGAAGAAGTTGTAACAACCCGAATTCCAGTGGGTCCGAATTTTACACAAAAATGCTAAAACCCATGCCCATTGAAACCCGACTTGGGAATCTGGTATCCTGAAAATAGGAAAAGACAAATATACGAGAGCTCAATTAAATATCTCATAGCAGAATTGACTAAAATATAATAGTAAGTAAATACTCACCAATATAATAATACTTTCTAAACAAGTATCTCAAAGCTGAGAAGTCTCTGCCATCTACCAAACCTGTAGGATGTTATGAGGAAGGAGTCAGAACTAAAGTTCCAATGAATCAATAAATTATACACTTTTATGTTTAATTCTACACATACTGTTTTATTTCCATTTACTGTTATATTAGGTTCACTAGGTTTATCGTACTCTCGCCTCTGCGTACCCACCTACTCCTTAGTAGATTAAAACCTAATAACTTATATATATATATATATATGTTTATATGTATATGTAGCTATATGCCCAATAACCATATTGATCCTAGGTACTACATATAATACCTTTTGTATCCTCCTCGTAAAGGACTCCATCATCTTGCACCTATAGCATTCTGTGACTACACATGTAAAGGAAAGATTCATGAGGCCTACAATACAGATGTTCGATCATCTACTATGAAAATGTAAAACTGCATCCGCACTAGTCTATACTAATCCTCGAACATCCGTGACGTACCACCCAGTGCGTACATTGAGGACTATACGTAATCATTCTGTCTACTCTCTGAATCCCGCCAACAAGGTCTACCTTGTACGGAACTCGGTCGGGGATTTTTTATATCTGTAAAGGACAACTTCGTTAGGTCTACAATACATGTATTCTAGTTGGTCTGTCTCTTTTCTCATCGTGGCTATGGCCCCATGCATCCATCCCTCAACTAATCGAAAGTCCTTAAAAGAGTTAAGTGGTCGTGCCCTACTGCAAACAATCTAACATCCAATTAGCGATGCCCCTTATCCAATGTCTCAATGATGAAAGAATCATTGGACTTTTGGTTTTAACTCTAGTTTTTCTTGAACTCGCTCTTGGTTTTGATGCTGGCCGATATTGCATGCGACTATCCTTTTGGGTCATGCCTACTAAACTTACTTGCAAGTACTGGGCCATACGAATATCCTACTCCGAACACCAACCCCTTCTGACTGCCTATAATGGTCTTGCCATGCAAAAAGCAGTCAAGGCATACTCATTTGATGGAATACCTACTGACCTACCTCCGTGGATGCAGCTTCATTAGGCCTACCCAGAGGGCCATCCTAGAGTATCCTTACGTCCCGTTGAAGTCTTGTGCTTTCTTCCAACCCAGAATAACTAAGTTGGACGTGCTTCTCCTTTATTGAAATCTATGATGAACTGCTTCATTAGGCTCTTCATCATTTGGGCTACTCCAAATGCATCTCACTCTTTTATTAGACCCTAAGTCTAATCTTTTAATTTGTGTTTAGTTTACATTTCTTATTCTATTGACTACTTATTTTCCCTAATTAGCATATTTTTGCCATTGTCTTACTTCTGGCTATTGTGAGACCATCGTTGATCTAATAGGGAATGTTGTTGGTACTGCCACTTCTATTACCTTGCTTTTTTAAATCAATTTAAGTCTTAAGTTTATTAAATAAGCGTCTTCTATTATCTCTATTCTATTTTCTTATTAACTCAATTTAAATCTTAAATAAGCATTTTCATTCTTTCTACTTTAATTATTCCTATGTTATAATTTTACTTGCAATTGTCACTTTTATCTTCTTTTATAATCTATATATGATTATAAGTGTCTCTCTTCTGTTCTAGGCTATCTTCTTTTATTATGATATAGAATTCTCTTTAATTCTCTTACATTATATAATTTACTTATTATAATAACTGTCTTATTGTATAGTATACGCAGTAAATGCTGATCTAGGTTCATTATCCTTTATAGCTTCCAATTCTTTTCTAATAATTTACTTGATTCCTTTCATACTTTATTTTATTTTCTTCTATTCTTGGGAATAATTCTATTTTATTTGGTTGGGTATGAAAACTATACTAAAAATCCATTTTCATATTTTAATACTAAATATACTATAAACAATAATTCGTAACTGTAAGGTACTTCTTTTTATTATTTTGGAATAGTGTAAAATACAGTTGTTTCTCTATTTTACAATAGTTCCCTTTTTCTTTCTTTTATTCTTGCAATTACGTTTATCGTTATCTTTTAAATATTAAATTATAGAAATGTATCCTATTTTCTAAACCAACCAATTAATCTATTACTTACTTCCAAACAAGTTATTAGATTAAATTATTATTCTCATGTTAGCGTAATTTATTGCAGAATTCCATTTTTCTAGCTTTATTCGAACTTTTCTTATTTTACATCTAATCTAGTATTTTCTCATTCTAATCCGCATATACGAATTTTCTTTTTAACTATATTATTCGCGTACAAAGGTAATAAAAAGAAACTAGCATTTAGGCTAAATTATAACGTCAAATTAGATGTAAATAACTGTAAAAAATTTATAGTTCAGCATAACTAATTAACAGAATTGATTACTCAAATACTGAACAAAATTATTTAACGGGAATTTAACGATAATATATCATAAACGCAAAAGATATAATTAAATCCACTCACATTGTTAGCTTTTTGAATCTCCATGTTTTTATCTAAGATCCGTCCCTAACATATATTCACCTCCCTTGTAATCTCTATTTGGAATGATATATTTACAGATCTACAATATTTGAAAGAGAAAAGGAAGAGATTTGGATTAGAAATAGCAAATTAAAATTCAGACTGAGGTTTTACCTTTGACATAGCCTTTTGATTTGAACTAATTCCTAATTCCCTAGTTAATTCTATTCTCTTTCTATTTAAATCTAAATTTGTGTGAATTAGATATAAAATTTTGTTATAGGAAAGTGTAGAAGAGATAGAAAAATGGCAGAGCTTCTGTAGGCAAGAGCAAAATAATGATAATAAAAATAAGGCTTTGCTCCTATATTTATAGTGGTTCAAATCAGTGCTAACCATTAGATATAAAATCATAAAATCTAAAGCGTACATTCAGTCTATGGACATTAAATTAATATGTTTTCATCTGCTTTTGTTTTTATTTCAAATTGATTCTCCAATAATCTTTTCATTAATCACTTTCCCCTTCTCTCTCGCAATCTATGGAAACATATATTTTTAAACATGACATTTATTTTAAATAAGATTCCGCTATTAATCACCCAATTAATAGATTTCATATATACCTAGAATTAATTTACTATCCAATTAATCCCTACCTGCACTGTGATTTCTTACCAAATTAATATGCAAATGAACACCATATTAATTCGTCATATATGTGCATATTAATTTATTTTATTCCCAGAATTATTGCATGCATATATTCTACAGTTGAATTTTGAATCACAATCTTAATTATATATGTTACCATAAATCTCCATGTTTATTAATTGACAATTGATTACCGGCATAAATTACTCTTCCTCCATTTTATTCTCTTACACTAACATATATATTTATAATCATATCAATTAGTTACTACAATATATGTTCCCTTTCTTGTCAGTTTCTGTCAATTAGTCACCTCTACAAATTAATTAAATATTAATTTTCCTTTTAAACAAACACCATAAATTAACCTTCCCTATTAATTGACTTTATATAATTTCTCTTTGATTTATTTGTTACACAAATATATATGTATTCCAAATAATATTAATTAGTTGCCCCATTTACAACATTTCTTTGTTTCAAAATTTCAAACGTATATGACTTAATTCAATTATTTGCATATATAATTGTAATTTAATGCGGGGCGTTATAGAAGTTTTCAATGATAAGATCGAATTTCAATTTGGTGAAAATAAACTTGAATTTCAACCAACTGTTCTATCTACCCCAAAAATCATCGAAAATAAACCAACTGATACGATTTTTAATAAAATGGCATTCGTTTCTCCAAATTAACATCCAACTTTGAAATCTTCTATGGTTTGGTTTTCTATGCTTAAGCTATGTCTCCCATACTTTGCTCCTTGGCGATATATTTTCTGATGTCATGTAAATAATAATCGTTTCATTTTCTTATAAATATAGGTCATATTTTTATTTTTATTTTATTTTTCTCCTTTTACTTGGGTCGACTGTGCGTACACAGTCAAAATCAAGTTTGGGGGGAAGTCTCATGTTTATCTTTTGATTTTTCATGATTTATTTATTGCATATTCTTTCCAAAACATAAAAAAATCCAAAAAATTCTTTCTAGCATTTTGATTAACTTTTAAACAAACATTATAGGATAAGTATAGGTCTGGTTATTAAATTGAAATTTTTGAAAAAATTATCCGTCTCAACAAAAATAAAAATAAAGTTTGATTACAAGTAGCGATGGTTTAACTTGTATATAGGAAGATTCATGGGTGATATTATGAAGTATATCCTAATTGAAATCATTGTTTAAAAGAGTGGTTAATTTAAAGTAACGGCTATAACATATTTGATCTTCTAAGTTAAATGGTGCTAAGATGATTTTGCAAAACTCTCTTTTATAATATATATATATATATATATATATATATATATATAAACTAAAAGAATATAAAAAAAAAAAAATTTGTGAAAATAAGAAACACCTAGAGTCATGTTTCGATCACAAGTGTGCACACTCACTATGCTCTGTACCCTTCTCACGTAAGCCCGAAAGGTAGTGCACCATCGGCATATCCGGCCACAGTTTATCTGAGTTAGGTGCATTATATATAAAAATTCTTTTATTAATAATGCCTACAGTCTATAGGTGTACATACTTGTGTGTTCTCTCGTCACGCTCTGTATTCCCCTCAAGTAAGCCCATAAGGCAGTGTATGGATAATATATTTAGCCTCAGTTTTCTAAATGAGGCCTATGTAAATATTGTTAATATCAAAAATCCAAATAAGGGAGAGTAAGCAATTGAAATCCAAGCACTATTTTTACTTATGTGATTTGACTTGTTATTCAAAAGAAATGAAAATACCACTTCGAAAAACTTTGACAATCAACCAAGGATCTATTTCACAGTTGCACTATGTTATCAATCGAAACAATTAGCCAAACTAGAGTCTATTATTGATGATAACTTAATTTTTGTTGGAAATTTTGACAAGTGAAAAGACTTAAATTTCTTGATAATGACTGGAACTTATATTTAACTTATTCGTGTCGAGTTGAAGGTAAATTCTTCATTTGCAAATACTTTCAAAAACTTGTATTCATATCTTTGTAAAAAAAATCTCGCATTTAGGAATGTTTCATGCTGCATTTGGATTTTGTGAGTAGTATCCATTGAAAACCCTCATGAGACAACACTTGTCCTACTAGGGACACATAACGGTTTAGCGGTTTGTTACATACGCTCAATGCAATCATGCTTCTTACGAAAACGGATTTATTTTAGTTTTAGTTTATTCGAGAATGAATAAAAAGATAAGTGTACGGGTATTTGATGTGCACGTTAATGTACATATCTTTACTTTTAATGTAATTTAATTAAATAAATGAGCATACAGGGAATTTAAAATGTTTAACCAAAATTTCAATTATTTTCAAATCATCATTTATTCATCGTCATATAAGGGAAAAATGGTCATTTTGTGCATATATTAATTTTGAGCATATTTTTTTTTTACTTTTATTTGTAGGTGAATGGAAATATGAAGAAGACTTCATGAAAATATGCATGCACAAGTGAAGAAGTCAAAATGAAGATGAAAATAAATAAATCACTTCATGCAACATGGAAAACCCTACCTACCCACTTTCCATGATCCCCTATTAAGAGCTAATGCACAAGATTAAAGCTACTTGCACATTTAAATGGAGGATTATGTGCATGCTAATGATTACTTGAAGGTTACATTTTCTAAGAGGGCATTTTGGATAGTCCCCAAAAATATGGATTAGGGTTTCAAACATGTATAAATACCTCTTATGTTTCATGTTATGGAGCTTTTAGCCTCCTCTTTAGTTAGTTTAGTTAAAGACACAAATTGTAAATATAAACTCTCTTTCTCTCTTTCATGGCTTCTTAGCCTTCTCTTCTTATGTAATTTTTATGCAATTTTAATTCATGCACTTTTAATTCAAGTTCTTTTCTTGTTGATTTCTTCTTATGTTGGTAGCTTAGTTTTATTTCTTGTGAAAGTAGTTATCCTTTTATTTTAATTATCTTGCATTTTCCTCTTGTTTTTGTTTCATGTTGAACTCTACATTTGTTGAAATGATAACAAATGTGAGAAGCTAAACCCCTTTAACTTAAGGGTTATGAATCTCTCTTAATCATGTAGGTTCAATGTATTTGTTAATTGACAATCTCTTTTTGTGCTTAATGGAATGTTTGATATGGTAAATATTTTGTTGTTTTAACTTTGAATTTGATAGTCTATGTTGTTAACACCAAATAGGCTATGCTTAAACAAACGTAAACACAAATTACCTCTTCATCTACATATGCTTATGGTAATGAAGTAAATTTATAATCAAAATTTGATGGTCTATATTACTAATCAATAGTAAATAGATCATGCTTAGAATAGATTTTATTTTCAATTTCATTAACATTTTCATGAGAGTTGATAAGTGGTTTATTGGGGGTGTTAAAGTTTGTTGCTTTATATTGGACTAACTAATAGCACACATAGACCATATTTATGATAAACGCATCAACTAAATTCATTAATGACCAAAAAAGAGGGATCATAATTTTATTATGTTGATCTATGTGATCAGGAGAAGATATTTGCCTCTAAATTGCCCTCCACTCTCATATTTCTATCCACTTTTAGTTTTTGTTAGTTTTTAGAAATTTGTATTAACACATCTCAAATTTTTGGTTTAATTTAATTGAGTAGAAATTTTAAATAAATTCGATTTCCTACGGATCGATCGGCACTCACCACTTACTAAAATTGTACGCCGTGTGCTTGCGGTTATTTTTAACACAATTTTTCGGCTATTTTCTAGTTCGATAGAAAGTTAGCCGATTTAACGACTATTTACTGTTATATCCCCACTTTAACTTTTTGCATCACCAGTACTATGGAATTGCTAAGCGCTTTAACCACATAGTTTTAACATTTTTTAACCAATCTTTGTAGTTTGCACCATTAATTATGCTCTTTTCAACAAATAACTACATGGTTGCGAATTGATCTACGTAAATTGATTTGAGTACATTTGATAACATTACATGTGTTCTAATACTATTGATTGGTTTATTATATTTATGTAATAAGACTCCCATTGTATTTTGCATCTTCCAAAAATTCGTAAAGAGATAGTATAATTTCATAAATTCCTTCAAGAAGTGTTAGAATACATTTATCATGTCACTACACCCAAGGGTGCTCAAAAAAGTGTAGTCCCCATAAGTGGTAAGTAAAACTTTACTAATTATATAAAGTATATAATTCCTAACATACTTTGAACTATGCTCCTATCATCTTTATGACATTGAGGGTGTTCAAAAAATCATAAAGTACGTTGTACACCCAAGACTCATCATTTCGTGATATCCGAAGGGAAATTCTGTAATCCTTAAGGGTGCTTAACAAATTATAAAGTATATTATATACCATAGACCTATCATTTCACGACATTCAAAGGGGAATGTGTAACCTTTAAGGGTGCTCAACAAAGTTATATAATATCCTTTTTCCAAAAATAAAAATGACGTGCAACCTTTTTCCACATCGGCTTTTTGGCTGGAGACCCCTGATTTCCTCTCTCCCTTCCTCCTGTTCTTGTGTCGTCGTCTCCTTTTCGCTTCTTTCCTCCCATGTTTCTCTCTCTCTCTCCTCGTGGTATCCCCTGGGTAGCATCTCTGCCTTCAAAATCCAGATTTGATTGTTCATTCGACAACCCAACAGTTCGGGCCTCTTTTGTTCGTGAAGTTTTCACGCGCCCTTCCTTCTATTCTGGGACTTTCTCGCTTAATTCGTCTACTACTAGTACTCAGCCTCTGATCCTACGAATCTATCCTTTAGTTTCTTGGTCTTCTTCGGTGGTAGATCCAAATAATTCGTTATTAAAAAGCATGTATCCTATTGCCCCAATTTCTCTCGATCAATACTGGTGAACATTTGAACTCT
This sequence comes from Allium cepa, assembly GCA_030765085.1. Lineage (NCBI taxonomy): Eukaryota > Viridiplantae > Streptophyta > Magnoliopsida > Asparagales > Amaryllidaceae > Allium > Allium cepa. The sequence continues at coordinate 507,406,870 of CM060944.1, read as the reverse complement.
CCATTATCCCTGTTGCTGGCGCCTATTGTATGTTGTGCCAATGGTGTTGGATTCTGCAAGTTTTCCATTAGATGACCCTGTGTTGTGTGAGGAGAAGTGTGATGTAGGTGATAAAGAAGAAGGTGGTAAGTTGGCTACAATGATTTTGAATTGCTTTGGTGATGCTGGTGTAATAGCTTCTTCTTTTGTTCACACTCAAGGTGCTCGTCTGTTGCACACATATGGAACCTGCTACATCTTGCCATTCTCTGCCTTCGATTTTTAAGTTGTCATCCTTTACCACCAGCAGGTGTGCCTGCTTCGAACAAGTGGCCATCTTTGCCCAAAAATGCAGGTTCCTTCTCTCCCAACATTATCAACACATTTGAGATTGATGGTGTCAGTGTGCCACCAGCTGAAGTGATTCAAGAAGGAGTGAATTATTGGTCAGAGTTCTTAGTTGGATTTTTCTTGGATGCATCCACTCCATATAAAGAAGTTCTTTGTATGACGCATTTGCGTTGATCATAAAATTCTTTAATAAAACGAATGTCGTTTTATTAAAACTCATACGAGTTGTTTTATTTTCAATGATTTTTGGGTGCATAGAATAATTGGTTGAAGTTCACGTTTATTTTCACCAAATTGAAAGTCAAGCTTATCATTAAAAACTTCTTCAGAATTATTGATTTTAAAATCAAAATGGCGATTTTCAAGTATGTATTTATGTGCACATCAGCTCCATGTTAAGAAGTTTGTGATCAATGCAAACGCATAAGGAAATTGAAAGGTAGTCTCCATATCCAATATTTCAATACTATGTTTTACTTCAAATCCCTAAAAAGATAAACTTAGGGCACTTACGACCAGCCCAATCGCCATTAAGGGGGAACCTTTTATTGTCATGCCATGGAATCTTGGCTTGGACAAGGCTATAGAGAAAATTATCTCTATTCTAGTTTAAGCCACTTTTACCCATATCCTGCATCACCGGATTAGTTTGAGCTGGTTTTCTAGTCTCATAGGTGATCTCAAATGTTTTGGTACTAATTGAGGCCCATAAGAGTTTGTTGTATGCTAGAGCTTTGATTGAAATCTCCCCTACTAAGCCATTATCGTTAAAGCTGAAAGTTAGATTAGCATAAGGTCATTATGTGGAAGTTGACGTTCAATACAAGTGGAAACTAGATATTTGCATGTCTTATCATCCATTTGATCATACATTAGATTCGTATTTGGTTGGGTCCGCCTCCGCTTTCCATTCTCTTCCTGCCAAGATTCCTCTTGCTAGTCCAGTTTTGAAGTGGATTCTAAGATTAGGAATCCTTGTCCTTCTTCCCCTGACCCTATCATCCCTATTCCTGTAGATAAAAATTCCTTTGATGCAACGGTTAATGTAGTTATGGTTGATTCTCCTCCCTCGGAAGATGCTTACTCTGTTGAGCGTGATTGGATTCATCATGATACAGAAATGAGGTATGATCCGTTGTCGAATAGTTATCATTTGTTCATAGGTGAAGATGGGTAATCTAAGAGACTCTTTTATCATGTAGAGGAGAAAGGTTTGACTCTGAAAACTGCTGGAAGCGTAGGACTGCACAGTTGGGTATTGTTTTTGGATGCACCTTGGGATATGATTTATCTCTCCTCCAAGATCTTGAGATGATTTGTTACTAATCTTTCAACTCGCATCTTTGAGTTTCTACATGTTCATGGCCCTGGCTCTATGCAGACGTTAGTTCTTGTAACATCCCTAATTTTTGATAACATTATTCAGGAAATTTAATTATGTAAATTAAATAGAATAATGATGAAAAGGGGATTGAGATTTGAATAAACCATACATAGGGCCGTGCTTATTAACAAAGTAAATGGGCTTTAATTAGGCGATTAGCTAATTAAATTGCACATGGACATATTAGTAAAATAGCCACTTCATTAACACAACTATACACTTCTCATTCTTGTCTATTCACGTTCATTTTCCTCAAAACAAAAATAAATGCAAAAATGTAAGGAGCCGACCATTATCAAAGAGGAAGAATTCAATCTTAAGTTAAAGACCAAAGCTAGGAAGGATTAATCAACAACAAGTCTCAAATTCCTTATCATATCTAAGGTGAATAATAATTCATTCCATCTCTATTTTGTTTTTGTAATAATATAATTTTGAATTTAAAACTAAACCCGTTTTTATGATGATATGGATGATGATAGGCTTGAACTATTATTTGTTTGATATAAATCAATTCGAGTACATATGACTTTGCTCGGGTTTAGTACAAAATCGAATGCTATTGATTTTAGAATTCCATGGAGAAAATTTATGTTAAGTAAAACATGACTTTGGATATGGGTTTTAATTTTTAGAATTTTCTAATCTATGGAGAATTTATTGTGAATTTCTAAAGAAAAATTTGAATTTATTGGGTTTAAATTTTAATTCGAGAATTTCAGGAAGAAATTAGTCCGAATTTTTAATATGTTTGATTATATGATGAAAGAGATTTTCTGTGATTTTAGGGATTTTTCCCGGTTGGTTTATTATAGAAAATAAACTATTTAAAAGAGGGATTTTTTTGCAAATGTTGGTTTTATTAAATGGTATGGCTTAAACGTTAAAGTTTGTTTGATTTAGATCTGATTAAATGTGGTTGTTTTGTTTGTAAAGTATTTGAAAAGTTTTACGGCAACCAATCAAAGGTTTACAAATAGGCAAGTGGTAATAAAGCAGTTACTAAAAGTGGCTAAATTTTAGCCTTTAATTCGAAAATTTTGGTTCCGCCTCAAAAAGCAACACCTTTCGACTCCGTTGACTCTGTCCTATTTTAGAAAAAACCAACCCAGTCGAAACCAATACACAAGGATCACTTAGATGGTGCGCATTGGATTGGAAGGAAGGCGAAAGCCATGGTATCGAAAGGGTTGCTTCCGATGGGGATGAAACCTTGTTTTGTTTTTAAAATTTAAGTTCTTGCCTTGTATTACTTAATGCTTTCGACATAGTCGAAATATATGCTTTCGAAAGGGTTTTTATAAATAGCTTTCAAAGAAGGTTGCTATACTATGTAAAGGTGTTAGCTTTCGAATGGGTACTTTTTCTTTAAATAAGAGCTTTCGAATGGATTAATTCCGTCCAAGTCGAACCCAACCGCTGTTTTCCTTCTAGGTGTATTGAAGCCATCAATGTGTTCGAAAGGTTATCTCTGTTTAACCTAAGCTAAGAACTTCCTAAATGATTTCGAAAGGGGTTAAGGGTTTCGAAGGCAATGGAATCAAAAGTGGTTTCGACTCTATCCTTCAATAATTTAAAAGTTTATGCTTTCGAATAGATGGTTCCGGCACCCTCAACTCTTTCCCTAAAATAACTTTATGAGGATTTCGAAAGAGATACCATCGTATATAACCATTTTGACCCAAATGATGTTTTAAAAAAAAATAAACTCTATACTTTCGAAAGGGATACCTTCATTTGTTTCGAAACTATGTTTTAAAGGATGTTTTGATACCATCGAAAGGTTTGTTTGGTTTCGAAAGAGAATATTTATCAAGCGCTTTAAAAGACATGTTTATTATGTTTTGAAAAAAAGTTCTTGTTTTCGAAGGAAGTCATCCAGAGGTTTCGAAAGAGATGTTTTAAGATTTCAAAACATGAAGCTAATTTCAATTTAATGGAATAACCATGGCAGAAATAAACAAAGGGTATTAAAATGAAGAAAGTTTCATTTATCATAAAGGTTAAAGGGATTAACCAAGATATATATAAATAAATGATTCAAGGATAATAAACCACAGGTGTTGGTATTATTTTGTTGTTATGATTACTTCTTTATATATTTATTCACGTTGTAATTAACATATAACGATATTTTGGGGAAGGGCGGAATAACCAGCTAGGTTGACCCAGTAGTGAATATAACTTATGAAATGATAAAAGCTTAATTAATGTATTGGCAGGTGCCAATAAGTTCATAGTCAGCCCACGAAAACTATGATTTGATATTGGAAGAGGCCAATGGATTTATAATTATCCTATGAAAACTATACCCGGATTAAGATATTGACAGTTAGTCAACAGGTTCCTAGTTAGCCCATGAAAACTAGGATAATAGAAATGATATTTGAGTTACCAATAGGTTCTTAGTGATCCCATGAAAACTATGAAATTGGACAGATAGTCTATAAACATTTAACAGGTTAATAGTAACCCAAGAAACTATAATTGAGATAGGTAATCAGAATGAATGGGGATGGGTAATCAAGATTTGATTTACTTGTTTTTCTTATTATCATAATGTTTTGAAATACTATGTTTTAACTATTGTAGATGAAGGAGCACAGTATATGGTTTATAACTATTTTAGGATATTAGTGAGGGGAAAACTCGTTCTGCTAAGTGGCATGGTCTCACTTGATGTCTAAATAGTTTGAGACGGTAAATTATTATTCATACAAGGCTTTATGTCCGACTCAAAGTTTTTTCCCCTTAAAATCTCGAGTAATCAATTGATTTTGAGTAGGATGAGAGTTAAGGTTTCTAGATTTTATTGTAAACAAATATAGCTTCCAAGAATGTGTAGGAAGCAAGCTTGTTATTAAAGTTCTTTTATTTCCACTATGTGTTTGATTGTAAAGGCAAATTGTTTTAGTGCCTTACTATATACTCTGATCATCCAAGGGGGCATCTTTATATGTCACTCTTGGAATATTTTATATTAATTATATGTATCTTAACATGGTCTACATACTGGGATTATGTAATGAATTTGAAATATTTAGAAATGGAATGTGGACATTATTTGCTATTTTAAAAAATTTCCGTATTCATGTGTTCCTATGTATTAATGAATCTAACACTGCCGTATTTGGTTACCAACGATTAATAACTAAAGATGACTGCGGCATCCGTAGCTGCTAGTTTTGGACATCCAAGTAGGGGGATGTTACAAGTTGGTGAAACATAAACCTGAAAGATTTTTAAACATAATCCAGTGAATCAGATAATAAGATTGGGTATGGGTTAACGCTGTAGTAACGTACTTGTATTTGATATATATAGTTATATATATAAGTATGTATTCCCAGCTCCTAGACCATTCTTCTGTATCCTCGTATGTAGATTTACAAGAAAGGAGATATGAAAGCAGGTAACTGAAGAGAGAATTTCGGTGGAGGAAGCACCACAACTAATGGAAATGCTCGACCCACTATAAGAAGGAACCCGAGTCGACCGACCAAGCTAGTAATCAAAATGCTGATGTTATTGTGGGTGTTGGAAATCCACCAGTAGATATGGGGGCGATGTATCAGATCTTTGTTAGGTTGATGCAAGAAGGAGCTGCTACTGGTGTTACTAGAAATGTAGGAGAAGCTAATCCTATGGCTCCAGTTGGGAATAATTATGCTTTACTGAGTAGAGATTACACCGGTTTGGGTGGGAAACCATTCTTAGGGACAAAGAGTGCCATAGAAGCTCAGAATTGGATGTTGCATCGTGAACATATATTTACCGAGTTGGGTCTGAATGATGAGCAAAATAGGAGGTTGGCCTCCCGACAGTTTCAGGGGTCAACACAACATTGGTGGAATAGTGTCACTGCCGAATTTAAGAAAAGCAGTTAACTTGGGCTGATTTCAAAACGAGATTTGAGTAGAAATTTGTATCTGAGTTTACAAAGTCAGAAATGATGAGGAAGTTTACGGATCTAGTTCAGGGAGAGACGTCAGTAGTCGAGTATGCTACTAAGTTTGAAGAACTGTCTCAATACGGATATGCTACTATAAATACTAACATCAAAAGGAATGAGAGGTTCATTCGAGAATTGAGGACCGAGCTTGCTAGAATGACCATGACACATGTTCGTGATCCATGTAAAGTAGTGGAAATGGCCATTCGCCATGACGAGTTACTTGTTGATTTTGCTAAGGAGAAACAGGTGGATGTTTATGGTTCTCAGGGGAGGAAGATAAAGTTCTTCAAAAAAAAGGAAGCCCAGAAGGGAGATGCTACTAAGAAGTCAAAGGCTAAGTTACTTTGCTATAAGTGTGACAAGACAGGTCACTTTACGAATGAGTGTCGGTCAGAAAATGGGAAGAAACTGTAACCAAGAAGAATATAAAGTGCTTTAACTGTGATCAAGTTGGGCATTACAAGAATCAATGTCCAGATCCAGTTAGGGAGGACATATGGAAGGTTTTTGCTGTCGGTCCATCTAGGCCTACTGTAGCTGATAAAGGAAAGAGCAGCTGATAAAGGAAAAACTGTGATGGAAGGTATGTTTTTGATTAAGAGTATACCAGTTAGGGTACTTTTTAATACCGATGCATCACATTCATTTATATCTTGGTGTTTATTTGATAGATTATATTTAGAACCCACCTACCTTGTTACTTCCTTAAGGGTTGCGAATCCAATAATACGGCATGCCACTCTAGGGTTAAGATGTGACTACTTAGAACTTGACTTGTTAGGTCATAAGTTTACATGCAATTTGTATATTATAGATTTCGTAGATTTTAGGATCAATTTGGGTATGGATTAGTTGGGTAGGTATGAGGATAGAATATTTTGCCAAGATAGGAAAACATCACTGAGATGCCTTGATAGTCATTGTCGAGTAATATTCTCAGTAGAGAATACCGACCGGAGTGTGTGATTTAATTAATGCTATGGTGATAGGAAATGAGTTAAGTCGGGTTTGGGTAGCAAGAGAGTTTGCAGATGTTTTTGAACCAGTCACTAGACTACCACCGAAAAGAGATGTAGAGTTTAGAATAGATCTAGTGTCTAAAACTGAACCTATAAGTAAACCACCTATCAGGATGACATCGGCTGAGATGTAGGAATTGAAGGTGCAGCTAGTGGATCTAGAAGGAATGATTTTTATTAGACCATGCAGTTCGCCTTGGAGAGCAGCTGCGATGTTCATAAGGAAACTGAATGGGGATATGCATTGACTATCCTAAGTTAAACGAAAGGACAATTAAGAATAAGTATCCTCTTCCCAGAATAGATGATCTGTTTGATCTATTGAGTGAAGCCAGAGTGTTTCCTAGTTGGACTTGGCGATCAGTTTCCACCAGTTAAGAGTGGTTGTGGACAGTATTCCTTTGACGACATTTCGAACTAAGTATGGTTCATCCAAGTGGTTAGTGATGCTATTTGGATTAACAAATTCACCTGCTTTCTTCATGGGTTTGATGAACCGAGTTTTCTGAGAGTATTTGGATAGGTTTGTGTCGGTGTTCATAGATGACATCCTTGTCTACTCTAAGGATGAGAGAGGGCATGAAGTTCATCTTAGAGCGGTACTTGAGACACTGAGGCAGAATCAGCTAAAGGCGAAGTTTACCAAGTTTCATTTTTGAAAGAAAGAGGTTAAATTTCTTGGTCACATGGTTTTAGAGAAAGGGTTATCAATTGATTCAGATAAGATCGAAGCCGTGAATAATTGGAAGAGACCAGAGATAGTGACTAAGATAAGGAGTTTTCTTAGACTTGCTGGCTACTACCGAAGATTCATTAAGGATTTCTCGTAGATAGCAGCACCCTTAACTAAGCTAACCAAAAAGGAGGTGAAGTTTTTATGGTCCAACAAGTGTGAGGAAGCATTCCTTATGTTAAAGCATTTATCGAACAATGCACCTGTGTTGGTAGTTCTAGACGGAAACCAAGGGTTGGTGGTATATGCTGATGCATGCAGAATTGGATCGGGAGCAATATTGATGAAGAATGGTAAAGTTATTGCTTATGCTTCGTGATAGCTTAGACAGCATGAAGTTAGATGTCCTACTCATGATTTCGAGTTGGTGGCTATGATCTTCGCATTGAATATTTTGATACATTATCTCTTAGGGGAGAGGTTTGAGCTTTATACCAATCATAAGCCTTTGTGGGATTTATTTTCTCAGAAGGAGTTGAATATGAAACAGCAGAGGTGGCTGAAGTTTTTGGTTGCTTATGATTTTGATATAGAGTATACACCAGGAAAAGGTAATAAGGTAGTAGATGCTCTTAGCAGAAAACATCAGAATGTGGTGTTAGCTATGTTCGTAGAGTGGAAAGATTAAGAAGCCATAGTCAGTTGTGATGTGCAGTTAAGGTCGACTACTGGTTCTGGTCAGAGTTCCACCAAGTAGTTTTGTTTATAAGTTTGACCGGTATTGATTGAGAGAACTGCTTCTAAGCAGAAGGAGGATCCAGTGTTTGTTGAGAGGATCAGAAGGCTTGAGGTTGGAACTGAGATCGATGATCTAAAGGATTTTAACCTTGACCAGAAAGGATGGTTGAGAATGAAGAGACGATTATGTGTTTCGAATATTGAGGACTTGAGGAAAGAAGTTCTTAGAGAATGTCATCGATCCAAGTTTACGATTCATCCTAGAGGGACCAGGATATATCCAGATATGAAGAGGAGCTTCCATTGGGGAGGTATGAAGAGGGATGTTGGCTTGTGGGTTAAGTAGTGTGCAAACTGTCAACAAGTGAAAGTTGAACATCAAAAGCCAAGTGGGTTGCTTCAGCCTTTAAAGATTCTAGTTTGGAAATGGGATTCGATATCCATAGGCTTTATAGACAGTTGCATAGGTCTAATAGAGGTAATGGAAGTATATGGGTTATAGTAGACAGATTGGCCAAGAATGTCCATTTCATTCCAGTTAGGTCAACCAGAACGGCACCTATTTTAGCTAAGTTGTTCCTGAAGCACATAATTAGACTGCATTGAGTTCCTAGTAGTATCGTCAGTGACATGTATGTATTTCTCACTGGTGTATTCTTGAAGAGTCTACAAGAGGTGAAGGGTACCAAGCTTAATATGAGTACTGCATATCACCCTCAGACTGATAGGCAGACGGAAAGAGTCAATAAGGTACTCAAGGACATATTAGGAGCTTGTGTATTTAACTTTGGTGGATCTTGGGGAGATCACTTACATTTAGTTGAGTTTTCCTATAATACAGTTATCAGACTAGTATAGGAATGACGCCATTTGAAGCTTTGCATAGAAGACCATGCAAGTCCCCAGCATTTTGGTTGGAGGCTGGAGACAGATTAGTCCTAGGTCCAGACTTGGTTAGAGAGGCGTTAGAGAAGATTGAGTTGATCCGAGAAAGGAAGAAAAAAGCTTGATCCAGACAGAAGAGTTACACAGATAAGTGGCATAAAGACATAAAGTTCTCAGTGGGAGATAGAGTTTTCATTAAAGGTATCACCGACAAACGGTGTGGTACGGTGTGGGAAGTCAGCGAAACTGGCACCAAGATATGTTGGTCCATTCCAGATTATAGAAAGGATTGGAAAGATAGCATACATAGTAGAGTTGCCGAGCAGTATGGTAGGTGTCCATAATATTTTTCATGTGTCTCATCTTTGCAAGTATGTGCATGGTCAAGAGACGACTATTCCTTCCATAGAGTTAGAAGACTTAATAGTAGAGCCTAATTTGACTTTTGTTAGACAACCAGTTTGGGTTGTAGGTAGAGATGAGAAAAGATTAAGGAACAAGACAGTCAGGTTGGTGAAAGTTCAATGGAATGACAATGAGAAAGACTGTATTTAGAAGATAGAGAACATGATTAGAGATACTTATCTTGACCTACTTTGAGGCTATGTATATATTAGATTTATATGTAGGCAGTTACTAGTAAGATAGGCTAGTTGTGTTGTTAGAAGTTGTTATAGATGATTACTCTTTAGCATTTGGTCCTTATTGAATTTCAAGGATGAAATTCTTTAAGGGGGGAGCGTGAAATAATTTTTGATAACATTATCCAGGAAATTTAATTAGATAAATTAAATAGAATAATGATGATAAGGGGATTGAGATTTGACTAAACCATATACAGGGCCCTGTTTATTAACAAAGTAAATGATCTTCAATTGGGTTATTACCTAATTAAATTACACATGGGCACATTAGTAAAATAGCCACTTCATTATACACGGCTATACACTTCTCATTCTTGTCTATTCACATTCACTTTTCTCAAAACGAAAATAAAAGAAAAAACCCTAAGGAGCTGGCCATTATCAAAGTGGCAGAATTCAGTCTTAAGCTAAGGATCAAAGCTAGGAAGGATTAATCGACTACAATTCTCAATCCTTATCATACCTAAGGTGAATAATAATTCACTTCATCTCCATTTTATTTTTATATTATATAATTTTGGATTTAAGATTAAACCTGTTTTTGTGATAATGTGGATGATGATATGCTTGAACTATTATTTGTTTGATTTAAATCAATTCAATTACATATGAGTTTGCTGGGGTTTAGTACAAAATCGATTGCTATTAATTTTAGAATGTCATCGAAATTTTTTATGTTAAGTAAAATGATTTTGGACATGGGTTTTAATTTTCATAATTTTCAAATCTATGAAATTTTATTATGAATTTCTAAAGTAAAATTGATATTATTGGGTATAAATTTTATTTCCAGAATTTCATGAAGAAATTAGGTCTGAAATTTTTGTATATTTGATTATATGATGAAAGAGATTTTATGTTATGTTTGGGGATTTTTCCTAGTTGATTTATTATGGAAAATAAATTATTTTAAAAGAGGGACTTTTCTGCAAATATTGGTTTTGCTAAATGGAAGGGCTTAAACATTGAAATTTCTTTGATTTAGATCTGATTAAATGTGGTAGTTTTATTTGTAAAGTATTTGAAAAAATTTAAGGCAACCAATCAAAGGTTTACAAATAGGCAAGTATTTACAAATCAATTATTAAAAGTGGCTAAACTTTAGGCTTTAATTCAAAAAGTTGGTTCCGCCTCAAATAGCAGCACCTTTCGACTCCATTGACTCCGCCCCATCTCAAACGAAATCATCCCAGTCGAAGACCACATAGTCGAAACCAATACACAAGGTATCACTTAGATGGTACATAGTAGATTGGAAAGGAGGCGTAATCCATGGTATAGAAAGGGTTGCTTCCAATTAGGACAAAACCTTGTTTTGTTTTCAAAAGTTAAGTTCTTGCCTTGTTTTACTTGAAGCTTTCAACATAGTCGAAATATATGCTTTCAATGGGTTTTTATAAATAGATTTCAAAGAAGGTTGCTATACTATGTAAAGGTGTTAGCTTTTGAAGGGGTGCCTTTTGCTTTAGATAAGAGCTTATGGAAGGATTAGTTCCGACCTAGTTGAAACCCTGTCGTTATTTTCCTTCCGAGTGTATTGAAGCCATCAATGCCTTCGAAAGGTTACCTCTATTTTAATCTAAGCTAAGTCACTTTCAAAATGCCTTCGAAAGGGGTTAAGGATTTCGAAGGCAATGGATTCGAAAGGGGTTTTGTTTCTATCCTTTAAAGTTTTAATTTAAAGTTTTATGCTTTCGAATTGATGGTTCTGACTCCCTCAATCTTTCCCTAAAACAACTTTATAAGCGTTTCGAAAGAGATACTTTCATATATAACCATTTTGATCCAAATGATGTTTTTAAAAAGAATAAACCCAATACTTTCGAAGGGGATACCTTCATTTGCTTTGATGTTATGTTTTAAAGGAAGTTTTGATACCATCGAAAGGTATGTTTGGTTTCGAAAGAGAATATTTATCAAGGTCTTTGAAAAGTTGTTTATTATGTTTTGAAAAGAGGTTTTAGCTTTTGATGGAAGTCATCCAGAGGTTTCGAAAGAGTTGTTTCAAGATTTCAAAACATGAACCCAATCTTAATTTAAAGGAATAACCATGGCATAAATAAACAAAGAGTTTTGAAATGAAGAAGTTTTTATTTACAATAAAGGTTAAAGGGTTTAACCAGGATATATATAAATAGATGATTCAAGGATAATAAACCACAGGTGTTGGTATTTTTGTTGTTGATATGGTTACTTATTCATGTATTTATTCACGTTGTAATTAACTCATAACAGTATTTTGGGAAAGGGCGGAATAACCAGCTAGGTTGATCCAGTAGTGAATATAACTTATGAAATGATAAAAGCTTAATTAAAGATATTCAAGGGATAATAGGTTCATAGTCATCCCATGAAAACTATGATTTGATATTGGTAGAAGCAATAGGTTTATAGTTAACCTATGAAAACTATATCCGGATTAAGATATTGACAGTTAGTCAATATGTTCCTACTTAGCCCATGAAAACTAAGACAATACAAAAGATATTGTAATTACTAATAGGTTCTTAGCCATCCCATGAAAACTATGAAATTGGACAGATAGACTATAAACATTTAATAGGTTAATAGTAATCCTAGAAACTATAATTGAGACAGGTAGTCAGAATGAATGGGGATGGGTAATCCAGATTTGGTTTAATTTTTTTGCATATCATCATAATGTTTTGAAATACTTTGTTTTAACCATTGTGGATGCAGGAGAAAAGTATATGGTTTTATAAATGTTTTAGGATACTAGTGAGGGACAAACTCATTCCGCTAAGTGGCATGGTCTTACTAGACATCTAAATGGTTTCAGATGGTAAATTATTATTCATACTTGGCTTTATTTCTAACTCTAAGTTTTTGTTTTTCCCTTAAACTCTCGGTACTCAATTGATTTTGAGTAGGTTGAGAGTTAAGGTTTCTAGATTTTCTTTTGGAGGAATAAAGCTTCCGAGGACGTGCAGGAAGCAAGCTTGTTATTAGAGTTCTTTTGTTTCTGGTGTGTGTTTGATTGGAATGGAAAATTGTTTTTATGCCTTACTATATACTCTGATCATCCAAAGGGGCATCTTCATATGTCGCTCTTGGCATATTTTATATTAATTATATGTATCTGAACATGGTCTGTGTACTGGGATAATGTAATGAATTTGAAATATTTTAAAATGGAATGTGGACTTTGTTTGCTGTTTTAAATTTTTTCCATATTCATGTGTTCTTGTGTATCAATAAATCTAACACCGCTGTAATTAGTCATCAAAAATTAATAACTATTGATGACTGCATCATCCGTAGTCGTTTGTTTTTGGGCCCTCAAGTTGGGGGATGCTACAGTTCTAATAAGGGGGACCGAGTACTTTATTTTGGATAGTGGTTGACATATCTGTCTAACTCCTGTGTTTTTCGTTGTTGATGTTGTATTAACTGGTCCGGAGCTTGTTCCGATCACCTGTTCTTTAATGAGTTAAGTAATAAAAGTGGTCAGCACACTTTAAGCATCGGCTAGCCTTGCTAAAATAAATAATATTCTTACTTATCTAAAGATAATATAAACATCACTTTAGATATTCTACGGTTTGAGTGTGCCCAACTACCACATGTATGTAAGGCACTTTATTTATATTATAAATGATGAAGAGAAATTTTTATTTAAACCCATAATTCAAAACAATACTTTTATTACCATAATAAATATTCAGTACACCGTCATTGCAATAACAACCATATCCATTTTCCATGAAAGAGAAAAGAATTTATTCCATTAATAAAGTTTAGTACATAATATCAATTATATATAATTAAATCATGTCCACTAGCAAGCTTCACATGGTAATCTCCTACCGTAATAGCGGCTAAGCAACTCTATTCACAAATTGGAATTCCATGCTCCCTCTTGCTATGAGCCTCTTGCTTCTAAGTTCATGCAGATATGAGTTTCAGATTTAGTAACTGAAACCTAACTAGAAGCAATTATAGAAGCATAATTTTTTATAAGGAAAATACCTTTAGGAGAGGTATCAGATTCCTTCTTCTTAAGTGTCTTCAGATAATGTGGACAATTCAACTTCCAGTGTTCCTTCTTAGAGAAAAGTGACAATCACTCTTCTCTTGATAAGCCATACCCTTACCATCCCTCGATCTTCTCTTTCTCTTCTTTGAATTGTTCAAGTAAGAAGCCTCCTTGATAGCAAGCACCACACTTGATTCTATCATTAACATACTCTCGTTCGTCCTTAACATATTAAAGAGTTGAACGAGAATACACTAAAAGTTGCTATGTGGATCAAGTAATATGAATAGTTCTACTAAATTAAAACTTGTATATAATACCAGCGAAAGTAAAGTGCACCGGATATTTTTATACTGGTTCGAACTTCTCATTCTACATCTTATCCCAGACTCCTTCTGGATTTAAACAACCCCTTTACTTAACCTGGAGGAATAGGTATTATAGACCGCCTGAGCTGTCGAACAGGACTTTATATTTCAAACCATCTAACCTTCTGAATAGGATTTCATGCCTAAGGATCTCCAATAGGACTTCGACTACAAATAGCAGTAAATTTCTTGATCGATTGTGCTCTAGATAACATGGATAAGTCTATTAAGTACACCCTTCCTATAATCTGCTTGAAATGGTGTTTTGAATATGTAATCGCAGGTAGAAAATATTTGAGAATATTTGAAAATCATAAGTATAGATTAGAAAGATAGAAAGAATTAGTTAATTAAAAAGTGAAATCTCAACTCTATTTATATATATGAGAAGTTCTAAATCAATAGTTACAATAATTTATAGAATTGCAACTCCTGAGAAAGAAGATGACTATCCAAAATTTGAATTTCTGTGAAGAGTTGTCTATCTTCGTCAGATCCAAATGTTTGAGCAAAAGTGCCCAAATGTCTGAATGAATATAAAAAACTTCCAAAAAGAAAAAGAACAAAAAACAAGTTATTCAGACTTTTGGAATTTTTTTGTACCAGATGTCTAGATTGCAATATAGACATTTATTATGAAAAATCCAGACGTTTAGAATTGAACTAAAAAGTTCCTTTTTTTATTCGAATGTATACAAACTCTACTACAAAAATGACAGTCGTCTGAAGTTGAACTATTTTGTTTATTTTACTTTGAAGTTTGAAATGTTATTTAAATGTACATAGATGTCTGGGACAAAAAAGCTAGACGTCTGAAGCTGAACAATTTTTTCATTCACTTTGAAATTTTATATTTTGACTATTTTCTTTGAATAAATATGTATTATAATATAGTAATATTTCAAAATATATTTATGTGTGTGTGTAATCATCAAATTGGAGATGGTACATAAAATCTAGACCGACAAAACTAATATTCAAAATCTTATTTGTTGTCTTCAATTTTTACCTGATTTTGATGTCGGTCGTCATATCTCCTTGTATGTATTCCTTCATCTTATCTCTATCATGTATATCTCTTGTTGTGTCCTCATGTATACTTTTATCCTCTCTTGTACTATATATCTTCATGTTGAACTTATTTATTTGTATCTTTTTGATACTTATGTACCTGCAAGTAAGCTTAGAGGTTCTTCGACATAATTGTGTAGTTAATATCATTAAAATCCAACAAAAGAGTTTATAACATTCTCCCCCTTTTTGATGACGATAATTATACAATCTGTATAAAATTAAATTATAATATGATAAAAGCTCCCCCTAAGTATAATATCTCCTTCTATCAATATACATATGAATTTCTCTCCCTTTGTCATTGTCAAAAAGAATGTGAGAATATATGAAGCATATGAAATGACGATAGACATAATTATGAAGAAAAATGGTTAAGTACGTCATGAAAATAGTAGTAAGAAATAAAATGAAAATACCACAGCAAGATTGAAAAGCTACTTATAATAATTACATATAGGTTAGATCATTAATTATAGTGGTTAGCTTCATGTCAGGTTGAAATAGTCCAGACGTCTAGACTTGTCCAACCCAAACTAGTAAACAGCAGAACAATTTGAACTATATTTGGACATCTCTTTGAACCGGAGTCTGTTTGTGAATATAGATGTCTGTGTCAAAATATTCAAACGTCTGTTATAGTAAAAGTTAAAATTTTATTACCTACAACGATCCAGACTTCTGGATCTTTCGTCCGAAAGCCTGAAATGCTGTGTATTCAGACTTTTAGGGTTTTAGTTATTTAAAGTTGAATTTATTGTTTATGATTTTTCAAAAAATCTATAATCATCCGCCAATTTCGAAAATTTAAAAAAATTCACATAATATTGGCTAATGTTAACATATCTACACATTTTAAAAATATTTTTTACTTTTAAAAAATATTTTATTTCCCTTGATATAATATTTCACACTCATTTTAGCATAATGGAAAATATTCTAAATATTTCTAGTACTTTTGAGAGAAATGTCTTATATAAAAAGAGCATCTAATTTATTTTAAAAAAAAATATTACTTTACGACACTCAAAGATTGACAATACCAACCTCAAACTCTAAAAAAAGAATTAGATATACTGAATTTGCTGTGGTTCCTTATTCATAAATGCTCCTTTTCCATCATATGTATGAAACCTTGCTATTTGAAATCCATCTCATCCTTTTGTCTTTCTTCGGTTCTAGCAAAAAGTAATAATATTTTTGATACCTACTTACTATGTTCGGGTCCAGGGGTTAATCATAGGGTGAAAACGTTACCATAATAGGTGTGGTTATCCCTTTTAAAAGAAACAACGAAACAATTTTATCAAATAGTAATTACTTTTCAGTACTTTTGATAGCTGTAAAATAGTAGTATTGTAATCAAAGTGTTATAAACTATTATAAGCATGCATACCCAAGATTATTTTAATTTTCAAAGTTTTAGGAAACCATATCTATTTGGATGTGGTTGAACTTTTATAAATATACTTTTCATTATAAATCACATTCTTATAATAGTTGCTAATATAAAGTTGTTTAACATGATCAATCGTATTAGCAGGAATCTATATTTTAATACTATTAGTCATTGACTTAGCACTTGAAAATTATTTTCTATTATTTCTGAACAAAGTATTATTATGACCGTAAGTGTTTTTTAGAACTATCTTGGTTACTAGTACTAGCACTAAATTTGGTACGAATGCATATATAGCACTACTTTTACTTTTAGTTTGTTTATAGCCTAAACCTCTTTTATCATTGTGAGCTTTCGAATTTGTAACTAAGGAAGATAAGATATCTTTACCTTTGTTTAAGTTTATGATGTTTTATTTAATCTTTCAAAATTCTCTTTAGAATCACAAACTTCTTTTTACAAATATTACTATTATCTTTTAATATCTCACATTCTTAAGATAATTCTAGTTTTTTTTTTAATTAAAGCTTCATTCTCTTTTTCAAGGGACAAAATTAAAGGGCTAGAATTTTTTAAAGGATTTTCCAAAACATCGATTTACTCCAAAAGATTATTGTTTTTAACTTCTAACTCTCTTTTTAATTTTGAAAGAAATCTTTTTGTAAAATCAGTCCTTCTACCGTATTTTCAAAAAAATTAGTTTGCTTTACCAAAAATTTATTTTCCTCTTTTAAATTGGAAATTTCTTGGTAGCAATCTTTTGACTTAGCTAATGCAATTCTGTTAACTTATTCAAAGTTTTACAATCTTTTTATAATTCATCATGTGAGAACAAAAGATCTTTATATAAAGAATCTAAGCATGTCGATCGTGATCTGAGTTTGGCCATGAAGCATTTACTTGTTTTCTCCTTTGATTCTTCTTTATTGCTCTTCCTCTTTCTATTGCCTTGACTAGATCTCTTTATGGTCATTGGTTCTAAGATGTTGTTATGATCTCTAAAATTCCTTGCTTTGATACCAAATAAAAGTTGCTATGTGGAACAAGTAATATGAATAGTTCTATTAAATTAAAACTTTTATATAATAACAGCAAAAATAAAAAATTATAAAGTAAAGTGCACAAGAAATTTTTATACTGGTTCGAGCTTTGCATTCTACGCCTAGTACCATACTCCATTTGAATTTATTTGCGCCAAAAATGGTCATAAACACCCAGTTGTATGTGAAAGCACAAACCTACGAAAACAACATCCAAATAGAAATATAAGCACTCATATCATAGAATAAATAGTAGAAAATGTAAATGAACATGCAAGTTTTATAGTGATTCGGCAAACTTTGGCTTATGTCTACTCCAATAATCTTTTATTTATGCTGTAAGATTACAAGTACAGTTGTTTTTGCCTTAAATAATTAACGGAGGAAGAGATAAGAAGTGATGAAGGAGACCCGACATCCCTTGCAATGGGCCATGTCTGTTATAATTATAGGTGAAAACGTGCATGGATCGGACTAAACTTCGGTAGAAGAACCTCTAGGCCCATACGACCCGATCCATAAAATTTGGGATTGATCGAACACCAAAAACTAATTTAGGCCGATCATTCCATACCAAATCCAATGGGGATACGATCGTTTTTATAGGGTCTCCCATGCCTCTAGTTCTTTCTTCCAAAGTTTAATGCCATTCCGACCTATAGCTTGTGAGATATCGATCGATCTTCGCTGTATTGACTAAAAAGTAGATCATAGGATACCAATCCACGCTTCTTCCTTTTGAGTTGTGATCAATCATGTGGGTTCCCTATGATTCTAGCTACTTGCTTTCCAAATTTGGTGCAGTTCCGACCTACCATCTATGAGATATCGCGTTTTCTGTAAAACTACGGATCATTATGCTGATTTGTATTATCATTCCGATAAAGATCGGCCCCTTTTCCAATATTTGGGAGTTTTGAGCTACAATCGATCATGGGGGTTCTCCATGATGTAAGCTACTTGCTCCCCAAATATAATGCAATTCTGACGTACTATTTGTGAGATATCACATTTTTTGTAAAACTAAGGATCGTTATGCTAATTTCTACGATCGTTCCAATAACGATCGGCCTCTTTTCCAAGATGTCATCCTTTTGAGCTACGATCAATCATGGGGGTGCTCTATGATGTAAGCTACTTTCTTTTTAAATTTTATTCAATTCTGACATAACGTTTGTGAGATATCGCATTTTTCGTAAAACCATTGATCGTTATGCTAATTTGTACGATCGTCCTCTTTTCCAAGATTTCATCCTTTTGAGCTACAATTGATCATAGTGCTCCATGATGTAAGCTTCTTTCTGACATACTGTTTGTGAGATATCGCATTTTCCGTAAAACTGTGGATCATTATGGCTAATTTGTACGATCTTTCCAGTAACGATCGGCTTCTTTTCCAAGCTTTGGGAGTTCTATCATGCAATCGTTTTTGTGGGCTCTAATCTTTAATATATTGGTAATCTGAAAGTTTCAACTGCATTGGTTTTGTAGTTGAGATACTGATCGATCTTCGTCTGTTTATGTTGTTTTATGGATCGTTCTGGATCGATCCATATAAATTCTTCATTTGTCTGTAACTTGAGATACAAACTTCGATTGACTTGAAATTGGAAATGTAGCCTCATGGGGCCTTCCTTGTCACTTATATTGATTCCAGCTTGATTGGGTTCTGGTACGAATCCACCCAACTATTGTCCATAGTTCCAAATATCATCGATTTTGGAGCCTGATAACCGTCTCTCCGAGCTTCCTGCCTTGATGATCACAGAGGTCATTCAGCCATCTTTTATGATAAACTGCCTGGTCAAAAGGCGGTATAACATTTTCTTCCCAAAACTTGCCTTGCGATGGGAAGGCGCGTTTTGAATTGCTTAAAGTCCAATGTTGGAAACCCGTTGATGACCTTTGAACAAATATGTCATCTTGCCTGATTATTAGTAACGGTTGTTTGGGACTGTTGATCATATTCGTAGCTTTCCCAGGCTAATGATAATTGCATGGCATCGAGTGTCTGTTTGAGGTGAAATGCAATCGTTTGAGATCAAGCGCCCATTGGAGGCGAAATGCGATCGTTAGAGATCGTGTGCTTGTTCGAGGCGTAATGTGAAATAGCTCGAGATCGAGTGCTTATTCGAGGCGTAATGTGATCGTTCTAGATCGAGTGTCGTTCGGGGTGAAATGTAATCGTTCAAGATCGAGGCCGTTCGAGGTGAAATGTGATTGTTTGGATGGGACTCAAAATTATTAGTGTTGGATTTCACTTTTGAGCGAGTTTTGTAATCATAATATTCAACTATTAAAATTTAGTCCAAGTACTAAAAGAAAAAAAAAAGAAAAACTAAACACAACAATGCATGCCTCGTTGGGTGTGATAGTTCATTGTCATCTCAGGGCATGCCTAGAGACGTTCTCGACCTCGTACATGTGCAAGTGACTTAGCCATTTTTTTATGGAGTTTATTATTTATTCCTTGCCATTCCGATCAATTGATGATAAGTTGACACCTCGATCAATGGCAGTTCTCGTTCAATGTGATGGTGGATGCTCCTATCCACCGTCGCTGCCCGAGTTCTTACATATTGTGGTAGCCTACCATTTCGAACATGTTCCTCAATCTCATCCTTTAAGAGTCTGTAGTCGTTTGTACTATGCCCGTCTAGCTCAGGGAACAGACATCATTTTTATGATTTATTTTCATTGTTTGTAGGCTCTCTCCTCATTATTCTTCGATAGGGGATCTGACCCCAGTATCCAGATATATCTGTTCTAGTGTCTCAGTCAATTCCATGTAAGAGGTGAATATCGGCTTCCTTCGTGGTTGCTTTGATCCATCAGACTCATCCTCTGCTTTTCGTTTTCCTTTATCCTTGTTTAAACCTTCCCTGGGCGGGCCTCTGCCTTTAACCGCATAAACTTCTGCTTCCTCTCTTCCCTCTCTATCAACTTTCCTATCTTCCTATCGTAGAAACCTTTCTGCTTCATAGTAAAATTCCCCGAGATCCATTAGTGGATCCCGTTCCAAAGATATCCTGAAATTCGAGTTATCCGTAAACCCTAACATTACCGCCATTGAAACCATCGATGGATCTGGTCGATCCATCGAAGCTACTACTACATTGAACTCGGTTAAGAAATCCCTTAGTGATTCTCCTTTCCACTGCTTCATCGATGTTAAAGTCATCACACTCTTAGATCTTGTGATGTGGACTTAACATTGCCTCATAATCCTTTCAGTTAATTCCGTGCATGTGCTAATAGAGCTGCTTTCCAATTGTTTGAACAATAATGCAACTATATCCATCAAGCACAAGAGGAAACTCTATGCCATGACTTCCTTCGATGCCTCCGGTACTTATATGTGTCTCATGTATCTCGTCAGATGAACAACGAGATCCATTTTTCCATCATATGTCTTAGGCGTTGGTAGTTTGAACTCTGGTGGATTCCTAACTTGTCTGATATACGAATCGAAGGGACTCCTATTTACATCTTCCACATCCCTATTTACAATTTGTAACACCCCGCCTTTTCGCACGCTTTAAATCGACGATAAACCACACACGTCAGACTTAAAACATACAAAAGGGCGGATTGTTTAGGGGGTAAATAAGAAAAATAGAGAAGAAAAAAACAAAATAAAATCTTGCAGCGGAACGATAAAATATAATAATCAAATATACAGTTCATGAAGTTGTTTATAAAATATTTGATTATACTTATACAACATATATCAGAGTTACACATACCAATAACAATGCAGCGGAACAATATGAATGTAGTGGAATATTATAATAAATAATAATACCATCGTCTTCTCCTCTAGAATACAGTCTTCCAAATCCTGAAATGCTCGGTCTGACCCGAGCGAATTGAAAAACAAAACACTCGAGTCGGAACTAAAAGATCTTATGTAAGTTGAATCAACAAGGATAAATATGAGTGCAGTAACTTAAGAGATGCTCGGGATTCACATCTCCTAAAGATCCATTAAACTATTTACTATGTAGTATATTTCGCTATTATAATAGTGTCTAATTGTAAAATAAACTTACTTTTTTCTTAGCATTAAGGGGTTACCCATGTAGCCCTTAACATGTATAGTCCCAGTAGTCCATCCAATATCATAGTCCCTCCTGATCGGGAAGCCACCAGAGGATACCACACGGGATACGGGAGAAAACCAAACTCGTACAAGGCGCAATAGGGTATGTGACACGGCACAACTAGGCAATGCCAGGGTAGATATACCAATTACGCTTCCGGGTCGGTGGTAAGCGTAGCCGCAGCTACCGCCCACCTCGAGCCACACCCCCAAATAAAAAATCAAAAGTGGCCACCGAATCAATCCAAAAGTCAAAGTAAAATATCGAAGGGATGTGTCCGATCAAAGGTGCTGTCTCAATTAACCCATCGATCGCTCCTATTTTAGCCACCTTATGCCAACTCACGGGAGTTGGGTCCACGTATTTACCTCAAAGAAAACGCCGCCGCCATCCTACTTCATTCTGGAATCTCCACCCTATACACGGTTGTTAAAGTGGTTTTCGGAGTTGGTAGAGAGTATGACAACTTCCGACCCCGGTCTCTTCAACAATCAATCGTTATTATAACACCGCGGTCTTTTCAAAATAGTTTATACTTTAAAACCAGAATATGATATCTCTTTTCAAAACCATATAAATACGATATCATTTTCCACTTTTAAAACCAAATCAATATGATATCATTTCAATATATCCTTTTTCTAAAACTATACCACTTTAAAATTTATAATATCTCGAAACCGTACATTTGAATTATAACTCTTCAAAACATAATACTTCGAAATCCATAGCTTTAAAAGCATAACTTCCAAGACTTAAATGGTTTGGATATTCAAACAGTATATAACATAAAATGGTTTGAATTTAAAATTACTTTATAAAGTAAATAATTTCCACGACTTTAGAATTTTATTCTCTTTAAATTAAGTCTAAATCCATAAATTTTAAATTCACTTTTAGTTTCAATAAACCACTTCAGTTTCAATATATTTCAAACTTTGAGTATTAAATAATTAGAAACTAAGGTTGGAAATTTCTATTCAACAATACCATGTCCTATTATTTAGTTTGAAATATTGGCATAATAAATCCATAATCATTTAAATAAAACTCAAATTACCAATAACTATATATTTCCTTCAATTTATTTATACTAGAAATAATCATTTAATTCATCTTGAAAAAAATTTCAGTTATAAGTATAATACCTTTTAAAATTTCAAGTTAATAAGTTCTACATCAACTTATGGAGTTTAACCCTTAAATAAGCTCAATTCCAAATAAATACCCAATTTACCTTTCAATCTTAATTTATTTAAATCATTAAAACTCTATATATATTCAATACCTTAAACATGTACTTAACCATATAATATAAAATAATCAAACTCCGTCATTCAACTTATTTATTTTATTTAACAAATTTATACAATAGCTTGAATTCAATAATTTAACTATATATGTATATAAAATATAATATTTATATAATATCAAAATTTAATATTTATTTCCCGTATCCTATCCGAACCATAGAAATCATTTTCAATATATATATATATATATATATATATATATATATATATATATATATATATATATATATATAGACCGCGGTGCCTGTATAAAATTTTCTATCCTATGGTCAAGTGATACATATATTTATCATTTCGATCCGTAATTTAAAATAAAAATTACGGTTATATATCATTTCAAATCGCAATCCCGCATGAAATGAAAATGCATAATAACTTGTAGTTTATAACAATATAAAATACAGTATCCAATCATCCAATATCAACCATCAACCATTTATCACAATCATCATCAAATTCAAACAATCGCATCAACATAGAACGGATAATAAACAACAGGTATTAAATTGCAGTTTATATTCAATAATAAATTAAATAACTGTTTAACTGGCAGTTTATATGCAATGAATAATTAATTAACAATTTAACTGGCAGTTTAAATGCAATGAGTAAATTAAATAGCAATTTAATTCAAATAAGTGAAATTTACTGAGATGATGATTAAAAATATGCCAAACAAGCATAAATAAATTTTAAATCATATCATATATCAATTTAACAAACATAAGAAATTTTAGAAATTGTGAGTGGGTTAAAACACTCACCTTTTGAATTTAAATTCAATTTAAACCCATAATTGCACGGTCTCCAAATTCGTCCAAACTAGCGTCCAAATGTATGGAATTCAGATATGATCCTAGCGGAGGAAACCGCGCGTGAAATGGACTAAGTATGAAAAAGTTATCAAGATTTTTAACGTTGAAATTAAAATTAAAATTAAAAAAAACTTACTCTCTTCAAATGGACACGTCATCCCATGTTGTCCATGCGTAACGCACGCCCCAGGCATGAATCAGAAACCCTATCTCTACACAAAACGTTCGAACCGAGCTTACAGCCGCCACCTCCTCTGAATTTTCTCGACCACCACGCGCGTCGTCCTAATGATCAGGATACACCGCTGTCCCCAGCACCTCAGGCCAACCCCATGGACCCCACGTGCGACCCTGGAACCACCTCCTCCACCACGAGGCCGCCGCCCATAGATGACCAATTTCTGATGAATCGTGGTGATGTTTGCAATGATTAGCCGTATGGATATGAAGCCCATGACCCCCTCTTCGCTGTAGTACACCCCGATCGTTGCGAGATCGACGATCTACCGTTGAATCCACATATACACATACGGACGGCCGAGAAGATAACAATGATTTCTGAACAAACCGAAACCCGAATCGAAAAATGAACAGTACCAAGAGATTACGCAAGTCAAGAGCTTCAACATATATTTTTTCCAGATTTTTCTGAGGACTTTGAATTTTATGCTTTGGATTTGATTTGCAATTGGATCTGAAAATATAGAATTTTGTCTGCCATTGAGGAAGAGGAAGAATAGAATGAATTTACATACAGACAAATGAGAATTAGGGATGCTAGGGTTTATAGCAGGATATTTATAGGCAAACTGGAATAGAATAGATGGATCGGGTTGAATATACGCACTAACGACAAAGTGGCCCAAAAAGACCGTTTCGACTCCGGAATGAAATTGGGTCAACCCATATATCAAAATAGATGTTTTTAAATATTCTAAACACAATGGAAAAGGTTTCAGGTTCAAATTGCATCGTATGAAGTTATGCTAAAATCAATAATTTTCAAATCGATTTCAATTGATTTCAATTTCTTTTATTTCAAGGCGTTTCGAGTCCGTACGATCAAACGACAAGTTCGATCGTTACGAAACTTGAAATCCAACAATAATTCACCATTACGGATCCGATGAAACTGGTTTCGTCGAAATTCGAGTCAGTGGCCAAAATGTCTATTTTTCCATTAATTAAATAAATTTAAAATAAATAAATTAAATCAAATTTCCCGTTTAAATTCTGAAATTTGCAATCTTTATCACTTTATAATTTATACAAAAGTTTAAACAAGTTTAGATGTCAATTTAAAGTTGATAAATCTATCAATTGCAGTGTCAATCTTCAATTTCAACATATTCAAAATTATAAATTAAATTTCCAAAATTTATATTAAATTAAATAAATCAATGATTATTCCACCCATAAATTTCAAATAGATGGAATTAATATTGGATTCAAAACCTATTATTCTAATATTCTTAGATTTCATTTAAATCTCTATAAACGTAATATTTAGATGTTTAATTTCATTTATTTTCAATTTAATAAATCCAGTTATTTATAATTACTTACAATACATTGCTTTAAACCTGATTTCAATCCTTCCATTCTCTATTAAACCTTTCTATAATCATAGTTAATATTTGTTTTACATCCATTACATTCATGCTCTCATTCCATTCTTTACTTATTGACTATCATATTTCCATTTACTATCTTTTGGTCAATTTCACACGTTATTTGAGATTAAAGTCTCAATTAAACTTATTTATTTTGATTTCATTGCCATATTACATCACTTATTGTTTTACAAATAAACTACATTGCAATTCATCCTATTTCCTTCATATCTGGTGACTATTGCCTTAAATTCTCATTAATATACATTGAGGTTCATTAAATTCTAAATTGACTCCCATTTTAATTATTGCAATAATTACTATCTTTACTTCCAATTCCAATAATACAGAAATTACCAATTTTATTTTCAACAATTCCCAATTAATAGATATTCTATTATTCAATCAAACTGCCCTATTATAGATAATATTACATTATTGAATCAATTATCAATTTATGGGAAGAATTATTATTGGCTTACTCTTATCCCATTAACAATTACCATCTTATTCCTATTTCCAATTAACATAGAAATAAATTTCATTCACTTACAAATAAATTCATTTCTTATAGATTTCCTTCCAATTAATTTAAAATTTATTTCTATAAATTGATTTGATTTAATTGCCAAATATATATACATTAATTACTATTAAATGTCCTCAATAATTTATTTATTTTGTTTCCAACTTCTATTTCATCGATTACTGCCTTATAAATAACTTACTCTTCTCTTCAATTTACATTCACCTTTCCGTTATTATATTTATTTATCATTAAGTTAACCTTTACTTCCTTTTATAAGTTATTACTTCCCAACACAGGTTAAAATTCCATATATACAAATTTTACTTAATCACTGTTTATTATTATGAATTCATTAATTAATTCACTAATTGCCGTTGTTTTCTTATATTTAATTTATTACCAAATATTTCTATTGACACTCCATTATAACCTAAACAGCCGTTTCAGTCAATTTGAATTTGCATTAAATTGGTTATTCATCAACTGCCATTTACATTACTACCTTTATTCACGTACAGTTACAATTTATCAATATGTTATTACAAAGGTAAATTAAATTCTTGTCTTTAATTACTTATTTTATAATTTATATCCAAGTGCAACAATTAGGTTTAATAACCATTTCTACAATTCATTATTAACATTTATTTCAATATACATTATAAAAAAAATTATTCCTTCGAATTTGATTTCAAAAATCTAATTAAGTTAACAAATTTTATTTATCAAAATTTATGGGTCGTTATACTCTCCCCCACTCAAAACATTTCATCCCCGAAAAGATACAGAAGGGAAAAGAAGAATTTTAATATATATTATTCAATACATTATATCATAACAATAAGTTTACAGAATAGGACAATTTAAATAAAATATATAGATTTACAACCAATTAATCCCTTTATACTTAAATTAATAAAGTTTCGAAACGTTTTTCAAAAATTTTCTAAGTCTAAAATTTACGGAAATTTTTGGCAGAGTCTCCTTTGTACGGGGAGTCTCGGAAGAAAATATAATATCAAATATAACAAAATACAACATATATTTTTCAAAATAATATATATCCCAACACGGGAAAATAATGTAATAACGCTATAAACCATAATCTGAAAATGTACTTATTTGTTAGGCAATTAACGCTTATTTTATGGAACCAAAAGCAGTAGCAATTGCTTCCCTACCCTGCATTTCACTTATATAATCCAAAAGGTTAACAATTATATAAGATGAAATATTTAAAGTGGTTTCAACCATCAACAAACAAATCAATACAACATCAAACACTTGCAACAAGGCATACAACCATAAAATCAATCATTTATGCATATCAAACAAAACAAATAGTTGTTCGGGTTCACAACTTTAAATTATACAGAATGAAGAATAAACTACTAAGTGTACCCTTCACTCAACAGTCTTAGGTGAAACTAAATGGATTATTCATACATCCAATTTTTTTTAAAGTTTCCTTACCCAAACAATCATAAACCAAAATAAACAACCATTTAAACAATATTTCCATTTCATTCTTATTAATTTCATTTCATACATTTTTTGTTTGATTTCCTTTTATTTATACAATGATTTATCTTTTTAATTTACATTTATTTCTAACAAACTTTTAATTTCATTTACTCATTCAATGTTTGTTTCATTTATTTTCACTTATTACTTACAATTATTCATTTTCATTAACTCAGGTCATGCCAGTTCCTTTTATTTCATTATAATTATTCATTCATTTATTATTGCATGACCTCATTTATTAACATTCATTTATCAATGGTATTCATGTCCCATTCAATTTCTTAGCATTTCCATTTTATTTACTTAAGTTTACAATCATCTATTTGTAATACTTACCTTTAATTATATTTACATATAGTAAAATTTCAATTATAACTTAAGTTTATAACATTAAATTCTCATTTATAACAACAAATTCATTGAATACTTTCATTACCTCATGCTTTACTTGTAAGATTTTCCATTACATTTTCTTATTAACATTGTAACTTTTATTATATGGTAAGTTATATATATGCTTTAAGATTGTAATTGAAAATTATACAAATTTATCTCATTTCTTTTAATTTAGTCTAATATTCAATAATTTAGTATATCCTTTGCTTTTATTGATTATAAATTTCAACTTCCCTGTTATTTCATTTATAACCTATCATTTAATCTCTTATTTTAATTAGAGGTTTCAATTATAAATTAGTTACACTTCATTTCACTACAATAAGTGAAACTATTAGTTAATGGAAACTTAAGAATTTAGATACCGGGTTAATTTCAAATCATTTTTAAAATAATAGATAAATGTATACTTACAATTTATATCCAACTATATTTAAAACAATTCAAGATTTACATTTGTTTATCAAAAATGAGTTTGCAGTAAAACCACTACAATGGTCTTCCCACTTCGAAACTCGAAAATGAATGTCGATGATGCGTGCACTCATCACCGAAATTATTTATTAGCGACAAAGAGGGTAGTACAGAAATTTTTCTTTTCGAAATTCCTTTTTAAAACAATCCTTTCAATTTATATTGAAATATTCGTATCAGAAAATACTTATAAACAATACTATTATATTCCAAAATTATTCGAAAGAAATTTTCAAAAATCCCAGAACTAAAGCTCTAAAATTTCCAATTTTATTTATTTTATTTTCAATCTTATTTCACTGTTATGTATAAATTTCATTAACTAACAACCAATATAATACAACCAAATATAACCTTTATAAAAATTTACTTTATATATATAGAGAAAATATAATAGGCAAAAATTATTTCATTCACCTATATTAAAACCAAATATTATGTCGGTCTGTCCTATTAAGTGTTTAGAAATCCCTATTGATGGCATAGTGTCCCATGCACCAACCATAATTTATAAATATAAAACGGAACAGATTAACACAATATTAAAACCTTTTTATACACTAACAAATACGCTCTCTCATATATATACACTCAGCGACTCCCATAGGGTATTACTACCCTATTAATAAAGAGTCAGACCCCACAAAGCTAAGGCTCATCGCTGAACCAAAGCTCTGATACCAGATGTAACATCCCGCCTTTTCGCATGCTTTAAATCGACAATAAACCACACACGTCAGACATAAAACATACAAAAGGGCGGATTGTTATGGGGTAAATAAGAAAACAGAGAAGAAGAAACAAAATAGAATCTTGCAGCGGAACGATAAAACACAATAATCAAATATTCAATTATACTTATACAACATATATCAGAGTTACACATACCAATAACAATGCAGCGGAACAGTGTGAATGTAGTGGAATATTATAATAAATAATAATAATATCTTCGTCTTCGTCCTCCAGAGTACGGTCTTCCAAATCCTGAAATGCTCGGTCTGACCCGAGCGAATTGAAAAACAAAACATACGAGTCAGAACTAAAAGATCTTATGTAAGTTGAATCAACAGGAATAATTATGAGTGCAGTAACTTAAAAGATGCTCGGGATTCACATCTCCTAAGGATCCATTAAACTATTTACTATGTAGTATATTTCGCTATTATAATAGTGTCTAATTGTAAAATAAACTTACTTTTTTCTTAGCATTAAGGGGTTACCCATGTAGCCCTTAACATGTATAGTCCCAGTAGTCCATCCAATATCATAGTCCCTCCTGATCGGGAAGCCGCCAGAGGATACCACACGGGCTATGGGAGAAAACCAAACTCGTACAAGGCGCGATAGGGTAGGTGACACGGCACAACTAGGCAATGCCAGGGTAGATATACCAATTACGCTTCCGGGTTGGTGATAACTTGTTGCCGCAGCTACCGCCCACCTCGAGCCACACCCCCAAATAAAAAATCAAAAGTGGCCACCGAATCAATCCAAAAGTCAAAGTAAAATATCGAAAGGATGTGTCCGATCAAAGGTGCTACCTCGATTAACCCGTCGATCGCTCCTGTTCTAGCTACCTTATGCCAACTCACAAGAGTTATGTCCACGTATTTACCTCAAAGAAAACGCCGCCACCATCCTACTTCATTCTGGAATCTCCACCGCGTACACGGTTTTTAAAGTGGTTTTCGGAGTTGGCAGAGAGTATGACAACTTTCGATCCCGGTCTCTTCAACAACCAATCGTTATTATAACACCGCGGTCTTTTCAAAATAGTTTATACTTTAAAACCAGAATATAATATCTCTTTTCAAAACCATATAAATACGATATCATTTTCCACTTTTAAAACCAAATCAATATGATATCATTTCAAATATATCTTTTTTTCTAAAACTATACCACTTTAAATTACAATATCTCGAAACCATACATTTGAATTATAACTCTTCAAAACATAATACTTTGAAATCCATAGCTTTAAAACCATAACTTCCAAAACTTAAATGGTTTGGATATTCAAACAGTATATAACATAAAATGGTTTGAATTTAAAATTACTTTATAAAGTAAATAATTTCCACGACTTTAGAATTTTATTCTCTTTAAATTAAGTCTAAATCCATAAATTTTAAATTCACTTTCAGTTTCAATAAACCACTTCAGTTTCAATATATTACAAACTTTGAGTATTAAATAATTAGAAACTAAGGTTGGAAATATCTGTTCAACAATTCAATGTCCTATTATTTAGTTTGAAATATTTGCATAATAAATTCATAATCATTTAAATAAAACTCAAATTGCCTATAACTAAATATTTCCTTCAATTTATTTATACTTGAAATATTCATTTAATTCATCTTGAAAAAATTTCTGTTATAAATATCATACCTTTTAAAATTTCAAGTTAATAAGTCCTACATCAATTTATGGAGTTTAAGCCTTAAATAAGCTCAATTCCAAATAAATTCCCAAATAAATTCCCAATTTACCTTCCAATCTTAATTTATTTAAATCATTAAAACTCTATATATATTCAATATCTTAAACAAGTACTTAACCATATAATATAAAATAATCAAACTCCATTATTCAACTTATTTATTTTATTTAACAAATTTATACAATAACTTGAATTCAATAATTTAACTATATATGTATATAAAATATAATATTTATATAATATCAAAATTTAATATTCATTTAGCCGTATGCTATCCGAAACATAGAAATCATTTTCAAAATATTTATATATGTAGACCACGGTGCCTGTATAAAATTTTCTATCCTATGGTCAAGTGATACGGATATTTATCATTTCAATCCGTAATTTAAAATGAAAATTACGGTTATATATCATTTCAAACCGCAATCTCGCATGAAATGAAAATGCATAATAACTTGCAGTTTATAACAATATAAAATACAGCATCCATTCATCCAATATCGACCATCAACCATTTATCACAATCATCATCAAATTCAAACAATAGCATCAATATAGAACGGATAATAAACAACAGGTATTAAATAGCAGTTTATATTCAATAATAAATTAAATAACTATTTAACTGGCAGTTTATACGCAATGAATAATTAATTAACGATTTAGCTGGCAGTTTAAATGCAAAGAATAAATTAAATAGCAATTTAATTCAAATAAATGAAATTTACTGAGATGATGATTAAAAATATGACAAACAAGCATAAATAAATTTTAAATCACATCATACATCAATTTAACAAACATAAGAAATTTTAGAAATTGTAAGTGGGTTAAAACACTCACCTTTTGAATTTAAATTGAATTTAAATTCAATTTAAACCCAAAATTTCACAACCTCCAAATTCGTCCAAACCAACGTCCAAATGTCTGAAATTCAGATATGATCCTAGCGGAGGAAACCGCATGTGAAACGGACTAAGTATGAAAAAGTTATTAATATTTTTAACATTGAAATTAAAATTAAAATTAAAAAAAAAACAAAACTTACTCTCTTCAAATGGACACGTCATCCCTTGTTGTCCATGCATAACGCATGCCCCAGGCATGAATCAGAAACCCTATCTCTACGCAAAACGTTCGAACTGAGCTTACAACCACCAACTCCTCTGAATTTTCTCGGCCACCACGCGCGTTGTCCTAATGATCAGGATACACCACCGTCCCCAGCACCTCAGACCGCCCCCATAGACCCCACGCGCGACCCTGGAACCACCTCCTCCACCACGAGGCCGCCACCCATAGATGACCAATTTCCGGTGAATCGTGGTGATGTTTGCGATGATTAGCCGTATGGATCTGAATCCCATGACCCCCTCTTCGCTGTAGTACACCCCGTTCGTTGCGAGATCGACGATCTACCGTTGAATCCACATATACACATATGGACGACCGAGAAGAAAAAAATGATTTCTGAACAAACCAAAACCTGAATCGAAAAACGAACATTACGAGGAGATTACGCTAGTCGAGAGCTTCAACATATATTTTTTGCAGATTTTTCTGAGGACTTTGAATTTTATGCTTTGGATTTGATTTGCAATTGGATCTGAAAATATAGAATTTTGTCTGCCATTGAGGAAGAGGAAGATAGAGAATAGAATGAATTTATGTACAGACAAATGAGAATTAGGGAGGCTAGGGTTTATAGCAGGATAATTATAGGCAAACTGGAATAGAATAGCTGGATAGGGTTGAATATACGCGCTAACGACAAAGTGGCCCAAAAAGCCCACTTCGACTCCGGAATGAAATTGGGTCAACCCATATATCAAAATAGATGTTTTTAAATATTTTAAACATAATGGAAAAGCTTTCAGGTTCAAATTGCATCGTATGAAGAAGTTATGCTAAAATCAATATTTTTCAAATCGATTTCGATTGATTTCAATTTCGTTTATTTCAAGGCGTTTCGAGTCCGTGCGATCAAACGACAAGTCCGATCGTTATGAAACTTGAAATCCTAAAATAATTCACCGTTACGGATCCGATGAAACAGGTTTCGTCGAAATCTGTGTTAGTGGCCAATATGTCTATTTTTCCATTAATTAAATAAATTTAAAATAAATTAATTAAATCAAATTTCCCGTTTAAATTCTGAAATTTGCAATCTTTATCACTTTATAATTTATACAAAAGTTTAAACAAGTTTAGATGTTAATTTAAAGTTGATAAATCTATCGATTGCAGTGTCAATCTTCAATTTCAATATATTCAAAATTATAAATTAAATTTCCAAAATTTCTATTAAATTAAATAAATCAATGATTATTCCATCCATAAATTTCAAATAGATGGAATTAATATTAGATTCAAAACCAATTATTGTAATATTCTTAGATTTCATTTAAATCTCTATAAACGTAATATTTAGATGTTTAATTTCATTTATTTTCAATTTAATAAATCCAGTTATTTATAGTTACTTACAATACATTGCTTTAAACCTGATATCAATCCTTCCATTCTCTATTAAACCTTTCTATAATCATAGTTAATATTTGATTTACATCCATTACATTCGTGCTCTCATTCCATTCTTTACTTATTGACTATCATATTTCCATTTACTATCTTTTGATCAATTTCACACGTTATTTGAAATTAAAGTCTCAATTAAACTTATTTATTTTAATTTCATTCCCATATTACATCACTTATTGTTTTACAAATAAACTACATTGCAATTCATCATATTTCCTTCATATCTGGTGACTATTGCCTTAAATTCTCATTAATATACATTAAGGTTCATTAAATTCTAATTGACTCCCATTTTAATTATTACAATAATTACTATCCTTACTTCAAATTCCAATACTACAGAAATTACCAATTTTATTTTCAATAATTCCCATTTAATAAACTTTCCATTCTATTATTCAATCAAACCGCCCTATTATGGATAGTATTACATTATTGAATCAATTATCAATTTATGGGAAGAATTATTATTGACTTGCTCCTATCACATTAACAATTACCATTTTATTCCTATTTCCAATTAATATAGAAATAAATTTCATTCACTTACAAATAAATTCATTTATTATAGATTTCCTTCCAATTAATTTAAAATTTATTTCTATAAATTGATTTGATTTAATTGCCAAATATATATATATACATTAATTACTATTAAATGTCCTCATTTATTTTGTTTCCAACTTCTATTTTATCAATTACTGCCTTATAAATAACTTACTCTTCTCTTCAATTTACATTCACCTTTCCGTTATTATATTTATTTATCATTAAGATAACCATTACTTCCTTTTATAAGTTATTACTTCCCAGCAGGTTAAAATTCCATATATAAATTTTTACCTAATCACTATTTATTATTATGAATTCATTAATTATGTAACAACCTGCATATTTGGACCATTTAAATTGGCAATAATCCACACATGTCAACTTAAATAATACAAAACACGAATCATTATGGGATTATAAATACGTAAATGTAAATGAGAATCAATACAACATCACAGTGACAGAACAGTCATAGAATAATGCAGCGGAAAATACATCGTCATAATAGCAGTTCATGAAGCTACTACATAAAGTACAACAATGTCAAAACAAAAGGTGACTGAAAGGAAATACATAGAAATACAAAAATGTCCAACAGACACGGACATCAATACTGAAATGGAAATAGACCGATAAAGATAAATGCTAAGTCTTCAACATCTTCAACCAACCTTGATTAGCAAACTGGATAGCTTCAGACTGACCCGAGCATATACAAAAAGGAAACACTCGAGTCAGGACTCAAAATCTTATACAGGATAATCAAGTGCAGGGAATAAAGTACATAACTCAAAGATGTATAAAATAACATCTCTAAGGATCCGATAAACTATCTATATATATAGTAGAATACGATATGTAGATAATGTCTAATTGGTAAAGTACGATATTAAAATAGCGTTAAGGCGTTACCCTAATTCCCCTTAACACATTTTATAATGCCATAGTCTATACAGCACCGTAAACCCCACCGTAAACTAGTGGTTATCAGAGGGTACCCCATAGGTATAACACAAAACAAAACGTAGTGGTCGCGAATAGGATAATCAGTATGACAAGGTACATGAGGCGATACCAACTAAGATACTAGTAGTTGCGTGATCCGGACTGATGTTGAGCATAGTAGCTACTATCTCAACACCGCGAAACAACACTCCCAAATCAAGGGGTGCACCCAAATCGAATCCCAAAAGTAATAGATATGGTATCGAAGAAGCGTGTCCGCTAGAGGTTGCGATCCTCAATGGCCCGGCGCGGCTCCTGTTTTAGTCATGTCAGGGGTCATCCAATATCGTTCTCTTTCTTCAGTCAACGCGTTCACCAAACCATCCACTTCATTCTGGATCAACACTTCGCGCATAATAGTTATTAAAGTGGTTTTCGGTATCGACAGAGAGTATGTCCATTCCCGATCCCGGTCTTTTTAATAACTACGTATTTATTACCCGATGGTCGGTTAAATTAACGCTTAAACAAATCAAAGTCCAAAAGTCAAGGTGCAAATTTGACTTCCAAAATTTGACATTTCAAAATTCAGTTTATTTTAGATATTTTAAAACATATTTCCGGATGTAATTTTTAGTTCAAACATTTGAGCTGACAATTTAAAATTAAGTATTCAAGTTCGATTTAATAAGGTCTAAATGTCGCTTATTAAATTTAGTTCACAATCAACGAATTAAATTTAATGCTAAACTTAGTTTAAATTATTAAATCAAATTCTATTCATTTCGCTTCATGTTTACATCCACTATTATCATAAATTCGATTAAATCAATTTCATTAACTAAATTCCTTTCTATCCAACTTCATTTGATTTATTTACCAATTCAATTAAATTTCTAAACAAAGAAGTCCATTTCCATTTACAATGTCCTGATTTGATTAATTCGTTAAATTTAAAATCATTTTAAGTTTAAATAATCACTAAGTTATATCCATAAAACTTTGGTTAGTTTTTGTATTCTTCTTAAGTCAAATTTTCTAAATTTCCAAATAAAATTTATAACATGTTCCAAATCTATTTAATTAAAACCGAGTTTTAATCTAAACCTAACAAATTTAATAAATTTTTAAGTTATCAAATTCTAAAACTTACTTGTTTCTAAATCTCATTTCAACAAATTTGCCAATTCATTTTTTATTTAATTACATAGGTTTATTAATCCGTTTCAATTTAATCCATTAATTTTACTTCAATCTAATCCCTAAAATTTATCTCAATTAAATCCGTGAAATCTATTTCAGTTACATCCATTAAAACCCTTACCAAATTTCCAACCAATTGTTAAGTTCATTCCTTAATTTAAAATATATTTCCATTTCGAAAATGGTTTTGTTGACCAATCGGGTTTCTTATTTTTATTTTCTATCCTAGGCCAAGTAGTTTAATTAGGTATTTATCATTTCAACCCAATTTTATTCAATATAAAACAAAGCATAGCAAAGGGAACTTGCAGTGTGATAACTAGGACGGTGTTAAAGTAAATAAACAAGCAATAGCAACCATACATAACAATTTAACAATTTATTAAATAATCCCGAAATAATCGTATTAACTTACATTTGTTATTTATGCAAATTAATATAATTATTCCTAGAATCCACACTATCGTTTCATGCAGATTAAAGATTATTACATTAAGGTTTTCACTTGGTGTCTATTATCAAATTACTACATCAATCATACATTCAATGGTTCAAAGTGTAGTTAACGCTATTTCTACGCGATGATTTATTTAACATTTAAAGGGGTCAAGTTCAACATATATAATCAATTTTAAATTGTTAACTATCCTATATCAATATTAATTTCATGTTAAATTTCACTTAGGTTAACAACCAAATTCAACATCACTTAACAATTTTAGTGTCACAACTATTTGTCGTAAACTAACAATATTCAAATTTAACTTGCATAGCGTTTTACAAATTTTATTTTAACAATTCTAACAATCCACAAATTAACATCCAAATTAATATAAACAACAGTTATCACTTGATTATCATAGCATAATAGATTTGAGTCGTGAATAAAATATTCACCTTTTTGTTGCGGTGAGAATTGATAAGAAAAGGGCACGCAGACGGGAGACACGAACAAAGATAAGCACGAACTACAACTGAAATTCAAACAAGGAAGTTATTCGACAATCGATTGACGTATATATATATATAACACTTGTATATATAAAACGTACCAAAACAAGTCGGGATGAGAGCGAATGAGCCGAAGCGATGTCCTAAGAATCCGGAGCAGTGGCTGAAACAACACGCAAAGTTTATTAAAACACTTGCTGTTCATAAACAACATGCAAAGTTTCTAAAATATATATATATATATATATATATATATATATATACATACACTGCTAATCTTAAACTAACGGAAAACCATTGTATATTTATAAACTATTACGTAAAACGAAAACTTCTAAAACAAGTCAGAAAACGCAGGTACAAAATTATGAAACCAAGTTTATGCAAACAGTCATGTACCCAAAATTTATAAAACACTGCCGTATAAACTATATACTTTACTAAACAAACTAAAGTTTTATATAATAACAACTCGTATACCTATAATAACAACTCATATAATAACAAACTAAACTATATAACTCCACTAACCCACTACTGTAGTCACTATTTATACACTGCACGGTGACATGCTGATGGAGCGGAGCGGGGCAAAGGCCGGGGATGCAGAGGAGGGGGAAGTGGCGTAGGTGAGCAGCTGGTGCAGTGGAGGAGCGGACTGTGGCTGGGCTTGGAGGGGTTTGAGGTCGGTGTGCGAACGGGGATGGTAGGGGGACATGCGAACTGCATGGGGTAGGAACTTGGGCCGGTAGTGGGTTGGAGGGAGAGGCGACGTGCTGGGGTTGGTGGAGCAGTGGGACGGAGTTCGTGATGCGGGTGGCCGAGCGTGGTAATGAGCAAGGGAGGGGAGGCGGGCTTGGTGGAAGGACTGCGTGGGTTTGCAGTGGGTAGTGGCAGTGAGGGGCGGCTGGTGGGGCAGAGGACGTAGGGGGGGCGTGTGGGCATGATGCACGGGGCTGATGGGGTCGTGCGTGGTAAGGGCAAGGGAGGGGAGCTGCTGGTGGGGCGGAGGCCAGGTGGGTCGTGTGGGGGGGGGGGGGGGAAACGTGGATGCATGGGGCATGCGAACAGGGGGGAACCGTGGTTTCATATTTACAGTTAAAAAAAATATAGAGAAAGAAGAAAGGGAGGCGCTGGTAGGGGCCGTGGTTTCATATTTGCATAAGGCGGTTTCATATTTGCAGAAAAAAAAGAGAATATGAAGAGAAGAAGAAAGGAGTTGCAGGGGCATTAATGAAGAATATCACGTACCAAGTTTTGAGGCGAAGTGAAACAACTGATGCTGCAGAGAATTTAATGAAGCAGGGGCATTAATGAAGGCACATATATAGAGAGGGGTTCAGAGTGCACAGTTTAAAAGTAATGATGATTTTCAAAGTAATGGCTATTTAGGTTCCTAAGGCAGCTGAATAGGCTCTAAAATTTTGAATGCTGGGAAGTTTTGTGTACCGGTTTGTGCTGCGTAACGGACCGATTGGCGCTCCGTTAACAATTATAATTTGCAACGCCGAACTCCGATTGACACAAATAAATATACCGTTTTGATCAGCGCGTTGAGACGGACACAACGGTATGAAGATATTGATGGTTTGACACTGTTTGAGAAGTGGTTACTCTTATTTAACCATTTGCATAAGCGAACATTTTAACTAGCAATTAAAAGCGAAATTTGACGAAATGAAATGCGCCGTCAAGTTCAGAATATTTTTCTTATGCAACATTGTGAAAAATATTTGAGTTCGGACGATAGGAAATTTACACATAAGATTTGAACCAAAATGTAAATTCGACGAGCGTAATTTACTTCAATATTTTTCAACGAAATTTGGCGCATGCCTATGTCTATCTAGACGCATTCCAAATGTGAAGTTTGGATAGCAATGGAAGTTGTTTATGAAAATTCGAATTTCTACATAAAATAAGCGATTTTAAAATTTTAAACTGGGTCTGAATTTCAGGGTCATTACAAATTAATTCACTAATTTCCTTTGTTTTCTTATATTTAATTTATTACCCAATATTTCTATTGACACTCCATTATAACCTAAACAGCCGTTTCAATCAATTTGAATTTGCATTAAATTGGTTATTCTTCAACTGCCATTTACATTACTACCTTAATTCACATACAGTTACAATTTATCAATATATTATTACAAAGGTAAATTAAATTCTTGTCTTTAATTACTTATTTTATAATTTATATCCAAGTGCAACAATCAGGTTTAATAACCATTTCTACAATTCATTATTAACATTTATTTCAATATATGTTATAGAAAAATTTATTCCTTCCAAATTTGATTTCAA
The DNA here is from genome assembly GCA_030765085.1 of Allium cepa. Taxonomy (NCBI): domain Eukaryota; kingdom Viridiplantae; phylum Streptophyta; class Magnoliopsida; order Asparagales; family Amaryllidaceae; genus Allium; species Allium cepa. The sequence continues at coordinate 507,367,643 of CM060944.1, read as the reverse complement.
AAATCTAACTAAATTAACAAATTTTATTTATCTAAATTTACGAGTCGTTACACAATTCCTCCTCCTATAGCCCATATGATCGTTTCCGCCAACCTGTCGTTGTCATCCAATCGTAGTCTTCGGTCATTGTCTCCAACCTGCCCCTTAAGTCCATGGGGGAATCATGAAATTTTCTCTTCTGGATGAGCATCCTCATTTTGATCAATGCAAAATTGCACAGAACCATATAGTATCCTGCTTGGGATTGGTCCAACATGATCTGAGGGCATGCCCCTAAGTATGGACCAATCGGCACCGATCGTTCTGGAATGATCGACCCCGATCATTCTTGGTTGATCAGGGGCCGCTCCCTGTTGTTCCACTCCACCTTGCATCCTGTTAGCTTCGTTTCCTTGGTCTCGATTCTGGTTTTCCATAGTTCCTACTACTCCAAGTCCATGATCTATATTTATTGCATTTCCTGCTACTTTATTTCCTTGGTTTTGCGCTCCAACATGTCCAATCTATCGGAGTAGATCCAACATCAAGTCCTTCTAACTCTTCAGCATCCTCTCCTGCATAACATCCATCAATGTTCCCATTTCATCTCTGGTGATGTAGACATATGTTTGATTTGCTCCAGCTCCAGAAGAAGACTCCTGACTCCCTCCATGATGGCTCGTATCCATTAATGGTCTCCTTGTTGATTTCCTAGCCATTGCTTCTAGATCAAAGTATCCAAGCTTCCAAATCTGCAAGTGCACGTACTTCTCAGTGAAAGCACCAAAATGTTTGCCTTAAAAATGGTCACAAATACCCAGTTGCATATGAAAGCACCAATTTTCAAAAACAGTATCCAAATAGAAAGATAAGCATGCAGATCACACAATAAATAGCAGAAAAAGTAAATGAGCACGCAAGTTCTATAGTGGTTCGATAAACTTCGGCCTACGTCCACTCCAATAATCTTTTGTTCATACTATAAGATTACAAGTACAATTATTTTTGTCTTAGAAAATTAAAGGAGGAAGAGATAAGAAGTGATGAAGGAGAGCCAGCAGAAAAAGGTCCCTTGCAATGAGCCAAGTACGCTATATTTATAGATGAAGACGTGCATGAATCGAGCTGAAATTTCGTCAGAAGAACCTCCAGGCCCATACGATCCGACCCACAAAATTTAGAATTGATTGGAGATCAAAAAATAATTTAGGTCGATCGTTCCATACTAACTCTAATGGAGTTGCGGTCGTTTTTATGGTGTCCCCCATGCCTTTGGTTCTTGCTCCCAAAGTTTCACGCCATTCCGATTTACCGCTTGTGAGATATCGATCAATCTTTGTTGTTTTCACTAAAAATTAGATCATAGGATATCAATCCATGCTTCATCCTTTTGTGCCATGATCTATCTTATGAATTCCACATGATGCTAGCTACTTGCTCTCTAAATTTTGTGCAATTCCGATGTACCATTTGTGAGATGTCGTGTTTTCCATAAAACTATGGATCGTATGTAGATTTGTATGATCGTTACAATAACGATCAGCCTCTTATCCAAGTCTAGGAAGTTTTTATTGATCATGGTGATGTTCCATGATGTAAGCTACTTTCTTCTCAAATTTCTTGCAATTCCAACGTACCGTTTGTGAAATGTCGCATTTTCTATAAAACTATGGATCGTTATGCTGATTGGTACGATCATTTCAATAACGATCGACTTATTTTCCAATTTTTCATCCTTTGAAGCTATGATTGATCATTAGAGTGCTCCATGATGCAAGCTACTTACTATCCAAATTTCGGGCAATTCCGACGTACCTCTTGTGAGAGATCGCATTTTCCGTAAAATAATAGATTGTTATGCTGATTTGTACAATTATTCCAATAACGATCGGCCTCTTTTCCAATATTTCATCCTTTTGAAGCTGTGACTGATAGTGGTAGTGCTCCATGATGTAAGCTACTTCCTCTCTAAATTTCATGCAATTCTAACATACCAATTTTGAGATATTGCATTTTTCATAAAACTATAGATCGTTATGGCTGATTTGTACAATTGTTCCAATAACGATCGACTTCTTTTCCAAGCTTTGGAAGTTTTGTCATACGATTGTTTTTATGGGCTCCAATTTTTAGTATATTGATGCTTTGAAAGTTTTAAGTACATTGGTTTTGTAGATTTTGAGATATTGATCAATCTTCGTTGATTTACGCTGTTTTATGGATCGTTTCTATATCGATCCATATAAATTCTTCATTTGTCCATCACTCGAGCATATGAACTCTAATTGATTTGAAATTTGAAATGTAATCTCATGGGGCCTTTCTTGTCACTTTATACTGATTGCACCATGATTGCGACCCGGTCTGAATCCACCCAACTATTGTCCATAGTTCCAAATGTCATCGATTTCCGAGCCTGATAGCCGTCTCTCTAGGCTTCCTGCCTTAATGATCTCAGAAGCCATTTAACCAACTTTTATGACATACTGCCTGGTCAAAAGGTGATATAACAAGATTTAAATAACCTCCTTACTTAACCCAAAGGAATAGGTATTACAGACTACTTGAGCTACCAAACAGGACTTCTTTATTACAAACCGCCTAAGCTGCTGAATAGGACTTCGTGCCTGAAGAAATCCAACATGACTTTGACTACAAATAATAGTAAAGTTTTGTGGCTGATTGTATTCTACATAACACAGATAAGTCTATTAAGTACACCCTTTCTATAATCTCCTTGAAATGACGATTTGAACGTGTAAATGTAGCAAGTAAATAGTTGAGAATATTTGTAAATCACAAATAAATATAGATTAGAAAGATGGAAAGAATTGGTTAATCAAAAAGTGAAATATCAACTCTATTTATAGATATGAAACATTTTGAATCAATAGTTGCAATTATTTAAAGAATTGCAACTATTGAAAAGGATCACGACTCTTCAAATTGAATTTCTATGAAGAGTTTTCTTTATTCGTCATATCCAAACGCCTGAACAAAAGTGCCCAAATGTTTAAATGAACATAAAAGAACATCCAGAAAGCACAAGAACAAAAGAAAGTCCTTCCGACATTTGAATTTTTTTGCACCAGACACGTAGATCGCAATATAGACATCTATCATAAAAATTCCAAACATCTAGCTTTGAACTAAAAGTTCTTTTTTTATTTGAATGTATATAGACGTCTATGACAAAAACGACAAATGTCTGAAGTTGAACTGTTTTGTTTATTTTACTTTGAAATGTTATTTAAATATACACAGACGTTTGGGACAAAAATGCCAGACGTCTGAAGTTGAACTGTTTTGTTCATTTACTTTGAAATGTTATATTTTTACTATTTTCTTTGAATAAATATGTATTATAATATAGTTCTATTGCAAAGATAATTTTTCAAAATATATTTGTGTGTTTTTGTAGTCATCAAATTGGAGATTATGCATAAAATCTAAACTGAAAATAATAATATACAAAACCATATTTGTTATCTTTAATTTTAGCCTGATTTTTATGTCAATCATCATATCTCCTTTTATATATTCCTTCGTCTCATCTCTGTCATGTATATCTCTTGTTGTATCTCTATGTATATACTTTTATCCTCCCTTGTATTGTGTGTCTTCATGTTGAACTTATTAGTTCATTTTTTTTAAACTTATATACCTACAAGTAAGCTTAGAGGTTCTTCGGCATAATTGTATAGTTGTTGTTATTAAAATCCAACAAGAGAGGTTCTAACATGCACTTCAATGAAGTCCTATTAATATTCAACATAAATGGATCAAACTGCGAAGTCAGCGATGAAAGAATCAAATTGGTTTGTAGTTTACTGTTAAAAGCTGTTCCTAATTCCACGAGTCTCTATATATACCCAATCATATTGTATACGTGATCTTGCATAGGATTCCCCTTGCTCATTACCTCGCAGCATAGGATTTCTCAACATACAACTTTTTTAGGTGTTGGAATATGGATCATACATCCATATTCTCGTGCTTTCTTTGGAGCTTGATGCTCATAGTCGACGACACATAGTATTAAGCAAGTTCACCATCTGATGCAAGACTTGTAGGACATAAGCTATTCGGACGTGGGATCTTTATGGAGTTGAACCAGGCTCATTGACAACAACATACCAGAGTTTTCCATAGATGAGTGTAATTTTGCATTCTTTTAACCAATCTTCGTAGTTCGTGCTCGTCAGTGTTTTCTTGTCTAGAAATAACTTCAGAGTTGCCATTTGACTTACATAAATTCAATAGATAAAATTAGGTTTCATTGCATTTATTCTTATATCTTATTAGATTGGTTTATTATATTTATCTAATAAGATTCCCACTGAATTTTTCATCTCTCAAAAACCTAAAAGAGATGTGAGAATTCATAAAAAAAATTGTGGTTATTAGAACCCATTTATCTTGTTACTACAACGTTGAGGGTGCTCAACAAGTGGTAGTCCCTTAAATATAAAGTAATTATTTACTAATTATATCACCTATATAATTCCCAACCATAATTTTACTTGCTTCCAATCAACTTTATGACCTTGAGGGTGCTCAACAAATCATAAAGTATGTTATATACTCAAGATCCATTATTTCACAATAGCCAAAGGGCAATTATTGTTAATACTACCGATATTGATTTTAATAATAACAACCATATAAATATTTTTACTAATATTTTTCAAGTTGTGTAGATAATTTTGCAGGAATTTCGAGTAAGCTATTCAGATATGTTACAAGAATATACAGGTGCAGATAGACTATACATCAAGATGAATCAATAAACAAAATCAAGAGTAGAGGCTATAATGACATAGAGATTTAGGAATAGGTCTAAGAGGACACCGGGGATTCAAAACTAAAAGAACACAAGAAGACAAGAGATTCAAGAATTAGACATCATAATTGGTCAAAAAAATATTTGTCAAATCTTAGATTTTTGTTACAGACCTCATGGCATATCTTTGAATTTTATCCCTTATTAAACTCTATTTTCATCTCTGGTGTCTTTTTATAAATATATAATATATATTTTTTTAAATACTAAAAATAAAAAATAGATTTATAATGTGTTTTTCAAAAATCAACTGGCATATGTCGACACGCCCTCTAAGCATACGTAGACATAGTGACTGTTAATTTTTTTTTGAAAACAAACATGGATACGTCGACATACTATTTCGCTATATGTCAACATAGTGATCGTTTGAGAATTTTTCAAATTTAAACAAATAAACACTTCTCTTCAACCTTCTGTCGAAAGTCATATCTCTTCATCTTCTAAACAAAGGCTCCGTAAAACAAAGTTTTAACAATATTATCTCATTCTTCTTTTACTCTTTAATCACCATTACTTTGCTATAAAGTTATCTTCGTACTTTTACATTTAATTTGCAAATCGGCACTCTTTCACTCTAATTCTTCGTGGATTTGCAAACCACGTAAGTCAGAGAGTTCATGCTTGAATTGTTGATCATTTTCTCTTTAGTCTCAACCTATTCTTCGCAAATTTCGAAGAAAAACTACTCTTAGAGCTGTATAGGATCTTTGTATTAAATTTGAAAAGTCTATATTCAGAAGATTCAATTAATTGTCATATTTCTATATTATTTAAATGATAAAGGTGTGTTCTGCTACCCGTCGAAAGTCATGATTGTATAGGTGTGTCCTACCATATGTGGAAAGTTAGGATAAGTGTTGTCGCTACCTTGTTTAGTGCCACGAGGTTAAATGTATCCTACCACCCGAGAAAAGTCATAATTTTATAGGTGTACTTACCATCTGTGGAAAGTAAGTTTAAACAGTGAAAATTTTATACGGGGTATAGGGTTAGGTGTAGGATTGAGAATCTGAACTAGTTTAAAAATCATGGTGTCATTTACTTACTGCTTTTTAATTTTATATGAAATCTAGAATTTAAGTGTTAAAAAGTTGATATACACTATTCATCCTCCTCTAGTGTAGTAATTATCTTAAGATCCATTCTACATATGTATATTAGGGTAACTTACATATCCCACATTTGGTATAAGAGCACATAGTTTTCAAACAAAAAAGTCATTATCTGATATTTGGAAAGTTAAATGACTAATAGCACTAATAATACACTCTTTAACACCTTTGTAAAAGGACATTCCACTCTAGATCATCACTAATTGATGATAGCAATTATACATATTGGTTTTATTGGATGAAAATTTATTTATAGTCAATGGGTTATAATTTGGAATATTACACAAATCGATTACACTTAGCCCTAAACGAATTACGTATAATGGACTAATGACCAAAAGATACAAGAAAGGCTATGAATATTTTATTTTGCGTCCTGTATAAAAATGAGTTCAACATAGCATCTATTTGTAAAAGTGCATATGAATAGGAGGACTTTACAAGTCACACATGAAGGCACTAATAAATTGAAATAGACTAAGATATCTATGTTAACTAATAAATTTCAACTAAATCCATTTCTGATATGTATTCCAAATTCTAGGAAATATTGCATGCACTAATATTATTAGAAAATAATTTTATTGAAGAGAACCAACTCAGAAAGATCTTGAATTCACTTTCTTGTGAATGAGTTCATAAGACTTTGGTAATCGAAGTAGCAAATGTTATTGGTACTATGAAAGCAAAAGAATTAATTGGTAATTTAATGTCATGTGAAGTACAGTCTTAGTGTAGAAAATAAAATCAAGCAAGCGAGATGAAATCACTAACTTTTAATGCTACAATAGACAATCAAGGATCATATGATGATGATGAAATCGGATTCTTAACTAGAAATATCAAAAATTCTTGTAGCATAGGAAAAGAAACAAATTCTAGAACCGACAACAAAGTAAAAGGTTCAACAAATGAAAGAGCAGTCATATGCTTTGAATGTGAAAATTTTAGACATATGAGAAGAGAATGTCCAAATCTAAAGAACTTAAAGAATTCTCCCAATACAGACTCATTCAAGGAAATCAAATGAGCATACACGACAGCTTGGGATGATTTAGAATCAACGTCAAGCAGCACTATTTAAGAAACTGAAAATGCTGAGTATGTTTCATTACAATCAATGACTAGGCACCTAATGATCATACAATAAATTTCAATAAGGATAAGTGGATATTGAATAAAAGATGCTCAAGATACATGATTGGAAATTCAAAGTTATTAGTAGACATTACACATAAAGATGGTGAAAGGGTAAACTTTGAGGATAGCTCGAAGGGATATGTCATTGGCATTGACAACCTCAGTAACTCTAAAACTCCTACTATTTTTAATGTTTACTAGTTAAGAATTTAAAACATAATCTATAAGTATAAGTCGGTTGTGTGATAAAGGTATCAAAATTAATTTTGAAACCGATAATTGTCACATTGTGGACCAGGACTTTAGAATTATATTCGAATGTATTAGAAATGAAAATATATATGTTTTGAGTATAGAAGTATCTAGTGATAACTTTTGTCTTTTGGCTGATTCAAACCATCATTAGATTTGGCATAAGTGTTTTGGTCGTTTAAATTTTAAACACTTGTCAAAAAACTGCTAGATACGAATTTGGGAGGGATCTTCCAAAAATGAACTTGGAAGTAAACAATCTCTGTGATGCATGCCGGATTGGAAAACTCCATACGAAATTATTTAAGTCTGAGGATATGGTCTCTACATCACACCCTTAGAATTTCTTCATCATATTTGTGGAACATCGCAAGTACAATCAATAACCATATTAATATGTTTGCAGATGACTTTTCAAAATATAAGTAAACAATTTTCATAAAACATAAAGATAAAGCATTTGGAACATTTAAAACTTTGCTAAAAGAATTTAGAATAAAAAATCTACTAATATTAAAATTATAAGTGTTGGAACTGGGCCAACATGTAACGGGTAATTAGGTGAATTTCAAATTTTAGCATTTTAGATCTTATTGGTCCCATGGGTCTAAATACTTTAGATCTGATCTAAATAAATTTTAAAGAAAATCATGATTTTTTTTAGTTGATTAATATAAAAATTTATTTCTTTATATAAGTGATATATAATATGTACATATGTGTCAAATACACATATACATGTACGTGCATGTGCAACATATAAGGTGTACATGGTTTAATATGTGTGTATATAAGTATTGGGAATTACACTACAACGTGCATGTTACCTTTATATACGTGTTGCTATCTAATATTATTTTAAAGTTAACATAATTTAAAGTACATTTACATATATATGTTACTACACACACAAATATATAAACATATTAAAATAATTATGTATATATATTTTAAATATAATACCAATTCAACATACAATATTGAAATTAGCTAAAGAAATATTCAAAATTTATAATCATTTCTAAATTCAAACTAATATCTTATTTGAAATTTAAATTTAAATTTATATATTTATAGATTTATAGATTTAAAATATTAATATATATATATATATATATGTATGTATTCAAAATAGAATATAAAAGATTAATTTAATTATATTTCCTGAAAAAGAATATAACATGTACATATTTTAAAATTTGTAGAATATAATTTGTAAATATAAAATTATATATTTTTTAAATATAAGATAAAAATCAATTTTTTTGACCTAAAATATTTTTGGCAGCTTTCGATTTTTCTAACTTAATTTTCGTATGGAAATGTCATCAATTTTTTTATTCTAATGTTATTTATATCATATATTAATATATATATATATATATCCATATATTCATTTATATAAATCATTATATATGTATAATTAAAACTTAGATATATAAAAATATATATTACTTTAGTTTTAATATTTATATATACATATATATTCCAACACACATGTACATGAAAATTTATTAAATAAATTATACATATATCTATAAAGAATATAAAACTAATTTAAAATCTGAATCGAGTTTAAAAATTATTTTAAAATATTATATAACTTTGATTTTTTTTATTACTTTATGGTCGAGAATAAAAGATGTGCAAAATATAATTTTTTTATACCACAAACTGATACACACACACATTGACTTGACAGCAAGCAGATATATAAATGCATGAAATTGTAAATTCTAATCTAGTTACATATAATTCACATATAAATAAATAAATATAAGTTACTGAATTGCTTCTTTGATAAAGCACTTTATATATTAAATCTAACTCTTTGTGTAGATCAGATCTAAATGCCTCCCAAGTATGCAACGAACTAGAGGTAATCACCACACCTTAAGCTGGATATTTTTTTTTTAATTTGTTTGGGGATAAGGAGGAGGGTTCTTTAATTTTTGACTGGAATAAAATGGTGTAGGAGGCTCCAAAAGATTCTTGCAAATGATGGGTAAGTGTTGTTTAAAAAGGCAGAGGAAATTATGGAAAAGTGGAGATCAAAATATCCTAGTTTACCTCTTCATATTTCCTAATTCAAACCCATGGTTTTGACTTCAAAATTCACCCTACTTACTGCCACGTAGGGCTAGATGTGTAATACCCTATAAATTTTATAACGTAATATTAAGGGTATTTTGGTAATTATAACTAAAAGGGGCAAAATGATAATTTTATAAATTTTGGAATTAGGCAATAAAACTTATGCCATAGCGCAGAGCTCATTTATTGGGTCAAAATAGCATACTGTGTTAAAATATGTTTATCTAACATAATAATCCTTTATAATCAGTCAATGTTTAACTAGTTATGGTTAGACCGTGTTTACCTAGTCACTGCTCATTTACGGGTTAGCCTTATAGGCTACGTTATGCTATGTTATGGTATTTTTGTCACAAAGTAGTTTAGGCCCACATATTATGTTTATTATGTCATGCTAACTTTGTGAATGCAGATGAGATAGGTTGAGGTACGTCTTTGTTTAGATGTAGCATTTATATAATGTTATGCGAATATATTTGCATTATACTCTTAGTAGTCTTTTTCACTCACTAGATCATGTCTGGCCCCTTCCACCCGTGTATCCTTTTCTTTATAGATTTAAAGGTTATGATGGTGGTCTTGAGCAACGTGGACGGTGCAAGTGACAATGGCGTTGCTTATGTGTATAGTGTGTTGTATTTATCACTTGATAGTATTAGTATATGATGTATTGATGTATATGTATTTGTATTTAATCATGTGTACTAGGATATCATTTAGTATTTGATATATATATATGTATATATAATGTTTGTTTCCTTCTGCTGTGAAATTCTAAAAGTTTTGGTTTATAAGTTTATATAGCTCTCTGTATATAGTATGTTAGCCACAATGATCTGTCATTTTCAATTTTCATTCATTTACATACGGAGGTCGCAAATGGCAAGTTATTACATTTGGAATCAGAACTAAGGTTAGGACATACTAAGAGAGCATACTTTTATATATTTATAATGCATATTAATATTTGGAAAAGGGTATGTGTATATACCATTTTATTTTGGGGTTAATTTTACCATCTCTATTAACTATTCTATGGGGAGTTTCTAATGAATCTTGTTTTACAGGTAATATAGATGAGTAATTCAACTAAAAATGGCAATGAAGAGGCAACTATATAAATAGTGGGAGTGAACATTCTGTTGTTGTAACAACCCGCATATTTATCGAGTTTGTATTTAAATATTTTATTTAAATATTAACTCGTTAATCGGATTTTGGTCCGAAAAGCTACTTTTTGCAAACGGTCAAATTAGGACTCGAGACCACTTCCATTGAGTTCGAAATGTCGTTTACAACTTTTTAAGTATAAACATCGATAGGTTTGGAGTTAGTGAAATTTCACTGACTTTTCCCGCTTTGGACTTTGGGTTAGTTTAGCCTATTAAGCCCAAGTTCCAACCCTCTTCTCCTCACTCTTCATAAATTTCCTAACTAATCAAGCTTTGGCATTAATGGTGGAGGGAATGGGAAATTAAAACTCCAAGCACAAATTCAATTGCAAATCCAACATTCAACTCCAAATTCAAGTAGAAGATATTGGATTCAAGCTTTGGATTGCTTCTCCTTGCTTTCAAGCTTCATCTTTATAAACTTTAGTGCAAAGGTGAGATTTTTATCTCACAAATCTAGTCTATATCTATCTTGGACTGTTGGGAATGATTCCCTATCACTTTAGCATGCATATTTGCTTTTGGTTTGGATTGGATTGGCGAAAGACTCCGATTTTAGGTGTTTGGGTGAAATTTCTGCATTTAGGTCGTTCTGGCCGTTTTTAGCTCGCTCGGAGTTAGGTCGTGTGGACCTTAGGTCGTAGGTCGCGTACGAGTTAACCCCTAGGTCGTTCTGGCCATTTTCGTGTTTTCGGAGTTAGGTCGCTCAGGACCTTAGGTCGTAGGTCGTATGGCCGTTAGGTCGCTCTGCTTTGGCTCTGGCCATTTTTGCTCACTCGCAGTTAGGTCGCTCACGACCTAGGACTTAGGTCGCTCGCGAGTTAGTGGCTTAGGTCGTTGGGTCATATAACCCATTAAGTCGCGCCCCTTTAGGTCGTGAACCTTGTTAAGTCGTTCACCCTGAGCTTAGGTCTTAGGTCGCATCACCCTTAAGTCGTTCGACCTGATCCTTTCTTAGGTCGCGCATCCCCTTAGGTCGCTAGGTCTTAGGTCGCGCCATCTTTTAGGTCGCGCCATCTTTTAGGTCGCGCATCCCCTTAGGTCGCTAGATCTTAGGTCGCGCCATCTTTTAGGTCGCGCCATCTTTTAGGTCGCGCATCCCCTTAGGTCGTATGACCTGTTTGTTAAGTCGGCTGTCCTTAAGTCGTTCGACCCCACTAAGTCGTAGGTCGCCTCCGACCTTACCCTTAGGTCGTATGACCTGTCATCCACTAGGTCGCGCCACTTAGGTCTGAAGAACATTCAACCGAACTTCCTGAGCTGATTTCCTTGGATTTTATTCGCATCTCCGTATGCGATCTTTGTGACTGATTGTTTCTACACTTACTTATGTGTTTTGTCACTTTATAATATAAAGGTTTCAATACTAGTAGTAAATATCAAAACTCTTTTAACAAACAATTTCAACTCTATTTTTAATAACAAAGCTCTTTTCTTAAACCGTTTTCTAATCTATTAGTATATACAAGCCTTTACCTCACTCGGATGAGAAATCTAATTAAACGACTTAGTAAAACAAGTGGTATGAAACGCTTGCGTTCACTTCGTCGGTTAATTCTTGGACTTGTTCGATTGAACCTCTTATGACAATTTTATTAGTGAAGATTTACAGTTTGTTCGTAAATATTGAAGTTAAGCAAGTGGTTATGGGACATGAAGCTAAACTTCTATATTTACTAGCTTAGTGTAATTGACACTTCTCGTTGATCTTGATGATCGCTCTATGAATTAGACTAGCAATTGCGCGATGTCTCTTTCATTGCAAGGTTAGACTAGACACCACTTGTGTGATTCCATTCACACATACCTTTCTGCTTTTTGGTTAGTCTTGACCTCATTCTGTGTGATTCCACTCACACATGTGGGGTAGCTCCCCATGGTCTTCGGACCGTCATGTGATAGGCCTCTTTCCTTTTTTATGATTTCTGGATTTCTCGTGTTGATTTCTGGAATTTGTGTCATTGACTTGTTATGAGTACAAGTTTAGGGTATGATGCCCCCTTCGAATCTTTGAGAAGATTCTTGTGATATTGATTATCTCTTATTGATTGATCTTCTGTTGATCATTATTTACATACTTATAGCGGTATGTCGTTATGGATGTTTATGTTTATGCCATATCTTTTATGTTATATCATGTCATCTGATATTTATAGCTAGACTGATCCGTTTATTATTTTCTTAAATAATACTCGGATCAGACCGAGATGTTACAGGTGCTTCTGCTTGACTTCCTCCCAGGGATTCATCACTCTGACTTTTGGCTAACTGTTTAGATTAGCAGTTTTTGCTGTATACACTTGAGATATAGACTCATAGTTGTATTCTTTTGTATAGCACGTGTTGCTATTCTTTTGTATTATCGTGGATCTTATTGACCACTACTCTGATGTACACTTTCATGTGTTAGTTATATATTCATATCTTCTTCCGCCTTTGTGATATGGATATCTGTGACTGATTTGTGATATGATTATTTCTATGTTTGTTTCCGAAGATTATTTATAGCCACCGTGTGATAAGCTATTACATGGATGGTCGCTCCTCAACAGCCTTATTCTCCGTGCTAGTTGACAGCACTTCTCCGGAGTGTTCTTGGCTAGCGTGGGTATAGAGGTGGGGCGTCACAGTTGTGGTTCTGTCGTTATCTACAACCCAGGAACCAGGCCATTATTGATACTAAAATTCCTACGTCTTCTATCATGCTTTTTTAGCTGCTCAGACTCTCACTTCAAATTTTCTGAAGTTTTGCAAGGAGTTTATGGGTTCGGGAGGTAAATTGTTTAAAGGGATCGAGTTGTTTGTTAAAATGCATGAATGGATTTGTGATTGTGAAAAGATTTTTAATTTGCTTGGATCAGACGATATTGTTAAGAGAAAGCTTGCCCTATCATATTTAAGGTGAGAAGCACATAATTCGTGGGAAATTATGGTGACTGAAGTTAAAGTGGAGGAAATTACCTGGGTTGACTTTAATAAAACATTTTTGTTTAAGTCAATATCGAGAGTTGAAAGGGAAATGATGCCCAAAAGGCTTATCGACCTTCGTTACGGAGAAATGACTTTGAAGGAATATGTAAATAAGTTTAGTGAACTGATGATCTTTGAATTTGAGATGGTGGGCACTACATCAAAGAAATCTATGAAATTTGAAAGGATTTTGTCTCTATTAATGTGACGACCCAGAATTCTTAGACATATTAAATTGGAATATTTAATTGATTTTAAATATTTAAAAGTTAAATTCCAACTTGAAATTTCAAATGCCACTATTTATTGAGTTATTTAATTATTTAATTAAATAATTAGAAATTGAGTAAATGGTTGAATCTGAAATTTTAAGCTTGTTAGAAATAATTTAAAGGCTTGTAAAATTTATATTTATAACACTGTAGAGGGTAAAAGTGTTGAACTTGAATTTGGGAGTGTTTTGTTAAGTTTTGAAATTATATCGTTTAAAATCGATATTTAAAAATAACCTTCCAAGGCAGTCTCAGAATTCGACGAAACCAGTTCGATCGGATCCTAGTATTGTATTATTATCGGATTTCAATTTTCGTAGCATTCGAAGTTGTCGTGTGATCATACGGTAGATAAACGCATTGAAATTATATAGGAAATTTAATATAATAACTGAGTTCAAAAAACTATCTTCTCCATACGATCGAATTAGGACTCGAAACCTTTTCCATTGTGTTCGAAATAGGGGTTTAACATTATAAACGCCTAGCGGCACGCCTCGATAGGAGTTTGAATTTTGAGTTGCATTCATCGAGACGATTTAAATTTGAGTTCGAATTTGAATTAAATATATATATATTCTTATACAATCAACAAATTCAAACACGTTTCAGACATTAGAACACGTGTCTACCATCCTCTTTAATTTCATTCCAAATGTCCTTTTTCTCTCAAACTAAAATCGAGATAGCCAAATAAAAGCTTTCGTTCATTTTAAGAAAAAATAAAATAATAACTGTTGCTAAAAATTTTCCTGCCCAAGTGTTTCTTTCCTTCATCTCCTCCTCTCTTCTATTCGATTTAAAAATTAAATTTGAAAAAAAAGAGCGGCCGCTACAGAGAAAATCGAAGCCAACACTCGATTCGAAATCGCATTCGAATCGACAGAGTTCGTTGACAGCATGGTAAGAGAAAGGCGTCACGAATCATGAGGCGACGTGCAAGGCGATGGCCAAACATCGACGTCGAGTGGTGCGCGAGGACCGTGGAAGCGCCGTTTGGGTACAAGGTCGGGTCAGAGGACAAGGGAGCAACGCGGCGAAGCTTGGGGCCGCAATCTGAAGTGGGCAAGGTTGAAGTGGTGACGTGGTCGCAACTCCATTGAATCGAGGCCTGCTTGCATTCGTGTGGAATTGGAGGCTTGCGATGCCGTGGAAGTGTGGCAGCGTAGTGATGTCAAGTGGCAATGTCGAGCGAAGCAGTAAGGTATATTTTTTCTTTTTCAATTTATATATATATACACGGTAAAGGAGAAATATAAAATTATTTCATATAGATAAAGTTTGAAAAAAGTAGAAATTTTAAAGGTTGAAAAGGATTATTTAAATTAAATTTTTGTGAAGTCTACTTAGTTTATTTTTATAAATATACATGTAGTTTCAAAAGTGAATAAATATACATATATACCTATTTTCATTTACTAGCCAATTTGTAAAATAGTGAAGTTGTTTTGTTAATTAGATCTAAATTATTTTAGTTACTAAGAAATTATTTAAAGGGAAATAAGTTCAAATTTAAATCATTAACCAATTAAATTAATGGTACTTAATGGTTTGACTTTATTTTGAATTTTTATAAAATCCTAAAATGTTATTCAAGGTCTGAAATCGTGGAAACCAAGTCAAGATTCTAGTGGATTGCAAATTAAAAGTCAAAGGTGAGTTAATCTCACTCATCTGGGTTACTATTTAAATTTAAATAGTTAAATTTAAATTTTGGTTGAATGATTGAATTGATTGGATGTGGTATATTATATATAGTAGTATATATATTGGAGTGATTGATTTCCTGCATTTTTAGCGGATGAGACCCTATGCGCCGCATAATAACGGATGAGATAATATGACCCCATATACTGCGATATTCCACCTCGAAGTGGAATTGGTATTATTATATTGTGCTAACATCTGTGGATGCAGGGAAAAACATGTTAGAGGGATCCAACTGGATTTCTGAAAATGTTTGAATTTATTTTATATATTCAGCGATATGATTATATGATAATCTGTGATGAATTATATTGATCATATTGGGAATTGGAATTTATTGAATACTTTGGCTTGGTTAAATATATATGTTGGAATTTTGAGAATTGAAATATATATATATATATATATATATATATATATGAAGTTGGGATTTTTAAAGTAAATAAGAAGGTAATTTTAAATAAAATAATTATAACGAGTTTGGATAATTAAAATGATTTGGAAGAATAAAAGTTGATTTTTAAATTGTAACAAATAAATCCAAAGCATGGGAAAAGAGATATTTTGAATAAATGAATTCAAGTGATGATATTTAAAAAGATTAAAGAATTTATTTTTAAAATTCTAGATTTAAATTTGTTTGGAAAAGATAAAGAAGAAATTTTGAAAGTATGAAATTTGTATTTCAGTTTAAACAAGATTTTGATCATAATAAAGAAGTAAAATCTGAAATTAATAAGTTTTGAAATAAAATTAGATAAGTAAAGAAATTTATTTTAAATGGAGTTAATTTTGAAAATAAATTTGAAGATTGATTTAGCATTTGAAACTGTGATTTAAAGAAAGATGAGACCATAAGATTTATAAACTGGGTTTATAAGGTGAAACAAGATATTAGTGGATATTTAAAAATATAAATTCATGGTGGGAATTTATAAAGGAATGGGTAATTTGTTTTAAAAATAAATAGTGGTTTATTTTTGAACGTATGGAAATGGGAAGTGTATTTCCTTGGAAAGTAGAGTATATTTTAAAGGGGATTGTTTATGTATAAGTTAAAAGCTTTAAAAAATTGTTTAAAGAAATGTTTTAGAAAATTTATTATTTTTAAATGTTTTAAATTTTATGTAAATATTTTTCAAATTTATTTTAGTAGTAATTATTTAAAGGTTAATTGGTATTATGTTTTAAAAAGATAGTTATTAATGTTTATATTTTATAAAGTAATTTTATTTTAAAGATAGTTTGGTTAAATTTTTATTTGAAACTTATATAGAATTTTGTTACTCTTATTTTAAATTTAGTTTAGCTTAACTTTTATGTTAAGAAAAATTAGCTTTTATATTTTATTACGTAGTTTTATTTAAATATTTTTAAAAGTACATATTTTTGAATAAAGTGTTTAAGTAATTTTAATTTAAATGTTTTAATGTTATTTTAGAATAAAATGATTTAAATTATTTTTAAAATCCTAAGTATTTAGGACTTGGCGGTTTTTGCTGGAGATAAACAAATTTTGGAAATTTATTCCACGAGTGAAAAAGGATTTGAAACTGATTTCAAAAAGATTAAAGTGTAGAAGATATCTTGTGAAGAAATTTTGAATAATAAATAATTTGGGAAATTATTTAAATCTGATGATTGTTTGTGAATGTTATTTGATAGTTAAATAACCGACTATCAATATTGGCCAATGCGTTGATCGTTTCGAAGAGATCAGATCGGATTTGCTTTATTACAGCATGATAGGGGGTTCTCACATTGTGTTTGGTGGCGAGCAGGAGAATCTTACCTCTACATGTCCCTGAGAGGTAGTATAAGGCCTTGGGTTGGTTGCGAGTCGAGAGGTTGGCGTAAAAGAAAATTTGAGGTATCAGTGTATGCCAGGTGAGTCTGGGATGGTTGAAAAGCCTACCGGTCGCCATTGGCTCGGCCTGTTATATTTGGTATCAGAGCTGAAGGTTAAGTGAGAACCTTGGCTCTAGTGGAGATTACTCATTTATAATAGAGTCCATAGTACTCTAGAATGAGTCTGAGTGTATTAATAGATATGAGCGCGTATGTGTTAATGAATATAAAATTTTCTTTTATACCGTGTTGACTTATCAGTTGAGTGTTTATAGATTCTAGTCGATATGTGGACACCATGTCATCGATAGGGGTTTCTAAACTCTTAAACAAGATAAACCGACACAGTATTGTTTTAAATAGTGTAAATGAAATAATTTTACCCAAATTATTTTTGTATATAAAAGAAATAATTTTCTATAAATTATTATAGTTATATATGGTTGCTTGGTTGTTAGGAGATGATAATATTAAATTATTATCATTATTAAGTGAAAGTTGAATAAAGTATTAAAATTATAACCAAAGGTTAAGGAATAAATTTATATAACAAAATAGGATCTGTAAATATGAATTACAAAGGTGATTTATGATTGAAATAGTATAAAATTCCGGAGTAATGTTTTAATATGAAATGGCAGGATTGGAATTTGGAAAAAAATTTAAATTCTTTTTGAGTTTGGAAATTATTTTCAAAGGTTTTGGAATAATGGTGATAGTATTTGTGAAATATTTTGAATTGGATTTGAAATCTGGTGAAATCTGGAATTTAAAATATTTGGAAGAATGTTTTAAAGAGCTAAAAGCACTAAACTCTTTTGGTCGTTGGAAAATAACTTCGGTGATGACTACAAAATCATCGATATTCATTTGCGAATTTCCAAGAGAGGGATTGCTACCAAATTGTTTTAAATTAGAGTTGGTTACAAAATTGGGTTTGGTTTTGAGATTCAAACAAATAATTGATTTCAAAGGTGATTTGGCATGTTGTGAAACTGTTTAAATTCCTGGAAGTAAATTGGAAATGTTTGTGGAATTATAAATGGGTTTGATAACTATAAATTGGAATCTTTAGAAAAAAATTAAAATCAAAATTAACTTGAAGAATAGTTAAAAATTTAAAAGTAAATGTGAAAACAAAAAATAAGTTGAGAGGTAAGCTAATTAATTGAAGTAAATTAAAAAGAAATTAGCCAATAGAAGTTAAATAAATTGGAGAACTTATAGAAGCTTGAAAGCTGAATTAAATTAGAATGTAATTAAACCAAGTTAAATAAGAAGTGAATGTTGAGTAGGCTAAATAAAATAAGTTATTGAAGTATAAAATTTATTATTTGGAAATAAAATTGTAGATAGACAAATGAATTTGCATTTGTTAGTAAATAGGATTTAAACTAAATATTGAAAAATAATTTGAATTGTGTGTAATGGAAAATAGTCAAAATTTGACAAATAAAATAAAGGACTGAAATTGAGTAAACAAATTGATTCAAGTGGGTAAGCAAATGAATTGGAATTGTGTATTGGATAATATTTAACTTAAAATGTGTAAAATAAAGTGAAGTTATAGAATTAATTCAAAGTGAATTAAAATTATAAAAGTTTGAAAATAAGATATTGTTTAAAATTTAAAATAAATTGGTAAGTGAAACTAATTTTAAATAATGATATGAACCAGTTTTGAATGGAAGACAATTGATAAAATTCAATATTCATAGTTTGAAAATGAATTGGATTCTAGTAGAGTTGAAACGAAAATCTGGATGAAAATTAGGAAAGAATTGAAATTAATTAGTAAATTGGAGCAAATTTAATCTATTTGGAATTAGAATCCAAATTGATTAAATATTGATGAAAACCAAGTGATAAGTGAAGTTGAAAGATTAATTTGTAGTAGACTAAAAATAATTTAAAGTTTGGAAATAAATCCATTGGGATTTAAATAAATTAGTAGTGAGACTAATTAAAGAAATGATTAATTTAATATGGTTTGAGATAAAGGTAAATAGAATTCAATATCTAAAATGAAGGAAAATTGAATTCATATGGAATTTGGAGATCCAGTATAGAAAAAGGTGGATATAAAGGCTAAAGTGGTAGAGTAATAATATAAAAGTATATAAAATGCTTATATTAAATTTAAGAAATTAATGGCGAAATTCTTAAGTAAGTTTGGTATTGGAAAAATACTAAGTAATTTTGGAATGGATATTAAGTAAAGTTATGAAAGGGGATAATTGTGGATAAGTGAATAGAATTCAAAATAATGCGAAAAAAAGGAAATTGACATAGTTAATGATCAATGGATATAAATACGTAAGATGTACGTATATTATTTTATTCGCATAGTGATTTGTTCCAGATTTAACCAAAGAATTTTGAGATAGTTATATCGTTCCGAGTTGGAATTTTTTCACGCGATTTTTGACGGCGAACCCTGGATATGGATTTTTGATTGACTCTGGAAATTCTCTATCATAGTTTGTGGCTATGCAAGGAGAATGACGGTTTTTGATCAAGAAACCAGATCTGAGTCCGCACTAGGAAGTCGGATGGATGATACTAGTTCGGAAGTGAAATTGTGTGATCGAGTGAGCGATCGAATTGGGTGTTGCGTACGGATGATATATGTGCATCGTACGGATGTGAATGAAATAGATATTGAAACTGTTGTAAAGAAATGTATAAAATGATTTTGAAAGCTATGATTGGATATTATTGCTAAGTAGAATATACAGGTGTTTAAGAAGCAAAAGGAAACTTAATGTTTTGGGTTTCAGAAGATAAATTTGAATTGTCCAACATAGAGGTATGTGTTCAAATTTCAGTATCAAATTTGATGATTTTCTTGTCTAGCCACTTGGCCATTTGTTTTCTTTTTTGAATCTGGGGGCCCGTAGAGGCATTTTATAGTAGTACCGAACTAGCCGCGCAAAGAAGACGCTGGCGAAATTTTTTCAAAAATTTAGGGAGTTAGAAAATTTTGAGATAAGTTTGATAATTTAAAATTTGGTTTAAAATTTAAATTTGAGTTGTTTAGTAAGTGATATTGGTTGGAACTTACGGACGAGTTTGGAAAGTTAGTAAGAGGCTTAGTGAGTCTTCATTAGAAAAGATTATTTTGGAAAGTTGTTAAAACTGTTTGATTTTGGAAAAGTTGATATAAACTGTTCGATTGGGAAATAGTGAACGGAATATGGACCATTCTTCTTAATTAGTAATTTCGGGGACGAAATTCTTTTAAGGGGGGAGGAGTGTGACGACCCGAAATTCTTAGGCATTTGAAATTGGAATATTTAATTGATTTTAAATATTTAAAAGTTAAATTCCAACTTGAAATTTCAAATGCCACTATTTATTGAGTGATTTAATTGTTTAATTAAATAATTGAAAATTGGGTAAATGGTTGAATCTGAAATTTTAAGCTTGTTAAAAATAATTTAAAGGCTTGTAAAATTTATACTGATAACACTGTAGACGGTAAAATTGTTAAACTTGAACTTGGGAGTGTTTTGTTAAGTTTTGAAATTATATCGTTTAAAATCAATATTTAAAAATAACCTTCAGAGGCACAGCCTTGGAATTCGACAAAACTAGTTCCATTGGATCCGTAATATTGTATTATTATCGAATTTCAATTTTCGTAGCATAGAAGTTGTCGTGTGATCGTACGGTAAATAAACGCGTTGAAATTATATCAGAAATTTAATATAATAAATGGGTCCAAAAAGCTATCTTCTCCATACAATATAATTAGAACTCGAAATCTTTTCCATTGTGTTCGGAATATGGGTTTAACGTTATAAACGCCTAGCGGCACGGCTCGATAGGAGTTCGAATTTTTTAGCTGCTTCATCGAGACGATTTAAATTTGAATTCGAATTTAAATTAAATATACATATATATTCTTATACAATAAACAAATTCAAACATGTTTCATACATCAGAATACATGTCTAGAATCCTTTTTAGTTTCATTCCAAATTTCCTTTTTCTCTCAAACTAAAATCGAGATGGCCAAATAAAAGCTTTTGTTCATTTTAAGAAAAACTAAAATAAAAACTATTGCTAAATATTCTCATGGCCGAATTTTTCTTTCCTCCATCTCCTCCCCTCTTCTGTTCGATTTAAAAATTAAATTTGAAAAAAAAGAGCGGCCGCTACAGAGAAAATCGAAGCCAACACTCGATTCGAAATTGCATACGAATCGACAGAGTTCGTTGACAGCATGGTAAGAGAAAGGCGTCATAAATCACGAGGCGATGTGCAAGGCGATGGCCAAACATCGACGTCGAGTGGTGCGCGAGGACCGTGGAAGCGCCGTTTGGGTACAAGGTCGGGTCAGAGGACAAGGGAGCAATGCGGCGAAGCTTGGGGCCGCAATCTGAAGTGGGCAAGGTTGAAGTGGTGACGTGGTCGCAACTCCATTGAATCGAGGCCTGCTTGCATTCGTGTGGAATTGGAGGCTTGCGATGGCGTGGAAGTGTGGCAGCGTAGTGATTTCGAGTGGCGATGTCGAGCGAAGCAGTAAGGTATATTTTTTCTTTTTCAATTTATATATATACACAGTAAAGGAGAAATATAAAATTATTTCATATAGATAAGTTTGAAAAAAGTAGAAATTTTAAAGGTTGAAAAGGATTATTTAAATTAATTTTTTGTGAAGTCTACTTAGCTTATTTTTATAAATATACATGTAGTTTCAAAAGTGAATAAATATACATATATACCTATTTTCATTTACTAGCCAATTTGTAAAATAGTGAAGATGTTTTGTTAATTAGATCTAAATTATTTTAGTTACTAAGAAATTATTTAAAGGGAAATAAGTTCAAATTTAAATCATTAACCAATTAAATTAATGGTACTTAATGGTTTGACTTTATTTTGAATTTTTATAAAATCCTAAAATGTTATTCAAGGTCTGAAATCGTGGAAACCAAGTCAAGATTCAAGTGGATTGCAAATTAAAAGTCAAAGGTGAGTTAATCTCACTCATCTGGGTTACTATTTAAATTTAAATAGTTAAATTTAAATTTTGGTTGAATGATTGAATTGATTGGATGTGGTATATTATATATAGTAGTATATATATTGGAGTGATTGATTTCCTGCATTTTTAGCGGATGAGACCCTATGCGCCGCATAATAACGGATGAGATAATATGACCCCATATACTGCGATATTCCACCTCGAAGTGGAATTGGTATTATTATATTGTGCTAACATCTGCGGATGCAGGGAAAAACATGTTAGAGGGATCCAACTGGATTCCTGAAAATGTTTGAATTTATTTTATATATTCAGCGATATGATTATGTGATAATCTGTGATGAATTATATTGATCATATTGGGAATTGGAATTTATTAAATACTCTGGCTTGGTTAAATATATAAGTTGGAATTTTGAGAATTGAAATATATATATGAAGTTTGGATTTTTAAAGTAAATAAGAAGGTAATTTTAAATAAAATAATTATAACGAGTTTGGATAATTAAAATGATTTGGAAGAATAAAAGTTGATTTTTAAATTGTAACAAATAAATCCAAAGCATGGGAAAAGAGATATTTTGAATAAATGAATTCAAGTGATGATATTTAAAAAGATTAAAGAATTTATTTTTAAAATTCACGGTTTAAATTTGTTTGGAAAAGATAAAGAAGAAATTTTGGAAGTATGAAATTTGTATTTAAGTTTAAACCAGATTTTGAATCATAATAAAGAAGTAAAATCTGAAATTAATAAGTTTTGAAATAAACTTAGGTAAGTAAAGAAATTTATTTTAAATGGAGTTAATTTTGAAAATAAATTTGAAGATTGATTTAGCATTTGAAACTGTGATTTAAAGAAAGATGAGACCATAAGATTTATAAACTGGGTTTATAAGGTGAAACAAGATATCAGTGGATATTTAAAAATATAAATTCACGGTGGGAATTTATAAAGGAATGGGTAATTTGTTTTAAAAATAAATAGTGGTTTAATTTTAAACGTATGGAAATGGGAAGTGTATTTCCTTGGAAAGTAGAGTATATTTTAAAGGGGATTTTTTATGTATAAGTTAAAAGCTTTAAAAAATTGTTTAAAGAAATGTTTTAGAAAATTTATTATTTTTAAATGTTTTAAATTTTATGTGAATATTTTCAAATTCATTTTAGTAGTAATTATTTAAAGGTTAATTGGTATTATGTTTTAAAAAGATAGTTATTAATGTTTATATTTTATAAAGTAATTTTATTTTAAAGATAGTTTGGTTAAATTTTTATTTGAAACTTATATAGAATTTCGTTACTCTTATTTTAAATTTAGTTTGGCTTAACTTTTATGTTTAGAAAAATTAGCTTTTATATTTTATTACGTAGTTTTATTTAAATATTTTTAAAAGTACATATTTTTGAATAAAGTGTTTAAGTAATTTTAATTTAAATGTTTTAATGTTATTTTAGAATAAAATGATTTAAATTATTTTTAAAATCCTAAGTATTTAGGACTTGGCGGTTTTTGCTAGAGATAAACAAATTTTGGAAATTTATTCCACGAGTGAAAAAGGATTTGAAACTGATTTCAAAAAGATTAAAGTGTAGAAGATATCTTGTGAAGAAATTTTGAATAATAAATAATTTGGGAAATTATTTAAGTCTGATGATTGTTTGTGAATGTTATTTGATAGTTAAATAACCGACTATCAATATTGGCCAATGCGTTGATCGTTTCGAAGAGATCGGATCGGATTTGCTTTATTACAGCATGATAGGGGGTTCTCGCATTGTGTTTGGTGGCGAGTAGGAGAATCTTACCTCTACATGTCCCGGAGAGGTAGTATATGGCCTTGGGTTGGTTGCGAGTCGAGAGGCTGGACGTAAAAGAAAATTTGAGGTATCAGTGTATGCCAGGTGGGTCTGGGATGGTTGAAAAGCCTACCGGTCGCCATTGGCTCGACCTGTTACATTTGGTATCAGAGCTGAAGGTTAAGTGAGAACCTTGGCTCTAGTGGGGATTACTCATTTAAAATAGAGTCCATAGTACTCTAGAATGAGTCTGAGTGTGTTAATAGATATGAGCGCGTATGTGTTAATGAATATAAAATTTTCTTTTATACCTTGTTGACTTATCAGTTGAGTGTTTATAGATTCTGGTCGATATGTGGACACCATGTCATCGATAGGGGTTTCTAAACTCTTAAACAAGATAAACCAACACAGTATTGTTTTAAATAGGGTAAATGAAATAATTTTACCCAAATTATTTTTGTATATAAAAGAAATAATTTTCTATAAATTATTATAGTTATATATGGTTGCTTAGTTGTTAGGAGATGATAATATTAAATCATTATCATTATTAGGTGAAAGTTGAATGAAGTATTAAAATTATAACCAAAGGTTAAGGAATAAAATTATAAAACAAAATAGGATTTGTAAATATGAATTACAAAGGTGATTTATGATTGAAATAGTATAAAATTCCGGAGTAATGTTTTAATATGAAATGGCAGGATTGGAATTTGGAATTTTGGGAAAAGTTTAAATTCCTTTTGAGTTTGGAAATGATTTTCAAAGGTTTTGGAATAATGGTGATAGTATTTGTGAAATATTTTGAATTGGATTTGAAATCTGGTGAGATCTGGTATTTAAAAATATTTGGAAGAATGTTTTAAAGAGCTAAAAGCACTAAACTCTTTCGGTCGTTGAAAAATAACTTCGGTGATGACTACAAAATCATCGATGTTCATTTCCGAATTTCCAAGAGAGGGATTGCTACCAAATTGTTTTAAATTAGAGTTGGTTACAAAATTGGGTTTGGTTTTGAGATTCAAAGAAATAATTGATTTCAAAGGTGATTTGGCATGTTGTGAAACTGTTTAAATTCTTGGAAGTAAATTGGAAATGTTTTGTGGAATTATAAATGGGTTTGATAACTATGAATTGGAATCTTTAGAAAAAAATTAAAATCAAAATTAACTTGAAGAATAGTTAAAAATTTAAAAGTAAATGTGAAAACAAAAAATAAGCTAAGAGGTAAGCTAATTAATTAAAGTAAATTAAAAAGAAATTAGCCAACAGAAGTTAAATAAATTGGAGAACTTATAGAAGCTTGAAAGCTGAATTAAATTAGAATGTAATTAAACCAAGTTAAATAAGAAGTGAATGTTGAGTAGGCTAAATAAAATAAGTTATTGAAGTATAAAATTTATTATTTGGAAATAAAATTGTGGATAGACAAATGAATTTGCATTTGTTAGTAAATATGATTTAAACTAAATATTGAAAAATAATTTGAATTGTGTGTAATGGAAAATGGTCAAAATTTGACTAAATAAAATAAAGGACTGAAATTGAGTAAACAAATTGATTCAAGTGGGTAAGCAAATGAATTGGAATTGTGTATTGGATAATTGTTAATTTAAAATGTGTAAAATAAAGTGAAGTTATAGAGTTAATTCAAAGTGAATTAAAATTATAAAAGTTTGAAAATAAGATATTGTGTAAAATTTAAAATAAATTAGTAAGTGAAACTAATTTTAAATAATGATATGAACCAGTTTTGAATGGAAGACAATTGATAAAATTCAATATTCAGAGTTTGAAAATGAATTGGATTCTAGTAGAGTTGAAATGAAAATCTGGATGAAAATTAGGAAAGTATTGAAATTAATTAGTAAATTGGAGCAAATTTAATCTGTTTGGAATTAGAATCCAAATTGATTAAATATAGATGAAAACCAAGTGATAAGTGAAGTTGAAAGACTAATTCGTAGTAGACCAAAAATAATTTAAAGTTTGGAAATAAATCCATTGGGATTTAAATAAATTAGTAGTGAGACTAATTAAAGAAATGATTAATTTTAATATGGTTTGAGATAAAGGTAAATAGAATTCAATATCTAAAATAAAGGAAAATTGAAATATGGAATTGGAGATCCAGTTTAGAAAAAGGTGGATATAAAGGCTAAAGTGGTAGAGTAATAATATAAAAGTATATAAAATGCTTATATTAAATTTAAGAAATTAATGGCGAAATTCTTAAGTAAGTTCGGTATTGGAAAAATACTATGTAATTTTGGAATGGATATTAAGTAAAGTTGTGAAAGGGGATGATTGTGGATAAGTGAATAGAATTCAAAATAATGTGAAAAAAAGGAAATTGACATAGTTAATGATCAATGGATATAAATACGTAAGATGTACGTATATTATTTTATTCGCATAGTGATTTGATCCAGATTTAAGCACAGAATTTTGAGATAGTTATATCGTTCCGAGTTGGGATTTTTTCACTCGATTTTTGACGGCGAACCCTGGATATGGATTTTTGATTGACTCTGGAAATTCTCTATCATAGTTGGTGGCTATGCAAGGAGAATGATGATTTTTGATCAAGAAACCAGATCTGAGTCCGCACTAGGAAGTTGGATGGATGATACTAGTTCGGAAGTGAAATTGTGTGATCGAGTGAGCGATCGAATTGGGTGTTGCGTACGGATGATATATGTGCATCGTACGGATGTGAATGAAATAGATATTGAAACTGTTGTAAAGAAATGTATAAAATGATTTTGAAAGCTATGATTGGATATTATTGCTAAGTAGAATATACAGGTGTTTAAGAAGCAAAAGGAAACTTAGTGTTTTGGGTTTTAGAAGATAAATTTGAATTGTCCAACATAGAGATATGTGTTCAAATTTCAGTATCAAATTTGATGATTTTCTTGTCTAGCCACTTGGCCATTTGTTTTCTTTTTTGAATCTGGGGGCCCGTAGAGGCATTTTATAGTAGTACCGAACTAGCCGCGCAAAGAAGACGCTGGCGAAATTTTTTCAAAAATTTAGGGAGTTAGAAAATTTTGAGATAAGTTTCATAATTTAAAATTTGGTTTAAAATTTAAATTTGAGTTGTTTAGTAAGTGATATTGGTTGGAACATACGGATGAGTTTGGAAAGTTAGTAAGAGGCTTAGTGAGTCTTCATTAGAAAAGATTATTTTGGAAAGTTGTTAAAACTGTTTGATTTTGGAAAAGTTGATATAAACTGTTCGATTGGGAAATAGTGAATGGAATATGGACCATTCTTCTTAATTAGTAATTTCGGGGACGAAATTCTTTTAAGGGGGGAGGAGTGTGACAACCTGGAATTCTTAGGCATTTGAAATTGGAATATTTAATTGATTTTAAATATTTAAAAGTTAAATTCCAACTTGAAATTTCAAATTCCACTATTTATTGAGTGATTTAATTGTTTAATTAAATAATTGAAAATTGGGTAAATGGTTGAATCTGAAATTTTAAGCTTGTTAAAAATAGTTTAAAGGCTTGTAAAATTTATACTAATAACACTGTAGACGGTAAAATTGTTAAACTTGAACTTGGGAGTGTTTTGTTAAGTTTTGAAATTATATCGTTTAAAATCAATATTTAAAAATAACATTCCGAGGCACAACCTTGGAATTCGACGAAACTAGTTCCATTGGATTCGTAATATTGTATTATTATCGAATTTCAATTTTCGTAGCATAGAAGTTGTCGTGTGAACGTACGGTAAATAAACGCGCTGAAATTATATTGGAAATTTAACATAATAAATGGGTCCAAAAAGCTATCTTCTCCATACAATATAATTAGAACTCGAAATCTTTTCCATTGTGTTCGGAATATGGTTTAACGTTATAAATGCCTAGCGGCA
This sequence comes from Allium cepa, assembly GCA_030765085.1. Taxonomy (NCBI): domain Eukaryota; kingdom Viridiplantae; phylum Streptophyta; class Magnoliopsida; order Asparagales; family Amaryllidaceae; genus Allium; species Allium cepa. Next base: position 507,339,567 of record CM060944.1, on the reverse strand, counting down.
CGGCTCGATAGGAGTTCGAATTTTTTAGCTGCATTCATCGGGACGATTTAAATTTGAATTCGAATTTAAATTAAATATAAATATATATTCTTATACAATAAACAAATTCAAACACGTTTCATACATCAGAATACGTGTCTAGAATCCTTTTTAGTTTCATTCCAAATTTCCTTTTTCTCTCAAACTAAAATTGAGATGGCCAAATAAAAGCTTTTGTTCATTTTAAGAAAAACTAAAATAAAAACTATTGCTAAAAATTCTCATGGCCGAGTTTTTCTTTCCTCCATCTCCTCCCCTCTTCTGTTCAATTTCAAAATTAAATTTGAAAAAAAGAGAGAAAGCGGCCGCTACAGAGAAAATCGAAGCCAATACTCGATTCGAAATCGCGTTCGAATCGACAGAGTTCGTCGACAGCATGGTAATGGAAAGGCGTCGCGAATCGCGTGGCGACGTGCGAGGCGATGGTCGAACATCGACGTTGAGTGGTGCGCGGGGACCGTGAAAGCGCCATTTGGGTACAAGGTCGGGTCAGAGGACAAGGGAGCGACGCGGCGAAGCTTGGGGCCGCGGTCTAAAGTCACGCAAAGTTGAAGTGGTGACGTGGTCGCTACCCCATCGAATCGAGGCCCGCTTGCATTCGCCTGAAACTAGGGGCTCGCGATTGTGTCTAGACAAAATTTTAGAAATGATACCTTTATTCCCATGTCTTCCAGCTACTTTATCACCCACTTTGATTTCACGTTTCTGTAAAATATATACACGAATCTTTTCTGGATTATAGCTGGAACCCGTCTTTTTCTGGATCCATCTCACATCAATAACTCGACCTCGTGGAAGTATGGCAACGTAGCGATGTCGAGCGGCGATGTCGAGCGAAGCAGTAAAGTATAATTTCTTGTTTTTTTCAATTTAAATATATGTACACAGTAAAGGAGAAATAGAAAATTATTTTATATAGACAAAGTTTGAAAAAAAAGTAGGAATTTTAAAGGTTGAAAAGGATTATAGAAATTATATTTTTATGAAGTCTACTTAGTTTATTTTTATAAATATACATGTAGTTTCAAAAGTGAATAAATATACATATATACCTATTTTCATTTACTAGTCAATTTTTAAAATAATGAAGATGTTTGTTAATTAGATCTAAATTATTTTAGTTACTAAGAAATTATTTAAAGGGAAATAAGTTCAAATTTAAATTAGTAACCAATTAAATTAATGGTACTTAATGGTTTGATTTTATTTCAAATATTAATAAAACCCTAAAATTTTATTCAAGGTTTGAAATCGTGGAAACCAAGTCAAGATTGAAGTGGATTGCAAATTAAAAGTCAAAGGTGAGTTAATCTCACTCATCTGGGTTACTATTTAAATTTAAATAGTTAAATTTAAATTTTGGTTGAATGATTGAATTGATTGGATGTGGTATATTATATATAGTAGTATATATATTGGAGTGATTGATTTCCCACATTTTTAGCGCATGAGACCCTATGCGCCGCATAATAGCGGATGAGATAATATGACCCCATATAACGCGATATTCCACCTCGAAGTGGAATTGGTATCATTATATTGTGCTAACATCTGTCGATGCAAGGAAGAACAGGTTGGAGGGATCCAACTGGATTCCTCCAAAACGTTTGAATTTATTTTATATATTCAGCGATATGATTATATGATAATCGTTGATGAATTATATTGATCATATTGGGAATTGGAATTTATTGTACACTCTAGCTTGGTTAAATATATATATTGGAATTTTGAGAATTGAAATATATATATATATATATGAAGTTTGGATTTTTAAAGTAAATAAAAAGGTAATTTTAAATAAAATAATTATAAGGAATTTGGATAATTAAAATGATTTGGAAGAACAAAAGTTGATTTTTAAATTATAACAAATAAATTCGAAGTATGGGAAAAGAGATATTTTGAATAAATGAATTCAAGTGATAATATTTAAAAAGAGTAAAGAATTTATTTTAAAATTGAAGGTTTAAATTTGTTTGGAAAAGATAAAGAAGAAATTTGGAAAGTATGAAATTTGTATTTCAGTTTAAATAAGATTTTGATCATAATAAAGAAGTTAAATCTGAAATTAATAAGTTTTGAAATAAAATTGGATATGTAAAGAAATTTATTTTAAATGGAGTTAATTTTGAAAATCAGTTGGAAGATTGATTTACAGTTTGAAACTGCGATTTAAGAAAAGATGAGACTATGGGATTTATAAACTGGGTTTATAAGGTGAAACAAGATATTAAGGAAATTTGAAAATATAAATTCATGTTGGGAATTTATAAAGGAATGGGTAATTTGTTTTAAAAATAAATAGTGGTTTATTTTTAAAGGTATAGAAATAGGAAGTGTATTTCCCTGGAAAGCCGAGTATATTTTAAAGGGGACTTTTTTTGTATAAGTTAAAGGCTTTAAAAATTTGTTTAAAGAAATGTTTTAGAAAATTTATTGTTTTTAAATGTTTTAAATTTTAAGTAAATATCTTTCAAATTTATTTTAGTAGTAATTATTTAAAGGTTAATTGGTATTATGTTTTAAAAAGTTAATTATTAATATTTAAATTTTATAAAGTAATTTTATTTAAAGATAGTTCGGTTAAAGTTTTATTTGAAACTTGTATAGAATTTTGTAACTCTTATTTTAAATTTAGTTTGGCTTAAATTTTATGTCAAAAAAATTATTTTATATATTTTTTAAAGTAGTTTAATTTTAAATATTTTTAAAAATATATATTTTTGAATAAAGTGTTTAAGTAATTTTAGTTTAAATGTTTTAATGCTATTTTAGAATAAAATGATTTAAATTATTTTTAAAATCCTAAGTATTTAGGACTTGGCGGTTTTCAGTGGAAATAAACAAATTTTGGAAATTTATTCCGCGAGTGAAAAAGGATTTGAAACCGACTTCAAAAAGATTAAAGTGTAGATGATATCTTGCAAAGAAATTTTATATAATAAATAATTTGGGAAATTATTTAAGTCTGATGGTTGTTTGTGAATATTATTTGATAGTTAAATAACCGACTATCAATATTGGCCAATGCGCTGATCGTTTCGAAGAGACCGGGATCGAGATTAATTTCCCACAACCACTTCGATCCGGTTTGAACGTTTCGTGAGGAAAACAAGAGTTGGAAGTCGAAGATGGAGCAGTGAAGTGCAATGGCTAATCGCTACTAATCCTAAGGGTGATTCCAAAATAGATGTAGTAGGAGTAGTGCCTTTGGTTGCGTTCGAACCCGGAACGGACTTGTATAGATGAATGCTTTCAGAACATCGTCAAGAGGACGATGAGCATTCTAAGTGAGTGTGTGCTAAAAAGGTAACGCCTAGCCTCGAGCCTCATCAACCAGGAATGGCTAAAACAGGGGAGGTGCACACAAGGCTAAGTGGCTAGTAAGTAATTAGGGTAAGGTCACCCCTATCTCGATGTCCTTTATATTCGGTTGTGTGGGTGGTTGCTGATCCCAACTGCACGGTGAACTTATTCGGACTATCCAGTAAGGGGTAGCTCCGGTATTGTGATGCAGGGGATCAAAGTGGATCCTCGGTTTGGCGATCTAGACCACGTACTATGATGGGAGGTACCCCAGTAACCCTGCCATTGACGGAAATCCATTTTCCCTACGTGCCTTTATGGTTTTTTGTTTGTAGAACCCACTTTGTGGCTAGTAGCTAGAATTAATAATGTAACAATTTTGGCTATTTGAATAAGTATGTGTATATAAACACTACTATAATATCAGAGGATTTTATAAAAAAAATGTTTTGGTTATCGTAAGGTAAAAAACCAGCATGTTTATTTGTGGCGTTGTCTTACGAGATACCTTTGATTTCAAAGGATTTTGAAAACTTTAATGATCAAATTGAGTGTATTTTCTCACGCTGGTTTTCTAGACTGACTCGGGTGTTATTTAACTATAATGCTTAGGTCAGACCGAGTATTATAGAGTACTGATTCTGGATGGACTGCTATGGAGCTCAGGAGACGAGCTGGATGACGAGGCGTATTTTCCATAGATTTATATATCCGTTGACCAGTGTAAGCTGTATATTTAGCTTTGGAAGGATAAGATATTTTAACCATCCTGAATTGTGTTGTTGTTTGTATTATATTCTGATGATGTGATGTATAAAACAGATATAGTTTCTTTTGTGTAAAGATCAGTTATTATCTATTATATTTTATTCCGCTGCGATGGTAAGATTCCGTTGTTGTGTTTTTTTCTCTTCTTCTATCTCCTTCTTCTTTAAGCCTAATGGTTCGAATTTTCGGCATTCAATTGTTCGATACAGTGGACATATTGTTGTCGATTTTCGAGCGTCGAAAAATCGGGTCGTTACAATTAAAGAAATTGGCACTTAGCCAGATTCCTATGGAAGCGTCATTCGAAATTTGTGGAAGCTGCATAATTGAACGTTGTTGTTCTGAGGGTTTCTATGGGATAGTTAAAAATGGACACTTGGTTAGGAAAATGTAAGGAAGGTGGGAATCATAGTGGTCAAGCTAAGAAGCAAGATGTTAATTGAAAAAGGTGTAATATTAGGGTACACGATGTGAAGGACTATAGGGTTAACGCTTCGAAGATCAAGTGCTATATTTGTAATCTGATGGGGTATATGAAAGGAGAATGCCCGATTGCAGTAAGAAAATGAAAATGTGTTATTTATTTTGATCATTTAGGATAGGAGTTGTACGATTACGAATACACGTAAATGGCTATGCATGTTTATGGATATGCCGTATATGTTACGTAATACGTGAGTGTATGGATTCCCTTTTTCATCCATTGAGAATGTCGAGGATGAAATTCTTTTAAAGGAGGAGAATATATTATCTGGTAAATTTTAGAAATTAATATCAAGAGTATTTTGGTAATTTTAGCTAAAAAGGACAAAATTTAATATTACAAATACTAAAACTAGACGATGGGACCTATACCATTGCATTGAGCTTATTTTTCTGGTTAGAATGTTATATTGATTTGTCCAAATCAGAGTCTATATGAAGGAGTTTTGCAAGTTTTTAGTTGTGTGCTTTAAGTTAATTTAATTGGGCTTCAGCTAATATGATTGAAACGTCGGTTCAAGGAGTTATAATATGGCTAAGGAGGATTTGAAATTCACTTATTTTTTAGTTTTCGAACTTCCCCTTCCTCCATCTCTCACCATCTCTCTCTTCCATCTCTCGACTCCTTCAAATCTTCACAAAAAGCTAGAAGTCTACATACCAAATCGAAGAGCGCTATGAGGGCTACACAAAGATATCAATTGTTTATGGATTCAAGAATCTCGAAGGGATATTTTTTAGGCCAGCAAGGAATGAGAGGCTAATTCAGGTATTTCTATAGCTAGGCGACTCGATTGGGTGAGTGGAAATCATCTCCTTCGATTATAATGTCTATATGCAAGTATATTATTCTATAATTGCTATTAGGGTTATAAATTGAATATATGTATAACTAAATAATGTAATAGAGTATATATTAAATCTTAAACAATATGAATGTTAATTACCTTAAGTTATTTCCTAAGTGATGATTAGAATGGATTAATTTAGATTGATGGTGTTTAAATGCTGAAATGATTGAATGCGAGTGAAATTGACGATATGGGGTGATTCTATGACTACTAAGTGATTAGGATTATGTAGAATAATGCCTTAAAATTGCCAAGAACCTTAAAAATCAAAAAAATTGGTGAAGATTGGTGGAGGAACGGTGCTAGGCCCCAAGCAAAATTCTCTGCCTGGGGCGTGCACTGGACCACTGGTGCATATCATATTGGTGCATCGGTGCAAGCTACAGGTGTAGGTTAAATCTAGGCCTGCCTAGGGCCGAATCAAGTATACGACTGTTTATCGTTTAGGTTTCTATGCAACGTGAGGATCTCTTATGATGTCTACATGAGTGTTCCCCAAGCGTTGTGTAATATATTAACATACGTCTATATGCAATTTTGTTTAACCAATACTAGAGCATTTGAAAATTAGTCTCTGTTTAATTAATTCTATGTATTCATGTTGTATTAGACTATGATTACCTAATATATTTCTCGTTTACAATCAGTCAATGTTTAATTGGTTATGGTTAGGTTGTGTTTACCAAGTCACAACTTGTTTATGGGTTAGTCTGTGTTCAACTAACTCATATTTTATAGGCTATGTTATGTTATGGTATTATTGTCAAAAAGTAGTTTAGGCCCGCATATTGTGTTTATTACGTCAAGTTAACTTTGTAATGCTGATGAGACAGATTGAGGTATGTCTTTGTTTAGTTGTAGCATTAAATAATGTTATGTGAACATATTTGCATTATACTCTTAGTAGTGTTTTACACTCACCAGACTCATGTATGACCCCCTCCCCCTTTGTATCCTTTTGTTTATGGATTTATAGCTTATGATGGCGGTCTTGAGTAACGCAGAACGTGCAAGTGACGGAGGCATTGCTTATGTATATAGTGTGTTTTATTTATCACATATTGGTATTAGTATACGATGTATTGATGTATATATATTTGAATTTGACCATATGTACTGGGATATGATTTTATATTTGATATATACATTATGTTTGTTTCTTTCCGTTGTTATATTTTGGAAGTTTTGATTTGTAAGTTTATATAGCTCTTTGTATACTGTTTGTTTGCCACAACGACCCGTTATTTTCTGTTTTTGTTTGTTTATATACGGAGGCTGTAAACGTCGGGTTGTTATATTTGGTATCAGAGCTAAGGTTAGGGTGTATTGTCAGAACGTACTTGTATATTTTTATAACTCATATTAATATTTGGAAGAGGGTATGTCATATGTGTACATACAATTTTGTTTTCGGGTTAAGTTTACCATCTCCTAAATGTAAGTTTCTATGGGGAGTTGCTAATGAATCCTATTTTGCGGGTAATAGAAATGAGTAATCCGATTGAAATAAGCGTTGGAGGTGAGACTATATGGATACCGAGAGTGAACATTCCATTGTGGTTTTACCGTTATCTACAAGCTAGGAACCAGGCCATTGCTAATATTGAAATTCCTACATCTTCTGTCAACGTGTCAAACTGCTCAGATTCTCACTTTGAATTTTTGGAAGTTGTGCAAGGAGTTTACATGTTAGGGAGATAAACTATTTAAAGTGGTCGAGTCGTTTGTTGAAATGTGTAAATGGATTCATGATTATGATAAGATTTTTAATTTGCTTGGACTGGATGATAGTTTTAAGAGAAAGCTTGTCTCTTGGTATTTAAGTGGAGAAGCACGTAATTGGTGGGAAATTATGGTGGCTGAGGTTAACATGGAGGAATTACCTAGGCTCGCTTTAAGAAAAGATTTAAGGTTAAGTTTATATCAGGAGCTAAAAGGGAAGTGATGCTCGAAAGGCTTATCAACCTTCATCAGAAAGAAATGACTGTGAAGGAGTGTATAAATAATTTTAATGAACCGGTGAGGTTTGGGTTTGAGATGGTGGACACTACATCGAAGAAAGCTATGAATTTTACGAAAGGATTTGGTTCTCCATTAACGAAATTGGCACTTAGTTGGATTCCTCTAAGAGCGACATTCGAAGGTTCAGTAGAAGCTGCATAATTGAACGTTGTTTCTTTGAGGGTTTCTACAGGACAGTTAAAGAAGGATGCTTGTTTAGGAAAACATAAGGAAGGTGGGGATCATAGTGGTCAAGTTAAGAAGTAAGATGTTAATTGTAAAAGGTGTAATATGAGGATACACAATGTGAAAGACTGTAGCGTTAACGCCTCGAAGATCAAGTGCTATAATTATAATCAGACTTGGCATATGAAGGTAGAATGCCCGAATGTAGCAAGAAACTGAAGTTGTGTTAATTTTTTTGATCATTTACGATACAAGTTGTACAATTACGAATACATATGTACATGGATGTGAATGTTTATGGATATATTGTGGATGTTACACGTTACATGGGTGTACAAATTACATTTTCGTCCATTGGGAATTTCGAGGACGAAATTATTTTAAAGGAGGAGAATATATACCCTATAAATTTTAAAAATTAATATCAAGGATATTTTGGTGATTTTAACTAAAAAGGGAAAATGGTAATTTTACAAACACTGGAATTAGACGACGGGACCTATACCATTGCATAATGCTCGTTTTTTGTCAGAATGGTATATTGGTTTGTCTAGATCAGAGTCCGTATGAAGGACTTATGTGGGTTTTAAGTTGCAGGTTTTTAAATTAACTTAAACGCGCTTTAGCCCATTAGATTAAAATGTTGGTTCGAGGAGTTGTAATATGGTCTGAGGAGGACTTGAAATTCATGTAAGTTTCAGATTTCCAGCTTATCATTCCTACGTCTCTCACCATCTCTCTCTTTTCCATCTCTCAACTCCTTCAAATCTTAACAAAAACCTACATGTTTATATAGCAATCAAATAGCGCTATGAGGGCTACACAAAGTGATCAATTATTTGCAGATTCAAGAATCTTGGAGGAACATTGTTCCGGCTAGCAAGGATTGAGAGGCTCGTTCAGGGATTTCTACAGCTAGGCAACTCGATTGGGTGAGTGGAAATCTTCTCCTTCGATTATAATGCCTATATGCAAGCATACCATTCTATGATCGCTTTTAGAGTTAGAAAATGAATATATATATATATATATATATATATATATATATAATGCAATAGAGTATATATTAAATCTTAAACAATATGAATGTTAATTACCCTAGATTATTGCCTAAGTGATGATTGGAATGGATAAATTAAATTTATAGTGTTTAAAGGCCGAAATGATGGAATTTGGGTGAAATTGAGGATATGGGCTGATTCTACGAATATTAACTGATTAGGAGTATGAAGAATAATGCCTTAAAGATGTAAAGAACCTTAAAATAGGAAAAATATAGATCTGGACAAAATTTAGCAAAGATTGGTAGAGGAACGATGCCAGGTCGAAGGCAGAATTCTCTGCCTGGGACGTGCACTGGTCCATCAGTTCATATCATACCGGTGCATCGGTGCAACCTACCAGACCTAAGTTGAATCTTGGCCTGCCTAAGGCTGAATCGAATGTACGACTGTTTGTCATTTTTTTTATGCAGCGTAAGGATCTAATACGATGTCTATATGAATGTTTACCAAGCGTTGTGTAATATATTAATATACATGTATATATGTATGTTCGGGTGTTAGTTTTGTTTAATTACTACTAGAGCTTCCGAAAACTAGCCTTTGTTTAAGTGATTCTCTGTATCCGTGTTATGTTAGACTTATTTAATATAATTCCCATTTACAATTAGTCAATGTTAATTGGTTATGGTTATGTCATGTTTATCTAATCACCGCTCATTTATGGGTTAGTCTGTGTTTAACTAGCTCACACGTTGTTGGCTACGCTATGCTATGTTGTGGTATTATTGTCACAAATTAGTTTAGTCCCACATATTATGTTTATTATGTCGGGGTAACTTTGTGAATGCGGGTGAGATAGGTTGAGGTACGTCTTTGTTTAGATGTAGCATTTATATAAGGTTATCTGAACATATTTACATTATACTCTTAGCACTATATTTCACTCATTACAGGTTTTGATGGTGGTCCTGAGTAACATGGACGGTCCAAGTGAAGATGGCGTTGCTTATGTATATAATGTGTTGTATTAATCATTTGACAGTATTAGTATATGATGTATTGGTGTATACGTATTTGGATTTGATCATGTGTACCGGGATGCGAATTAGTATTTGATATATATATATATATATATATATATATATATATATATATATGTTTGTTTCCTTCCATTATGAGATTTTGAAAGTTTTGGTTAGCAAATTTATTTAGCTCTCTGTATGTTGTATGTTAAGCACAAGGATCCATTTTTTCAGTTTTCGTTCGTTGACATACGGAGATCGTAAATGGTGGGTTGTTACTTTAGTATCGGAGCTAAGGCTAGGACATATTGAGAGAGCGTACTTGTAATTTTTTTATAATGCATATTAATATTTGGAAGATGGTATGTGCATATACCATTTTGTTTTGGGGTTAAGTTTACCATCTTTGTTTGCTATTCTACGAAGATTTGCTAATGAATCCTATTTTACAAATAATAGAGATGAGTAACCCAACTGAAACTGGCATTGAAGAGGAGGCTATAAAGATGTCGGGACTGAACATTCCATTGTAATTCTATCATCATCTACAAGCTAGAAACCGTGATACTATTAATACTGAAATTCCTAACCTTCTATCAAGGTGTTTTAGTTCCTCATGCCACTACTTTGAATTTTTCGAAGTTGCGCAAGTAGTTTACGGGTTTGGGAGGTAAATTGTTTAAGGGGACCAGGTCGTTTATTGAAACATGTGAATGGATTCGTGATCATGATAAGATTTTTAATTTGTTTTGAGTGGATGATAGTGTTAAGAGAAAGCTTGCCCCTTGGTATTTAAGTGGAGAAGCACGTAATTGGTGGGAAATCATAAGACTAGATGGGACCCAATTAGCATTAATATAATTTAAATCGGATTTAAACAATTGTTGATATCGTTTATCGGTATTGTGACGACCCGAAAATTATTAACATTTGAAATGGAACATTTAATTGATTTTAAATATTTGGAAGTTAATTTAACTTGAATTTCAAATATGACTATGAAATTGGCAATTTAATTTTTGAATTTAATTTATTGAAGTTGGGTAAAAATTTGAATCTTCAGTTTTAAGCTTATTAAAAATATTTTCAAGGCTTAGAAAATTTATATTGACAACACTGAACATAATGGAGTGATCGTTTGGCCATACGATAAACAAATGCGCTAAAAATTATATCGAAATTTAATTTAATAACTGGTCCAAAAAGCTATCTTTTCCATACGATCGAATTAGGACTCGAAACCTTTTCCATTTTGTTCGGAATAGGAGCATAGCACTATGAACGCCTAGCGGCATGCTCCGATAGGATGTCAAGATTTTGAGCTTTGAATTCGAAATAATTTGAAGTTAAATTTAAAATTGATAGGTATACAATCGTGGACCAGACAAACAAATCCCATCAGCCACATTTTTATTCTCTTCGTGTTACTGTAGCTAGCATCGCATATGCAACCTTCATTTCACTTCAGTCTTCTATAACACGCTTCCCTCCTCCTTTTCTTTTTATAACCCAAGCAGATCACTTCGAAAGAATTACGAAGGAAGAGACGAACCATGGCTGAACATTTGGAATCAAAAAGAAGAAAAATTGCTCATCTTCGAACTGAATAAATGGCTGCGCTCGGGAAAGAAAAAAATTCGAATTCGAAAAATGGCTGAAACAGAGTAATCACCAATCTCCTCTTTCGAATTCCAGTAGTGATCAATTAAAGTATCATCATTCGAAAAAAATGGCCTTCATCGAAATCGATTTCGATCGAGAGCAGTTCAGGTGAAGCCACGAGTTTCCCTTCATTCTCCTCCAGTCAATTCAATCGCGCGACGCTGGGGTTTAGGAAAGATTGATGGGAGGCGCGGCAAGTGGAGCAAGGCAGTTTGGGGGTTTTGATGTTCGATTTTGGGCTCAAGGTCAGGCGCGACAGTGAGAAGGTAGGGCGCGACTCGACATTGTCGAGGTCTGGCGCATGCGATTCGCGAGGGCAGTGTGTCGCGTTCGAGAGATGGGTCACATGTACGATGTGATGGTCGTAGTCAATCGCGTGAATGAAGCGATGGGGGCGTTCGATTTTTGGGTCGTGTTCTCGGTGATAGCGCATGCGAAGCAAGTCATGGTAGCGAACGAGAGAAAAGGGTCGTATCATGGTGACAAGGTATGTGTTTCGATTTAAATTAATAAACACTTATATATGAATATATTTCAGAAAAAAAAATATAACTCATGTTGAATTTAACAATAAGCTTAATTACTGTTTAATTTGCAGAAATTAAAATCTTTACAGTAAAAAGAAAATAAAAATTACCATTTTAAAAATTTGAACAGTAAAAATATATATAATTGGAAGCAGTTAATTTTTTTTCAGAAATATATATATACGGGAAGCTGAAATATTTGGAGTGAAGTTTAAACCTGTCTAGTCTAATTCTATATATTTGTGAATAAGCTTTTGGAAAATAAAGGGAAAGAAAAAATTAGTTTAAATTTATTAGTTGGATTAGAACTGAAAATAATAATAATAATAATAATGGCAATTGAATTATTTGATTAATTTCGAATATTAATAAATTGTAAAATTATTTATACAAGGTCTAGAAATCGTGACAACAAGATGGAACGGAAATGAATTTGCATGCATAGGCAAAGGTGAGATCTTCTCACTCAATCAATATTATTCTGATTTAAATTTTGAATGGATAGATTTAAAAAATTGATTGACTGCGTGCTTGGATGATTGATTTATAATAATTATTCATTGGATGATATTATATATATGGTAGTATATAGTATATTGGAGTTGTTGATTTCCCGCATTATATAGCGGATGAGACCCTATGCGCCGCATAATAGCGGATGATATTTTATAAATCGCATATACCACGATATTCCATCTCGAAGTGGAATGGGTATTTAATTGTTGTGCTAACGTCCGTGGATGCAGCGAAAATAGGTTGGAGGGATCCAACTGGATTCCTTAAATAATTGAATTTATTTTAATATTGTGTGTTGATCATTTATAATCTGTGTGAGATTATACTGTGACTGAAATCGTTGAAGGCTAAAATTTAGCCGAATATATTTTTGATATCGTAAGATACCATAAATAAATAAAATTTGATTTTTAAATTTAAGTAGAAAATCTATAGTGAAATCCTATTGAATAAAATTCCAAAATATGGTGAAAATGTTTAATAAATGGATTCCAAGTAATAATATTTAAAAGGTGAAGAATTTATTTTAAAAATATGATTTTTAAATAATTTGGAAAGGATAAAGGAATTTATTTTAAAAATCAATTCGAAATTTGATTTGGTGTTAAAAGAATAAATCCTTGGTGAATTGATATGAAAATTAATTTGGTGTTTGGAAATGATTTTTAAAATCAATTTGGAAATCGTATATTAGTAGATATTTGGAAAATTTAAATTCATCATGGGAATTTTATAAAAGAAAGGGAGATTCATTTTAAAAATAAATATTGTTTTATTTTTAAAGGCATGGAAAGAAATTTACGGATTTGGAACGTAAATTAAAAATAAATCCTGGAGGATTTATTAATTGATTTAAAATGATCCATTTTGAAAAGAAAGGTGTATTTTCCCTGAAAAGCCGAGTATATTTGTAAAATAGCTTTTGAAATATAAATTAAAAGTTCTAGGGTTGGTTTTAAAAGAATATTTTGGAGAAATTAGTTTCTTTAAGTTACTTTGTAAATCTTTAAAGCAATGATCTATTTAATTAATTGTGGAAGTAATGATTTAAAGATTTAATTGATATGGGTTTTAGAAATTGAATATTTAAATAGTTATCTCCTATCTATTAATTTTATTTAAAAACTAGTTTGGACTTGAATTTTTATATAAAATATTAGTATAATGTTTTCATAACTGTTATTTAAGCAAGTGTTTCAAAATAGTTTTGTTTTAAATATCCCTAAGTATATTTTGATAAGCATTTTAAATTATTTTGAGTTATTTTAACTCGGCAGATTTTTAGTGGAAATGAATAAATATTTTCCGCATAAGGAAAATGAATTGAAAATTGTTTTCAAAGGATTAAAATATGGAAATTGATTTAAAATTTGTTTTCAAAAGGTTGAAATATGAAAATATACTTTGCGAACATATTATAAAAATAATAATTGGGAAAATTATTTAACTGGTAATTATTGTGAATGTTGATTGATAGTTAAATAACCGACTATCAATATCGGCCTTTTAATGGCATTTGAATTTCGATGCGACCTGGGGTCGGATTCCTAACGGTTATCTGAAACCCATATCTAACCTTTGTAAATGTGATGGATCCTTTGTTTAAGAAGATCAAAGTAGAAATTTGTTGTGATTTGTTTGAAATCTGATTGAACACTTATTTAAAAATAAGCGCTCATCATTCGGATTAGCCGAAAGAGGACCTTGTGTCATAAAACCCATTCTGAATAACGATACGACGAAATGAGATTGCATTTGAAGATGGTGTTGAAGACCGGGCATTCTAGAAAACGAAAGAATTACCTGTCGAATGTCTCTGCACCGAGTTGCTCCGGTATAAAGATCTTATCACCTTTGTGATGGGGATTCCGGATGTGATTAGTGAATATCCGGATTTGCAAGGGCTTATTTGGAAGTGCCTTCGGTTCCGTTCGATCCCGAAACGGACTTGTATGGATGTGTGCCTGGCATTACACTTTGAGATGTAAAGCTGGTTTCTATCAAATACATTTCTGTTGGTGGCGGAGAATTTATTCTCTTAGCTAACACCCTCCTCTGAGACGTATGAGCTCAGAGGTTATGTAGTTGATGGTTACTAGTGATACATTCCCAATTTGGTAATGTGGCACACGAAGTGCTGCTGATCATTTGTTGATCAAAGCGTGACTTTGTGAAAAGTGTAGCTTTGTGGACGAGACCTCATCGAGCCTCACAAACCGATAATGGTCGAAACAGGAAAGGTGCGGCAAGGTTTAAGGGGTAGCTCCCCTAGGGTATGTCCATTCCTTTTGGAAAAGGGTGGTGTCAGGTATGGAGCCCTGATATTTAACCTTTGTGGTTACTGCAAATACTTTTCTTTGTGGTTGTTGGTGTAGAGGATCCTCGAATAAAGGTCGTAAATGACTGGGGGTGGCATATCTTAGGTTTTATTCCCTGGGAAGGGGGTAACCGGCCTTGTGTTGGCAGAGATCCAGGTAGGTTCTCGGGACGCCACTCAAGAGGCATACCCATGTGGCAGTAGGAAGTTCCTTAGCCTGACCATTTGTTGAAAATCCAAAGAAACAATACGCGCCATGTATGGTTTTAGTTGTATAACCTGCCATGGAATGTAGCGGTAACCTGCTATTGTACATGGTAGTTATAGTAGGCATACAATAATGGTTGTCTGCTGGCTAAGATTAATATTATACTTTCGAAATGTTTTCTGCACTATGCACTAATAATAATATCGAAAGGATTTACGTATTAAGCATGTTTGACTATCATAAGGAGAAATCTCCTCCAATTCTGCGTTTGCACTGTGTATGTGGCGGGAGGCCTTATGGTAGTTTCATTTTCCAAAAGCACAGTGGATTTCTTTTTATTTTCTTCGTAAAAAATAACTATTTTTAAGATCTCACACCAGTCCCACGACTGACCTGGAGTTTATTGTTCCTTATTCCTTTCTAAACTCTGGGTGCCTACAATTTTCCACACGGGCAGCCTAGAGTCAGGTTATCATTATTCGGGAGCAAAGTAAAGAAGTTGCTGTGGAAATCAGGAGTTGGAACTAGATGGCGAGGCGTATCACTTATATATGTAATATTTCTTTTCCGCTGTTTGTTGTTGTAAACTCTGATAAGTGGTGTATAAACTGACATAGTGATTCTATTTAAAGATATTTATTTATCTATTATATTTGTTTCGTTGCGAAATGTGAGATTCTGTTATTGTTTTCTTTTCCTCTTCTTCTACCTCTTTCTTCTTTAACCCTAAAGACTCGTACATTTATTCCTCTTTGGGCTGAATTGTTGTGGAATTATGCCAACTAAAAAGGGGCGCGGATTTACGGGCCTTTACATTTGGTATCAGAGCATTTGGTTAAGCGACAACCCTGACTCTGTTGGGTGTTACTCATTAGAGATAGAGTCAGTAGTACTCTAGAATGAGTTCGAGTGTAATAATATATATCAGCGCGTATTTGTTAGTAAATATAAAATTGTTTTATATTGTGATGATTGATTTGTTGAGTGGTATATGGATTCTGGTCGATATAGTCTGTACAACTCTATCGATAGGAATCTCTAAACACTCGTACAGAACAATTCGACACGATATTGTTTTAAAATAGGGTAAATGAAATAATTTTACCCAAAACTATTTTCGTAGATAAAGGAAATAATCTTTGTAAAATATTATAGTACATGGTTGCTTGGTTGTTTGGAAGCGATAATATTAAATTATTATCATTAAAGTTGAAAAAGAAATTGAAATCGTAACACCAAAATTAAGAAATAAATTCACATACAAATGGAATTTGAAAATATAAATTATCAATGTGATTTGTAATTTGAAATGAAATTCCAGAGAAGTATTTGGAAATGTTTTGAAAAGAATTTGAAACTTTTAGAGATTTGGAAAGTTTAAAATCCCTTTTGATTTTGAAGATGATTTTCAAAGGTTTTGGAAAGTTTTCTAAAGGGATAAATGCACTAAACTCTTTTCGGTCGCTAAAAAATAACTTCGGTGATGACTGCGGCATCATCGACGTTCATTTTCAGGTTTCCAGGAGAGGAATTGCTACCAAATTATTTTAAATGGAAGTTGTTTGCAAACTGGGTTTGGTTTTGGGAATTCAAAAGATAATTTGAATTGATTTCAAAAATGGTTTTGAAAGGTTGAAAAGACTCTGGAATTTTATTATTAATAGTTATGGAATAATAAGTTAGAAACATAGGAAATTCAGATTTAAACTAAAATTAACTTGAGTTAATTTGAATAAAGGTGAATTTTAGAAGTCTGATAGACTAAAATGATTGGAATAAAATTATTAAGATGGAAAATAAATTGTGAATAAATTTGCAATTGCAAGTAAATGAAATGAAATTGAATGTGGAAATTCATTTCGACTTTGTAAGTAAATAGAATTGGAATTGGAATTTAATTTAATTTAATTCGTAAAGCAAAGTATTAAAATAAAATTAGTAAGTGAAATATTGAAATAAAATTAGTAAACAAAACTAATTAAAGGAATGATGAAATTGAATATGATTTGAAATGAATCGAAATTCCATAATTATAAACGAAAGGTAAATTAATTCATATAGAATTGGAAATCCAGTTTAATATAAGTGGTTATTAACCAAAATTGTGAATTGAAAATAAATTGTTTGGGGATGAACAAAAGAATAAAACTGGAATTGAAACTGAATATTGAAAACCAATATGAATTGTATGAAATAAAATGAAGTTGTAAAATTAGTTCGAAGTGAACTAAAGATAATAAATGTGGAATAAAGAAATGGTTTGAGATAAAACGAATTGGAACTTGTAATGAATTAGTAAATGAAAATAATTTAAAATAGTGCAGTTGTGAATGAAAGATAATTGATAAAAATTCAATATTCAGAAGATAAATTGAATCCAAATAGAATTGAAAGTGTAAATTGAATTCAAATGAAATTGAAAATGTAAAGTTGAATGAAATTGGATATATATCTTCAATAGTAAAGTAAAAATGGTATAAGAAGTATATATTGAAAATTCTGTAATAAAAGGTGCAAAATCATATTTGAATGTTGAAATTGGACATTATGGATATCAGGATATACAGGTGTGTTAAAGATAAAGGAATTGGCATTTGGTTTACGAAGATAAAATTGAATTGCTCGACAAAAAGGTATGTATTTAATTTCTATATGAAATTTGATGATTTTCTTGTCCAGCCACTTGGCCTTTTTTTTCTTTTTAAATCTGAGGGCCTGTGGTGCCATTTTGTAGTCGTACCGAGCTAGCCGCGCAAAGGAGACGCCGGCAAATTTTTTTGGAAATTGAGGGTGTTAGAAAATTTTTGAGAAAATTTGAAATTTGAATTTAAATTTAAAATTGTTAGGAAAACAATTTTGTTTAGGAACCAAGAAAGATTTCGGAAAATCAGTTGAAATGATAATGGATCTTTAATAGAAAGATTTGTTTTGGAAAGTTGAAACTGTTTGGTTTAGAAAATATTAAACGGGTTGAGGATCATTCTTCTTAACTAGTGATTTCGGGACGAAATTCTTTTAAGGGGAGAAGGATGCGGCGACCTAGAAATTTTTAACATTTGAAATGGAATATTTAATTGATTTTAAATATTTGAAAGTTAATTTAACTTGAATTTCAAATATAACTATGAATTTGGCAATTTAATTTTTGAATTTAATTTATTGAAGTTGGGTAAAAATTTGAATCTTCAGTTTTAAGCTTGTTAAAAATATTTTCAAGGCTTAGAAAATTTATACTGAAGATAATGGAAGCTTCAAAATTTAATTTGGAAATGCTTTGTTCATTTTTAAAATTATATCATCTAAATTGATATTTAAAAATAGTCTTCTGAGGCACAGTCTCGGAATTCGACGAAACCAGTTCTATTGGATACGTAATATTGTTTTATTATCGGATTTCAATTTTCATACTATTTGGAGTGATCGTTTGGCCGTACGATAAACAAACCCGCTAAAAATTATATCGAAATTTAATTTAATAACTGATCCAAAAAGCTATCTTTTCCATATGATCGAATTAGGACTCGAAACCTTTTCCATTGTGTTTGGAATAGGGGCATAACACTATGAACGCCTAGCGGCATGCCTCGATAGGATGTCAAGATTTTGAGCTTTGAATTCGAAACAATTTGAAGTTAAATTTAAAATTGATAGGTATACAATCATGGACCAGACAAACAAATCCCATCAGCCACATTTTTATTCTCTTCATATTACTGTAGCTAGCATCACACACGCAACCTTCATTTCACTTCAGTCTTCTATAACACGCTTCCATCCTTCTTTTCTTTTTATAACCCAAGCAGATCACTTCGAAGGAAATACGAAGGAAGAGACGAACCATGGCCGAGCATTTGGAATCAAAAATAAGAAGAAATTACTCATCTTCGAACTGAATAAATGGCTGCGCTCGAGAAAGAAAAAAAATCGAATTCGAAAAATGGCTGAAGCAAAGTAATCACCAATCTCCTCTCTCGAATTCCAGTAGTGATCAATTCAAGTGTCATTCGAAAAAAATGGCCTTCATCGAAATCGATTTCGATTGAGAGCAGTTTAGGTGAAGCCGCGAGTTTCCCTTCGCTCTCCTTCAGTTAATTCAATCGCGCGACGCTAGGGTTTGGGAAGGATTGATGGGAGGCGCGACAAGTGGAGCAAGCCAATTTGGAGTTTTTGCTGTTCGATTTTGGGCTCAAGGTCAGGCGCGACAGTGAGAAGGTGGGGGGTGACTCGACATTGTCGAGGTGTGGTGCACGCGATTCGCGAGGGCAGCATGTCGCGTTTGAGAGTTGGATCACATGTACGTTGTGATGGCTGTAGTCGATCGCGTGAATGAAGCGATGGAGGCGTTCGATATTTGGGTCGCGTTCTCGGTGATAGCACATGCAAAGCATGGCGAACGAGAGAAAAGGGTCGTATCGTGGCGACAAGGTATGTGTTTCGATTTAAATTAATAAACACTTATATACGAATATATTTCAGAAAAAAAAATATAACTCATGTTGAATTTAACAGTAAGGTTAATTACTGTTTAATTTGCAGAAATTAAAATCTTTACAGTAAAAAGAAAAAAAATTGTATTACCATTTTAAATATTTCAACAGTAAAAATATATATAATTGGAAGCGGTTAAATTTTTTCAGAAATATATATATATACAGGAAGCTAAAATATTTACAGTGAAGTTTAAACCTGTCTAGTCTAATTCTATATATATGTGAATAAGCTTTTGGAAAATAAAGGGAAAGAAAAAATTAGTTTAAATTTATTAGTTGGATTAGAATTAATAATAATAATAATAATAATAATAATAATAATGGCAATTGAATTATTCGATTTATTTCGAATATTAATAAATTGTAAAATTATTTATACAAGGTCTAGAAATTGTGACAACAAGCTGGAACGGAAATGAATTTGCATGCATAGGCAAAGGTGAGATCTTCTCACTCAATCAATATTATTCTGATTTAAATTTTGAATGGTTAGATTTAAAAAATTGATTGACTGCGTACTTGGACGATTGATTTATAATAATTATTCATTGGATGTTATTATATATATGGTAGTATATAGTATATTGGAGTTGTTGATTTCCCGCATTATATAGCGGATGAGACCCTATGCGCACCATAATAGTGGATGATATTTTATAAATCCCATATACCGCGATATTCCACCTCGAAGTGGAATGAGTATTTAATTGTTGTGCTAATGTCTGTGGATACAGGGAAAGAAGGTTGGAGGGATCCAACTGAATTCCTCAAATAATTGAATTTATTTCAAAATTGTGTGTTGATCATTTATAATCTATGTGTGATTATACTATGATTGAAATCGTTGAAGGCTAAAATTTAGTCGAATATATTTTTGGTATCGTAAGATACCAGAAATAAATAAAATTTGATTTTTAAATTTAAGTAGAAAATCTATAGTGAAATCCTATTGAATAAAATTCCAAAATATGGTGAAAATGTTTAATAAATGGATTCCCAGTAATAATATTTAAAAGGTGAAGAATTTATTTTAAAAATATGATTTTTGAATAATTTGGAAAGGATAAAGGAATTTATTTTAAAAATAAATTCGAAATTTGATTTGGTGTTAAAAGAATAAATCCATGGTGAATCGATATGAAAATTAATTTGGTATTTGGAAATGATTTTTAAAATAAATTTGGAAATCGTATATTAGTAGATATTTGGAAAATTTAAATTCATAATGGGAATTTTATAAAAGAAAGGGAGATTTGTTTTAAAAATAAATATTTTTTTATTTTTAAAGGTGTGGAAAGAAATTTACGGATTTGGAACGTAAATTTAAAATAAATCCCGAAGGATTTATTAATTGATTTTAAATGATCCATTTTGAAAAGAAAGGTGTATTTTCCCTGAAAAGCCGAGTATGTTTGTAAAATAGCTTTTGAAATATAAATTAAAAGTTCTAGGGTTGGTTTTAAAAGAATATTTTGGAGAAATTAGTTTCTTTAATTTACTTTGTAAATCTTTAAAGTAATGATTTATTTAATTAATTGTGGAAGTAATGATTTAAAGATTAATTTGGTATTGGTTTTAGAAATTGAATATTTTAATAGTTATCTCCTATCTATTAATTTTATTTAAAAGTTAGTTTGGACTTGAATTTTTATAAAAATATTAGTATAATGTTTTCATAACTGATATTTAAGCAAGTGTTTCAAAATAGTTTTGTTTTAAATATCTCTAAGTATATTTTGATAAGCATTCTAAATTATTTGAAATTATTTTAACTCGGCAGATTTTCAGTGGATATGAATAAATATTTTCCACATAATGAAAATGAATTGAAAATTGTTTTCAAAGGATTAAAATATGGAAATTGATTTAAAATTTGTTTTCAGAGGGTTGAAATATGAAAATATACCTTGCGAAGATATTTTGAAAATAATAATTGGGAAAATTATTTAAATCTGGTAATTGTTGTGAATGTTGATTGATAGTTAAATAACCGACTATCAATATTGGCCTATTAATGGCATTTGAATTTCGATGCGACTGGGGGTCGGATTCCAAACGGTTATCCGAAACCCACATCGAACCTTTGTGATTGTGATGGATCCTTTGTTTAAGAAGATCATAGTAGAAATTTGTTGTGATTTTTTTGAAATCTGATTGAGCGCTTATTTTTAAAAATAAGCGCTCATTATTCGGATTAGCCGGGAGAGGACCTTGTGTCATAAAACCCATTCCGAATAACGATACGACGAAATGAGATTGCATTTGGAGATGGTGTTGAAGACCGAGTATTCTCGAAAATGAAAGAATTACTTGTCGAATGTCTCTGCACCGAGTTGCTCCGGTATAGAGATTTTATC
The DNA here is from genome assembly GCA_030765085.1 of Allium cepa. Classification (NCBI taxonomy): domain Eukaryota; kingdom Viridiplantae; phylum Streptophyta; class Magnoliopsida; order Asparagales; family Amaryllidaceae; genus Allium; species Allium cepa. The sequence goes on along the minus strand of CM060944.1, from coordinate 507,317,827 downwards.
ACCTTTGTGATGGGAATTCCGGACGTGATTAGTGAATATCCGGATTTGCAAGGGCTTCTTTGGAACTGCCTTCGGTTCCGTTCGATCCTGGAACGGACTTGTATGGATGTGTGTATGACGTTACACTTTGAGATGTAAAGCTGGTTTCTATCAAATACATTTCTGTTAGTGGCGGAGAATTTATTCTCTTATCTTAACACCCTTCTCTGAGACGTATGAGCTCAGAGGTTATCTAGTTGATGGTTATTAGTGATACATTCCCAATTTGGTAATGTGGCACACGAAGTGCCGCTGATCATTTGTTGATCAAAGCATGACTTTGTGAAAAGTGTAGCTTTGTGGACGAGACCTCATCGAGCCTCACAAACCGGTAATGGTCGAAACAGGAAAGGTGCGGCAAGGTTTCAAGGGTAGCTCCCCTAGAGTATGTCAATTCCTTTTGGAAAAGGGTGGTGTCAGGTATGGAGCCCTGATATTTAACCTTTGTGGTTACTTCAAATGCTTTTATTTATGGTTGTTGGTGTAGAGGATCCTCGAATAAAGGACGCAAACGATCGGGGGTGGCATATCTTAGGTTTTATTCCCCGGGAAGGGGGTAACCGGCATTGTGTTGACAGAGATCTGGGTAGGTTCTCGGGACGTCCCTCCAGAGTCGTACCCATGTGGCAGTAGGAAGTTCCTTAGCCTGACCATTTGTTGAAAATCCAAAGAAACAATACGCGTCCTGTACGGTTTTAGTTGTATAACCTGCCATGGAATGTAGTGGTAACCTGCTATTGAACGTGGTAGCTATAATAGGCATATAATAATGGTCGTATGCTGGCTAAGATTAATATTATACTTTCGAAATGTTTTCTGCACTATGCACTAATAATAATATCGGAAGGATTTTGCGTATTAAGCATGTTTGACTATCATAAGGAGAAATCTCCTCTAATTCTACGTTTGCATTGTGTATGTGGCGGGAGGCCTTATGGTAGTTTCATTTTTCAAAAGCATAGCGGATTTCCTTTTATTTTCTTTGTGAAAAATAACTGTTTTTAAGATCTCACACCAGTCCCACGACTGACCTGGAGTTTATTGTTCCTTTCTAAACTCTGGGTGCCCACAATTTTCCACACGGGCAGCCTAGAGTCAGGTTATCATTATTCGAGAGCAAAGTAAAGAAGTTGCTGTGCAAATCAGGAGTTGGAGCTAGATGGTGAGGCGTATCACTTATATATGTAATATTTCTTTTCTGCTGTTTGTTGTTGTAGACTCTGATAATGTGATGTATAAACTGATATAGTGATTCTGTTTAAAGATATTTATTTTTCTATTATATTTCTTTCGCTGCGAAATGTGAGATTCTGTTATTGTTTTCTTTTCTTCTTCTTCTACCTCTTTCTTTTTTATCCCTAAAGACTCGTACATTTGTTCCTCTTTGGGCAGAATTGTCGTGGAATTTTGCCAGTTAAAAAGGGGCGCGGATTTATGAGCCTTTACAGATATGTACGTACATATATAACTTTTATACACGTACTTTATCAAATATTAATTCAGATAAATCAAATAAAATTCAACAATTAATATTTAATGAATATTAATTAATTTAATTAATTATAATAATAATAATTTAACTAAATTGTGTGGTATTTCAGAGCATTCAACATTGTGGTTATGCGACACATACGTGTAAATTCGGTCAATGATTAATTTCAAACAATTCAAATAATGATGTACACACGTCACCTTAGCTAATGGTGTGACAGTTTGGTCGTATTTATTGCTTGCACAATTTTGGTAAAATCCAATTTTTCCTATTTTAAGCGTTCTCCGATAGTGATAAATATTTACACCAATTCTAAACTATATCAAATTAGGATTTATGGAATTTGGTACTAGTAAAAATTCCAATATCATCTACGTTCAACTTGAATAATCCAAAAACATAGTCGTTGCTTCAATAATAACAATTCTAAACGTTGATCTTGACTTGACTATTGTTGACTGCGATATTAACCTCGTATGATCAAGGAGACGAATTCTCAGTTGAATAGTGTTTCACTTTCAATGCTTCAACTAAGACCCAACTATAGTTGTTCGATGGACGTCATTCCACGATTTAACTATAATCAAAATGGAGTATCCACATTGAAGTTCAGTAGCGTTCTCAAGTCAAGAGAACTGTGTAATATTGTCACTTCAATATTCTTTGTTTGACCATAACTATATTAACTAATAGAAAACTATCGAGTGAGTTATTCCGTAATTATCCAATAACTATCTGTACGTAACCTCTTGGTTCCCCAACAACCATGAATAATACACTGTCCAACATTTGAAGGGCATTGCATACTCTGTTCTTAATGGATGTATCGATATGCAGTCTTAGTACATCTTGACTAGGTATATTAAAACGACATGTTTATTTTAATTGTATTTAGTTGCTCATGATTATAGCACATTGTACTGACTGCCATAAAACATGTCATATATGGATTTTCTATTAAATATGCTTAAATGAAATAAACAAACAATATTGTCACATTATATTAAGTATATATAGAAAGCGAAACGCCTTTTATTCAAATTAGATTTTATTTTATAGCAATTATAGAATTGCCACTAGAACATACCCTAACTCTATCAATAAGTAGCAACCACAAATGAGAATTCAAAACTGAAAATTTGAAAATTTTTATACTAAGAAAGGTATCATGCATAATTTCTCTTTTCCAAGAACTTCACAATAAACCATTGTGTAATGTAAAAATAAAACTATTCGGGAGCATGCAAAGACGATGTTAAATGATAGTAATCTACCATACTCCTGAAAACATCATTAATTAAATAGAAAATGAATAAGACCATTAATTAAGAAAACTCCATATTAATTGTTTTTTGATAAAAAACCAAAAGTTTCATACTTTAAATTTTTTTTGGATGCAAATGTTTTATACTCAATACAAAGGATAATTTAGATAAATTTGATGCTAAATATGATAAACACTAGAAGAAAACATTGATTTTGCAGCGGCAGAATCCGTTGCTAAAATGAATTTAGCGACGAATTTTCGACGGATGTTGTTGGTCGATAAAATTCAAGTCGGTAATCTAGTATCAATTTAACGGCGAAATTTAGCGTGACTTCACCGACAATTTTCCATCATCCATCAAATAATAATAATAAAATATTAAAAAAAATTACCGACGTTTTTCCAACGTCTGCATAAAAATAATTAGCATATTTCTAACGGTAAACCCTAGCTATATTGTGGGATTAGCGGCAGATAATTTTGATATATATAATTTTAGCGTTAAATATCTATCGATAATTCATCACTATTAGCAAGTGATTTGAATATTCCGCTGGTATTCTCTATCTGTTCTGCTAGTATCTATTCCGCTAGTACTCTCTTTGTATTCTGACGATAACTTTAGTTTATTTTCAACTTTTTTATTTCACTGTTTTCCCTATACATTAAATGTTAATAGTTCATCAATCAACGATAAAATCATCTATTGAAATAAGTCAACATATCAAATTCATCGATTCAAATATATTTCATTGATTCAAACATTAATGATTTTCCTAATTTTTACCGTTCAAATTAAGTTAACATTGCTCCAACACAAGTAATACAATACACAAATATGTAGCTATTTAACACAAAATAATACAACAAAATGTAATACACATAATCCTTCCACTTAATAATTATTTGTATAAATCTTCATCGGATGCTTCTGCCCATATTCATGCTTCTCAATCTCCTAATAGAGAACTGTAGTCATAATTAACAGAACAAATAAAAATCATAAATGTGTACCTACGGCAACCTTTGTCAACCCAGGAAGATCAATTAAATTTACTAAATTAGCACATCAATTGTCAGATTAGCAAGAGAAACTGAATCAAATTTACTGTATAAAATAGAAAGTAGCATAAGTGTTCTCAATTGTAAAACAGTCACAATTATGCACATCAATTGTCATGTACAAGAATGATACAGTCCTATATTATAATGTTGTTTTTAATGTACTTTAGCATAAGCTTATAAACCATTTTTCCACAACAAATAAGGATGCACATATAACCGATTAAGAAGATATTTAAAGTTATTATTTGTTTAAGAACACAAAGGATTAATTAATAATATATCATCAATAAGCTAATTTCCATAGATTGAAATGACTTTTTTATTCTTTGGGCAGAAAATAAAAGTATATTGAACATCTGCTTTAATTTCCTAAAGTACCGAAATCCATACATACATATACATACATATATACACACACACACACATATATATATATATATACACACATACATATATATATATATAAGGTGAAAAGTAAAATGGACAGTCACATGGAAGCAGTCATATTAATCTTGTGTTTAAAATTCACCTCCAGCATGAGCGATCACCATTTCAAAATGCTTTAGAAAAGCATTTGTTTAATCCTCGTGTCCATGTAAGATAAACAGTTCATCGTCATAGCGAGACTAGTTTATGTCCTGCTTCTAAAATAATTTCATATATTGTACTGACCAAACTAACATGCGTATATGCTTATGCAAGTGAGAAATAACATAATTGCTACATAAAATAAAATTAAAGATATTGCATTGTCAAACATCTAAGCTACTAAATGAAGAATTTTACATTTGATGTCAACACAGCTTATGACTGCAACCTCTATTAAATAAAGAGGCAAAGACTATAGGTTATGCATTAATATACGGGCATGATATCATTAAACAAAATTCCATGATGTTGAGCTAATAAAAAGATCTTCCAATTACTAACTGGAAATCATGAGGTTCTTGTTTTCTATTACTGAGCGAAGATCGAAAACAACCCGATTAAAGAATCAATAAATTGGATACAACCATTTTCGATTTTTTTTAAAATGATGGATTATATTTGCATGCATAAAAACCAATATTTAAAATAAAACCTATTAAGCAACATATTAATATAATACTTTAATATCCAGATGTACATGCATAAATCCGTATAGATGGTATGGATTCGTGCTTATGGATCTCTAAATTGCATTTCACAGGAGAATACACATGTTTATTACAATTTTTAACAGTTATGCATTAATTTACAGTATATAGTTACGTCTTATATATGACATGATGTTTTACACAGATTACTAAGAAAACAAATTTACGGTGCCTTTTTTTGGATATATGTATTTGTGTGAGATTATATATAATAAATCTGTATTACCTCAAAGCAAGCTAGCCTAGGATAAGGAACACCCAATGCAATAACCGTCGCTGCCACATCAACTGCTGTGCTAGCTGCAACTGGCGTTGGATGCAAATTTGCTTTTACACCCCTAATGACTTTGACATTACAATCGGATTCAGAGCATTTGGCAAAGGACGTCTGTTAAAATAGAAAAGAGAAGAGAATTATAATTTTAGAGTAGAATAGACAATTTTTTTTTAATTTTTTTTGGTCTTGCCTACAAGTTGCATACAACACAACAAAATGACCACATATATTACAAATGGACATAACCTTTTTGAATAGACACATTTTCACTTCAATAGACATGACTTTTACTTAATAGACACGACTCTTCAATTCAATAGACACGACTTTTCAGTGAACGGACACGACTCTTCACTGAACAGATATGACTTTTCATTCGAATAGACATGACTCTTCATTCGAATAGACATGACTTTTCACATCAGCAGACACGACTCTTTAATTTTGGTTTACACCAACAATGCCACCCCTAAACCAAAATTCCTTCGAACACCCAATGCAGCAACAAGTCCCTCCAAGCGGCTTTGGGATGATATCAACAATTTGTTCTCCACTTCGACAATACTCAAGACTCACTTCTTCTTCACGAACGAGTTCTCGTAGAAAATGGAAACGTAGACGAATATGCTTTGTTCTTTCATGCAAAATATGATCCTTTGAGACAGAGATAGTAGAACTATTGTCGCAATAAATGATCGTAGGATCTTTTTGCTTGAAGTTTAGATTTTCAAGAATTCCTCTTAGCCATAAAGTTTGACATCCTGTTAGAGATGCTGCGATGTACTCCGCTTCGGTGGTAGAAAGTGCCACAACTGGTTGTGTTTTTGAACACCAAGAAATAATTCCACTTCCAAGGTTAAATGCATAACCCCAAGTAGTCCTTGAATCATCGATGCTTCCACCTAGATCGCTGTCTGTATATCCAACAAGCTTCACAGGCACATAAGCTTCATAGAAAATGCCATAGTCAATAGTTCCTTTAACATATCGTAAAATTCTTTTTGCAGCTTCCCAATGGTTTGAGAAAGGCTTTTCCATGAATCTGCTAATCAAGCTTACTGCGTACATGATGTCGAGTCTTGTAGTAGTGAGATACATCAAATTTCCAACTAGGCTTCGAAAAATAGTTGGATCCACAAACTTTCCTTCACCATTTTTGCATAATTTCAAACCTGCAACACAAGGAGTTGAAATTGGATTTGCATTCATCATATTGAACTTCTCCAATACTTGAGCAGCATATTTTTCTTGCAAGATAAAAATCCCACATTTTGATTGCTGAACACCTATCCCTACAAAATGATGTAATTCTCCCAAATCCGTCATCTCGAACTCCTTCATCATTGAATTTTTAAATTCAGATAACATCTCCATATTATCTCCAGTAAAAATCAGATCATCCACGCATAAACTCACGATCATGAAACCTCCTTTTGAATGCTTCTTCATGTAAAGAGTGTGTTCAAAAGGACACCTTTCAAAGACATTCTTCAAGAAGAAATTATTGATACGATCATACCATGCACATGGGGATTGCTTCAGCCCGTATAAAGTTTTCCGCAGCTTATACACCTTTTCCTCTTCGCCCCTCTTCACAAAACCAGGAGGTTGTTGAAGATAAATTTCATCTTGAAGAAAATCATTCAAGAAAGCTTATTTCACATTCATTTGCAGCAGCTTCCAGCCATTTTGGGCAGCAAGAGAAATCAACAATCGAATTGTATCAAGTCGAGAGACAGGAGCGAATATCTCATTGAAATCTTCTCCTTCCTTTTGCTTATACCCCTTCGCAACCAAACGTGTTTTGTACTTATTGATGGAGCCATCAAGATTTGTTTTGGTTTTGAACACCCATTTTACACCAATGGCTGATTTGTGTGAAGGCAAAGTGGTAAGCTCCCATGTACCATTTTTCTCAATAGACTTGATTTCATTCTTCGTTGCATTCACCCATTTTTCTTCCTTTGATGCTTCTTCATAAGTGATTGGATCTTCTCCCGCAAAAAATGCAAAATATACATGATCCGTAGTGTCAACTTCTTCAGTTGCATCATAGATTTCTCTCAAGGATCGCGTCCTTCTTTCCGCCGTTGGTGGTGAATTTTGCTCCTGCTCAGCCCCATTATTTTTAGGCTATTATTCTTCAATACCAACATCAGCATCAACACCTTGTTCCAAAGAAGTTTCCTCTTCAAGATTTAGAGTTTGCCATCCAGGTAATTCTGCAAAATCTGAAAAATTATAATAGCCATTTTCATCAAAGCGAACATCTCTGCTGATAATCATCTTCTTCGTCTTCGGATTGTAAAGCTTGTATGCTTTAGTCCTTTGGCTATAACCGATGAAAATGCCTTTTTCAGATTTGTCGTCGAGCTTCGATCTTAAAGCATCAGGAATATGAGAGTATGCAAGACACCTAAAAGTTTTTAAATGAGCAACATTTGGTTTCTTGCCATACCAGACTTCATTTGGAGTGGAATCCTTTAAGCTCTTCGTTGGTGATCGGTTGATTAAGTAAACGGCACAAGAGACCGCTTCAGCCCAAAAACATGCAGGCAAGTTCTTATTCTTCAACATGCATCTGACCATATTCATTATTGTTCGATTTTTGCGCTCTGTGACTCCGTTTCGTTGAGTTGAGTACCTAGCAGTTAACTCATGGCGGATTTCATGATTTTGGCAGAATTCTTCAAACTGAGAGGACATATATTCTCCTCCACGGTCACTCCTTAGATTTTTTATTTGATGACCAGAATGTTTTTCAACTTGAAATTTGAACTCTTTGAAGCAAGAGAAGGCATCTGATTTTTCTTTGACACAGTAAACCCAAATTTTTCTTGTGTAATCGTCAACAAATAACAAGAAATGTCTGCTGCCTCCAAGCGATGACACCTGCATTGGTCCACAGAGGTCGGTGTGAACAAGCTCCAGAGGTGATTGAGAAATCCACTTCGATTTGGATGGGAAAGATTCACGATGTTGTTTTCCCAATTGGCATTCCTCACATGCTTCGTTTATCACTTCAAGTTTAGGCAGCCCTCGGACTATTTCTTTGGTAGACATCTCCTTCAAACTCCGAAAGTTTAAATGCCCAAACCTCTCATGCCATAACTTGGAAACTTCATCATTAGAAGTAGCAATCATGCACGTACTGCTCACGATGTCAAGTTTGATCGGAAATAATTTGTTGGATCCCATCACAATATTTGCCACTTGTTGGTCGTTCTTCTTCATGCTACATTGATCTCCAACGAATCGAAAATCAAATCCTTTCTTCAACAAGTGACCGACGCTAAGAAGATTGCTACGTATGCCTGGTACATAAAGAACCTCCGACATTTTTTCAACTTTTCCAGCCTTGGTTTTGAAAGAAATTTCGCCAACACCTTGAATTTTGTATGATTTTGCATCTCCAATAGTAACCTGACCATCATCAGCTCTTCCACAAGACTTGAAAATAAATTTTTATTTCCAGTCATATGCCTACTTGCACCACTATCCAAGTACCATACGTTTTCAACATTTCCATCCGAAGAGATCAACAAAGATTCAGATTTTTCTGCTTCATTATGCATAAAACCAGCAACTGGCTTCTTTTCAGGATGTTTCTCCCAACAATCATTTGGTTTATGACCCGGCTTGTGACAGAAATTGCATTCAAAATATGGTTTTTTGCCTTTGTATTTGCCTCGCGCCTTGTTATTTTGGAATGATGGTTTCTCCTCCTTTGATTCTTCACGTTTTCCACTATTTCTGCTGTTACTTTTGCCATGGGATGGGCCTTGACCTTTTGTGGATGTGAATTGAGATTTTAAGGCTTGATCTTGAGAAGAATTTGTTTGTTTACTTCTTATCAAGATCCCAGCCTCATGAGCTTCCAGCCTTCCTTGCAAGCCTTCAAGAGAAAGTGAAGCAATATCATTTGATTCCTCAATTGCAACCACAATATGATCGAACTTGATTGGTAGGCTCCGTAGAATTTTTTCAATGGCTCTTTGAGTCTCCACGACTTCTCCGTTTGAAGCCATCCGATTTATGATGGAAGTGAGACGAGTAAAATACTCTGAGATTTTCTCACTATCCTTCATTTCGAGCTTTTCGAATTCAGCTCGTAGTGACTGCAGGCGAACCTTTTTTACTTGATCTTGGCCAGAATACGTTGTATTCAATATTTTCTAAGTCTCCTGAGCATTTGCAACTTTTGAAATTCTCTCATAAACTTGAATTTAAAGTGTCTGATAGATTTGAAAGAGAGCCTTCCGATCTTTCTGTTTTTTGCTTTTCAGAAGATCTCTTTGGGCAACTGTGAGTTGCGTCTCATCTTCCAGCGCACCAACACCTTCTTCAACAACTGTCCACAAGTCTTGAGATTTAAGACAGAGCCTCATTAGATTGCTCCAATAATCAAACTTTTCACCGTTGAATCGAGGAACAAGGGAGACAAGGTTGTTTGACATTGTTCAACCAGGCTCTGATACCAATTTGTTAAAATAGAAAAGAGAAGAGAATTATAATTTTAGAGGAGAATAGACAAAAAAAAATTTAACTTGCTTTTTGTCTTGCCTACAACTTGCATACAACACAACAAAATGACCACATATATATAGTGGTTTACAACCCTTACAAACGGATATAACCTTTTTGAATAGACACCCTTTCACTTCAATAGACATGAATTTTACTTAATAGACACGACTCTTCAATTCAATAGTTTTCAGTGAACGGACACGACACTTCACTGAACAGATATGACTTTTTATTCGAATAGACATGACTCTTCATTCGAATAGACATGACTTTTCACATCAGCTGACACGACTCTTTAATTTTGGTTTACACCAACAACGTCTGCTGTCACTCAGATTCAGTGCATATATACCAAAACAAAGCGGCAAAGGGAGATGCCAGAATAGGCATCTATTCTATATGGCTGCCATTTTAGTGAGATTACTTCCATCATTTGGAAACAAAATTGAAAATGTGAGGATTGATTCTGAAGTAAAAGAAGGTAATATTTATCTCCAAAAGAATGAGTGAATTCTGTTATTGTTCTCACCACAAATCAGCAGAATCTAAAATCTGAAACTATGTCCTGGGATGATAATAACAAAAAAACAAATATACGACTACATATATATAAATAGATAGTTAATTAAAACTGCAATCATAGTCGAGCTTCCTGAGAATTGTTGTGAAACTTCCAGGGACAAAGCAAAAAATTATAGCTACTTCACACTATCCATGTTAATTGTTAGTGCAATTTCTCTCTCTAAAGTGCTTGATGAGATATTTTCAAAAATGTAAAGTTTTCAAATAACTGCGGTTATACTTTATACATAAAGAGAAACCATAATTATTGTTGGAAACCAAATATTCAGGCTTAAGTTTGAAGTATTATGAAGTATACTAAATATTTCTTCTATTCACAAAAGTGATTGAAACATATGCAAATATTATCACAAATTCCTAAATTATAAAACAGTGGTTACAGATTGGGAAGCAACACGGCATCTACATATACAAACTGACTTTGAAACCAACAAAGAAGTAAAAGACAATAATTCTTTGTATTGCATGGAATATTATTTGAAAAATACTAAGGTCTGCACACACAAACACATACAAAAACAAATAAACAAACAAACAAATAAATAAAAATATAGAATGATTTGATTTGAAATTACGATCATATTCCACCTAGAAAATAATTGACTATCCTGCGTCGAGTTAGTGATGATATAAACTTAATATGTTGGATACTTACCTATCCAACAAGTACAATTTTCTGATCTCTGTCGGTAACCATCCTTTGTCAGTTAAGAAAACCTACTCCGTTGGTGGAAAGTACAATGAACTGATCTCTGTCAGTAACCATTCTTTGTGCAATTGAATAGAAATAAGCACAAATTTCTTAATGCAGTAATTAACAAATACTGTTGACTACGACTCAATCCACCTACAAGCAACTTTTATTAATGTAATAACGTTGTAACAACCCAAAATTTTGTAAATATTTTTAAATTTAATTTTTTGAAGATTTTGATTTTTATTCATTAAAATTTGAATTTCGGAGTTTTTCCAGTGAAAATTTGGATGTGCGAAATTTATCCTCCAAAATAGGATAAATTAAACAATTTCTGAAAATTTTATTATTTTGGTCAAACTTTGACTTTTATTTGAAAATTTCAAAATTTTAAATTTTAAATTCTAATCTTTTTATTTGAAGCTGGATATAATTCTGATAGCCGTTCTACTTTTCGTTTCGTTAAATTCTGATTTATACTTTTAAAATTGGGTAAAATACAGCGTTTTACACGCAATTAATTTCTGTATTTTATTTTATATTTTTCCTATGTCCTTCTCTTTTGTTTTACTTTTCTATTTTGTTTGTATAGACTTTATTTTATTTATTGGATTTTTCTTGTTTATATCTTTTATTTAATGGCTTGGAAAAAAAATCAATTAGACCTACGTTACATTATTTTAATTAGGCATACGTTACATTGTGTTAAATTCTTGCCTTTTTATTTGTCTACCCTCTTTATTATTTTCGTTCATGCCCCAAACCCTAGCCGCCTCCTACTTGTGAAATTCACGTACAAAAACATCTCAAACATCTCATTTCCTCATTTGCATTCTCCTGAGTAAAATTACAATAAGTTTCCATGGCCTGTCTTTCTCTTTCTCTTTCCATTTTCTTTTATTTTCCTTTGTTTTTCTTCATCATATGCCTGGCATTGCCTAGTTGTGCCGTGTCACCTACCCTAGCGAGCCTTCTACGAGTTTGATTTGAGTCATACCTACGGAGTATCTTCTCGTAGCCTCCGATCAGGAGGTACGCAGGTGCTGTATAGACTATTGGCACTATTTATGTGTTAAGGGGGATATGGGTAACTCCTTAACACTATTTTAAAGTAAGTTTATTATACTATTAGACATTGTTATAATAGCGTATATTACTACATAGTAAATAGTTTAACGGATCCTTAGAGGATGGGAGGTCCCAAGCATCCTTAAGTTACTTGTACATTTATTTTACAGTTCACTTGAGTTGGTTTACATTGAATAAGTATGTATGTCCTGATTCGAGTGTTTGTGTTTATTTTCTTACGTTCGAGTCAGCCTGAGTATCACAGCTTGAATCTATCTTCTGGAAGCTAGAGATTTCTGGAGTTTACCTGTTTATCTAGTTTATCTATTTCAGTTCAGTCATTCTATTTCAGCTTTTGTATTAGAGACTTATGTATTTGGGATTTCTACTGTATTTTTTCAGAACTGTATTTGTTTTTCAGACTATGTATTTTGTACTTGTTTGAGACTAAGTTCGTAGTGGCTTCACGAACCACTATGGTTATTTTTATTTCCGCTGCGAGTATTCTAATTTATCTGTATCTGTGATTCTGCGATTGGTTTTATTTGCTCCAAATTTTATTACAATTGGATGTTTTGAATTATTCAAGTCAGACATGTGTGGTTTTATTATCGATTTGAATGGTCCAAAATAGTGGGACGTTACAAATGTAGTGGTTGGAAAATTAATATCTGAGAGTCTGAGACGATTATGCATGCATAAAACAATGATAAAATGGATGAAATATTTTACCTACCTATTAGAGTTGATAGAACTTTTGTACCGATGTATTTATAAACTGTGCTAACATAAATTTTCCAAAGAAAGTTAAAAAAAAGTACTGGTCCAATCACTTCAACATTGCTTATGTTATAACACAAGGGAAATAATACCATATTAGAGTTTCAAGGAAAGGCATTAGTAACTCATGGCATAATAATAAATGCAGTAGAATAGAAAACTCACCATATGCAATGTAAGTCACCGGTTGGATGCACTTGATCCCGACCAACAGTTCGACCTGCAAAAATCCATCAACGCATAAAGCTGGACGTGGAAGCTTGAATCTTTGCCATTCATTTCTCTAAATAACATCATATTATATATAAATGTATCAATATATCAATTAATTAATTAGACTGAAGAAAAAAACCGAGCCATTGGAAATTCAAGTGAAATATAACTCCACACCGATGGACCTATTCTTCAGTAAGAATGGTTCTCTTCATTAATAAAGTAGCTGTTGTTTTGTACTTTTGTGTTTCATTAATAAGTAGACCTATTCTTTAGGTCTGATTTTTATTTCCATGTTTTTAGGTACGTGTTGTCTATTTTTCTTTCATGTCTAAGGCTATTTAAGCCTAGCAGTTTCTCGGAATAAAGTAAGAGCAGATTTTGCATTCTGAAAATATAGTGTGTGCATTGTTCTAGTTTCTTCAATTGGTATCAGAGCCACACCAACAGGTCTGACTTTGAGAGTGGGTGAGAAAGAATGTCAAGTGAAGGACAAAACCTGCTGAGTATTCCAAAATTCGATGGGGACTATGATCACTGGAGGATGCTAATGGAGAATTTACTTCGCTCCAAGGGGTGTGGCATCTCATTGATCCAGGATACACTGAGTTGGGAGAAGGAATGAGAGAGAGTGAAGCACAGAGGACAGCAAGGGCAGAACTGAAGCTGAAGGACTTGAAAGTCAAAAATTATCTATTTGCAGCCATAGATAAAAGCATCTTGAAGACAATTCTAAAGAAGGACACATCTGCATAGCTCTGGGAATCAATGAGAAGGAAATATCAGGGAAGCAAGAGGGTACAGAGAGCACAATTACAAGCTCTCGGAAGAGAATTTGATATCCTTGAGATGAAAGAAGGAGAAACAATTGTCGAGTATTTTGCCCGAGTTATGCTGGTGGCAAACAACATGTGCAATAATGGAGAAGCAATGCAAGACACTCAGATTAACTCTTACCGAGAAGTTCAACTATGTAGTTGTCTCGATAGAGGAGTCAAAAGACATAAGTCGCCTCACTGTTGATGAATTTCAGAGTTCACTCATTGTATATGAACAGAAGTTTCGTAGAACAATTAAGGAGGAAGAGCATGTTCTCAAGGTGACCCAAGAGGAGAGAATCGAAAGAGGAAGAGGTAGGAACATGTTTGGAGGGTACCGAGGGCGAGGAAGGTGGAGACCATCATCATCCAACAAAGCAACATAGAGTGCTTCAATTGTCACAAATTGGGACACGTCCAATTCGAATGCCCAGACCAGGAAAGAAAGGAAAACTTCGCTGAGTTGGACCATGAAGATGAGTTGCTGCTCATGGCGTACATTGAAGAACACAAAGAAATAAAAGAAGAAGTATGGTTCCTAGACTCTGGATGTAGCAACCACATGAGTGGAAATAAGGAGTGGTTTTCAGACTTGAACGAGGACTTCAAGCAAACAGTGAAACTGGGGAATGATAGCCGCATTACAATAATGGGTAAAGGAAATGTGCGCTTGTGCATAAATGGCATTATTCAGGTAATCACAAACGTTTACTATATTCTTGAACTCAAAAATAATTTGTTAAGTTTTGGACAATTACAAGAGAAGGGGTCAGCCATATTGATCCAAAATGGCACCTGTAAAGTATTTCATCTTAGAAGAGGATTAATCATGCACTCAGATATGAGTGGAAATAGAATGTTTTATTTCTTAGCAAAAATGGCACCGAAGCTGCCTAAATGTCTACAGGTTGAAGCCGATGATGAATCACAGCTATAGCATTCACGGTTTGGACATCTTAATTACAAGGGACTCAGAAATCTTGCATCTCAAGGAATGGTTATGGGGCTGCCTGCTGTGAAGACCCCACAGAAGTTGTGCACACATTTGTCTTGTCGGAAAACAACACCGGGATCCCGTCCCTAAGAACAACTTATGGAGAGCAACATATAAATTACAGCTCGTGCATACAGATATTTGTGGGCCTATTAATCCGATTTCAAACAGCAATAAGAGGTATATTCTGACTTTTACTGATGATCTCACACGTAAAACTTGGATATATTTTTTGAACCAGAAGTCAGAAGCATTGGAAGCATTCAAAAGTTTTAAAATATGGGTTGAAAAGGAGGCTGGGGAAAGCATTAAGTGCTTGAGAACGGACAGAGGTGGAGAATACAATTCAAAGGAGTTTGAAGATTTTTGCAGCATGCATGGGATTGCCCGACAACTCACAACAGCGTATACGCCTCAACAAAATGGTGTCGCCGAGCGTAAGAACCGGATGATCATGAATATAGTGCGCTCGATGTTGAATGAGAAACGGATGCCAAAGGAGTTCTGGGCTGAAGCAGCAAATTGGTCGATTCATATTCTCAATAGGTGTCCGACAGCAGCCCTTGAAAACATGACTCCACAAGAAGCATGGACTGGCAGCAAACCAAGAGTAGATCACTTTCGTATATTCGGATGTCTTGCTCATGTACATGTCCCGGATCAAAGAAGAAGAAAGATGGATGATAAGAGCAGAGCACACATATTTCTTGGTGTGAGCAAGGAGTCCAAAGCATATAGGCTCTTTGATCCTACTACCAAGAAAATCACCATCAGTAGGGACGTGAAATTCGAGGAAGATGCATGCTGGACATGGGAAAAGAGTAAAGAAGAGGCACAATTGGACGTGCTTGATTGGGGAGATAAGGACGCTGATGTAAATGAGGATGAACAGTCAGAAGAATACTCTAACTCCAATAATACTAGTGGTGTAACGACCCGTTAAATTCGATGATTTTAAATGTGATAATTTAATAGGATTTCTAATTTAATTTAGAATGAAATCCAAATGAATTAAGTAGAAAAAGGATTCTCACCTGGATATGGAATTTAATATGAGAAATTTATGAAAATGTTAAATGGTTTTAATGCAATGAAAGATTTTAAAGGGTAAATGAGAATAAATTAAGGAATCATATTAGTTCCAGTTAATAGATTACAACTTGAATGAGATTCCAATTTAATAAAACCATTTAAATGTTATGATTTGATTTTTATGGAATATGAGAAATACAAATGTAGGGATTTGATTAATATATATGTCATTTGTTCAGGGTATTGAATAAAATTGGGAATCCAATTTAAATTAATGATAATAACGTTGATATTAGTTAATAAATAAATTTCAATGCAATGCCCATAAATGAATGAAATGAAACGAATATATGTAAAATGTATACTAGGTTATTTATCAATAGGAGGAAAGAAGAATGAATATCGAATTTATTTATGAATAAATATATATATTAAATAGTAATGAAATGTAAAGTAAATGGCGATTGTATAAAACCAATGCAATAAGATTTTCTAATAGTAACTGAATGTAGACGTGTGAAATAGAGTTAATGACTATAATTATTGTACTTTACTTATTTTATTAGTTGTCAATGTTAATCTGGAATCAAATTCAATTTATCCCCAAATTACTGCAGTTAAAGTGGAATAAATTGGTAATTGAAGAATGTTGGATCCAAATAAGTTGTAACCAAGGAAAATCCCATTTTTAATAAAACTATGTGGGAAAAGAAATGAAACCAAAATGAAAAAATGTTAAAATATAAAATGTAATGAAATTCTAAGTAATAATGACTTTGTTAGTTTAGTGGAAACTGATTTAATATTAAGTTGTAACTGGATAAAAATCAAATTTATTTGGAATTGATTTGCAATCAATTGAATTTATTGCAATTAAATGGATTCAATATTTAAAATAATTATGTAAATATTATTTGGAAGAAATTGAAGTTATTTGGGTAATAAGTATTGTAATTGGCTAATTTAGATACTTTAAAGTGAAACGGAAATTATTAATGCAATAGTTTGATTGCAATATTTAATTCATCTAATTGATGATAAAGATTTGTTAGATTTATTTAATAAGAATTTTGGGCATTTAATAGGTAATTGCTGATTTTGAATCGAATTAAAGGGATTACTGAAATCAATATTTAGCAACTTTTAAACCATTGCAATTGATTTAGAATATAAAGAGTTGTCTATTTAATTGAGTTAAAATTTTGAAATTGCGTTGTTGCAATTAAATGGGAAATAAAACGTTAAGGATAACCAGTATTCAAGATTTACCATCTATTTAGTATATTAATTGTAACTGATAATCAACTGCAATAAATAATAAATAATTATTACGTTAACGTTAATTGAAGTGATATTTGAAATTTAATATTTAGGAATTATGTAAATAGAAGTTCAGATGAAATTGGAAATATTTACATATTGAAGTATGAATCCAATGATAAATTCTTCTATTTGACAATAATAATGGAAAGTAAATTTAATTAAAATTTTGGAAATTTAATTTAGAATTTGGTGAAATTAAGGAAATTTGGGGATTTCTAAAATTTTAAATTCGACAAGTTAAATTTTGTTTAAATTAGTATAGGTGATTGAAAAATTTATAATAATAAGAATCGTCAATTATCAAAAAGAAATGGGAAATTTGATTTATTTGACTAATTTTTAATTTATTTAATGAATATAAAAATAGCCATTTTGGCCACGGACTCGGTTTTCAACGAAACCAGTTTCATCGGATCCGTATCGGTGAATTTTTGTAGGGTTTCAAGTTTCGAATCGATCGGACCTGTCGTTTGATCGTTCGGACGCGGAACGCCTTGAAATCGATTTAATTAAAATCAATTTGAGATCAATTTGGAAATTTTGTTTTCAGCATAACTTCTTCATACGATCGAATTTGGACGTTTTTCCATTGCGTTCAGAATATTTTAAAATACCTATTTGGATATATGGGTTTAATAAATTTCGTTTCAGGGTTAGAACGGGCTTTTTGGGCCAACTACCGTTTAGCACGTTCATAATTCGTGCCCACCTAGCCTACTACAATTTGTCTATATATATGCTGTGATAAACCCTAGCCTCCATCTTCTATCATTTGTCTATACGTTCATTGTCTTCATCTCTTCTCTTCCTCAATGGTTGCTGAACCTAGATCTATCTACATTTCAAAAATCAAAAGTGAAAATTCAAACTCTCCAGAAAATTCTCAAAAAATATATGTTGTAGCTGTCGATGTATACGTCACAGATCCGTGATTCGTTTCTCGATTCAGTTGTTCGTTCATCCAGTTAAATTCAAACCATTTTCGGCCATTCATTGTCGTGTTGATCGATTTCTTCTGATCAACAAATCGAGGACATGGATGCGTGGAGAGTCTCGTGGGGAGGACATCGGCGCAGGTGATTGGGCAATTCGATGGTTGGATCGCTCGGGAAAATTCGTTAGGGTTTAAGCATTCTATGTGGCGGCTGGAGTTTGGGGCCAAGATCTGTGGCCGTGGGGGAGTCCTAGGTGACGTGGGCGGAGCTACGGCAAAAGGGGAGGCAGCGCGATGGCTTCTTGAACGTGCGGCGGTGGTTTTCGTGGGGAAGATCGGCTAGGGTTTCGTTTTTTTTGTCTGGGCGTGCGTGGTTCCTGTAGCGAGTAGAACGGGGGAGAGAGAGGAACGTATAGTTGACGTGGCCTTTGTAGTAAGTTATTTTAATTTGTTTTGTTTATTTTAATGTCAATTTGCAAATCATTTAATAGTGATAATTCTCGCATACAAGCTCCGTTTCACACGAAATTTTCTTTGTTAGGATCGTAATTTAATTTTGGATCTGTTGACGCTAGTTTGGACTGATTTGGAGGCCGTCGAATTTTTGAGTTTAAATCGGGTTTAAATTCGATTTAAATTCAAAAGGTGAGTGTTTTAACCCACTACAACTTCTAAAAGTTTTTATGTTTGTTAAATTTATTTTAGATATGAGTAGAAATTTATTTATGATTGTTTGGCATGTTTTATTCAGCATATCGGTTAATTCGCATTTTTTTTAAATTTAACTGTCAATTTAATTCATTTTTTGCATATTAATTGATAGTTAGAATTTATTTATTTGCATATAAACTGCTAGAAACAGTTATAAAATTTATTACTGAATATAAACTGTTAGTCTAATAGTTGTTAAATTTATTTTGAATATAACTGCCATTTATTACCTATTATATATTATCAGATACATATTGATATTGATTTATTATTGGATGATGATTGCGATTTGGATGATGGATGATTTTGATGAATGGATGTTTTATTGTATATCATTAAACTGCAAGTTATCATGTATTTTTCGTTTCATTCGGGATTGTGGTTTGAAATGATATACAACCGCAAATTTTATTTTTAAATTACGGATTGAAATGATAAATATCTGTATCACTTGACCATAGGATAGAAAATTATATACATGCACCATGGTCTATATATAAATTATTTTAAAGTGATTTCTATGGTTTGGATGGAATACGGTTATAATAATTTTAATTTTGATATTTTTCTTCTATATATATATATACATATGAAGTTAGAAATTTTGAATTTAAGCTGTGTATAAATCTAAAAAAAAATGGAAAAATTTAGAAAAATGGAGTTTGATAATTTTATCATATGTTTAATGTTTAAGCTTGGAATTTTAAGATATGATATTTATAACTGGAACTTTCCAAGATAATTAAAAATGAATATGTTAGTATAAATTTAATCGAAGAAAATATTTAATTGTTAGAAATTGGAGTTTTATTTATGGATTTTATGTAAATATTCAAGACTAAATAATAGTACGTTTAATTTGCTGAAAGAAAAATTTCCAACTTTAGTTTGAAATATTAATACTCCAAATGGATATATATATAGAAATTGACGTAGTTTTGGAACTTGAAAGTGATATTTAAATTTTGATTTAGACTTTAAATGAAGAAACATATTTGTAAAGCCATGGAAATTATCTTTCTTTACAAAGTTACCTTAAAGTTAAACCATTTATTTTATATACCGTTGAATATCCAAACCATTCAAGTTTTAGAAGTTATGGTTTTAAAAGTATGAATTCCGAAATATTATGTTTTGAAAGTATAATTCAAATGTTTGGTTTCCAGATATTTTAAATTTTGAACCAGTATGATTTTGGAAAAGGATTTTATTTGAGATAAAATGATATCATATTATTTTGGGTTTTAATTTGATATCGTACGGGAAATTTTATTCTGGTTTTAAAGTATAAACTATTTTTAAACGACCGCGGTGTTATAATAACGATGGGTTGGTAAAGAGACCGGGATCGGATATGGACATACTCTCTGTCGATACCGAAAACCACTTTGACTAACCGTGTACGCGGTGGAGATTCCAGAATGCAGTAGGTTGGTGGCGACGTTTCCTGTAAGGTAAATACGTGGACCCAACTCCCGTGAGTTGGCATAAGGTGGCTAAAACTGGAGCGATTCTCGGGCCAATGAGGTCATTCCTCTGATCGAACGCACTCCTTCGATACTATACTCTAACTTTGGATTGTTTCGGTGGCCACTATTGATTTCTTTGATTTGGGGGTGTTAGTTCGAGGTGGGCGGTAGCTGCGGCTACGCGTTACCACCAGCCCGGATAGCAATTGGTATATCTACCCTGGCATTGCCTAGTTGTGCCGTGTCACCTACCCTAGCGCGCCTTATACGATTTTGGCTTTGTACCATACCTATGGAGTGCCCTCTGACGACGCCCAGTACGGGGGAGATTACGGTACTGTATAGACTATGGGAATATATTCTGTGTTAAGGGCTATATGGGTAACCCCTTAACGCTATTTAAAAGTAAGTTTATTTTATAATTAGACACTATTTATATTAGCGCAATATACTATATAGTAAATAGTTTAACGGATCCTTAGGAGATGTAAATCCCGAGCATCTCTTGAGTTACTGCACTCATATTTATTTCTGTAAATTTAACTTACATAAGATCTTTTAGTTCTGACTCGAGTGTTTTTGTCTTTTCAAATTCGCTCGGGTCAGTCCGAGCGTTTCAGGATTTGAAGATTTAGTTCTGGAAGGCGAAGACGAAGATTTATATTATTATTATTTATAGTATTGCACTACACTCACACTGTATTCCGCTGCATTGATATTATTGGTATGTGAATTCTGATATTTAATTGTATAAAGAAGAATCAAATGTTTTGTAAACAGTCTTATAAACTGTATATTTTATTATTATATTTTATCCTTCCGCTGTGAGATTCTATTTTGTTTTTTCTTCTTCTCTGTTTTTCTTATTACCCCATAACAATCCGCCCTTCCGTATGGTTTGAATCAACACGTGTGTCTGTTTAAATCGTGCAAAAAGGCGGATGTTACAGTTGGTATCAGAGCTTTGGTTTAGCGATAAACCTTAGCTTTGTGGGGTTTGACTCTTTGTTAATAGGGTAGTAATACCCTATGGGAGTCGCTGAGTGTATATTTATGAGAGAGCGTATTTGTTAGTGTTATAAAAAGATTTTGATATTGTGTTAATCTGTTACGTTTTGTATTTATGAATTCTGGTTGATGCATGGGACGCTATGACATCAATAGGGATTTCTAAACACTTAATAGGACAGACCGACATAATATTTGTTTTAATATAGGTGAATGAAATAATTTTGCCTATTATATTTTCTATATATAAAATAAAAATTTTCCAATGATATATATATTTTTTGGTTGCAATAGATTGGTTGTTAGGAATAAAATTTTAAATAATAGGAAAAATAAGATTGAAATTAAAATCAATGAAATTTGGAAATTTTAGAACTTAAGTCCGGGTTTTGAAATTTTGATTTCAAAGGATTTACGAAATATAATAATTTTGTTTATAAGTATTTTCTTATATAAGTATTTAGTATAATTAGGGAAATTTGTTTTAAAGAAGATTTTGGAGAAATAAGCTTTGTACTTTCCTCTCTGTCGTTGGAAAATAATTTCGGTGATGGCGGCCGCATCATCGACTTTCATTTTCAAGTTTCAAAGGGAAAAGGCCACTGTAGTAAATTCTACTGCAGATTTATTTTGAAATTATCTAAAATTTTAATCGTTTTAAAATATAATTTGAGGTATATAAGTTATAAGAATATATTTATCTATTATTTTAAAATAAATTGAAATTTAACCCGGTATTTAATTCTTAAATTTCCATTTATAAAATTATTTAAATTATGGTAGTAAAACAGAATTAAATTAATAATTGAAACCCTAAATAAAATAAGAGACTTAAGTGCTAAGTTATAAAGGAAGTTAAAATTCTAACTTTTAAAAAAAAAAGGGTAAAGATTTATTGAACAATGAATGAATTAAAAGAATTGAGATAAACCTGTATAAGTTCTTTTGCATTTTCTTTAACATATATAACTTACCAAATATGAAAAGTTGAAATGTTAAATAAGAGATGTGAATAGAATATTATACAAGTATAAATTTTGGAAATAATGAAGTATTCAATGAATTGCTATGATAAATAAGAATTTAAATGGTATAAACTTAAGTTATAATTGAAATTTTTCCATAATTAAAGGTAAGTATTATAAACAGGTGATTTTAAACTTAAGAAAATAAAATGAAATTCTTTAATAAATAAAGATTGATGTGTAGGGTTATTAACTTAAGTATGATTTAAATGCTACTAGTTTAATATAATAAAAAGTAGGTAATATAAATAAATGACTGTAAACCCTAGGTAATAAATTAATAAAATCCTTTATTTATAAGAATGGAGGTTATAAGGTTAATAATTTAAGAGTAATTAAAGAGGGTTACGGTAATTAAATATAATAGAAGGTAAGCATTTAATAAATGATTGAATTTGAGAAGTGCATTAAATATAATACAAATAAAAGAAACTTACATGACCTGAATAAATATATTTTTTGGATAATTGTGAGTAATAAGTAAAAATAAAGGAAACAACCACTGGTTAGTAAATAAAAGTTGTTAGAAATAGATGTAAATATTAAAAGGATAATTTATGTGGTCTGAATAAAAGAAAGGAAATCAAACAACTAAAGTATGTAATGAATTTATATAAGTTAAATTGATTTGTTGGTTTAAATCGATATTGTTTGCTTTATGGTTGGTTGGGTAAGGAAATTTGAAGTTGTTGGATGAATAAATAATCTATTTTAGCCCATCTAAGACTGTTGAGTAAATGATGCACTGGATAGTTATTGTTCATTCCGTACAATTTAAAAAGTTTTGAACCCAACCAACTATTTGGTTGTTTGATTGTATGGTTGCTTTGTAATTGTTGGGTATGCTGTTTGTTGAAATGGATGGTTGTTGGATTGATTTGATTGTTAGTGATTGAAACCACTTAGAGATTATTTGAAAATGTTATCCAAACTTTATTTATTTAAGTACATAAAGATATAATGATGATAAGACGGGTATATTTTATGTAAGGTAATGAATTTAGTAAATTATTGGTTATAGGTTAAATTTTTGAATAAGATGTATTGTTATTTAAATTATTTTTCTCCCTTCTTTTTCCTTTTCGGGGACGAAAAGTTTTGAGTGGTGGAGAGTGTAACGACCTGTTAAATTCGATGATTTTAAATGTGATAATTTAATAGGATTTCTAATTTAATTTAGAATGAAATCCAAATGAATTAAGTAGAAAAAGGATTCTCACCTGGATATGGAATTTAATATGAGAAATTTATGAAAATGTTAAATGGTTTTAATGCAATGAAAGATTTTAAAGGGTAAATGAGAATAAATTAAGGAATCATATTAGTTCCAGTTAATAGATTACAACTTGAATGAGATTCCAATTTAATAAAACCATTTAAATGTTATGATTTGATTTTTATGGAATATGAGAAATACAAATGTAGGGATTTGATTAATATATATGTCATTTGTTCAGGGTATTGAATAAAATTGGGAATCCAATTTAAATTAATGATAATAACGTTGATATTAGTTAATAAATAAATTTCAATGCAATGCCCATAAATGAATGAAATGAAACGAATATATGTAAAATGTATACTAGGTTATTTATCAATAGGAGGAAAGAAGAATGAATATCGAATTTATTTATGAATAAATATATATATATTAAATAGTAATGAAATGTAAAGTAAATGGTGATTGTATAAAACCAATGCAATAAGATTTTCTAATAGTAACTGAATGTAGACGTGTGAAATAGAGTTAATGACTATAATTATTGTACTTTACTTATTTTATTAGTTGTCAATGTTAATCTGGAATCAAATTCAATTTATCCCCAAATTACTGCAGTTAAAGTGGAATAAATTGGTAATTGAAGAATGTTGGATCCAAATAAGTTGTAACCAAGGAAAATCCCATTTTTAATAAAACTATGTGGGAAAAGAAATGAAACCAAAATGAAAAAATGTGAAAATATAAATTGTAATGAAATTCTAAGTAATAATGACTTTGTTAGTTAAGTGGAAACTGATTTAATATTAAGTTGTAACTGGATAAAAATCAAATTTATTTGGAATTGATTTGCAATCAATTGAATTTATTGCAATTAAATGGATTCAATATTTAAAATAATTATGTAAATATTATTTGGAAGAAATTGAAGTTATTTGGGTAATAAGTATTGTAATTGGCTAATTTAGATACTTTAAAGTGAAACGGAAATTACTAACGCAATAGTTTGATTGCAATATTTAATTCGTCTAATTGATGATAAAGATTTGTTAGATTTATTTAATAAGAATTTTGGGCATTTAATAGGTAATTGCTGATTTTGAATCGAATTAAAGGGATTACTGAAATCAATATTTAGCAACTTTTAAACCATTGCAATTGATTTAGAATATAAAGAGTTGTCTATTTAATTGAGTTAAATTTTTGAAATTGCGTTGTTGCAATTAAATGGGAAATAAAACGTTAAGGATAACCAGTATTCAAGATTTACCATCTATTTAGTATATTAATTGTAACTGATAATCAACTGCAATAAATAATAAATAATTATTACGTTAACGTTAATTGAAGTGATATTTGAAATTTAATATTTAGGAATTATGTAAATAGAATTTCAGATGAAATTAGAAATATTTACATATTGAAGTATGAATCCAATGATAAATTCTTCTATTTGACAATAATAATGGAAAGTAAATTTAATTAAAATTTTGGAAATTTAATTTATAATTTGGTGAAATTAAGGAAATTTGGGGATTTCTAAAATTTTAAATTCTACAAGTTAAATTTTGTTTAAATTAGTATAGGTGATTGAAAAATTTATAATAATAAGAATCGTCAATTATCAAAAAGAAATGGGAAATTTGATTTAATTGACTAATTTTTAATTTATTTAATGAATATAAAAATAGCCATTTTGGCCACGCACTCGGTTTTCGACGAAACCAGTTTCATCGGATCCGTATCGGTGAATTTTTGTAGGGTTTCAAGTTTCGAATCGATCGGACCTGTCGTTTGATCGTTCGGACGCGGAACGCCTTGAAATCGATTTAATTAAAATCAATTTGAGATTAATTTGGAAATTTTGTTTTCAGCATAACTTCTTCATACGATCGAATTTGGACGTGAAACTTTTTCCATTGCGTTCAGAATATTTTAAAATACCTATTTGGATATATGGGTTTAATAAATTTCGTTTCAGGGTTAGAACGGGCTTTTTGGGCCAACTACCGTTTAACACGTTCGTAATTCGTGCCCACCTAGCCTACTACAATTTGTCTATATATATGCTGTGATAAACCCTAGCCTCCATCTTCTATCATTTGTTTGTACGTTCATTGTCTTCATCTCTTCTCTTCCTCAATGGTTGCTGAACCTAGATCTATCTACATTTCAAAAATCAAAAGTGAAAATTCAAACTCTCCAGAAAATTCTCAAAAAATATATGTTGTAGCTGTCGATGTATACGTCACAGATCCGTGATTCGTTTCTCGATTCAGTTGTTCGTTCGTCCGGTAAAATTCAAACCATTTTCGGCCATTCATTGTCGTGTTGATCGATTTCTTCTGATCAACAAATCGAGGACATGGATGCGTGGAGAGTCTCGTGGGGAGGACATCGGCGCAGGTGATTGGGCAATTCGATGGTTGGATCGCTCAGGAAAATTCGTTAGGGTTTAAGCATTCTATGCGGCGGCTGGAGTTTGGGGCCGAGATCTGTGGCCGTGGGGGAGTCATAGGTGACGTGGGCGGAGCTACGGCAAAAGGGGAGGCAGCGCGATGGCTTCTTGAACGTGCGGCAGTGGTTTTCGTGGGGAAGATCGGCTAGGGTTTCGTTTTTTTTGTCTGGGCGTGCGTGGTTCCTGTAGCGAGTAGAACGGGGGAGAGAGGAACGTACAGTTGACGTGGCCTTTGTAGTAAGTTATTTTAATTTGTTTTGTTTATTTTAATGTCAATTTGCAAATCTTTTAATAGTGATAATTCTCGCATACAAGCTCCGTTTCACACGAAATTTTCTTTGTTAGGATCGTAATTTAATTTCGGATCTGTTGATGCTGGTTTGGACTGATTTGGAGGCCGTCGAATTTTTGAGTTTAAATCGGGTTTAAATTCGATTTAAATTCAAAAGGTGAGTGTTTTAACCCACTCACAACTTCTAAAAGTTTTTATGTTTGTTAAATTTATTTTAGATATGAGTAGAAGTTTATTTATGATTGTTTGGCATGTTTTATTCAACATATCGGTTAATTCGCATTTTTTTTAATTTAACTGTCAATTTAATATATTTTTTGCATATTAATTGACAGTTAGAATTTATTTATTTGCATGTAAACTACTAGAAACAGTTATAAAATTTATTACTGAATATAAACTGTTAGTCTAATAGTTGTTAAATTTATTTTGAATATAACTGCCAGTTATTACCTGTTATATATTATTAGATATATATTGACATTGATTTATTATTGGATGATGATTGCGATTTGGATGATGGATGGTTTTGATGAATGGATGTTTTATTGTATATCATTAAACTGCAAGGTATCATGCATTTTTCGTTTCATTCGGGATTGTGGTTTGAAATGATATACAACCGCAAATTTTATTTTTAAATTACGGATTGAAATGATAAATATCTGTATCACTTGACCATAGGATAGAAAATTATATACAGGCACCATGGTCTATATATAAATTATTTTAAAGTGATTTCTATGGTTTGGATGGAATACGGTTATAATAATTTTAATTTTGATATTTTTCTTCTATATATATATACATATGAAGTTAGAAATTTTGAATTTAAGCTGTGTATAAATCTAAAAAAAAAATGGAAAAATTTAGAAAAATGGAGTTTGATAATTTTATCATATGTTTAATGTTTAAGCTTGGAATTTTAAGATATGATATTTATAACTGGAACTTTCCAAGATAATTAAAAATGAATATGTTAGTATAAATTTAATCGAAGAAAATATTTA
Source organism: Allium cepa (assembly GCA_030765085.1). Taxonomy (NCBI): domain Eukaryota; kingdom Viridiplantae; phylum Streptophyta; class Magnoliopsida; order Asparagales; family Amaryllidaceae; genus Allium; species Allium cepa. The sequence goes on along the minus strand of CM060944.1, from coordinate 507,290,394 downwards.
ATTGTTAGAAATTGGAGTTTTATTTATGGATTTTATGTAAATATTCAAGACTAAATAATAGTACGTTTAATTTGCTGAAAGAAAAATTTCCAACTTTAGTTTGAAATATTAATACTCCAAATGGATATATATATAGAAATTGACGTAGTTTTGGAACTTGAAAGTGATATTTAAATTTTGATTTAGACTTTAAATAAAGAAACATATTTGTAAAGCCATGGAAATTATCTTTCTTTACAAAGTTACCTTAAAGTTAAACCATTTATTTTATATACCGTTGAATATCCAAACCATTCAAGTTTTAGAAGTTATGGTTTTAAAAGTATGAATTCCGAAATATTATGTTTTGAAAGTATAATTCAAATGTTTGGTTTCCAGATATTTTAAATTTTAAACCAGTATGATTTTGGAAAAGGATTTTATTTGAGATAAAATGATATCATATTATTTTGGGTTTTAATTTGATATCGTATGGGAAATTTTATTCTGGTTTTAAAGTATAAACTATTTTTAAATGACCGCGGTGTTATAATAACGATGGGTTGGTAAAGAGACCAGGATCGGATATGGACATACTCTCTGTCGATACCGAAAACCACTTTGACTAACCGTGTATGCGGTGGAGATTCCAGAATGAAGTAGGTTGGTGACGACGTTTCCTGTAAGGTAAATACATGGACCCAACTCCCGTGAGTTGGCATAAGGTGTCTAAAACAGGAGCGATTCTCGGGCCAATGAGGTCATTCCTCTGATCGAACGCACTCCTTCGATACTATACTCTGACTTTGGAATGTTTCGGTGGCCACTATTGATTTCTTTGATTTGGGGGTGTTAGTTCGAGGTGGGCGGTAGCTGCGGCTACGCGTTACCACCAGCCCGGATAGCAATTGGTATATCTACCCTGGTATTGCCTAGTTGTGCCGTGTCACCTACCCTAGCGCGCCTTATACGATTTTGGCTTTGTACCATACCTATGGAGTGCCCTCTGATGACGCCCAGTACGAGGGAGATTACGGTACTGTATAGACTATGGGAATATATTCTGTGTTAAGGGCTATATGGGTAACCCCTTAACGCTATTTAAAAGTAAGTTTATTTTATAATTAGACACTATTTATATTAGCGCAATATACTATATAGTAAATAGTTTAACGGATCCTTAGGAGATGTAAATTCCGAGCATCTCTTGAGTTACTGCACTCATATTTATTTCTGTAAATTTAACTTACATAAGATCTTTTAGTTCTGACTCGAGTGTTTTTGTCTTTTCAAATTCGCTCGGGTCAGTCCGAGCGTTTCAGGATTTGAAGATTTAGCTCTGGAGGGTGAAGATGAAGATTTGTATTATTATTATTTATAGTATTGCACTACACTCACACTGTATTCCGCTGCATTGATATTATTGGTATGTGAACTCGGATATTTAATTGTATAAAGAAGAATCAAATGTTTCGTAAACAGTCTTATAAACTGTATATTTTATTATTATATTTTATCCTTCCGCTGTGAGATTCTATTTTGTTTTTTTTCTTCTCTGTTTTTCTTATTACCCCATAACAATCCGCCCTTCCGTATGGTTTGAATCGACACGTGAGTCTGTTTAAATCGTGCAAAAACGCAGATGTTACAAGTGGCATAAGTAGCACTGGTTCAGCGTCACAAGTAGAAGGTAACTCCTCAATTTCACCAAGTAGAAGCAAATCAAGCTCACCACAAGCAAGACAACGAAGAACCCCTGCATGGATGTCAGAATATACAATAGGAGAAGGACTATCAGAGGAAGAAGAAGCAATGATGATGATGATGGCTGAGGATGATCCAGTCACATACAATGAAGTCGTGAAAAACAAAAATTGGAGAGAGGCAATGGTTAAGGAGATTGATTCAATAGAGAAAAATGGTACATGGAAGCTCACAACTTTGCCAAGAGGAGTTAAAGCCATAGGAGTTAAGTGGATCTTTAAGACCAAACTTAACGAACATGGTGAAATAGAGAAGTACAAAGCGAGATTGGTGGCGAAAGGATATGCACAACAATACAGGATTGACTACATAGAGGTGTTTGCACCAGTGGCTCGTCTTGACACAATTCGGCTCATCCTTGCAACCGCAGCACAAAACAAATGGGAAGTGTACCAGTTGGATGTCAAGAGCGCATTCCTTCAAGGAGAACTTGAAGAAGAGGTGTTTGTGCAGCAACCTGTTGGCTTCGAGAAAAAGGGAGAAGAAGAGAAAGTTTATAAGCTATACAAAGCCTTATACGGACTAAAGCAGGCTCCGCGTGCATGATACAGCCACATAGAATCTTACTTCATCCATGAGGGATTCGAAAAGTGTGTGTGTGTGTGAACATACTCTTTTTACAAAACAGAAGGAGGGAGGTAAATTCTTAGTTGTTAGTCTTTACGTTGATGACTTGATTTATACTGGAAACAATAAAGACATGTGTGAAGAATTTAAAAAATCAATGATGCATGAATTTGACATGTCTGATTTGGGAAGGATGAGATATTTTCTTGGCGTGGAGGTTATACAGAGTTCGAAGGGGATTTTTCTTTGTCAAAGGAAGTAAAGTGCTGAAGAGGTTTAGCATGTCTGATAGCAAACCTGTTGGAAATCCTATCGTGCCCGGCACAAGGCTTTCCAAAGATGAGAAGGGAACCAAGATTGATGCTACTATATTCAAACAAGTTATCGAAAGCCTAATATACTTGGCAGCAACTAGACCAGACATTATGTTTGGAGTAAGCCTGATTAGCAGATATAAGTCATCTCCAACTGAGGGGCATTGGTCTGCAATAAAGAGAATATTAAGGTATATCAATGGTACAATCGAACTGGGAGTTTTGTACAAGAGTGAAAGTATTACAGACTTGATGGCATACACGGACGACGACTTTGCAGGCGATCTTAATGACAGGAAAAGTACTCCTGGGTTCGTCTTTCTTCTTGCAGGAGGAGCAGTCTCTTAGTCATCGAACAAGCAGCCCGTGGTAACATTGTCTACAACTGAAGCTGAGTACATCACTGCAGCTTCTTGTGCGTGTCAATGCATTTGACTTAGAAGGTTGCTTGAAAAACTTAGGCATGAAGGAGAAGAAAGCAGCCTAATACAGTGTGACAATATCTCAGCAATACAATTGTCAAAGCACTCTGTATTCCATGGTAAGAGTAAGCATATAGATGTGAAGTTTCATTTCTTGTGAGAGATTTGGTGAACGAAGAAACTATGAAGTTGGGATATTGCAATACTCAAAATCAGATTGCAAATATTATGACAAAACCTTTTAAGAAAGAACAGTTTATCAAGCTTCGAGGGATGCTAGGTTTAATCTCTGCAATGGAAGTAAGCTGAAATACTTGACAGTATTCAGCTTAAAGGAGGGATTGATGGACCTATTCTTCAGTAAGAATGGTTCTCTTCATTAATAAAGTAGCTGTTGTTTTGTACTTTTGTGTTTCATTAATAAGTAGACCTATTCTTTAGGTCTGATTTTTATTTCCATGTTTTTAGGTACGTGCTGTCTATTTTCCTTTCATGTTGTAAGGCTATTTAAGCCTAGCAGTTTCTTGGAATAAAGTAAGAGCAGATTTTGCATTCTGAAAATATAGTGTGTGCATTGTTCTAGTTTCTTCACACACAGATACAAAGTTGGAGTCAAAACTAGATTAAAAAGAATTAGAACTAATACCTAATCCAATCACCTGTGTCGCCTCATACGCAATTCCCTTGCCGCTTGCCCTAATCCCAATAAATACGGATCAAGAGAGTTAAAAATCATTGAACGGAGTTGTTAATTTGTGGAATAGTGAGTAGAAAAGTGCCAAAATGTAGTAGAGATGGGATAATATCAATCAATCTGAGCGGAGATAGCTAATCAAGCCACCATGGCCAGAGGCGGCTCGTGACGGCATCGCTTTTGGCAGTCAGCAGCAAGCCATTGGGAAAAATCGTAGAGAAGATGAAGGGAAATATGATCAGAAACAGATATTTGGTTAGGGTTTTTTCAAATTTGGAAGGAATGAGGATAAGGTGTGAAATATTAATGCGGCGAAATCTGAAATTAATGGGCTTTGTCAAATTTCAGCGCGTTGCAGATAGGATTATTTCTAGCTACTTTTCGATGAGCAGGTTTGGTTATATTTTGTTCAACCATTTGTTTAAAATCGATTATTAGTGGTGGTAGAAATTAGGCACAAGGACCTCTTTAGCAAGTGCCTCTTTTTTTAGTAAGTTTTCGCTAAATAATGCATTTAAAGTTTTATGAAAACCCACTAGTATTTTGTAATTTGCTAATTATAAATCATTAATTACTATATATTATTAACCATTAAATATAAATTATTATTTATTATTTACAAATCAGTAATTATAAGAGATATTTAATTCAAAATTATTAATCATTATATATAAATTATTATTTATGAATTATTGATTGTAAATCATTAATTATAATAAATTATTAAATATAAAGTATATAATATAATCATTATTGTTTTTATTTTAAAATAAACATTAGTTATTAATTATTATTTGTAAATTATATATTAGTAAAAATTAATTATTAAATATCACTTCTTATTTATTATTATTAATCATTAGTTATTATAAATATACGTACGTTACAAAATTCATTATGGTTAAATTGGATAAATCTTCCAAAATTTTATACTTAAATATAAGCGCCTCTTGCAAATTCCTCGAAAAGCCATCGCAAAATAGCTTCAAAATTGCTAGCGTCGGTAATCTGCCTCAATTTGCAATGGAACTTAGCGTCAAAATATATCCGTTGGTGAATTGACACAATTTGCAATGGTTTAGCGGCAGATTTAAAAGGCGGACAGTGGTAATATAAAAAAAATTGAAATAGAAAAAAAATTAAAATTATCTCATACAAATTACCCGTAAATCCATCGCAAATTTAGCGATGGAAAATTCCATCACAGCTGTTTGTCGCTATTTTCTACTTTTCTTGTAGTTAAGGAATATTTATTAGATATTCCAATAGAAGTAAAGCTTAAAAAGCTTAGAACATGAAAACGAATACCATTGAAGAAACTGTATCGATGGAAACTTTAAACGATTAATTTGAATAATACGAAGATGAAGTTACTAACCCAAACAAAAATAACGATAACATTAATAACGAAAATGAGAAAAATGAAGATATAAACGCAAATTAGCTAACTAAAACAAGAATTTTAAAAGATCATCTTAAAGAGAAAATTTTAGGAGATATTGAATCTTTTGTAAAAAATAATTTTATAAATTGCGTAGTGTGGAGTTCATCTCAACTAACGAATCCAAAAATTCAAAGGAAGCATCGTTAGATGATTCATGGATTCTTTCCATGCAAGAAAAATTGAATCGATTTACAAGGAATGATGTTTAGAAATTAGTTCCATGACTAGAAAATCAAACTGTTATTGGAACTAAACAGGTCTATAAAAATAGACTAAATTAACACGAAGAGGTTATAAGAAACAAAGCTCGACTGGTAGCTCAAGGCTATATCCAAGAAGAAGGAATAGATTACGATGAAATTTTGCTCCAGTAGCAAGACTAAAAGCTACAAGAATACTATCCACATTTGAACAACCTTAACTTTTTGAAGACGAGAGATTTTACTAATCATATTTATAAACTAAAACAAGCATTGTATGGTTTAAAACAAGCACCTCTTGCTTGGAATGAAAGACATAAGTCTTACTTAATTTAGCCAGGTTGTGAAATAGGGAAAGTAGACACTATATTATTTATAAACAGAATTAACAATGATAATGTAGAACATTATTTTTGGTTCAATAAATTAACAATTAAACTTAGAATCTTCAAAAATAATGACAAATGAATTTGAAATGAACCATATGAGTGAACTAACATTCTTTCTGGGATTACTAATTAAACAATAGAGCCTTTATACGTTAAGAAAAATATCTTAAGGAACTTTTCCAAAATATTAGGAATATCTAATACAGATGGTAAAGCTACTCCTATGGCATTCAGAGAAAACTTAAGTAAAAAAGAAAAATACAAAGATGTAGTTCAAAGATTATATTATGGCATGATAGGTAAAACACATCATAAGTTATGTAAACAACACCTTTAATTATGGACTATTCTATCCTAAGGAAGGTACATTTAACTTAATATCATATAGTGATGTTGATTATGCAGTTTGTAAATATAATAGAAAAGGAACAAGTGGAACATGTCATCTTTTGGGATATTCAATTGTATCTTTGTTCGGTAAAAAGTAGAATTATGTCTCTTTGTCTACAACTGAAGCCAAATATATATCTGTAGTACTCGCATGTTCACAAGTTATATACATGCAACAATGTTAAAAGATTTTGGTATAAATATTAAACAATCACCAATATTCTATGATAATACAAGTGTCATAAACTTATCTAAAAATCCATCTCACCATGCTAGAACTAATACATAGATATAAGACACTGATTTTTAAGAGAAACCTTAAGCAAAGGAAATATAATTCAGAATTTATAAACATCGAAAATCAAGTAGCTGTTATTTGAAAAAAAACCACTAATACAAAACATTTTTATTAAAGTATGACGTGAATTAGAAACATGTTCTTTTTTCTTAGATTTAAAAGAGAACAAAGGAATGTTATATATGTATATATGTGTTTGTATGTATGTGTATATGTATGTATGTGCGTGTTTATGTGCGTGTGCATTTAAATGCATTAATATAAATCACAAAAATTAAAAAAAATGATAGAAGTGTGTTGACATATGTTTGAAGTATATGTTAACATATTGCCGATTTTCAGCAAAACTGAATTTCCCTCTCTCTTTTAAATTCAAAATATAACTATATAATTGATCTATTTCATGTTCAAACACATTTTCTTGTCATTTCTCTTCTGCAAAAATTAACTAAATCAATCTCAAATTGATCCAAGTAATTCTTGGAGGCCAAGAGAAGCATCTTCTCCTTTTTTAGGACTTTACCTTCATGAATCTCTCAAAATTGAAGAATCCATGAAGCATGTTCTTAATATGCTTATTGAAATGGAGATCATTCAAATTAGGTTCAAAATGAGTAGGAGAAATAAGAAAGGATGATTCATAACATCCAGAATCATCTAATCAATAATCAAGCTAACTCAATCATCATCTTTGGAGAAAAAAACTCGGTTGGTTATGCATAATTCTTTAGTTGATGATGATGAGGAATAAGAAGAAGAAGTAGTAGAGGTAGAGGAGAAAATTATTGATGGCAACTTCGATGTTCAATTTGTAGGCAGAGTTATATTCGATTCCCAAGGAAACATTATTGAATAAAAAGGGAATTTCTGTATATCATACACTTATTGTCGTAACCATAAGTTTTCTATGATTATGGGTCATCATCAATAAATTTCATGTAAGTTTTGATATATTCATGTTTGCTTATGTATGTATTTATGATATGACCTTTGTGCTTGTTTGTATAATTGTTGTATTGAAAAAAATAGGAAAAATTGTATTAATAGTTATATGTTAACGTAACTATAATAATTATGTATTAAAATAATTTTTTTAAGTACCAATAAATAAATCAGTAAAATAGGCATGTACATTGCAGATATGTATATTGATTTTGTTTTTTAGGAAAACCACTTAATATGACACACTACACTCCTAAAAATATAGCTATTAATTTTATAACCATTTTTGTTAATGATAAAGGGAGAGAGAAAATGTATAAAATATAATCTAGACAAAAAGATAAGGGGAGTGAGAACGCATAAACTCAAGGGGAGTTAATTGAGTCAGGGGGAGTTAAACAAGTCAAAAGAATTTAAATTTAAATATTATTATATTTCGTGTGAAAAATATTTAGTAGTTGTCATCATTAAAAAAAGGGAGATTGTTAACACCACATGTATTGATTTTGATGACAAAAACCATATAAATAGTTTTACTAGTGATTTTCCACGTTATGTAGATAATTGTGCTGGAATTTCATATATATTATTTAGATATATTGCAGGAATAAACAAGTGTAGATAGACTGTACATTAAGATGGATAAATGTATGGACCCAAGAGCAAAGACTAGATGTACACAAGTGATTCAAGAATAGGACTAGAAGGACACAACAGATTTATGAATAGAAGAACATAGGGATACAAGAGATTCAAGAACTAGATATCACAATTGGTCAGAAAAAGGAATAGTCGAGTCTAATTCTTTTTGTTAAAGTCCCAATAGCATATATTTGATTTTTCTCTCTTATTAAACTCTGTTTTCATCTCTAACATCTTTTTATAGATATACAATAATATTTTCAAAAATATTTAAAATCAAAAGTAGTTTTATAAAGTGTTTTTTCAAAAAATCAACCAGCATATGTAGACATACCCTTCTGATATATGTCTATACGGTAACCGGTAGGAAGTTTTTTAAAATCAACAAGAATATGTTGACATACCAATTTAATATATGTCAGCATAGTTCCATTTGGGAGTTTTTCAAATTTAAACGAACAATCACTACTCTTCAACCTTTTGGCAAAAGTGATATCTCTTCATCTTCTATATAAAGGCTTTGTAAAATGAAATTTTAATAGCATTCTCATATTCTTCACTTACCCTTTCATTACCACTACTTTGCTATAAAGTTCTCTTAATACTTTTGCATTTAATTTGCAAATTCACACTCTCTCACTCTAATTCTTCATAGATTTGCAATCAAAGAGTTCAAACTCAAATTCTTGATCATTTCTCTCTGATCTCATCTTATTCCTCTCAAATTTCAAAGATAGACTATTATCGAAGGTATATAGGATCTTCGTATTAAAGACTGAAAGAATCTATATTCATACGATATGATTACTTGTTATGATGCTCTACCATTTGAATTGTAAAGATGCATCCTACCACTCGTCAAAACTTGTGATTGCATAGGTGTGTCCTACCACCCGTGGAAAGTCGAGATAGGTATCCTTGCCACCTATGTCAAAGTGAAAACATTAAGTGTATCCCGCCAATCAAGAAAAGTCAGAATTGTACAGATATACTTGCCAACCGTGGAAAGCAAGTTATAATAGTGAAAATTCTGTATGGGATACAAGACTTGACGTAGGATTGAGAATCTAAACAAGTATAAAAATTCCTAATGTCATTTACTTTACTGCCTCTTATTTATGTTTTCGCATTCATATATTTATTTATCAGTTTTTATCTATGATTCTGTAAAGTTAAGGTTAAAAAGTTAATGTATGCTCCCTCTAGTGTAATAATAACCTTAGGTTCCATTATGCAAAAGCATATTAGTGTAACTCCCATATTCTATAATTGTATAACCCTTGAGAATGCTCAAATGAGCCACATAATATTCATACCTATCTTGGAACAATGCAAACATCACTATAGACACTCCATGGCTTGATGGTGCTCAACAACCATGGGTACGTAGAATACTCTATTAACAATGTAAATAATGGAGAGAAAAATTAGTTTTAATTCATAATTTAAAATAATATGAATTGAGTATTATTGACTTTATAAGGGAGATGAGTACAAACTCATGACATCATATGTCTCTACATCCAATGTACACTCCCTTAAGTATAAGTGATTTTTAATTCATTTAAACCTCCTCTTTTATTTATACTTATTATATATATATTGATTTATTATAACATTTATACTTCATTAAGTTATATGTGTATATCTATATATGTATTCGTATGTATACTTCTATTAATTAAACATTTTAATTAATATTAAATATAACCTTTTTGTTTATGCAAATTTAAAACAATTCAAATTTGCTTTTTGCAACTCCTCATAAAACATTATTACATTTAAATAAATCTAAAAAGAAATTTAATTTTAATGTTCAAATATGCTTATCTAAATCAACTTAAGGGAAAAATACTTATGAGGCTTTCAATAGGGTATACCCTCAAAATAGGACCACTCCGATGAGCCAGGTCAAGCCCAGGAGCGAGGAGGTTTTCTATTCAAAAGGAATTCCTAAATTAGAGTAAATTTATCCTTAGTTAAACACCTTTTCCTAGACACCCATCTAGATGATTTTTCCAAATGACGACTCTTCGTGTTGGTTAATTATTCATTTGACCATAATGCAGACTCTTATATCAATATTGTATCAGATGCACCGATAGTTGGATAAAGGGGGTTTGATTAATCTGCACTAAATCATATTTTGTGTTAACATAAACAATATACTTTTTACTAAATAAAATTTAGTGAATTTAGTAAAAGAGTTTTGTGTTTTAATTCGAATTTTTTTATTTATATTAAAACATTTATGTTTGTATAATATGATTTGTACTTATTAAGTATTAAACCTAATCTTATCTTACTTTACTTTAATTTAATTTTGCATTTGAATTTATAATATGTCCGCGTTTATAAGAGAAATACGGAAAGCACTATAAATATAGTGATTTACTTGGGGTGTATATAATTGGGTAAATGTCACATGTTAACGAATAAGCATTGGGATCTATGATTACTATATTTATTGTAAGTTATGAAGGGATGATAATTTAACATGGGAACATACATGTAAACAACTGATATACATATTCATCTAAATTGGTTCAATTTTTTGCAACAATTAGTTAATTTAATATAATATTTTATATTCACTGTATATGTAAACACAAAAGGGGTGTACGTGTGTGTGTATTATTTTATACATAAAATACAAACTTCTTTTAGATATTGAAATATAGGTATGTATGTATATGTTTTGTTTTATAATTTGTATTTATACATAAACACTTATATATATTTAACTTATCTGAATTTAAAAATAATTTTTCATATAAAATAAAACCCGTGAAGAATTTAAAACCATTGCGTGTGTATATGTATATTATGTAAATATTTATTTTAGCTTAAACTGAAATATATAATATCGAATTCGAAAAAAATAGTTCTATTATCAGTCAAGAATAAAATAAGTTTTTTTGATAAAAATGTTTAAAATATAAAATATACATATACACACATAGCACGCACACACATATATAATTTTGAAAACCAAAAAACATTATAAATACACATATATGTATATATGTATGCGTGCATGTGTGTATATTCATGGCCAACCAGTGAATATATTTTATTTTATTTTGAAAAACATTAAGTTTAAATATATTTATATGTATTAATTATATATATATATAATTTTGAAAACAAAAGTAAAATTAAAAAAACTTTTTTTTAGTGGTCAAAAATTATGAAGAAGAAGATGTGGAGATATTGTAATATGTATGTTTAAATAAAACGTGTATTGCCGACATCTTGATTGTTAGCAATCTTCTCCTTGAACTCCAATCCTTGTCCTTGAATAAAGGTTGCATATCTCCCTTCAGGGCTTTAGCAAAAAAAAATTCTTTAACAAAGGAGGATAGGTTTTCTATTTGTTGTTGTATATAGAGAAGAGAGAAAGAATGGCTATGAATAGCCAACCATATCTCTAAACTTTTCATAAGCCAAAACCTTCCATACCACAAAAAACCTAACCCTTCTTTGCTAATATCATCGACCTCATGGGTTTTATAGGCTCTAGACCTAATTAATTTATCAATTAAATCAATTATTTAATTAATTTGGTTAAGCCTATTTTTACTTAAAGCAATATGTAATGATTATATGTCGTTTTAATTAATTTTAGGCTTTAAATAATTAATTAATGCTATAGAAATTAATACAAAATACGCATTAATTCTATTGTTAATTTATATTATTTATAAATTAATTTCATATTGGTTTAACTCTGAAATTAGCTAACACCACGGTTGCGTTAACTCCATGGTATGAACTCGGTTCTTAGTCAATATTTGAATAATTTAAATACTAAAGCTTGTTTCTGAAGTACAGTATGAGGCTAAGTTTAATCACTTATAGGTCATTCAAGCAAAATCCATTTTTAAATCTTTATTAAGCCACACCTTGTAATGACACTTTGTGAATGTATTCTTTTTGTATTATTATATCACTTAGATATCGAGTTTTGTTAATGGTCAAAAACATTAGTAATATCTGTAGTTGATTGCATAAAGAACTTCATAGTCCATGTTCAATTCGATAATAATTATTAATAAACCCGTTTACTCTAGCTAGTGATTTTGACTTATACTTGACTATTAATTATGATGATACTAACCTTTTACAATGAAAAAGACAAATCTTCCCGTAGGTAATATTTCTTTTCAAGTAGTTTATTGTACCTAACTATGGCTATAACATAATCATAATGTCATGTGATTAACCATAAATCAAAGTACAATCTAGTTACTTAAGGTCCATAATACCCTCAAGTCTGAGGATCCCTTCACTTTGTTACTTGAGATCTTCTATTTTGACTCAGTTGTATTGACCAATAGAAGACTCCCTTTGAGTCATTCTACAACTGTTCCAAATAACCACAAGTACGTAATCCCTTGGTGCCTCTAACGGCCATGAGTAATTCACTAGTCGTTATACGAAGAGCATCACTAATATCAATAGAGACATCGATAGCCTTTTTTCAATACATCTTGACTAAGATGTTTAAGTAGCGAGTACTTAAATATTGATTCAATGCCTGTTACAAACTCTTTTGCAACTACAATCGATAATATACTTCTCCTAAGGATTTCCTATATATAATGTGTATAAAACATTACTTATTCCAATATAACATTATATATGATAAAAAACCAAAAATATACTTTATTTTGGAAAAGATTGTCTTACAAGAGTTAAGTTACGCAACAAACTACATAATTTCCCCTAGGGAACACCCTTAGCTCTTTCAATGGTAAATTGATATATGGTTCCTAATACCTATTGAATGAATTTAAAAGACTCGTGTATCTCTTTTAGGGTTCTTGAGAAATGAGGAATGCAAGGGGAGCCTTATTATATAAATATAACAAACAAATTTGATAAGTATAAGAACACATGTTTGTCGTCTAATATAATCTAATGAATTGGTGTATATTAAATGGAAACTACAAATTTATTTCTGGAGAAAAGCAATTAACTTGCACAAAGTATAATGATTCGTCGAGGAACGTAAAAATTGCACTCACCTAAGGCTAAACCCGATAAAGATGCCCAAGACAAACAAATAGGGTTATACGAATCATGGTCGATAGAGTATGAACATGATCAATGCTATATACTATTAATTATGAGCATTGATCTCCAAGGAAAACATGAGAATAGATATGTTTGATCCATATTTAAACTCCTACAAAAGTTGTACGGAGAGCGGTCTCATACCACAAGGTACGATATTTCATGGAAATTGTTTTGTATGAAGATAAGCGAAGGTACTCCCAACCAAGATCACATATTCAATATGATTAGGTACGTAGGTAGATTGGATCAGTTGGGAACAACTCTTAACACCGAATGACAGACTGACTTAATTCTTCGATCACCAACTATAGTTTGATCCTCTCGTATTGAACTTTGATATGAATTCATTAAAGTGTATTGTTGTAGATCTCCTTAATATGATAAGGATGGCTGAGAGTACATTCACGAAAAACCTTAGTGGAGTACTTGTGGTCAAGGGTGCATCTTCCTCAAATCATTGAAGATAAAGCGTTAGTCGAAGGGCGGCAAGGGCAATGCTACGATCAAAGAAGAGAAGGGTGAATGTCACCTTTTCTCTATAAAGGGACACTTATCGAGGAACTATCTGGATTATCTGAAGAAGCTCAAGGGGAAGGAATCTGATTCCACTCCTAAAGATATTTTTCTTATAGAGTTTTTTAACTTAAAAGTACTTCAAGATGTATTTTAGATACTAGATCCAAAACTCATATTTGTAATTGTCACAGGGACTTACAAGAAAGAGGGCCGTAGTAAGAGGGAATGAAAAATTCCAAGTTGTAAATGGAGCTATTGTAGCTGCAATCACAATAGGATATTATCATGTGAATCTTGCTAGTGGACATGAATTGGTTTTATATAATTATTAGTATGTACCAAATTTTCATTAGTGGAATAATCGATTTCTCGTTTAATGAAAATCGGATATAGTTTTATTTGTAATGACAATGTATTAATATTTATTATGATAATAAAACATTTCCCTTGGTTCTTAAAAGATGATATTTATATACTTAATTATAATAATATATTTGCTGGTTAAAATAGTAATGAATCTAAAATAAATGCCGACAATCTTTTGTATTGTAGATGGGGCCATATAAATAAGAAATGGTTGAACAAGTGAGGAAACCAAGGGTTTTTTACCATCCTTTGATTCTAAATCATTTTTTACTTGTATATCATGTTTTAAAGGTAAAACGACCAAGCACCCATCCAGTGGGAACGAAAGAGATACCAAACTCTTAGGACTAGTACATACTGATGCATGTGGTCCTATGTCTACAACTACGTGGAACCTCTTACTTCATTACGTTCCTCAATGATTTATCTAAATATGGATATGCGTACTAATAAAACCAAAACAGAGGTTTACAGTAATGACCTGCATTTTCGACCATCAAAAGTCAACACTAATGCATCCACAGTATTCACGTGTCGAACACCCAAGTTTTGGAAAAACAGATTATTGGGGTGAAAGAAAAGAAAAGACAAAACAAAATCTCATATTATGATGAATATTATGTGATATCCAAATGATATTTATAAAAGAAAACTTTAATATACATATAATAATCAGAGTAAACTAATATTTCATCCACCTGGACAGTTATAACAGCCTATCTTCATAAATGCTGATAAATACACAATAAGATATGCGGCGGAAATAAAATAAATCAATAGGTCTTGGAGGAATCCAGCTCATCTCCTGAAACTCCAAAGCAATGAAAGCTAAATAAGGAAATATACTCAGGTCTGGTCTGAGCATTATAATAAAATAACATCCAGATCAGTCTGGTAAACCAGCGTGAGAAATCACAGATGCCGATAAATACACAACAAGATATGCAATGGAAATAAAATACGTCAATAGGTCTTAGAGGTGTAAGGACTGGCATTTTTGATAACTAAAACTACTAAATTAAATAAGATTTTGAAATTAATATTGTGAGAAATTAAAATTTATAATTCATTTATGAGAAAATAATTAGAATACGATTAAAAATTTATTTGAATGTTATTGATGACTATTTTAACATAATTTCAATCAATTAAAATTATTATAAAGTTAATTTGGTTATAATTGTAAATAAGGAATTAAATTGGTAATTAATGGAATTAAATTGGTAAGTAATGGAATTAATGCAATTGAAATATTATAATTAATATGGTAAAAGATGATAACAGTAGAATATGGATGTAATGAAATGTAAACTAACGTTAATTACATTTTTAAGGCAATAGTTGATTCAATAATAAGAATGTAAATCGAAATAAAAAAATTGATTGAAATTAAAATATAATTAACTGGGATTTTATTACAGTTGTAATTTGACGCTGAAATTAATATAATGTTTAAATTTTGAGATTAACATGGAATATTAAATTTTAGAAGATTATTAATTTCTATGTAATTAAGAATGATAAAATGGTTTACTTTTAAATTTGAATTTAAAGGTGATTATAAAAATTTATTTAATTAACGTGAAAATTAGCCATTTTGGCCACTATCTTAGATTTCGACGAAACTAGTTTCATTAGATCGTAACAGTGAATTATTGTAGGATTTCAAGTTTCGTATGATCGGAGTTATCGTTTGATCGTGCACACTCTTAACGTGTAGAAATCAATTAAAAGAATTTAATTGAATATAATTTGATTTTAAAAGAAAACTTCTGTATATAATAGAATTGTGGTTTAAAACTAATTCCATTGAGTTTAAAAATATTAAAAGCCTATATTTCGATATATTGGATGATCTATTTTCGTTTCAAGGACGAAACAGGCTTTTTAGGTCGTTCCATCTCTGTCTATATAAATGGATATTTCTTGAAACCTAGCTGTATATTCCCATTTCTGTAACGACCGTGATTTTTACCGTCGTAATAAATGTTTTTAAAATCGGTAACGACCGTAATTTTTGAATTACTGTCGGAGTGAATATTTTAAATAGAAATTTTTAAATCAAAATTTGAAGAAAATATAATGTTGTAAAGTCAGTAACCAAAATTGTAGTAGCTTGTTGGAACGTGCTGTCACATTTTGGCAAAAACAAGTGCTTTACATATGTTAGCCTTGTGTGAAAGCATATTCACGTTGCTACCATCTAATCCAATTTGTAAGAGGTGTTCACATTTTTTTACATAACGCAAATGTTTACACTTGCACTGCTGGCAACAAAGGCATAACCAGTGGAGGAAACAAAGTGCGAACACTTTAATTATTTTTCCTATCAACAAAATGCAAATGTCAGTAGCCATCCAGTATTGCCGTGAACATATTTCAAATATACTTTTGCATTAAATGCCATATGTACCTGAAAGATGGCCATCACCCAAATTCATTGACTTATGCCATTTGAAGGAAAGAGAATGATATTTTCTCTGCAAACTTTTCGTCTCAGCTAGCAAAACTCTGAAAAGTCATTAATGGCAGCAACTCCAATATAGGAATCTCCTGTTCAAGCTGTTTTCGAAACAAAGTAAAGTGAGTTATTCTCACACCTCTAATTTATGTCATCAAGTCCCTGCTTTTGCTTTGGAAATATAGTTTTCTTTGATTTGGAACTTTGTTTTGTTGTGATTTTTGCAACACTGCAAACGGTGTTTTGCACTGCAATTTTCTATTTTTGATTTCGAGATGAGTACTCGTATGTGTATATTTTGATGTACTGCATGTTTATTAATCATTCCAAGCTCGCCTGATTTAATGAAAACACTAGGTTGTTCATGCAGTCCATGCGTGAGCTATATATAGGAGCATGTTGTTTTTGCATTAACACATCTATTTACTGCACAAAATATTTATTCTCTATTAATTCCATGCGTGAGTTATCTGGTGTATGTTGTATTGCACAGGCGGTGTTCCTCCTCATGCGGGTGTAATGCATGCCCATTTCATGACTTGAATAAAACTTTTGTTTGCATCATACATCACCATACCTGATTTATATTGCTTTATAAAATGGTACTAAATATAACTGTGAAGCGTTGTGTTACTGCCTCTGATATATGTTTCCAAATGGGAATAGTTAAGCCAAGAATGAATATGGGTCACTCTTGTTTTAAAGTAATTTGTGAATTTGAAAGGTGTAAAGGTGTTGCCTGTAGCTTCAACGTATGCACATATAAATTATAGGGGATGCATGCGCATACCTGAGTTCCATAGTGAAGCAGAGTTACGTGAGTTATGTATAAATAAATATATGTATTTTACGTAAACGTGTATGTGTTTTGACACGTGCATTTTTGCCTAATCTAGTTCAGTATAAAAAGGCACTGCATGCGTGAGTTATGGTTTTGAATACATGAAATGTTTTCTCCACTAGCTTGCATGCGTAAGTGTCAAATTTACATACTTGAAATGTTTCCTCCACTAGCCTGCATGCGTGAGTTACGGTTTGCATACGTGTGCAACCTTTGTTGCATGCCTGTTTTATAGTCTGCAGAAGTGAAATGTTTTCCTACCTACAGTTGCATGCGTCCTTCCTAGCTGCATGCCTGGGTAATTATTTTGCAGCATTGAAATGTTCATTTTTGACTTGGTTTTGCTGCATTTCACTTGTATAGACAGGTATTTAATTTTTTTTAGGTGTTAACATTGTTGCAGTCTAGTTTTAAACCGTATTTTGCCGCGTTATTTTATAACGAAATTTTTACACCGGCGCTATATTTTTGAAGTGCGGTGTTTTGGTGACATTTTCGATAAATGAAAATTTACTGTTATTTTAACGTCAGTAATCGTTAATTTAAAGTGGTTTTTCAAGCGGTTAGCCCGCAACAACGTTTTGGCATCCGTTTTTACGGTGTTTTGAGATACGCAATTTCTTCGTCGAAATTGCCATAATTGTTACTGTTTTAATCACGTGTTTAAAAATCATTTTAAAATAAAATTGTTTTCAAAAGTTTTACAGTTTGCGCTTTCAAAGGAATAAGGAAGCGATTTAAACGTTTCAGCAAAATTGAGGACTATGAACCCTTACTTTTACTAATTCGCTTAATTCCGGACTTGTCCGTTTGAGATCGTAAAATGTTGTTTTATAAAATACACAATTTTTGAACTTTCGAGGAAACGATGAAGAGATTTAAACGATTTAGCAAAACTACGGAGTATGGAACCATACTTTTACTATTTCGGTTAATTCCAGACTCGTTAATTAAAATATTTGTAGTTTGATGATTTTGATGATTTTGTGGGCTTTTGAGCCACTTTGTTGGACCTTCGGGTCATTTGTTGGACCTCCGGGTCAATACCAGTACTAGACCTTCGGGTCATTCATTGGACCTTCGGGTCATTTGTTGAACCTTCGGGTCATTTGTTGGGCGCCAAAAATCATAGTACTTGGTAGGCTTCGACCATTTGAGATGCACGTGCGGCGTAGCTAAAACTCGCCATTTGTTGGGATCGATCCACTTTTATGTTGATTTTCTAGTTATCTATTTTTGATTTCTAAGATTTTGTGAATTGTTGTTTTGAATTCAATTGTGGATTTAAAAGTTGATTTTGATGGAGTTTGATGTGATTTCTTCATTTAATTATGTCGATTTCTTATGTTGAATAGTCTTATTCGAGATTATTATTATTTTGATTGATGTTGTTTATGATGCATTCACTTCTAAGAATAAATTAGACTGATCCGTTTATTATTTTCTTTAAATAATACTCGGGTCAGACCGAGTTATTTCAGGGTAATCTCTATCTCTGATTTAGTAGCAGCTTCAGCTTTTGGGATTCACATCATCTTTTGTCTAGCCTTCGAGGAGTTCTTTTGGTTATTTGACTCCCATCTTATGTATGTAGTTATCCATGTATATGTGTATTTGGTTCATGGGAACTATAGATTGTTGTAGCATGTATTCCAAACTTATCTTCCGCTATGTATCTGATATTTTTGTTCTGATGTGATTATACTATCAGTGTTGTTGATATTATGAGTTGTTCTGGATTTTTCTTTAGCCATCGTAGTTTCGTTTTAGATTTGGATTGAGTTTATATCTTTGGGAGTAAGTTATACAACTCCTATCGATGTAATCAATGCTCATCTAAGGCATAACGTACGGATGGTCGCTTTTAACAAGCCTTATTCTTCGCAATAGCAGATGTTATTCCTTATAATAACCTTTGTTATTGTGAGCATAGAGGTGGGGCGTCACAATTTCTTTACGTATCTGTTCAAATCATCTGCTTCTTCGTCCTTCCCAGTGGCTGTCAACCCAAACCCGAATTCACAATTCAAATATCAAATTGAAAATTTAAACACTTCAAAACATAACAAATTATATATCGTTGGAAAGCTCTCGACGAGCGTAATCTAGATCTGCTATTCTTTTTTGCAATTGAATCTTGGATTGGCCGAAAATCATGGAAGAACTTTCGACCTTCCATATTAGGGTTTCACGATCGACGGTTGATCGTCAACCATTCGACGATCGGGGAGCGGTGTCTGGAAGAGGATGGTGAGCAGTGGCAATCAGTGGTGTTCATTTGTCATAGTTTGGTTAGAGTTCACCATAATTGGCCGTAGAAGCTGCGGCCACGTTCGTTCTCTGCAATGTCCGAGGTCGCGCGAGTGGCTAGCCGGTGTCGGCCTGAGGTAGGAAGGGCGACGCCGTGCTTGATCTGAGGTAGAGTGCTTGTAGGCGGTGCGACCAGGCATTGAACGACGGCGGTTATCTCTCGTATGTAGTGGTTGAAGCGATGTAGGGATTCTGTAACGACCCAAATTTTTAGTCGTTTGAATTTAGAATATTAATTGATTTTAAATATTTAAAAGTAAGATTTATAAGCTAAACAGTTTAAATAATTAAAATTTGAATAGAAATGATTTTTACAGTTGATTTGAATTCTATTTGAATTAGAATGGAGTTGTGAACTCTTAAAATTGATTTAAAAGTGGATGAACGAAAATTGAAAATTTTATAATTTAATTAACATGTTAAAATAGTCATTTTTGACACTCTCTCGGATTTCAACGAAGACAGTTTAATTAGATCCTTAATAGTGAGTTATTATAGGATTTCAAAATTCGTGTCGATTGGATTACCGATTGATCGTGCGAGTTCGAAACGCAAATAAATTAATTAGAGGAATTTTAATTAAAATAATTCGATTCAAAAACCTATCTTTCAAATATAATGGAATTACCCTCCGTTACATATACCTTTGTGTTATAAATAGGGATAAAACATTAAAAATGTCAAGTGGCACGCTTCGTTTGGAGTTTGAAAATATTTCATGTGAATAGTGTCGTTTAAGTTGTCTATATAAGGGCCTTCATTTCCTAACCCTACCCCCAAATTAGGGCAGCCTCGCTTTCAAATCGATGGCCAAAACCACATCACCTTCATTCCCTTCGATCCCCTCGTCTATCCACTTTCAGAAAAAACATCCTAAATAAAAATTGAAGAGCACTGCAAGATCTTCGCATCCTACGGTTGAATTGAGCTAATTCACGATGTGGAGGCCATAATCGAGCCGCGTTTGGGTAGAGTCCATGCAGGTTTTTCGAAGCGATGGAGAGGCGTGGGAGGACCAGTCTTTGGCCAGTGGGGCGTGGGGATGTGGCGCGTGTAGGGGTGGTCTTTAATTAACTTTCGGTCGTCAATTGGAAGGGTGGCAATCAATTCAAAAATGGCAGTCGATGGGTTTCACAAACGAGAAGGAGGAGAAAAAGAATTCATAGTCGTGATCTGCAGATGTTGAAATGAATGGCCTTGATTTTTTGAGGTTTAAAAAAGGAAATTATAAATTAATTATATTATGAATCGTGAATCTTTATAAATTTATATCTTCTTCATATGAGGTTGAAAGTGGACGAAACAAGCTGCGTTGGATTCGTATTGTTGAGCACTACATTTTAGATCTGGTTTAGATGGATTTGGAGCTATTGAAAATTTCGGTTAAAATTAAACGCTCGTTTAATTTTAATTGAAATAAAACGCTGCAACTACGACTGCAAGCAATATGAGTAAAACTCACTATTTCTGACCCGCTTATAATTCATATAAGTGGAAATAAATTTATTTTATGCTGTTTTGATGACTGTTGGATGTTATATATATATATATATATATGTATGTATGTATGTATGTATGTAAATGTATGTATGTATGTATATTGGATGTTTGGATGCTATGCTATAGCAGTTAGTAGTTGGATATATACCTGCCGATTGGAGCAGATGAGAACCTACATGTTCCCATGTATGTGCGAATGACCTTTTGCACGTGCGTCTACCTCGAGGTAGACATCGTACATATTATGCTCATACGTATATTTGTTGCAGGTGACAGGTTGGAGGGATCCAACATGATTCCTCGCTATGATTGATGTTTATTAACACATATTGTTATACATGTTTTATTATGTGATATTTGATGTGATGGATGCCATGATTGCCATAATTGATGTGAATACCCTTATTTAGTACTTTTGCATCATTGGGCCATACTTTTGCAAGTTTAAAATATTAAAATGATGATTTCAATTTAAAAGGGATTTCAAAGTGATGTTGAAAATATATATATCTTAATAATTTTTGAATTGTTAAAGAAATGAATTTATTTTAAATGAATAAAAATTTATAATTTTCATGTTATAAAAATTATGGTTTTGTGAAGTATACTTAGATATGATTTTTGATATATGAAGTTAACCAGTTTGTAAAATAAGTTAAATTGAGAATTTTGAACTTATTATAAATGTCTTATATAAAAGATTTATAGAATTAATATTTTATAAATAAAAGTAACGGGATTATAAACGAGTTTATACGGGTTAAAATAAAGTTTTAAATGAAAACTTATAAGTAAACGAGATTTATAAAGTAAGGAAGTTATAAAAGAAATCTTATCAATAAAGTGATTTAATGAAATAAATTTTATAAACGATGTTTTATAAATATTAGAAATGGAATTGTAATCAAATTTGTAAATGGATTTGCAATTAAAATTTAGAAATAGATTTATAATTGACTTTATAAATAATAGGATTACAAAAGAATGAATTTGTAAATAAAGAGATTCATAAGTAAATAAATTTATAGTGGGATTTTGTCATATAAATGAGATAAATGGGAAATTGGTTAATAATAAATGGAAGTTTTTATAAAATAGAAATGTGAATTATAAATACTGTTTTACAAATGTGAAATCAATTTAATTTGATAAGCTAACTATGGATCTTTATAAAAGGAAATATATTCATGTTTTTAAAATGAAAAATCCTTAAAATGAATGTTTTGGAAAGTAATATTTTAAAATGGAGTTTGAATGGTTTGAAAGTACAAAAAGTAGTAAATTCACTTATTGTTAAAATAAGTATGTAGAAATATTTTCCAAATATTGAAATGGTTTTGGAGTTATATTTTTTTAAAGATAATTTGAATTAAATGATTTGGAAAAGCGATTTGATTAATGAATGATTAATAAATCAGGCATAATGACTGTTTAAATTCTAAATTATATTTTTGGCCATTATAGTTCCTGGACTTGATGTGGAAACTATTTAGTCGTACACTTAGTACGTAGCCATTTGTGGAGGCTTGATTATCGTTTGTGTTGAGAATGTTGATTCGTGTAGTGCGGAGTGGTTTCCCCAATCTATCGAGCTTCCTTCTTGGCCGAAGGATAGCAAGTTGAAAGTTGGAAACGTGGTAATTCTACGAGACTCGGATTTCGTGTGAGGTTGAGAAAGCTTTTGCGTTTTCGGTGCAAAGACTAGGATCGGTTTGTCTGAAAACTACTTCGGACCAACCTATATGCGACGATTGTGTAGGTTTCTCGATGATACTGATATTTGGGATTTTCATAGTGAAGGTGCTTGTTGATCATTTGGGGTTAAAATCCCAATATACGTATAGTACCAGTAGTCTCTTTGTTATGAAATATCCAATGCAAGGACTATTCACTACTAATCCGATAGGATGTGGTAGGAAAGTACCTTCGGTTTGTTCTGTTCTTGGACAACTTATATGAAAGAGTGTGTGACATTACATTTCTAAGATTACGTACATTGGTTTTATAAACGTACATCCTATGGTGGTGGAGAAGGCAACTTCTTTTAGCTTAACACCCTCATTGTGACATACGAGCTCACGGGTTGTATTTTTGTGGATGGCAGTTAGTAGTCAACGGAAGTGGCAATGTGGCATTCAAAGATGATGTGATATATGATATGTGAAATGTAATCGATACCTCTGCCCTCCCGGAAAATGACTGAAACAGGGATAGAAGCAGCAATGCAAAGTGGGTAGCTCCCAATAGGAGATGTCATCACTCTTCTAGATGTATCTTTACACGCTATGACCTCATGTATCTGATTATTGTTGATGTTGTGGCCATAGATTTAGCTTGGTAACGACCGGAGTGATGACATATTCAGTACTAAGCGAGAAGTAGGTCGGTCTTGTGTTGGTTTAGGCGCCCAGTATCTGGACCCTAGGTACATCCCTCTAGACGTGTACCGAAATTTGGAACGGAAAGGTAGTCCCTTCGCCTAATCATTTGTATGGAAATCCTAAATCCACTGCATGCCTATCATTTTGTTTTGTAGAGCTTAACAACGCTGGAATTTAATAATGGTAACAATTTCAGCTATGTTGATTATCATTTGTATAATAGACACTATTATAATATAAAATGATTTGATATGAAAAGTTTTTGGTTACCCTAAGGGAAAACCCGTCTGTGTTTATGTGTGGACATGGTCTTACGAGTACCATTTATTTTGATTAAGGAAAAGTTTTGATAATTTTATAAATTCAGTTGAGATGTGTTTTTCTCATGCTGGTTTACTAGGCTGATCCAGACATTCTTCCCTTTCAATACTTGGGTCAAACCAAGTATATTTACAAGTTTAGATTTGGTGCTTTTGGAACTTCAGCATGAGAGTTAGAGATCTTCATATCATATACATGTATCTATTTATTTTTCCGCTGCATTGTTGTTGTTGTAAATTATCAGCATTTGTGAGGATAGGTTGTTATAAGCATCCAAGCTGATGATTGTTTACTGTGTACTCTGATAATGATTTATGCATATTACAGTTTCTCTTTGTAAAGATTATTGATCTATATTATATGTTATTCCGCTCCAATGTGAGATTCTGTATTGTTTTGGTTTTGCTTCTCTCTCTTCTTCTCCTCTTCTCTTCTTCTTTCTTCTTTCTTCTTTCCCTTTCTTTTCTTTCTCATGGCCATCTACAATTTTGTTAGCTTTGGGTTGATAGTGTGGTTTATTGTCGGTTCAGTGGGTACGGATTTGCGAGTCGTCACGGTTTCAGTGGGTAAGCTAATTACCATTTTGCCCTTCGTTTATTTCTTTCATTTAAATTTAAATTTCATTGTTCTAATCTAAATAACTTTTTCATACGGACTCGAATTTGGATGCGGTATTCTTTGTTACGATCGTATCGAAATTTCGGACGACATGGAATTGGTTTGGTTGGATTCTGAGACGGTTGGATTTTTGGGCATTATTTGGATTTTAAATCGACAATAAATCAAAAGTGAGGGATTTAACCCACTTATGAATACTAAACCTTCTTGTGTTAGTTATATTCAATTTATGATGTGATAACAATATTATTGGTTGGTGTTTGGTAGTTTAATTTGAATTTATATTGAAATTAATTGCAATTTAAATAATGTTGAATTCAAATTGTTACTTAAATACCTGTAATGATAACTAGTTAATTGTTGCGATTTATTGGCTGGTTTGGATGATGATTGTGATGGATGTTTGATTGTTGAAATTTTTGATGATTGGTTGTTTATATCCCTATTATCACTATGGATTGAAATGATACATACCCGAATGATCTAATAGATTGAGGAAAATCATAATGGGTTGAAATGATAAACCTAAGCGATTTTTATTGATTTGGAAATTTTTGATTCGGGATACGGTTTGAAATGATATATGAAAGTGTATGAGGTGGATCGTGTAATGTATATGCAAGTATATGTGACAAAATATATGATGTAAGACCTCCTGTCCTACGTCCAGTCCCGAAGCTCCCCTTCAGAATTCTACTATCAAACACCCTAGCTTCACCCAGAGGAATAGGCTTGGTTACAATAAGTTGTTCTTGTCAAATGTGTGTTCTAATATAACACGGATGTTGACCAATTAGTACAATTGCTTCCAATATATCTCTAAGAAATATTATCTATGAGAAACTATGTATATGGAAGAGTGAATACAAGTAAGAATTGCTAGAGTGCAGAGATTAAGAATAGAGTATAGAGTCAGAAAGAATAAGTAAGTAAGTTGTATAAGTTGAGTGTTGTTCTCTTGATTCTTGATGCTATATATAGTTGTAGATAGGTACCTTGAGTAGTTGCATCCATTAACGAATGCTCTGAAGTTGCTTCTGTTGATGATGAAAAGTTGCGACGAAGAGAAGCAGAGGTGTCCATTCGTATGTGGAAGCTGAAGTTCATATCTAAAATCCGAGTTTGAATTCAAACGTCTGGTATTTGTATCAGACGTCTGATACTATATATTTTTGTACATAGTAGATTTTCAGACGTCTAAGTGCTATTACCAGACGTCTGGTTTAGTCTATTTGTTGTTCCAGAGGACTTTTCAGACTTCTGGCTTGTGCACCTAGACATCTGATACTTGTGCATGTCTGTTTTGTGCATCTTTTTTGTTGCTTCTTTGTGCCTATCGAATTGTAGTCTCTTGTAATGCCCTTTGAGCTTCGTTCTTATCTTTCTAGTGATGTTGTTCTAGCAAGTACCTATATATATATATATATATGTATATGTATATGTATATGTATATGTATATGTATATGTATATGTATATGTATATGTATATGTATATGTATATGTATATGTATATGTATATGTATATGTATATGTATATGTATATTCTATTTTCATTGTATAGTTGTTGTCATCGAAACCTTATATTATATTTCCTAACATTCTCTCCCTTTTTTATGATGACAACTATACAATTTACTTAGATATAATTTTATAAATCTCCTCTGAATATGTGCTTCCGATTATTTCTCCCCCTTTGGCATTATCAAAAAGCATTAATAATTTTTAACTTAAACATCATGTTCATACCATTTAATATTTATCAATAATTGGAAGGATATATGAATATACATAGAAATAACAACCAAAAAGAATATTTCATTAAACATATCAATTGATTACATGCATAGATTTTTGATTATAATGTAAAAGATGAAATCCTAAAAAAAATCTAAGGATCTTTTGGGGAGGCTTGAGCTTGATCGTCTCCTTTATCTTCATTCTTTGAAGAACTCGCTTGATTTTTAGGAGATGTTGGAAAATGTTCGAGAGATTCTTTATCCTTTTCAGAAAGTTTAGAGTGTTTTGAAGGAGGAGGAGAAGGTGCTGGAGTTGGCCAATCTTCCGAAGGAGGTGTAGGACGACGAACTCGTTGAAGAACCTCTTTTAGGATGGATAATGTTGTTGAAAGCAATACTTCAACTATGGTTAGGCATAAAGCAAACGATGTTTCAAAACTATTAATATTCTTAGCCAATAATTTTTGATTTCGTGGTAGAATAAGTTGATTTTAGAGAGTTAAGTTGTTAATATTCTCATTTGGATTTGTCTCAGTGCGAGTCTCCAAAATGTCGTCTTCGGACGAATAATCAAAAGGTGCAGGAGGAGGAGGAATATGCTCGTGATGTTGTTCTACTTCTTGTGATGATTCAGGTTATTAGGGAGGTTAAGGCCTATCTTGTCCGGTTTGTTGACGACGTTGCATCCACTCTTCAAATGATATAAAATCCAGAGGATTTTCTGGTAAGTGCATAAGAGACAAAAACTTTGTGGAGGCGTACTTCGGAGAAATCTCTTCAAAAGTCGATAAATAAAAGGGAATGTTGTGAGCTTGCAGAAGACGCATGATGTAAGCAGGGTAGGTAATGGATGGGCATGATCGAGTCCAATAGTGTTTGAGCTCGTCAAATATATATTTTGCCCAATTAGACCCTTGTTCCACTGAAGATAGCATATAGAACCTTGTGCTCTAACTTTGTGATTTTCTCATGGCTACCAAGGCGAGAAACGATAGTGTCGATTAATGAGAAGTCTTGCCTTAGGTATTAAGTATTTTATGCAAATCTAGACATTTCATCTTTCCATATCTGATGAGTAATATTATCTCTAGGTTTAAGGCGCATATCCGGGATGTTATACAAGTCTTCTCCAGAGTCGGAGCAACCTAGAGTTCGGCCTATTATTCTTGGAGTTAGACGGATTGTATTGCTGTAAAAACTTGACCAAAGCCAATTATCTTCAATTTGGTGTTCCATATGGCAGTGCTATCGAGGTTAGCATAGAAAAGAAATATGGCGAGCTGATCGATTTGGACATTATTGGTATTGAAGGATCAATGTTTCTAACCCAGCATTTTCACATATTTTGTCCAAATTATACATTGGGAACTTAAGCAAATTATAAAATGAATATGTATGTAGCTTCTTCTTTTGAATGTATTTGTAACTTTTGATTGAATGTGGTACGCGATTCATCCATCTCTCAATTTGATCATCAAAACATACTTGTGGGTTGGATGAAGTAGCTTGTTCTTGCTTGCGTTTAGAGATTTTAGGGTTTTTCGTTTTGGGTTCCATGAGATTCAAGAGATTTGAAGGAGAAAGCGATTTGGAGAATTAGGAGATTGAATTTGCAGTAAGATGAAATGAAATGAAAATGAGAAAAGTGAAAAAGTAGGCGTTATAAGGTAACTTAAGAGTGTCGATTGAATTTCAGACGTCTGGAAGGTGAATCAGATGTCTGATTTGACCTAGAATGAAGACAGCATTCATACGTCTGGTGATTGGTAGTAGACGTCTGGAATAGATCGAGTTGTAAATTTTGAAAGCCAGAGAGTTTTATCAGACGTCTGGAATAGGTCGAAGTGTAATTTTTTAAGACAGATAGTTTTCTCAGACGTCTGGATATAATATCAGATGTTTGAAAATGACCTGAGTTTGTATCTTAAGAAGGCAGAGACTTTGTTCAAACGTCTAAAATAGGTTGCTTTGTAATTTTTATTATGCCGAGATAATTTTCAGACGTCTATAAGTTTATATCAGACATCTGATACATGCACAGTAGTAAAAAATGATGTGTCACAAAGATGTCAAACGTCCGAGGGCATTGTTCAGACGTCTGAAATGTGCAGTATCTCTAAAAATACGTATATTTTGAAAGGTGTTGGTTATTTTTTTGAGAGATTGTTTTTAGTGAAACAAGATATTATTATTTGTGAAAAAGAATACATATATACTTAGATAAAAATATAATGAAAATAAGCAAATTAATTTTGATGAAGATGGAGCATTGTGATCTTCAGAAGTGCTATCCTTCCATGGCTTGAGTGGAGACCAAATATTTCCACGTTCGTTGGTTCTTGGGGAACCAGAAAAATGCCTAGGTGATGATCATAAGGTGTAATGCTGAAGGATCCAGAGAACTGCAAGGAATCGAAAGTGGTTCATGTACATCCTTCTTTCATAAATTGCAAAATTTGATCGCTACTTGCTCTAAAAAAACTTAGTCATCGTGCAGTGACTTTTTGTTCGAAGTATAATTCTCGTTGTAAATCTATTTGTTGCTTTTGGTAATGATGTATCTCATTAATTTTTTCTTTGATGTTAGGAGAGACAAATATGGATCGTATGGACCTCTTTTTATCGAGAGTGAATCCCACATGGTAGGAGGACCACTTATAGGTCGGTTCTTCATATGGTGTAGGAGTAGGAAGGCGATGAGGGGTATCCGCTGAACTATCCGATGTTGGTGTTGAGAAGGAGAGATGAGAGTTGTCGGAAGACATGCTTTTATTTTCTTTTGTAAAAAAATATGGAATCTATATATATATATATATTTACCTTTTGTTTTGTAAAAAGAAAGGCTATCTATACATGATTTAAAAGGTTATACATAGGTAATTTTAGAAAACAAACTTCTAAAAAATTGTTGGTTAGTGTTAAAAATTTTGATTTGTGGATTAAAATTTTAAACCAAAAATTGAACGAATGAAACGTATTATTTAGTTGAGAAGATCATTAAGAGAATATATTCCTAAATCGCGTCACAGTTTAACAAACTTTTCTTCATTTAGTGGTTTTGTGAAATATCTGCTACTTGATTTTTTGTATTTACATTTTCTAATGTAATAATTCAATTGTCTATATTGTCGCGTAAAAAATGATGTCGTATATCTATGTGCTCAGTATGTGAGTGATTTATAGGGCTTTTTGATAAATTTATTACACTTGTATTATCGCAATATATTGGTGACTTATCAATAACTTTGCCAAAATCCTTAAGCGTTTGTTGCATGTATATCACTTGTGCACATGTTAAAGCCGCTGAAATATATTTGGCTTCGCAAGTGGATAAGGAGACACAATTTTTCATTTTGTTAAACTATGAAACCAATGATTACCCGATAAAGTGACACGTTCCACTAGTACTCTTACGATCTGTTTACATCCACCGAAATCCACATCACTGTATGAAACAAGTTCAAACGATGATCCCTTATGATAAAACAAACAATAATATCTAATACTCAATAAATATCGTAAGATACGATTAACAGCTCTTAGGTGAGACTCTTTTGGTTTTGCTTGAAATCGGGCACAAAGACATACGCTCATCATAATGTCGGGTCGACTAGATGTCAGATAAAGTAAGGAGCCAATCATACTACGGTATAATTTTTCATCAAAATCTTTTCCATTATCATCTTTTTCCAAGTGAACACTAGTACTGATTGGTGTTGGTTTGCTTGAAGTTTTATCCATTTCAAAACGACGTAATAGATCGTTACAGTATTTTTCTTGATGAATAAAAATACCATTTCAAGTTGTTTTATTTGTAAACCTAAAAAGAAATTCAATTCACCCATGTGAGACATTTCAAATTCATTTTTCATAATATTTGAAAATTGAGTACAAAGATTTTCGTTAGTTGAACCAAAAATAATATCGTCTACGTAAATTTGTACAACTAAGATGTCATTATTTGTTTTGTTTAATAAATAAATTTGTATCTATTTTACCTATTTGGAAACCAGATGCAATTAAATGATTCTTAAGACGCTCGTACCAGGCACGGGGGGCTTGCTTTAAACCAAATAAGGCTTTTTCTAGTTTAAAAACATGATCAGGATATTTTTCGTGAATAAATAATGGAGGTTGTTCAACATATATGTTTTCTTTATTAAAACCATTTAAAAAACATTTTTGACATCCATTTGAAATAATTTAAAATTGTGATGACTTGCAAAAGCAAGTAATGTACGTATGACCTCTAATCTTGCTACTGGAGCAAAAGTTTCGTCGTAGTCGATACTTTCTTCTTGATTGTTACCCTGAGCGACTAAACGTGCTTTATTCTTAACTGTATATCCATTTTCGTTTGCTTTTTAAAAAAAACCCATTTTGTCCCAATAACTAATTGATTTTTTGGTCTTGGTACAAATTATCAAACATTACTCAATTTCAATTGATTTAATTCTTCTTGCATGGCTATTACCCAAAAATTATCGTTTGAAGCTTCTTTATAACTTTTTGGTTCAAAACGTGACGCAAATGCTATATGACTTATTTGTTTAAGTTGGTTTCTAGTTACTCTGGAGTTAAGATCTCCAATGATATTATCTTTTGGATGATCTTTTAGAATTCTAGAGGGGTGACACTAAAGTATTATTTGTCTTATTATTTGATGAGTTTGTTGTATTTGTTATTGGAATAATTTCTTCATCGTCATTAGTATGATGGTTAAGAAAATTTTCATCAAATGAAACATGTAAACTTTCTTCAATTGTGTTAGTACGTTTATTAAAAATTCTATACGCCTTGCTACGGTCCGAATATCCAACAAAGATTCCTTCATCGGCCGTTGGGTCGAATTTTCCTAAATTATCTTTTGTATTTACTATAAAACATTTTGGTACGAATGTTTTAAAGTATGATACTTTAGGTTTTCTTTTAAAAAATACATCAAAACAAGTATGTTTAGTCATAGGTCGTATGGTTACTCGATTCAAAACATAACAAGCCGTAGTAATAGCTTCAACCCAAAAATGTTTTGGTAAACCACTATTATTTAATAGTGTTTGTGCACATTCTTATATTGTACGATTTTTTCTTTCTACTACACCATTTAGTTGAGGTGTGCGAGAAAAGAAAAATTATGACCTATACCCTTTTTATTACAAAAATTAGTAAAAAGATCATTTTTGAATTCTCCACTGTAATCACCTCGAATATTCTTAATTTTCAAATCCATTTCAGTTTTATTTCTTTTAGAAAAAAATTTAAACATACCAAAGGTGTCAGTTTTATGTTTTAAAAATAAAGTCCATGTATATCTTAAAAAATCATCAACTATTACGAAAACGTATTTGTTGTGATTTATATATCGTACTTGAGTTGGACTAAATAAATCTAAATGCAATAATTCTAATGGTTGTTTTGTAGAAATATTATTTTTAGATTGAAAGGAGCTTTTCTTTAGTTTTTTGATTTGACAATCGTCGCATAAATTTAATTTATTTTCGGTAATCCTCTAACTAACTCATATTTTGCTAATTTATCAATATATTTAAAATTAATGTGACATAATCGTTTGTGCCACAACCATGGATCATCATGTTTGGCGGTTAAGCATAAGTTTGAATTTCGATTTATATTCATATTTAAGACATAAATATTTTTGTTTCCAAAACCCTCAAAGATAAGTTGTTTGTTATAGTCGAAAATATTACATCTATCTTTTTCGAAATTAGTTTGAAAACCTTTATCGTATAATTGACTAATGCTAAGCAGGTTATGTTTTAAATTTTCTACTAACAAAACATTTGCAATAATAGGAGAGATAGAAATACCAGAGTTGATGGCTTCTCTGATGCCAACAACGTATCCTTTTGTGTTATCTCCAAAAGTCACCGTTCCACCATCGATGTATGTTATATTTGATCACATTTTTGAGCTTCCGGTCATATCTTGAAGCATCCACTATGAAGTATCCATTTCTCCTTATTTTTTATTTTGGGTACCTACAAAATAAAAAATGATTTAATTGGTACCCATATTCTTTGTTAGGGTCCTAGATGTTAGAAGGAGCAAGTAGCCACATCCAAGAAGGTTTGGTACCTTTATGAATATAATTTTTATTATAGACTACATTATCTAAAATAATAGTTTTTGTCTAATCAAATTATTATTTGCCTTAGGAATCCAAATTTTTATATTTTTGGTATTCATATTATACTTAGATGATCTTTTAGCCTTTTGATAAATAAAACTATATTTCTTAATATTATTCCCTTTTTGTTTAGGAATATTTTTAAATCCTACTCCATTTCTTTTACCTGACAGTTTTGAAGTTTTGATAGGATTTTCCAGATCTTGTTTTCCTTTATTAATTTTTGTAACATTATTTGTAATTTTATCTAATTTTTCTTTTAATTCAAAATTTTCAATTTTCAAATTTTCTATATTATTTTTCAAGTTAATATTCTTTTAAAAAATTATCCCTTTCTAGTTTAACTTTTCCAAAATCAATAGATATAGTCTTATTTTCAACTAAACTGCTTTGATTTTTTCTTGATATATTTCTAGTTCCTCCTCTAAAATAATTTTTTCACCTTTTAGCATTCCTATTTCAAGTTCTAATCTATTTATTTTGGCTATGAGTTCTTTATGTAATTTTTTAATTTGTCTAAATTTATCATCTAATTTCATGCTAAGCTCTAATAATTCATCATAGCTAAGTTCGGGACATAACTCATCAGTTTGTGCCATAAACATACAATAGCTTGTTCTCCGTCACTATCGCTATCACTATCTGATTGTGATGAAGAGTCTGAATCATCCTATGTTACTTTGAAAGCTTTCTTCTCTTTGAATTTTTCAAATGTGTTCCTCTTTTTATTATTGTTGAGTTTGGGACAATCTTTCTTCATATGTCCAAATCGATCACATTTGTAACGACCCAGAATTTCTGCCAATTTAAATTTGTATATTTAATTGATTTTAAATATTAATAAGTGAAATAAAATAGTCGAATAAGTTTTGTTTCGAATAATTGGATTTAATTGGATAATTTAATCGATAATTTAATTATCGAAATTACAGAAATAATTGGAAATTGGGTTAAATATGATTGAAAATGATTTGTAAAATTTTATTATATCATATTGGAGTTATAATGATGTTATAGAACTTTTAAAATCGAATTAAAAGTTAATTTGTGAAAATTGAATATTTTAATATTTAATTGACGAGTTAAAATAGTCATTTTTCAAACAGTCTCGGATTTTGATTAAACCAGTTTCATCGGATCAGTGATGTGATATTATTGTAAGGTTTCAAATTTCGTGTCAATCGGATTTACCGTTTGTCCAGGGCAATCCAAAACGCATAGAAATTAGTTTAAATCGATTCAATTAAAATTTGATCGTTTATTTCCGTAACTCGCACAGAAGATCGAATTAGCCTCCGAAACATGTTCCATTGTGTCCAAAACGCTGGGTAAACCTTGGAAATGCCAGTCACCGCGCGAGATTTGGAGTTCGGAAAATTCGGGATGAATAGTGCTTTTGGAAATTTTCTATAAAAGCGCCCCCTTATTCACAATTTGCAAACAAAACTAAACCCTAACTCTAATTTTCAATGTCAGCCGCCACTTATTCACCAATGGCCGAAAATAGCCAATGTTCTTCCTCATTTTTCTTGCAATCCATTGATCGATTCATAAAAGTTACAACTGCAAAAGGATAGAGTGCAACGAGATCTACCATCTCAACGTTGGAGATCGAAAACAGCGAAGTGGCTCGTCATGAATATGCTTTGAACAACCGAGTATCATACACGAAAACCGAGGACATGATGAGGCCGAGCTTGATGTCGTTTTAGCCGAGTATAGAGTAGGTGATGGCGAGCAATTTGGTGGTATTCGATCGTCCTGGAAGTCGTCGAGGGGGGAGCGGCTCTTAACCCTAGAAGGCGGCTTCATTGGGTTATTTTCGTTCATCACCTGGAAGTAACGAAGGGGAGGAAGAAAAAGATACGCGGCCACGATTTGATCTAAGGAAATCCTACGGCCGAGACAGTTTGAGGTATAAAAATTAAAATAAATTTGTAAACTAGTTATATTTATAATTGTGTAATCTTTGTAACACCATAACTTTGTCATACGAGGTCAAAAAATTACGAAACAAGTTGTGTTGGCTTCGTTTCGTCGAGCACTACGCTATGGAACTCGATTGGAGTCGTTTGGAGCTAGTTTGAATTTCGGGTAAAATTAAACGCGTGTCTAATTTTATTCGAAATAAAACGTTGAAACTGAATTGAAACTCAAGGTGAGAACTTCTCACTCAATCGAATTGTTTCGATTTAAATTTTAAATAGTTAGATTTAAAATTTCTTGATTGTATGCCTGGATGATAAATTATTATCTATTATTGATTGAAATAGACATTATACGCCGTATATTAAGCGGGTGCTATTTATTAAAAACATATACCGCAATAATTCCATCTTGATTGGAATTGGTATTATATGTGTACTTGGAGTTGATTTTCCGCATTATATAGCGGATGAGACCCTATTGCGCCGTATAATAGCGGATAATATTTTATAAATCCCATATACCACGATATTCCATATTGGAACGGAATTGGTATTGTGCTAATGTCTATGGATGCAGGGAAATAGGTTGGAGGGATCCAACTGGATTCCTCACCAGTATTTATTTGATTACAGATATTGTGATATTTGTTGATTATCATATGATGATATATGATGTTTGGATGCAGTGATTGATTATTTGGTGATGTTGCATCATTGGGCCTATTTTGGAGTTTTAAAATGTTAAAGGAACGATTTCTAATTTAAAAGGATTTGTGAAGTGATTTTTGAAAATATACGTTTTATTAAATTTTGGAATTGATTTATTTTAAATAAATTAACGTTATAAATTTAATGTTATAAAAATTATGATTTTTGTGAAATATAACCGAAATGTAATTTTTGAAATAAATAGTTGATAAATTTATAAGATGGTTTAAATTGGGATTTTTGAATTATTATAAATGATTTATATAAAAGATTTAAAACTTGATATTTATAAATTAAAAATATAGGAATTATAAAACGAGTTTTTGTAAGTGTTAAAAATGAAGAATGATTGGATTTCTTAAGTGAATGAAATTTATCGATTTATAAATTGTGAAGTTATAAAACGAATAGATATTGTAAAATAAAGGACTTATAAGTAATTAACTTGTAAATTAGATTTTTGGTATAAAAATGAGTTATGAATTGAAGTGGTTAATAAAGGAGACTTATAAATCAAAGTTTTTATAAATAGAAATGGAATTTATAAACATTGTTTATAAATCCGAAACCAATTGAAATTGGTGAATTAAACATAGAAGTTTATTAAAGGGGATATATTCGTGATTTTGGATAGCGAATTATCTTTTGTATAATATGTGTAATAATAAAGAGTTTGGATCGGGAGTTATATTCACAATTTTGGACAGTATATATATTATTAAATAAAATGGATATGGTTTGGGGAAGTGATATTATAAAATGAAGTTAATTGTTTTAAAGATGTATTCGGATGTGTCGAGTATCGACACCATAGATTTCAACATTTATTTTTGAAATAGACGTTTTCGAGAAGAAATAGGAAATGGTGAACTATAACACTGTTGTTATAGTAAATGATTTCTGAAAGGAAATGTTTTATATAGTATTGGGATTTATATATCTATCTTAATTTTGAATCCCTATACTGGTGATTTTGGGTCGTCGTAACGATGTTTTATGCAACATTCATTTTGACTCAAATAAATGTGTTTAAGCACACGTTTTCTTTAAAGAATGAAATATATACTTAATTTCGATTAAGTATATTGAATATTTTCCAAATGTTGAAAATAAATGGATTTGTGAATTACTTATTATTAAATAAGCATGGAAATGTTTTCCAATACGAAGTGAATATTTTGAAATTTCATCTTTTAATGATAAATTGAAAATGAATATTAGAAATCGATTTGGAAATCGTATATTCATAGATATTTTGGAAATGTAAATTCACTATGGAATTTATCAAAGAAAGGGAAATTTGTTTAAAAATAAACGTTGATTTATTTTTGAAGTGTGGAAATTAATTTACGGATTCAGAACGTAAATATAAAGTAAATCGGTAAGGATTTATTTAACTGGTTTAAATGAACCATTTTGAAATGAAAATGAATAAAGATTTGTGAATATATTTCGTATAGGGAAATGATTTGAAATTTGTTTTCAAAAGTTGTAGAGGTGAAAAGTGATTTGAAATTTGTTTTCAAATGGTTGAAGTGTGGAAACTATATATCTTGTAAAGATATTCTTGGAAAATAAATAATTTGGGAAATTATTTGGAATCTGGTGATGTTGTGCATACCTATTGATAGTTAAATAACTGACTATCAATATTTACCTCTGAATGAGTATTTGTTATTATTGCTGAATTTAATGCCACACTTATTTTTAAAATAAGCGCTCACTATTCGGGTTAGCCAGGAAAGGACCTTTGGGACGTATAACCCATTCCGAATATGTGATACATCGTTATGGATTGCATTTGAAGGCCGGCGTTGAAGACCGGATATTTTTGAAAACGGAAGGATTACCGTCGAATGACTCTGCATCGGCTGATCTCCGATATAGAGGTTTTTCACCCTTAGTGACGGGAAGTCCGGACGTAATTAGTGAATATCCGGATTGCAAGGGCTTCTTTGGAAGTGCCTTCGGTTCCGTTTGATTCTAGAACGGACTTGTATGGATGTGTGTCTGACGTTACAATTTGAGATGTAAAGCTGGTTTCTATTAAATATATTTCTGTTGGCGGCGGAGAATTTATTCTCTTACTTAACACCCTTCTCTGAGACGTACGAGCTCAGAGGTTATGTAGTTGATGGTTACTAGTGATACATTCCCAAAATTGGTAATGTGGCATACGATGTGCTGTTGAGCATTTGATGATCAAAGCACGACATTTGAATAAAGCATGGCTTTGTGCACGAGACTTCGTCGGACCTCACACCCCGGAAATGGTCAAAATAGGAAGGACGCAGCAAGTTTATTAGGGGGTAGCGCCCCTTTAATGTGTGTCATTCCTTCTGGATAGAGGTGGTATCATGGTATGGAGCCCAGATACTTAATCTATGTTGTTGCTGCAAATTTATTACTTTGTGGTTGTTGGAATCGAGGATCCTCGGATATAGATCGGTTACGATCAGGGAATGACATATTCGTGTCAGTAGTTACCCAGTTTGAAGGGTAACCCGGCCTTGTGTTGGTAGTGATCTAACCGTAACGTTAGGTTCTCGGGGCGTCTTTCCAGAGGCGTACCCATGTGGCAATGGGAAGTTCCTTGGCCTGAACATTTGTTGGAAATCCAAAGAAACAATACGATCTTGTACGGTTTTAGTTGTATAACCTGCCATGGAATGTGGCGGTAACCTGCTATTGAACATGGTAGCTATAGTAGGCATACGATAATGATCGTATATTGGCTAAGATTTATATCTTTACTTTCGAAATGATTTTTCCTGCACTATGCACTGGTAATAATATCAAATGTTTCTTTTTAATGCGTATCAAGCATCTTTGACTATCATAAGGAGAAATCTCCTCCGATTCTACGTTTGCATTGTGTGTGTGTGCGGGAGGCCTTATGGTAGTCTCATTTTCCAAAAAAGCATAGAGAATCTTTTTTAAAATATTCCTTGGTTTGTTTTCAAAGATAAACTGTTTTAAGTTCTCACGCCAGTCCCATGACTGACCTGGAGTTTATTGTTTTCCTACCTAAACTCTAAGTGCCCATCAATTTCCACACGGGTAGTCTAGAGTTAGGTTATCAGGATATTCTGGAATTCAGGAGTTGTTGGAGGCAAGCTGGATGGCATGGCGTATTCACTAGTATATAGTATTTCTTTTCCGCTGTTTGTTGTTGTTGTTGTACATTCTGATAATGTAATGTAATATGATGTAATGTAATAACCGATATAGTTCTTTGTTTAAAGATTATTCATTTATCTATTATATGTTGTTCCGCTGCGATTGTGAGATTTTGATATTATTATGTTGTTTCTTTCTATTCTATTCTATCTTTTTCTCTCTTCTTCTATCTTTTTCTTCTTCTTTAACCCTAAAGACTCGTAATTTTGTTCCTCTTTGGCTGGATTGTTTGGAATGTTGCCAGTTCAAAGTAGTATGGATTTTCGGCCTTTACATTTGGTATCAGAGCATATGGTTAAGCGACAACCATGGCTCTGTTAGGTGTTATTCATTAGAGATTGAGTCAGTGGTACTCTAGAATGAGTTTGAGTGTAATAATAGCTATGAGAGCGTATTTGTTAGTGAATATAAATTGTTTTGTATTGTGTTGACTTATCGGTTGATTGTTTATGAATTCTGGTCGGTGCAGGAAGTACAATCGTGATCAATAGAGGTTTCTAAACTCTTAAACAAGATAAACTGACACGGTATTGTTTTGAAATTGGTTAAATGAAATAATTTTACCCAAAATATTTTCGTATATTAAGAGAAATAAATTTTCTGTAAGTTATTATAGTATATGGTTGCTTGGTTGTTAGGAAACGATGATATTGAAATATTATCATTATTAGAATGGAAACTGAAATAAGAAATTGAAATAATAACCAAAGGATAAAGGAATGAATTTATATACAAATGGGAATTGATAATGTGATTTATAAGTTGGAATAAAACTCATTAATGGAATGAAATTGGTAATGTGAATGCATAAATGAGTTTTATAAATTGAAGTGAGATTTGATTGGGAATTGAAGTTTGATTGTGGTAAACAAATTTGAAATAAAAATCCAAGCTGAAATTGTTGAATATAAGTGAAAAGAGTTTTGAGCTTATAATATGAGATAATAAATTTGACTTTGGTAAAAGTAAATGGAATTTACTTTAGAATTGGAATCTGAATTGGATTATATAAGATGTTTGAAATGGAATATAACTTAAGTGAAGTTGAATAAAGTTGATTTTGGTATCGAAGTAAATTAATCAAGAGAAGTGATGAATATGAACTTGAGTTATATAAATGAAATTCAACCTTATGTTGTTAAAGGAATTAGCACTTGAATTGATAAATGGATGAAATATTAACCAATCGAATGTAAAACAATTGATACGGGATAATGAATGTAAGTGAAAATTCATTAGAAGCTAATGAAGTTGAGAAATTGAATAATTGAATGGAAGTCAATTTAATATAACCAATTGGAATTAAAAGTGTTGGACCAATTTGAATGTAAATTAAATAATTTAGTTATGTTGAATATACATTGGTTGTTATTTGGTTGTTAATTGATTGTGTATATTTCATTAAGTGTTAATGAAATTGAATTGATAAATGGAAAGCTATGTAATTAAATTTGAATTGAAAGTAAACTATCTTGAATATAAATTAGTGAATGTAAACTAATTAAATATGAATAAGTGAATGTTAGTAAAAACATCCAATGTTAATGAATCAAATGTGATTAAATTGAAAACCAATTCAATGAATATTAATGAGAAGTGAATTTATATTGATTTGGTTATGAATTGATTTGGATAGACATTGATTGTTGGATGTTTATTGGTTGGATAGTTGTTCGATGGTTGCATTTGTTGCTTTTGATTGCATTTGCTATATTGACATATATAGTTGTTGATATATGTTGTATATCGATATTATTCTCATATATACATGTTCTCATGTTGTTGTTGAGTGTATAGTAGGTGCGGATGGCTTATGCTTCGCATTTGGAGCTCGCTTTCGCGCTATATTTGCCGTATATGCTCGCCAATAATAAATAAGGTACATATCTAGGATTAAATATCGTACTTTTACACTTTTTTCCCTGCGGGATGCCTCATCACTTGATGAGATGTATATTTGTGATATATATACTGTCATTTTTTTTCTGGATCGAGCCGCGCAAAGGAGGTTATGGCGAAATTTTCCGAAAATTTAAGGCGTTAGAATATTTTTGAGAAAATTGGGAAATTTTTGAAAACTAAGTTTGGATTTGGAAACTTAGTAAAGATTTTGTAAGAAGTTTAACTATGAATTTTGTGAAAGTTAAACACTTAAGAGATTTGAAAAATCTAAATTGAATGGTTTGTTTTGGAAAGTTAATGGATTCTGTAACTTTTTCTTACTTGGTAATTTCGAGGACGAAATTCTTTTAAGGGGGGAAGTTTGTAACGACCCATAATTTTTGTCAATTTAAATTTGTATATTTAATTGATTTTAAATATTAATAAGTGAAATTAAATAGTCGAATAACTTTTATTTCGAATAATTGGATTTAATTGGATAATTAAATCAATAATTTAATAGTTGAAATTACAAAAATAATTGGAAATTGGGTTAAATATGATTGAAAATGGTTTGTAAAATTTTATTATATCATATTGGAGTTATAATGATGTTATAGAACTTTTAAAATCGAATTAAAAGTTAATTTGTGAAAATTGAATATTTTAATATTTAATCACGAGTTAAAATAGTCATATTTCAAACAGTCTTGGATTTTGACAAAACCAGGTTCATCGGATCTGTGATGTGATATTATTGTAAGGTTTCAAATTTCGTGTCAATCGGATTTACCGTTTGTCCGGGGCAAGCCAAAACGCATAGAAATAAGTTTAAATCAATTCAATTCAAATTTGATCGTTTATTTCCGTAACTCGCACAAAAGATCGAATTAGCCTCTGAAACATGTTCCATTGTGTCCGGAACGCGGGGTAAACCCTAGAAACGCCAGTCACCGCGCGAGATTTGGAGTTTGGAAAATTCGGAATGAATAGTGTTTTTGGAAATTTTCTATAAAAGCACCCCCTTATTCACAATTTGCAAACAAAACTAAACACTAACCCTAATTTTCAATGTCAGCCGCCACTTATTGACCAATGGCCGAAAATAGCCAATGTTCTTCCTCATTTTTCTTGCAATCCATTGATCGATTCATAAAAGTTACAACTGTAAAAGGATAGAGCGCAACGAGATCTACCATCTCAACGGTGGAGATCGAAAACAGCGATGTGGGTCATCGTGAATATGACTTTGAACAGTCGAGTTTCGTACACGAAACCAAGGACATGATGAGGCCGAGCTTGATGCCGTTGTAGCCGAGTATAGAGTAGGTGATGGCGAGCAATTTGGTGGTATTCGATCGTCCTGGAAGTCGTCGAGGGGGGAGCGGCTCTTAACCCTAGAAGGCGGCTTCATTAGGT
The DNA here is from genome assembly GCA_030765085.1 of Allium cepa. NCBI lineage: Eukaryota > Viridiplantae > Streptophyta > Magnoliopsida > Asparagales > Amaryllidaceae > Allium > Allium cepa. Next base: position 507,248,953 of record CM060944.1, on the reverse strand, counting down.
TATTTTCGTTCGTCACCTGGAAGTAACAAAGGGAAGGAAGAAAAAGATACGCGGCCACGATTTGATCTAAGGAAATCCTACGACCGAGACAGTTTGGGGTATAAAAATTAAAATAAATTTGTAAACTAATTATATTTATAATTGTGTAATCTTTGTAACACCATAACTTTGTCATACGAGGTCGAAAAATTACGAAACAAGTTGCGTTGGCTTCGTTTCATCGAGCACTACACTATGGAACTGGATTGGAGTCTTTTGGAGCTAGCTTGAATTTCGGGTAAAATTAAACGCATGTTTAATTTTATTCGAAATAAAACGCTAAAACTGAATTGAAACTCAAGGTGAGAACTTCTCACTCAATCGAATTGTTTCGATTTAAATTTTAAATAGTTAGATTTAAAATTTCTTGATTGTATGTCTGGATGATAAATTATTATCTATTATTGATTGAAATAGACATTATACGTCGTATATTAAGCGGGTGTTATTTATTAGAAACATATACCGCGGTAATTCCATCTTGATTGGAATTTGTATTATATATGTACTTGGAGTTGATTTCCCGCATTATATAGCGGATGAGACCCTATTGCGCCGTATAATAGCGGATAATATTTTATAAATCTCATATACCACGATATTCCGTATTGGAACGGAATTGGTATTGTGCTAATTTCTGTGGATGCAGGGAAATAGGTTGGAGGGATCCAACTGGATTCCTCACCAATATTTATTTGATTACAGATATTGTGATATTTGTTGATTATCATATGATGATATATGATGTTTGGATGCAGTGATTGATTATTTGGTGATGTTGCATCATTGGGCCTATTTTGGAGTTTTAAAATGTTAAAGGAACGATTTCTAATTTAAAAGGATTTGTGATTTTTGAAAATATACGTTTTATTAAATTTTGGAATTGATTTATTTTAAATAAATTAACGTTATAAATTTAATGTTATAAAAATTATGATTTTTGTGAAATATAACCGAAATGTAATTTTTGAAATAAATAGTTGATCAATTTATAAGATGGTTTAAATTGGGATTTTTGAATTATTATAAATGATTTATATAAAAGATTTATAAACTTGATATTTATAAGTTAAAAATATAGGAATTATAAAACGAGTTTTTGTAAGTGTTAAAAATGAAGAATGATTGGATTTCTTAAGTGAATGAAATTTATCGATTTATAAATTGTGAAGTTATAAAACGAATAGATTTTTGTAAAATAAAGGACTTATAAGTAATTAACTTGTAAATTAGATTTTTGGTATAAAAATGAGTTATGAATTGAAGTGGTTAATAAAGGAGATTTATAAATCAAAGTTTTTATAAATAGAAATGGAATTTATAAACATTGTTTATAAATCCGAAACCAATTGAAATTGGTGAATTAAACTTAGAAGTTTATTAAAGGGGATATATTCGCGATTTTGGATTGCGAATTATCTTTTGTATAATATGTGTAATAATAAAGAGTTTAGATCGGGAGTTATATTCGCGATTTTGGACAGTAAATATATTATTAAATAAAATGGATATGGTTTGGGGAAGTGATATTATAAAATGAAGTTAATTGTTTTAAAGATGTATTCGGATGTGTTGAGTATCGACACCATAGATTTCAACATTTATTGTTGAAATAGACGTTTTCGAGAAGAAAAAGGAAATGGTGGACTATAATACTATTGTTATAGTAAATGATTTATGAAAGGAAATGTTTTATATAGTATTGGGATTTATATATCTATCCTAATTTCGAATCCCTATACTGGTGATTTTGGGTCGTCGTAACGATGTTTTATGCAACATTCGTTTTGACTCAAATAAATGTGTTAAGCGCACGTTTTCTTTAAAGAATGAAATATATACTTAATTTCGATTAAGTATATTGAATATTTTCCAAATGTTGAAAATAAATGGATTTGTGAATTACTTATTATTAAATAAACATGGAAATGTTTTCCAATACGAAGTGAATATTTTGAGATTTCATCTTTTAAAGATAAATTGAAAATGAATATTAGAAATCGATTTGGAAATCGTATATTCATAGATATTTTGAAAATGTAAATTCACTATGGAATTTATAAAAGAAAGGGAAATTTGTTTAAAAATAAACGTTGATTTATTTTTGAAGTGTGGAAATAAATTTACGGATTCGAAACGTAAATATAAAGTAAATCGGTAAGGATTTATTTAACTGGTTTAAATGAACCATTTTGAAATGAAAATGAATAAAGATTTGTGAATATATTCCGTATAGGGAAACGATTTGAAATTTGTTTTCAAAAGTTGTAGAGGTGAAAAGTGATTTGAAATTTGTTCTCAAATGGTTGAAGTGTGGAAACTATATATCTTGTAAGATATTTTTGGAAAATAAATAATTTGGGAAATTATTTGGAATCTGGTAACGTTGTGCATACCTATTGATAGTTAAATAACCGACTATCAATATTTACCTTTGAATGAGTATTTGTTATGATTGCTTGAATTTGAATGCCACACTTATTTTTAAAATAAGCACTCACTATTCGGGTTAGCCGGGAAAGGACCTTTGGGTTGTATAACCCATTCCGAATATGTGATACGTCGTTATGGATTGCATTTGAAGACCAGTGTTGAAGACCGGATATTTTTGAAAACGGAAGGATTACCAACGAATGACTCTGCATCGGCTGATCTCCGATATAGAGGTTTTATCACCCTTAGTGACGGGAAGTCCGGATGTGATTAGTGAATATCCGGATTGCAAGGGCTTCTTTGGAAGTGCCTTCGGTTCCGTTTGATTCTAGAACAGACTTGTATGGATGTGTGTCTGACGTTACAATTTGAGTGTAAAGCTGGTTTCTATCAAATATATTTCTGTTGGTGGCGGAGAATTTATTCTCTTAGCTTAACACCCTTCTCTGAGACGTACGAGCTCAGAGGTTGTGTAGTTGATGGTTACTAGTGATACATTCCCAAAATTGGTAATGTGGCATACGAAGTGCTGTTGAGCATTTGATGATCAAAGTACAGCTTTTGTATAAAGCATGGCTTTGTGGACGAGACTTCGTCGGACCTCACACCCCGAAAATGGTCAAAACAAGAAGGATGCAGCAAGGTTATTAGGGGGTAGCGCCCCTTTAGTGTATGTCATTCCTTCTGGATAGAGGTGGTATCATGGTATGGAGCCCAGATACTTAACCTATGTTGTTGCTGCAAATTTATTACTTTGTGGTTGTTGGAATCGAGGATCCTCGGATATAGATCGGTTACGATCGGGGAATGACATATTCGTGTCAGTAGTTACCCAGTTTGAAGGGTAACTCGGCCTTGTGTTGGCAGAGATCTAACCGTAATGTTAGGTTCTCGGGGCATCTTTCCGGAGACGTAACCATGTGGCAATGGGAAGTTCCTTGGCCTGACCATTTGTTGGAAATCCAAAGAAATAATACGATCTTGTACGGTTTTAGGTGTATAACCTGCCATGGAATGTGGCGGTACCCTGCTATTGAACATGGTAGTTATAGTTGGCATACGATAATGGTCGTATTTTGGCTAAGATTTATATCTTTACTTTCGAAATGATTTTTTCCTACGCTATGCACTAGTAATAATATCAAATGTTTCTTTTTAATGCATATCAAGCATCTTTGACTATCATAAGGAGAATTCTCCTCCGATTCTGCTTTTTTATTGTGTGTGTGTGCGGGAGGCCTTATGGTAGTCTCATTTTCCAAAAAAGCATGGAGAATCTATTTTAAAATATTTCTTGGTTTGTTTTCAAAGATAAACTGTTTTAAGTTCTCACGCCAATCCCATGACTGACCTGGAGTATATTGTTTTCCTTCCTAAACTCTGGGTGCCCACCAATTTTCACACGGGCAGTCTAGAGTTAGGTTATCAGGATATTATTGAATTCAGGAGTTGCTGGAGGCAAGCTGGATGGCATGGCGTATTTACTAGTATATAGTATTTCTTTTCCGCTGTTTGCTATTGTTGTTGTACAATCTGATAATGTATTGTAATATGATGTAATGTAATAACTGATATAGTTCTTTGTTTAAAGATTATTCTTTTATCTATTATATGTTATTCCGCTGCGATTGTGAGATTTTGATATTGTTCTGTTGTTTCTTTCTGTTCTATTCTATCTTTTTCTCTCTTCTTCTATCTTTTTCTTCTTCTTTAACCCTAAAGACTCGTAAGTTTGTTCCTTGGCTTGATTGTTGTGGAATGTTGCCAGTTCAAAGTAGTACGGATTTTCGGGCCTTTACAACATTCATAGCATTTGATTGATGGTTTATTTATTGTGCTTGATTTTCCTCCTTTCTGAAATCTGGTCATTTTTCTAAACTTCTTGAATTTGTTGTAGTTTTTAGCAATAAATACGATTAATTCATTGTCTGAGTCGGAGTCTTCATTTGTTGCTGGAAATGCTATGTTTTTCTTCTTCAAATTTTTTTCTTTTCTTGCCTACAGATTAGCTTCATAGGACATTAAATTTCCTATCAATTCTTCAACTAAGAGTGTTGAGAGGTCATTAGCTTCTTCGATAGCTAATACTTTTCTTTCCCACTCAGGAGTTAAATAATTGAGTATTCTAGATGCTAAATGGAAATTTATGAATTTAACTCCTAGTGCCATTAAATCGTGTCGGATAGTTTGGAGTCTAGAGTACATGTCCACTATAGAATCATTTTTTTCATTTTAAATGATGAAAATTGATTTTGTAAAATTTAAATTTTAGTTTGTTTTACTTTATTTGTGCCTTCATGTGTAACTTGTAAGGTATGTCAAATATCATATGCAGTATTACATAACATGACATGTGAAAATTCATTTTTATCTAATGAACAAAATAAAACATTCATAGCTTTGGCATTATTATAAGCTGTGGTTTTTTGTGCATCATTCGATGTGTTCATAGCAGTGTCAGGTGCTTCATATTTATTTTGAGTGGCTGACCAAATTTCTAATCCATTAGCTTCCATAAAAATTCTCAACGTGTTGACCAATATGCATAGTTAGAACCGTTAAAAAGTGAGGGTCGTGCTGTGGATTGACCTTCTTGAAAAATACTTGCCATATTAAAGTGATTCAAAAACGTGTTACTGTACTTTGATCAAACCTTACTTTGGTACCAATTGAAAGTCTACAGGGTGGATCGTGTAATGTATATGCAAGTATAAGTGATAAAATATACGATGTAGCTAAAACAATATTAATCTAAATAGATATAGAATAAGCACACCGGGATTTTATACTGGTTCGGACCTCCAGTCCTACGTCCAGTCCCCAAACCCTCCTTCGGAATTCTACTATCAAACACCCTCGCTTCGCCCGGAGGAATAGGCTTAGTTACAATAAGTTGTTCTTGTCAAATGTGTGTTCTAATGTAACACGGATGTTAACCAATTAGTACAATTGCTTCCAATATATCTCTAAGGAATATTATCTATGAGAAACTGTGTACATGGAAGAGTGAATACAAGTTAGAATTGTTAGAGTGAAGAGATCAAGAATAGAGTATAGAGTCAGAAAGCATAAGTTAGTAAGTTGTATAAGTTGAGTGTTGTTCTCTTGATTATTGATGCTATATATAGTTGCAGATAGGTAGCTTGAGTAGTTGCATCCATTAACGAATGCTTTGAAGTTGTTCTGTGGATGATGAAGAGTTGCGGTGAAGAGAAGTGGAGATGTCCATTCCTATGTGGTAGCTGAAGTTCATATCTGAAATCCGAGTTTGAAGTCAAACGTCTGATATTTGTATCAGACATTTGATACTACATATTTTTGTACATAGTAGATTTTCTGATGTCTGAGTACTATTACCAGACGTCTAGTTTAGTCTGTTTATTGTTCCAAAGGACTTTTCCAGACGTCTGACTTGTGCACCCAGACGTCTGATTTTTGTGCATCTTTTTTGTTGCTTCTCTGTACCTATCGACTTGTAGTCTCTTGTAGTGTCCTTTGAGCTTCGTTCTTGTCTTGCTAATGATGTTGTTTTAGCAAGTACCTGTATATATAAATATATATGTATATTCGATTTCCATTGTATAGTTGTTGTCATCGAAACCGTATATTAGATTTTCTAACATTCTCCCCATTTTTGATGATGACAACTATACAATGTACTTAAATACAATTTGATAAATCTTCCCCTAAATATGTGCTTTCCATTATTTCTCCCCCTTTGGCATTATCAAAAAGCATTAATAATTTTTAACTTAGACATCATGTTCATACCATTGATATTCAATCATTGGAAGGTTATATGAATATATACAGAAATAACAAACCAAAAAGAATATTTCGTTAAACATATCGATTGATTACATGCGTAGATTGTTGATTATAATACAAAAGGTGAAATCCTTAAAAAATCTAAGGATCTTTTGGGGAGGCTTGAGCTTGATCATCTCCTTTATCTTCATTCGTTGAAGAACTCGTTTGTTTTTTAGGAGATGTTGGGATATGTTTGAGAGATACTTTGTCCTCTTCAGAAAGTTTAAAGTATTTTGAAGGAGGAGGAGAAGGTACCAGAGTAGGCTAATCTTTCGAAGGATGTGTAGGACCACGAACTCGTTGAAGAATCTCTTTTAGAACGGATAATGTTGTTGAAAGCGATGCTTCACTATGGCTAGGCGTAAAGCAAACGATGTTTCAATACTATCAATACGCTTAGCCAATAATTTTTGATTTCATGACCGAATAAGTTGATTTTGGAGAGTTAAGTCGCTAATACGCTCATTTGGATTTGTTTCAATGCGAGTCTCTGAAATGTCATCTTGGCACGAATAATCAAAAGGTGCAGGAGGAGGAGTATGCTCGCAGTGTAATTCTACTTCTTGTGATGGTTCAGGTTGTTGGGGAGGTTGAGGGCGATCTTGTCCGGCTTGTTGACGACGTTGCATCCACTCTTCAAATGATATAAAATCCAAAGGATATTCTGGTAAGTGCATAAGCGAGAAAAACTTTGAGGTGGAATACTTTAGAGAAATCTCTTCAAAAGTCGATAAATAAGAAGGAATGTTGTGAGCTCGCAGAAGACGCATGATGTAAGTAGGGTAGATGATGGTTGGGCGTGATTGAGTCCAATAGTGTTTGAGCTCGTCAAATATAAATTTTTCCTAATTAAACCTTGTTCCACTAAAGATAGCATATAGAGCCTTGTGCTCTAACTCTGTGATTTGCTCATGGCTACCAAGGCGAAGAATGATAGTGTTGATAATCATTCTAGTGAGAAGTCTTGCCTTAGGTCTTAAGCATTTTGATGCAAATCTAGACATGTCATCTTCCCATATCTGATGAGTAATATTATCTCTAGGTTTAAGGTGCATATCCGGGATGTTATACAAGTCTTCTTTGGAGTCGGAGCAACCTAGAGTTAAACCTATTATTCCTGGAGTTAGACGGATAGTATTGTCGTAAACACTTGACCAAAGCTAATTATCTTCATTTTCGGTGTTCCACAAGGTAGTGCTATCGAGGTTAGCATAGAAAAGAAATATGGCGAGCTGATCGATTTGGACATTATTGGGATTGATGGATTAATGTTTCTAATCCAGCATTTTTGCAAATTTTGTCCAAATCATACATTGGGAACTTAAGAAAATTATAAAATGGACCTATATGTAGCTTCTTCTTTCGATGTCTTTGTATCTTTTGATTGAATGTGGTACACGATTCATCCATCTCTCAATTTGTTCATCAGAACATACTTGCGGGTTGGATGAAGTAGCTTGTTCTTGCTTGCGTTTAGAGATTTTAGGGTTTTTCGTTTTGGGTTCCATGAGATTCGAGAGATTTGAAGGAGAAAGCAATCTGGAGAATTAGGGGATTGAATTTCCAGTAGAGACGAAATGAAATGAAAATGAGAAAAGTGAAAAAAAATAGGCGTTATATGGTAACTTAAGAGTGTCGACTGAATTTCAGACGTCTGGAAGGTGAATCAGACGTCTGATTTGACCTAGAATGAAGACAACATTCAGACGTCTGGTTGTTGGTAGTAGACGTCTGGGATGGATCGAGTTGTAAATTTTGAAAGCCAAAGAGTTTTATCAGACGTCTGGATGTAGAATCAGACGTCTGGAATAGGCCGAAGTGTAATTTTTTAAGACAGATAGTTTTCTCAGACGTCTGGATATAATATCAGACGTTTGAAAATGGCCTGAGTTTGTATCTTAAGAAGGCAGAGACTTTGTTCAAACGTCTAAAATAGGTTGCTTTGTAATTTTTGTTATGCCAAGATAATTTTCAAACGTCTATAAGTTTATATCAGACATCCGATACATGCACAATAGTAAAAAATGATGTGTCACAAAGATGCCAAATGTCCAAGGGCATTGTTCAGACGTCTGAAATGTGCAGTATCTCTAAAAATAGGTATATTTTGAAAGGTGTTGATTATTTTTTTGAGAGATTGTTTTTAGTGAAACAAAATATTATTATCTGTGAAAAAGAATACATATATACTTAGGTAAAAATACAATGAGAATAAGCAAATTTATTTTGATGAAGATGGAGCGTTGCGATCTTCAGAAGTGTTATCCTTCCATGGCTTGAGTGGAGACCAAATTATTTACACGTTCGTTGGTTCTTGGAGAACCAGAGAAATGCTTAGGTGGATGATCATAAGGTGTGCGATAAAATGCTGAAGGATCTAGAGAAGTGCAAGGAATTGAAAGTGGTTCATGTACATCCTTCTTTCACGAATTACAAAATTTGATCGCTACTTGCTCTAAAAAACTTAGTCATCATGCCATGACTTTTTGTTCGAATTATAATTCTCGTTGTAAATCTATTTGTTGCTTTCAGTGATGATGTATCTCATCAATTTTGTCCTTGATGTCAAGAGAGACAAATGTGGATCATTTGGACCTCTTTTTATCGAGAGTGAATCCCTCATGGTAGGAGGACCACTTATAGGTCGGTTCTTGATCTGGTGTAGGAGTAGGAAGGCGATGCGGGGTATCCGCTGAACTATCCAATGTTGGTGTCGAGAAGGAGAGATGAGAGTTGTCGGAAGACATGCTTTTATTTATTTTTTTGTAAAAAAAATACGGAATATATATATATATATATATATATATATTTACCTTTTGTTTTGTAAAAAGAAAGGCTATTTATACATGATTTAAAAGGTTATACATAGGTAATTTCAGAAAACAAACTTTTAAAAAGTTGTTGGTTAGTGTAAAAATTTTGATTTGTGGATAAAAATTTTAAACCAAAAATAGAATGAATGAAACATAGTATTTAGTTGAGAAGATCATTAAGAGAACATATTCCTAAATCGCGTCGTAGTTTAACAAACGTTTGTTCATTTAGTGGTTTTGTGAAATATCTGCTATTTGATTTTTCGTATTTACATTTTCTAATGTAATAATTCCTTTGTCTACATTGTCGCATAAAAAAAGATGTCGTATATCTATGTGTTTAGTATGTGAGTGATTTATAGGGCTTTTTGATAAATTTATTACACTTGTATTATCACAATATATTGGTGACTTATCGATAACTTTGCCAAAATCCTTAATCGTTTGTTGCATGTATATCACTTGTGCACATGCTAAATCCGCTGAAATATATTTGGCTTCGTAAGTGGATAAGGAGACACAATTTTGCTTTTTGCTAAACTATGAAACCAATGATTGTCCGATAAAGTGACACGTTCTGCTAGTACTCTTACGATCTGTTTTATATCCACCGAAATCCACGTCACTGTATGAAACAAGTACAAACGATGATCCCTTAGGATAAAACAAACCATAATCTCTTGTACTCGATAAATATCATAAGATATGTTTAACAGCTCTTTGGTGAGACTCTTTTGGTTTTTCTTGAAATCGGGCACAAAGACATACGCTCATCGTAATGTCGGTTCGACTAGCCGTCAAATAAAGTAATGAACCAATCATACTACGATATAATTTTCCATATAAATCTTTTTCGTTATCATTTTTTTCCAAGTGAACACTAGTACTCATTGGTGCTGGTTTGCTTGAAGTTTTTTTCATTTCAAAACGACGTAATAGATCATTACAATATTTTTCTTGATGAATAAAAATACCATTTTCAAGTTGTTTTATTTGTAAACCTACAAAGAAATTCAATTCACCCATGTGAGACATTTCAAATTTGTTTTTCATAATATTTGAAAATTAAGTACAAAGACTTTCGTTAGTTGAACCAAAAATAATATCGTCCACGTAAACTTGTACAACTAAGATGTCCTTATTTTCTTGTTTAATAAATAAAGTTATATCTATTTTACCTATTTGGAAACCAGATGCAATTAAATGATTATTATGACGTTCGTACCAGGCACGGGGGGCTTGCTTTAAACCATATAAGGCTTTTTGTAGTTTAAAAACATGATCAGGATATTTTTCGTGAACAAGTAATGAAGGTTGTTCAACATATATATTTTCTTTAATAAAACCATTTAGAAAAGTACTTTTGATATCCATCTGAAATAATTTAAAATTGTGATGACTTGCAAAAGCAAGTAATGTATGTATGGCCTCGAGTCTTGCTATTGGAGCAAAAGTTTTGTCGTAGTCGATACCTTCTTCTTCATTATAACCCTGAGCGACCAAACGTGCTTTATTCCTAACTATATTTCCACTTTCATCTGCTTTGTTTTTAAATACCCATTTTGTTCCAATAACTGATTGATTTTCTGGTCTTGGTACTAATTCCCAAACATTATTACGTTCAAATTGATTTAATTCTTCTTGTATGGCTATTATCCAAAAATTATCGTCTGAAGCTTCTTCATAATTTTTTGGTTCAAAATTTGACACAAATGCTATATGACTTATTTGGTTAAGTTGATTTCTAGTTACTCTGGAGTTAAGATCTCCAATGATATTATGTTTTAGTGTCCTTTGAGCTTAGTTCTTGTCTTTCTAGTGATGTTGTTCTAGCAAGTACCTGTATATATAAATATATATGTATATTTGATTTCCATTGTATAGTTGTTGTCATCGAAACCGTATATTAGATTTCCTAACAATATATACCCGAAAAATTTAACTATTTTAGGTTTGAAATGATAAATACCCTATCACTTGGCCATAGGGTAGAAAACTATATATGGACACTATTGGTCAGTTTTAAATTATTTTCTAAATAGTAAAGTATATTTGATTTTTAAATCTAATCTAATGATTTTATTTAAAATTTATATTTAGAAAATAATTTATTTTATATGTTTTAAAGTTTTAGTTTATAAGTTAATATATGGTTTATAAAGTAAATTTAAGATTTACTTATAATTTTATTTTAGTTTCAAAAAATATATATTTTAAATGGTTTTAATTTAAATTTAATAAAATATTTAATATATTTTTAAGAGATTTACATAAAATTTAATTTAATAAAATATTTAATATAGTTTAATGTGTATATTTTAAATTAAATTTAATATAATATTCTCAATTTCATTGGCTTATTTCTTTACTTGAGTTATATTTCTTATTCAAAGATCGTTTCCTTTTTAACTTAACTTATCTCTAAAGTCATTTTATTTAACCTTTAGTTAAGTCAGATTTCGTATCACTTATTCAAATTCAGATTATGTTTTGCTTAACAAATTTTTTTAACCATTTTTAACAATTGGTTTTACTTAGATTTTCTTACTTTACAAGTTATACAACTTATTTATCTAAGCTTTCAAATTCATATTATATAATCACTTACCCCTTAAGTTTAATTTCCATCTCAATAACTTATCTAATCTAGTTCAAATCTAATTCAATTTATTTAACTTTACTAAAATTAATTTTTTTTATTTCATAATATAAGTCCAAACTCATTTCACTTATATTTATCAATTTCAACTTGGATTTTAAATTCAAATTTGTTTATCACATCAAAACTTAAGTTTTTAATTTCATTATTGGTAGCAAATCCATCACATAGAAACTTGAAAATGATACTGATGATCCTACAGTCATCACCATTATTATTTTCCAGCATTAGTAGTGAATTGAATGCTTATATTCTTCTAAATATCCTTTTTATTTTTATAAATCACATTTATAAATCTTTTACTTCTATAATTTCACTATTTCACTTCACTTATATAAGATTCATTCCAAATTTATTTATCTTATATAGATTTATAATAGTATAATCTCTTTAAAATTTGAAAAACAACTGTCAAAATCAACAGGATTCAAAATTTCAAATTCTTAATTTAAATCCGTTTTTATTTATAACTCATATCTATAAATATACTCATGTAGTTTCATTTTTTATATATAAGATTATTTCACAATTGTAAATCATTTTAATTATTATTTGGTACTTTATAATTCATTAGCTTATATAATTTATTCTTTTGCAATTGTTGTTTTCATTTAGATTATTCAAACATCTTTTATTAAGTAATATATATTTACATTTTCAAACAACGAAACAATTAATTTATATACTATAATAATTCCTAAAAAATTATTTCTTTATATATAAAATATAATCGAGGTAAAATTATTTCATTTACCCAGTTTAAAACAATACTATGTCGACTTGCCTCGTTTAAGTGTTTAGAAACCCTTATCGATAACATGACGTCGCACATAACGACCAAAATTCACAAACAACTCAATGGATAAGTAAATACAATATAAAACATTTTTATAATCACTAACAAATACACGCTCGTATATATAATACACTCAACTCAAACTAGGGTGCTACTATCCCTATCTATATTGAGTACACATCAAAGTCTAGGAATATACAAAATCTAAGCTTTGATACCACATGTGACGACCCACAAATACGTACACTCTGAATCGACAATAAACCACACATATCTGACCCAAAAAACATAGACTAATGGAAAGTCAAGAGAAAGAAAAGAAGAGAGAAGAAGAGAAGAGAAGAATGGGAGAAGAGAGAATCAAACGGAACAATACAGAATCTCACATCGCAGCGAAATAACATATAATATCATATCAATTATCTTCACAAAACAGAAATTGTATATACGTACATCAATCAGAGTTCAACAATCAATCACCAATCATCAGCCTGGACAGTCATAATAACCTGACCTTACAATTGCCGACAATATACATCAACAACAATGTGCAAAACGGATAATCAAAATAGATATGTGTATACGAAAATGAAGATCTTCGGCTCTCATGCTGAAGCTCCAAAAACACCAATCCGAACCTGTAAATATACTCAGTTTGACCCGAGCACAGTCTGGTAAACCAACGTGAGAAACACACTCAACTGAATTTATTAAATTACCAAACTTTTCCATTATCAAAACAAAGTATCTCGCAAGACACTCCCACACATAAAAACAGACATGTTTTTACCTTACGATAACTAAAACATCTCATATCAAATCCTCTTATGTTATAATAGTGTCTATTGCGTAAATAATATTAATCATAGCCGAAATTGTTACATTGATTAAATTCCAGCATATAGCCCAAAATGGGTAATACAACCAAAATGGCAAGCACGTAGTGGATTTTGGATTTCCATATAAAAGACGAGTGAAGGGACTACCTTCCCACAGTACACCTCTAGAGGAATGTGTTTGTACCTAAATTGGGCACAACACTCTTCGGAAGTTCTTGAAGAGATAACAGTGAAGAATATAAATGTAAAATAAAGATTATCTAACAAAAACTCCAATTAACAGGAATGTAAATGCACAGAAAAGCGATTTAGAGTGGTTCGGCGTGATGCCTACGTCCACTATGAAGTTTTTGTGACTTTATTGATTCTCTTTGAATAATTACAGGTGATTACAGCGAACAACAGCAAAATACAACTTGGAATTCGAATTCAACAACAAGAGTATGATGCAAATCTCGATCCGGCAGAGTCTGGGCGTTTGAAAATCGAAAAGATCCCTCTTCTATAGGCTCTGGGCTCTATTTATAGGTATAGGAGGCTTATATCGCACTCAAACTTCGGGAGACTCGTTCTTGCACGTGAGGGGGCCTACGCGGACGATCCTGGAGAGTTTCGACTCGATTCATGATCGATACGAAATCAATTCGTATTGATCAAGATCGTGTCCAGTGGAGCTGAAGCTTGGTGGAAGCAATCTTTGGCTTGTACGTAATCTCCCGTGAAAATTTCATAGCATTTGGATTAGTGGATTTTGAGTTATGGTCGATACGAAATTGGATTTATTGGAAGGCTGTCAGGTTCGAAACCATGATTTCGAATCGATCTACTTCGACTTGATGAAGCACGTGATTCTGCAACGACGTGGCGTGCAATCTTTGCATCGATCCACCTTTTGCTCCGGTTTGACCGCGTCGCATCCATGGATCTCGCCTCATTTCTATCGATGATCGTTGCGTCGATCTGGGCTCTTTTGACTTGGTGGATATGAACAAGCTATTGGATATGGATTCGAACAAGAGCCCCTGATGAATACGAAGTAGTCACCGTCTGATGGATGCGAAGCAAGGTCATCTGATGGATACGAAGAGTAGTTGCCTGTTGGATTCGAGACAGATGGATGCGATGGCACTGTACCCCTGACCGATGCGAAGACGATGGATTCGATCAGAAGCTCAACTATGGATACGAGGTAGTGATAACTCAGTGGATTCGAACCAATGGAGATTGATGGTTACGAATATGACTTTCCTCGATGGATACGAACCAAGTAGACACTTGATGGATACGAAGTAGGCTTGAACCAATCGATACGAAATGCATGCTCCGCCGATGGATTCGTACGAGATCGAGTTTAGCCGAGGCTTATTGATGGATTCGAATGAGATCGAGTCAAAAGTCGGCTTCTTGATGGATTTGAACCTGATCGATGCGAAGTTGATGGATACAAATTGAGACGTGATGATAGATACGGACTTTATCGATACGATGCTAAGTTTTCCGATGGATACGAAAATGTGGCTTTTTCCTTCAACTTGCATCGATCATATCTTGAGCGTATGTACTCGGATTGGCTTGAAATTTGGAATGCCGGCTTCCACGGCTTAGTTCATCATGTCTTGTCAGTTGTAGTTTGGTCCGGAGTCGGCAAATTTTTTATCCATATCCATAGTAGACCTATGTATTAACGATCTCCAGGACGATTCATCCTTAGTTTCTGTTCAAGCTCTTGGTGTCACGGCCTTGCCAAAAGGAGGGATAACATTTTCCCCCCAAAGTACATCTTGTGGAAACATGACATGCTTTGAAAAGCTACAGTCATTGTCTTTTTTTTGAAGGTTGCAACCCTGCACTGCTATAACTGATTGTTGTATGACAATGCTAAATTGTTTGTCGCCGTAATCATTTAAATGAATATCCAGTTCCTGTTAACGCTGAAAATGGAATATTAGTTTGACATATATATATATATATATATATATATATATATATATATATATATATATATATATATATATATGTTAGCCTGACTCTCGTTAATGTTGCATGTTCACGATTCGTTGTCGGCTTTCTTGTACCGAATTCTGCATCGATCCTCTCTTGAACCGATGTGAAACTTGAGTTGTAACAACGCTTGATTGTTGTTTTTGGACGTTCCTTCGTATCGATCCTCTCCTGGATCTATATAGGAGTTTGAAAGGTTGTTCTCGCATCGATATGTTTGGCATTAATGGATACGAATCATCATTTCGTATCGATGGTCTCTGTTATTTGATATGAATAGGCGATTCATAATTCGTATTGATGAAAGTTGGCTTCTGGATGTTGTGACCTGATGGATTCGAATGGCACAGTTTGCATCGGCGCGTTGTGGGTGGAGTCGAATCGTTCGAAATGAATTGCAATTTCGAACCGATAAACCCTGGTGGTAACTTCGCCTCGATGAAGGCAAGGGCCGATGGATTCGAATAGAGCATTCGAATCGATTCGTGGGTTGACCGGTTGTGACTGGTCACGTTGACTGGGAGGCGAATCAACCCAGTCTCTCCCTAGGCTCTATATAAATACTCCGGACTTCGGCCATTTTCACTTTTTTACTTTTTACCGCCGCGCCCCCTATTTTCTACTTTCACATCGATCCATGTCCTTCGAGAAAGAAAAAGAACTGCATAGTGCTTTCGAATCGATCAGATTCACCCTTCCAATCCTTCGAATTTCAACTTCAATTTAAATAATGAACCGGTTACAACTAAATCCAAATGACGAGGCTTGATTCTCAAATCCACTCCATCTTTACCAATTATCCATTCCGGCAACCTTTGAGGTCAGATCTGGGTCAAAGCTTGGTCGAAAATGGCCATGGCGATGTCTCTGTTGATTGGGGAAGAAAGAGTGGGAAAAAAAATCGATCTGTGTTTCGTGTCGATTTGGAGACCTGTGTTCGAATCGATGCAGGCAATTACATTTTTTTCCTCTTGGATTTCGCATCGATTCCAGGGATTTCCTAAGGGAGATGTTGTAGCTCGTATCGATTGGGATGGTGGTAGATCGTGTTGATCAGTAATGATCGATGTGAGAATTAAGCGAGCAGTCGTCTCGAAATTCTCAGCTTTAGATCGATACGAATCTTATTTTAATGATCGATACGACAAGTATCGATTCGAACGTGATCGATGTGAAGCCATGAATTTCCTGGTCGATATGAATCTGTCTATCGAGGATCGATTCGAACCCATCTTTACTGATCGATATGAACTCGAACCTTGATGATCGATTCAAAGTATCCCCCTGGTGATCGATAAGAAATTCAGATCTTGACGGATGCGAATAAACTTCCAGTGGTCGATTCGAACCTATCCCATGATGGATACGAAATTTTGAACGCTCTTTAGCATAATTTCGACGAGCTTCATTTCGTATATCTGGACTTGACCGTTAAACTGCATACTTGACTACCTTTCTAAGCTCGTCGAAGGCACCATAACTTGACACGATGATAACATATTTTAATTTGGATCAATTGCTAACATCTGGATGATTTGGTGATGACGGTCATTCCAACTGGATTCCGATTATCTTCGTCGTTTGCCAATTTTTCTCTAACTCTGCAAAATTTATTCAAGTAATGCACAGCACTGCACTGCACAACACACACTTTACACGAGGGGAACACACGGGCTCTTTGCCATCTAATGATGGTTTCTCGTGAGTTAGATAGTTATGGAAACTTCAAGCTCGCAGCCACAGGAAACTCAGAGTTCATTTCCTCCCGTGCTTGAAATACCTGAGATTGAGGTCAATGTTATCAATCCAGCCCCGGACGAGGTACCAGACGCACCTCTTATCAATAGCCCGCCAGACTCTGTTCCGTCCAACATTTTGGAAGATATGCTAGGGAGAATATGCCTAAGGCACAATTTGTCGATGGACGACGTGCTACTGCCAGGACCAATGACAGACCACACAATCCACCAAAAGGGTATACCGCATTCAATCGACATGCTTGCGCAGTTGGGACGCTCCCCTCGTTCAATAAGTATATAAGAGAAGTGTTGTCCTTTATAGGGATCGCCCCATCTCGGCTACACCCAAATGGATACGCTTTGCTCAATAGCTTGTTCATTGCATTTATGGAGCACCTCTATTGACCACCCCGACTGATCGAGATAAGATACCTGTTCAATTTCAAGAGTCGGACGGACAGTCCATCTTTCGCATTTCTAGAGGCCATGAGAAATTGTCAAATAATCATGGGGTCCTGGACAAGGCCAAGCTATTTTAAGACGGAGTGGTTCTACGTTAGATGCCCCCCAGGATTTGCCAAGCAATGGCTATTTAGACGTGAGTTTTGCTATTTTCTCGAGCAGTTGACAAGATAGTTGTAAACGAAACCCAACTCATATTCTCTTTTTCTTTACAGCCATAATTCAGCGACCCAAAGGCGTATATTACAAGGAAATAGTTCGGGTTCTTCAAGAGGTCCCAGGCGAAGATAGAAATATTGACTTGGTCCTGACGGATAAGAATCTCAGTATTCTCAGGCTAATCGAGCGAAGACAAAGTATAAGGCTCGACGGTGCATTAAGAACTATATCAAGGGAGAGAGTTAAGAGAAAAAAGCCTAGAGTTGTTATAATCGAAGAGGATGACTCTGAAAAAACCCACACCGACGAGGAGCCGTTGGGCGAGCCTGCGGTTGCAGCCCAGGATGCTGAAGAGAAGAGAAAAGGCAAGGCAGCCATTTTTAAGCCATCCAAAAAGGGGAGATGGAAATCTATTGTCATGTCTTGACCCACCTCCGGAATTAGAATTTCGGAGATGTCTCCCCCCAGAACAGAAAGTCTTTACGAAGGGCTCGCTGATCTTCCAATTTCAGACGATGTGTACATGCAGCATGATGCCGGATTGGATGAACTCCAACACGCCCTAGTTTTAAGCGAATCTCTGCCCGCTAGCGTGGTTGACACATCTGGTTGGTCGAGGGAATGCACATACACACCCTTCATGGAACTATACGATTTTTTGACCGTAAGTTGCCTTTTTCTGAAGATTATTAACTTCATTTCTGTTTTTCTTTGCAAATACCATGTCCGGTCGAGGCTCAATGCTCGGCAGTCTACGCAGCAAACGTAAATCTTCGTCCTACTACGAGTCACACAGGAAGGAAGGAGACAGGGATCACGATCAAGGCTACTCCAGCCAGGAGCGATCTGATAGGGATAGAGGATATGTACGCCGATCCCGATCTCGCACACCCCCTCCCAGAACTCCCGCACCGCCTCCGGTTCATGCTTCGAGGCCTCCAGAAACTCCACGGCACAAGCCGTCTTCCCACTCGTCATGGTCCGACTCTCATTGTCCAACTGAAGTGGCGGATCCTTTAACTACTACAAAGGCTCTCGCTGAGCTCATCAGGGAAGGAGCGATGAGGCTCGCTCAGCTGAAAAAGGACTTTCCTGATATATGTTTTGATGGATTTGTCTTTCCCCCACGCTTGAAAAGGATCCCGGTGTCGACCGAAACTACAGTGCATGATTATGTTGCGGACATATTTTTCTAGTATCAGAAATGGTCGAAAACCGCGAAAAAAGCATCGAAGGTGGCCTTCGACCGGGTAGTCATAATTGAAAAATGGAAAAAGAACTTGGCCAGAAAGATCGTATTATTCAAGAACTCAATAGCGAGGCCGAGTCTTCTTGCCAATCTGAGATTGAGGCCCTTAAGAAAGCCGACGAGGCCCAGGCGGCGATGGACAGAATGAAGCAGGAGCATTATGCCACAGTGGAAGACATGGACCACAGGAACACCATCGTTACCGCTGAACGGGACGCAGCCCTTAAAGAACTTAATGAGCTTAAGTCCAAATTTTCTGAGATGATAAAGGAAAAGGATGCTTCTAAAGTTTCCGTATAGGAAGCGTGCGATCAAGCGGTGGTGCTTCGGAGGGAAAGAGACGCGGCCATGGAAAAGGTCCACGAGGTGGAGGCCAAAGTTGATGATAAGGTTCGGCTGGCAGAGACCATGCTTGAGGCGGACATAGAGGAGCTTCTCGTCACTTACAACGCCAATGTACTAAGACACAGGAACTTGGCATGGCTCGACGATTACTCTACACATCTATACAACGCCTGGAATTTGCTGGTCGAAGAAGAGAAGGCGGTGCTATTGGGTGGTGCCTAGATGAATTTGATTTGGAAAACCGCATATTGAGCGAAGATGAAAAGAAGGTTCTCCATGACTCTAAGATCTCTCATGCAACAGAGAGACTAGGCACCCAGCACTTAGAAATTGGGGAAGGTTCCGGAGTTGAGCATTCTACTACAAGTTTTGAGATCGTTACTTCATCTCGATCTAAGCCCACTTCAGTGATCGACCCCAGCCTGTCCTGGCCTATGACCCTGAACAGCCACGCCTATCTCCTATTAAGGAGCATTCATTCGAAGCTGTTCAGCCAACCGCAAGCTGAACTGAGGAAGGTACTTTGAACAAATTTCATGTGTATCTGAAATGAAGGGCTTGTTTTTTGAAGCGTGTTCTAACAACTTCTTTTCTTCCTTGTCCAGTGAGCGAAGTCACATTGTCAGAGCCTCCTGCAATCCAAGAATCACATCAAGTGCAGGAGACCATCATTATTGAGGCGATCACCACGACTGTGGCCACGCCGATCGAGATGACACAGGAGGGCTCAATTTCCTTTGACGAGCAGATGATGAATGAGCTCCTGGGCCGACACAGCGACCCCTTTGCGGACATGCCGTTCATTCTTGGTGCGCTCCCGCTTGCGTCAAGTGCTTCATCACAGTCCACTGCTGCCCCCAGCGAAGCTCGTGCTATTCGAGAAGCAGAGATATTGGCTGAAATTAATGCTGAGATGGATGCAGCGGCTCATAGCGGTGATTCTGAGGGTGGAGTGACAGCGCCGGGTCCGACTCCACTTATGATGATATCACCCAGGGGGACACTGGTTGATACTAGTGTGTCTACTCCGCCCCCGGTTGCAGATCCAGTTCCTCTGACTCCTCCTGAAGAGAGCATCCCCGTAGACACGAGTTCGGAGGAAGAGATCGATATCATGCCTTCGTCCGGAGATTCACCGCCTAAAGAGAAAAGTTCGAAACGAAAGATCGCTAGCGGTGCCGGCAGCTCCACACTGAAGAAAAGGCCGAGGAAGAAGAAGGAATAAATAGATTCCTTAGGCACACTTTTGGGTAGTTAGGAGTTTACTTTTGCTTTAGTAGGTCGTGTATAGACGCAGATTCGGCCCCGCTAGAAGGCTTTTTTGGAAGAACTTGTACATAAATTCTTATTTCCAATTAGTTGAAATAAAACCTTATTTTCTTTGCTTCACCTATTTTTCCTGTCTTTTGCGCTTAAGTGTTGTAATGTTCGAATCATTTCTTGGTATGCTTATGGAGTATCAGTTCTGGAATCGAATCTGTTTCATACACAAGTTTTAAAATCACGGACATAAGCCGCGACACAAGATTAAGCTGGATACTCGATGTCGTATTGTTTCAGTCAATGTTTCACACTTGAGCACTGCCCTCAGCTTGGGGATCCAGTTGTAATGATTGGCTGATGATCACACTTCTATCTCTGCCTTCCAGGTTTAACATCGTCAAATCAATGTTGAAGCAAGTGAAGGGTGAGCGGTTTCAATTGTGTGCGTTCACTGATAATAATCGCATCCACACTCTAGGGAACAGTATTTATATTTCGGTGGTCAATCGCACCTATCACAATTCTTGAGCACATGTCCATACTCTGGGGATTTAGGATAATCTGTGATCGATAATCTGTTTCGCACTCTGGGAATTCGAGAGTTATCGATGTTTATAGCGCAACTTGCACTCCGAGAACTTTGATTCGGTATTTATACTCCAATTCGCACTCTGGGAATTTAGAGTTAGTGTTTATACTCTGGTTCGCACTCCGGGAACCTAGAGTTGATGTTTATACTCCAATTCGCACTCTAGGAATTTAGAGTTAGTGTTTATACTATGGTTCGTACTCCAGGAGCCTAGAGTTGATGTTTATACTCCAATTCGCACTCTGGGAATTTGGAGTTAGTCGACAGATGGTCGGTCACATATGTTTGGACTTTTTAGGAGGTTATTCACACTCTGGGAACGATAGATTTATCGTGATCGTGGATGGTCGGATCACATCCATCCCAGATTAACAAGCGAGGTCGTTGGATGGAAGGGTCCATCCTCCTCTAACTTGGTTAGGATACGGTTGGAGTCGTTAGGTAGATGGGTTCGCCCTTTCCAAAACAGTGCTTTGAGTTTTCATACTCCAACTCGCATTCTGGGAGTTTGGGGTGGTTTTAAGGATTGTCGTGTATCAATTCTTTTTGATATTGGCGTAGTGGCTTGCCCCCGAGCCAGGTATCATTTAGTGAGTGACCGGTCATATCACAGTCACTCGTTATCTGAATAAATTCCACCGTTCGATGGAACTTAGCTCTTCGTGCATCGTGATGTTGTATGTCATATTCAATAAATCACAACTCTGGCTCGAAGAGATGGCATTTTATTGCAGAAATGAGAAAACATGGCAAATTCGGTTGCCTTATTACAAATTCAAATTTCGAAATGCGAAAACAAATTACAAATAAAAGAATGAATCGGATAAATGAAGCCTGTCATATGTAGTAGCGACGGAGGCTTTCACTATCCCAAGCTCTTGGCAAAGTAAGACCTCCAACGGTCGATAACTTGAATGTGCCATCCCCGAGCTTTTGAGTGATCGCATATGGCCCTTCCCAATTTGGCTTCATGTGTGAAGGAACCGGATGAATTCTTTCAGAACGAGATCGCCAAGTTCGAAGGTCCGTGGTTAGACCTTAGCATTGTATAATCGGGCGATTCGATTTCGATATGCGGCCGCCCTCAAATCAGCCTCTTCATGCTTCTCATCAAATAAGTCCAAAGATTCAGCGAGTAATATAGCGTTAGTTTTCGGGTCGTAATAAGGCACACGATGAGAAGGTACTTCCATTTCGACTGCGATTACGGCTTCTGAGCCGTAAGATAGAGAGAAGGGAGTGTGTCCAGCAGCGAATTTGTGGGTCGTTCGATAGGCCCATAAAGCCATAGGTAATTCATCAACCCACTTGCCCCCAGTCTTTTCCAGCCATTTCTTCAGAATAGATTTGATAACCTTATTAACAGCTTCAACTTGGCCATTCACCTAAGGGTGTGCAACTGCAGAGAATTTATTGTGGATGTGGAATCGTTGGCAGAAATTCTTGAATTCAACACTGTCGAATTGAGTTCAGTTATCAGTGATGCTGGTATGCGGGAGACCAAATTGGCAGATGATATTGCGAACTACGAAGTTGATTACTTTTTTCGTCGTGATTGTCGCAGGAGGTTCAGCTTCAGCCCATTTAGTAAAGTAATCAACTACGACGATACATACTTTGCTCCTCCTTTGGCAAGAGGTAGAGTTCCAACGATATTAATGCCCCATACTGCAAACAGCCAGGGACTGACCATTTGGGTTATCTCAGTAGGTGGGGCTTTCGGAATTCGAGCATGTCTCTGGCATTTATAACATTTTCTTGCATAGTATGATGCGTCACGGTTCATAGTTGCCAGAGATATCCATATCGAAGTACTTTCTTGGAGAGGGCTTCCCCCTGGTGTGATCGCCACATTCTCCCTCACGCACATCATGTAACACTCTTTTGATTTCATCGTGTGCGATACATCGAAGGAGAGGAACGAAATATCCTCTTCTACACATGACTTTGTCCTGAATGGTAAACCGCGAGGCTTTTCGAAGAATCTGTCTTCTTTCACTCCTACGCTCGGGCAGTGTTCCATGCTCGATATAGTTTCGATATAGGGTCATCCATGACTCTTTTTTGGGAGCGATTTCAAATATAAAATCAGTTTCCATCTGATCAATGCTGGGAGAAGATAAAGTTTCAACGGGAACGAGTCCCATCTGCTGTGCTTCGCCCGTACTTGCTAACGTGGCTAATGAATCAGCCTTCTGGTTGTGCTCACGGGGTATGTCGAAAAAGGCGTAGTAATCGAATTGATCAAGTACTTCCTTGACTCGAGCTAGATAAGCTGCCAGTCTTCGATCCTTGGCCTGGTATTCACCCTGGACTTGGCATATGACTAACTGAGAGTCGCAATAAATTTCCACAGCAATAATTCTCAAATCATGGGCTAGCTTCAACCCATCAAGTAAAGCTTCATACTCAGCTTCATTGTCGGTCGCACGGAACTCAAATTTCACAGCATAGCATATAGATCGGCCCTCGGGGGTTTCAAGTACTACCCCAGCACCTGAGCTCCGATCATTGGATGCGCCATCGGTATGTAGCTTCCAGATGTATTCGGGGGATTTACTGGTCTCAGGCAAGTCTTCAGGACGGTGAAATCAGCTATAAAATCTGCTAAGACTTGACCCTGAATGGCTCTTCTTGGGTTATAGGTGATATCGAACTGACTCAGTTCGACATTCCACTTAAGCAACCTACCATACGTCTCAGGCCGCGTAAGGACCTGTCGTAATGGCTGATCGGTGTACACAGCGACGGGATGAGACTGAAAATATGGAAGGAGCTTCCTCGAAGCAATGACTAGGAAATAAGCCAACTTTTCTAGCTTCGGGTAGTTTCTCTCATCTCCGGTTAGTCGCTTACTAACATAATAGACCGGCTTCTACACGCGGTCTTACT
Source organism: Allium cepa (assembly GCA_030765085.1). Lineage (NCBI taxonomy): Eukaryota > Viridiplantae > Streptophyta > Magnoliopsida > Asparagales > Amaryllidaceae > Allium > Allium cepa. The sequence goes on along the minus strand of CM060944.1, from coordinate 507,224,865 downwards.
CCCGAACTAGGGCAGCACTGATTGCGTTTTCTGATACCGCCAAGTAAATATACAACTGTTCATGGTCGATTGGCTTCGATAAAATTGGAAGTGTGGAAAGATGTTGAATCAGTGCTTGGAACGCGCCTTCACACTCCGCGGTCCATTCGAAGTTTCGCTTTCCTTTTCGGATCAGATCAAAGAAAGGGATGCATTTGTCGGTAGACTTCGATATGAACCTGCTCAACGCCGCTACCTTCCCGTTGAGACTCTGAACTTGCTTTATTGTTCTTGGAGTTTGCAAGTTTTTGATAGCCCAGATCTTTTCTGGATTGGCTTCTATTCCTCGAGCGTTGACAATGAACCCAAGGAACTTTCCAGATGCGACTCCAAAGTGGCACTTCAGCATATTGAGCTTCATCCCGTACTTTCAAAGGATGTTGAACATTGACTCCAAATCTTTGATGTGATCAGTGGAGAACCGCGATTTCACCAGCATGTCATCTACATAAACTTCCATGGTCTTCCCAATCTGGTTGGCGAACATCCGGTTGACCAGACGTTGGTAAGTCGCTCCGGCGTTCTTTAGTCCAAACTGCATGACTTTATAGCAGTAGAGTCCCAGATCGGTTACGAAGCTGGTATGTTCTTGGTCGGGTACATGCATGGGTATCTGATTGTAATCGGAATAAGCTTCCATGAAAGATAATAATTCGTGTCCAGCTGTTGTATCTATAAGTTGATCAATCCTTGGAAGTGGAAAACTGTCTTTGGGCAAGCTTTATTTAGATCAGAATAATCAACACATGTCCTCCATTTCCCATTCATCATTCGGACAAGTACGGGATTGGATACCCACTCCGGGTATAAAGCATCTCGAATAAATCTGTTTGATTTGAGCTTATCAACCTCTTCTTTAAGGGCGGTAGATCTCTCTAGATCCATACCACGCCTTTTCTGTTTGACCGCGATACACCTCGGGTCAATATTCAGGGTGTGGCTCGCGATGTCTGGCGAGATCCCACACAGTCAGAATGTGTCCAGGCGAACACGTCGAGATTCGCCCGGAGAAATTCAACCAATTCTGGTTGTGCTCTTGGCTCAACTGAGACCCAACCTTCAACATTCTCGAGTCATCATCATCGTCACCATCGATCGGGACATCAATCGTCAGTTCAGCCAGGGAAGCTTGACTTTCTATGGATCCCTCCTTTTTTACATTGTCTCTAGGGGCAAGATCCCTCTGGAATTGGTTGTGGTGCTCGGTCCGAGGCCAGGCACCAATTGTCAATTATTCGCAAAGCAGACGCAGAGAGATTCCTCTATGCCCTTTCCTTTCTCTCGTCGTTGGGCCTCGTGCAGCTCAGCAACATAACAGGCTCTCCCAGCAGCCTGATCTCCTTGAATGACTCTAATCCTACGATTGGTGGGGAATTTCAAAGTTAAACACCATGGGGCAATTGCTGCCCTGAATTCAGCGAGGGTCGGTCGGCCCAAAAATGCATTATAGGGGGATTGAATGTCTAACACAACAAATTGCAATACCGGACTCTCCGGCACTCTCCAACTCCCAGCTCCACTGGCAACTCCACTACTCCAGTGGGTATATTGGCACTTCCATCGAAGCCATGAATTCGAGATTGGCAAGGTTTCAAATCCTTGGCTTCCATTTTCATCAGATCGTAAGCTCTCTTGAACAAAATATTTACTAAACTCCACTGTCAACCAGGATCCTCTTTATCCAAGCAGGACCAACCTGGGCAGATATGACCAGTGGGTCAATGGTGGGGCTTCGACCCTGTTAGCATCCCGACTTCTGAACATGATGCCATCAGTCATTTTTTTCTGTTGTTTGGCCGAAGCCCCTTCATCAAAATTGCTGCAACACTCGAAGTCCGCATGCCTGATAGAACTAACATATGACTCCATATCCCTCCAGCTTCGGTCTGCTGGATGGGGACCGCCACTAACTATACTTATTACCAATCTTCTGCTCGTACGAGCGGGTTCCTCTCGTCTTTCTTGATTCTGAGTACGATTTTGGTTTGATGGGCCCGCAACACCAGATTGCGGCGCCCACACGAACTGATCTAACTTTCTTTCTCTGATCAACTTCTCAATGAGGTCCTACAAATGTCTACACTCATTGGTATTGTGGCCATAACTCTCATGGAATCTACAGAATTTTCCCGTTTGAATCTGCCTCTCCGATGACGGCTTAGGAGCAGGCTTCTTATACTACATGGCATTACAGGTTTGCAGATACACGTTTTCTAATGACGTATTTAATGGTGTGTAGTTATCAAACATTGGAGCCCTACGTCGTGGGCCACGGTTTTGATCACGTTTCTTATCCTGACTACCTTTGTTTCTCGGTTGAGATTGCTTGTTCTGTATATTCAGCTGTACCTTTCCAGAACTCTCACCCGACTGTTTAACTGCTACATTGCTCTGAATCCCCTCACTACATGGTCCCACGTCGTCCTACTTCCTAGGCTGTTTCACGTCCTCTCGCCTTAAGAATTGGACGACTTTGTAGTAGAAATGGTCCAACGATGCAGGAGGCTTCCCAGCCAACCAATTTCCAAACTCAAAGTTAGGGTTAATTCCCTTAGTTAGTGCCATCAAGATTGAGTTGTCATTAGGGTTACTGATCTCTGCGCATGCAGCATGGAACCTTTCCAAGTAGCGTTTAAGCGTCTCCCTGGGAGCTTGAGTGACGCTAGACAAAGTGTTAACATCCTTAGGCCTAGCAACATGCATACGAAACTGTTCTATAAATTTTGTGGCCATCTGATCAAAACAAGAAATGGATCGGGGCGGCAATCGCATAAACCACATAGTGGCAACGCCCCCCAAAGAGATAGGAAAACTATGGACCTTTACCGCATCATCCGCTCTTGCAGCGTTCATCAACCATTCATATTTCAGGATGTGCTGGTTTGGGTCTGAATTTCCATCATAAACCGTTAAAGTAGGCATTCTGAATCATCGAGGAGGTTCGGCATAGAGTATGTCGTCCGTAAAGGGGGTGTGACTACGGGAGATTCCCCAGTCGTCGTTGGTAAGACCCTGACTTTCACGGATCATTTGACGTATCATAGCTGGGAGGTCTGGAGTTTGAATGTTCTGCACACGTGGAGCCAAGGTGTGGTCGGGTTCCATATTGCGAGGATGGACCTGATGCTGTCGACGGTCCACGTCTCGCCTCCTTGGTTCGACATCTTCTAGGATGTAAGGTTCAAGAGTACGTCCATGTTGATTTCAGACATCAATCTATGTTTCAACCACGGTAGTGGTGGCACGGTTATCTGTGATGTAATGAGGAACAGTCCCTCCCCGGGAAGAGGGTCCAGTATGAAAGCTGGCCGATGGACCAACTCTCAGAGGTAGGCTGATGTCCGATGGCCTGTGCGTGACCTTCGTCTGGTCGAGGACGAACGGATCTTCGGTTGTAGCCAGACGAGGCAGAACTTTCCATAGCGGAGTGAGAGACTTGGTCTCTTATATGCCTTCTACGCTTCTGGCGGTTTAGCTGGTTGGTCAGCTCAGCATTTGCATGCAGTTGTTCTGTCAACTATTGCCGACTCTGTGTTAGTTCCTGTAGCAACAACTGGAACTCTTGCCTAGTAACTGGGCCTTGTGAGTCTGAGGGTCCGGCTGCGTTTTAATTGGTCGGTGGCAACTGCGCAGGATTTTGCTATCCCGGCCTTCTTGATCGCCAACGTTGGAGGTGGTCCTTGTGCTAACCATCTTAGGGGTTGGATTCCTTTCTTATACTTTATGCAAATCTAAATAGAATGGAAGGAACTCGAATTAGTGATCTGGATCTCTCTCTTAGATTTATACAATCCGGTATCGATGATAGATCAAAGGAGCATAAGACAATCTGGGTTATGTTTCTCAGTGAAAGCTCCAAAGTTTTTGTACCAAAATTGGGCACAACACTCTTCGGAAGTTCTTGAAGAGATAACAGTGAAGAATATAAATGTAAAATGAAGATTATCTAACAAAAACTCCAATTAACAGGAATGTAAATGCACAGACAAGCGATTTAGAGTGGTTCGGCGTGATGCCAACGTCCATTATGAAGTTTTTGTGACTTTATTGATTCTCTTTGAACAATTACAAGTGATTATAGCGAACAACAGCAAAATACAACTTGGAATTCGAATTCAACAGCAAGAGTATGATGCAAATCTCGATCCAATAGAGTCTGGGCGCTTGAGAATAAAAAAGATCCCTTTTCTGTAGGCTCTGGGGCTCTATTTATAGGCGTACGAGGCTGATATCGCGCTCAAACTTCGGGAGACTCGTTCTGGCACGTGAGGGGGCCCACGCGATCGATCCTGGAGAGTTTTGACTCGATCCGTGATCGATACGAAATCAATTTGTATCGATCAAGATCGTGTCCAATGGAGCTGAAACTTGGCGGAAGCAATCTTTGGCTTGCACGTAATCTCCTGTGAAAATTTCATAGCATTTGAATTAGTGGATTTTGAGTTATGGTCGATATGAAATTGTATTTCTCGGAAGGTTGTCTGGTTCGAAACCATGATTTCGAATCGATCTACTTCGACTCGATGAAGCACGTGATTCTACGGCGATGTGGTGCGCAATCTTCGCATCGATCCATCTTTTGCTCCAGTTTGACCGCGTCGCATCCATGGATCTCGCCTCATTTCTATCGATGACCGTTGCGTCAATCTGGGCTCTTTTGACTTGGTGAATACGAACAAGCTATTGGATATGGATTCGAATAAGAGCCCCTGAAGGATACGAAGTAGTCAACGTCTGATGGATGCGAAGCAAGGTCATCTGATGGATACGAAGAGTAGTTGCCTGATGGATTCGAGACAGATGGATGCAATGGCACTGTACCCCTGACCGATGCTAAGACGATGGATTCGATCAGAAGCTCAACTATGGATACGAGGTAGTGATAACTCAATGGATTCAATCCAATGGAGACTGATGGTTATGAACAGGACTTTCCTCGATGGATACGAACCAAGTAGACACTTGATGGATCCGAAGTAGGCTTGAACCAACCGATACGAAATGCACGCTCCGCCGATGGATTCGTACGAGATCGAGTTTAGCCGAGGCTTATTGATGGATTCGAATGAGATCGAGTCGAAATTAGGCTTCTTGATGGATTCGAACCTGATCGATGCGAAGTTGACGGATACAAATTGAAACGTGATGATGGATACAGCCTTTATCGATATGAAGCTAAGTTTTCTGATGGATAAGAAAATGTGGCTTTTTCCTTCAACTTGCATCGATCATATCTTGAGCGTATATACTTGGATTGGCATGAAATTTGGAATGCTGGCTTCCATGGCTTAGTTCATCTTGTCTTGTCAGTTGTAGCTTGGTCCGGACTTGGAAATTTTTTACCGATATCCATAGTAGACCTATGTATTAACGAGATCCAGGATGATTCATGCTTGGTTTCTAGTCAAGCTCTTGGTGTCACGGCCTTGCCAAAAGGCGGGATAACAGAATGTACCGAGGAACATCACAAAGGAACCTCTAGCAACACAAGATCGGCCTACCTCTATAACTAGGTAGTACCGAATACATCATCCCTCAATCGTTACCGAACTTTCCGAGGGCCCTCATAATATACAAACCACATTAATTTACATCCCAAACGTCATAGTGGGAAGAAATATATCTAAAGAGGATGATCATATCCTAATTGGGAATGACCCACTTAGCCTTGCCACTTCTAAAGCTGTTTCAGTCATTTTCGATTAATGAGGCCTGAGGTTACGATTACCTTTCACATATCATATATCACATCACTTTAAATGCCACATGGCCATTTCCATTGACTACTAATTGCCTTCCACAAAAATACAACCCTTGAGCTCGTATGTCTTAAGGAGGGTGTTAAGCTAAGAGAAGTTGCCTTCTCCACCACCGCTGTGGTACGATTGTAAAAACCAATGTACGTAATATTTAGAAATGCATTGTCAGATGAACGTCCATACGAGTTGTCCAGGAACATGACAAACCAAAGGTACTTTCCTACAACATCCTATTGGGAAATCCCTAGGATTGATAGCGAATGGTCCTTGTAATGGATATTTCATAACGAAGAGACTACTGCTACTGGATTTATATTGGGATTTTAACCCTAAACGATTATCCTCCACTATGAAAATCCTAAATATTAATATCATCATAACAAACCTGCACAATCGTCGCATAATTGTTGGTCCGAAGTGGTTTTCAGATAAATTTGATTTGGTCTCTTCGCACCATCAACGCAAAAGCGTTTCTCAACCTCACACAAAAACTAAGTCTCACAGACTTATCACGTTTCCAACTTTCAACTTGCTATCCTTCGGTTAAGAAGGAAGCTCGATAGATTGCAGTAATACTCCACACTACACGAATCAACATCCTCAACACAAACGATAATCAAACCTACACAGATGGCTACGTATTAAGTGTACGACTAAATAGTTCCCACATCAGGTCGAGAAACTAAAATGGCCAAATTTGATATAGTTGGTTGTCTAACTACCAAAGCAAACAAACAAATATTTAGTACCATAAGCATTCACTAGTCCCTTTTAATTAACATTTAATTAATTAAATCACTTGCCAACTATACACTTCAAATTTTCTTTAAAAAGATATAGTTTCAAAACCATTTCAATACTTCAATGTTGGAAAACATTTCCATATACTTATTTAATAAAAAGTAATTCACAAATCAATTTATTTTCAGCACATAGAAAATAATACATATACTTAAATCACGATTAAGTATATATTTTATTCTTTGAGGATTCTCTTAAACATATTTATTTGGGTCAAAATGAATGTTGAATAAAACATCGTTACGACAACCCAAAGTCATTAGTATAGGGATTCGATAATTAGATAGATATATAAATCCCCTATATTATACAAACATCTTCTTTCGAAAATCATTTACTGTAACAACAATGTTATAGTCTATCATTTCCTTACTTCTCAAAAATGTCTATTTCAATAATGAATATTGAAATCTATGTATTCGATACTTAAGACATTTTAAAACATCTTAAAACCATTTAACTCCATTTAATAATATCATTTTCAAAACATTCATTTAATTTAAAGGATTATTCACTATCCAAAATCATGAATATATTTTATTTACCAATTTCAATACTCCTACACATTTATTAAAGGATTATCCACCGTCCAAATTCGTGAATGAAATTCCTTTAATAAACTTCTATATTTAACTTATCAAATTCAATTCGGATTCGTGAAACAATGTTTATAAATTCACATTTCTATTTTGTAAAAACTTCCGCTTATAAAATCCCTTTATTAACCAATTCCATTTACCTCTCATTCACATACCAAAATCCGATCATAAGTTAATTTACTTATAATTCTCCTGTTTACAAATTCATTCTTTTTAAATTTTATTATTTATAAAATCCATTACAAATCCATTTCTAAATTTCAATTACAAATCCATATACATATATGATTACAATTCCGTTTCAAATATCCGTAAGACACTGTTTATAATTCGATTACTTTTATTTATAAAATATCAGTTTTATAAATCTTATGTATAAACCATTTATAATAAATCCAAAATCTCAATTTAAACATTTTTACGAAATAGTTAACTCCCATATTTCAAAAATCACATTTTGATTCCATTTAAATAAACTTCTTCTTTTAATAATTTTCAAATCATTATTAAAACTTATATAACTCCTAAAATACTAAAACGGCCTTTTTGTTTGAAATCATCACTTTAATATATTTTTTAAATTCAAAAAATATGGCCCAATGCTGCAAAAGCACTAAATAAGATGATTCACATCAATCACCGCATCCAAAACATCATATATCATATGATAATAGCATATATCACAATATCTGTAAATAAAAATAACCACTGGTGAGGAATCCCGTTGGATCCTTAAAACCTGTCACCTACAACAAATATCCATATGAGAATATGTGTACAATGTCCGCTTCAAGGCAAATGCGCATATAAAGGGTCATCCGCTCATACACGGGAATGTATAGGGTCTCATCTGCTCAAATAAGCAGGAATATATCCAAATACCAATGTTCAGACAGCTAAATCTCTATCGAGTTAGAAAATAGTCGAACGAATTTTGAATTAAAAATAACCGCAAGCGCATGGCGTACACTTATAGTACGTGGCGAGTAAGGGTCGTTCCATAGGGGATTGGTGATTTTAAAAATTCTATTCAATCAAATTATACCAAAGTCGAGCGAAAGTTAGCTAACTAAAAGAAAGTAAAAACAAACTAAAACTAAGGAGAATAAAAAGTTGATATCAAAGAGCAATTTAGAGGCAAATCCCCTCTCATGATCTCATAAATCAACATAATGGCATTATGATCTCTATTTGGTCATTTGTGAGTTTAGTTGATGCATTTATCATAAGCGTGGCCTAGTTGTATTATTAATTAACACATTTAAACCATCAAACTTTAATGCACCCTCTAACTCACTTACTAACTTCAATGAAAATGATATGAAATCAAAAGTAGACTCTATATTAAGCATGGCCTATTAAATATTGAATTAGAAACATAAACTATCAAATTTTGATTCTAAATCAACTTCCATTACTATGATCATATGTAGATGAAAATGTAATTAGTGAGTCATATGACTAAGAATTGCCTATTTGTTTTGAACAACATAAGCTATCAAACTCAATATTAAACACAAAATCACAAAAACATCTAACTTTCCGTTAAGCACAAAAGAGACATAAATAAGAAATTATATTGCATCTACATGGTTCAAGAGAGCTTCATTACCCCTAAATTGAAGGGATTAGCCCTCATTTGTGTTATCATATCAACACAAGTAAAAAGCAACATGAAATAAACAAAAACAAAAAGAAGAGGAAAATGAAAGCTAATGGAAAGGAGAACTAATCTAATTGCATAAAAGAAAATCTACACTACTTGCATAAATAAACAAATCTACACTACAACATGAAAGGAAAAAACAAGAAAAGAAAAAGAATATGTATTAAATTGCATAAAGAAAAAAGGAATTACATAAAAGAAGAAATGACTAAGTAGCCATGGAAAGAAAGAGAGCTTTGATTTATTTCTGAGCTAAAACTCACTAACTAAGAGGAAGGAATGTTACATGAAACATAAGGGGTTATTTATACAAGCATGAAACCCTAATCCATAATTTGGAAAATGCCCAAACTACCCTTGAGAAAGTGTAGAGGCCAAGTAATTATTAGCTTCTATTAATCATTATTTAAGTGTACATGAAGCCATAAACTCCACAAGCATGTGCATTAGCCTCTAATTTGTTTGTTAAGGTAGGTGGGTAGGTGGGGTCCTTCATGATCTACACACTACGCCGTAGATTGCATACTGCAACACCAAGAAGTGATGCAAGAAGTGCCAAAAAATGTTTTTGTAGGCTAAAAAAGGGCAAAGACAACACTTTCTCGGTGATGCATTTTGTCGCGTTGCCCTAGAGTCAAAGGCAACATCTTTGCGGCCCTAGGGCAACATCTATTTTGTTGTTGCCACAGGTACCAAATTTACTAAAAAGTAGGCCCCACAATCTGGGCCCCAACATGTGGGCCCATATTGTGGGGCCCACTAATTCTGTGGCCCACCTTTATGGAACCCTGTTGTGGGGCCCATATTCATTAATCTATGGTAACACTTTTACCATCCAATGGCAACACTTTGCCAATTTATTACCATATTTAACATCACATACTACAACATTATATCATATCCATGACAACATTATACTGCAACATTATATTATATCTAATGGCAACATTATACTGCAACAAAGAACTTTTCATTTCAGAATAACCAGCAACACAAATTTTACTTAGTCAAGTATAAAATAACAAACATATTAAAAAACATAGCCAGTGTGTTCATAGTTACAGCCAGTACATTTCAAATTCTACTTATTACGACTTTCCATCAGAAATCATTTCTTGAACAACTCCATCACTTCCTCCTTCACCTATTGCTTTTTCAATCTTATCATGCAAAATAGAGCAGTTTCAAAATGTGACATTAAATAAAATTAACAATTCTGAAATAAGTTTCTTAAACAAGAATTGTTTTGCAATATCTATTAATAGTTTTAAAATGGATTCAGAAAATATCCTGCTATAGGTTTCAACAAAACATGATCTGATTCTACAAAAATGTCGATGCGCAAAATGAAGCATTTTTTTTGACATCTGATTGAAGTGAAAATAAAATTCTTACAATTCTGTACTTCATTACTGAAGTATCAGTCTTGTACACCTTTCCTTCTTTTCGCTTGCGAGTTTTAACAAAAAGTTCTTTATCTGAATCGTTGGACTGATACAAATTGAATGAAAAAAGTTAGACAGCAAAAGGATATCAAACCAATTTTTCCAACACTAAGCACAATCCTCCTCACAAATGCCACCTGATCACCATTCCAGCAGCTATCAGCATATACCACCAATAACTGCACACAAAGAAAAGCAACAACATAATTCTGGTCCTACACAAGGTTCTGATGATTTACAAGAAGTGCAACCTGAAAAAGAACTACAACCTGAAAAAGTTACTGAAGTGAAGTCAACCAGTTATCAACATATACCACCTGCAACTGTACACAAAGAAAAGAAACAAAACAATACTGGTCCTCCAAATGCTTGAGGCAAATTTGAAATACAAGCAGAAGCATGAAAATTCGAAAACCCCAAAAGCTTCTCCTAAAAGATCTCCCAGGGCATAAGTAAGATTAAATGAATGTCACGACATGTAATGTGAGAGGTTAAATATTGATAATATGATGCTATCAGTAATGTCTTATAGTCTCATAGGCTATCCATTGTATCCTTATTAGTGACTAAGATTAATGATGCAGGCATTCATAAATTTATGGCAAGATTTCCTAAAAACTAGACTTATTTTCATAATAATGACATAGGATTTAAAAGGAGAATATGGGTCATCATTGGTACAAATATATGGAGTACATGTATCTCAGACGAAAGCACTCAGCAAGTTACTGCTGTTATGTCTAATGCAGGTGGTTTCCGATGCATTATTAGCTTTGCGTATGCAAGTAATTCTTTTTCTGATAGAGAGAAGCTGTGGGGTGAATTCATTTTCAATGTATCTACTATTCAATTGCCTTGTATAGCTTTTGGGGATTTCAATAATGCTTTGAACCCTAAAGATAAGACGGGAGGATTGCCTATTCTTTTTTCTTATCTTACAAGTTTTAATAATTGTATTTTACAATGTGGCCTTGCTGAATGTGCTTTGCAGGGTTGTAAATATACATGGAGAAAAGGAGGCATGTTTACAAACATCGATAAAGTTCTAGTGAATCAAGAATTCATGCAAATTTCCCTGATTTTACTTCTATTTCTCTTCCTACAATTCTTAATGAGCACACTCCTATCTTGATCAGATTTAAGGAAAGCAATAAGCAGGACAAAAGTGGTCCTTTCAGATGCATTAACAGTTGGCACATATTGGAGGGATCTCAACAATGCATCACTGAAGTATTCAAAGCAAATGAAGCAACCATAAGTTCTCAAGCAGCTTACAAGTGCAAAAATAAAGAAAAAACAAGTATAAAATCACAATATATGTAGCAACAATATCAGAGCTTTTTCAAGCATAGTATCAAGTGATGTATCAGTTTTGCAAAATTCATGGCTGAGCTAAGGAAAATTTGCATAGTAAATATCCCATATGTCTATGCTTTCAGATTATTAACTATAAGCACAGAGATAACAAATATCCCATGATTCATCTTAGATTCTGATGCAAAACTAAGATTACCCCTTGATTAACCCATGAGCCATGAACATATATATAATACTAAAACGATTTAAGCTTAGCAAGGCAGTAAAGCCATCAACATACAACAGACAAAAGACAGGCATCAACTTGACATCCATATGCTTAAGAGTTAAGATTGTATCCAATAGTTTACAAATTACTTAATTTCCACAGAGATGGATTGGACTCACATTTAATGTTTAATATGCATCTAACTTGCAGACGTATATTGACTAAATGCGTACAAATGCATGAGCATGACGGACACTGGTTTGGAAAAGAAGAATTGAGTTTTCTATGCCAAAGGGGGCAAAGAAAGGCATGTTTATATTTTTATACATTTTATGTACTTTTTTAGCAAATGTTATTAATAGCTATTGATTACACCATATTGCAGTAATTTGCAAATAATTTATCAGTCGCTGCCAACACCCAAAAAAAGAAAGGAAAAAAAGAAAAGCTAAAACTCACACTGAATGAAACCAACCTCCAATTTTTCAACGATAAATTTCTATTCCACGAAAAAAACACACTGCCTCTCTCACCAAACGTCTTAACTAATGATTTATCGTAATAGAAAGGATAGACAACATCACATGTAGTGCGGATCTTTCAGACTATTCACAATTTCATCCTTTTTAAAATAAATCTCGTTCAAAGAAAGCTTGTGTTGCATAGATGGTTTTAAATAACAATCTTCAAGTGTGCTTTTAAACTTATGATCAAGATATACAGCCACAATCCTAGTTTAATATAACTGAACACTGCAATAATCTATCATGAATTCCACACACTTGCAATTAACTGCATCATTCATTGCATGTAAAATTTGACAAATATTATTGATAAATAGAAAACAGATTATCTACCAAAAATAATACCATTTGTGAATGCACATGATAATCCAATTGGGATACTCATCGCCACAGTAAACGCCCCAAGCAAAATCAAATTCACTGGATGCTTTTGGTAATACTTTGATAAAGGCCACAACACTGTGAATTGAACAAATTAATAGTCTCCAAATTTTAGAAAAAAGAAAGACCGAAATTCTATAGGATCTCGAAAGAAAAAACAGACAGATAATCGGAAGGAATATCAGAAAAATATAAAGCCCGAATCCAACATTAATCGTGGCAAAAAACTGAGAAACGAGACGAACAATAACAACAATCGATGCGACGAAAATTGTCAACAACAATTGGACGGCTATGATTGAGTTGATTTTGCGTATGAACGACCAACGTAGTTCCGGCGCTTCGTTATCATCGGATACAAGGGCTGTGAGCGGCCGGACTCGATGTCGCTACTGCCTTTGTTGTAAGGGTGGTACATGGTTCGGGATTTAGAGAGAAACTAGGGTTAGGGTTTGGTCAGAAAGCGATCGATTTCGTGGAGAACTGAATGAATGTGAAATATAAAGAGGCGTCGGTTGAATAAGGGGTTAGAGGTTTTTTTCAGCCCCCTTAAAAATTATTTCAGCCCGCCTTTTTTTCAGCCCGCACTCATTTTTTTATAATATTTTTATAAGTCTATAGCTACTGCAACATAGTGTTGATATCTATGCTAACATCCTGAAGCTAATGTTGTAATAGACAAAAATCAGCATGGCTATCGTTACATTGTAGCTAGCAACATCTTGTATTTTCGTTGCATAGGCCATCTATAGCGTAGTGACACTTTGAATTATTTCCATCTTCATTCCTTTGTGTTCATTTTGTGCATGCATATCTTCTTCATGAAACAACTTGTAATTGAAATCAATTCCTAAGAAATAGTATGGAAATTTCTAATTAAATTTTCTCAAATTAAGTTATACACAAAATTGACTATTTTGCCCTTGGATGAAGATGAATATGTGACAATTTGGAATTAATATGGATTTTGGTTAAAACAAGTTAAAATACCCAATATGATCATTTATTCATTTTAAATAAATTAAATATGGTGATAAAAATATGCGCATTTATGTGCACATCAAATACCCCCGCACTTATCTTTTTATTAGTCCTCGAATAAAGGAAAAAAAACTAAGATAAATCCATTTCCATAGGGAGCACGATTGCATTGAGCATATGCAATAATCTGCTAAACCTCTTGGTGTCCCCAGTAGGACAAGTGTTTTCTCGTGAGGGTTTTCAATGGATACTACCCACAAAATCCAAATGCAGGATGAAAATATTTACAAAATGCATGATTTATTTACAAAGATGTGAATGCAATGTTTTTGAAAATATTTACAATGAAGGATTCACTTTTAAATCGACACAAATAAGTTAAATATAGGTCTTGATCATTATCTTGAAAATTTAAGTCATTTACTCGTCAAAATTTCCAACAAAATTGAGTTATCATAACAAATAGACTATAATTTAACTCGTTGTTTCGGTTGATAACAAAGTGTAATTATGAAATGGATCCTTAGTTGATTATTAAAGTTTATCAAGGTGGTATATTCATTTCTTTTCAATAACAAGTCAAATAAGTTAAAATAATGCTTGGATTTAATTTGCTTACCCTCTCTTTTTTTCTAATTTTTTATTGATATTTACAATTTTTATATATGCCTAACTCAGATAAACTGAGGCCAGATATATTACCCATGCACTGCCTTGCGGACTTATGTGAGGGGAATACAGAGCGGGGCGAGTGAACACATGAGTGTGAACACCTATCGACTATAGACGTTATTAAAAAGAACTTTATATATATATGCACCTAGCTCAGATAAACTGAGGCCAGATATACCGATCGTGCACCGCCTTTCGGGCTTATGTGAGAAAAGTACAGAGCATGGCGAGTGTACACACAAGTGTGTACACTTTTCAACCGTAGGTGTTAACAGAAAATATTTACATATATACAAACGTTTTGTTTTTTATATGTTTTTTCTTCAATTTTTTTTGAAAGAGAGAGTTTTGCAAAATAATCTTAGCACCGCTTAACTTAGAAGACCAAAAATTGTTATATCCTTTACTTTAAATCGACCACTTTTTAAAACAAAGATTTTCAGTTAGGATATATTTCATAATTAATACGTATGAATCTTCCTATATACTAGTTAAACCATTGTTGTTTGTAATCAAACTTCATTTTTATTTTTGCTAAGACGAATAAATTTTCAAAATTTCAATTTAATAAACCAAAACCATATATTTATGCTATAGTGTTTCTTTAAAAATAAATTAAAATGCTTAAAAAAATTCTTCTTTTGTTTTTTAATTTTTTTTAGTTTTGGAAGAAAAATGAAAAATTAATCCTGAAAAATTAAAGAGAAGATGAATCTCCCCCATACTTGATTTTGGCTGTGTCCCTACAGTCAACCCAAGTGAAAGGAGAAAAATAAAATAAAAATTAAAAAATATGATCTATATTTACATAAAAACGGAAAGATTATTATTCACAAGAGTTTAGAAAGTATATCGTCAAAAAATAAGTGAAACGGTCTTTCAAAGACCGATTCATTTGTTTCATCAAGTATGTGAGACGCAGCTCAAGTACAAAAAACCAAACCGTAAAAGATTCCAAAGTTGAATGTTGATTTGGAAAAACGAATGTTGTTTTATTGAAAATTGTACGAGTTGTTTTATTTTCGATGATTTTTGGGGGTTAATAGAATAATTAATTTAAATTCAAGTTTATTATCACCAAGTTGAAATTCAAATTTATCATTGAAAACTTCTTCAAAATTATTGATTTCAAAATCAAAATGGTAATGTAAATCTTCCCCTTTGGAATTTAACAACTCGTTTTCGAAAAGTCCAAAGAAATCATGTTAAATTCATCTTTCATTATTGGGTTATCAACAACTTCATTGCGTATATAATTTTCAAAATCCAAAGTTATTATATTCAAATTT
Source organism: Allium cepa (assembly GCA_030765085.1). Taxonomy (NCBI): domain Eukaryota; kingdom Viridiplantae; phylum Streptophyta; class Magnoliopsida; order Asparagales; family Amaryllidaceae; genus Allium; species Allium cepa. The sequence continues at coordinate 507,209,184 of CM060944.1, read as the reverse complement.
TCAAAATCGAGAAAAGGAAGATCGAATTTTAAATTTGGTTCCGCACCCTCAAAAGAATTAAAATCCAACTCAATTACCTTATTTTCAACAACTTGATTAAGACCGTCATTACCAATTTCAAAAGTTGTTATTTGAAATCATCGATTTGGGCAAAAGATGGATTATCGTTTGACTCGTCACACATTGAAATTTGGTTTTTTTTCTCACAAAAAAATTTCATTGTTTTAATCAACAAATTCATGTGATCATCATAAATTTCATTCGTTTGCTCATCATAGTCAAATTTGTAATTATTAACTTGAAAATTTTCGATTTGGACTTGTTGAGAACAAGAACTGTCAATTTCGATAAACGGTAGATTATTATTTGATTCTTTGCAAGTTGAGATTTGATTATGATTTTCATTAAAAGTTTTGTATTTTTCAAGTAATAAATCCTCGTTATCATTTTCCATTTGGTCAACAAAATCAAATTCATGATTATTAATTTGAAAATTTTCACTTTGAATTTGTTGATAACCAAAGTTTTCAATCGTATCGTTATTGAAACTATTCGCATTGCCAAAATTATTTGAAAATTGGTTCACATTTTCGTCTTGATTTTGAAATTCATTTTGAAGCTCGAAATTGAATTGGCATGGGTTATACTCGAAACCATTTGAATTTTGAAATGAATTCAAATTTTGATTATTTTGACTTGAACTATTGCACAAATACGAGTTAAACAAATTGTTTATGCTTTGATTTCGTTGTGTAGAGAGTTCAAGTAAAGTTGAAATGTTATTTTCTAGATTTGAGGGTTGATCATCATTTTGAATACTTTGTTGTTCGAAATTTGAATTGTTTATACAAAATGTGTCGTTAAAATATGCATATGAATTCGGAGTGAAATCATATGGATTATATTAATTTTTACAACTATTGTAAAATTCAAGTGAGTGGGAAAACTCGGACATTTTCAAGAATGTTTTTGGTTTTTTTTTCTTACAAAGGAGAAATATTTACATATAGAATTTATTTTTCAAAAGGGAAATTGAATTTTGTTTTGTTTTTTGTTTTTCAAATTTTTTCCTTTTTTTTGAAAAGGTTTTATAATTGTTTTTTGGATTTTTGAAATTTCAAAGAAAAAGGATTTAAAAATTTAAAAGGAAAAGGAATATTTATAATTTTTTTAGTTTTGGATTTTGAATTTTTGCTTTTTTTAAATATGCATGAACTAATGCAACTAAATGAATGCAATGGTTAATTACAAATGATTTATCCTTAGCTAACCTAAAATTGTATACTTATACATTGTCTTAGATAAACAAGATAGTTCTCAATCGGGTAAAGGATAGGATTTATCGGTGCATCACAAAGCACCGCAGCAATGCAGCCAAAGGTTTAAGTAGCTTTAGATAAACAACCACTTTAATATTTACAAATTACCATAATATTTATAAATGGTTATTGCTCTACCGTAGCCTAGACACTAAGAAATTAAATTGTTCAAAGAAGACAACTTGTCAATATACAACTAAGAGTTATCGACGTCTAATCATTATTATTGATCAAAATTCTAAGATGAAATGCAAAGCAGAAATTAAACGTGTATTAACAATGCAACTATGAATGAATTTTTTTTTTGTTTTTGGTTTTTTGAGTTTTTTGTTCTAATGCAAGTAAAAAATAATGCAAGACAAACAAAAACAATAGATATATACAATGCAAGCAAAATAAAAAAATTATGAATAAGCAAGCAGTTATTTTGGCAAGCAAAGCGTGGCAAGCAAAGCGGAGCAAGCGACTCTTCCAATTTGCTTTGGAAACCTGAAACGAAAAACAAGATATATACAAAAAAAATTGTTAAAAAGAAACGAAAGCAATTTTTTTGTTAAGTGAGAATGAAAGGCTCCTTTTTTTCAGTGATAAAACAAAATTAAATTAAAAGAAAGCAACCCATTTTTTTAGAGGTAAGCAAGGGTCAAATGAACAAATACAAATAAGGCAATTTTTTCTTCCTTTTTTTTAAGAAAAAACAAAACAAAATTAAAAGAAAATAAACATTTTTTTTCTTTTTTTAAGGATGTAATTTAAAACAAATGAAAGAAAAACAAAACAAGTGGAAAATGAAAATTAAATAAATTGAAAACTAAAACTAAAACAAAATTAAACAAACATTTAAAAAAGGGCCCGGCCCAATTCAGCACTAAAGAAAATCAGGATTTTAACTTTCAAACGCACGAGAAAAACAGATTTAACTTTCAAACACGATTTCTTCTCTTATATGTAAAAAAATTTGAAAACACATGAGAGAAAAAAATCAGAAGAATTAGATGCAGGAGGTCGCGAGTTGGATTACCGAATTAGGTGGCTGAGAAGGGGGTTTGCGGTCAAAGAGATTGGTTTGATGAGGCGAATTGGGGTTTTCTATGGGTTGTAGGAGTTGATGTCGAGGTGCGTATGTGGCGGCGAGGCAGCGATTGCATGACAGCGAGGTTCAGATGTGGGTAGTGTTGGGGATTTTGCGGTTCGAGGCGAATTTGATGGCGATTGTGATGAAGATAATGCTGTACTTCCGACTTCAAGTATCTATGGAATAGATTCTTTCAGACAGTAGTTCAACCCACCAAGTACAAATGGGTTATCGAACTATCGACTTTCAGGATTCAATGAAGCCTTATAACAGCGTAATCGGATTCAAAGTTTGTACGACTTTGATATGACCAAGAAACACTTTAGAACGGTTTCTGATGATGCAATTTGTAGAGAAAGTGATGAAGAGAAGAAGAAGAAGAAACAAATCTGCAACGATCCAGCAGTTGCAACACCTTAAGATGTTAAAAAATATAGAATAATTGGAAGTGCAGCGATTAGCAACACTTGCTTGGTGTCGCAGATTTGTGCAAGAGGAAGAAGAAGAAGAGCGCTGGAAAAAACTGTCTACAACGTTTTAGGGCGTTGCTATTTATAAACGTGAAGAGATATCTATTCGTGAAGGGTTGCATCCCTTCGTAATGGCTAAGAACCGTCGCTAAACGGTCACACCGTTTGAATTTGAAACATTGCGTCTGTTCATTTTGCAACGTTCAGAAAAACGTTACAAAATTCCCGCCCTTATTCAATTTTCGGTTCTGGGTCCTTAAAGGGCTGAAATTTGGCCCGTTACTGTTTACATATGATCCAAAAATATTTTCGGATTCAAACCCGAAACCCGTACCCGACCCGACTCGGCCCGGTTCGGTTCGGACGGACGGACGGCGGCGGCGTGCATGTGGTGTTACATGACTTCTCTCCTCACAACAAAACAAACATGTGGGAGCCCCAAGGCCACAACATCCACTTGAGAGAGCTATACTTATACAAGATTTTTGTATAAAACTCTAGAATGTGGGACTAAATGATCTTTCTTCTTTTCTTCTTCTTTCTTTTCTTCTTCTCTTCCAAATCAAAACCCAAACCCCAAAGCTTTTGAAAATTTTGCAACAATCTCCTCCAATTTTAAAAATAAGAAAATAAATAAATATGACGGTTGCATCACTAGAGTGACTTCCTGCATACCCAAGTGGGATCAAGCCTATGTAGTTCTAAGATCAAGTTTTCCATCATCGTGAAAACCAACACATAAATAAAAGGTATCTTTTGGATTTAAACCTTTACTTAGTGTAAACCATTCAAAGCCTTATCGAGATTTTATGGTGAACGAATGTTGAACCTAGTATCCCTTATGATAAAACTGGAACAATCACACATGTTGATTTCCTTAATTAAAGTGCTCTGTATTGCTCAGATCGTTAATGGCCATGTGCTAAAATCCTGGTTCATGAGTCAAAGCGGTCTTATTTTCCTAGGAAACGGCCTGATTTCCATACTCATATAGGTAAGTCTCTTAAGGTGTTTCTGCGATGCACCTTTTAAGGTTTATAAACTTATTAAGGATATATATCCATACTTTGTTCTTGCATAATCCAACACTAAATATTATGGGATTATCGATTTAGTGTTCCATAATCATTCTCTTAACTTGTTGGTACCCATTGAACTTTGTCTATCCTTTTCAAGACATAAGTTGGGTTTATGTTAAGGATGATCAACCTTCATTCACAGACCTTAGTCCCATTTCTTGTGACTTTATAGAAACCACTGCCTTTGGAAGACTCTTTGTAAGTGGGTCAGCCAAGTTTTTCTTCGTTTCTATGTAGTCAACAGTTATAACTCCTCTTTTGAGCAACTGTCTCACCATTTGATGTCTTAGACCCACATGTCTAGACTTTCCATTATATGTCTTATTAGACACATTGTATATCGTTGCTTGATTGTCACAGTTAATCAAGACTGCTGGAGATGGCTTCTTCTATAGAGGAATTTCCATTAACAAATTCCTAAACCATTCCGCTTCTTTACATGCATCTGCTAATGCAATCAATTCTGACAACATTGTTGAGTCAGAAATACAGGTCTGCTTTTTGGAAGCCCAAGATACAGCAGCGCCTCCTAATGTAAAGATCCATCCAGTCGTAGACTTGGATTTGGATTCTACATTATTCCAGGTTGCATCACTATATCCTTCTATCACAGCAGGATATCCTTTATAAGATAAATCGTATTCAATGGTTCCTTTCAAATAAGCTAAAACTCTGGAAATAGCTTTCCAATGTTCGAAACTTTGATAACTCGTAAATCGACAAAATACACTTATAGCATGTGCGATATCTGGTCTAGTGCAATGCATAGCATACATAAGACTCCCAATAACACTGGAATACTCTAGTTGAGAGATAGTACGTCCAGTGTTCTTTTCTAATTTAATACTAGGATCTAAAGGAGTTGGTGCTGGTTTGTCATTGTAATGACCTTACTTTTGTAGGAATTTCTCTATGTAATGAGATTGAGTTAGTAATAACTCCCCCTCTTTCCTAATAATTTTAATTCCCAAAATTACATCAGCCTCTCCTAGATCTTTCATATCGAATTTAGAAGACAGAAACTTTTTAGTTTCATTCACACAGGATATATTAGAACCAAATATTAGCATGTCATTAACGTATAAACATATTATAACAATACCATTGTTATCTGATTTGCTATAAATACATTTATCAGCATCATTAACAATGAATCCATATGACAGTGCAACTTTATCAAATTTCTCATGTCATTGCATGGGAGCTTGTTTCAGGCCATAAAGAGATTTCACTAATTTGCAAACTTTCTTTTCTTGGCCTGGGGTTTTGAAACCTTCAGGTTGTTCCATATATATCTCTTCTTCTAAATCTCCATTTAGAAAAGCAGTCTTTACATCCATTTGATGTATGACTAATTTGTGAATTGATGCAAGTGCAATTAAACAGTGTATAGAAGATATGCGAGCAACTGGAGCATATGTATCAAAGTAATCAACTACATGTCTTTGCTTATATCCCTTAGCAACTAATCTGGCTTTAAACTTATCAATGATCCATTTGTATTTAACTTTTTCTTGAATATCCATTTACATCCTATAGGTTTAGCACCAGGAGGTAAATCAGCTAAAACCCAAGTTTGGTTTAACATTATGGAATTCATTTCATCATTGATAGCTTCTTCCAGAAATTGGAATCTCTGGAACTCATAGCCTCAGAATAAGTTTTGGGATCGTCATCGACGTTCATTACATATTTAGTCACATTAAGGACTTCGTCCTTACTGCCTTCTACAAGATATGTAATGAAGTCAGGACCATAGTCCTTCTCTATTCTCGCTCTTTTACTTCTCCGTTGTTTAGAACTATTATCTGGTACTGATACTTCCTTGCTGTTTTGACCAGGAGCATAATCATCGTCATCGGTATCATTAGTCATACTAGGTTCTGAACTCGATGATCTCAATGGGATCTCAACAGTTTGATTTTCATAAAATTCTACATCTACAGATTCTATAACTTCTAGGGTGTCAAGAATAAGAAATTTATAAGTTATACTATTAAGTGAATATCCTATGAAAACACATTTAAATGCACTATTTCCTAACTTTGGTCGTTTAGGGTCTGGTTTTCTAACATATGCTAAGCAACCCCAAACTTTAAGTCTAGTTAGGTTAGGTTTCTATTATACCAAATTCATAAGGGGAAATATTATTCTTTTTAAGTGGTACTCTATTTAAAATATAACATGCAGATAACATAGCATCACCCCATAGGTTATAAGGTAAATTAGAACTTATGATCATTGCATTAACCATTTCTACTAAAGTTTTGTTCTTCCTTTCAGCAACACCATTTTGTTGTGGTGTATATGGGGCAGTACATTGGTGAATTATACCTTGTTGTTTACAACACAAGGTGAATTCATTTGAGAAATATTCACCACCACGATCTGAATGTAATATTTTAATTTTAACTCCTAATTGTGTTTCGACCTCTACTTTGTAAATTTTGAATTTATCAAAAGCCTCATCTTTAGTTCTCATTAGATATACATATGCATATCTAGTATAATCATCAATGAATGTTATATAGTATTGGTTACCACCATAGGTGATATGACTTTTTAAGTCACCCACATCACTATATACCAGTTTTTCTTTCTACGGATTTAAAGGATTTCCGGTGTTTTTTTTTGCTTGAACACATATTTCACATTTAGAGTTGGTATCGAAATCACAATCAGAAAATAATCCTAATTTATTCATATTTCTAATGGAATTATAATTAACATGTCCTAATCAACCATGCCATAAATTAATAGAATCAAAAATATAACAGAAGATTTCTTTATTAGATTCAACTTAATCATGTTGTTACAAGAGTATCCATATCCAACGAATTTACCATTCTTAGACAACACTAGCTTATCAGACTCATACACCATCTTGTATCCTCCTTTGTTAAGAAGGTATCCAGAGACCAAATTCTTACACATATCAGGTACATCAAATACATTGACTAATGTAAGAACTTTTCCAGAGGTGAGAGAAAGTTCTATAGTGCCTTTTCCCAGAACTTCGCTTGGAAACTTATTTGCTCCAGTAACTTCGTCGGCTTCTCCTATATTTTCTTCGTAACTCTTGAAAAGATTACGGTCTTTGCAAATGTGAATGGTTGCTCCAGTATCGAACCACCAATCATTATCATTGCCACTAACGAAGTTCACCTCTTGCACTACAGCTACAAGCGAGTCTTCGACCACATTCACTTTTTGTTGTTTCTTCCGCAAACGGCAGTCTCGGGCATAGTGGCCGAGCTTGTTAATAACAAGCACCTTTCTTTTTGTTGTTGGTTTTGGAATGATTTTTCTTCTTAAACTGTGTCTCATTCTTTGGCTTTAATTTATCAGTAATTTCAACATTATTTGCCTCAGAATGAGACTAAGTTTGTGGATTATCATCTAGATCGCGTTTACGAGAGTCTTCTTCAATACGAAGATGACGCTGCAAACCGTCTAAATTATAATCCGTTTCTGCATGTTTCATCTTTTTCTTATAATCATTCCAACTATGTGAAAGTCTAGAAATTATAACTCCAACAACAAAAGATTCAGGGAGATCAATTCCAGAATCTTTAAGTTGATTCACTAACAGTATGATTTCGCTTACTTGTCCAATTATGGACTTATTGGTGACCATTTTGAAATCCATAAAATTAGAAATAAGAAACTTTTTATTACTTGCCTCGGAGATGCGGAACTTATTCTCCAGTGCAGTCCAGAGTGTCTTCGCTGTTTCCAAGGTCCTACGAGCATTGTAGACTGGGGTAGATAGCGCATTCAAAATATGGCCTCTGCATAGGAAATCATCCTCTTTGCGCTTTGCACATTTAGCCTTTAGAGCATCATTATCTTTATCAGTTTCCTCCGGGATTTCTTCCAAGTTATCTTCCATAACGTAGAACAACTTGACGGTGACCAAGAAAAATTTCATCGCCTCTTGCCAACGAGTGGTATTGTCGCCATCAAAATGCTCTAATCGAGTTAGATGCTGATTCATAACTTATAAAGCGCTCGAACCTGTGAGAAATGCAGATTATGGATCTTAAGGCTAAGATTAACACTAGAGAGGGGATGAATAGTGTTAACAAAGAATTACTAAATCTTTTTAACTTATGTTAATTTAGACACAAAAGTATGTAATATACAGACACAGATATGATCACAGAAACAATCACAGATGCAGAAATAAAATAAAAGTAGTAAAGGAAAGAACACACCGGATTATATACTGGTTCGGAGTTACCCTACATCCAGTCCCGCAACACAAGTACGGATATCCTTTCAAAAGCAACTGTACAATTACACCCTCGGTTTCAAGGCTACGATGTACACCCTCCAGAATTTCGATCCTCTGGGTAGAGATACTTGATTTTCGGGCCACAAGTTTACCCAATTGATTTACCAAGGCTACAATCATACCTTTTCCCTTTTGATTGATTTCCAAGGTGACATCACACCTTTTCTCGCTTAATATATTACAAAGAAGTCTATAACTCTGAATAGCACTGAGAATCATGTAGAGATAGTGATAGAGAATCAAACTAGAAGTAATCGAGTATGATTCAGTATTGATTTCGGCAGAGTAATGATAAGAATATGTTTTAAGAAACGAGGAAGAAGAAGATGAGTGAAAACCAGAAAATTATGATTGAAATTCGTTGAAACTGACCCCTATTTATAGATAACAACAGCCATGACCATTCATGAAGAGTTATGGTGAATATACACTTCTTTTGAAATTTGAATTTTTGAATAAAACTGTCACCATGTCGACATGGTCATGTTAGGCATGTCGACATCCCAAAGGATTTTTTGGTGTTTTTGATTTTCATAAATATACTTGACTATAGTTAAAATTCATAAGTAAATATAAAGAATAATATATATAGATTTTAACTATAATTTTATATTTAAATCTAAGTATAAATATTTAAAAGTTAAATGTATTATTTAAAAAGATAGTTTAAAATCAGGAGTAATTTGACTTTGAAAACAATGATGTTTTTGAGGCTAAAATTATTTAAAATCAGGATCGAGGGTTTTGAATCTTTTAAAAGGAAAGTTTTGAAAACATTTTGAAAACAGGATATAATTTTGAAAAATCATTTTGAATAAAAGTTAACGGATACAAAACAATGTTCCACTAGATTTTTCATAAGTTCCATCCTACTTAGGGTTCCATCCCTTTAACGGGCTCGAAGTGGATTCCATTCCACGAATAAATTGGATTTTAAGATGCCAGTTCTTTTCTACGAGTTTTAATAAATATTCCTAATAATAATAAAAAATACTTATCCTTGAAATCTTGAACTCTTGATAGTCTCGATACTAATGAGTCTTCTATCTTGATATTTTATCTTGATATCTTGAATCTCTATACTGTACAGTCTTCATTCTTAGTACCTACATGGTTAAATCCTGCATATACATATATATCTAAACTTATAATGTTAGTATTTATATCTTATAATCTATTCTAAAGTTGTTGTCATCAAAACCATCATCTCACGGACTAACAATCTCCCCCTTTTTGACGATGACAAACCTTTGTTTATAAAATATATTTCTCTTCTAATAACCCCCCCTAAAACTAACAACTCCCCCTTAATCTCTACCTAACTACCCTATTTTATATTTCTCCCCCTTTGTCATCAACAAAAACTTACTCCCCCTCATTCTTGGACTTCAGTACATGCATTGATAAACTATACAACGGAATATATAGAGTAGGAAATAATTATACTTCTAAGCATGATAACTAATTTAAACATTATATACAGTTCAATGTGTGTGTCTGTGTATATATATGTGTTTTACACACCAATCTTCAAGTCAATAAGAAATCAGTCCACAAAAAGTATCAATTCAAACCAAATCAATTCAAACAAATCAAAAAAAAAGTAAATAAAAAATCAAACGTTACGTGGAACTTCCACCAATCCTTCTTCTCCAAAGATTGGGTCTGCCTTAATAACATCCCAATTATCATTGTCATTGGTGAGAGTGACAGGAGGATGTGCTTCGTTATCATCCTTGTGCAGAGAGGAGATCATCCATCGTATCGCATCAAAGTGCCTTTCTTGTTCCTTTATCATCTGCATTTGACTTAATTCTAAGTGATGCTGGTTTCATAGAATAAATGAGAGAATATTCTTGAACGAATTAAGAGTTTCTTCATGATTTTCGGATAAATTGTGAATAGGATTAGCCATAGTTGAATTTATGAAAAAAATGGAGGATAAATATGATAAGAAATAAATTTCAGTGAAGAATTCTGGAGGAAACAGGTATATATAGGTGAGAAATTCGTTTGAATTGAATAGACATGTGGTAGTTATTCAAATTTCAAATTCAAAATCAATTGTCATTTCTGACCAGTACATGTCGACATGGTCACATAGAGGATGTCGACATGGGTTAGTGAAATGTTATGACTAATTTGATTTTGTGAATAATTATGTGTATATATATATAATATACTAACATTTATTCTAGAGATAAGATAAGGTAGATAACACAAAGGAATTTTCATTTCATTGCATACTACGATAATACAATAATTAAGCACACAACAAACTACATGAATATTCGAAATAAAGCAAACTAAAACAAATACAACAAGATATGAAAAGATAAAACTAGTTAGAGGATGAAGATCATGAAGATAGTCCAAGTTTCATGCTGACCTAGTAGAAGAACTTGTTCATCTTCGAAGAAATGTTATCCAACTTTTTACTAACGGATCATTTTAGAATCCGTTGATTCTCCACAATTATCTTTTGGTTTTTGAGAAGGGTTTTGTTGGATGGATTGGAAGGATATTCAATGCTTTCCAAAGACGTTTCACCTTCTTCTTCTTCTTCAATTTCCACTTCATCCCCGTCTTCTTCTTCTTCAACTTCCTCTTCTTCCATTTCCTCATGAGCCAAACGCTCTTCCTTTTCGGTAAGTGTCTCATAAGGTTGAAAAACAAATGGAATTTTCATAAGCGAAATGTTGGAATGATTGAGAACATTACTAGAAACAAATTCTTCGCCTTTGAAACCCACCCCAAAATAGTTAAAAATCCGAGTGAGATAAATTCCATGGTATAAAGTATTCTCACCCATTTCAAGATTTTTAGGACGAAGTTCATCCAAAATAACTTGCGCCCAATTTATGTCATAGTTTCCGAAAATAGCAAAAAGAGCTTTGCAAACTTTTGAAGTAGGATTGTTAAAATTTCCCGATCTTGGGGTCGAAGTATGTTGCAAAAGAAGATTAACAATTCTTGCTTTTGGTCGAAAATTTCTATTTTTAAAATCAAAATCATCATCTCTTTCGAAAATGTGATGAAATGTCTCACGATCATGCTCATCGATTTTAAAGTTAGAAAGATCCATTCTAGAACTCTTGCAATTGAGAATGGTACCCAAAAGATCACAATTCAAAACAATTTGAGTGCCATTGACACTACTTCAAATTTCATCTTCATTTCCAACATAAAATCCGTGATTTAAATTCGCAAAGAAAATTTTGACAAGATTAGGATAGCAAACAAAATCATTTTGAGAAGCATCAATAAGACTAAGAACACCATTGTTAGCAAAAAGAGAATCAATTTCATAAGAAGAAAAATCTTTAAAAATAACAAATTTTCCGGGATGGACTTTAGCATAGTTAGCATAATTGATGTATGATTTAATTGCCTACGGATCATTGAATAATTGCTCTTTGATTTTTCTGGAAATTCTCATGGTTGAGGGGTTGCTTGAATAAGTCATTAGAGTAGAGAGTAGAGAGCTTGAAGTTATGAAGAGAGAGTTTGAATTTGAAAATGAAAGTGAAAAGATATGATAAAAGATAGTGAATAAATAGATTCTTAAAGGACATATTCTCTGGTCAAAAGTTATCTTTTCAGAGAATTGAATGAAGTGAAAAGGTGGAGGGAAATTCAAACATTTGAATTAAAATTTTGAAATTCAAATTCAGGTAGCCATGTCGACATCATGGTAGGGACCATGTCGACATGTGCTTTTGAATTTTCATGAATTGATTTTTCCTAAGATCTCTAATATATATATTATTATTAATGTCTATTATATATTTCTGAAATATTATTATACTTATAATATATTTCAGAAAGTATTAAAAATAATAAAAAATAGAAGATAAATTTTAAAATTCAAACAACACACCAATTCAAAATCAATCAATCAAACAATCAAGCAACTAATCTTAATCAAGCAATTTCAACCAATTGTATTGTAAACGTGTACCTTTTTCTGAGTCCGCTTCTCTGAATTCGTCGGAGTCGTGAACAGCTGTGTAACACAAATTCGAATTATCCGTCTTCTGATCATCATCACTTGAGAACGAGTCTGAGTCATCTAGAGTAGCAGTAAATGCACGCTTTCGTTTCTTTGCTGGTTCATTGTTCATAGGAGGATTCTACCTTTTTGGATGCGGATAGTATCTTTTGAAGTGGCCTGGTTTATCACAGTTGTAACACTTGTCATTATTTGGCACTATATTCTGATTTTCAGAATTCTTATAGTTGTTTCTCTTGAGATTATTCATCTTTCTGTATTTCAGGAATCTCCTAAAATTTCTGGTCATAAAGGCTATATCTTCATCATTATCACTATTTGAGTCTGATCCATCGGTCAATGCATTGAATGCCATTGATTTCTTTTCTGATGCTTTACTTTCTCTTCTCCCGATCATTTGAACTTCATACAACATTAGATTTTCAATTAATTCTTCTATCTTCAAAATACTAATGTCATTTTCCTCTTCGATCGCAAGTGTCTTTTGATCCCATTCTGGAGTTAGAGAATTTAAAAAATTTCTGACTTGATCTTCTTCAGAAAATTCCTTTCCCAAAGATATTAGAGAATGCACAATATCCTGAAATCTACTATACATATCTGAAATAGACTCATTAGCATTCATTTTAAATAATTGAAACTGATTTGTGAGCATGTAAATTTTGGTTTGTTTAACTTTGCTTGTTCCTTCATGAGTAACTTGCAAAGTTTTCCAGATTTCATATGCAGACTTACAAACTGACACTCTATTGAATTCATTTTTATCTAGTGAACAAAACAGAATATTCATTGCCTTAGAATTATTTTGTGCAACAGTCTTTTGCTCAGCATTCCACTATGCAAAATCAATTGTGGGTTTAGAATATTCAATTTGTGTGTTATTCCAAGTGTCTAATCCTATAGATTGTAAATATATTTTCATCCTACATACCTAATATGCATAGTTACTGCCGTTAAAAAGTGGCGGTCTGACAGTAGACTGACCCTCTACAAATGAACTAGTGACAGGGATACTAGTGTTAATAACAGTACCAGTGTTGGTAGCCATTTTGAAAACTTTTCAAAAATCAGATTATGAAATTTTGAAAACCTTGCTCTGATACCAATTGTGAGAAATGCGGATTACGGATCTTAAGGCTAAGATTAACGCTAGAGGGAGGGTGAACAGTGTTAACAAAGAATTACTAAATCTTTTTAACTTATGTTAATTTAGACACAAAGTATGTAATATACGGACACAGATATGATCACAGAAAAAATCACAAATGCAGAAATAAAATAAAAGCATTAAAGGAAAGAACACACCGGATTTTATATTGGTTCGGAGTTACCCTACATCCAGTCCCGCAACATAAGTACGGATTTCCTTTCAAAAGCAATTGTACAATTACACCCTCGGTTTCAAGGCTACGAGGTACACCCTCCAGAATTTCGATCCTCTGGGTAGAGATACTTGATTTTCGGGCCACAAGTTTACCCAATTGATTTACCAAGGCTACAATCACACCTTTTCCCTTTTGATTGATTTCCAAGGCTACAATCACACATTTTCCCGCTTAATAGGTTACAAAGAAGACTATAACTCTGAATAGCACTGAGAATCTTGTAGAGATAGTGATAGAGAATCAAACTAGAAGTAATCGAGTATGATTCAATATTGATTTCGGCAGAGTAATGATAAGAATATGTATTAAGAAATGAGGAAGAAGAAGAGGAGTGAAAACCAGAAAATTATGATTGAAAATTCGTTGAAACTAACCCCTATTTATAGAAGAACAACAGCCATGACCATTCATGAAGAGTTATGACGAATAGACACTTCTTTTGAAATTTGAATTTTTGAATCAAACTGTCACCATGTCGACATGGTCATGTTAGGCATGTCGACATCCCAAAGGATTTTTTGGTGTTTTTGATTTTCTTTGAAAATAACCTTTATCTTATATAAAAACTATTTTAAACTTTGTAAATATACTTGACTATAGTTAAAATTCATAAGTAAATATAAAGAATAATATATATAGATTTTTACTATAATTTTATATTTAAATCTAAGTATAAATATTTAAAAGTTAAATGTATTATTTAAAAAGATAGTTTAAAATCAGGAGTGATTTGACTTTGAAAATAAAGATTTTTTTGAGGCTAAAATTAGTTAAAATAAGGATCGAGGGTTTTGAATCTTTTAAAAGGAAAGTTTTGAAAACATTTTGAAAACAGGATATAATTTTAAAAATTCATTTTGAATAAAAATTAGCGGATACAAAACAATGTTCCACTAGATTTTTCGTAGGTTCCATCCTACTTAGGGTTCCATCTCTTTAACGGGCTCGAAGTGGATTCCATTCCACGAATAAATTGGATTTTAAGATGCCAGTGCTTTTCTACGAGTTTTAACAAAAATTCCTAATAATAATAAAAAATACTTATCCTTGAAATCTTGAACTCTTGATAGTCTCGATACTCATGAGTTTCTATCTTGAGATTTTATCTTGATATCTTGAATCTCTATACTGTACGGTCTTCATTCTTAGTACCTGTATGGTTAAATCCTGCATATACATATATATATATAAACTTATAATGTTAGTATTTATATTTTATAATCTATTCTTAGGTTGTTGTCATCAAAACCATCATCTCACGGACTAACAGAACCTTCCATGGTTGATAAATATTGTTTGAAATTTGTTGGGGATTTTACGATACAAGGCGAATTTGATGGCGATTGTGATGAAGATAATGTTGCACTTCCGACTTCAAGGATCTATGGAATAGATTCTTTCAGACAATAGTTCAACCCACCAGGCACAAATGGGTTATCGAACTATCGACTTTCAGGATTCAATGAAGCCCTATAACAGCGTAATCGGATTCAAAGTTTGTACGACTTTGATCCGACCAAGAAACACTTTAGAACGGTTTCTGATGATGCAATATGTAGAGAAAGAGATGAAGAGAAGAAGAAGAAACAAATCTGCAATGATCCAGCGGTTGCAACACCTTCAGATTTACAAAATATAGAATAATTGGAAGTGCAGCGATTAGCAACAATTGCTTAGCGTTGCAGATTTGTGCAAGAGGAAGAAGAAGAGCGTTGGAAAAAACTACCGCAACATTTTTGGGCGTTGCTATTTATAGACGTGAAGAGATGTCTATTCGTGAAGGGTTGCATCCCTTCGTAACGGTTCAAAACCGTCGCTAAATGGTCATACCGTTTGAATTTGAAACGTCTGTTCATTTTGCAACGTTCAGGAAAACGTTAAAAAATTCCCGCCCTTATTCAAATTTCGGTTCTAGGTCCTTAATGGGATGAAATTTGGCCCATTATTGTTTACATATGATCCAAAAATATTTTCGGATTCGAACCCGTACCCAACCCGGTTCGGTGGGACGGACGGCGGCGGCGTGCGTGTGGTGTTACATGACTTCTCTTCTCACAACAAAGCAAACATGTGGGAGCCCCAAGGCCCCAACATCCACTTGAGAGAATTATACTTATACAAGATTTTTATATAGAACTCTAGAATGTGGGACTAAATGTTCTTTCTTCTTTTCTTCTTCTTTCTTTTCTTCTTCTCTTCCAAATCAAAACCCAAACCCCAAAGCTTTTGAAAATTTTACAACAGGTTGCGTGGTGATTTGGGTGTTTTGTTTGGTGTGTGACAGGGGCAAGTAGGCGAAGTGAATTTTGCAGTTTCGGGTTGTGGCTGCTGGGAGGAAGATATGGCGATGGGGTATCGACTTTGGTTGTTCGAATCGCAACAAGCGATGGAGTTGGCAGGGGTATGGAGATTTAAGGCAATTTTTTTTGGTGTGTCAGAGCTGTCGTGAATGGTAGAAATTAGAGGTTTTGTGATGATTAGTTGTTATACCGTTTTGTAGAGATACGGTATGATGATGGTGGTTGAGTGAGGAATTGCAGAGGAGAGGTTGATGCTACAGGTTGCGGTGAAGTATATGCAGTGGGGATGGATATGTTCTATGTGTTGTATGTGAGTAGGAAGGAGGTGATGTGATGTAGTGTTTGTAGGCAATTGAGTGGTGGTGTTCTACGTGAATTGGAGGCTATGGAGCAGATGAGTGCGGTTATGCAGTAGGGTTTTGGGTTGGAGTTTACTGAAGAGGATGCGGTTGTATTGTATGAGGCAGAGGTGGTCGCTGGTTGACATGAATTGGGTGATTGATGTCGAATTGAAGGAGGTAGGCGTTCACGGTCGAGGTGCGATTGGTGATTAAGGCTATTGCGGTGATGGTGGTTGCGGAAGTGAAGTGGCACTGTTAGTGTGATGGTGGTCAGAGAGGTGATGAGGCTATTGTGGTAACTACCGCAGTGGTTGTGGAAGATGGGTAGTTCTTCTGTGACAGTAGGAGAATGTGTCTTGTATGTCGAGTTGTGTTGTGGCTTGAAGAGTTTGGAATGGTAGAACTGTAGACTGCAGGGAGGAGTGTGGTTTCGGGGTTCGACTTGATTTCTGAGGTGATGAAGTGTGCTATGTTGCAGGAGAATGGAAATGCTATGACGGATGCAAGTTTATATCTGAAGTAGAGGAGTTAACTGAGGAGAGGGCAGTTGGTCAGGGTTTTAGAAGTCAGTTTATGTAATTGCTGCTGCTGTTTTCTAGAGTGCAATGCTGTCGATTTCGGAGGAGTTGAGATGGCACATCACTGTATGTCGTTATGTGCTGCTATGGGTTGTTTGTATTTGGTAACAGAGAGTGTGTGGTGGGGTTGTTGAATGAAGATGGTGATAGGGATTTATGGTGCAGAGTTGTTGCTGTAATCAGTGTGTCTGGTTTGACAGAAGTGGTAGTGTAGGGGTTGTGGTGGCTGGAAATGCATTGGAGAGGGATGAGTAGTGGCTGAAAGGCCAAGGTTATGATTGATGGTATTTGTTGTTGAAGAGGGTGGTTGAAGTTTTGTGTAGAGGTGAATGAAAGGAGATGGTAGGATATGTATGTAACAGTGGTAGTGCACAGAAACTGTTGCACAGGGGTGATGATCCAGAAAATGCAAAGTTTTGATTATGTAAAATGTAGTAGTTTGTATTAAAAAAATGTAAATGAAAAGGGACAATAATAAAAAAATTGTTTGAAATTTAGTTTGTCTCTTTTTTTTAAATGTTAAGTGCAAATGAAAATGAAACTAGAAAAGCAAACAATTACAAACAAATTCCAAACAAAAATAACTCAAACACACTACTATTTTTTTTAACACACTCAACACACAAACAAACACACAATAAAAATCAAACGAAAATAATTCAAAGAATAGAAAATAAAATCAAAGCAACTCCCTGGCAACGGCGCCAAAAACTTGTTCGGACGGCTAAATTTCTGTCGGTTTAGAAAACAGTCGAACGAATTTAGAAATAAATGTTACCGCAAGCGCACGGCGTACACTTGTAGTACGTGGCGAGTACGGGTCGATCCGTAGGGAATTTGTTGATTTTAAAAAATTTATTCAATCAAATTATACCAAAGTCGAGCGAAAGTTAGCTAACTAAAAGAAAGTAAAAACAAACTAAAACAAAGAAGAATAAAGAGATGAGATTAAAGAGCAATTTACAGGCAAATCCCCTCTCTTGATCACATAAATCAACATAATGACGTTATGATCTCTTTTTGGTCATTTCTGAGTTTAGTTGATGCATTTATCATAAGCATGGCCTAATTGTGTTATTGATCAACGCATTTAAACCATCAAACTTTAATGTACCCTCTAACCCACTTACTAACTTCAATGCAAATGATATGAAATCAAAAGTAGAATATATTTTAAGCATGGCTTATTAATAATTGATTTGGAAACATAAACCATCAAATTTTGATTCTAAATCAACTTCCATTACCATGATCATATGTAGATGAAAAGGTAATCAGTGATTCATATGACTAAGCATAGCCTATTATTTTGAACAACATAAGCTATCAAACTCAATATTGAACAAAAAATCACACAAAAATCTAACTTTCCATTAAGCACAAAAGAGATATAAATGAGAAATTATGTTGCATCTACATGATTCAAGAGAGCTTCATTACCCCTAAATTGAAGGGATTAGCCTCTCATTTGTGTTATCATATCAACACAAGTAGAAAGCATCATGAAATAAACAAAAACAAAAAGAAGAGGAAAATGAAAGCTAATGGAATGGAGAACTAATCTAATTGCATAAAAGAAAATCTACACTACTTGCATAAATAAACAATCTACACTACAACATGAAAGAAAAAAAAATCAAGAAAAGAAAAAAAACATGTATTAAATTGCATAAAGAAAAAAGAAATTACATAAGAGAAGAAATGGCTAAGTAGCCATGAAAAGAAAGAGAGCTTTGATTTATTTTTTAAGCTAAAACTCACTAACTTAGAGGAAGGAAGGTTACATGAAACATAAGGGGTTATTTATACAAGTATGAAACCCTAATCCATAATTTGGGGAATGCCCAAACCACCCTTGAGAAAATGTGAAGACCAAGTAATCGTTAGCTTCTACTAATCATTATTTAAGTGCACATGAAGCCATAAACTCCATAACCATGTGCATTAGCCTCTAATTTTTTCATTAAGATAGGTGGGTAGGTGGGGTCCTCCATGATCTTCACTTTGAATTATTTCCATCTTCATTCCTTTATGTTCTTTTTGTGCATGCATATCTTCTTCATGAAACAACTTGTAATTGAAATCAAATTCCTACAAAATAGTATGAAAATTTCTAATTAAATTTTCTCCGACTAATTTATGCACAAAATTGACTATTTTGCCCTTGGATGAAGATGAATATGTGACAATTTGGAATTGACATGGATTTTGGTTAAAACAAGCTAAAATACCCAATATGCTCATTTATTCAATTTAAATAGATTAAAAGTGGTGGTAAAAATATGCACATTTACGTGCACATCAACCAATTGATATATAGATAATATTATATCACCCAAACAATCATTAATTAACAGAAAATAAATTTATTCACTTATATAAAATATCAGTGAGTCGGAAAGAGTGAGTTATACTCATTTTGGTTCCAATAGACGTTACACGTTTTACTCCGAATAAAATTAAATGAGCATTTAATTTTACCCAAAATTTTCACTAGCTTCAATCAACTCCAAACTAGCTCTAGAATGCAATCCTCGTCAATATGAACTCGATACAACTTGTTTCTTAAAAATCAGACCTCGTATGAAGAAGTTACGCTACTTTAAAGTTTACACAATTTTTTATATAATAATTTACAACAATTTTCTTAAACCTTTTAACCACGACCATATCTTCCTGGATCTATAGATCTGAGCCGCTCGTTTTTTCTTCCTTCCCCGTTCAAGCTTCATTTGCAACCGAGAACCCAAAATGCATACTCAATCTTCGAACGCCGCACCTCAAATCGACGATTAGTCGATGTTCCACAACCACCATTCGAAAGCTCGAGCTCCGTCGCACCTACAACCAAAACCACATTGAACTCGGTCCCCTTATCATCTCGAAAATTGTGCTTGAACGCATGACCTATACCCTCGAATTGCCGTTGATCCAACTTGTTACAACCGATCACAGCCATTGGATACGAAGATCTCGCGATCCTATACAACTTTCATTTACAAATCGAAGGCTAAAAGTGTTTGGATCGAGAGATAATCAAGAAGGAAAGAAACGAAATTGTGGCCAATAATGAAAACATGGCAGCTAGGGCTTGGGACATTAGGGTTTTTGCAAAATGGAATTTATGATGTCCTTTTATAGAAAATTTAAACGACACTATTCATCCAAAAAAATTTCAAACTCCAATCGAAGCGTGCCTCCTAGCGTTTATAATGTTTTACCTCTATTCCAAGCACAATGGAATATATATTGAGAGCTAATTCCATCTTATTCGAAAGATAGGTTTTCGAATTGAATTATTTAAATTTAAATTTACTTAAACAAATTTCTATGAATTTCAGCTTGCCACGACTAAAGCGTAAGTCCGATTGATACAAAATTTGAAATCCTACAATAATATAACATTACAAATCCAATGAAACTAGTTTCGTCAAAATCCAAGACTGTGTGAAAAATGACTATTTTTACATGTTAAATAAATATCAAAATATTCAATTTCAATAAATTAATTTTTAATTCAATTTCAAAAGTTCTCTAACATCATTCTAATTTAAATAGAATTTAATTCAACTTTATAAATCATTTTTAATTCATATTAAATTCAAATTTTAATTATTTCTACAATTTCAAGTATTAAATTAATAATTTAATTGTCCAATTAAACATTATATTTGAAATATAAGTTATTTAGCTTATAAAATTTACTTTTGAATATTTAAAATCAATTAAATATACAAATTTCAAATGACTAAAATTCTGGGTCATTAGATTAGTCGACTATCGAATTGAGTAAAATATGACTTAAGAAGTTATGGAAAGCTATGAGATATCATACCAATAACAACCTCCAGGAGGAATATTGGTATGAAACGTCTCTACCTTTCGCTTACTTCTGAGAGAATCGGGATTGATTTAACCGAAAAATTCATCGATTGGTTTTGAAGAGACCGAGATGGGTAAATGTTCTACTTATCGAATGCCATTTCAAAACAAGTACATGATCTATGTTCTGGAAGCGGTGGTGAAGTGGAATGTTATAGAGTTGAACTATCCATCCTAAGGTTAAGTCAAAAGAAAGGGTCAGCGTTAACAATTTGAACGATGTTATCTTGTAGGACTGTCTATGTTGAGGAGCACTCCAAGGGAGAGGAAAACATTAGCATTCGTCAAAAGACTTATGTGGGGAAATCTATATGAAAGATCAATATATGTTCAAGATGCTGGGATCCATGTAGTGATTCGTGATTTGTTCGACTTAAGGGAATTCATTTTGGGAATTCGTAATTCGTCAAGATGATGGAATCCATTTAGGGATTCATGTTCTATTCAAGTGATAAAGACTTTTAAAGATGTCAAATGTAACATCAACATTAGAAATGGCAAAAGATACAGTTGGATGCATGACCTGGGGTTTAGCGACCCATGTCAGGATGTTATCAACTCCATTTCTTGAGATATTTATCGATTGTTGGCAACGGGAGTTGATGATATTTGGTTCATGTTGTTTATGTTTATGTTCGGACGTTGGGATTCTTGTGTTTACCTTATGGTATATTTTATCAAGAGATATACAATGTTCGGAAGGTAGTTTCTTATCCTTGTGCTTGGATTTCAAATTCGACTTCCTCGAAGAGATCTCCGTGGAAAATCTAGCATGCGAACGTTCCTTACCAATTTTGTTTGTACCTTTACTATGCTAGAATGTAACCAGTGTAACCATTTCGGCTATGATTAATATTAATTTTGAACTTTAGTCGTTATTATAATATCATTAGATTCTCTTTTAACGATACAGTTATCGTAAGGTGAAAACCTATTCATGTTTATCTGCGGCATGGTCTTATAATATACCCTTATTTTGAAGGGTTTTATAGATATAACAATCCATATGTTCTTGTGTTTCTCACGTTTGTTTACTGGACTGATCCAGGTGTTATTTTCTTTTAATGTTCGGGTCAACCCCGTGTATGTTTCCATATTTATCTTTGGATGCTTTGGAGATTCTGGAGAAGAGTTGGAGTTCTACTTACCATAATATTTTTTTGCTATACTACTTTATGTATGTCATCAGCATTTGTTAGAAAAATTTTTTATAATTGTTAGGGCTGATTAATATAACTCTAGAAAACTTTGTATCTTAGGATGACAATTCATACCGTCTTTTGATATTCTATATGATTGTTCCGTTTTGAGATTCTAATATTGTGTTCCTTCTTCCTTGTTCCATCTCCTTTTCTTTTTATTTTACCCTAACAAATCATCTTTTCGGTCCTTGGTTGCTTGGCACATGAATACCATGGATGTTAAATATCGACATCTGAGGGTCGAAATGGTGAGTCATTACATCATCAATCATTAACAAACAAATGTCATACTCATCCTTACCACGACCACTAGCTTTTCCATCAATTTTATATTATGACATGATAGATGGTAAACTTTATATTTAGGGTTTGGCACTGATTTAAGGGTAGTGTTACTTCCTACTTTGTCTCAACAACATTCTTAACTTTAAGAATAGCAAGAGTTCCTTCAATAGTTAGTGCTATGTGTAAGACTAAATAATTTTAATAAACGAATCAATCTTTTAAAATATTTGACTCACACTTGTGCTTAATTGTCATGTCACAAATTTTTGTAAAACACTTTAAAACTACTCTTTAAAATATTCTTTTAAAGCACAAATTATACTTGTAAGTGTATTAAAAGATGGGTAAAAAATGTCATTAAAACATCGTTTGCTATAAACCCAAACAATTTATATTTAGCTTTAATTTTAAATATTCCTTTTTGAAGGTTTTCTTATTTATAAACTATCATTTATAACTTAAAATAACATATATTATCCCAAAAGATAATAAATCAATTTAAATACTTTATAAATTTAAAACAATGTTGATCATCCTAAAAGATAGTTAATATAACTCTTTTAAAAATTTAAAACAAAATTAATTATTCCAAAAGAAAATTAATCCAATTTATAATATTTTTTATAGATCTTAAAACAACATTAATTATCTCGAAGAAAAATAAATTAAATTTATAATATTTTTATAATTTTAAAACAACATTAATTATCTCGAAAGAAAATAAATGAAATTTATAATATTTTCGAAAGATTAAAACAATATTAATTATCCTGAAAGATAATTAATCAAATTTGTAATTCCTTTTATAAATTTAAACCACATGTAACAACCCAAAAATTCTAACAAGTATTTTATTCTTTTATTTATAAACTTTGGGGTTTTAATTTAAAAAAAAGTTGAATTTTTTTTAATTTAATTATAAATAGTCACCAAAATTTTATTAATATAAGCCAATTCTATAATTCTTATTTTTGGTTAAAGTTTAACATTTATTGGAATTTAAATCTTTTAAATTCTAACTTCCAAATCTTTTTACTTAACTGAATATATTGGTAACAACATTTTATTTCCACTTTTGTTCTTTTAAAAATTGGTTATACACCTTTAAATCAAGTAATTAATATTCCGTAAAAGAAAAAAAACTTTATGCATATATGCATTTGTTTCTTAATTAATTGATTAATAAATAAAATTTTAAATTGAATAATAT
The DNA here is from genome assembly GCA_030765085.1 of Allium cepa. NCBI lineage: Eukaryota > Viridiplantae > Streptophyta > Magnoliopsida > Asparagales > Amaryllidaceae > Allium > Allium cepa. The sequence continues at coordinate 507,185,749 of CM060944.1, read as the reverse complement.
ATAGGAAATAAATTTTACGTTTTCTTTTTTACGTATATACATCTGTTATGTGTTAAATGTTAAGTAAATCAAACCAATGTAAACAAATCAAAAGTTAATTAAGTAATAAATTCTAAAGTTAATAGAGTGTAAATAGGCTATTTAAAATACACATTTTAATTTGTACGTCATATCCGTTTTGATTTATTTAGTTAGTAGATAAATGGTACGTAGCTAATGAATATTCTTTAAAACATATATTTTACTAAAAATAGGTAGAGAATAAATAAGTAACGTATAAATTTTGATACGTTACTTTTGTTATAAATTTAACGTATATTGTACTAACTATATAAGAAATAAATAAATAAGAAACGAATAGTTTCTAATCACGTTACTTTTGTTAATTATTTGAGCATACGTTTCAATTAAAATTCTGCATCTATTACACGCTCATAAATTTCATACCTTAGCTACTGGAAAAAAATCAGTAGCCGCGATTTTTGGAAGAAAATTTTTGACTGCTACTTCTAAAACTGCTCATATTTAATTTGATACGTTTCATTTTTATTTGTTCCGTTCTTTTCCCTGTTGCTTTCGGAAAGAAATATACGTTGCCTTCTTTGTGTATTATTCCACCTGCTTAATTTTCACGTGCATTTCTATTATTTCTCTTTTCTCTTTGCTGAAGCATTTATTTTGACTCTTCAATCTCCTTCCGTTTAAAATCAAATTTCAAAAGTTCCTGTCCAATCAAATTTATTGCTTTAATAATCTTTCCTGAATCAATGCTTCTAACCGTTGCTATTTCATTGCTGCAAATTATTCATTACTTTACATTTATATCAGTACCTTTAATTGTGACAGTTAATTTCCCTTCGGTTTTAAATTTTGAAATGTGCTGCACACGCATATCAATTGCACAATTATCTGCGTCAATCAAGTGTTTGTGTTACTTCTCATTTATTTTATTGCCAACAGTACAAATACAAACGGTCATCTAGCTTTATTACTCCATTTATCTTTTGTTCTGCACAATCACTTGAAGAAACGTATAACGTACGTACGTTTTTCCTTTTATCATTATTTGATTTGGCTGCAGCTCATATTTATTTGCGTGTATAAATCAACGTGAATATTTATTGCCTAAAATCCTCACCTGCTACTTTATATTTATTATTTATGTGATACGTTTCCTAATTTGTGCCCATTCGTTTTTCCTACATTACTTATTTTAACCGATGAAGCATTTTTAACCTTTTGACAGTTCGGTTTTTCCACTCTACCCATTTTATATATTTCTTTTCTTCCCCCTCTCCCTGTTCTCTGCTTTCACTATAAATTTTCCAAATCCACCTTCATATTTTCACTCGGCAAGGAAAAAATTTTTATAAAAATAAAAGCATCGCTGCTTCATCTTTTGCCACCTGGATCTCGTTGCCTTCGCCAATTCCAGAACAAGCCTTCTACTTCCATCCCCTTCATCCAACAGCATCCCCGCGCTCTCCCGCACCTCCGCCTTGTGGCAGCACCCATGCTCGGCTTCCCCCTCATTTATATACTTATATAAGTAAGTAAGTTGTTTTAAAACTTATTTTGGGTTAATCTGCAGTTTTGATATCAAGATTAGCATGCTTTTTATATACATAATACATATAGGTTAGTTTAATGTGTTTGTTGTTATACAAAAAGATATGTATATGGTTTTGGTTGATATATTTTGAAATAAGGCTGTACTAGTATGGGTTGGCATGTGATATATAATGTGATATAAACTTTGGAGACAACAAATATATGGCCTGCAAATTTATTCATATGTATATTATGTCATAGTATAATTCATTTTATCAAATCTTTTTATATGGTGTTATAAATTTCTCCTTCTTCTTTTTTTGTATGATGCATGGGTTACATATAATAGTATAGTATATTATATCATGGTATATTTTATCGCTGTGTTTATGGTTTTAAAGTACATATATATAATTTACTGTATGTATATTTTAGTTTTGGATCAAAATACGTTAGTATATATGGATATAACTCAGAGCTTTCTATTTTGTGTTAATATATGTACAAACTTATATTTTGTTTTGCGTGTGAGCTCTATCTGTTATATATATAAAGGTAGTATATATATTCTATTTTCGTTTATATGAATACTTTGTTTTCTGATTATATATATACGTTTTAATACAATATATATAAACTTATATAAATTTTAAATATGTTTGTTATACAAATTTTACCAGTCATGCATATATTAATTATGTTATAGTATGTTATATTAAAATTGGTTATAGTTTTATATAAGTTATGTGTTTAAGTAGATATATACAATAGTTTTGATCTTTATTATACATTAATGTTTTGATTCTTTAATAAATATATGTATATATTTGGGAGCAGTAGTCATTTGTCGTGTAAAGAAATTTGTGTAAAATTTTGTTTTATTTGAGTTAGCGAGAAGTTTTATAAACATTGGTTTAAATAGAAAATAGATGTAGATGTACCCAGTATATATAGGTTAGTGTATATGAATTTTTAAAACATGTTAGCATTTGTTTATTTTTGTTTTGAAAAAAAAATGAGTTGCGTCATTGTTTAAGCTGTACCGATACCTATTGCTTTATATATACAAATTTATGTACGTCGTATAATATGTTGACAAAACTTATATAATGCATATGTTTATATGGAGGCGGATGGATTGTGTACATGCTTATAATAGTTTATTTGTTTATGCTTTGTTTATGTAAATGATATTAAGTTCTGTGATATATGTTAGTGTTGTAACTCATTGTTAAAGGTAAATATATAGTTATTTTGTTTTGATCGGCTATTTTAAGTATTATATATATTTGGTTTGTTTTAAAACAGCATCTTATTTTTTTAGGCGTCGGCATGAATTTTTTTGGGTCTGCATATGTTATACTTGTTAAGTTGTCATATTCTAAGATATGTATAAAGTATATAGAGTTATGATGGATTTAAGCATATTTTTAAGTACGCTTAAAAGCTTGTATATAAAATGAGTACTGAATTTAGGTAAATGTAGGTGTTTGAGATAAATTGCGTTTTATTCTAAACCAATGGATTTTGAAATGTATGTATATATATTTGTAATATGTGTTTAAGAAATTGTTGTAGGAAATAGTTTAAGTATAATAAAAAAATCTTTGATTTTTAATGCTTGAGTTAAGAATGATGATTTAGAAATTTTTATATTATTTTGATTTTTGTCTTAAATTAGAATACTGAATATGTATTAATAATATGTCTATTTTCAATTTACGTCAAACTTATCCTAATCGTTCCATTGGTTCCTCATTATCAATTATCCGTCATGCCTGTTTTCTTTATCGAATCATATCCATCTAGCGTTGCTTTGGAATTCGTAGCTCGTTTCCTTGTCAAATTTCTCTAGCCTCGAAAGGTAAGTAATCACTCACGATTAACGTTCTTATATTTATTAAAGTTAATTTCAATTGAAACAACAATGGAAATATGCTGTTGTAGTTATTTAAATAGTCATCTATGCTATTATCTATAACCGTTCACTTATGGGATATGACACTATATCTTGTTGTTTATATTATATTGTTATTGATGATATATGCCTGTTATTATTATTTTTCATATCTGTTATCACTCTGCAAGTTCTCTGTTAGTATAGAATTCACTATGGGTTGAAATGATACATAGCCGAACGGACTTTAGAATAGGAGAAAATCATTATGGGTTGAAATGATAGACCCAAGCGATTTTCATTGAATTGAATTCGGGATAATGGGTTGAAATGATATCCACCAGTATATATTTAGTGTACGGATTGAAATGATAAATATCCGTATCACTTGACCATAGGATAGGAAATATATACAGACACCGTTGGTCTGTATATAAATATTTTGAAAAAAATTCTATGGTTTTAAAAAGAAATATAAGGTTTTAATAAATACTGATTCTTAAATATTATATATAAATGGAAATATAATATATAGATTTAATAATAATATTTAATTAAATGGAGATGGATTTAATAATTATAATATGCTCAAGTACTTATTTAAATTTATAGATTTTGGTAATAATTTGAATAAGTTAATGCTGGAAAGATAAATTTAAATGTATTTGAAATTGTATGTAATTAAGGATTTTAGTTATTAAACATCGATTTGGAACTAGTGAGATTGAAATTTAAAGATATGATTTTAACTGGATTTTTGGATTTAAGCGACTTAATGAATATTCCATGTTAAAATAAACTAAAGGAGATACTTAGTAAGATGTAATTTAAGGTTACTTAAATGATATTGAATTTTAATGAGGGAATATTTCAAATAATAATGAAGTTAAATCAGGATATATGAAACTATTAAATGCAGCTTTGAAAATGTGAATATTAAAGCTTTGAAATATATTGGAATTTAAATGGTTTATTTTGAGATGTATATCGGCATTGGAAATCGATAAAATTTGCAAATTGTTTATTAGAAACTGAATTGAATTGAAATTTGTTGAATTGAGATTTAGTTAAATTTTAATTTGGAAATTGAGTTGATTTGAATCGTAAATTTGAAATGATAAAATTTGGATATATATATATAATGGAAATGACACTCTGGTTTTGAAGTATAAATTAATTTGAAATGACCACGGTGTATATTGTATATTTCTACATTTGTCGTTACTTCCATGGATCCTTAGAGGTTGGTTATCCCAAACATCCTTTGAGTTACCTGTATTTCAGTTGTTATTTCACTGGAGTTGGACTTATGGTATAAGAATGTTAATCCTGACTCGAGTGTTTTGTGTTTTGCTTTACGCTCGGGTCAGACTGTGTGATACAGCATTTGAGACTCACCTTTTGGAGTTTGGAGCTTCGTTTGGAGATCCAACTATCGATTCAGCTTTCAGCTTTTCCAGTTGATTGGTTCAGAGAAGTCATCTGTTCGTACTGGAGACTTCACTGCATTTGAGATATTCTGTTGTATATTATTTCTAACTCTGATGTATATAGTAGCTTCATGAACTACTATTCTCTATTTATTCCGCTGCGTGTTATTGTACTACTCTGTATCTGTGATTGATTTATTTACTGCATATGCTGAGTTTTGCCAAATTTAAATTAACAATATGATATTTTGAGCAATTCAAGTCCGACATGTGCGGATGCGAATGGTTGAAAATACCAGGTCGTCATAGTTGGTATCAGAGCTTTGGCTCTAAGAAAATTTAGCATGTATGGTAAATTTAATTACGAAATCACTTTCGTTCGAGCTTGAACTCCTTTCTCTTGATTGGTAGTTCCTTTGAATTTTGCCTCGGTTCCAAAATTCATTCTGGTCTCTCCCTATTTATATTCGTTTGATTCTGGAGTATTCCATAACTCCACTGAATGAATTGTAAAAGGGGTGAAACTCCTTTACAATTGGCATTGATTCACCGAAGTTTTATATGCCCCTCGGTTTAGATGCTGCTATCTTTTGTTATGCCGAATTCTATCTCTAGTGATCGAATGTCGATTTGCCTTAGAATTTTGCATCGATCTTATTTTGAATTCACGGTTGACCGGTTAAGATCGCCCGCGATTGGTATAAGCGTGTCCATCTTCTAGTTTGAAATTTGATTATCTCATCTTCGTCGAGCCTATCTTTGAATCAAGATTCTATTGATTGGAGTTCCTCTAATTTAAATCTCTATCTTTGTTTTGAAATCCATTCTGGAATCATCCTTTGAAAATCGAGTTTGTTTGCATTTTTGAAATTGTTTTATATACCAAAATTATTATTTTGATAACTATGATTTTATTATATATATAAAAGTTTCGAAAGGATTTGAAATTTTGAAGATTTTATAAAAATGGATTTCTATAAAAATAATCTATAACTGAAGGGTTTTAATTTGAAATTCGAGGGATTGAATTCCGGTGTTTTGAAATTGGTATTAAGATTTTGGAAAATATATAATAGTAGGATTTAAAAGTATTCTCCGAATAAGAAATGTTTCAAATGGATTCAAATGAATTCCAATGAATTTCGAAGAAATCACAAAGAAGTTTTCAAGAAAATAGAAGTCCAGAACTCACTTGTGTCGCTGGAAAATAATTTCGGTGATGAGTGCACGCATCATCGACATTGATTTTCGAGTTTCAGAGTGGGGGAGAGGCCACTTTGGTAGCTTTGCTATGCGAGTGATTTTATTAAACCAATTTTGATTTCAAATTCCAAAGTATGATTTGATATTCGAAGGATATATGTATATATATTTGAAATGATTTGAAATGAACCGGTGTTCCGTCCTCGGATTTCGAATTTGATTTAGTATAACCCTATCTATTAAATTGATTTATTGATTTGTTACTGATTTCCAACTCTTGGATTTGAATTTTGATTTCATCGACTATTTTGAATGTTCGAACACTTCCAAATCGAGGTTTAATTTTTCAAAGCTAAGTAATTTCGAAGAGTATAATGTATTTGATAAGTATATAAAATTAGTTTTGTATGTTTGAATATGATTTAAATAAGTTTGAAACTTCTTTGTTAAGTAAATGAATAAGACTATTTTGAATTATACTAGTATGAAATACAGATTTTAATGTTTTGAATAAAGTATATATATAGAATAATAATCTTTCCAATGGTAAATTGGATTTTTTTTCATACAAAAATAAATAGTTTAAAGGTTTTAAAGGGATAATTATAAATTTGGAAACCATTTTGAGTATAATTGATTTGAGAAAAATACTTGGTTTTGAAATTAGATTGGAATTAAAACCAGTACTTATATGGTGATTTTGGAAATGAATTTGTTTGACTTGAGATATTTAATTTGGAAGAAAATTTGATGAAATCATATATGATTTTGAAACTGAATTGATATTGAAACGATTTGAAATTGAGAACCTTATATTATTAAGTACTTGATTTGGGAGTAGTCGAACTAATATAAAATGGATTTGTATAAGTATGAAGTTGATTTGAAAACTACTGATTTGAGAGGTACTCAATTTGGAAAGAGAAATCTTATATAATCGAAGTATATATAAGAGTGATTTGATATACTATTGATTTTGGAAAGTATACGATTTGAAAATGAAAGCCTATATAATGGACTTTATATAAGTTTGATAATTGAAAGTGATTTAAAAAGGTACTATATGATACATATTTTCGAAGTAATGATATGGAAAGTGCCTTCTGCTTGATATCCGCTTTGTGGCCACATTGTGGATTCATTCTATCGATGTTTTACTCTCTGATTTTGGTTTTCCGGATGTGATACTCGAGTGTCCCACCATGGCGTAACCCACGGTCATTTTTTTGGGTAGCGTAATCCATAAGGCAGAGATTGCTTAAAGGATATGAATGTTTTCTGAAGGATCCAGACGTAACCATTGTTATGTATCTTGCGGTCTATCGGTTTTGTTGTCGTGGCGTAATCCGTAAGGCAGAGATTGCTTAAAGGATATGGATGTTTCCTGGAGGATCCAGGCGTAACCATTGTTATGTATCCTGTGGTCCATGAGTTTTGTTTATCATGGCGTAATTCGCAAGGCAGTGAATGCTTAAAGGATATGGATGTTTCCTGGGGGATCCAGGCGTAACCATTGTTATGTATCCTGCGATCCAGGTGATTTTTTTTTTGGATTGTACTTTCCATATATGTTTTTAAAAGTTTTCAGTATTTTCACTAGGTGTTGAAACAGGTCTACTAAGTACTTGAAGAATTCTAGCTTTACGCCTGATCAACGCATGGCCAGAGTCTACCAGAACGAGGATAAACTTGTTGAAACATCGAGTTATAAAAGTATTTTCGAAAGAAAATTTTGTTTCGATATAAAGGTATTTTATTATAAAAGTATTTTTCAACAAAGAAATTTTGTATTCATATTGAAGTTGAGACTCTTATGGTTTGAAATTTACAATTCGTGCCCGATACTATTCTTTTGGATCTACCTTATCTTCTTAGCTTATTTATTCACCTATATTCTATTTCCTGAATCTACCTTCCTTTCCTTTTTTGAATATAATCTTTAAAATATTGTTTATTTATATACTACATGGTTTAATAGTAAAATTTTTAGTGTTTTATATAAATAATTGATCTCATAAATAATTGAATGGATTTAATAAAATGAGTTTAACCAAACTATTAAATATTAATTAATAAAAAAATTATATGGTTTTAAATATATTGTTAATTTGTTTTCCAAAGTCTAATTTTTCATCTGGTTGTTTCTATTCTCCTACTTTGTTCCTTTTCGAGGACGAAAAGTTCTAAGTGGGGAAGAGTGTAACAACCCAAAAATTCTAACAAGTATTTTATTCTTTTATTTATAAACTTTAGGGTTTTAATTTAAAAAAAACTTGAATTTTTTTAATTTAATTATAAATAGTCACCAAAATTTTATTAATATAAGCCAATTCTATAATTCTTATTTTTGGTTAAAGTTTAACATTTATTGGAATTTAAATCTTTTAAATTCTAACTTCCAAATCTTTTTACTTAACTGAATATATTGGTAACAACATTTTATTTCCACTTTTGTTCTTTTAAAAATTGGTTATACATCTTTAAATCAAGTAATTAATATTCTGTAAAAAAAAATAAACTTTATGCGTATACACATTTGTTTCCTAGTAAATTGATTAATAAATAAAATTTTAAATTGAATAATATATAGGAAATAAATTTTACGTTTTCTTTTTTACGTATATACATCTTTTATGTGTTAAATGTTAAGTAAATCAAACCAATGTAAACAAATCAAAAGTTAATTAAGTAATAAGTTTTAAAGTTAATAGAGTGTAAATAGGCTATTTAAAATACACGTTTTAATTTGTACGCTACATCCGTTTTGATTTATTTAGTTAGCATATAAATGGTACGTAGCTAATGAATATTCTTTAAAACGTATATTTTACTAAAAATAGGTAGAGAATAAATAAGTAACGTATAAATTTAGATACGTTACTTTTGCTATAAATTTAGCGTATATTGTACTAACTATATAAGAAATAAATAAATAAGAAACGAATAGTTTCTAATCACGTTACTTTTGTTAATTATTTGAGCGTACGTTTCAATTAAAATTCTGCATCTATTACACGCTCATAAATTTCATACCTTAGCTACTGAAAACAAATTAATAGACGCGATTTTTGGAAGAAATTTTTTGACCGTTGCTTCTAAAACTGCTCATATTTAATTTGACACGTTTCATTTTTATTTGTTCCGTTCTTTTCCCTGTTGCTTTCGGAAAGAAATATGTGTTGCCTTCTTTGTGTATTATTCCACCTGCTTAATTTTCGTGCGTGTTTCTATTATTTCTCTTACTTGAAGCATTTATTTTGACTCTTCAATCTCCTTCCGTTTAAAAAAAAATTCAAAAGTTCATGTCCAATCAAATTTATTGCTTTAATAATCTTTCCTGAATCAATGCTTCTAACCGTTGCTATTTCATTGCAGCAAATTATTCATTACTTTACATTTATATCAGTACCTTTAATTGTGACAGTTAATTTCCCTTCGGTTTTAAATTTTGAAACGTGTTGTACACGCATATCAATTGCTTAATTATCTACGTCAATCAAGTGTTTGTGTTACTTCTCATTTATTTTATTGCCAACAGTACAAATTCGAATGGTCATCTAGCTTTATTATTCCCTTTATCTTTTGTTCTGCACAATTACTTGAAGAAACGTATAACGTACGTACGTTTTTCTTTTTTTTCATTATTTGATTTGGCTGCAGCTCATATTTATTTGCGTGTATAAATCAACGTGAATATTTATTGCCTAAAATCCTCACCTGCTACTTTATATTTATTATTTATGTGATACGTTTCCCAATTTGTGCCTATTCGTTTTTCCTACATTACTTGTTTTAACCGCTGAAACATTTTTAACCTTTTGACAGTTCAGTTTTTCCACTCTAACCATTTTATATATTTCTTTTCTTCCCCCTCTCCCTGTTCTCTGCTTTCACTATAAATTTTCCAAATCCACCTTCATATTTTCACTCGGCAAGGAAAAAAAAATTTGTTAAAAATAAAAGCATCGCTGCTTCATCCTTTGCCACCTGGATCTCGTTGCCTTCGCCAATTCCAGAACAAGCCTTCTGCTTCCATCCCCTTCATCCAACAGCATCCCCACGCTCTCCCGCACCTCCGTCTTGTGGCAGCACCATGCTCGGCTTCCCCCTCATTTATATACTTATATAAGTAAGTAAGTTGTTTTAAAACTTATTTTGGGTTAATCTGCAGTTTTGATATCAAGGTTAGCATGCTTTTGTTATATACATAATACATATAGGTTAGTTTAATGTGTTTACTTTTATACAAAAAGATATGTATATGGTTTTGGTTGATATATTTTGAAATAAGGCTGTACTAGTATGGGTTAGCATGTGATGTATAATATGATATAACTTTGGAGACAGCAAATATATGACCTGAAAATTTATTCATATGTATATTATGTTATAGTATATTTCATTTTATCAAATATTTTTATATGGTGTTGTAAGTTGCTTCTTTTTTTTTGTATGATGCATGTGTTACATATAATAGTATAGTATATTATATCATAGGATATTTTATCACTGTGTTTATGGTTTTAAAGTACATATATATAATTTACTGTATGCATATGTTAATTTTGGATCAAAATACATTAGTATATATGGATATACTCAGAGCTTTCTATTTTGTGTTAATATATGTACAAACTTATATCTTTTTTTGCGTGTGAGTTCTATCTGTTATATATATAAAGGTTGTATATATTCTATTTTCGTTTATATGTATAGTTTGCTTTCTGATTACATATATACATTTTAATAAATATATATAAACTTATATAAATTTTAAATATGTCTGTTACACAAATTTTACCAGTCATGCATATATTAATTATGTTATAGTATGTTATATTAAAATTGGTCATAGTTTTATATAAGTAGTGTATTTAAGTAGATATATATAAGAGTTTTGATTTTTATTATACATTAATGTTTTGATTCTTTAATAAATATATGTATTTATTTGGAAGCAGTAGTCTTTTGTCGTGTAAAGAAATTTGTGTAAAATTTGGCTTTAAACTTTTGTTTTGTTTGAGTTAGTAAGGAGTTTTATAAACATTGGTTTAAATAGAAAATAAATGCAGATGTACCCAGTATATATAGGTTAGTGTTTATGAATTTTTAAAACATGTTAGCATTTGTTTATTTTTGTTTTGAAAAAAAAAACGAGTTGTGTCATTGTTTAAGCTGTACCGATACCTATTGCTTTATATATGCAAATTTATGTATGTCGTATAATATGTTGACAAAACTTATATAATTCATATGTTTAAATGGAGGCTGATGGATTATGTACATGCTTATAATTTATTTGTATATCGTCTGTTTAACTAAATGATATTAAGTTCTGTGATATATGTTATACTATTTTATATAAAATAATAAACTTTTTCTTAGTGTTGTAACTCATTGTTAAAGATAAAATATATAGTTATTTTGTTTTGATCGGCTATTTTAAGTATTATATATATTTGGTTTGTTTTAAAATAACATCTTATATTTTTAGGCGTCAGCATGAATTTTTTTGGGTCTGCATATGTTATACTTGTTAAGTTGTTCATAATCTAAGATATGTATAAAGTATATGGGGTTATGATGGATTTAAGTATATTTTTAAGTACGCTTAAAAGCTTGTATATAAAATGTGTACCGACTTTAGGTAAATGTAGGTGTTTTAGATAAATTGTGTTTTATTCTAAACCAATGGATTTTGAAATGTGTGTATATATATTTGTAATATGTGTTTAAGAAATTGTTGTGGGAAATAGTTTAAGTATAATAAAAAAAGATCTTTGATTTTTAATGCTTGAGTTAAGAATGATGATTTAGAAATTTTTATATTATTTTGATTTTTGTCTTAAATTAGAATACTGAATATGTATTAATAATATGTCTATTTTAAATTTACGTCAACTGATCCTAATCGTTCCATCGATTCCTCATTATTAGTTGTCCGTCGTGCCTGTTTTCTTTATCGAATCATATCCATCTAGCGTTACTTTGGAATTCGTAGCTCGTTTCCTTGTCAAATTTCTCTAGCCTCGAAAGGTGAGTAATCACTCACGATTAACGTTCTTATATTTATTAAAGTTAATTTCAATTGAAACAACAATGGAAATATGATGCTGTAGTTATTCAAATAGTCATCTATGCTATTATCTGTAACCGTTCACCTGTGGGATATGACACCATATCCTGTTGTTTATATTATATTATTATTGATGATATATGCCTGTTATTATTATTTTTCGTATATGTTATCACTCTGCAAGTTCCCTGTTAGTATAGAATTCACTGTGGGTTGAAATGGTACATACCGAACGGACTTTATAATAGGAGAAAATCGTTGTGGGTTTAAATGATAGACCCAAGCGATTTTCATTGAATTGAATTTGGGATTACGGGTTGAAATGATATCCACCCGTATATATTTAGTGTACGGATAGGAATGATAAATATCTGTATCACTTGACCATAGGATAGGAAATATATACAGACACCGTTGGTCCATATATAAATATTTTGAAATTTTTTATATGGTTTTGGAAAGAAATATAAGGCTCTAATAAATAGTGAATCTTAAATATTATACATAAATGGAAATATAATATATAGATTTAATAATAGTATTTAATTAAATGGAGATGGATTTAATACCTATAATATGCTCAAGTACTTATTTAAATTTATAGATTTTGGTAATAATTTGAATAAGTTAATGCTAGAAAGTTAAATTTAAATGTATTTGAAATTGTATGTAATTAAGGATTTTAGTAATTAAACATCGATTTGGAACTAGTAAGATTGAAATTTAAAGATATGATTTTAACTAGATTTTTGGATTTAAGTGACTTAATGAATATTCCATGTTAAAATAAACTAAAGGAGATACTTAGTAAGAGGTAATTTAAGGTTACTTAAATGATATTGAATTTTAATTAGGGACTATTTCAAATAATAATGAAGTTAAATCTGGATATATGAAACTATTAAATGTAGCTTTGAAAATGTGAATAAGCTTTGAAATATATTGGAATTTAAATGGTTTATTTTGAGATGTATATCGGCATTGGAAATCGATAAAATTTGCAAATTGTTTATTAGAAACTGAATTAAATTGAAATTTGTTGAATTGGGATTTAGTTAAATTTGAATTTCGAAATTGTGTTGATTTGAATCGTAACTTTGAAATGATAAAATTTGGAAATATATATATATATATATATAATGGAAATGATACTCTGGTTTTGAAGTATAAATTAATTTGAAATGACCACGGTGTATAGTGTATATTTCTACATTTGTCGATAGTTCCATGGATCCTTAGAGGATGTTTATCTCAAACATCCTTTGAGTTACCTGTATTTCAGTTGTTATTTCACTTGGGTTGGATTTATTGATATAAGAATGTTAATCCTGACTCAAGTGTTTTATGTTTTGCTTTACGCTCGGGTCGGACTGAGCGATACAGCATTTGAGACTCACCTTTTGGAGTTTGGAGCTTCGTTTGGAGATCCAACTATCGATTCAGCTTTCAGCTTTTCCAGTTGATTAGTTCAGAGAATTCATCTGCTCGTACTGGAGACTTCACTGCATCTGAGATATTCTGTTGTATTTTATTTCTAACTCTGATGTATATAGTAGCTTCATGAACTACTATTCTCTATTTATTCCGCTGCGTATTACTGTACTACTCTGTATCTGTGATTCTGTGATTGATTTATTTACTGCATATGCTGAGTTTTGCCAAATTTAAATTAACAATCTGATATTTTGAGCAATTTAAGTCCGACATTTGAGGATGCGAATGGTTGAAAATACCAGGTCGTTACACCACACTTACCCATTATTTCAAAATTCTAAAAAATACTTGAAAATATAGTTTAAACAACTTGAAAAGGCCAAAAACACAACCGAATATTTATTTTGTAAAAATACAAGCTATGTAAAAATTTCTTCTTATTTTTCCTTAACAATTATTTACTTTCCTAATGGGAATTTGATGATAATTATTATATAATTAACTAGGAAATTAGTACATTATAATTGTACATTATTTACGATAATACACACACACACACACACACACAATTATTATCTTCTACACATGCAAAAATTACGCCCTAACTAAATGTCAGTTCCTTTTTGACAATAATAATACAAGACATTTTCTATATTATCAATAACGCCAAAATTCTAGTATCCATAATAAGAGATTCTATTATTCATAACAAAGGATTCAATACTCATATCTAAATATTGCAATAAATGGACTTGTATATAAAAATCTAAACTCGGTATATTACATCAAACCAATAGAATAATCTTAACAATAGAAATAGTGATTCTAAATTCGCCGTCTATTCAAACCTTATTTTATAAAGAAATAAACAAGAGACTTTCTATTTAATTTTTATGGAATAAGTGGTGCCAACTACAAATAAAATTTATACTTTACACCCTTATTCTTTAATCAAAATTTCGTAATCAAATCAAAGAACAAGGAGGAGTGGAATAGAAATTGAAATTATCAAAAACTGTAAAAATTATGTAATTGTATTAATTCAATATAAAAAATTGAGAATTTCCATCTAGAATTAACATTTCAAACTAAAGGAGTTTGGGGGTTTTATAGTGTTTTTTTTTTCGCAATCCCAAAACCTAAAGCATATTCAAGTCTATCACATACTAATCAATTGCTAAAATAAATATGCTTAGATTTTCAGCCACTAATATCCTTAGCTTTATCTCTTATTTTAGTGTTTTTAGGTTTATATATATTGAATTTTTGTTTATACTTTGATAATTTATAACTGTATTAGATTATATATATATATTATTTACATCATATTGAATACTTTTATTAAATATTTCAAAATTATTTTATAAATTTTTATTAAGTAATATTTTGATTAAAATGTGTATAAACTATAATTAAATGATTCTACAAAGAATCAAATTTTTTTACGAAGCTATTTTAGAATAATATTTTAAAGTGTTTTTCAAACTACAAAGGGATATGTCGACATATCCTATCCATGTATGTCGATATAGTAGCCGTAATGTTAAAATTCAAATTTGAATGGAAGTGCCTTTTTGTCGTATCTCTTCACGATTGGACATAACCGTTGTTTCCCTATACACCAGACTTCCAAATGAATTTTTAACATCTACTTTATTATTCTTCTCTCCTATTTTCTCTCTCTCATTTTCTAAATCAAAATAAACTCAAACTCTACCGAACTTCAACCAGAATCAAATCCAATCATTACTAGTTTGATTCTCCTTCATCTACTCTTTGATTTCTCTTATCTCTCTCAAGATCAAAGTGTTATTCAAGATTTATTGGATCAAATATAAACAAGATCGAGGATCTGAGTCTATAAAACTCTATCAAATCATACTACTATACTGTGGGTGTGATTGTAGCCCATAAAATCAATTGGGTGTGCTTAGTAACCCGTAAATCTAGTAGACGTTATTATAGCCCAAAAATCAAGTGACTGTACCCAGAGGTTGGGATTCTGAAGGGTGTGTCTCGTAGCCTTGAAATCGAGATTGTATTTGCATTTACTAATTGAAAATAAATCCATATAAGGAATTGTGCGGACTTGATATAGGATAACTCCGAACAAAAATAAAAATTCTGGTGTGTTTTTTCCTTTTTACTTTTATTGCACTTACTTTTATGATTTTTTATATGATTTTTAATTACACCTCTTAGCCTTGAAATCGAGATTATATTTGCATTCACTAATTAAGAAGAAATACATACAAGGAATTGTGCGGGACTTGATATAGGATAACTCAGAATAAGTGTAAAAATCCTGGTATGTTCTTTCCTTTTTACTTTTACTGCATTTACTTTTATGATTGTTTCTCTGATTTTTAATTCCACCATTCCAAGTGGAATCTTAAAGAATTTGAAAAATATTCATATAATCAATTAAATACTATTCACCCCCCTCTAGTGTTAATTTAGACTTACGATCCATATTCCACTGACTCACATTTGTTATTAGAGCATTGGTTTTAAAATTACCCATCTTCTGATTTTTGAAAAAGTTTAAATGCCTACATATACTGGTAATAGTATTATAGGTAACACTGTTAATACAGTTGTTAGTAACTCATTTGTAGAAGGATAATATACTGCTAAATATCCACTTTTTAATGGAAGTAATTACATATATTGGTCATGTAGAATGAAAATTTATTAACAGTCTGTTGGTTTAGACAGTTGGAATATCAGATAAACCGAGTACACTGAACATGAGACTAATTTTGTATAGTGGACTGCTGACCAAAAAGCAGTTGCAAAAAGTAACTCTCAAGCTGTGAATATTTTTTTTCACTAGATATAAATGAATTTAATAGAGTATATATATGTAAGTCTGCCTATGAAATTTGGAGAGCTTTGCAAGTTACATATGAAGACATAAATAAGGTTAAACAGACCAAAATTTCAATGTTAACAAACTAGTTTCAATTATTCAAAATGAGTCCAAATGAGTCCATATCTGATATGTATAGTAGATTCCATGATATGGGGCACTCACTTATTGCACTAGGAAAAAGTTTTTCTTAGGAGGATCAAGTTAGAAAAATTCTCAAAGCACTTAATCCTGAATGGGATCAAAAGACTCTTGCAATCAAAGAGGCTAATGTCATTAGCACTATAAAAATTGAAGCGTTAATTGGTAATTTAATATCTTTTGAAGCACAAATGCAAGGCAAGAGAGAAAGCAAAGCAATAGAAAAGAAATATTTAGCTTTTAATGCAATGACAAATAATATGGATTCAGACAGCGATGACAATGAGGAAACCGCTTTCATGACAAGGAAGTTTAGAAAATTTCTAAAATATAGGAAGATGAACAATTTTAAAATAAATGACAATAAAAATCCAAGAAGTGTAAGTCGAAATGGAAACGGCATTATATGTTATAATTGCGATGAACCTGGCCATTTAAAACGAAACTGTCCACATCTCGATAAATTGAAAACTACACCAAAAATTAATTGATCCAGAAAATGAAGAAGGGCCTATATTACAACATTAGACGATTTAGACACTTCCTTAAGTGATAATGAATCAGATAAAGAAACTGCTAACATGTGCTTCACAGCTATACACAATTCAGAAAAAAAATGGTGAAATGGATCAGAAAATGGCACGCTTTTAATATTTAAAAATACTTAATTCCCGGAAAGAATTTTTGGTTGCTTTATTGGTTGATAGGAATATCCTATAGATTAATAATAGTATTGGTTGAATATGTGTGATTATATTTTAAATTTAAATATTATATATAGTATAATAATATAATAATAATATAAATATTTTTAAAATTATTTTTAAATTTTTTTCTGTAAAATAGAATAACTATAAATAGATATACATAATAAAATAAGATATAGTTAAACAAAAATCATTTTTGAAAATTTCGACCTATATGTCGACGTACCCCACATGCATATGACGACATATGTACACAGATTTTGAATTTCAATTTCAAATTCATAATATGAATTTCCCTCCAGCTTTTCGCCAACTCCTATGTTCTAAAAAGATGTCGTCTGACTAGAGAAAATGACCTTTGATTCTCTATTTACTCTATCTCTGTCCATTCATTTTTCACTTTCATTTTCAACTTCAAAAAATCATAAACTCTCTTATCTCTTCAAACTACTCTTCAATGGAATCCTGAAGAAATACTAAGGGAACCATGAGGCTTTCTAAGAAAATAAAATAATATTTTTTTAATGATCAGGAAGCAATGCAAACCTATGTTGAGTATATATCTTTCGGAAAAGTCTTTCCCGGAAGATTTGCTATTCTTGAAGATTTTCTTACTTATGATCCTTTTAAACTCTATTTGCAAAATGAAGTTCTTTTGTAATCAATGCTTCTAAAAATGATTTCTTTTATTATCCAAAATTGGTGAAGATGTTTTATGCAAATTTAAAAAGAAAGTTTTATGGTGAAAAAGAAGGAGAAGTTTGGAGTAGTGTCAAGGAGACACAAATTGTTTACACTATGAACTTTTGGGTCACATTCTTGGATGCAAACCTAGTGGAATAGACCTTTAAATTTTTTAAATTGATTTTCAAAATCATGAATTAATCGATGACATTTTCGAAAGTGATGATGATTTTGAATTCAAAAACAAAAACTTGCATCCAAAATAAGAATTTTAAGCGTTCTTTTGCAACAAAGTATCACTCATAATACGGGTAATAATAATAAGCAAACAAAAAAAAATTCAAAGTCCTTTTCGCCATTTCTGTTCAATATGACATAAATTGGTCTCAAGTCATTTTTTCCCTAAAAATCTTTCTAAACATCGAAACGCACTATTTCATGGTGTGTATCTTACTTGTGTTTTCAATTATTTTGTTGCTGACATTAAAGTAGGGGAAACAATTCCTTGTTAAATCTTGGTTTCACTGTCTTGGTTTGAAATTGATTTCCAAATATATTGGTTTTAAAATAATCTTTTCAAAATAGTTCTCAAAATGATTTTTAATCTCTTATACTTATAAAGATATTATTTTAGTGTTTTAAGGTTTATATTTATATATATATATATATATATATATTGAATTTTTGTTATACTTTAACAATTTAGAACCATATTGTTTATGTATATATTATTTACGTTATATTGACTAGTCTTATTAAATCTTTAAAAATTACTTTATAAAGCTTTATTAAGTTATATTTTGATTAAAATGTGTATAAACTACATTTAAATGATTCTTCAAAGTATCAAATTATTTTACAAAGCAACGAATTTTTAGAATAATATTTTTAAAGAGTTTTTCAAAATACAAAGGGATATGTCGACATATCTTATCCATGTATGTCGACATAATAGCCATTTCAAAATTCAAATTTGAATGGAAGTGCTTTTTCATCATATCTCTTTGCGAATGGACATAACTGTTGTTTTCCTATATATACCGGACTTCCAAATGAATTTTTAACATCTACTTTCTTATTCTTCTCTCCTCTTTCCACTCTCTCATTTTCTAAATCAAAATATGCTCAAACTCTACCGAAATTCAACCAAATCAAATTCAATCATCACTAGCTTGATTCTCCTTCATATACTCTCCGATTTCTCTCATCTCTCTTAAGGTCAAAGGGTTATTCAAGGGTTATAGGGTCAATTGTAATCAAGTTTGAGGATCAGAGTCTGTAAAAAATCACACTACTATACTTGTAGGTGTGATTGTAGCTTTAAAATCAATTGGGTGTGCTTAGTAGCCCGTAAATCTAGTGGGTGTGCTTGTATCCTATATATACCAGTAATATCAAATATAATTGAAATTATTTTTCTGTAATAGAATAACCATAAATATATATATATATATATATAATAAAATAGGATATAGTTAAACAAAAATTATTTTTGAAAATTTTGACTTATATGCCGACATACACCACATGCATATGTCGACATATGTACACATATTTTGAATTTCAATTTCAATTTCACAATTTGAATTTCCCTCCAACTTTTCACCAATGCCTATGTTCTGAAAAGATGTCTCTTGACCAGAGAACATGTCCTTTGATTCCCTATTTACTCTATCTCAATCCATTCATTTTTCACTTTCATTTTCCAATTCAAAAAATCATAAACTCTATTATATCTTCAAATTAATCTTCAATGGCGTCCTCAAGCAATATTAAGACAACCATGAGGCTTTCTACGAAAATAAAAGAATATCTTTTTAATGATCAAGAAGTTATGCAAGCTTATGTTGAGTATAAATATTTCAGGAAAGTCTTTCCTGGAAGATTTTCTATTCTTGAAGATTTTCATACTTATGATCATTTTAATCTTTGTTTGCAAAATGAAATTTTTCGTTTAATCGATGCTTCTCAAAATGATTTATTTTATTATCCAAAATTGGTGAATACATTTTATGCAAATTTAAAAGAAAATTTTTATAATGGAAAAGAAGGAGAAGTTTGGAGTAGTGAGGGGACACAAATTGTTTCAAATTATGAACTTTTGGGCCACATTCTTGGATGCAAACCTAGTGGAATGGACCTTTCAACTTTTAAAATTGATTTCAAAATCATGAAGTAATCCATGACATTTTCGAAAGTGATGATGATTTTGAATTTAAAAACAAAAGTTTGCATCCAAAAGCAAGAATTTAAGTCTTCTTTTGCAACAAAGTATCACTCACAGAATGGGTAATTATAATAATTGGACATAAAAAGTTTTCAAAGCTCTTTTCGCCACTTATGGTCAATACGACATAAATTGGTCTCAAGTCATTTTGGATAAAAATTCCAAAAAATCTTTCTAAACATTAGAACACACTATTTCATGGTGTGTATCTTACTCGTGTTTTCAATTATTTTGGTATTGACCTTAAAGGAGAGGAAACAATTCCTTATTAAATCGTTTCAATATCTTGGTTTCAATTTTTTTTCAAATATCCTGGTTTTAAAATAATCTTTTCAAAATATTTCTCAAAATGATTTTCAACCTCTTGTACTATAACGATACTATTTTAGTGTTTTTAGGTTTATATATATATATATATATATATATATATATATATATTGAATTTTTATTTATACTATAACAATTTTTAACTATATTGATTTTATGTATGTTGCTTACCTTATACTGAATACTGTTATTAAATCTTTCAAAATTATTTTATAAAGTTTTATTTTTATTAAAATGTGTATTAAACTACGTTTGAATGATTCTACGAAGTATCAAATTATTTTAAGAAGCAACGGATTTTCAAAATAATATTTTTAAAGTGTTTTTCAAAATACAAAGGGATATGTCGACGTATCCAATCCATGTATGTCGATATAATAGCCATAATTTTCAAAATTCAAATTTGAACGGAAGTGCTTTTTCATCGTGTCTCTTTGCGAATGAACTCGTCCCTTGTTTTTCTATATATACACCAAATTTCCAAATGAATTCTTAACATCTAATTTCTTATCTTCTCCCCTCTTTTCACTCTCTCATTTTCTAATTAAAATATAATCAAACTCTTCTGAAATTCAACCAGAATCAAATTCAGTCATCACAAATTTGATTTTCCTTCATCTACATTGTGATTTCTCTTATCTCTCTGAAGATCATAGTGTTATTCAAGAGTTAGGATCAATTGTAATCAGGATTGAAGATTTGAGTCTGTAAAACTCTATCAAATCATAATGCTATACTTGTGAGTGTGATTATAGCCCGTAAAATGAATTGGGTTTGCTTAGTAGCCCGTAAATCTAGTGGGTGTGCTTGTAGTCCGAAAATTAAGTAACTCTACCCAAAGGTCAGAATTCCAAAGGGTGTGACTCATAGCCTTTAAATCAAGATTGTTTTTACATTTACTAGTTGAAAAGAAATCCATCCAAGGATTGTGTGGGACTTGATGTAGGATAACTTCGTACCAGTATAAAAATCTTGGTTTGTTCTTTCCTTTTTACTTTTACCGCATACGCTTTTATGATTGTTTCTATAATTGTTAATTACATCATTCCAAGTAGAATCTTAAAGAATTTGAAAAATACTCATATAATCAATTAAACACTATTCACCCCTTCTAGTATTAATATAGCCTTAAATGCCTCATTTCACTACCTCATATTTGGTATTAGAGCATTGGTTTTTAAAATATCATCGTTTGATTTTTGAAAAAGTTTAAATAGCTACCAACACATGTAATAGCACTGTTAGTAACATTGTTAATACACTTGTTAGTAACGCATTTTTCGAAGGATAATCGACTGCTAGACCTCTACGTTTTAATGGTGGTAATTACATATATTGGTCATATAGAATGAAAATTTATTTATTTCCAATTGGTTAAGACACTTGGAATATAACATAAACTGAGTACACTAAACCCGAGACTAATTTTGTATAGTGGACTGCTGACTAAAAAACTATTGCACACAGTAACTCTAAGGCTATGAATATGTTATTTTGTTCACTAGTTAGTAGTGAATTTAATAGAGTATCTATTTGTAAGTCTGCATTCGAAATTTATAGAACTTTGGAAGTTACACATGAAGGCATAAGTAAGGTTAAACAGACCAAAATTTCCATGTTAACAAACCAATTTCAGTTATTCAAAATGATTCCAAATGAGTCCATATCTGATATGTGTAGTCGATTCCAAGATATTGTGCACTCACTTATTGCATTGGGTAAAAGTTTTTCTGAGGAGGATCAAGTTAGAAAAATCCTCAATTCACTTACTCCTGAATGAGATCAAAAGACTCTTGCAATCGAAGAGGCTAATGAAATTAGCACTCTAAAAATTGATGAGTTAATTAGCAATTTAATGTCTTTCGAAACACAAATGTAGGGCAGGAGAGAAAGCAATTCAATAGAGAAGAAATCAATAGCTTCTAATGCAGTGACAGGTAAGTTGGATTCAAACAACGATGACGATGAAGTAAATTGCTTTCATGACAAGATATTTCAAAAAACTTTTGAAATATAGGAAGATGAACAATTTCAAAAGAAATGACAACAAAAATCCAAGAAGTGGAAGTGGAAACAGAAATGGCATTAGATGCTATAACTGCGATGAACCCGGCTATTTAAAACGAAACTGTCCACATCCTGATAAACTAAAAACTACACCAAACACTAGTTCATCTAGAAATGAAGAAGAGCTTATACTACAACATTAGACGATTCAGACACATCCTCAAGCGATAATGAAACGGATACAAAAATTGGGAACATATGCTTCACAACAAGACATAATTCTGAGCAAAATGGTGGAATGGATTAGAAAAGGTACGCTTTTAATGTATCAAAAGTTTTAATTTCTTGAATGGATTTTTAGTTGCTTTATTAGTTGATAGGAATATCCTACAGACTAATAATATTGGTTAAATATTGTATGATTATATTTTAGATTTAAATATTTTATATGTTTTAGTAATAAAAGAATAATATAAAATATATTTAAAATTATTTTCTATAAATAGAATAACTAAATATATATATATAATAAAATAGGATATAGTTAAACAAAAATAATTTTTGAAAATTTGGACTTATATGTCGACATACCCCACAAGCATATGTCGATATATGTACATAGATTTTAAATTTCCATCTCAAATTCAAATTTTTAATTTCCTTCCACCTTTTCACCAACTCTTGTGTTCTGAGAAGAAGTATCTTGACAAAAGAATGTGTCCTTTGATTCTCTATTTACTTTATCTTTGTCCATTCATTTTTCACTTTCATTTTCAAATTCAAAAAATCATAAGCTCTCTTATCTCTTCAAACTACTCTTCAATGGCATCCTCAAGAAATACTAAGGCAACCATAAGGCTTTCTAAGAAAATAAAATAATACTTTTTAATGATTAAGAACCCATGCAAGCCTCTATTTAGTATATTTCTTTTGGAAAAGTCTTTCCCGGAGGATTTTCTATTTTTGAAGATTTTCCTATATATAGTCTTTTTAATTTTTGTTTGCAAAATGAAATTCTTGGTTAAATCGATGCTTCTCAAAGTGATTTCGTTTGTTATCCAAAATTGGTGAAGATGTTTTATGCAAATTTAAAAGGAAATTTTTATGATGTAAGAGAAGGAGAAGTTTGGAGTAGTGTCAAGGGGACACAAATTGGTTTTAAGATGTGAACTTTTGGGTCAGATTCTTGGATGAAAATCTAATGGAATGAACTTTTCAGCTTTTCAAATTGATTTTAAAAATCATGAAGTAATCCATGACATTTTCGAAAGTGATGATGATTTAGAACTAAAAAAAATTTGCGTCCAAGTGCAAGATTTTCAATCCTTCTTTTGCAACAAAGTATGTAAAACGGGTAATTATAATAACCTAACATAAAAAAAATTCAAAGCACTTTTCACCATTTATGGTCAATATGATATAAATTGGTCTCAAGTCATTTTGGATGAACTTTTTTCTAAAAATCTTTCTAAACATGAAACACACTATTTCATGTTGTGTATCTTACTTGTATTTTCAATTATTTTGGTGTTAACCTTAAAGAGAGAAAAAATTACTTATTAAATCTTGGTTTCAAATATCTTGGTTTTAAATTGTTTTTCAAATATCTTGTTTTTAAAATAATCCTTTCACAAAAATTCTCAAAATGATTTTCATTCTAATACTTATAAAAATATTATTTTACTGTTTTTAGGTGTGTGTGTGTGTGTGTGTGTGTGTGTGTGTATATACATTAAAGTTTTGTTTATACTTTAATAATTTATAATTATATTGATTTTATATATATTTTTTAAATTATATTGAATACTATTTTTAAATCTTTCAAAATTATTTTATAAAGTTTTATTAAGTTGTATTTTGATTAAAACGTGTATAAAGTATATTTAAATGATTCCACAAAGTACCAAATTATTTTATGAAGCAACGGATATTCAAAAAAATATTTTTAAATGTTCTTCAAAATACAAAGGGATATGCTGACATATGTTATCCATTTATGCCGACATAGTAGCTGCAATTTTCAAATTCAAATTTGAATAGAAGTGTCTTTTCTTTGTATCTCTTCGTGAATGGACATGACCATTGTTGCTCTATATATACCAGACTTCTAAACGAGATTTTAACATCTACTTTCTTATTTTCTCTCATTTTTTACTCTCTCATTTTCTAAATCAAAATATACCCAAACTTTGCTGATAATCAACCAGAATCAAATTCAATCATCACTAGTTTGATTCTCATTCATCTACTCTCTATTTCTCTCATCTCTCTCAAGATCAAAGTGTTATTCAAGAGTTATAGGTGTTAGAAATGCGGATTACGGATCTTAAGGCTACGATAAACACTAGAGGGGGGTGAATAGTGTTTTAAGAAATTACTAAATCTTTTTGAATTTGTGTTAGTTTGAAAACAAATGTATGAAATATTCAGACACAGATATGATCACAGAAACAGACACAGATATGATCACAGGAACAAACATAGATGCAGAAATAAAGTAAAAGTAGTAGAGGAAAGAACACATCGGATTTTATACTCGTTCGGAGTTACCCTACATCCAGTCCCGCACACAAGTACGGATTTTCTTTCAAAAGCACTTGTACAATTACACCCTCGATTTCAAGGCTACGAGGTACACCCTCCAAATTCACAATCCCTTGGGTAGAGATACTTGATTTCACGGCCAACAAGTTCACCCAATTGATTTCCTAGGCTACAATCACACCTTTTACACTTGATTGATTTCTAAGGCTACAATCACACCTTTTACACTTGATTGATTTCCAAGGCTACAATCACACCTTTTCTCACTAAATTGATTACAAAGAAGTCTATAACTCTGAATAGCACTGAGGATCTTGTTGAGATAGTGATAGAGAATCAAACCAGAAATGATCTAGTTAGATTCAATGTTGATTTCGGCAGAGTAATGGTAAGAATACGTATAAAGAAATGTGGAAGAAGAAGAGGAGTGAAAACATAAAAATGTGAATGAAATTCGTTGAAAACCGCCCCTATTTATAGAAGAACAACAGCCATGTTCATTCGTGAAGGGATATGACGAATAGATACTTCTTTTGAAATTCAAAATTTTGAAATCAACTGACCCTATGTCGACATGGGTAACTTGTGTATGTTGAGATGCCAAAGGAAATTTTGGTGTTTTGTTTTTCTTTGAAAATAACTTTTATCTTATATTGCAACTATTTTAAACTTTATAAATATACGTAAATATAGTTAAAGTATATAAATAAATATAGAGAATAATATTTTGGTATATATAAAATTTTATTATAATTTTATATTAAAATCTAAGTGTGTATGTGTGTGTGTGTATATATATTACCATTGTCCTAGTGGTTAAGTGGTTTGGCTTTGGTGCGAGAGGTCACAAGTTCGAAACTTGCCTAGCGTGATTCGAACGTTTATTGACATGTGATATGTTGTCACAATGATTTGTTGTATATAAAGTACCATTTCAAAAAAAAGTTAAATATATTATTATTAAAGGTAATTCAAAACTAAGGATAATTTGATTTTAAAATTAAAGATTATTTTGAGGCTAAAAGTATTTAAAATCAGGATAGATGTTTTTGATTCTTTTTAAAAGGAAGGCTTTGAAAACATTTAGAAAACAAGATATAATTTTGTAAAATCATTTTGAATAAAAGTTAGCGGATACAAAACAATGTTCCACTAGATTTTTCGTTGGTTCCATCCTACTTAGGGTTCCATCCCTTTAACGGGCTCGAAGTGGGTTCCATTCCACGAATAAATTGGATTTTAAGATGCCAGTGCTTTTCTAGGAGTTTTAACAAAAATTCCTAATTAAATACTTATTTTTGAAATCTTGAACTCTTGATAATCTTGATATTCTTGATACTCATGAGTCTTCAATCTTGATATCTTGAATCTCTATAATGTACAGTCTTCATTCTTGGTACCTGCATGGTTAAATCCTGCATATACATATATATCTAAACTATAATGTTAGTATTTATATTTTATAATCCTATTCTAAGGTTGTTGTCATCAAAACCATCATCTCAAGGACTAACAATCTCCCCCTTTTGATGATGACAACTTTTGTTTATAAAATATTACTTCTATCCTAATAACTCCCCCTAAAATTGATAACTCCTCCTTAATCTACGCCTAACTATCCTATTTTATACTTCTCCCCCTATGTCATCATAAAAAACTAACTCGAAACTATATAACTCCCCCTAATCTAATACTCAATGACATGTGATTATAATGATAGTGTTATCATAAGTAATCAACACTTAACTCTAAAACTTAAAACTTAGTCCTAAACTACTAACTATCCTAACTAAGTATCCATATAATAATTCTTTTAATAGAACACATATAAGAACAAGAACTATTTATTAATTATATTGTTATATTTACATTTTCGTATAGAACATAAGAAAGAACATACAACAATAGGAAAAAGAGAAAAGAAACTAATGAGTGTCTTTGAAAATGGGAGATCTATGAACCGAACAATTTGGATAGTGGAAACAGAAATTTCTACGTTGTTCGACAAGATTTCCATCTTTGTCAAAACACACTTCGCAAAACACAAACGACTTTGTCGTCTTCTTCAACGTGCTCTTCTTCCATGAAGGCTTCTTCTTCTTCGCTGCCCTCTTGCACTTGATCTTCTGAAGAATCTTCGTCAATCGAGATTGGATTAACATGATTGTCCATTAGAAATTTTTGCAAATTCCTAAGGATTTTGCCTTGCCTCTTTTGTTCTTTGGCCATTCTAAGTTGTACCACTTAAATTTCAGTCAATAATTGCAGTGCATCCTTCAGAGAATCCTCCATTTTGTCACTCAAGCAAGCGTAGTTCGTTGAAACGGTCCAGTAGTAGGAGAAGGGAATGAAAATGTTGAATTTATGTTCGATTTGGAAGAGGAGGACATGGTTTAATTTATTTCAGAAGTTAGAACAGAGAGAATGATCAAAATTTCGAAAACAAGAAGAATATATAACCAATTATTTGAATTTTGGTGGGAAAAATTTCAAAAATAAAAAATCGTTGTATGTCAACATGGGTTGAGGGGGCATGTCGACATGGTCTTTGAAATTTTTACTATTTGATTTATTTTGATTTAAGTTTTAATTATACTTTGTTATTTATATTTTTATATTTCAGTTATTGAACAAATTCCTAATTCTCTTCTTAATTTAGTAAATATAGATTCATTTAAGGGTTTTGTTAATATATCAGCAATTTGATTCTCGGAATTAATATAATCTAGAGTAATTACTTCCTTATTTACATTATCTCTGAGAAAATGATGTCTTATATCAATATGTTTAGTTCGAGCATGTTGAGTAGTATTTTTGGATAAATATATCGCACTAGTATTACCACAATAAATTGGTGATTTTGTGATATTTAAACTATAATCTGTTAAAGTTTGTTGCATATATATTACTTGAGAACAAGCCAAAGCAGCAGAAATATATTCTTCTTCAGTTGTTGATAAAGAAACTGTGTTTTTCTTTTTACTAAATCAGGAAATCAGAGAATGTCCCAAAAAGTGACAAGTTCCACTTGTACTTTTTCAGTCTGATTTACAACCAGCATAATCAGCATCACAGTAAGATATTAAGTCAAAAGAATCATTTTTAGGGTAAAATAAGCCATAATCAAAGGTGTGTTGAACATATCTTATGATACGTTTTACGGATTTTAAGTGAGTCTCTTTAGGTTGGGATTGATATCTTGCACAGAGACAAACACAATGCATGATATCAGGTCTACTAGAAGTGATATAGAGTAGTGATCCAATCATTCCTCTATATAATTTTTGATCTACATCTTTCGAGAGATCTTCTTTACTAAGGTACTCATTGGTTTCCATGGGAATGGGTTTTCCACTCGCAGTAGTCAAACCAAATTTACTAATTTGGTCTTTAGCATATTTTTCTTGACTAATAAATATACCATTATCTAATTATTTTATTTGTAATCCTAAAAAGAAATTTAATTCACCCATGTGACTCATCTCAAACTCTTTTGTCATTATATCAGAAAATTATTTGTTCATTTCAAAATTAGCTGATCCAAAAATGATATCATCTACGTAGACTTGTACTAGTTGAATATCATTTTTATCTCTTTTAATAAAAACAGTTTTATCTACTTTACCAATTTCGAAATTTGGTTGTAATAAGTAAGATCTTAGTTTATCATACCAGGCTCTAGGAGCTTGTTTTAGACCATATAGAGCTTTCTTAAATTTGTAAACATGATTTGGTAATTTTTCATTTTCAAAAAGTGGTGGTTGTTCAACATATGTTTCCTCTTTTACAAATCCATTTAAAAATGCACTTTTAACATCTATTTGAAATAGTTTGAAATTATTATGATTTGCGAAAGAAAGTAGAATCTTAATGGCTTCTAATCTTGCTACGGGAGCAAAGGTTTCATCAAAATCTTTTACTTCTTCTTGACAATAACCTTGAGCGACTAACCGGGCTTTATTTCTAACAACCTCTCCTTGTTCATTCATTTTATTTTTATAAACCCATTTAGTGCCAATTATAATTTTATTTTCAGGTCTAGGAACTAGTTCCCAAACATCATTTCTAGTGAATTGATTTAATTCTTCTTGCGTAGCCAAAATCCATGAATCATCAGTTGATGCTTCTTTTGGATTTTTGGGTTCAATAGTTGATATAAAAGCTACATTGCTCATTTGACTTAGTTGATTTCTAGTTTTAACAATATATTGCATATCTTCGAGTATATTTTCAATAGGATGATCTTTAAAAGTTTAATCCTTTTAGTAGGATGATTAATTTCATTATTAGTTTCAATTATCTCTTGATTTTGAGTGATTAAATCCTCTTCATCATTCGTATTTTCAAAAAAAATTAGATTTTCATCGAATGAAACATGCATTGTTTCTTCGATGGTGTTAGTTCTTAAATTAAACACTCTGTACGCTTTACTTTTATTTGAATATCCGATAAAGATACCTTTGTCGGTTTTAGAATCAAATTTATCTAAATTATCTTTTATATTTAAAATAAAACATTTACTTTCTCAAAAATTTTAAAATAAGATACCTTAGGTTTCTTTGAGTGAAGAAGTTCATAAGATGCCTTATCAGTTAAAGGTCTAATTAAAATTCTATTTAAAATATAACAGGCGGTAGCAATTGCTTCAGCCAAAAATACTTTGGTAATTTACTATCTGAGAGCATAGCTCTCGCACACTCTTGAATCGTCCTATTTTTACGTTCTACTACTCCGTTTTGTTGTGGAGTTCTTGAAAATGAAAAATTGTGAGTTATTCCCTTTTTATTGCAGAATTCCTCAAACTTTTCATTTTCAAATTCACCACCGTGATCACTACGGATGGTTATAATTTTTAGAGAAGGTTGATTTTAAATCCATTTTGTAAATTTCTTAAAATATTCAAAAGTACCACTTTTATGTTTCAAAAATATTGTCCATGTAAATCTAGAATAATCATCTACAGTTACAAAAAATATATTTACTATGATTTATTGGTAGAGTTTGAGATGGACCAAATAAATCAAGGTGAAGTAATTCAAGAGGTTTTGAGGTTGAAATCATATCTTTTAATTTAAAGGAACTATTTCCAAGTTTTCCTAATTGACATGCATCACATAGACTATCTACTTTAAAATTCATTTTAGGGAGACCTCTTACTAGATCATGTTTAGACAGTCTAGAAAAGTGTTTGAAATTCAAGTGCCCAAATCTCTTATGCCAAATCCAAGGGTCGCTTGTATTTGCTAAAAGACGTAAGTTATCATTTGAGACTTTCATACTAAGAATATAAATATTCTTTTTCCTAATTCCCTCAAATATTATGGTTGAATTATTATCTTCAATGTGACATTTATCTTTTTCAAATTTAATTTTATATCCTTTACCGCAAAGTTGACTTATACTTAGTGGATTACGTTTTAGATTCTTAACTAGCAAAACATTAGTAATAATAGGAGTTTCAGAGTTACCGACTTTGCCGATGCCAATCAAATATCCTTTTGAATTGTCTCCAAAGTTAACCAATCCTCCGTCTTTGTATATTATATCATTCAACATATCTAGATTGCCAGTCATATGTCTAGAGCATCCACTATCGAGTATCCATTTATTCTTTTTGATCTGCATAATTTTTCCATTGTGGATTGATTCCTTAACTCCCATAAAGCATGCATCCTGCACATCAAACAATTTTGGTAGACAACTTGAATTTGAACACTGATTATATGCAGACTCAAGAGACAATGATGATCTGAATATTTCTAAACTAGTATTAACAAATATAGCCATTTAAAAACTTTTTCAAAAATCATATTATGAAATTTTGAAAACATTGCACTGATACCAATGTTAGAAATGCGGATTACAGATCTTAAGGCTAGGATAAACACTAGAGGGCGGTGAATAGTGTTTTAAGAAATTACTAAATTTTTGGAGTTTATGTTAATTTGAACACAAATATATGAAATATGCAGACACGGATATGATCACAGAAACAACACAGATGCAGAAATAAAGTAAAAGCAGTAAAGGAAAGAACATACCGGATTTTATACTGGTTCAGAGTTACCCTACATCCAGTCCTGCACAAAAGTAGGATTTCCTTTCAAAAGAAATTGTACAATTACACCCTCAATTTCAAGGCTACGAGGTACACCCTCCAGATTCACAATACTCTGGGTTTTTCGTAGGTTTTGATTCTTTTTAAAAGGAAGGTTTTGAAAACATTTAGAAAACAAGATATAATTTTGTAAAATCATTTTGAATAAAAGTTAGCGGATACAAAACAATGTTCCGCTAGATTTTTCGTAGGTTCCATCCTACTTAGGGTTCCATCCCTTTAACGGGCTCGAAGTGGATTCCATTCCACGAATAAATTGGATTTTAAGATGCCAGTGCTTTTCTAGGAGTTTTAACAAAAATTCCTAATTAAATTACTTATTCTTGAGATCTTGAACTCTTGATAATCTTGATATTCTTGATACTCATGAGTCTTCAATCTTGATATCTTGAATCTCTATACTGTATAGTTTTCATTCTTGGTACCTGCATGGTTAAATCCTGCATATACATACATACATATATATATATATACTATAATGTCAGTATTTATATTTTATAATCCTATTCTAAGGTTGTTGTCATCAAAACCATCATCTCAAGAACTAACAATAGGATCAATTGTAATCAAGATCGAAGATTTTAGTCTATAAATTTTTTTAAATCATACTGCTATATTTGTAGGTGTGATTGTAGCCCAAAAAATCAATTGGCTATGCTTAGTAGCTCGTTATCTAGTGGGTATGCTTTTATCCTGGAAATCAAGTGACTCTATCCAAAGATTGGGATTTTGGAGGGCGAGTCTCGTAGTCTTGAAATCGATATTGTATTTGCATTTACTAGTTGAAAAGAAATTCATATAACGAATTTGTATAGGACTAGATGTAGGGTAACTCCAAACTGGTAGAAAAATTCTAGTGTGTTCTTTCCTTTTTTACTTTTATCGCATTCACGCTTATGATTGTTTCTGTGATTGTTAATTACATCATTCCAAGAAGAATCTTAAATAATCTAAAAAATAGTTATATAATCAATTAAACATTATTCACTCCATCTTTAGTGTTGATTTAGCCTAAAGTTTCCTGCTCCGTTGACTCACAACACTGCCTTCGAGATAATAATGCAATGTCAGCATTCATCCATACAAGTTGTTCAGGATATGAACAAACTAAAGGCACTATTTCTACTACATTCATTTTGGAATCACTCTCGAGATTAGTAGTAAGTGGTAATTGCACTTCAAAGAACACCGTCTTCGATCCCATTATCTTGAACCCCTTCCAAAGCATAAAATGCGCATATTGTTTTGGAGTGGTTACGATTTTGAGTCATCTTATATAAGTACACTCCCCCGCTTGTCGGTTGCTCCAAAACTAGAATGATATTTCCATTAAACTCAACTCTGGTTCTTTTGGAAATAATCACACAATACATAAGGGTGGAGATCACCTCCTAACCATTCAAGTAGACAGATTCCCTTATCATTTGTCCTAGGAGAACAAAACGAGATTTACATGAACGTTACAACATTGTTAAAGATGTCTGAGCCATATAACTTCCATATTTCGCCTAGATCTTTCCAGAGTTATATTTTTGGTCAAGATTTGATAGTCGGCTATTTAACTATCAACTAACATACAATCAAACATAGATTTGATTCAATGTGGGATCCACTAATCCTCTATTAATTAGTCTTTCATTAATTAAAATCTCATTTTAATTATTTGATTCAAATACCTTCACAAAGATATATTCACAAACGCTTTATATTCCTTTCTATACTCGGAAAAACATTCATATACTTATCTCGCCTATATAAGTGTATCCACAAACCATTATACTTTCAAAAACTTTGAGAATATATCCATATACTTATCTTAATGGTATAACTATATTAACTAAAACTTAAGAAAGGTTTCCTTTTTTCCAAACTCATATTTATATAGGATCGATTTCACCCTAGAGGGGGGGTGAATAGGGTGATAGTGTAAATTATAAAAATTAATCGCGGAAGCTTATCAATTGATTTCAATTCAAATCACAGAATAGCAGCACAGATATCGCAGAATATAAAATAACAGAATAAAACAGAACAACACAGAATTTACCCAGCTTCGGCAAAACCCTGCCTACGTGCTGCCCCCAAGGTTTCTACTAGAAATTAGATAGTCCCTCGCTTACACACGTAAACTCGCTATACCCGCTATTGACTAATCTAACTCTACGCTCAAAACCCTACCACAACTCAACTACCGAGTTGCGAATTCTCAAGCTACGCCACGTAGCTTGTCCCCTAGTCACACGACTAGAAATTTAAACGGTTTAAAAATGAAAATACAAATTTAAAAACAACGTAAATAAAAAACAGCCCTAAAAAGAAACTAAAGCCTTTTAAAATAAAAAGGCCGGCCCAAACTAAAAACAGTTCATCCCCTTTTTTTATTATTTCACTATGCCGGCCCTTTTTCTTTTATCTCGTATGTGATAATGGTTGTTCCTCTTTGTCCAAAACTAGGGCTTTCGAAGCTGCGCTATTTGCTCGATCTATAGAAATTTGCGTGTTGCCTTGCTTGATCAAATCTTCGTTGCTCACTGCTGCTTCGACGGCTTCGAATTTGATCGAGTTCGAGATGGCTTCGGTAAGTAATTTTTTTTGCTCTTTTTACTTTCTGATTGATGCTTGAACTCGATGGATTTTAAATTGCCGATGATGATTGTGTTTAAATAGGAATCGAATTCCTATATTCTCGTTCGTTCTGATGATTTGAATTTGTCAATTATTTTATCTCTGCCGTATGATTATGCTTGAACGATTGATAATTGAACTGACTTTGTCAAATTCGTATCTTTCGCGTTCCTTAGTTGACGCGGCTTCGAATTGATATCGTGGTCATCACGATTTTGACTTTGATTAGGAACACGGCATTGATTTCCTTGATTACCCGTGACTTTCTCTTTGACTTTGGCATGTTCGAACTGTTGCTTGTACTTGTATACTGCTGTGTCCTTTACTTGGTGTTGTAGCAGTTTGCTTCCTGTACTGATGTATTAGTTGTTGGCATATTTGCTTAGTCTTGAACATTGGTGATTTGTGTTGTGCTTATGTCCACTGATGCATCCAATCTGCACTTGTTACTTCTGTTCACCTGTATCATGTTTTTGGCTTCACTGATGCTGCACATTTTTAGCCTTGGTCTTTGTTGTTGTCGCATGCACGGCCATGCTTGTAGTACTTGAATTGAATGCTACCTGTACTTGTTACTTGTATACTGTAGCTTGGTCTTGCCTTGTGCATCTCAACTTGTTCTTGTACTTTGATGGCTGATCATTTTTGCTGTCCACTGCAGTTTGTAGTGTTATTGAGCATTGCATTACTTCATTATTCACTGTCCTATGTGATGTTCATTTATTGTTCGAGACCGTTCGCGTATCAGTTGTATTTGTTATCCTCACTTGAGCATTTTGTTGCATTTGTGCATTGCCTTGCTGATTCATTTGTTTACACTCATGTGTTTGGTCTGCATGTTATGGCCTGTCCCTTGTTTGGTTTTTGGTGACATCTTGTTTCATTATCTGTTGTGACATCCATGTTCCTTGTTGAGTCTTTGGTGATGCTTCACCTGTTATGTCTGCAACTTGTAGCTGGACTTGTGCACCTTGTTTCATGTTTAAGACTTGAGTCTTTGTGGTCTGGTTGCATGTTCACTATTTGTATCTGCTGTGGTATTGTTTTGTTTGCATATATCACTGGTTCATTCCATTGTTTCATGCATGTGACATTGGTGCATTGTCGTGAGTAGTTTGTAGTTGCTTCTGTGCATATATATTGGTCTTTTAATTGATGCTGCAGTTTTCAAGCATTGTTGATTCATTGGTCTTTGTTGTATCATGCTTGACTTTGCTGTTTGCACTTGTCACTACTACAGTCGCTATGCAGTTGCTATGCCTTCGGTCATGTTGCCTTGTGTTGAATCCAGTTTCAAAACTCGGATTTGACCTTGTGCTTGTGTCGTGATTTTCAATGTTATTGCACGTGAGTTGAACCCGGTTTTTCATTTGGGTTTGACCTGTGCGTACCTGTCCCTATAAAACAATCAAGTGTATATATCGGCGTGCACGGCCTTGTGGCATATACAGTAATACACTGTGTATGTCACAAGTTGTTCGTGTATGATGAGTTCAAATTTAAATTATGACGAACAACCCAAATAACTGAGGCAAATCGTATTTTCAAAAATCATATTTCATTTTATATTGCAAAAATATTTCTTTTTCAATTTTACTGCGTTAGTGTATATTTTTGCAGATTGCTCAGATGCTGGATTCAAACTGGAATGCAGTTGAAGACAAAATACGAGTGTGAGTGTTATGTAGTGAGGTTATTAATGTAAACTGAATTGTGATGCAATTGTGATGTAATCAAAAATGTATAGTGAGAGCTTGAATTTGTACTATCAAAATTGTAATAAATATTTGTTTGAATAAAATATTCGTTTGAATTCAAATTCCGTGTTATTTATTTTATTCTGCAAATATTTATTTAATCTGTGAAAAATAAAATAGTATATTATAAAATACATTTAAAAGAATGTATATATGTTCATTATCATCAAACAAAAATCATATAAGCGCATATTCAACAATCTCCCCCTTTTGATGATAACAAACATATATTTAAGATTTTGAATATGTTAAATGTATTTGATCATTGATATGCTCTAATTGCTCCCCCTATTTAAATGCTTCCTCTCTACACAAAACTCCCCCTACATATATGCATACAAATAGAAATATATAAATGAGCCTATATGCAAATGGAAAATTATTTGACCTTTGCTTGATTCTATTTGACAAAATCTTAACTTTTCTCTCCCCCTTTTGTTATCAGCAAAAGAATAATAGTGTTAGAGAAAATAGAGATAAAGTTATTGATATTAACCAACATTAAAACTCAATTGAATATAAATATTAAATTTCAATAAAAAATCAAACAAAAATCATAAATACTTTGTTAGGCGCATATTCCACTTTTAGAATGATAGGAATGATATCATCATATAAAACCATACAGTTGTGTCTATTTGTGGTATATTTATATCAGGAATTTGAATAACTACTAACCATGCATAACCGTTATGACTTTTAAATGAGATTAGTAGTATTCCAATTTTATTTTAAAAAAAATGAATTCAAGTATCTTCTAACCACGCATAACCGTGAGGGCTTTTAAATGAGATTAGAATCAACTTGTTTATTTTAAAAATCAACTTTTGATATGCGGTCCATACATGCATAACCGTGAGGACTTTTAAATGAGCATGGAAGCACATAACAAATTCCAAGTAATTCACCCATGCATAACCGTGAGGACTTTTAAATGAGAGTGAATACTTTGGTATTTATTTATTATTATTATTAATTAATTTTTTTTTTTAAAAAATGTGAAAATGAAAAATGAACGATTCCTGTTTAAAGTATCACATATCGACAAACTATATAGAATTTTGATGAGTGATGGCTGTTAGAAATATGATAGATATAGAGATGTCATGGAATTTTTACCAACAAAAAATTTTATAACTCTTGTTTAAATTTCTAAAGAAATTTATTAATTATACCGTCTCAAGTCATAATATTTGATCAGTATTAACACTCATCACTTTTTCAATCACTATTTTTCTTTTCGATAAACATTAGGGAGTCAGATTAGTCAAAATAGTCATCTAAAATCAAATTCAAAAATAATTATGAAATTATTTTTTCAAAAATGACTAACCTGAAACTATGGTCAAACATGATTTTCTCCAGGGGTTTTAAAAGAGAATTTTCTGCTATTTGAAAATTATTTGAAATGAAGAATATGCAGATATTTTCTTTGAAAAACGATGCAGTTACTAAATGTCTTAACAAAAATCACGTTTCACTAGTAATTTTTCTATCAACTGGATTACCAGTGTAATCTGCATCTGAATTTCTCTCTCACTCAAAATTATCATTAATTGAATTTGATTGACCAAACCATGAAGTGTGCACCAAAAATTTCAAACTCAATTTTAACAACAATTTAAATGACATTCTTTTGAATCTGAATTGAAGCCGTGTAAATAATCAGAAAACCGTGAATATAGAGTTAGCCGAATTATAACCAAATGTATTATTATCCAACAAAACACTATTTTTAATCCAAAATGATATATATGAAGTAATTCAAAGAATCTAGAGATTTTTATAGTGTTTTTGGCATAAGAATATAATTGGCCAACTATTTTGAATAAGTCAAAGTCAAAATCACCATCTTTTCATCATCTTTTTATTGGCTGATTTTATTCAAAATACGGTGCAGATTATCACATTTAATATATCGTTTAAAACATATCATTACCTGTTTTACCTTTACGATATTTTTCGTCGTTGTCCATTGTGATTCTGTCACCTTTATACTAGGCTAAGGAACTTTGCTTCGTCGTCTGTTGTGTTTCTGGAATAGCCAAAAAATCCAGAGTACACTGTTGTTGTTCCTTAGCCTGCCACCACACCTACACGATGAAAGATTTATGTGACCTATTTGTTTTTATAGGTCCATGGTTGTTAGTGGCAGAAAATTTTGAAAAACAATTTTGTGGAGACCCAAAACTATTTATAATTGTTCCCTTCGGCACCCAAATTTGTTTAACTTTGAGATTTTTTATATTTGTGCCTTTTGGAACCCAAATCGGTATAGTTTTCACATGTTTGGGTCTATACCAACATTTATTGTGATCGTGTCCAAATTTTCTACAAATTGCGCACATAGAATTAACTTGATTAATATTGCTTGCAACAATTTTCAATTTATTATATCCAAGTCTTTGTCTAACCGTATTAACAGTTTGCTTTCCTAGTAGCATATTCAACGATTTTTCACTTTTTGAAAATTTATCCAAAGTCGTTGACAATTGTTGGACTTGTGTTTTGAGAGATTCATTTTCGTTTAACAATTGTGTGCACTTTTTAATAGAATTCTCTCTCCTAGTATTTTCATTCTCTTTTAAAATCAGAATTTCATTTTCAAGTGATTTTATATTGATTTCTGATTTTTTAATTTCTTTTTCGAATGTTGGACACTTATCACACTTAGGGATTCTACTTTGATATGTTTTAACTAATTGATCAAGTTGTTTATTGCATTCTATCAAAATATCCTTTTGAGATTCAAGTTTGGCGTATTTTTCCCTAAGTCGTTCAAAACTGCCGTTTACTTAATGAAAATATATAAGCAACTCAGAATGGGTAAGTTTTGATACCTCACTTGGCTCGTCATCGTCACTGTCAGTTGTATCACCTAGAAGACACAATTCTGCCTTTTCGCTTTCACTGCCAGTGCTTTGATCATTCTCGTTTATTTCATTCTAAGTGGCTGCAAAACTTTTCTTTTTCTGTTTCTTTCCATGGCTGAATTTAATTTGTGGACAATCGGGATTGATATGGCCGGGTTTGTTGCAATTATAACAAATAAACTTTTGTTCTTCTGAGTAGTCTAGTGCTTTGGCTATTCTGCTTTTTGCTTTTTGAATTCGAGCTGAATTTCCTTGTTTTTGATTCCATTTTTTGAATTTCCTTATTAACAGCTCCAATTCTGCTGCTCCATCATCTTCATCGTTATCATCATCACTTTCGGTTGTTCCTTTGAGAGCTATTGATTTCTTTTGAGTGTCACCTCCTTCACACTCTTCTTTGAATTTCATCTCTAGCTCATAAGTGGTGAGATTTCCGATGAGTTCTTCAACTTTAAGTTGTTTTAAATCTTTCGATTCTTGTATGGCAGTTACTTTTGCTTCAAAGCTTCGTGGAAGGACTCTGAGGATTTTCCGGACTATTTCTAATTCGGTGTATGTTTTTCCGAGAGCTTTTGATTTGTATACGATATTGGAGAGTCGTCCGTACATCTCTTTGACATTTTCTTCCTTCGCCATTTTGAAGTTCTCGTATTCGCTGCTTAGCATTGCAAGGCGAGATTCTTTGACTTGAGATGTTCCTTCGTGAGTCACTTCTAGTATGTGCCATATTTCCTGCGCGGTTAGACAATGTGAGACACGATTAAATTCAAATTGATCCAATGAACAGATAATAGAATTCATAGCTTTGGCATTAGTATTTCGTAATTTATTTTCTAGTTCTGTCCATTGTTCCTTTGGTTTCTCTATTTCCTGATTATCTACAGTTATAGTTGGTATTCTATAACCTGTCTCAACAATATTCCAAGCGTCAATGGTTTTCAGAAAAATTTGCATTCTATTTGTCCAATAAGCATATTCACCATTGAACATTGGTGGTCTAACTATGGATTGACCTTCTGCAAAAGCATTATTAAAAGAATCCATTTTTAAAAAATTCAAATTTTTAAAACAAAAATTGATTTTTTCAAAAAAATCGAATTTTTAAAAACAAATGTTGACTTCTATTCCTAGCTCTGATACCACTTGTAGGATCGATTTCACCCTAGAGGGGGGGTGAATAGGGTGATAGTGTAAATTATAAAAATTAATCGCGGAAGCTTATCAATTGATTTCAATTCAGATCACAGAATAGCAGCACAGATATCGCAGAATATAAAATAACAGAATAAAACAGAACAACACAGAATTTACCCAGCTTCGGCAAAACCCTGCCTACGTGCTGCCCCCAAGGTTTCTACTAGAAATTAGATAGTCCCTCGCTTACACACGTAAACTCGCTATACCCGCTATTGACTAATATAACTCTACGCTCAAAACCCTGCCACAACTCAACTACCGAGTTGCGAATTCTCAAGCTACGCCACGTAGCTTGTCCCCTAGTCACACGACTAGAAATTTAAACGGTTTAAAAATGAAAATACAAATTTAAAAACAACGTAAATAAAAAACAGCCCTAAAAAGAAACTAAAGCCCTTTAAAATAAAAAGGCCGGCCCAAACTAAAAACAGTTCATCCCTTTTTTTTTATTTCACTATGCCGGCCCTTTTTCTTTTATCTCGTATGTGATAATGGTTGTTCCTCTTTGTCCAAAACTAGGGCTTTCGAAGCTGCGCTATTTGCTCGATCTATAGAAATTTGCGTGTTGCCTTGCTTGATCAAATCTTCGTTGCTCACTGCTGCTTCGACGGCTTCGAATTTGATTGAGTTCGAGATGGCTTCGGTAAGTAATTTTTTTTGCTCTTTTTACTTTCTGATTGATGCTTGAACTCGATGGATTTTAAATTGCCGATGATGATTGTGTTTAAATAGGAATCGAATTCCTATATTCTCGTTCGTTCTGATGATTTGAATTTGTCAATTATTTTATCTCTGCCGTATGATTATGCTTGAACGATTGATAATTGAACTGACTTTGTCAAATTCGTATCTTTCGCGTTCCTTAGTTGACGCGGCTTCGAATTGATATCGTGGTCATCACGATTTTGACTTTGATTAGGAACACGACATTGATTTCCTTGATTACCCGTGACTTTCTCTTTGACTTTGGCATGTTCGAACTGTTGCTTGTACTTGTATACTGCTGTGTCCTTTACTTGGTGTTGTAGCAGTTTGCTTCCTGTACTGATGTATTAGTTGTTGGCATATTTGCTTAGTCTTGAACATTGGTGATTTGTGTTGTGCTTATGTCCACTGATGCATCCAATCTGCACTTGTTACTTCTGTTCACCTGTATCATGTTTTTGGCTTCACTGATGCTGCACATTTTTAGCCTTGGTCTTTGTTGTTGTCGCATGCACGGCCATGCTTGTAGTACTTGAATTGAATGCTACCTGTACTTGTTACTTGTATACTGTAGCTTGGTCTTGCCTTGTGCATCTCAACTTGTTCTTGTACTTTGATGGCTGATCATTTTTGCTGTCCACTACAGTTTGTAGTGTTATTGAGCATTGCATTACTTCATTATTCACTGTCCTATGTGATGTTCATTTATTGTTCGAGACCGTTCGCGTATCAGTTGTATTTGTTATCCTCACTTGAGCATTTTGTTGCATTTGTGCATTGCCTTGCTGATTCATTTGTTTACACTCATGTGTTTGGTCTGCATGTTATGGCCTGTCCCTTGTTTGGTTTTTGGTGACATCTTGTTTCATTATCTGTTGTGACATCCATGTTCCTTGTTGAGTCTTTGGTGATGCTTCACCTGTTATGTCTGCAACTTGTAGCTGGACTTGTGCACCTTGTTTCATGTTTAAGACTTGAGTCTTTGTGGTCTGGTTGCATGTTCACTATTTGTATCTGCTGTGGTATTGTTTTGTTTGCATATATCACTGGTTCATTCCATTGTTTCATGCATGTGACATTGGTGCATTGTCGTGAGTAGTTTGTAGTTGCTTCTGTGCATATATATTGGTCTTTTAATTGATGCTGCAGTTTTCAAGCATTGTTGATTCATTGGTCTTTGCTGTATCATGCTTGACTTTGCTGTTTGCACTTGTCACTACTGCAGTCGCTATGCAGTTGCTATGCCTTCGGTCATGTTGCCTTGTGTTGAATCCAGTTTCAAAACTCGGATTTGACCTTGTGCTTGTGTCGTGATTTTCAATGTTATTGCATGTGAGTTGAACCCGGTTTTTCATTTGGGTTTGACCTGTGCGTACCTGTCCCTATAAAACAATCAAGTGTACATATCGGCGTGCACGGCCTTGTGGCATATACAGTAATACACTGTGTATGTCACAAGTTGTTCGTGTATGATGAGTTCAAATTTAAATTATGACGAACAACCCAAATAACCGAGGCAAATCGTATTTTCAAAAATCATATTTCATTTTATATTGCAAAAATATTTCTTTTTCAATTTTACTGCGTTAGTGTATATTTTTGCAGATTGCTCAGATGCTGGATTCAAACTGGAATGCAGTTGAAGACAAAATACGAGTGTGAGTGTTATGTAGTGAGGTTATTAATGTAAACTGAATTGTGATGTAATTGTGATGTAATCAAAAATGTATAGTGAGAGCTTGAATTTGTACTATCAAAATTGTAATAAATATTTGTTTGAATAAAATATTCGTTTGAATTCAAATTCCGTGTTATTTATTTTATTCTACAAATATTTATTTAATCTGTGAAAAATAAAATAGTATATTATCAAATACATTTAAACGAATGTATATATGCTTATTATCATCAAACAAAAATCATATAAGCGCATATTCAACAATTTAAATAGGTCTAGAAACAAATATCATTTAAACATTTATTTACTCTAAACCCAAACCCTTTTTCCTTCAGTATTTAGTATGGAAAGAATGCTTCCATACCATCATAATTAAGAAGGATTATTTATCAAAAATGAATCTTATTCCTTTAGAAGATTTTCTTCTTATAAACCCTTTCCATATTTATAAAACCTTTTACAAATCTCCTAACAAATTTATAAAACTTCTTTATACATCTCTAAAATTGTTTATAAAATTCCTTCTATTTGTAAAACTCTTTTCTACTAATAAAACTCTTTTCTATTTACAAAACTCCTTTATAAACCTTCCTTTATAAACTCCTTTATAAAAATCTTCTATAAAATCCTTTATATAAATCCTGTTTTAAATCCAAAACTCATTTTTATAAATTTTACATATATTTAACCCAAATCTTCGTTATTTTCAAAATAACACTTATAGTTCCATTCTTTTATTTATAAATGACCATTATAAATGATTCTTACAAATGTCACTGATAAAACTGCTCTACAAAATATCATACATAAACCCTCTTTACAAAATATTTTTTGTCAGCCTCCTTTTAAATAAAACCCTTTTTATAAAGTAAAATTCCTTCTATAAAATAATATATTATTTATAGACACCTTTATTAAATTAATTAATTACCTTTAAACATTATAAATAAATTACTAATTAACTTTTAAAACATCATTAATAAACTAATTAATTAACTTTAGGACATCCTTAACAAAAAAAATTATTAACTTAACCCATCATTAATTAAATCAATTAATTAACTTAAACCATAATTAAATAAATTAATTAACTTAAACAACATTAATATAACTAAATAACTTTAAACATCTTTAATAAGATAATTAATAACTTAAACACCTTTAATAAAATAATTAATAACTTAAGCATTTTTAATGAAATCGATAAATATCTTTAAACAATATTAATTATATAATTAAATATCTTTAAACAACACAAATACAAAAATTTAATATCTCAGAATATCATTAACTAAAATAATTAATTTCCTTAATCATCATAATCTTCATATCTTAAATCACTTATAATTATATAAACACTTAACCTCAAATTTGTTATAAAATGGAAGTTAATTTAAATCCATGGTTTTCCAAATTCGGCAAGAAGCTTAGTGATCATAATGGTGTTTAAACAAGCTTCTGTTTACCCTAGTTTAACTTTCCAAGCCAACACTGGTATTTACATAAGCAACATATTTCTAAATCAAATCCAAAAATAAAAATCACTGGCTTATCCATCACTTACCCAATATTAATCAACCCACACATTAATCAATCAACATATTAGTTAACTAGCATAGGAATAAATGTCCAAATTAATAATAGCAGAATGAGGATTTATTCTGCTAAACAAATATAATCAAAAATATATTCGATTTATTTATAGTAGAACAATGTTTTATTCTGCTAAATAAATGTCCAAAATATTCTACTCCACTCATAATAGTAGGACGGTGTTTTATTTGGCCAACCAGACAACACTAATAAAGTATAATTAATTTAACCATGTTATTATGTAAATCAACATAATAATATCTACTACTATTTAATTATAATTACTTTATACTTCGTCAAAAACATTAGTTAGTTTATACCATAATGCTGTACTCGTTAATACGTGTCTAACGCAAAAACCAGTGGGTAGATCAAATTTCAAACGAATGAGATATGTAATTTTCAAAGTTCAACATACTTAGTTTAAAACTTTACACAAATAACTAAATATAGTCTCACCCAGTAGTAAAAAAAGCCTAAGCCCAATACCCAAACACTACTCCACCAAAGCTACTCTACAAAGAATAGTGCCTTCTTTTTAAAAACCGCGTGCTCTTGTAACCCTAA
Source organism: Allium cepa (assembly GCA_030765085.1). Lineage (NCBI taxonomy): Eukaryota > Viridiplantae > Streptophyta > Magnoliopsida > Asparagales > Amaryllidaceae > Allium > Allium cepa. The sequence goes on along the minus strand of CM060944.1, from coordinate 507,141,536 downwards.
ATACGCACTCAAGCCCCATTCATGCTCTGACCACCACTAGCCCATGCCGATGCCCTTATTCGCCTCTCCTCTATCCCCCTCTCCTCCATCCAAGACCATAATTCACTTGATCGGCTCCACCGGTCAGAAACCAAAAAAATACCGAACCCCACCAAAACTAAGCTCTAAACCCTACTATGACCCAACGCCACCACCGTAGTCCACTAGACGATGCAAGACCACCAACAAAGCATTCAACGCCTAAAACGACTCGACCTAAATACATTCCTTGCCTACAATGTTTGTTGGAGTCGATCAATATACGATGTCGCTGTCGTTGACTGCCTCGCTTACCCAGCACCATTCATGCTCCCACCTAAGACCTAAGCCGCTCCTCTGCATTTTAGATAAAATTCATGATGGTGAAACTCCTATCCCCACCATCCTTAAATGCCTAAACATAAATATTAACACCATCCTTTTACAACTACTTTGTCCACTTCAAGGTTACAACCTATCACCACTCTGTTTGACGATGGAATTTCTATCGAATTAGAAAACCGTCCAAAAATTTCAAATTAAAATTTATACCGCAAGCGCACGGTGTACTATCATAGTACATAGTGAGTACAGGTCGATCCACAGGGAATTATTAGATTTTAAATCTCTATTAAATCAAATTAACCAAAGTTGAAAGTGTGATTAGCTAAAAATGTAGAAAAATGAGCAAAATAAAATTGACAAAAATATGAGAGTTTGAGGGCATTTTAGAGACAAATCCACTCTCTAGATCACATAGTTCAATAGATTATAATATTATGATCTCTTTTTGGTATTTTGTGAGTTTATTTGATGCATTTATCATAAGCATGGCCAAATTGTGTTATTAGTTAACACATAATCCACCCGCTAACCCACTTACTACACATTTAACTCTAATGAAATATGAGAATAAAGTTGAAAGCAAAATTTATTTTAAGCATGGCCTATTAACTATTGTTTAGAAATATAAGCCATCAAATTTTAATTTCAACAATCACTTCATTACCATCGTCATATGTAGATGAAGGGATAATTATTGTTTATGATTGTTTAAGCATGGTCTATTTGATGTCAACAATATAAGCTATCAAATTTAAATCAAAAACAACAAGTTAAACCATTTCAAAACATTTCATTTGAGCAAAAAAAGAGCATAAATATCAAAATGTAGAAGCTATATGATTAGAGGCTTCATTACCCCTAAATTGAAGGGATTAGCCTCTCATTTGTGTTATCATATCAACACAAGTAGCATGCAACATGAAACTAAAAAAAGGAAAATGAAAGCTAATGGAAAAGAGAACTAATCTAATTGCATAAAACAAAATCTACACTACTAGCATGAAAGAAAGAGAGCATGTAAGTAAAATAAAACATTAATTAACATTGCATAAAAGGAAAGATTACATGAAATAAAAAAATAGTTAAGTAGTCATGAAAAAAGAAAGATAGCTTGTCTTTTTATTTTGAGCCTAAACTCACTAAGAGAAGACAGCCTTAATAAGAGACTAAAAGAAGAGAGATCTCGTTACATGAAGATAAGGGGTATTTATACATATATGAAACACTAATCAACTTTTCTGGGGAATTTCCAAAATACCTCTTAGGAAGTGTGGAGGCCAAGTAATCATTAGCATTAAGTAATCATCCATTAAGTGTGCATGAAGATTTAATGGCCATTTGCATGTGGATTGGCTCTAATTTGTACATAAAGGTATGTGGGTAGGTGGGTTCCTCCATTATCATGCCTTTGAATTATTTCCATCTTCATTCCTTTATCTTCACTCTTATGCATGCATATTCATTGAAATCACTTGTATATGAATTTAAATTCCTACAAAACAACATAGAAATTTTCATTTAAACTTTAGAAAATTACTTTATGTACAAAAATGATCATTTTGCTCTTGGATGAAGATGAATATGTGACGATTTCAAATAATTTGAATTTTTAGTTTAAACAAGTTAAAATACTCAATATGTTCATTTATTTAATTTAAATAGATTAAATATGGTGGTAAAAATATGCACATTTACGTGCACATTAAATACCCCCACACTTATTTTTATTCCTCCTCGAATAAACTAAAATAAATCTGTTTTCGTAAGGAGCACAATTGCATTGAGTGCATGCAATGAGCTGTTGAACCTCTGGGTGTCCCCAGTAGGACGAGTGTTGTCTCGTGATGGTGTTGTCTCGTGATGTTTTTTAGCGGATACTACCCACAAAGTCCAAATGCAGGATGAAAATATTTACAAAATGCAAGATTTATTTACAAAGACATGAATGCAAGTTTTTTGAAAATATATACAAATGAAGGGTTTACTTTTAAATCGACACAAATAACTTAAATATATGTTCTGGTCATTATCTTGAAATTTAAGTCATTTACTCGTCGAAATTTCCAATAAAAACGAAGTTATCGTAACAAATGGGCTATAGTTTAACTCGTTGTTTCAGTCAATAATACAGTGTAACTATGAAATGGATCCTTAGTTGATTATCAAAATTTATCAAAGTGGTATTTTCATTTCTTTTCAATAACAAGTCAAATCAAACAAGTTAAAATAGTGCTTGGAATTCAATTGCTTACTCTCTCTAAATTTTTATTTGAAAATTTTGTTGATATTAACAATATTTACATATGCCTAATTCAAATAAACTGAGGCCAGATGTATTACCCATGCACTGCCTTGCGGACTTATGTGAGGGGAATACAAAGCGTGGCCAGTGAACACACAAGTGTGAACACTTATTGACTGTAGGTATTATTAAAAAGAATTTTTGTATACATACACCTAACTCAAATAAACCGAGACCAGATATACTGATCGTGCACTGCTTTTCGGGCTTACGTGAGAAGGGTACAGAGTATAGCGAGTGAACACACGAGTGTGAACACATGACTCTAGGTGTTTATTAAGAAAAATATATAAATATATACAAGAATTTTTTTTCTTTTGATTTTTGTTTGTTTGTTTTTTAGAGAGAGAGTTTCGCAAAATCATCTTAGCACCCTTCAACTTAGAAGACAAAAAAAACATGTTATATCCTTACTTTAAATTCATCACTTTTTGAAACAAAGATTTTCAATTAGGATGTATTTCATAATTAACACGTATGAGTCTTCCTATATACTAGTTAAATCATTGTTATTTGTAATCAAACTTTATTTTTATTTTTGTTAAGACGAATAAATTTTCAAAAATTTTAATTTAATAAACCAACACCATATATTTATCTTATAGTGTTTCTTTCAAAATAAACCAAAAGAAAATTTGTTTTTGGGATTTTTTTAAGCCTTTTTGAAAGAAAAAGCAAAAATAAACCATGAAAATTAAAAAAAAAATTAGTTTTGAGAATTTTCATGGTTTTGATTATTTTGAAAATAAACCACGAAAATTAAATAATTTGAAGTGAGTTCAAATTTTAATTATTTTGAAAACTTTGATTTGAATCATTGCCCAAATACAAATTACACAAATCATTTATTTTTTTTATTTTGTTGCGTAGAGTTTTCAAGCAAATATCAAATCATTTCGATGTTATTTTTGAGATTCGAAGGTTCTTCATCAATTTAAAATTTTATAGTTCAAAATTTGAATCGTTTATACAATAGTTGTCGTTAAAATATCCGTATGAATTTGGTGTGAAATTATATGGATTATATTGATTTTCATAGCTATTGTAAAATTCCGGCGAGTAAGAAAACAGATACTCGAACATTTTTCAAGAATGCTTTTGTTTTTTTAAAAAGGAAAAATATTTGCACAAAAGCAATTTATTTTCCAAAAGGGAATTTTTTTTTGATTTTCCAATACTTTTCTGAAAAGATTTTATATATTTTTGATTTTCTAAAAAAAACTAAGTAATATTTTTTTGAATTTTTGGTTTTGATAAAAAAAAATTCAAAGGAAAATGATTTAAAAATTTCAAAGGAAAAATGGAATATTTACAATTTTTTTTAGTTTTGGATTTTGAATTTTTATTTTTATATGCATGAGCTAATGCAACTAAATGAATGCATGGGTTAATTATTGATTATTTATATTAAGTTAACCCAAAATTGTATAACCACTCTTTGTCTTAAATTAACAAGATAGCTCTTAGCCAAGTATATCGGTGCACCACGAATCACCGTAGCAATGCAGCCGAAGGTTTAAGTATCTTCAGAGGAACAACTACTATAATATTTATGAATCACTATAATATTTGTAAATGGTTATTACTCTGCCGTAGCCCAGACACCAATAAATTAAATTGTTCAAAGAAGACAACTTGTCAGTATACAATTAAGCGTTATTGATTTCTAACTATTATTATTAATTAAAATCTAAGATGAAATGCAAAACTGAAATTAAACGTGTATTAACAATGCAACTACGCATGGATTTTTATTTTTTTTTTGAATTTTTTATGCTAATGCAAACAACCACCAATGCAAGGCAAATTAAAACAACAGATAAACGATATATAAAAGCAGCAAAAATTTTTTATAGCAAGCAAGCAGTTATTTTTGACAGCAGCTCTTCTCCCTTTATTTCCTACGAGCTGAAAATAAAAACAAGATACGTATACAGTTGAAAACAAAACAACTTGTTTTTCTTTTTAAGAGAGTAAACAGAAGAAACTAAAATAAAAAAAATACTTGTGTTGAAATTTTTTCTAAAGATAATTTTTTTAGAAGAAAGAAGTCTAAAACAACTGGAAAATAAAAACAATTAAAATTAAATGAGACAAAACTAAAGACAAAGTAAACACAGCAGGTTAAAAAAACCACTTTTTTTTTCTAGAGGAAGAACAAAACAACACAAAAAAAATTGTAAACAAAACAAACGAACAAAGAATTTTCTTTTCTTTTTTTAAAAGATGAAACCTAAAAATGAAAAATAGAAAGTAAACAAACAAACTAATAGAAGAGGAAAAAAAATTAGTAAAAATCCAACCGACCCGTTTCGAGGCCCACTACTCTGTTTCAAACCAAACCAAACAAACGATGAGTTATTCTAATGCGTTTCTCTGTTAATAACGAGAAGTTCGACTTTCGTTAACACAAATGAGTAGCAGCGATTTTCAAAATTTAAAAGTGAATTTTTTTCTTCTTCTTCTGTTCGATTCGGCTAGGGAGAGGAGGGGTTGTCGCTTAGGTTAGGGTTGGTATTCTAGAGGTTTGGCGATTGGAGGTCGCGATGGTGAGTTGAAGGCAAGGACTTGTTTCTGGGATTGGCGAAGGAAGTTGTATGGAATGTTGAAGTAATTGGGGAAATAATTGGCAAGGTAGCGAGTTTTAGTGGTAGGCAGGGGACAGTTTGCAGTTGAAGTTTGCGTTAGTAAGTTTAACGGCGGTGGTTCACTGGGATACTGGAGGTTGTTCGATTTGGGTATTTTGTGAATTTCGATTGGGCATAGGTGATGAAGGTGGCGGTTCAGGGAAGCGGGTGATTTTGGGGGAAGTGCAATGGTGTAAGTGAGGTATGCAAGTCTGCAAGTTGACAGTGGTACGTTTGTTGTTGCGTGATTTCTCGATTTTGGGAAATTCAAATTGTGGTGATAATTGAGGTAGCAGATGGATTTCACAGTGATGAAGTACGTTTGGTTGGCTGCACTGGTTGTCGATCGGTGATCAGGGAGGTTCGATGTTGTTGATTGCATGGTGAAGGGTGATTCGACTGCTTGGTGATGAAGTTGATGTGTAGAATTGGTTAGAATTGGCAGTGAGAAGTTATAGTATAGAATGGATAGATGACGATGGTGATGGAGTGGTATGATGATAGGAGGAGCTTCTGCTTTTCTGGTAGTTTAGTTGAAGTGTGACTGTGGTATGCGCACAAATGTATGGCGGTTGATGATGATATAGCAAGTAGTGTGCAGGCAATGGTAAGTTGTGAAGTCTTGATATGTGGTAGGTACTGGTATAGTTGTAAGATGGTAATTGGTGTGAAATAGTAGAAGGTTGATTAGGAGATGATGAAGTGTATATGAACTGAAATGATTGTATGGGTGTGGCTGACTGTAGGCAGCAGGGGAGAACTGGTGAAGCTGCTGGTAGGGTACGTGTTGTGACAGAGAATGGTAGGCTGGGTAGTTGGACAGCAGTTGTGGTTGTAGTTGATGGTGGCAGTGTATGTATGTTTATGTGTATGGCTGTTTGTTGGGTATGAAATGAAGTTGCATATGCAGTTTTGAACTGATGTGGTTGCAGTGCTTCAGTGAGGATGTACTTGACCAGAAGCAAGAAGGTTTGGTCAGGAGGACGACAGAGTGTTTGTAAGTCGGTAGAGGAGTGGTAAGTATGTTTAGAAGCAGTGAAGTGGCTGTTTCGAATGGGAACGGCACATAGGGGGTATTGAGAAGAATAGTTGATGTTTTATATGGAGGAAGATGTAGGCTTGTGGAGTGCTTGGAGGAGTTTGAAACTGTTATGGGCAGTGATTGTTGAGATGATTGGCAAGGTGGGGGTATTTGTAGTATGCCGACGGTCAGTGAAGGAGTGGCACTGTGATGAAGATTGGTGCACTGTTGATGTTTTTTTTGGGTTTGTACAGGGAGGAGATGGTCAGGGGTTGTGACTGGTTCAGTTAGCAAGTATGGATGTAACTTGCTATGGTTTCACAAATGTGTTGATAGATTGCAAGTAGGCAGGTGATGATGGAGCAATGATGCAGTTTTGAAGGCAAAAATGGTTTGTTGTGAAATGTTGAATATGTGGAGTAAGAAATGGTGGACAATGGGTTGTAGTGTGCAGTAGTAATGGTGTTGAAAGTGTGGAGTGGGTGTGTGTAATGGCTGTTATGACAGTGCAGTAACGACTGTGCAGTAATAATAGTTTTGGAGTTAGATGTGGCTGTTGCAAGAAGTGCAGTTAGATGTGGTCGTAGGAGAAGTTTGTAGATGGTTGAGCGATGTTGAAGAATGTTAGGTGTGTGGTGATGCAAGGTGACGGAATGGCCAAAGGTAAGCAAATGTTCACTGTGATCGTAGAGTGTGGGCAGAGAAACAGTCGGGAAGTTGCAGAGATGTTTTAGGGTAGATGCAGCGATGAAAATGAGCAGTTGAAGTGCACAGTAAGGGGAAGTGCACTGTGCACAGTCTATGTAGAAATTTGTATATGAACATTTGAAAAAAAAAAAAAAAAAATGAAATGTAAATCAAAAATGTGGAATGTAAACAAAAAGTGAATTTTTTTAATTGTGTATGCTTTTTTTTTTTTTACAAATGTATACACAAATGCAACTAGAAAACAAGAAACAATCAAAATGCAATAAAAAATAACACAAAAACACACACAATTTTTTTTAATTGCAAACTAACACACAAAACAAACGCAAACTAAGATCAAAAGAAAAATAATTCGAAAACTAGAAAAATAAAATCAAAACAAATTCCCGGCAACGGCGCCAAAAACTTATTTGACGACGGAATTTCTATCGAATCAGAAAACCGTCGAAAAATTTAAAATTAAAATTTATACCGCAAGCGCACGGCGTACTATCGTAGTACGTAGTGAGTACAGGACGATCCGTAAGGAATTGTTAGATTTTAAAGCTTTATTCAATCAAATTAACCAAAGTTGAAAGTGTGATTAGCTAAACATGTCGAAAAATGAGCAAAATAAAATTGACAAAAATACAAGAGTTTGAGGACAATTTAGAGATAATAAATTCACTCTCTAGGTCACATAGTTCAACAAATTATGAAATTATGATCTCTTTTTGGTCATTTGTGAGTTTAGTTGATACATTTATCATAAGCATGGCTTAATTGTGTTATTAATTAACATACTTAAAACATCAAACTTTAATGCACCCTCTAACCCACTTACTACACATTTAGCTCTTATGAAATATGAGAATAAAGTTGAAAGCAAAATTTATTTTAAGCATGACCTATTAACTATTGTTTAAAAATATAGACCATCAAATATTAATTTCAACAATCACTTCATTACCATCATCATATGTAGATGAAGCGGTAATTATTGTTTGTGATTGTTTAAGCATAGCCTATTTGATGTCAACTATATAAGCTATCAAATTCAAATCAAAAACAACAAGTTAAACCACTTCAAAACATTTCATTTAAGCACAAAAGAGAGCATAAACATCAAAATGTTTAAGCTGCATGATTAGATGCTTCACTACCCCTAAATTGAAGGGATTAGCCTCTCATTTGTGTTATCATATCAGCACAAGTAGCATGCAACACGAAACTAAAAAAAGAAAATGAAAGCTAATGGAAAAGACAACTAATCTAATTGCAAAAAATAAAATCTACACTACTAGCATGAAAGAAAGCGAGCATGTAAGTAAAATAAAACACTAACTAATATTGCATAAAAAGAAAGATTACATGAAATAAAAAAATGACTAAGTAGCCATTAAAAGAGAATGAGAGCTTGTCTTTTTATTTTGAGCCTAAATTCACTAAGAGAAGAGAGCCTTAAGAAGAGACTAAAAGAAGAGAGATCTCATTACATGAAGATAAGGGGTATTTATACATGTATGAAACACTAATCCACTTTTTTGGGAAATGCCAAAATACCTTCTTAGAAAGTGTGGAGGTCAAATAATCATTAGCATAAAGTAATCCTCCATTAAGTGTGCATGAAGATTTAATGGCCATTGCATGTGGATTAACTCTAATTTATGCATTAAGGTATGTGGGTAGGTGGGGTCCTCCATTATTATGCCTTTGAATTATTTTCATCTTCATTCCTTTATGTTCACTCTTGTGCATGTATGTATCTTCATTGAAACCACTTGTATATGAATTTAAATTCCTACAAAACAACATAGAAATTTTTAATTAAATTTTAGAAAATTAACATATGCACAAAAACGACCATTTTGCTCTTGGATGAAGATGAATATGTGACGATTTGAAATAATTTGAATTTTTGGTTTAAATAAGTTAAAATATCCAATATGATCATTTATTTAATTTAAATAGATTAAATATGGTGGTAAAAATATGCACATTTATGTGCACATCAACTCCAAACAAACAGTAGCACCTTTGAAATTCTTTGAGGTATATAGTCAAAGATGCAACATAAGGCACAACATAAGCACAACATAAGTAAATGAAGTATAAATAAGGAAAGAGTATTTTGTTCATGAAGGAAATAATGGTGAAATATGGGTATTTGTTATCTTTTCAAATGTAAATATAAAGTTAAAAAAATCAATAAGAATTTCCTTTTGTATAATATGAGGATCATAGGTATGGCAATTTTCTGGACATGAAGTGTTCTCTTTATATAGATGGAAGGAGTTAACTGGGTTATTGACCAAGCCGATTTCAAACGGAAGTTAGAACGTCAAAACCAAGATAAAATGATTCATATACTTGGAAATACCCTGAGAAAGACTATAGAATTGAGCTTCGGAAGTTTGGTTGGAAAATTGGCTAAGTCCTTAACTTACCCCCAAGTTAAGGCCTTAGGTGTACCCCGAGTTAAGATAGGTCATTCCCAAGTTAAAACTTTAATGAAGGTTAAAGCTTCGATGCAGAGCCGAAATGACCTGAAACTTGGCGAGCACATTTAGAAGAGCCGGAGAAGCAACTTAAAGTTTCACTATGTTTGGAGCTAACTTCTTAACTCGATACCGGGTTAAGAAATATCAACGAAACGCCTCTAATCTTGGTAAGCACACTTTGAGGAAGCTAGAAAATAACTGGGAAAATTTTCATCGAAAATGGGACTAAGTCCTTAACTCGGTACGGGGTCAAGGATTTGAGTTGGTACCGAGTTAAGGATTCTGGCAAGTTTAGGATTATGATGAGTTGAGGATTCTGACGATTTAAGGATTTTGAGGAGTTAAGGATTTTGAGTTGGCACCAAGTTAAAATGTTAAATCTCGGCATCTTCATATTTCTGGCAAGTCATCCCCTAGTCTTCCTATGCATATTCATGAAGTTTCATAGAGTTTCGGTGAGCCAATCGTAAGAAATAAAGACATGATAGTCCAAGCTGCAGGATAATCCACATAATGGAAGAATGATAATCAAATACATAGAGGGCATCTAGACGAAGTAAGGAGCTCGGAATAAAAGGATTTAGCTAAAATTTTGCTGAGGATTAGACTCGGCCTAGAGTCAAGAGCTTGACTCGGTACCGAGTCTAAACCTTAATTCAGTTCGTCACGATATTTGTTGTGCTATCTTGGGTCAGTTTTTGGACTTCTTTGGTAGCAGGCTTCTGATCCGATATGACTGCTACCTCTATAAATAAAAACCATAGAGCAATGAAGAAAGTATCTTAATTATGCTATTAATATGCATGAATTTTACCTCTTTTCAACTCTTTCCACTTCACAACAAGCATTGGGCCAGCTCCTCTAGGCAATTTCAAGACTTAGAACTTGTCAAATCCTGTATATTGTGATTCTTTCACTCTCAAACCTCTTGTAATCTCATTCAAACAAGATTAAATCAATAAGAAAAGTTATAAACTGGACGTAGGCTTAATTAGCAGCCAAATCATTATAAAAATCACCGTCTCTCTCTTATTTCTTTACTTTATCACTATTTTCTATTATCTTTGCCTTATCTTAATAGGGCTGGTGCTTTCACATAATACTCTTGAGTGTTGATCCATTTTTTGGGTTAACATTTTGGTGTTTTCACTAAGAAAACCGTAGGCTTAGATCTAGCTATCCACTTTGGATTGAATAGATCCAGATGTTAGATCTAGAAAATTTATTTAAAAAATTAAAGATTTGTTGCTCCAATGGATCCCAAAAGGAAATCCGTATATGAGAGATCCATAGGAAAAACTATTGGTGAGGTGAAACAAACACCCACCAAACTAAAGCTGACAATGTAAACCCTGCTCCAGGCTCTTCTTCTCACCAAAAAGTTGTCACAAGAGGAGAACTCAACCAGATGGTTAATTAACTTAACAAAAAACGGATGATAGTAAAAAGATCTCATTAATAAAATTGATGCTTTGTTAGCACTACAGCCATCAAGTGCTCCAAGAACTAGGCAAGAAACTGCAGCTGCCATGGAACAAGAGAATTCCTTTGTTCCAGGCTTAAACAGGAGGAATGACAAACAAAAAATGAAAGAGGTAGCTGGTGGAGCCGAAAGGATTGTTATAGGGGCAATGGAAATGCTATTCCTACTGGAAGATAACCTAGTGCTAACCCAAATCATAGAGTGAATACTCCTCACTCCTCAAGTGAACAACGCAATGCTTGCTTCTTACTCTAATGGTGACATGCAACTGGATGGTGATGGAATGGAACTAAATGTTGATTTAAACAGACAAAACGCTAGAAATGAAGTCCAAATTATCATGACAAGGTCGACCGTCCATCAACGGAAATCTGCAAGAATGGTTCTCCTGGAGAATGGAGAACATAATCTTCAGTTCGTAAACCGAGACCGTTTGCAGAGTCAAACCCTCGGCATAGCCCCTGAAAGTTGACCTTTACAATACTGTGCCAGTGAAGACTACATCGCTGACATGGTCAAACGGTCAGTGAAAGAAAGTATAGGCAGGAAGAATGAGGAGTGGGATTCCGTTCCAAGCCAAACTCCATTCACTGAAAATGTTCTAAGAGAAGAATATCCTCTAAAGTTCACGTGTTGACCATGCCATCATAACAGAACAGCAGATCCTAGACAAAAATATCTTCTCAAAAGGAGTCGTTTCCATGTGGTTTACGAGACTTCCACTGAAATTCATTTTCACTTTTGACGAACTAGCAAAGTGGTTGCTTGAACAATCCAGGCTCCATTCTACACATCCCAAGGACATGATGTCCCAAGGACATAATGTTTCTATCTAGCTTGTCACAAGGACCTAAAGATTAATTAAAGGGCTTCTTGAGCCGAGGAACTATGCTCTTGCAAGCAAATCTTCCTGTGTGCATCCATAAGCCGCACATCGCTTCATGGACCGATGGAACTATGTCCTTGCAAACACAAACTCCCTTGCACATCCATAAGTCGCACATGGCTTTTTAAGCCGATGGAACCATGCTTTTGCAAGGAAATCTTCCTGTGCATATCCATGAGCTACATATCGCTCCTTAGACCAATGGAACCACGTCCTTGCAAGCACAAACTCCCATATGTATCCATAAGCCGGACATCGCCTCTTGAGCCAATGGAACCGCGCTCTTGCAAGAAAATATTCCCGTACACATCCATAAGCCACATATTGCTTCCTAAATCAATGGAACCATGTCCTTGGAAGCACAAACTCTCGTGCGCATCCATAAGCTGCACATTGCCTCTTGAACCGATGGTACCACGCTCTTGCAAGCAAATTTTCACGTACGCATCCATAAATCGCACATCGCTTCCTAGACCGACGAAACCGCGTCCTTGCAAGCATAAACTCCCATGTGAATCCATAAGCTGCACATTGCTTCTTGAACCGATGGAACTGCGCTCTTGCAAGCAAATCTCCTCGTATGCCTTCCATACGCCACACGTCGCATCTGGAGCCAATGAAACCGCGCTTGTGTAAGCAATCTCTCTATGTACGCACCCATAAGCCGCACCTCGCTGGTTGAATCTATGGAACTATGCTCAAGTAGGCTCCACTTCTTCACTACTTAAACTGATGGAACTGTGTTCAGGTATGCTCTACTTATTCAGTGCTTTAACCGATGGAACTGTGTTCAAGGACACTCCACTTATTCGTTGCTTGAACCGATGGAACTGTGTTCAAGTATGCTTCACTTTCTTGCTGCTTGAAAAGACAGAACCACGTTCAAGTATGCAATATTCCCATATATTACAATCTGTGCATTGCTCCTTGAACTGATGGAACCGTGTTCTCTCTAGCGATGCGCACACGCCCCATGTAATTGAAAAAGTACTTCCTGAATCTTCGAATAAGAAGTATAAACTCCTAGACCCACCAGATTGACGATGAAAAATGATTCCAACTCCCTAAGTACTAGCATTGCCCCAATAATGCTGGAAAACCATTCTATTTTCTCCTTATCCGTGTTACCCGGCAACACCGAGAGGCTATCACATTTTCTAGGTATCGATGTTGCCTCGACAACATCATTAAAGTTTTAAATTGTAGGATAGGTGGAAAATCAATCCCCGTTTTCCAAGAATCAACATTCCCCCGACAATGCCAAAAATCAATCCCCGTTTTCTAAGAATCAGCCATGGAGAAGCAGCTAGTTTTAAAAACAGGGAAACCTTTCAACTTTGCCGGAACGTTCTAATCAAAATAAGCAAAAGTGTGGAAGTAACCTTTCGACTGCATCAAAAGGTTTCAAAACAAAATAGTAATAAAACAGCAGTAACCTTTCGACTACGTTGAAAGGTTTAAAACCTTTATTTTAAATATTTGATCTGGTCGAAAGCAACCAAATTGAAAGCTCTTATTCGAAAGCAAAGCAGGCTATCTTTGGTTTAGAAAACAAACACACTTCAACCTCTTTGGCAACCAACCTTTCGACATAGAACCCTTCGACTCTGTCCAATTCATTACATACCAAGTAACTTGATACCAAATGCATTGGTTTGACCTTGTTGAAAGCTTTGAACCTCTCGAACTTGTCGGAAGGTCTGGGTTGGAAGGTTTAATGCCATAATTGGCTGAAACATGCTAAAGGTATGATTTCTTCGTTTTTAACTTAAAAGGATAATTTCAACTAACCTGCCTTTATTTGTCGAATTCCTATTTCTTAACAAATACTTCTCCGAAAAGTGCTGCCACTATTTTTTAGAATTAAATAATCATTTTATTTTATAAAATGCGCCTTTTCCTTAGTTAAATATATAAAACATTTAAATCCCATACCTTAAATATTTTATACATTCATCAAATAACTTAGGAAAAATATGGAAAAATCCCAAAAAATCTATTTTAATATGTTTTCCAATATATAAAAATTTCAAACCCAAATCATAATTATTTTAGCCGTAAATAATTTATAACAAAATAAATCATTTTCCTCACTAGAAAATTTATATAAAATCCACATTAATTCAGAAAATTATGAAAATTAAAACCTATCTCTAAATATCATTTCTAACCTATATTTAAATTTTCAAGACATTTGGATGTCATTTGATATGGTTTTCATGTCAAACACATCATAAAAACTAACATGAACATATATAATTCATCAATCAAGCATATATATAACTTTAATCATCAAAAAATGGCATGTACTTGCAAAAACATTTCAGATCTAATTCTTAAAACCGAAATCATAAAAAAGGGATATAGTCTTATTCACCTTAGCTTTGAGATTTTAAGATGAGAGAGTTGATTTAATTGATTATCTTCCTTCTCTTGAATCCTAGCTTATCTTCACTTGAGAACAATAATGGTGGCCAACCTTGGTATAGTTTTTTGTTTGAGTGAAAATGAAATGAACGCGGGTTTCATTTCCAAAGGGTTTAGGGTATAAGCCTATCCTATTTCCCATATTTCCCTTACTCATTCCTAACACATTGATTCAAATTGTTTTATTTGATTTATAATTAACATGTCACGGCTACCTTTAATTTAATCAAGTCTTAACCTATTAATCTCCACATTATTTTATTTAATTTACCCAATTAATTATTCTAAATAATGTTATAAAAATATGGATTGTTATAGACTCCCCACCTTAAAGAATTTCGTCCTCGAAATTACAATAAGGTACACAATCAAAACAACCAAAGGTAAAACATACCAATAAAATAAATCAGGATAAGCCTCTCTAACTTTGCTCTCAGTCTTCTAAGTACAATCTCTAGCATTATCACTCCACCGAACCTTTACTAACTTGATTGTCTTGTTCCTTAACTTCTTCTCATCTCTAGCCACAATCTGAATCTGCTTCCTAACTATGGTCAAGTCTGGCTCTACTACTAAATCCTCTAATACTGTAGGTGCTATAGTAGTCTTTGGGTCTCTAATACATATTCTAAGATGAGATATATGAAATACATCATGGACTCCAGATAAATTGCTCGATAACTCTACTCTATAAGCGAGTTTTCCGATCCTCTCAACAATACGGAAAGGTCCAAAGAATCTAGGTGCTAACTTCCCTGACTTTCCAAATCTAATCATACCCTTCATCCGTGAGACCTTAATAAACACATAGTCTCCAACCTAGAATTCCAACTCTTTACGTCTTCTGCCAGCATAACTTTTCTGCCTAGACTGAGCTTCCTTCATCCTAGCTCAAATCAACTCAATCTTCTCTGCAGCTTCTTTCACTAAATCCAGACAAAGAACCAACCTATCCTCGGTCTCTAACCAAAATATAGGAGATTTGCATCGTCGTCCATACAAGGCTTCAAACGGTGCCATTCCAATACTAGTCTGATAATTATTGTTATACGAGAACTCGACTAAATGGAGATGTTCTTTCCATGATCCCTCAAAATCCAATACACAAGCTCTTGAAAAATCCTTCAAGATTTTGTTAACTCTTTTGTTTGCCCATCGGTCTATGGATGTAAGCGGCACTCTTATTGAGCTTGGTTCTTATTGCTTCCTGTAGACTATTCCAAAACTCAGTAGCAAACACTGAATCTCTATCACTGAAAATACTACTAAGAATCCCATGCAGCCTAACCACAATCTTCATAAATAACTTTGCCAAAATAGGTGCCATCCTATTCGACTTTACCGGAATGAAATGAGCACTCTTAGTCAGTCTATCCACTATAACCCATATCCTCTACTAGACCTTGGCAACGCATCAATAAAATCCATTGAGACAGAATCTCATTTCCACATTGGAACTTCTAATGGTTGTATTAATCTGTTTGGCTTCTGGTGTTCAGACTTTGCTTGCTAGCAAGTCAAGCACTGCTTAACACATAAATCAATGTCCCATTTCATACCTTCCCAAAAGAAACTTCTCTTCATATCCCGATACATCTTTGTTCCTCCTGGATGGATAGTGAACTTCGAATGATGGCATTCCTCTAAAAATTCTTTCATCATGTTTCCTACATTCGAAACACACATCCCTTCCTTTCTTTCTCAATCACCAATTTTGGTCAAGACCGAAATCCTTTAAGTCATCGCTCTCTTTTTCTTCCCTTAACCTTTTGATCCGATTAGCTAAAACTGGATCACCCTCCTGTTTAAAAGCTATTTTATCAATCATTACCAGTCGAACTTCCAAACAAGACAGTACAACACTTCATGCACTAGAACCTGCCTCGGATCTAAACTGCACCGTGCAAGCTGATAATGCTTCTAAATCTTTCCACTCGGCTATCATAGCTGATATTGCATTCTGATGTTTCCTGTTAAATGCATCTTCTACCTTATTCCATTCCCCGAGTGAGCATTCAATTCCAAAATCATGAGCAGCAATAAACTCCAACCATCTCTGTTGTCTCATGTTCATCAGCTTTTAAGAGAACAAGTGCTTCAATGACTTATGATCTGTATAAAGCTCAATTCGCTCTCCCAAAAGATAATGCCTCCACATCTTTAAAGCAAATATAATGGAAGCTAACTCCAGGTCATGCGTTGGACATCTAACTTCATGTGGTCTGAGCTGTCTAGAAGCATAAACAATCACTTTAGCTCTTTGCATTAACGCAGCCCCTAACCCAATTCCACACGCACAGTATAAACAACCAAATCTGGATTCTCCTCCAAAACCACTAACACTGGTGCATGGGTCAATATGTGTTTCAAGCTCTGGAATGCTTCCTCACACTTATCATTCCATACAAATTTCACACCTTTTCGCATAAGCTTAGTCATCGGTGCAGCTATTCGTGAAAAATCCTTTATAAATCTTCAATAATATCCGGCTAGTCCAAAAAAACTCTTTATCTCGGTCACCGTCTCGGGTCTCTTCCAATTATTCACTGCCTCAATCTTAGTCGGATCTATAGACAACCTGTTCTTGGAGACTACATGACCAAGGAAGTTCACTTCATTCTTCCAAAAATGACACTTCGAAAATTTAGCCTTCAGCTGATGTTCCCTTAATGTCTCAAGCACAACTATAAGATGAATTTCATGCTCCTTCTTATCCCTAGAGTATATCAAAATATCATTTATGAATACCAACACAATCTATCCAGATGCTTTTGGAAAATTCGGTTCATCAAATCTACGAAGAATGCCGGCGCATTAGTTAGTCCGAACGACATAACTAACCATTCGTACGATCATGTCTTGTCCTAAACGCCGTTAAAGGAATATTATCTTCTACTACTTTAAGCTGATGAAATCTTGTCGCAGAATGCAGTTTTGAGAATACATTGGCTCCACTTAACTGGTCGAACAAATCGTCAATTCTTGGTAATGGATATTGGTTCTTTATCGTCTTCTCATTCAACTTAGGATAATCGATCCATAGCCTTAATGATCCGTCTGGCTTCTTAGCAAACACCATGGCAGCTCCCCATGACGAACTACTCGGTCGAATAAAATTCTTGCCTTCCAAATCCATCAACCATACCTTCAACTCTCTCATCTCCATTGGTGTCATCCTGCTTGATGGTCTACTCACCGGTTCTACTCTAGTCACCAAATCAATCAAAAACTCAACGGCTCATTTCGGTGGCAATCAAGTTACCGGCTCAAACACATTAGCGAATTCTCTAACCACAGACTCGATGTAACTCATCCTCCAACTCCATGGTACCCGGTAAAGCGTTTACTTCACAACTAGGGTTCTCTACCGTATAAACTATTCGACCACTACAATCTGGGTGACTAAGTGATATTTTCCTATCATGGAAAAATATCCTAGCATCATATTTATTTAACCAATCAATCCCAAGGATAATACCAAATCCTACGAAATCAAACACATGCAAACAACAATCAAAAGTATGACCAAGCAAATCAAACTCTAAATGGTCACACCTCATCCCAAGTGTTGCATACCCTCCTATCGAATTTGCAACCCTTAAGGAAATAACTAAGTATAAGGGCTCTCAGTTAAGCTTATCTACTAAACATCGAGAAATAAAAGAATGTAATGCACCAGCATCAAATAGAATGCTAACAGACATACCGTGAATCTATAACGAGCCTCAAAGAACAGCCTTTCCTTTTTCCTGCATAACTGGCCTTGATGTTGCGGGCTCCAATGCGTAAACTTCCCCATTTCCATCTTTAGCAGGCTCTAGGCATTTGTTCTTATAATGGCCGATCTGATCACGGTCAAAGCATCGGATGTTCTTCTTTCCAATCACCTCCTTTCCTTTCTCTTTTCCCTTTCCGGTTCGACACCCATTAGCATAGTGTCCCTTCTTATCACATTTATAACAAACCACTTTAGCTTTTCCCTTCTTTTGTGCTTCTCCCTTCTGAGCATTCTTCTTAAGGAAAATTTTCCTTTTCTGGCCCTGTTCCACTTGGGCCTCCTTCATTTTCTTTCTCAAGCAAGCTAACGCCTCTTCTTGACTCAACGCCATTTCAACCACTACATCTCTTGGATCTCTTAAGTATGGCAAAGTAGCACTTATCAACTCCGGCCTCAAGCCTCTTACAAACTTCACATTCCTCCTGATCACTGTATCAACCAAAGCATACCCGTACCGGGCCAACTCTTCAAATTTTCTTGCATATTCTAGAATGGACATCTCTCCTTACTCTAGTTTAGCAAACTTCCTAATCGATGCCCACTACGCCATCCCCGACATGAACCTTTCTTGAAACCTTCTCCTAAACTCCCCCAAGTCATGGTTTCCTCATCAACAACCGCTACAATGGTATTCAACCAAAATAGAGCAGCTCCTTGAAGTTGTCTCGAAGCTAGTCTCCTCTTTCTCTCATCATTCAATCCTATGTCAGCAAAAATTCTCTTGCAGTGCAATAGCAATTTTCAACCTCAATCGCATCTTCAATTCCAATGAACGGCTCTCCAAGCCTAGTATAGTCTTTACTCAAGTTAGCATACTGGTTGACCATCAGAACTTCCTGAACTCCACCTCCAGCGGCATTTCTTTCGACAACTCCAGCTGCAATTCTAGCTTGCATCATATTCACGAAAAACTGATACATGGCTCCCATATCCACTTGAGGAACCCCAGCACCACCATTTTCAACTAGAGCCTGACCTGGACCTCTTCTAGTATTTGGCTGTGCATTTCCATTAGTGGTGGTACTATCTACTCGAAGATTAACTCCGTCTCTTCTTCCTTCCATATCTATATTCAAACCTCATGAGATATTGATGAATAGCATAAATAAGATAAGAGTCTAGAAATATAGCATATAGTTATATATATATATATATATATATATATAGAAAATAAAAGTATGTTACCATAGCGTAATCCCATACCCTGATCTTTACTCTAATTACTAAGGATTATGCTTTCAAAACCATTTTTAGTTAAAGTATTTCATATACCATGCTCTGATACCAAGCTGTAACATCCCCTATCTAGAGGCCCAAAACTAAGAGCTACAGATGTTGTAGTCATCTGTAGTATTAGCTTCGGTCGACTAAATATGGCTATGTTAATGGTATCTATAATATTAGAAGCATTTGAATATGAAACAAAACACAGATTTCAAAACAACTTCCATCATTACATTTCAAAAAAACCAGATGTTCCATATTCAACTTACATAATCCCAATACATTCCCAAGCATAGATAAAATATAATTATTACAAATTATGCCAAGAATGGTATATGATGATACCGGATGGTCAGAGACATACAGTCATAATAGACCTAATACGAACACAATGGAAAATTCATTAAAACATCAAACAAGAACTGCAATTCCTAGATAGTTATCCATTTGCCTCCTGCATGCCTCCGGTAGCCTTACTCGTCATCCTACAAAACCTAAAAAGACCTTAAACCCTCAGCCTGCTCAAATTAATTTTGAGCACCCGAGAGTTTAAGGAGAAAACATAAACTTCGAGTCAGACATAAAGCCTGGTATGAATAATACCATACATCCAAGAATATATATATATATATATATATATATATGTTAAGCGAGAATACGCTGCTTAGCGGAACGGCTTTCCCCTCACTAATATCCTTTTAAAACATAGCTTTGCAAACCTTTTCCTGCAACCAAAACTGGTTTAATACTGTAAAGCAATCGTTATGTAAACATACATAAATATCAGGTAATAATGAACTATCTGTTCAAACACACAAGTTTTGTTTGGATAACTTTTAACCTTCAACTAACTCCAGCCTACCAGACAATATAATCAAAATTAATCTAACATCTGTTAGCTATTCTTCTTCTGGATTATCTATTCTTAATTATTTATTAAATACTTCACTTTTGGATAGTCTATCCCTAACTTAGTCATCTCCCATGTCTTCCTAATCCTAGTGGTTTTTCGGGGATACTAATAACCTATCTGTATACGACACTGTAGCATCCCACTTTTTGAGGTCCAAAACTAACCACTACTGATGCTGCAGTCATCCATAGTTGTTATTTCTTGGCGACTGAATGTGGCATAGTTAATATTGATACATATGAACACATGAATATAATAAAAATTTAAACTTCCAATAAATAGAATTTCTCATTTCATGCAAATTATAATTTGAGATTTAATTACATAATCCCAGACATTAATCACATTTAGATCACATATACATGTACAAAATACGATAAAAGCGACAATGAAAATGTCCCCTTATAATGATCATAGAACTGATAATATAAACTTTACAGTCCTCTATATATCACAGTGGAAAACACAAAATAGCACTTATATAGCTAATACTGCCTCCTGCACGTTTTTGAAAGCTTTCCAAATACCTGAAAGTCTTCCACGTTTAGACTACTCAAATTAATTTTGAGTACTCGAGAGTTTATGGAGAAATACAAACATAGAGTCATATATTAAGTCCGGTATGAATAATCCCCTATCATCTCTTATCTTAAATAGATATCTAGTGAGATTACTCCACTTAGCAGAACAGGTTTTTCCCTCACTGATATGCAAAACAAAACATGCAAATCATTTACTATGCTCCTGCACCCAAAATGATTTGTCTTAACATAATATGAAATAAAGCCATAAATCATATGTATTGGATATCACATCCATCCATTTATTAGATTCCCATCTAAAAGCAATTTATTAGATTTCTCATCTAATCAATTTATTAGATTTCCCATCAAAAATTTATTTATTAGAGTTCCCCTCAAAAATCTTTAAATGACTATCCGCCATAATTTAATAGGACTATCCATCCCAAACCATTTAAAATAAATGCTGATTATCCATCATACATTGTTTTATAAAAGATGGTGTGGGCTATCCACCACAAACTCCATAGTTTTCCTAGGATGACTATGAACCCTTAGGTGCTAAATCCCGAGGCTAACCACCTCTGGCAAAACATTCTTCACTTTAGAAATTTGATACGGGCTACCCACCGCACATTCCATGGTTTTCCTAAGTTAACTAAGAATCCTTCACTCAGCCAACTAAAACATCATGATCCTCGTGATTATTTATAAAAATTCATGATCCCCATGATTACTTATTTTCCCCAGCTATACCACCTATTTAACCTATTCCCTCTGGTAACCCTAGTTAGGTTAAATTAAATAAAAACACATTGATATCCCCAATGTACATTTTCGAAAGAATATTTATGTTTGTTACCCCAAACTATATATCAAAAACATAAAACCCACCCCAATGTCCTAAGGTTTAATAATATCAAATTTATATAAGGATCCTCCTTACATATTCAAACAAAATAAGTATTTTATACTATAACCCTTCGAAGTAACCCCTTCAAGTTAGCAAAATTTTACTGAAGGAAAAATGGCTAAAAATAGCCCTTTAAACCCTTTCGAATGAAGTCCCATTCGAAAGCAAATAAACATCCGAAGTTAGCCCCTTCGGAAGCCTTCCTTTTGAAAGCATCACAAAACTATACCTTTCGGCCTTGTCGGAAGGTTTCTTTTTGACCTAATCGAAAGGTTTCACCTTTTGACTTTATCGAATTCTTGGGGTATTTCCCCTTTATAAAACTATTTATAAACCTTTTGAAAGCAATGAAACTCAAAACCTTTCACAATTGTTGAAGGCAACCCCTTCAAAACATTTCGAAACTAAATACTTTCGAAGACAAACCATTCGAAAAATCAAAACCTTTTAAAGACAAAACCCTTCAAAACCAAAACCTTTTTAAATCATTGAAGTGTTAGTGTTTGAACCAACCCTTTGAAAACAATAGAGAGAGGCTTATAAAACAAAAGATAACCTTTGACTCCATCTGGGTCGAAAGGTTTGGATGCGGCAAATATGCTTCTGACCCTGCCGAAAGCTATAGCTTTTGAGTTTGTCGAAAGGTTTCATGTAACGACCCGATATTTTCAACAATTCGCATCCGCACATGTCGGACTTGAATTGCTCAAAATACCGCGTTGTAAATAAAATTTGGCAAATCTCAAAATATACAGTAAATACATAATCACAGATCACAGACACAGAGTATTTAATAATGCAGCGGAATTTAAAAGAAATAGTAGTTCATGAAGCTACTATATAAAAATAAGATACATCAGAATTAAACATGATACAACAAAAAGTAACAAGATACATCAGGTACAAATCAGAATACATCACTGAAATCACTGGACACAGAAAGCAAAATAGATGGCTGGATCTTCAAGGAAATCTCCAACTCCGAAGGTGAATCTTGAATGCTAATTCACTCAATTTGACTCGAGCGTAAAGCAAAATACAAAACACTCGAGTCAGGACATAAATACTTATGAACTGTAAATAAACTCAAGTGAACAGTGACAAAAATGCATCAGTAACTTAAAGGATGCTTGGGATCGCCCATCCTTTAAGGATCCGTTAAACTATTTACTATGTAGTAATATTGCGCTACTATAATAATGTCTACAGTAAAATAAACATACTTTTAAATAGCGTTCCGGGCTACCCATATCACCCTTCACACATAATAGTCCCAGTAGTCCATCCAATATCATGCCATCTCCACTCTGGGTGACTGTCAGAGGATACCACATGGGCTACGGGAGATAAACAAACTCGTAATAAAGGCTCGGTATGGTAGGTGACACGGCACACAAGGCAATGCCAGGGTAGATATACCAATTATGCACACGGGATGGTGGTAATGCAGCAGCCACATACGCCCACCTCGGAACACACTCCCAATCAAAATCGAAGGATGGTCATCTAATCAATCACCAGTAAGAGTATAGTATCGAAGGAATGTGTCCGACCAGAGGTGCTACCTCCTTTGGCCCGAGATCACTCCTGTTTTAGCCACCTTATGCCAACTCACGGGAGTTGGGTCCACGTAATATACCTCAAGAACGTCGCCATCATCCTACTTCATTCTGGAATCTCCATCGCGTACGTGGTTGTTAAAGTGGTTTTCGGAGTTGGCAAAGAGTATGACAACTTCTGATCCCGGTCTCTTTAACAACCAAATGTTATTGTAACGCCGTGGTCATTTCAAAATAGTTTATACTTCAAAAAGATCAAATCATTTCATTTCAAACTATATTTCTTTCAAAATAGTTTATACTTCGAAACCATAAATCATTTTTATTTCAAAACTATTTATTCAATCAAAATAGTTTATACTTCGAAACCAAAAACATTTCAAACATATATTCATTTCAAAATCATAATATTTTCAAAGTATAACTCTTTCGAAACCAAAATACTTGAAATAATTTTACTTTGAAAATCATAACATTTCAAAATCATACATTTGAAATCATGGGATATTCGTTTAATTCTTTACATTTTACAATTCATTCAATTAATACCAAATTTTCAATTTCCAACTTAATTCAATTCAAACCATCAGCTTCAATTAAATTTCCCAATAACCATTTCAAATCATATCAATTTCAAATATAGATTTGATCCACAAATTAAACTATTCAATTTTTAATATATTTCAAAGCTTTAATATCTCGCATTTCAAAAACTAAATTTTATAATTTCATATATCTCAAATCTAGTTTCATTATTACTTAGTTTTGAAATATTCATTTCATAAATCCAATATTATTTAAATAAACTCAATTTACAATTAAACTAAATATCCTTTCATACCAATATAAACTTCAAATATTCATTTATCAAAAGTACATATCATTCCAATTCATATTCTTTATCAAAATAAAGATCAAATCATTTCCAAACTTTATTATCAAATCATTATTTGAATTCAAATTCAAATACTCAAATTTAAATATCATTTTTAAATCAAATAAGTCATTCATTTGTTATTTCAAGTATCATTACAAAATACACTAAAAATTCCATTCAAAAATTCATTTATCTCATTACACTTCATTCCATTTAACACATAATCAAGTAAACCTTATTTAAATTCAAATTCAAATTTAAATTTCTTAAAAATTCAAATTTAAATATTAAAATATATTCAAAACTTCTTAAATTTCACAATTAATCAATTTCCAAAAGTTAAATCATTTAACACTTTAAAATATAACTCAAACAGTGTTAAAATCTATAACATTTCAAACATTGTCAAATTATAGCGACGACATCATTTATAAAGTGCTATCGTAGCTTATAGCTTTCAAAAATGGTTTAGTTCAAGAATAACGACATTTATAAAATGTCATAATAGATATTTAGTTATTTCAAACATTGTTAGATTCAAAACAATAGCATTTAAAAATGCTGTCAAAAGACAACAGCATTTTGAAAATGCTATAAAATTCCAGGTTTCATTTTAGCTTTTCAAAAATAATAATAAAACTCCAAATTTTTATTATTACAACTTAAAAATCATATTTCTAGACTTCAAAATTTTACATAAAAAATCATTTAACATATGATTTAACACAATAAAATTTTAAGATCAAATATTCAATTTTACAAACTCCATTCAATTATTAAGTCAAAATTCACTGTTTATTTATTTATAAATTTAATAAACTTAAGATTTTACTTCAAATATCATTTCAAAACTTTAAATTTAATTTCCATTATTTATTTACATTTTAAAATAAAATTTAAAGTCAAACATCACATTTACTCCAAATTTACATACTTGAATTCACAATTTCAAGATTTAATATTTAACTTTCTTAAAACCATAATATATATGTATTTTTAAATCAAAATTTCATACTTTTGAAAATACATAAAAAAATCATTTAAAAATATACCACGGGGTCTGTATATAATTTTCTAACCTAGGTCAAGTGATACGGATATATATCATTTCAATCCGTAATTTACGAAGAAAACCGGGTTTTATCATTTCAAACCCGCAATCCCAAGTCAGATAAAATACAATAAAAATCGCTCAAGCCTATCATTTCAGTCCATAATGATTTTTCCCTATTCTAAAGTCCGTTCGGGTATGTATCATTTCAACCCATAGTGATTCTATTCTAACAGGGAACTTGCAGTGTGAATATATGCATAAACAATATAAACAATGTCAATGTCACAATATAATGTCATATATCAGATGTCAGGTGATAATTAGCAGTTTTAACATGGTAATAACATGGTATAGCATATCATATGATCAACATTAACTTGCATAAAATTTTATATTACTAAACACTTGTCATCTATTCACTATTTCATAAGTATAAATGTCAGAGTGAGAAAGACTCACCTTTTCAAGCTGAAGACCACTACGACATACAAACATGATTCCAAGGGCACGACAAGCACGATAATGGATTCAAATAAGTGGAGAGAGCCTAGATGATCATCTTGTAACAATCCAATAAACACAAACAAGACAATGCAACACATGAATATACAACACAAAACAATATTGAACAAGTTGAGATACAAAGCAACAAAGACAAGACGGCTTAACCTTGCCTTAACCACTCCACTGCTCGACCATAGGGGATCTTTTGCTTGCCCATTGATGTGCGTTTGGGTCAGGTATGGTATCAAATAGGTCAGATTTAGCACACCCATGCACGGCAACATGAAGTGATGTGAAGGGGTAGTGGTGATAATATGAAGCATACATAGGTTCAAGTGCAAAATAGAGTGGTTTATGCAACATTTGGCTCGGTTATGCCAAGTTTTGGGCTCGGCCCTACATACTTCAAGTATGGTCGGATCTGAAATGATGTCTAGAGGTGACGTTGGTAGGTGGTGGTTGAGCTAGGGGTGTGGCCAAGTCAAGATATGAAGGAGATAGTGAAGATAGACTTGGCTAGGCAATGTTTTCAAGGAGTGTTGCAATGTTTTGTGGAGTTTTGTGGTGATGGCTTCATCCAATGGTCATGGCCTGATCTGGAGGTGGGGATAGGTGGCGGTTGCTGGTGCTGGTGATGGTAGAGAGTATGGTGGTGATGGTGGGTGGCAGAGGCCAAGCAAAGTTAGGTAGAGATCTAGGCAAAACAATGAAAAGAAGAAGGAAAAATAGGAAGAAGAAAGCCATTAGAATTTCTTTTTTTTTTCTCTTCAAGAGAAGTAGCCATGAGTTTTGAGATGTGAGAAGGATTTCTCACGTGAAAATGAGGAAGAATTCACGGCATTTCAAAAAAAAATGGACGGCTACTCAAAAATGAAAGGGCAAAAGCAAGTGAAAGGTCAAAGTAAATGAAAAGTCACAGGTAATATGAAAAGGTTTGACTCTTTATATTTCTATTTCCTTTAAATTAAAATAAACCATATATATTTCAGTAAATAAAATATAAAACTGAACCAAATAAAGTTGAAAAAGAAAATAAATAAATATATTTTAGAAAAATATAAAATAATTATGAAAATAGCACAATAATAGAAACTAGGGTGAAAAATTGTAGAAAAAAAATACAATAAGCTTTGGAACATTATAACATCACTCTAAAAATATTTTAAAAATAAAATTATATATATAACATGTCATATTACACTTATATTCAAATTAGAAGAAACAAAATATTATTTATATAAACTAAAATAAACAATTTTGTTAAATAAAACAATGTATAGACAATATTGTAAAAAGCATAACTTTCACAATATTATTCGGATTTCAACGAAACGAAAAGCAGTATTCTTGAAATTTTATTTACTTTCATAATAAAAGATAAAATTCAAATTTTCAAACTTTTAAAATTTAAATTTAAAAGTAAAAATTTGACCAGATTGACCAAAATTCACATTTTCTGGAAATAATCAATTCATGCATGTTTGAAATTATAATCCACATCAAAATCAACATTTATATTTTAATTAACAAAATATATTAATTTTAATAAATAAAATAAAGAATTTAAATTAGAAATTTAAATTAAAATAATTAAAATATACAATTACAATAATCAGAAAATACAAGGTTGTTACGCTCTCCCCCACTCAAAACTTTTCGTCCCCGAAAAGGAATGAGGTACGGGAAAGCACAGAAAAAGATAGAATGAAATAATATTAAGACGAGATGACAAGAAGATTAAAATTATACCTGAAAGCTGTTGCTATAGGTAAGTTTAACAATGTGGAGATGATCTTTCCAAGATCTTCCAGAATCAAGAACACAAGCATGAAAAAAAAATCTTTTAGAATCTGATTCACCCTTCCCGTTTGACCGACGGTCTGTGGATGGCAAGCAATGCTTAGATTCAAAGATGAGTACCAGAGATTATTAAAGATTATAGAAAGATTTCTAAACAGACTGGTATATGCAATAGCCTACCATTCTGTAGCAAGATAAGGGAAATTAGGACAACCAAAAGATAGTTTGAAAAACGAAATAAAATAATAAATTTGAAACCATAAAATTTCAACTTAAACTGAAAATTAATTTTACATAAGTCAAATAAATCTTAAGCATCTCTAATTTCATTATCTTATCATCCAATTATCTTAAATTAACAAATCCCTAAAATCATGTATTTGAAAAATCTTTTATTATACTCAAAATGTACCAAATAAAATTTAATTCTTCTTCATTACTAATTATAATTAAATTTATTCCTCTCAATATATTATATCACCTATGTTAAATATATTTACACTCATTATAACTGCTTTAATTTTATTCTTAGTTCCTTTAACATCATTTTATATTGTAAATTATTCCATTGCCCTTTTTCTTTATCTACCACTGTTAATCTTTTTATAACAAAAATTTAAGTGTATAACATTTGTTATAACCACTCAAATTTTATTTATAAAATCTTTCATATTATATACTATCCAATTACATATTCAACTTCTAAAATTTAAGGTAAGTTATATTGTAATGAATTATGTATTATACAAATAAAACTTTCTAATTTAATCATTTCAAGCTTGAATTTTTATCCAAATCTTGAAATTACACTTAAAATTATCTTTCAAGATATAATTTAGGAATTAAATTTCCGATAAATTCCAACCTATTTAGAGATAAATAAATGCACATATACTATATATATATATATATATATATATATATATATATATATATCCATTCAAATTTAAATCATATGTCAGCATATGTTATAAATCGAGTCTATTTTAGAAATTCAAATCAATTAAATTTCCAAAACAAACTTGTAGCAAGACTACAGAACGGTCTCTTCACTTCGAAACTTGAAAATGAACATCGATGATGCTGTAGTCATCACCGAAATTATTTCCCAGCGACAAAGAGAAGAGCACTAATTTTAAAATTCTTTGAAAACAAATTTCTATTCGAAAATACTTTAAATAATATATCCTTTAAAACTTTAAATACAAGGTTTGAATCCATCAGAAATTAAATTCTCAAATTCTTGTTTAAATTCATTTTAAATTTCCAAATAAATTTATAACCATGTTTATAGTTCTATTATTTATATATAAAACAAGAGATAATGATACATAAAATCAATTATTATTTCTTAACAACCAATTCAATAAAATCTAGAAAAGGATTTATAATATAGTTAAAAAAAAAATTTCACAAAATTTATTTCATTACTAAATTTTAAAAACCTATTATGCCAGTTTGCTCTGTTCAAGTGTTTTGGAAATCTTATCGATAGCGTTGATCAGACGAATCGATTAGAAACCCAAATCAACATCAACAACTCAAACAACACAATATAAAATATTTTAAATATTAGTTTACAAATACACTTCAAGAATGACTTGAAGATAAGTTAGAAACAAAGATGAGATGATTAAATAACAGAATAGGGAGATGGATGAGTTTATATAAATCGCGGGCAACCTTAACCGGGTCGACCGTGACTTAAAGAATAAGATCGATGTGGATTTCTTGGGTAAATCAACATTCGGTCTCAAGAGATAGAGTTCGGGATTATAAGGGGTACTAGCATCTAAACCGAGGATATAGAATCTCTGGTGAATCGATGCTGTTGTAAAGGAGTTTCCCCCTTTACAAATAAATTTGAGGTTGGCAAGACAGCCGACTCATTATGAAGATCTTTTGAAGTGGAGTTATGGGATACTCTAGAAACAAAAGAAGATAAATAGTGAGGGACACGAATGGATTTTGGAACCACAGGGAATGTTCCAAAATTCAAAGGAATCGAGTCAAAAAGGAAGAGGTTTAAACTCGAATGAAAGTGATTCTGTAAATACATTTACCCTATATACTGAGTTTTGCCTAGAGCTACCAAAGCTCTGATACCAACTGTAACGACCCGATATTTTCAACAATTCGCATCCGCACATGTCGGACTTGAATTGCTCAAAATACCGCGTTGTAAATAAAATTTGGCAAATCTCAGAATATACAGTAAATACATAATCACATATCACAGACACAGAGTATTTAATAATGCAGCGGAATTTAAAAGAAATAGTAGTTCATGAAGCTACTATATAAAAATAAGATACATCAGAGTTAAACATGATACAACAAAACGTAACAAGGTACATCAAGTACAAATCAGAATACATCACTGAAATCACTGGATACAGAAAGCAAAATAGATGGCTGGATCTTCAAGGAAAGCTCCAACTTCGAAGGTGAATCTTGAATGCTAACTCACTCAATCTGACTCGAGCGTAAAGCAAAATACAAACACTCGAGTCAGGACATAAATACTTATGAACTGTAAATAAACTCAAGTGAACAGTAACAAAAATGCATCAGTAACTTAAAGGATGCTTGGGATCGCCCATCCTTTAAGGATCCGTTAAACTGTTTACTATGTAGTAATATTGCGCTACTATAATAATGTCTACAGTAAAATAAACATACTTTTAAATAGCGTTCCGGGCTACCCATATCACCCTTCACACATAATAGTCCCAGTAGTCCATCCAATATCATGCCATCTCCACTCTGGGTGACTGTCAGAGGATACCACACGGGCTACGGGAGAAAAACAAACTCGTAGTAAAGGCTCGGTATGGTAGGTGACACGGCACACAAGGCAATGCCAGGGTAGATATACCAATTACGCACACGGGCTGGTGGTAACGCAGCAGCCACATACGCCCACCTCGGAACACACTCCCAATTAAAATCGAAGGATGACCATCTAATCAATCACCAGTAAGAGTATAGTATCGAAGGAATGTGTCCGACCAGAGGTGCTACCTCCTTTGGCCCGAGATCGCTCCTTTTTTAGCCACCTTATGCCAACTCACGGGAGTTGGGTCCATGTAATATACCTCAAGAACGTCGCCACCATCCTACTTCATTCTGGAATCTCCATCGCGTGCATGGTTGTTAAAGTGGTTTTCGGAGTTGGCAGAGAGTATGACAACTTCCGATCCCGGTCCCTTTAACAACCAAACGTTATTATAACGCCGTGGTCATTTCAAAATAGTTTATACTTCAAAAAGATCAAATCATTTCATTTCAAACTATATTTCTTTCAAAATAGTTGATACTTCGAAACCATAAACCATTTTTAATTCAAAACTATTTATTCAATCAAAATAGTTTATACTTCGAAACCAAAAACATTTCAAACATATATTCATTTCAAAATCATAATATTTTCAAAGTATAACTCTTTCGAAACCAAAATACTTGAAATAATTTCATTTTGAAAATCATAATATTTCAAAATCATACATTTGAAATCATGGGATATTCATTTAATTCTTTACATTTTACAATTCATTCAATTAATACCAAATTTTCAATTTCCAACTTAATTCAATTCAAACCATCAGTTTCAATTAAATTTCCCATTAACCATTTCAAATCATATCAATTTCAAATGTAGATTTGATCCACAAATTAAACTATTCAATTTTTAATATATTTCAAAGCTTTAATATCTCGCATTTCAAAAACTAAATTTTATAATTTCATATATCTCAAATCTAGTTTCATTATTACTTAGTTTTGAAATATTCAATTCATAAATCCAATATTATTTAAATAAACTCAACTTACAATTAAACTAAATATCCTTTCATACCAATATAAACTTCAAATATTCATTTATCAAAAGTACATATCATTCCAATTCATATTCTTTATCAAAATAAAGATCAAATCATTTCCACACTTTATTATCAAATCATTATTTGAATTCAAATTCAAATACTCAAATTTAAATATCATTTTTAAATCAAATAAGTCATTCATTTGTTATTTCAAGTATCATTACAAAATACACTAAAAATTCCATTCAAAAATTCATTTATCTCATTACACTTCATTCCATTTAACACATAATCAAGTAAACCTTATTTAAATTCAAATTCAAATTTAAATTTCTTAAAAATTCAAATTTAAATATTAAAATATATTCAAAACTTCTTAAATTTCACAATTAATCAATTTCCAAAAGTTAAATCATTTAACACTTTAAAATATAACTCAAACAGTGTTAAAATCTACAACATTTCAAACATTGTCAAATTATAGCGATGACATCATTTATAAAGTGCTATCGTAGCTTATAGCTTCCAAAAATGGTTTAGTTCGAGAACAATGACATTTATAAAATGTCATGATAGATATTTGGTTATTTCAAACATTGTTAGATTCAAAACAATAGCATTTAAAAATGCTGTCAAAAGACTACAGCATTTTGAAAATGCTATAAAATTCCAGGTTTCATTTTAGCTTTTCAAAAATAATAATAAAACTCCAAATTTTTATTATTAAAACTTAAAAATCATATTTCTAGACTTCAAAATTTTACATAAAAAATCATTTTAACATATGATTTAACACAATAAAATTTTAAGATCAAATATTCAATTTTACAAACTCCATTCATTTATTAAGTCAAAATTCACTGTTTATTTATTTATAAATTTAATAGACTTAGCATTTTACTTCAAATATCATTTCAAAACTTTAAATTTAATTTCCATTATTTATTTACATTTTAAAATAAAATTTAAAGTCAAACATCACATTTACTCCAAATTTACATACTTGAATTCACAATTTCAAGATTTAATATTTAACTTTCTTAAAGCCATAATATATATTTATTTTTAAATCAAAATTTCATACTTTTGAAAATACATAAAAAAAATCATTTAAAAATATACCACGGGGTCTGTATATAATTTTCTAACCTAGGTCAAGTGATACGGATATATCATTTCAATCCGTAATTTACGAAGAAAACCGGGTTTTATCATTTCAAACCCGCAATCCCAAGTCAGATAAAATACAATAAAAATCGCTCAAGCCTATCATTTCAGTCCATAACGATTTTTCCCTATTCTAAAGTCCGTTCAGGTATGTATCATTTCAACCCATAGTGATTCTATTCTAACAGGGAACTTGCAGTGTGAATATATGCATAAACAATATAAACAATGCCAGTGTCACAATATAATGTCATATATCAGATGTCAGGTGATAATTAACAGTTTTAACATGGTAATAACATGGTATAGCATATCATATGATCAACATTAACTTGCATAATATTTTATATTACTAAACACTTGTCATCAATTCACTATTTCATAAGTATAAATGTCAGAGTGAGAAAGACACACCATTTCAACCTGAAGACCACTACGACATACAAACATGATTCCAAGGGCACAACAAGCACGACAATGGATTCAAATAAGTGGAGAGAGCCTAGATGATCATATTGTAACAATCCAATAAACACAAACAAGATAATGCAACACATGAATATACAACACAAAACAATATTGAACAAGTTGAGATACAAAGCAACAAAGACAAGACGGCTTAACCTTGCCTTAACCACTCCACTGCTCGACCATAGAGGATCTTTTGCTTGGCCATTGATGTGTGTTTGGGTCAGGTATGGTATCATATAGGTCAGATTTAGCACACCCATGCACGGCAACATGAAGTGATGTGAAGGGGTAGTGGTGATAATATGAAGCATATATAGGTTCAAGTGCAAAATAGAGTGGTTCATGCAACATTTGGCTCGGTTATGCCAAGTTTTGGGCTCGGCCCTACATACTTCAGGTATGGTCAGATCTGAAATGATGTCTAGAGGTGGTGTAGGTAGGTGGTGGTTGAGCTAGGGGTGTGGCCAAGTCAAGATATGAAGGAGATAGTGAAGATAGACTTGGCTAGGCAATGTTTTCAAGGAGTGTTGCAAAGTTTTGTGGAGTTTTGTAGTGATGGCTTCATCCAATGGTCATGGCCTGATCTGGAGGTGGGGATAGGTGGTGGTTGCTGCTGCTGGTGATGGTAGAGAGTATGGTGGTGATGGTGGGTGGTAGAGGCCAAGCAAAGTTAGGTAGAGATCTAGGCAAAACAATGAAAAGAAGAAGGAAAAATAGGAAGAAGAAAGCCATTAGAATTTCTTTTTTTTTTCTCTTCAAGAGAAGTATCCATGAGTTTTGAGATGTGAGAAGGATTTCTCACGTGAAAATGAGGTAGAATTCATGAAATTTCAAAAAAAAAATGGACGGCTACTCAAAAATGAAAGGGCAAAAGCAAGTGAAAGGTCAAAGTAAATGAAAAGTCACAGGTAATATGAAAAGGTTTGACTCTTTATATTTCTATTTCCTTTAAATTAAAATAAACCATATATATTTCAGTAAATAAAATATAAAACTGAACAAAATAAAGTTGAAAAAGAAAATAAATAAATATATTTTAGAAAAATATAAAATAATTATGAAAATAGAACAATAATAGAAACTAGGGTGAAAAATTGTAGAAAAAAATACAATAAGCTTTGGAACATTATAACATCACTCTAAAAATATTTTAAAAATGAAATTATATATATAACATGTCATATTACACTTATATTCAAATTAGAACAAACAAAATATTATTTATATAAACTAAAATAAACAATTTTGTTAAATAAAATAATGTACAAACAATATTGTAAAAAGCATAACTTTCACAATATTATTCGGATTTCAACGAAACGAAAAGCAGTGTTCTTGAAATTTTATTTACTTTCATAATAAAAGATAAAATTCAAATTTTAAAACTTTTAAAATTTAAATTTAAAAGTAAAAATTTGACCAGATTGACCAAAATTCACATTTTCTGGAAATATTCAATTTATGCATGTTTGAAATTATAATCCACATCAAAATCAACATTTATATTTCAATTAACAAAATATATTAATTTTAATAAATAAAATAAAGAATTTAAATTAGGAATTTAAATTAAAATAATTAAAATATACAATTACAATAATCAGAAAATACAGGGTTATTACACTCTCCCCCACTCAAAACTTTTCGTCGCCGAAAAGGAATGAGGTACGGGAAAGCACAGAAAAAGATAGAATGAAATAATATTAAGACGAGATGACAAGAAGATTAAAATTATACCTGAAAGCTGTTGCTATAGGTAAGTTTAACAATGTGGAGATGATCTTTCCAAGATCTTCCAGAATCAAAAACACAAGCATGAAAAAAAAATCTTTTAGAATCTGATTCACCCTTCCCGTTTGACCAACGGTCTGTGGATGGCAAGCAGTGCTTAGATTCAAAGATGAGTACTAGAGATTATTAAAGATTATAGAAAGATTTCTAAACAGACTGGTATATGCAATAGCCTCCCATTCTGTAGCAAGATAAGGGAAATTAGGACAACCAAAAGATAGTTTGAAAAACGAAATAAAATAATAAATTTGAAACCATAAAATTTCAACTTAAACTGAAAATTAATTTTACATAAGTCAAATAAATCTTAAGCATCTCTAATTTCATTATCTTATCATCCAATTATCTTAAATTAACAAATCCCTAAAATCATGTATTTGAAAAATCTTTTATTATACTCAAAATGTACCAAATAAAATTTAATTCTTCTTCATTACTAATTATAATTAAATTTATTCCTCTCAATATATTATATCACCTATGTTAAATATATTTACACTCATTATAACTGCTTTAATTTTATTCTTAGTTCCTTTAACATCATTTTATATTGTAAATTATTCCATTGCCCTTTTTCTTTATCTACCACTGTTAATCTTTTTATAACAAAAATTTAAGTGTATAACATTTGTTATAACCACTCAAATTTTATTTATATAATCTTTCATATTATATACTATCTAATTACATATTCAACTTCTAAAATTTAAGGTAAGTT
This sequence comes from Allium cepa, assembly GCA_030765085.1. NCBI lineage: Eukaryota > Viridiplantae > Streptophyta > Magnoliopsida > Asparagales > Amaryllidaceae > Allium > Allium cepa. The sequence continues at coordinate 507,106,122 of CM060944.1, read as the reverse complement.
ATATTGTAATGAATTATGTATTATACAAATAAAACTTTCTAATTTAATCATTTCAAGCTTGAATATTTATCCAAATCTTGAAATTACACTTAAAATTGTCTTTCAAGATACAATTTAGGAATTAAATTTCCGACAAATTCCAACCTATTTAGAGATAAATAAATGCACATATACTATATATATATATATATATATATATATATATATATATATATATATCCATTCAAATTTAAATCATATGTCAGCATATGTTATAAATCGAGTCTATTTTAGAAATTCAAAACAATTAAATTTCCAAAACAAACTTGTAGCAAGACTACAGAACGGTCTCTTCACTTCGAAACTTGAAAATGAACATCGATGATGCTGCAGTCATCACCGAAATTATTTCCCAGCGACAAAGAGAAGAGCACTAATTTTAAAATTCTTTGAAAACAAATTTCTATTCGAAATACTTTAAATAATATATCCTTCAAAACTTTAAATACAAGGTTTGAATCCATCAGAAATTAAATTCTCAAATTCTTGTTTAAATTCATTTTAAATTTCCAAATAAATTTATAACCATGTTTATAGTTCTATTATTTATATATAAAACAAGAGATAATGATACATAAAATCAATTATTATTTCTTAACAACCAATTCAATAAAATCTAGAAAAGGATTTATAATATAGTTAAAAAAAAAATTTCACAAAATTTATTTCATTACTAAATTTTAAAAACCTATTATGCCAGTTTGCTCTGTTCAAGTGTTTTGGAAATCTTATCGATAGCGTTGATCAGACGAATCGATTAGAAACCCAAATCAACATCAACAACTCAAACAACACAATATAAAATATTTTAAATATTAGTTTACAAATACACTTCAAGAATGACTTGAAGATAAGTTAGAAACAAAGATGAGATGATTAAATAACAGAATAGGGAGATGGATGAGTTTATATAAATCGCGGGCAACCTTAACCGGGTCGACCGTGACTTAAAGAATAAGATCGATGTGGATTTCTTGGGTAAATCAACATTCGGTCTCAAGAGATAGAGTTCGGGATTATAAGGGGTACTAGCATCTAAACCGAGGATATAGAATCTCTGGTGAATCGATGCTGCTGTAAAGGAGTTTCCCCCTTTACAAATAAATTTGACGTTGGCAAGACAGCCGACTCATTATGAAGATCTTTTGAAGTGGAGTTATGGGATACTCTAGAAACAAAAGAAGATAAATAGTGAGGGACACGAATGGATTTTGGAACCACAGGGAATGTTCCAAAATTCAAAGGAATCGAGTCAAAAAGGAAGAGGTTTAAACTCGAATGAAAGTGATTCTGTAAATACATTTACCCTATATACCGAGTTTTTCCTAGAGCTACCAAAGCTCTGATACCAACTGTAACGACCCGATATTTTCAACAATTCGCATCCGCACATGTCGGACTTGAATTGCTCAAAATACCGCGTTGTAAATAAAATTTGGCAAATCTCAGAATATACAGTAAATACATAATCACAGATCACAGACACAGAGTATTTAATAATGCAGCGGAATTTAAAAGAAATAGTAGTTCATGAAGCTACTATATAGAAATAAGATACATCAGAGTTAAACATGATACAACAAAAAGTAACAAGTTACATCAGGTACAAATCGGAATACATCACTGAAATCACTGGATACAGAAAGCAAAATAGATGGCTGGATCTTCAAGGAAAGCTCCAACTCCGAAGGTGAATCTTGAATGCTAACTCACTCAATCTGACTCGAGCGTAAAGCAAAATACAAAACACTCGAGTCGGGACATAAATACTTATGAACTATAAATAAACTCAAGTGAACAGTAACAAAAATGCATCAGTAACTTAAAGGATGCTTGGGATCGCCCATCCTTTAAGGATCTGTTAAACTATTTACTATGTAGTAATATTGCGCTACTATAATAATGTCTACAGTAAAATAAACATACTTTTAAATAGCGTTCCGGGCTACCCATATCACCCTTCACACATAATAGTCCCAGTAGTCCATCCAATATCATGCCATCTCCACTCTGGGTGACTGTCAGAGGATACCACACGGGCTACGGGAGAAAAACAAACTCGTAGTAAAGGCTCGGTATGGTAGGTGACACGGCACACAAGGCAATGCCAGGGTAGATATACCAATTACGCACACGGGATGGTGGTAACGCAGCAGCCACATACGCCCACCTCGGAACACACTCCTAATCAAAATCGGAGGATGGCCATCTAATCAATCACCAGTAAGAGTATAGTATCGAAGGAATGTGTCCGACCAGAGGTGCTACCTCCTTTGGCCCGAGATCACTCCTGTTTTAGCCACCTTATGCCAACTCACGGGAGTTGGGTCCACGTAATATACCTCAAGAACGTCGCCACCATCCTACTTCATTCTGGAATCTCCATCGCGTACATGGTTGTTAAAGTGGTTTTCGGAGTTGGCAGAGAGTATGACAACTTCCGATCCCGGTCTCTTTAACAACCAAACGTTATTACAACGCCGTGGTCATTTCAAAATAGTTTATACTTCAAAAAGATCAAATCATTTCATTTCAAACTATATTTCTTTCAAAATAGTTTATACTTCGAAACCATAAACCATTTTTATTTCAAAACTATTTATTCAATCAAAATAGTTTATACTTCGAAACCAAAAACATTTCAAACATATATTCATTTCAAAATCATAATATTTTCAAAGTATAACTCTTTCGAAACCAAAATACTTGAAATAATTTCACTTTGAAAATCATAACATTTCAAAATCATACATTTGAAATCATGGGATATTCATTTAATTCTTTACATTTTACAATTCATTCAATTAATACCAAATTTTCAATTTCCAACTTAATTCAATTCAAACCATCAGTTTCAATTAAATTTCCCAATAACCATTTCAAATCATATCAATTTCAAATATAGATTTGATCCACAAATTAAACTATTCAATTTTTAATATATTTCAAAGCTTTAATATCTCGCATTTCAAAAACTAAATTTTATAATTTCATATATCTCAAATCTAGTTTCATTATTACTTAGTTTTGAAATATTCATTTCATAAATCCAATATTATTTAAATAAACTCAATTTACAATTAAACTAAATATCCTTTCATACCAATATAAACTTCAAATATTCATTTATCAAAAGTACATATCATTCCAATTCATATTCTTTATCAAAATAAAGATCAAATCATTTCCAAAGTTTATTATCAAATCATTATTTGAATTCAAATTCAAATACTCAAATTTAAATATCATTTTTAAATCAAATAAGTCATTCATTTGTTATTTCAAGTATCATTACAAAATACACTAAAAATTCCATTCAAAAATTCATTTATCTCATTACACTTTATTCCATTTAACACATAATCAAGTAAACCTTATTTAAATTCAAATTCAAATTTAAATTTCTTAAAAATTCAAATTTAAATATTAAAATATATTCAAAACTTCTTAAATTTCACAATTAATCAATTTCCAAAAGTTAAATCATTTAACACTTTAAAATATAACTCAAACAGTGTTAAAATCTATAACATTTCAAACATTGTCAAATTATAGCGACGACATCATTTATAAAGTGTTATCGTAGCTTATAGCTTCCTAAAATGGTTTAGTTCAAGAATAACGACATTTATAAAATGTTATAATAGATATTTAGTTATTTCAAACATTGTTAGGTTCAAAACAATAGCATTTAAAAATGCTGTCAAAAGACTACAGCATTTTGAAAATGCTATAAAATTCTAGGTTTCATTTTAGCCTTTCAAAAATAATAATAAAACTCCAAATTTTTATTATTACAACTTAAAAATCATATTTCTAGACTTCAAAATTTTACATAAAAAATCATTTTAACATATGATTTAACACAATAAAATTTTAAGATCAAATATTCAATTTTACAAACTCCATTCATTTATTAAGTCAAAATTCACTGTTTATTTATTTATAAATTTAATAAACTTAACATTTTACTTCAAATATCATTTCAAAACTTTAAATTTAATTTCCATTATTTATTTACATTTTAAAATAAAATTTAAAGTCAAACATCACATTTACTCCAAATTTACATACTTGAATTCACAATTTCAAGATTTAATATTTAACTTTCTTAAAACCATAATATATATGTATTTTTAAATCAAAATTTCATACTTTTGAAAATACATAAAAAAAATCATTTAAAAATATACCACAGGGTCTGTATATAATTTTCTAACCTAGTTCAAGTGATACGGATATATATCATTTCAATCCGTAATTTACAAAGAAAACCGGGTTTTATCATTTCAAACCCGCAATCCCAAGTCAGATAAAATACAATAAAAATCGCTCAAGCCTATCATTTCAGTCCATAACGATTTTTCCCTATTCTAAAGTCCGTTCGGGTATGTATCATTTCAACCCATAGTGATTCTATTCTAACAGGGAACTTGCAGTGTGAATATATGCATAAACAATGTCAATGTCACAATATAATGTCATATATCAGATGTCAGGTGATAATTAACAGTTTTAACATGGTAATAACATGGTATAGAATATCATATGATCAACATTAACTTGCATAACATTTTATATTACTAAACACTTGTCATCAATTCACTATTTCATAAGTATAAATGTCAGAGTGAGAAAGACTCACCTTTTCAACCTGAAGACCACTACGACATACAAACATGATTCCAAGGGCACGACAAGCACGACAATGGATTCAAATAAGTGGAGAGAGCCTAGATGATCATCTTGTAACAATCCAATAAACACAAACAAGACAATGCAACACATGAATATACAACACAAAACAATATTGAACAAGTTGAGATACACAGCAACAAAGACAAGACGGCTTAACCTTGCCTTAACCACTCCACTGCTCGACCATACAAGATCTTTTGCTTGGCCATTGATGTGTGTTTGGGTCAGGTATGGTATCATATAGGTCAGATTTAGCACACCCATGCACGGCAACATGAAGTGATGTGAAGGGGTAGTGGTGATAATATGAAGCATATATAGGTTCAAGTGCAAAATAGAGTGGTTCATGCAACATTTGGCTCGGTTATGCCAAGTTTTGGGCTCGGCCCTACATACTTCAGGTATGGTCAGATCTGAAATGATGTCTAGAGGTGGTGTAGGTAGGTGGTGGTTGAGCTAGGGGTGTGGCCAAGTCAAGATATGAAGGAGATAGTGAAGATAGACTTGGCTAGGCAATGTTTTCAAGGAGTGTTGCAATGTTTTGTGGAGGTTTGTGGTGATGGCTTCATCCAATGGTCATGGCCTGATCTGGAGGTGGGGATAGGTGGTGGTTGCCGCTGCTGGTGATAGTAGAGAGTATGGTGGTGATGGTGGGTGGTAGAGGCCAAGCAAAGTTAGGTAGAGATCTAGGCAAAACAATGAAAAGAAGAAGGAAAAATAGGAAGAAGAAAGCCATTAGAATTTCTTTTTTTTCTCTTCAAGAGAAGTAGCCATGAGTTTTGAGATGTGAGAAGGATTTCTCACGTGAAAATGAGGAAGAATTCACGGCATTTCAAAAAAAAATGGACGGCTACTCAAAAATGAAAGGGCAAAAGCAAGTGAAAGGTCAAAGTAAATGAAAAGTCACAGGTAATATGAAAAGGTTTGACTCTTTATATTTCTATTTCCTTTAAATTAAAATAAACCATATATATTTCAGTAAATAAAATATAAAACTGAACAAAATAAATTTGAAAAATAAAATAAATAAATATATTTTAGAAAAATATAAAATAATTATGAAAATAGCACAATAATGGAAACTAGGGTGAAAAATTGTAGAAAAAAAATACAATAAGCTTTGGAACATTATAACATCACTCTAAAAATATTTTAAAAATGAAATTATATACATAACATGTCATATTACACTTATATTCAAATTATAACAAACAAAATATTATTTATATAAACTAAAATAAACAATTTTGTTAAATAAAACAATGTACAGACAATATTGTAAAAAGCATAACTTTCACAATATTATTCGGATTTCAACGAAACGAAAAGCAGTGTTCTTGAAATTTTATTTACTTTCATAATAAAAGATAAAATAAAAAATTTCAAACTTTTAAAATTTAAATTTAAAAGTAAAAATTTGACCAGATTGACCAAAATTCACATTTTCTGGAAATATTCAATTTATGCATGTTTGAAATTCTAATCCACATCAAAATCAACATTTATATTTCAATTAACAAAATATATTAATTTTAATAAATAAAATAAAGAATTTAAATTAGGAATTTAAATTAAAGTAATTAAAATATACAATTACAATAATCAGAAAATACAGGGTTGTTACATTTCATTTTAAACAAGAAAGAAAACTAATTAAAACCTTTTTCATTTAAACCATTTGACAATGTTGAAAGCTCTTTGTCGAAACCTAGCAGCCGTATTTTCCTTAAAACTGAAACAAAGCTTCATCTCTTTCGAAAGATCTAACCTTCCGTCCCTAAACCTTTCGACCCCGTTCTATTCACTACGTACCAGCTGCCTGATACCATGTGCATTGAATTTTGACCTAGCCGAAAGGTTTGATACCTTCTGACCTTGTCGCAAGATCTGGAATGATGGCGGGAGCACTTGTTGAAAGAGTCGAAATAGTGAAAATTGTACTTCAAAACAGTTCTTTTGTATCCCACCTGCCTTGTTTGTCTAAATCTGATTGTGTTGCCAGAATTTTACATTCAAAATTGTTGCCGACTTTCCTTATTTAGAAATTTAAATAAATTTGAAAAAGCCCCTTTCTCCTTTATAATTATACAAAACATTTAGGTCTCATTCCTTAAAATAATTTTATATAACTATTAAAACATCATAGAAAAATTTAGGAATATTCTAGACAATCAATTAATATGTTATCTTCAACATATTAAAATTTCAAAGCATATAAAGATCAAAACAACTCTGAATTTAAGCAAAACCGAACAAAAACGTGTTAATTAGCCCATTAACATTTAAAACACTATGTCTTATCCAAATAAAAGTTTAAATAGTTATATTTTAACCAAATCACAAACATGAATCGGGTATAACCGGGTATAACCCATAGCCAATCTAAATAAAGAAAAATAAGATGTAAACATGATTATTCACCTTGATTAGTTGATTGGAGAATGAGATAAATTCCTAGCTTTAATTCCTTATCTTTTCTTCAATATAACTCTTCCTAGAGCTTTTAATGGCTGGTCGAAAGTTGGTGAGGAGTTATGAATGAGGGAGTGAAAATTTATTAAAGTGGAGGAAAAGATTTGTACTAAAAAATGTAGCCCCATTTCCAAGTTTACCCCTTAGGAAATTCCTCCTTCTTAATTTAGTTAAGTCTTATTTTGGTTCATTCATTAAGACATGGCCATTGGATTCATTAATCTCATCTCTCTAATTATTCACATTATTCTATTTAGTTTGTCTAATTAAATATCCTGAATAATGCTAATTAAAATTCAGGGGCATTACAAATATATATTCCTTTCGATGTGTAACCACAATTTAGTCTACCTGTGACCAAGCCCTATGCACTGGAATTTTGGACAACAATTAGTTGGGGCTAATAGCTAATGTATAGGGCATGACCTCATACTAGTCCCCTCTGTTATTCTAATATCTAAGTCATTTTCACCTAAGGATCCCCTTCCATAATTTTCCTTAAAAACGTTTTCAAAATGATTTAAAACCTTTAAATCAAACTTAAACAAGGAAAAGTATATATACTTTATGGTTTACTCAAAATTATATCACCATATTATATATATATATATATTCTTTACACAAATCTTAGTTGATGAAAACATTTAACTCTTGAACGAACCTCTTTCTAAACATTTGTAAGCATCTCTTTCAAAATAAAGCATCAAACCTTTCAAAATCATACCTTTCGAAAACAATAAAACTTTTAGAAATCCGTCTTTTTAATTACTTTAAAACATTGCCTTAGAAAACCCTCCATATCAAAGCTTTCAAATCCTTTCAAACAAACCATTTGAAATGATCAAACTAAAACCTTTCAAATCCATTGAATCAAAACCTTTCGAAAACATTGAATAAACAAACCACTCGATACCATTCAACAAACAAACCTTTTGAAACCATTTATTGAACAAACCTTTCGAAACTATTCAAAATAAACCTTTTGAAACCATTCAATAAACAAACCTTTTGAAACCATTCAAAATAAACCATTCGAAATCATTCAAAATAAAATTTTGAAACCATTGAATAAACAAACCTTTCGAAAGCGTTAAACCTTTTAAAACATAAAACTTTCGAAGACTTACTGGGTTCAATTTAGAATAAGAGAAAAACCTTTCTTCAAAACCTTTCGACTTCATTGGAAGCATCCTTTCGACTTTGCCGAAAGCTCTGCTTCGAAAACTTTGGTTATACTTCATTTAGAAAACAAAGGTAAATCACCTAAGTCGAAAGCTTTCCTTCAAAAGCATGGAGAAGCGGCTAGTTATAAAAACAGGGAAACTTTTCGACTTTGTCGGAAGGTTCATATCAAAACAAATAAAAGCGGTAGTGACCTTTCGACTGTGTCGGAAGGTTTCAAAACAAAATAGTGATAAAATAGCAGTAATCTTCCGACTGTATCGAAAGGTTTAAAAACTTTATTTTAAACATTTGACTCGGTCAAAAGCAACCAACCCAAAAGCTCTTATTCGAAAGCAAAGCAATCTATCTTTGATTTTCAAAACAAACACACTTCAACCTTTTTGGCAACCAACCTTTCGACTTAGAACCCTTCGACTCTGTCCAATTCATTACGTACCAAGTAACATGATACCATATACATTGGTTTGACCTTGTCGAAAGCTTTGAACCTCTCGACCATGTTGGAAGGTCTGGGTCGGAAGGTTTAATGCTAGAATTGGCTGAAACATGTTAAAAATATGATTTCTTCATTTTTAACTTAAAAGGATAATTTTCAACTAACCTGCCTTTATTTTTCAAATTCCCATTGGTTAATAAATACTTTTCAAAAAAGTGCTGCCACTATTTTTCAGAATTAAATAATCATTTTATTTATAAAAAGTGCCTTCTTCTTAATTAAATATATAAATTAAACATTTAATTTCCATACCTTAAATAATTTTACATATTCATCAAATAACTAAGGAAAAATCTGGAAAAATCAAAGAAAATCTATTTTAATATTTTTTTCGACATATAAAAATTTCAAACTCAAATAATAATTATTTTAGCCATAAATAACTTAGAGCTAAATAAATCATTTTCCTCACTAGAAAATTTATATAAAATCCACATTAATTCATAAAATTATGACAATTGAAACCTATCTCCATAATATCATTTCTGACCTATATTTACATTCTCATGGCATTTGGATTTCATTTAATAGGGTTTTCATGTCAAACACATCATAAAAACTAACATAATTCATCAATCAGGGATATATATATAACTTTAATCATCAAAACATGGCATATACTTGCAAAAACACTTCAGATCTAATTCTTAAAACTGAAATCATAAGAAAATGGGTTGTAGTAATTATTCACCTCATCTTTGAGATTATAAGATGTGAGAGTTGATTTAATTAATTATCTTCCTTCTCTTGAATCATAGCTTATCTTCTCTTAAGCACAATAATGGTGGCCGACCTTGGTATAGTTTTTAGTTTGAGTGAAAATGAAATGAACATCGGTTTTGTTACCTAAGGGTTTAGGGTGTAAGCCTTTCCTATTTCTCATATTGCCCTTACTCATTCCTAACACATTAGTTCAAATTGTTTTGTTTGATTTATAATTAACATGGCATGACAACCCTTAATATAATCAAGTCTCAACCTGTAACGACCCAATATTTTCAACCATTGGCATCCGCACATGTCGGACTTGAATTGCTTAAAATACCGAATTGTAAAATAAATTTAGCAAATCTCAGAATATACTGCAAATAAATAGATCACAGAATCACAGACATGGAGTAATATAATGCAGCGGAAGTAAAGAAATAGTAGTTCATGAAGCTACTATATAAATATATCAGAGTTAAACAAGATACAACAGAAGTTTAATACAATAATCAAGTACAAAGCTAAATACATCACTGGAATCCACTGAATAACTGGGATCAACTGAATTCTGAAATTGAAACAGATAGCTGGATCTCTAAGTGAAGCTCTAACTCCAGAGGTGAGTCTCGAATGTTGTATCACTCAGTCTGACTCGAACATAAAACAAAACACAAAACATTTGAGTCAGGACATACATACTTATACAATGTAAACCAACTCAAGTGAACTGTAATATAAGGTACAAGTAACTTAAAGGATGCTTGAGACCGCCCATCCTCTAAGGATCCGTTAAACTATTTACTATGTAGTAATATTTTGCTATTATAATAATGTCTATAAGTAAAATAAACTTACTTTTAAATAGCGTTAAGGCTTTACATTTTCCACCTTAACACGTAATAGTCCTAATTGTCCATCTAGTATCATAGTCCCTCCTGATCGGGAAGCCACCAGAGGATACTCCATGGGCTACAAGAGAAATCCAAACTCATACAAGGCTCGTTAGGGTAGGTGACACGACACAACTAGGCAATGCCAGGGTAGATATACCAATTACACTTCCGGGCTGATGGTAATGCGTAGTAGCTACTACCGCCCACCTTGAGCCACACCCCCAAATCAAAGAATCAAAGTGGCCACCAAATAAATCTCCATATCAGAATATAGTATTGAAGGAGTGTGTTCGATCAGAGGAGTGACCTCATTAGCCCGTCGATTGCTCCTTTTTTAGCCACCTTATGCCAACTCACGGAAGTCGGGTCCACGTTCATACCTCAATAGGACGTCGCCACCATCCTACTTCATTCTGGAATCTCCACCGCGTACACGGTTATTAAAGTGGTTTTCGGAGTTGGCAGAGAGTATGACAACTTCCGATCCCGGTCTCTTTAAGAACCAAACGTTATTATAACCCATGGTTATTTCATTTTCAAATGGTTTGTATTTCATATCAAACATATTCATTTCAAAACCATATAAGCTCAGTATCATTATTCTTTAGAAAAGTAATATTCATTTTCAAAGTTGTAACACTCCCAAAATTTATACATTCAATCATAACACATTAAAATCAATATAATTTAGAAACCATAGCACTTTAAAAATGTAACCTCTATAATCATGGCATTTCGAAAACATTACATTTTAGAAATAATAGCATTTCGAAAACATAACCTTAAGACATCATAGCATTTTGGAAAAGTAATACATAAATCATAGCATTTTGGAAATGTAACCTTAAGGAATCATAGCATTTTTGGAATTTAATACTTTCCACTTTAACATTTTATATAATCAAAGTATTTATATACTTACAAATTTTAACATGGTCATTTTATCATAGCCTTATAGTTAAATAAACTTTATTACTGTAATATCCAATTTAAAGCCGAAATTCTTATGTTAAGTTAAAAGTACATTATTAACTTACATTTATTATTACAATAAATAAACTTTATTATTTTAATCATTTAAAATATGCCATTTACATTAATTAAAACTTACATATCAAGTGTACATTATCAACTTACATTTTATTATTACAGTAAGGAACATTTATCATTTTAATCAATTTAAAATACACCATTACATTAGTTAAAACTTATATGTCAAATGTACGTTTTAACTTACATTTATTACAATAAAGAGAATTTATTATTTTAATCAATATTACACTAATTAAAACTTACATTATCAAATGTACGTTTTAATTTACATTTCTACTACAGTAAAGAGCATTTATCATTTTAATCAATATTACACTAATTAAAACTTACATTATCAAATGTATATTTTAATTTACATTTCTATTACACTAAAGAGAATTTATCATTTATTCAATATTACACTAATTAAAACTTACATTATCAAATGTACGTTTTAATTTACATTTTTATTACAGTAAAGAGCATTTTTATTTTAACCAATATTACATCAATTAAAACTTTACATGTCACGTGTATGTTTTTAACTTACATTTTTATTACAATAAAGAGCATTTATCATTTTAATCAATATTACACTAATTAAAACTTACATTATCAAATGTACGTTTTGATTAAAGTAAAGAGCATTTATCATTTTAATCAATATTACATTAGTTAAAACTTTACATGTTTCTTTCATTAATTAAAACTTTACAAGTTTCTTTCATTAATTAGAACTTTACACGTTTCTTCATTAATTAAAACTTTACATATTTCTCGCATTAATTAGAACTTTACATGTTTCTTTCATTTTTGTTATTGTAGTAAAGAACATTTATTATATTAATCAATTGAATTATTGATTAAAGTTACATCCCACATGTTAACTTACATTTTTCCATTTTAAAGTCATAGCTATTTATCTTACAAAACATAACATTTCACAAAAGAATATTTTATCATAGTTAATATAACAATCAAATTTTCTTCATAGATCTATTCATTTAGACATCAATTAACTATGATTTTCTAGTTAAATAAATTTTATTACAAATTGTCTAATTCCATTTTACCAGTTCAAAATACATTATTTGTTATACAAAACATGTCCATTTCATAAAATAAAATTCATAACAATTTCTAGGTTAGATTTACAACTTCCATATTAGATCAAACTCAATTATTAAGTTATTTATCATCAATAAAGATCTTTAATTCAACTTAAAACCAATTATTAACTTATAAATTTTAACTTACAGAAAAACCAATATACTTTATAATTTAAAGCATTAAACCAAATTTTAAGTTAAACTTTCATATATTTATAAACTCAAAATTACTTAATAATTTTGTAGGAAAATAATATTTAAAAATACTTAATAAATTTTTAGGAAGATATTATTTAAAAATATAACCATGGGCCTGTATAATATTTTCTAACCAAGGTCAAGTGATACGGATATATATCATTTCAATCCATAATTTAAAAAGAAAAATCCGGGTTCTATCATTTCAAGCCCACAATCCCAAGAAAAATAAATACAACAAAAATAACTCGAGCCTATCATTTTAGCTCATAATGATTTTTCCTTATTCTAATTTTCCATTCGGCTATATATCATTTCAATCCATAGTGATATGGACAAATGAACAGTACAATATAACATATAATATCAGATGATGTAATAGTTATATAAACAGCATTTAACATCATATAAATATATCACAGGCATATTGAACATAGCATATTAATTTATACAATTCACTTGTCATCATTTCACAATTATAAAAGTAGGTATGTCTAGAGTGAATAACTCACCTTTTTAAAGTTAGAATTGAAATTCAAACCCAAATCTAAACTCCGCAAAGCATGAAAAGGCACGACAAAGCAAGACTATATTTTTGAGTGAATTAAGAGTCAAATCAAAATCTTGTATGCAAACAAATACGATATATATAAGAATATATTTCAATACAAAAGAACAGAAATTAAAACAATGGGAAATATCAGAAAAACATGACATAACCTTTGCTTCAACCACCAAGTGGGCTCAGCCTTGGTTTTGTTTAGGTCAAGTGCATCTCTAGTCGCGGCAAGGAGGTGATAAGGTCGTGGAAAAGCAAGGCATGGGGTTGTACTGAGTGGTGGCCGAGGCTACTAAGGAAGGAGGTGATGGGAAATAGGCTTTTAGGTTGCTTTTGGTGATGGTTGTCTTCATCAATGGTCACGGCATAGAGGAGATGGTGGTGGAGGTGATCATAGGGCTGGTGTGATGGTCAGCAAGGCATGGACAAGGTGGAGCCGGGCATAGAAAAAGAAAAATCAAAGAGAAAAATAAAAGAAAAATGGAAAGAAGGAAGAAGGAGAAGCCATGAATTTAGAGCTTGTATTTTTTTTCTTTCACGCAAATGAATAAAACGAGGAGATGAGAAACTTTGTACGTGATTTGTAGAATGATATGGCAGCTAGGGTTTACAAAAGCATGGCTAGATTAAAGGAATGAATGGCTAAGGTAAGTAATAAAGAGGCTAGGCAACAAAAGACAAGGGTTTGAATGGTTTGGAAAATAAAAAGGCGACACTATAAAACAAATAAGTTGATGTATTTAATTTTTTTTTCTTTCTTCCTTTCTTAATCGTGAATAAGAAATGAAGAGATAGGGAAATGAGATATTTCTCACGGCTAATAGATGGAGTTATGCACGGCTAGGAAGTAGTGGGAGTGAATGTTAAGAAACGGAAAAGGCATGAGTTAAGGAAAAAAAACTTACAATATATTTTATTCTTAAATGCAAATGAAAATGAGGATATTGAGATGAGAAAGAAATATACTTGTACGTGATTGAGATAGGAGTACACGGCCAAGAATGACAAAAGTGAATGGCTATGGAGTGTAAATGCTAGGAAAACAAAAAGGCAAGAATTTAAAGCGTATAACCTATATCTCTTAAATTTTCTCCAAGCCATTTATGAAAGACGAGTCAATCAAAAATCCAATGAGTAGGTAAAGTCAGAACAAAATAAAATAGAAAATAGAATCGAGAAATGAACTTAAAAAAATAGAGAATAAAATACAGAAAATAATTGCGTGTAAAACGCTATAGTTTATACAATTTAAAAGGAATAAATCAGAATTTAATGAAACAAAAAGCAGAACAGATATCAGAATTATATTCTGCCTCAAAGAAAAAGATTAAAATAAATTCACATTTAAAAATTTAAACTAAAATTCAAAATTTGACCAGAGTTGACCAAAATATGAAAAAATTCAGAAATGTTTATTTTATTGTATTTGGAAAATAATTTGCAAACAAATTCCAAACTTACATTGGGAAAGTTCTAGAAATTCAATCTCAAATAATTTAAAAATTAAAGTTTTCAAATAAAAACTTAATTAAAAATATTTACAAAATTATGGGTAGTTACACAATTCATTAGTCTCCACATTATTTTATTTAATTTACCCAATTAATTATTCTAAATAATGTTATAAAAATATAGGGTGTTACAGCCATATTGGGTTAAAAGGAATCTACCCGACAATACAGGATCAGATGAGCATTTCGATTCTAACTTGCAGGACTTTAATGCTACCCGAAGACTGGCAGCACTAAGGAAAGGCTCCTATGATTTAATCATTAAAGTTCTAGTTTTCGAAGACTGAAACTAGTACCTAATTGGAATACAATACCGCCAAGTCGATGGGAAAATGACTCAAACCGCTGGATCAACTGAAAAATATTTTTTTCCTTCTAAAAACTGGCATTACTCCGAGAATGTCGAGAATGCCCAAACCGCCAGATCGATGGGGAAAATCGATCTCAGCCTCATAAGTATCAATGTTTCATCGACAATGCCAAGAAACTCCCATATTTCCTAAGTACCGGTTTTGCCCAAGCAACGTTGGAAAACTTTGTATTTTCTAAGTACCGATGTTGCCACTATTTTCTAAGTACCAACGTTGCCCCGGTAGAGAAATTTTCTATTTTCTAAGTACATGTGTTGCCCCGTCAATGCCAGGAAAACTTCAAACTGCAGGGTCAACGAGAGGCACTCACAGTAATAAACCATCGATGCACTAGCTTCTAGAGATAAAAATCTTCTAGAGATAAAAGTTGGTACTCAACTGAGTTTCCACCCTTCTCTTCAGAAAACCACTGTTGCTCAAAGATAGGCGACAATGGGAAGACATAACCATTCATTGGCCAATCGAATGGTTTGGCCAATTATCATAGGAATTAACCACTGCCAGAAATAAGGCAGTGTCGAAGGAAAATTCCCAAGATTGAATCGCTCACGTACTAGTAAACTGGCACCCAACTGAATTTCTAGTACTCGACTTAGAAATTTTTTTGACCCAGCCCAGAGATTGGCAGTCTTAAGAAAATTTTGCTTGGAACCAAGCAGCAAATTCTCCAGTTCTCGCAGATACGAACTAACACATAAACATGACTTTTATGACGATGTTAGTAGTCTAGCAAGGCACACACGACAAAGAACAAGTGGGAAAACATGGAAAGTCATGAGTTAAATCACCAAACTTCCTAAATCTTAGAGTAGGATTGAGAGCCAGACTAAGGGAATTGAATCATTTACCCCATACCTCTCCATCTCTCACAAACGCCCAAACACAAGCATTTAAAATAGTAAGTCCCACGAATAGGGATAGGCGCACGATTACTTGGTCAAAGGAAACCTCACCAAGTCCAAACACTAATAATCATGAAATTGATTAAAAAACAGTACTGTTTTGCAAAGCAAAGCATACAGGCAACGAATTCCCACCTAGAGAAATGAAGGTCATAATATTCAGGAATTTTGTTATTTCCCAAAGATAGGCGACGTCAAGAAGGAACCAACTTCCCTCCGTCGAGATCTGGCTTGCCCGAATATAGGTGATGTTAGAAAGGAAAGACTTTGACCTCTAGGAATCTACCATTGCCCAAAGATAGATGATGAGAGGGAGAGGAAGTGCCTAGTCTCAAGAATTCATTACAACTTAGAGATCGGCTACAACGAATAGGTTTTCAAAACCAAGCAACGAACTAGGTTGTTTCGACCTACATATATTTGCCATAGCTCGAATCTAGAAACAACAAGAAGGATTGATAACCTTCTTATAGATAAACCAGATCAGTTGATGCCAAGTTACTTGAATATGCTATCTCTCAAAGATTGCGATGCCAAGGAGAAACCGCTCGAATGGGACTATCAATACATTGGATTTCAAAGATAGAAGTAGAAGCTCGATCAAATCTTCAGCACTACCTTTTGGGATCTAACACCGGCCGAAGATTCACAACATCAAGGATCTCAAAACTCAGATTGAAAGATTTACTTTGAAAAAAGAGATGACATTGGCTGATTATGTTAGCTTGGGAAGATTCGATCATAGTCAAGGAATTAACAACATTGACAATTCAGATCTTGGAATCAAATAGCAAAGTCATTAGTTCTAAAAGATGGGAACTACCGTGAAAATCAGGTTGGGAGTAGTCTGACGTATTGCTTAGGAAATCTTGTCTCCCAAAAATATGGACAATTTAGAGTGATCAGTCGTACAGACAGGCGCATGTACACCTACGCTAGGTCGAAATGAACTTGATATCGATATACACCTACGCTAGGTTGAAAAAGGACAAATAGACAAGCGGAAGTAATAAGCCAAAATTTCTCGATATCGAGAGGAACCTCTCGGTACTGAAAAGCTTAGAATTGAGTCATCGATGTGCTAATTTTAGAAGATAGAAACTAATACATGACTGAAATTTTATCCACAACCTATGAGAATCTGTCATCGCTTGGAAATTGGCAACGTCAAGAAAGTGTGATCGTCGGCCTTTAGGAATTTCATTGTTCCTTGGAAATAGGCAACTTCAAGGAAGGATAGTCGGAATCGAATAATTCGTGCGCTGGTTTCCATATATTGAAACTATGCCTAACCGAACTTCAACGATAGCGTTGGCGACCAAGGAGGACATGCTTGGTAGAGGATAGGCGAAGATAGCTGCAGAAAATTGAAAACAAGCACAGTTGGACTTTTCTCAATCCAAGACTGGGATTGAGAAAGCTTAATTAGATAGGGGAAGTTGAATAATTTTCCTCGTGACATGTAGCTACTACTGGTGCCCAGAGTCAGGCATTTTAAACCTTCCATAAACAAGATTCGGTTCTTGGCAAAGGTCATACAACAATGAAATGAACATCCCAATTGCTTCCTAAGATAGTTAGGAGCAGTGCGAAAATGGTGTTATCCACGACTAGTAGTTAGTCAAAAGAAACATGACCAAACGCATGCAAGAATGGGTACGAAGTTGTTTAAATGACTTCCTTATGGCGCCAGGCAGAGCACTGTGGCAAATGCTTGCTCCTCCCACTTCGTCCTATCTTATGGCCATGTACTCATTTACAGAGGTGGTGGATTTTGCAATAGCTCCACAATAGAAAATGTGCCTTGCAATTCAGCCGTAATCAATCGTCCTGGTATGACAGATAAAAAGTAAAGCCAACACTGTAAAGGATCCAGCTTCTGGGGCAGTTGAAGTTACTTCGCTAGACTAAAGACGAGATGACCAAAAAGTCATTCTTAACAGTAAAAATCGATGTTCAACACTGTCGGGTATATTTTACTTTGAATAATATTCTTGTATGAACAACGCTTGGAATCTAAGGGAAGTCAACGTATTTTGACTAGTTGGATTTAAGCATTTACCGGGGTAAGTGCTGTGTGCTGCCTATGCAAAGTGAGTCCAATCTCCCGAACACCATGAATGGACCATCCTGCATAGATAGCTCGCTCAAACTAGAAAATGAGTCGCGTCTTACTTCAATATTATCTTTTTGGGACTTACCCGTTATCGGTGAGAAATTGATAATGGATCCACTGTTCGAGCGATGCGGAAAGTTTTTCTTTTTAGGATCACTAAAAGTGTAGAAACAGAAAAAGCAATACAATAGAATCATCCACTACGTCCGATTTTGGAATAAATCTTCGCACTAGAATTCAAACAGAGATAGGAACTTAGCCAAACTCTCGAAAGAGACATTTGAAGCCAGAGAACAGCACTTAACTTTGGAACAACATGCATTCAACCGAGGCAAAACTTAGCTTACCACTGTGCAAGTACAATCCAAAATTCAACCATCTCCCTTCGAAAATGCCATCATCCTAAAATCATCACAAAAGAGTTTCTGTACCAACATAAAGTGTGGCGTAATCTCCAAAGCGTAGATTATGTTTCCAATGGAAAGGAATGGAATTTTAACTGTAAAAGAACGGTTAATGGGAAATTAACCAAACGAATGCAATGTCTCGAGAAGACGCTCAAACGATCAAACTGGAGTTTTCTGAATATCAGCTAAGGGTTTGTCTCGATTAAAAGCATACTTTGTTTTCAATGGAAGCATACTTTAGGGGCAAATGTTAACTGGGCTTTTGACCAAGCCCATTTCAACTAGAAGTTAGAAGTCAAAAATGAATATAAATGATTCACAGACTTGGAAACACCCCGAGAAAGACTTGAGAATTAAGTTTCGTAAGTTTGGTTGGAAAATTGGCTAAGTCCTTAATTTAACTCAAGTTAAGGCCTTAGGTCAACCCCGAGTTAAGATAAATCATCCCCAAGTTAAAACCTTAACGAAGGTTAGAGTATTGAGACAGAGACGGAATGACTTGAAACTTGACGAGCACATTTAGAAGAGCCAGAGAAGCAACTTGGGAAAGTTTCACTATGATTGGAGCAGCTCCTTAACTTGGTACCGAGTTAATGAATCTCAACGAAACGACTCCATAGATGGTAAGAACACTTAGAGGAAGCTAGAAAATAATTAAGAGAAGTTTCATTGAAAATGGGACCAAGTCCTTAACTTGGGACCGAGTAATGGATTTGAACTGCTACAGAGTTAAGGATTCTGACAAGTTTAAGATTGTCACAAATTGAGGATTCTGACGAGTTAAGGATTTTTATGAGTTAAGGGTTTTGGGTTTCCATCGAGTTTAAATGCCAAGTCTTGGCATATTCATATGTCTAGCAAGTGATTCCATAGTCTTCTTATGCATATTGATGAAGTTTCATAGAGTTTTGGGTAGCCAACCATAAGAAATGAAGACATGATGGTCCAAGCTGCAAGATAATCCAAGTCATGAAAGAACAACAATCAAATACATGGAGGACATCTAAATGTAGTAAGGATCTCAAAACAAAAGGATTTAGCTCAGATTTGGCTGGGGACTAGACTCGGGCCTATCAAGAGCTTGACTCGGTATCGGGTCTGAACCTTAACTCGCGTCGTCACAATATTTGTTGGCTATCTTAGGCCAGTCTCTGGACTTCTCTGATAGTGGGCTTCTGATTTGATATGACTGCTACCCCTATAAATTCAAACCATGGAGCAACGAAGAAAGGATCTAGATTACGCTATCACTATGTAAGAATTCTACCTCTTCTTTAACTCTTTCCTCTTGACAACAGTCATTAGGGCAGCTCCTCTAGGCAATTCGAGGACTTAGAACTTTTCTAACCCATGTACTTGTGATTCTTTCTCTCCCAAACATCTTGTAATCTTATACAAACAAGACCAATTTAATAAGCAAAGTTATAAAATGGAGGTAGGTTTAGTTAACAGCCAAACCACTATAAAATTCTCTATGCCACTCTCTTATTTCTTTACTTTATTACTATTTTCTATTATCTTTGCCATATTCCAACTGGCTGGTGCTTTCACATGATGCTCTTGGATGTTGATACATTTTTTTAGGTTAAAAGAAGGGTGATGACTTGGTAAGCAAAATAATGCCTACCTATATATTCACAACATATACCCTACATAAAGAAAAGATAGAAAAGATGGAAGGAAAGAAATAAAAGAAAGGCAAGTGAGGTGAAGTGATGGGGAGTGAAATGAATGAAGTTAGGTATGGATTGTAAAATAAGTTACCGTCAAACAGGGCACCCCACCATATAATATCCCATTCGTGTATGAACCGTGAATGAAAAAAATAAAAATATAATTGTGTATAACAATGCGATATGATCCCAAAACAATACCAAAACACAATTGTTATCTTATCCTACTTTATTTTTCAAAACAAACAATGTTCACCGTAAAATACATCGTATGAAAATTTAAATATTTTCGAAATTAAAAACTATGGAAATCTATTTACAAATATTAAATTAAAAATCAAGTCAATTTATTAAAAATTGACTTTCTTATTATTTATTATATTTGAATCAAATTTCAATATTTAAATAAATTAAATATACCTTTTTGAAACGATAAAAATTTCGAGTCGTTACATTCTCCTCCCCCAAAACAATTTTGTCCTTGAAATTTATCACTATCAAATTACGAAAGAAATAAGCCTACATAATTAATTAACATCCATCATAATCTCGTAATATGTATATAGTTCGTTCGTATGTAATATCTGATTCAATCACTTACTCGAACACATAAACTTCTCTTCTGAACTAATATCACTCACTCGATTTCCATAGTGTGGACTCTGATCGGCTCCTTGATTAGGAACCTTCATTCTCCTTACATAGCCATGTACTATGACAGAAAACATTGGTAACATACCAAGAACCCTCATCAAGTGTTCGCCATTAAGAATTGAGTGATAAATCATATTTAAACCATGTGAATCACCTTAAAGTCATGTACCCGAATCTTGGATCAAGAACCATACAAAGAATGATCTACATACACCTTACGTACTTATTCTTATTGGTTCTTACTTGTACCAGTTTCTTTTTACTTCCAAAATTATTTATGAAAATATTTCATAGAACTTAAGTTTGAAAATTATACAATATCCCACTATATCCTGAGAGTACATGTAAAAATTAGATTTTCTTTTACTTAACTAGGATAATCAACAAGTTAAAAACTTATTTAAATTTTATTATCTCCTTAAATTTCTAAGTCATTAATTTATTTTCTTATAACTCCAAAAAAAACAATTAGCTTCAATTTCTATACTAACTTTGGATGTTTTTTTGACTGTACTAAATCATCGAAAATTTCATTTCATTTCAACAAACGAAAATTACCAAACAACGTATCATAATGAGATACCCAAACCAAACTAGCTAAATGCATATGATCATGGGTCCCTAAAATAACCTAGGGTAGAACATCAGAATTAAAAGCTCGGGTTTTATTTCAAATCATTTTGAAATAAAATATAATATACATATCTCTTTTTGTATATCAAATAAAACTTTTGGAATTTAAAAAAAGAATTGTTTTACCTAAATCAATTCTATAGTAAATTACTATGTTAGCATTTCCCTACTTATAAACTCGAAAATAAATGTTGATGATGCTGCAGTCATCACTGGAATTATTTTCCAGTGATAGAAGTGAGTTTAGTTCTTTCTATCTCCTCTAAAATCCCTTTACAATATTTCCAATTATAAAATCCCTTTATAATCACTAACAAACACGCGCTCGTATAGAGTACATTCATACTCAATCTAGGGTGCTACTAGCCCTATCTATAATGAGTACCTAACCAAAGCCTAAGTGTTTTCTAATCTAAGCTTTGATACCACGTGCGACGAATGGAGTTGTGACCCTCAAAAATTGACACTAATACATTCTTGGTATTTGTGTGCTATAAATCCAAGTGCCAGAAAGCCCGATTGTTATGGGAAAGAAAGAAGAAAGGAGAAGAGGAGAGAAAAAGAAACTAAAACAAAATAGAATCTCACAATCGTAGAAGAACAACATATAATATAATATCAATGAACTTTACAAGAGAGTAAATGAAATCTTTAATATACATACATCCATTAGAGTACAACAACAAATCACAACCATCAGCCTGGATGGTTATATTGACCTATCCTCACAAATGCTGATAATTTAAACAACAATGCAGTGGCAAATAAACATATACATGAATACGACCCGAAGACCACCAGCTTGTCTACTGAAGCTCCAAAGCATCCAAATCTGTAAATATGCTCGATCTAACCCGAGCATTAAAGGAAAGAACGCTCGGACCAATCTGGTAAACTAGCATGAGAAAACACATCTCAAATTTATTTTAAAGTTATCAAAATAAAAGTATTTCGTAAGACCACGCCGCACATCAACACGGACTAGTTTTTACCTTACGATAACCAAAACATTTCATATCAAATCATATGATATTATACTAGTTTCTAGTATACAAAGAATATTAATCGTAGTCGAAATTGTTACATTATTGAATTCTAGCATACTAACTACAAAGTATGTTATATAAACAAAATGGTGGGCATGTATTGGAGAATGGATTGCATACAAATGACAAGGTAAGGGACTACCTTTCGATAGTACACCTCTATAAAAATGCAACTAAGGTCCAGATATCGAATGCCTAAACCAACGCAGAACCGACCTACCCCTTAGCAGGATATACTGAATATAACATTACACAGGTCATTCCCGATCTATCCGTGGCCACGGTATACACAACGTACTTGACATATTGAGGGCAGTCTAGAAAGTTGATGACCATATCCTCATGGGAGCGACCCACATTGCCCTGCCGCTTCTACCTTATTTTCTATCATTTCTGAGTGATGAGGCATGAGGTAATGATTAATTTTTGCATAGCATATTCCACTTTTAATGCCGCTTTGCCATTCCAACAATCACACAACTTATTTCTACAAATGTATAACTCCTGAGCTCATACATTTCAGGAAAGGTCTTAAGTTAAGAGAAGTTACCTTCTCCGCCACCAAATAGATGATACGTTCATAGAGATCAATTAATGTAATTAAAAATGAAATGTCAAACATTCATCCATACAAGTTGTCTAGGGACAGGACAGACCGAAGGCACTCTCTTACCACATGCTGTCAGGAATTACCTCTAGGATTAGTAGTGAGAAGTCCTTGCATATCGTAGATTTTCATAATGA
This sequence comes from Allium cepa, assembly GCA_030765085.1. Classification (NCBI taxonomy): domain Eukaryota; kingdom Viridiplantae; phylum Streptophyta; class Magnoliopsida; order Asparagales; family Amaryllidaceae; genus Allium; species Allium cepa. The sequence continues at coordinate 507,082,676 of CM060944.1, read as the reverse complement.
AGCACTACTTCCACTACATATATAATATGCATCTCGGTTTAGTGGCAAGTAGGGATACATCATGAAGATCTCCGTCGTTAAAATTCATCATGATAAACTTGCAATTTCAAATGCATACATTGGTCCGAAGTGGTTTTTGAATAAATCCGACCCCGGTCTCTACGGACCAACAACGATAAAGAGGCCCTTAACCTCATACGGAAACCAAGTCTCATGACTTATCACGTTTCCAACTCTAAACTTGCTATCCTTTAGCCAAGAAGGAAATCCAATAGATTGGAGTGAGATAGACACTCTACACTACTTGAATCAACATTCTTAATCCAAACGATAATCAAACCTACTCAATCGGCTTCATGCTAAGTGCACGACTAATCCGTTCCCATATCAAGTCAAGAAAACAAAGAAATGCCCAAATTTGATAGTCAGTTATTTAACTGTCAAAGCAGCAAACAATATATAACACATGAGCAGTCACTAGGCCCACTTAATTATTCTTTATAAATTAAATCAATTTCCAAATATTTACTTCCAATTATCTTTAAAAGATATATTCTCAAAACCTTTTTTACCCTTCGATATTTGAAAACATCTACATATACTTATATCAATGGTATAAGTATATTTAATAACACAACCATTTTGGAAACACGCCAAATAGATTTCTATAACCGTACAACTCCAAAGTTCATACGCCTCTGGATGGGTGTTAAGTATAAGAAGCAATGCTCCTATACCACCAAGCCTTTAGTACAATTATATGGACCAATTCGTATATTTCACAATGGAAGGTCAAAATATAATTTATTGAGTCAAAACGAATGTTTTGTAAAATATTGTTACGACATCCCAAAAACAGTAGTATAAGGATTTTATTAATTATATTTACATAAAACCCTATATACTATATAAAACGTTTACTTTCAGAAACCATTTACTATAACAACCGAGTTATAGTCCATGCATTACGTATTTCCCCCGAAAATGTCTGTTACAACAGTAAATGTTGAAATCTATGTTTTCGATACTTATCACATTTTAAATCATTTTTTAAAACTATTAAATTCCATTTGGAATTATTATTTTCCAAAACATTACTTTGAAAAGATAAACTATTTTTAAAACCATTAACTCCATCAAAATATATTCCTTTCAAACATTCCTTTCAAAAGATTATTTAACTTTTAAAAACTTGAATGTATTTCCTTTATATATGAAAAATCCATATTTAAATCTCAAAAAAAATTATTCCATATTTATAAAGCAGTATTTATAATTCTCCTTTCTATTTTATAAAATCTCTTTACTTATAAAATTCTATTATAAATCGTTCTTTTATAAAAACTCATTTACAATCAAAATCCACTTATAAATCCTTTCCTTTATAAATCTAATTTACTTATAAAATCCCTTTATAAATCCATTTCTTATAAATCTATTTCATTATTTATAATATATCACTTTTATAAATCCTTTATATAACTTGTTCACAAATCTTTATTTAAAGCTTTTCTCAAAACTACACTTTCATAACATCAAAAATCATACATTTTTTTTGTAAAATAAAAATAAATTCATTCCTCTTAATAATTTAGAAATTATTAAAACATATACTTTGAAAATCACTTTGAAAACCATTTCAATTCAAAATCACTATTTTATAGTATTTCAAAATACTAAATATATGGCCCAGAGCTACTATAGCACCAAAAAAGAAAAAAAATATCCATATCATCAAATATTACATCCAATACATCATATATCAAGATATATGAAAGGTAAAATCAATAGTGTGAGGAATCTTATTGGATCCTTCCAACTTGTCCTTCTGCATCGCATACAGTATATAATCAATAATCAAATTATATAAATCAATCACTTTGAGATGGGATCGTATATAAATGGTCATCCGCTTATACACGGGAATGTAATAGGGTCTCATTCATTCCAATAGGAGTAATGCCCCTGAATTTTAATTAACATTATTCGGGATATTTAATTGGAGAAATTAAATAGAATAATGTGAATAATTAAGGTGATGAGATTAATAAATCCAATGGTCATGTCTTAATGAATGAACTAAAATAAGACCTAAATAAATTAAGAAGGAGGAATTTCCTAAGGATTAAACTTGGAAACAGGGCTACATTTCTTTGTATAAATCTCTTCCTCCACTTTAATAAATTTTCACTCTCTTATTCATAACTCCTCACCAACTTTCGGCCGGCCATTAAAAGCTCCAGAAAGAGCAATAAATTGAAGGTAAAGCCAACGGATTAAAGCTAGGAAATTATCTCATTCTCCAATCAACTAATCAGGGTGAATAATCATGTTTATCATCTCATTTTTCTGTGTTTGGATCAGCTATGTGTTATCCCTGATTATTGTTTGTGATTTTGGTTTGGATATAACCATTTAAACCTTTTTTTGGATAAGACTTAGGTATTTAAAATGCTAATGAGCTAATTAAAAACGTTTTTATTCGGTTTTGGTCAAGTTCCAAGTTGTTTTGATCTTCATGTCTTTGAAATTTTAATATGTTGAAGTATATGATTTATCACATTTTTGGTGATTTTTGGGGATTTTTCCTTAGTGGTTTACTAAGGCAATTAAATTATTTAAGCCTAAGGGCTAAACTGCAAATTTGCTTTTGAATCGGTCAAGTTCGGAGGAAAAACTGCTTAGAAATTGATTTGGGGAAGAAGAATAGTATTTCAAGAAAAAGGTTGACTTTTATATACTTTTTACTATTTGGAAGTGCAGAAAAAGGCTCCGCAGCCAATCAGAATTAGACAAGCAAGATAAAACATCACTTCAGTAGGCCCAGTTCTGCCTTCGACTCCAATAAGCCCGCTTTTACCCTTTTGATGAAGTTGAAAGGTATCTTTCATCTAAGACGGAAGGTAAACAATTACCCTCCGCCCAAGTCGAAAGGTAGTCACATTGTCAATGGGAAGAGGGGCGAAGGGATGGGGAGGCTACTTCCTTTGCTTTCGAATAGAAACATAATTGCTTTCGAATAAGTTGAAGGAGGATCCTTCGACTCTATCATTTTATAAAAGACTAAATGTTTTATATATATTCAAGAAGGGGTTTCGAAGGGGATCTTCGAAAGTTTAAACCTTCAAAAGAATTGGTTCAAAATGTTTTCTAAAAAGGTGTTTTAATCCTTTCGACTAAGTGAAGGGATGCCTTCAACAAAGTCGAAGGGAAAGAAGGGGAAGTAGAAGGGGCTACTTTTGAACCTCCTATTGTTTTTAAAGTAAAAGTTTTAGTGCCTTCAACAAATTCAAAAGGTAAAACTTTCGAAAAACGTTCGAAGTATACTTTCAAAGGGTTGGTTCCAACACCAATACTTCATTGTTTTAGAATTGTTCCGAAGGGTTTGACTTTGAAAGGTTTTTTTTTATTTCGAAAGGTTTGATTGCGAAGGGTTTTGAAGGGGTTACCTTCAATGACTGTGAAAGGTTTTAGTTTCAATGATTTCGAATGGTTTTGAGTTTCATTTCTTTCAAAAGGTTTGTAAATGGTTTTATAAAGGTAGGATACCCTAGGCTTTCGACAAAGTTGAAAGATAAATCCTTCCGATAGAGTCGAAAAGAAACCTTTCGACAAAGTCAAAATGTATGGTTTTCTGGTGCTTTCAAAAGGAAGGCTTCAGAAGGAGCTAACTTCGGATGTTCATTTTCTTTCGAATAGGACTTCATTAGAAGGGGTTTAAAAGGATATTTTTAGCCATTTTTCCTTAGGTTTGGGGTTACTTCGAAGGGTTATAGCATGGAGTATTTTATTTGAATATGTAAGGGGGTCCTTATATAAATTTGATGTTATTATACCTTGGGGACATCGGGGTGCATTAGGTTACAAAAAGAAATACGCTTTCAAAAATATACACTGGGGCTATCAATGTGTTTTTATTTAATATAACCTTATTGGGGTTACTGATGGGAATGAATTAAACGGGTGGTATGCTGGGAAAAATAAGTAATCATGGGGATCATGAATATTTATAAATAATCATAGGGACCATGATGTTTTAATTGGCCAAGTGATGGGTTCTTGGTTGACCTAGGAAAACCATGGAATGTGCAGTGGATAACCCACATCAAATTTCTAAAGTAAAGAATGTTTTGCCAGAGATGGTTCATCTTGGGATTGCACCCAAGGGTTCATAGTCATCCTAGAAAAACTATGGAAAGTGCGGTGTATTGCCCACACCATCTTTTATAAAACAATGTACGACGGATAATCAACATTTATTTTAATTGGATTTGGGAAGGATAGTCCTATTAAATTATGATGAATAGTCAGTTTAAAGATTTTAGAGGAGAGCTCTAATAAATTGATTTTGGATGGGAAATCTAATAAATTACTTTTAGATGGGATATCTAATAAATAGGTGTATGAGATATCCAATACATATAATTTATGGCTTTATTTCATATTATGTTAAGACCGATCATTTTGGGTGCATGGGCATAGTAAATGATTTGCATGTTTTGTTTTGGATACTAGTGAGGTGAAAATCCATTCTGCCAAGCGACATGGTCTCACTAGATATCTATTTATGATAAGAGATGATTGGGGATTATTCATACCAGACTTGTTGTTTGACTCGAAGTTTGTGTTTCTCCATAAACTCTAGGGTACTCAAAAATAATTTGAGTAGTCTAAGAGTGGGAGACTTTCAGGTTTTTGGACGAATAAGCTTCCAGAGATGTGCAGGAGGCAATGTTTGCTATATATGAGCTATTTTGTGTTTCCGCTGTGATGTACTAAGAACTATAAGTTCATATTATTAGTTCTCTGATCATCATAAGAGGGCATCTTCATATGTCGCTCTTATCATATTTTATACATGTATATGTGAGCTGAACATGGTTAACGTTTGGGATTATGTAATTAAATCTTAAATTGTAATTTACATGGAATGAGAAATTATGTTATTGGGAGTTTAAAAGTTTTCATATATATGTGTTCCTGTGTATCACTATTAACTATGCCGCATTTGGTCGCCAAGGAATAACAATTATGGATGACTGCAGCATCAGTAGCTGTTAGTTTCGGACCTCAGAAGGCGGGATGTTACAAGTTGGTATCGGAGCATGGTTTATGTACTTAAAAGGAATTTAAACCTTAAAAGATTTTTAAAGCATAATCAAATGAATCTAAAATATGGTTGGGCTTGGATAAGCATTATAGTAACGTATGTGTACTTTGCTATAAATACCTAAGTATGTATTCTCTACTCTCTTAGAACATTTTTCTTTATCTCGCCAAGATTGGATTTTAGGTAGTAGGGAAGTAAGATATGGAGGCAGAAAATGGAAGAGCGAATCAAGGTGGGAGACACAACATAACAAGTGGAAATGTTCGAACCAACACTAAGAGCAACTAGGGTCGACAGGCAAATGCAAACCCAGATTACATGCTACTGTAGTTACTTAGATCCTACCGGTTGATATGGGGATAATGTATCAGTTCTTCATGAATATGATGCAAGTAGGAGTAGCTACGGGAGTGGCTGTAGAGAATACCAGGGGAGCTAATTCTGTGGCCCCAGTTGGCAATAATTATGCCAAGTTGAGTAGGGATTACGCTAGTCTTGGAGGGAATCCTTTTCTAGGAACCAAGGATGCAGTAGGAGTGGAGAACTGGCTGTTGCATTTTGAAAGGATATTTGTAGATCTCGGCTTGATGGATATGCAAAAGAGGAGACTTGCTTCAAGGCAATTGTAGAGAGTAGCATTGTTTTGGTGGAATGGAGTTACCGTAATAGATACAGATGAAGATTTGACTTGGGCTAAATTTCGAAAGATGTTCGAAGAAAGATTTCTGTCAGAGGTTGCTAAGTCGGCATTGCTCAGGAAGTTTGTAAATTTAATCCAGGGGATAGATTGGTGATTTAGTATGCTATAGAGTTTGATGAGCTATCCATTATGGATATGCTACTATAGATACTGTCATTCGGAGGAATGATAAGTTTATCAGGGGGTTGAATCCTGAGATTGCCAGAGCAACCATGCCAAACCCCTCGGGATCCGTGTCATATTGTTGTTGAGATAGCTATTCAGAATGAAGAGATGCTTTATAATTTTGAAAAGGGAAACCAGCTAAGGTTTAGAATTTTTAGGCTAAGAAGCGAAAGTTCTTCAAGAAGAAAGGTGCCTAATAGGGGGTAGCAGCTAAGAAGAGCAAGATTGATATTATTTGTTACAAGTGTGATAAGAAGGGGCACTATGCTAATGAGTGTCGCTTGGGTGATGGAAGAGCAGTTGCAGTGAGGATGAATGTGAAGTGCTACAACTGTGGCTAAATAGGGCATTATAAGGACAAGTGTCCTAAGGAAGCTAAGGCTGGAAACTTTGCGTTGGAACCATCATCCTCTACCCAACGGCTGCTGAGAAAGGAAAAGTTGTGATGGAAGATATGCTTATGAGTCATTGTTCTCCAGTTAGGATACTATTTGATACCCATGCATCGCACTCATTTATATCTCAATATTTGGTAGATTGCTTATGTCTGGAACCTTTATACCTTATTACTCCTTTAACGGTTGCGAATCCTATAGGAGGGTATGCAACTCTGGGAATGAGATATGACTAGTTAGAACTTGATTTCTTAGGTCATATGTTTGCATGCAGTTTATTTGTTTTTGATTTCATGGGTTTCGGGATCATATTGGGTACGGATTGGCTAGACAGATATGATGCTATGATATTTTACTAGGAGAGGGAAATATCATTGAAACACCCTAATAGCCATAACCGAGTCATTTACTCAGCAAAGAATTCGAACGGAAATGCTTATGCGTTATTGGGTGCTATGGGAACAGAAGTAGAGTTGAAGAGGGTTTATGTTGCAAGAGAGTCTACGAATGTGTTTGAACCAGTTTCGGGCTTGCCTCCGAAAAAAGTAATCGAGTTTTGGATAGATCTCCTATCGGGAGCTGAACCCGTAAGTAGACTACCTAGCAGGATGTCATCTACCAAGATGAAGGAATTGAAGGTGCAACTAGTGGAATTGGAAGGAAAGAATTTCATCCAGCCAAGCAGTTCGCCTTGGAGAATGGCCATGGTATTCGTGAAGAAGCCAGATGGGTCATTAAGGATGTGTATCGACTATCGTAAGCTGAACGAGAGGACAACCAAGAATAGGTATCCTTTGCCGAGGATGGATGACTTCGATCAGGTTAGTGGAGCAGAGTGTTTCCCAGTTGGATTTGGCGATAAGTTTCCATCAGCTAAGAGTGGTAGAGGACAGTATTCCTTTGACAACGTCGAGGACCAGATATGGGTCTTTCCACTGGTTGGTTATGCTATTCGAGCTTACTAATGAGCCTTCTTTCTTCGTGGATTTGATGAACCGGGTTTTCTGAGAACACTTGGATAGGTTCGTAGTGGTTTTTATTGATGACATTTTAGTATATTATAAGAATGAGAAGGATCATGCGGATCATCTTAGAATAGTGTTGAAGATGCTACGGAAACATCAGATGAAAGCAAAGTTCTCAAAGTGTCATTTCTGTAAGAAGGAAGTGAAGTTCCTTGGCCATGTAGTTTCCAAGGAACGGTAAGCAGTTGATCCGGATAAGATCGAGGTTGTTAATAATTGGAAGAGACTAGAGATGGTAAGTGAGAATAGAAGTTTTCTTGGTCTTGCAGGTATTACCGAAGTTTCATTAAGGATTTCTCACGGATAGAGGCATCCTTGACTCTGCTAACCAGGACGGACGTGAAGTTTGTTTGGTCTGACAAATGTGAGAATGCATTCCTTAAGTTGAAACATTTGTTAACCAATGTGCCTGTGTTAGTAGTTTACACCAACGCATGTGGTACTGGGTTAGGTGCTGTGCTAATGCAGAATAGAAAGGTTACTGCCTATGCTTTTAGACAGCTTAAACTGCATGAAGTGAGATACCCTACTCATGATTTGGAGTCGGCAACGGTAATCTTCGCATTGAAGGTGTAGAGACATTATCATTTTAGAGAAAGGTTTGAGCTATTTACGGATCATAAGTCTCTACGATATTTATTCTCTCAGAAGGAGCTAAACATGAGCAACAGAGATGGCTGGAGTTTGTTGCACCTTATGATTTCAGCATCGAGTATACACTTGGAAAAGGAAATAAGGTGGCGGATACGCTTAGCAGGAAACATCAGAATGTGGTGTTAGCTATGTTGGCAGAATGGAAAGACTTAGAAGCACTGGCTGCTTGCAATGTGCGGTTGAGGTCGATTGCTGGATCTAGTCAGAATATTGCCATGATGTCTTGTTTGGAAGTTTGACCAGTTCTTATCGAACAAATTGCTTTTAGGAAGAAAGAGGATCCAGTCTTAGCCGAGAGGATTAAAAGGTTAGAAACTGGAACCGAGATTGATGACTTAAAGGATTTTATTCTTAACCACAGGGGTTGGTTGAGAAAGAAGGAACGGTTACGTGTTTCGAATGTTGGAAACCTTAGGAAGGAAGTTCTTAGGGAATGTCATCAATCGAAATTTACGATTCATCCTAGGGGAACCAAGATGTATCAGGATATGAAGAAAAGTTTCTTCTGGGAAGGAATGAAGAAGGATGTTAGCATATGGGTAAAACAGTGTTTGAACTGTCAGCAAGTTAAAGCCGAACATTAGAAGCCAAGTGTTTTGTTTCAGCCTTTGAATGTTCCAGTTTGGAAGTGGGACTCGATATCCATGGATTTTATTGACGAGTTTCCAAGATGAAACCGGGGTAATGAAAGTATATGGGCCATAGTGGGCAGATTGACCAAGAGTGCCCATTTCATTCCGGTAAGGTCAACTAGGACGTCATATGTTTTGGCAAAGTTGTTAATGAAGAATATTGTTAGACTGCATGGAATTTCTAGTAGCATCGTCAGTGATAGAGATGCTTTGTTTATTAGCAAGTTCCGGAAGAGCATGTAGAATGTGTTAGGCACTAAGCTCAAGATGAGTACCCATATCATCCTATGACGGATGGGCAAATAGTGAGGGTCAACAAGGTACTGGAAGATCTGTTAAGGGCTTGTGTACTGGATTTTAGTGGTTTTTGGGAAGATCACTTGCACTTAGTGGAGTTTTCCTATAATAATAGTTATCTGACTACTATAGGAATGGCGCCTTTTAAAGCTTTGTATCGAAGACCATGAAAATCACCAACATGTTGATTAGAGACCGGAGACAGATTGGTCCTTGGTCAAGATTTGTGAGAGAGGCAACGAAAAAGATCGAGTTGATACGAGAGAGAATGAAGGAAGCTCAATCTAGGCAGTAGAATTACACAGATAAACGGCGTAAGGACCAAGAGTTCTCAGTTGGAAATAGAGTTTTCATCAAGGTATCCTCGATGAAAGGTGTGATTCGTTTCGGGAAGGCCGGGAAGCTAGCACCGAGATATGTTGGACCATTTCCTATATTAGAGAGGCTTGGGAGACTCGCGTACCGAGCAGTTTGGCCAGGGTCCACAATGTGTTTCATATTTCCCATCTTATGCGGTATGTTCATGATCCAGAAACTACTATCACTTTGACGGCACTGGAGGACTTGGTGGTGGAACAAGATATGACTTTTGTGAGGCAACCAGTTCGTGTTGTGGCAAAAGATGAGAAGAGGTTAAGGAACAAACAGCCAGGTTGGTGAAAGTTCAGTGAAGCGACAACATGAAGGACTATACTTGGGAGACAGAAGATAGGATTAGAGCTAATTTTCCTAGGCTTTTTTAGATGGTATGTTCTATATAGATTTTATATAGAATTTGGCTGGTAGGTTATACTAGTTATGCTTGCATGGGCTATATACTTCTTGCGTTCCTTACTGAAATTTCGAGGACGAAATTCTTTAAGAGGAGGAGTCTGTAACACCCCTAAAGTTTAATTAATATTATTTGGAATATTTAATTGGAGAAACTAAATAGAATGATGTGAATAATTAGGAATATGAGATTAATAAATCAAATGGTCGTATCTTAATGAATGGACTAAAATAAGAGTTAACTAAATTAAGAAGGAGGAATTTTCCAAGGAGAAGACTTGGAAATGTGGCTACATTTCTTAGTATAAATCTCTTCCTCCACTTTAATAAATTTTCACTCTCTTATTCATAACTCCTCGCCAACTTTTAGCCGGCCATTAAAAGCTCCAAGAAGAGCAATAAATTGAAGATAAAGCAAAGGGATTAAAGCTAGGAAATTATTGCATTCTCCAATCAACTAATCAAGGTGGATAATCATGTTTATAATCTCATTTTTCTATGTTTGGATTGGTTATGTGTTATACCCGATTCAGGTTTGTGATTTTGGTTGGGATATAACCATTTAAACCTTTGTTTGGATAAGACATAGGTGTTTTAAATATTAATAGGCTAATTAACACGTTTTTATTCGGTTTTGATTAAGTTACAAGTGGTTTTGATCTTCATATGCTTTGAAATTTCAATATGTTGAAGTTTATGATTTTTCAGATTTTAGGGATTTTTCCTTAGTGGTTTACTAAGGGCCCAAAGGCTCAACACAGTGCAAATGTGCACAATGTCAAGCCCAAGCCTCCTCGGGCTCAACTCAGGTGCATATCATAAAATAAGTTTCAGCAATTCAAGTTCAAAACAAGTTTAAACAATTCAAGTTCAAAACAAATGCACCAACAGGTGAAACACCAGAATACTCAAACTAGGAATATATGCAATTCAAGTGTGAGATAATACAACCAGAATACTCAAATCAAGAAATGCACACTTGCACATTCACACATATATACATACATATGTATGTACGAATATACTTGAAAATGCACACTTTCACATCCAGGAAATGCAAACAAGTCAAGTAGGTAAGAATTCAAAGCAAAACCGTAGTGCATATAATGTTCAGAAGTGCATTCAAGCTCAGGCAAAATTGCAAATTTGCATTCGAATCTGTCAAATTCGGAGGGAAAACTGGTTAGAAATTGATTTGGATAAGAAGAATGGTGTTTTAAAAAAAAGATTGACTTTTGTATACTTTTTACTATTTGGAAGTACAGAAGAAGGCTCTCCAACCAATCAAAATTAGATAAGCAAGATAAAACATCACTTCAGTAGGCCCATTTCTGCCTTTGACTCCAGCAAGCTCGCTTTTACCTTTACAACGAAGTCAAAAGGTATCTTTCGTCTAAGATGGAAGGTAAATAGTTATCCTCTGCCTAAGTCGAAAGGTAGGCACGATGTCGAAGGGATGAGGGGCGAAGGGAAGGGAAGGCTGCCTCCTTTGCTTTGAATAGAAACATAATTGCTTTCGAATAAGTTGAAGGGGGATCCTTCGACTCTATCATTTTATAACAGACTAATTTTTTTTATATATATTCAAGAAGTGGTTTCAAAGGGGATCTTTGAAAGTGTAAAGCTTCAAAAGAATTGTTTGAAAATGTTTTCTAAAAAGGTATTTTAATCCTTTCGACTAAGTCGAAGGGATGCCTTCCCTTCGACCAAGTCGAAGGGAAAGAAGGGGAAGAAGAAGGGGTTACTTCTGAACCTCCCGTTGTTTTTAAAGTAAAAGTTTTAATGCCTTCGACAAAGTTGAAAGGTAAACCTTCCAATAAAATCGAAACTATACTTTCGAAGGGTTGGTTCCTACACAACACTTCATTATTTTATATTGGTTTCGAAAAGTTTAATTTCGAAAATTTTGATTTTGAAATGTTTGATTTCAAAAGGTTTTGAAGGGGTTACCTTCAATGATTACGAAAGGTTCTGAGTTTCAATGATTTCAAAAGGTTTTGAGTTTCATTGCTTTCAAAAGGTTTATGAATGGTTTTATAAAGGGGAATACCCCAGGCTTTCGACAAAGTCGAAGGGTAAATCCTTTTGACTAGGTCGAAAAGAAACCTTTCGACAGGGTCAAAAGGTGGGACCTTTTGACAAAGTCGAAAAGTATGGTTTTATGGCGCTTTCAAAAGGAAGGCCTGCAAAAGGGTTAACTTCAGATGTTTATTTACTTTCGAATGGGACTTCATTCGAAGGGGTTTAAAGGGCTGTTTTTAGCCATTTTTCCTGTAAAATTTTGCTAAACTTAAATGGGTAACGTTGAAGGGTTATAACATAAAATAATTATTTTGTTTGAATATGTAAGAGGGATCCTTATATAAATTTGATGTTATTAAACCTTGGGGACACCTGATTGGGTTTTATGTTTATGGTACATAGTTTAAGGTTACAAACAGAAATATGCTTTCGAAAATATACATTGGGGCTATCAATGTGTTTTTATTTAATTTAGCCTAATCGGGGTTACCAATGTGAATAGGCTAAACAGGTGGTTTACCTAAGGAAAATACGTAATCATGGGGACCATGAATTTTTATAAATAATCATCGGGATCATGATATTTTAATTGGCCAAGTCACGGGTTCTTAGTTAACCTAGAAAAACCATGGAATGTACAGTGGATAGCCCACATCAAATTTCTAATGTAAAGAATGTTTTGCCAGAGGTGGCTAGCCTCGGGATTTGGCACCTGAGGTTTTGTAGGTATCCTAGGAAAACTATGGAGTGTGCGGTGGATAGCCCACACCATCTTTTATAAAACAATGTATGATGGTTAATCTGCATCTGTTTTAAATGGATTTGGGACGGATAATCCTATTAAATTATGACAGATAGCCATTTTAAAGATTTTAGAGGGGAACTCTATTAAATTTATTTTAGATGGGAAATCTAATAAATTACTTTTAAATGGGATATCTAATAAATGGGTGTATGAGATATCTAATACATATGGTTTATGGCTTTATTTCACATTATGTTAAGACTGATCATTTTGGGTGCATGGGCATAGTAAATGATGTGCATGTTTTGGTATGGATACTAGTGAGGAGAAAACCCATTCCGCTAAGCGGCGTGGTCTTACTAGATATCTATTAATGATAAGAGATGATAGGGGATTATTCATACCCGACTTACTGTTTGACTCGAAGTTTATGTTTCTCCATAAACTCTCGAGTACTCAAAATTAATTTGAGTAGTCCGAGAGTGGAAAACTTTTAGGTTTTTGGACGAATAAGCTTTCGGAAACGTGAAAGTGGCAGTGTTAGCTATATATGTGCTATTTTGTGTTTCTTCTATGATATACTAAGAACTGTAAAGTTCATAATATTAGTTCTCTGATCGTCATAAGGGGACATCTTCATATGTCGCTCTCATCGTATTTTGTATATTTATATGTGATCTAAACATGGTTAACGTTTGGGATTACGTAATTAAATCTTAAATTGTAATTTGCATGAAATGAGAAATTCTATTATTGAAAGTTTAAAAGTTTTCATATTCATGTGTTCCTGTGTATCAGTATTAACTATGCCGTATTCGGTCGCCAACAAATAACAACTACGTTGACTACAACATCAGTAGCGGTTAGTTTTGGGCCTCAGAAGGCAGGATGTTACAATAGGTTGGAATATATCCAAACCAACTGATAAATATAGTAAATCATCCAAACAAGCAACAAACAGCATAAATTAAATTACCCATACTTATAAAAATATAAGTGGGCCAGAGAGGTGAGTTAACTCACAAAAATTCCAGAAATCGCCAAAGCACTCCGGTTTGAATTAAAATTGAATGGTAATTCAATTTTAACCCAAAGTTTTACTAGCTTCAAATCTATCTAATCTAATTACATATCATAGTACTCACTTATATGATCGCAATGCAGCTTGTCCCGCTCAGAACCGACCTCGTACGGAAAAGTTTATAATTTAAGAATGTCAGAAATAATTAAATAAAATTAACTTTAATAAATTAATTTTTTAAAACAAATCTTCTTCCCTCTCTCCTTCATTCACCAGCCTGTGACTCTTTTTCCTTTTGTTTTTTTAAACTATTGAGCAATGCAGAACTCCACAGACGCCTCCTCCGCAGCATGTCGTCGCCTACGCCGCTCCAACTGTTGCCGCTGCCAACTCACCATGCGTGCACACGACATCACGCGAACCCCAAAAAATTAAACGCGACTGCATGTGAATGTGCCGCCTACCCACTGCCATCATCAACGATTCGACAAACGGTGGGTATGGATTGGTTCATGGAGTCGAGTTCACCAACTTTCATGTTGAACGTTTTAGCTAATTTTGCTTCGATTGCGTCGAGAAACGTGGGCCGTTCGATTTGGTTTATCGGCGGCCGAGCTTTAGGGTTAGGGTTTCTCAACAAATGGGGGTGCATGCTCCTATTTATAGGCAATTATAAAACACTATTGACACTAAAATTTTGAGCTCCAACTGAAGTGTGTCGCCTGGTGCTTTAGATGTTATGCCAATCCGAACACAATGGCATATAAATTGGAAGCCAATTCCATCATATACAGAAGTTAACTTTTCAAATCAAATTATACCAATTTAAATTCCTTGAAATATTTTCTATAGGTTTCATACTCGCATGACCAAACGATACATCCAATCGCTAGGAAATTTGACGGCACGTAATAATTCACTATTACGGGTCCAACGAAATTTATTTCGTTGAAATCTGAAACTGTGCCCCAGAAGGTTATTTTTACATGTTAATTAAAATGAGTTATTTTCAAAATCAGTTTAAATCACTTTTAATACCAATTTAAAATTTTACTATCCTTCTTCTTATTCAAATAGAATTGAAATCAACTTCTGAAATCGTTTTTTGTTCATATTAAATTCAAAATTCAATTATTTAAAACATTCCAAATATTAAATTTAACAATTTAATTATCAAATAAGTTTATATATTTGAAATATAAGTCATTTAACTTATAAATTTAAATTTTCAATATTTAAAATCAACTAAATATTCCAAATTCAAATGACTGAAATCATGGTTAGTTACATTCTTCCTCCTTAAAAAAATTTCGTCCCCAAAATTGCCAATGTAAGAAAAATGCCACAAACCCATTGACTTTTCAAGAACAATCAGTTGAAATGGATTACCAAATTCTTTTAAACCTTTTAACTTTTCAAAATCAATTAGTGGTAATTTTAATATCACGTTTTCAAAATCGCTGAATTCATAATTAAGTTTCTAAAACCCAACTAATAACATTCATTCATTCATTCATTCCGAGTTATAACTAAAAATCAAATTTTAGTTATCTAAATTTTTTCCAAAGATCTAACGTCTTAAACTTTCGGAAAATTTCGCCAGCATCTTCTTTGCTTGGTTCGATTGGAAAAATTTAAAGTATATATTTATATAATCATAAATATACATCTCATTTGCAAGGATGAGGCATCCCATAGGGAAAATATAAAAATATGATATGTAATCCAAGATGTGTACCTTTTATTATTTCATCAAGCATATACAATCAATATAATGCAAAAGTGAGCTCTTAATGCAAAGCATACGCGATCCGCACTTATTAATCACTCTCAACATCCAATGAGAACAAGTAGTGGGAAAGTAATATCAATATATAATATAGATTATACAATAACTATATGCAAATTTAGCAAATGTAACAAGAGAAACCATCAAACAATTTAATATTCATGC
Source organism: Allium cepa (assembly GCA_030765085.1). Taxonomy (NCBI): domain Eukaryota; kingdom Viridiplantae; phylum Streptophyta; class Magnoliopsida; order Asparagales; family Amaryllidaceae; genus Allium; species Allium cepa. The sequence continues at coordinate 507,067,185 of CM060944.1, read as the reverse complement.
AATTAATTCATAACTATACCAATTTGCATTTTTCCAATATCATTATTTAATTATCAAAACCCGTACGATGTACATATATCATCCGTACGCAAACCACACCTGATCGCTCGCTTGATCACACAATTTCACTTCCAAACTAGTATCGTTCATATGGCCACTCTAGTGCAGACTCAAATCTGGATCCTTGATTAGAAATAGTTATTCCCCTTACATAGCTATATGCTATGATAGGGAATATCAAAATCAATCAAAAGTCCATATGCAGTATTCGTCGACAAGAGTCGATTGAAAAATCCTAAATCGGATCGGTATAAATCACCTCGAAATCGTATATTCTAATCTGGATCAAAAAAGTTATGGAAATAAAATAATATACTTACAACTTATGTATTTATTTCAATTTGTTTCTTATTATGTCCCATTCTTTTTATTTACATTCATCATTCACATTCATTATTACTTAGTATTTTTTTCAATACTGATATCATTTATAACACATTACTTAAAACCATTACTTAAGTTTATTCTAAACATTTTACACACAACACTAAGATTTATTTTCATTTGACAACTTAGGTTCATATTTATTTCTAGTAAACAACATACCAAAACATCTTCAATTCATTTTACAACCTAAGTTCAATTTCATTTTTAACTCCATTTCCAAATTTACTTTTCTTAACATTCATATTCAACAAACTTTCAAATTTTGTTTTAAATTACTAATTCTCAAATTATAAGTCATAAAACTTAGTTTCTTATGTTTTCAACAAAACATTATATAACAATTTCCAGAATTTTAACACCCATTTTATTTATATTTTTCAAATAATTTTGAATTCTTATATATATAATTTCACTTTTGTTACACAAAACCATTTCATAATTATTTATCTTAATTTACATTATAATAATAATAACAACTTTTATTAGAACCTAAACAACAAACAACAAATGATAATAATCAAATATTATCATTCACTAACAACCAAACGCACTATATAAAACTATAGTAATTTCTTAAAAATTATTACTTTATATATAAAATATAATTTGGGAAAAATTATTTCATTTACCCAATTTCGAAACAATACTATGTCAGTTTGCCTTGTTTAAGCGTTTAAAAACCCCTATCGATATCGTAGCGTCCCCCGTACCAATCTGGATTCAAAAACCACTCAACAGATAAATTAACGCGATATAAAACCTTTTTATAATCACTAACAAATACATGCTCACATATAATAACCCAATCTAGGGTGCTACTGACCCTATCTATAACGAGTACCTAACCAATGCCTAAGTATTTGCTAACCTAAGCTCTGATACCACGTGTAACTAACGGAGCTCGAAAATCGACACTAATACATCCTCGGTATTCATGTGCTGTAAATCCAAGTGCCAGAAAGCCCAATTGTTTTAGGAAAGAAAGAAGAAAAGAGAAGAGGAGAGAAAGAGAAACTAAAACAAACACAAAATCTCATAATCGCAACGGAACAACTTTTAATATAATATCAATAAACTTTACAAAGAGAAACTGAAATATTTAATATATATAGACACACACACACACATACACATCCATCAGAGTACAACAACAAATTGCAATCATCGGCCAGGATAGTTATAATGACCTATCCTCACAAATGCTGATAATTTAAACAACAATGCAGCGAAAAATAAACATATACGTGAATACATCCTGGTGACCTACAGTTCATCTGCTAAAGCTCCAAAGCGTCCAAATCTAATCTATAAATATTCTCGGTCTGACCCGAGTATTGAAAGGAAAAACTCCCAGATCAGTCTGGTAAACCAGCGTGAGAAAACACATTTTAAATTTATTTTAAAGTTATCAAAACTTTTCTTTACCAAAACAAAAGTACCTCGTAAGACCACGCCACACATAAACACAGATGGGTTTTTACATTATGATAACCAAAACATTTCATATCAAATCATTTGATATTATACTAGTGTCTAGTATACAAATAATTTAATCATAGTCAAAGATGTTATATTATTAAATTCCAACATACTAGCTATAGAATAGGTTATACAAACAAAATGGCAGGCATGTATTAGAGAATGGATTTCATATAAATGACAAGGTAAGGGACTACCTTCCAATAGTACACCTCTAGAAAAATGTACATAGGGTCCGGATACTGAATGCCTATACCAACACAGAATCGTCCTCCTCCTTCTCTGGATAGTACCGAATATGACATGACCGTGGTCATTTCCATCCTATCCATGACCATAACATACACAACATACTTGACTTATAGAGAGTAATCTAGAAAGGTGATAACCAGATCCTCATGGGAGTGACCCACGTAGCCATGCCACTTCTACCATGTTTCTGCCATTTCCTGGTGATGAGGCTTAAGGTAACGATTACCTTTTATATAGCACATTCCATTTTGAATGCCATATTGCCATTCCCATAATCACACAGCTGATTTCTACAAATGCATAACTCATGAGCTCGTATGTCTCAGGAAAGGATGTTAAGCTAAGAGAAGTTGCCTTCTCCAGTGCCAAATAGATGATATATTCATAGAGATTAATTAATATAGTTAAAAATGCAATGTCAGACATTCATCCATACAAGTTGTCCAGGAACACGACAAACAGAAGGCACTCCCCTACCACATCCGGTCAGGAATCACCCCAAGGATTAGTAGCGAGAAGTCCTTGCATATGGTAGATTTTCATAACGAATCACTATCACCATATGTACAAAATGCATCGCGTTTCTAGTGGCAAGTAGCCCTACATCATGAAGGTCACCATGTTCAAAAATCATCATCATAAACCTGCACTTTCGAACGCATATATTGGACTGAAGTGGTTCTCGGATAAATCTGACCTAGGTCTTTATGGACCAACAAGGATGAAGAGGCCCTTAACCACATACTGAAATCAAGTCCCATAGACTTATCACGTTTCCAGCTCTCAACTTTTTATCCTTCATCCAAGAAGAAAGCCCAGTAGATTGGAGTACCATAGACACTCTGCACTACTCGAATCAACATTCTTAATCTAAATGATAATCAAGCCTACTCATTCAGCTTCGTGCTAAGTGCACGATTAATCAGTTCCTACACAAATCAAGGAAACAAACAATGTCCAAATTTGATACTCGGTTATTTAACTCTCAATGCAACAAACAATACCTAGCACATAAGCAGTAACTAGTCCCATTTAATTATTCTTTTATAAATTAAATAAATTTTCAAATATTTACTTCAAATTATCTTTAAAAGATATATTCTCAAAACCATTTCTATCTCTTGATATTGGAAAAAAATTCCATAAACTTATATCAACTATATTAGTATATATTTAATAACACTACCATTTTGGAGACATGCTAAGTAGATTTCTATAACTGTACAACTCCAGAGTTCTTACGCCCTCGGACGGGTGCTATGTATAAGAAGGAATGCTCCTATGCCACCAAGACTTTAGTACGATCATAAGAACCAGTATGTGTATTTCACAATGGAAGGTCAAAACACAATTTATTAGGCCAAAACGAATGCCGTGTAAAACATCATTATGACAACCCAAAAACAATAGTATAGGGATTTGATTAATTATATATATAATATTTCCTTTCGAAAATCATTTTTATAACAACCGTGTTATAGTTCATGCCTTCCATACTACCCCCGAAAACATCTATTACTACGGTAAATGTTAAAATCTACGTTTTTGATACTTATCGCATTTTAAATCATTTTTCATAACTATTAAATTCCATTTGGAATTATTATTTTCCAAATCATTACTTTAATAAGATAAATTACTTTTAAAACCATTAACTCCATCAAAATATATTCCTTCCAAACATTCCTTTTAAAAGATTATTTAACTTTTAAAAACTTAAATGTTTTTCTTTTATATATATGAAATCCATATTTAAATCTCAACAAAAATCATTTCCATATAAAACTATATTTATAAATCTCCTTTCTATTTTATAAAACTTCTATGTTATAAAATCTCTTTATTTATAAATCGATCTTTTATAAAAACTCATTTTACTATCAAAATCCACTTACAAATCCATTCCTTTATAAATCTAATTTATTTACAAAATCCATTTATAAATCCATTTCTTACAAATCTATTTCTTTATTTATAAAATATCACTTTTAAAAATCCTTTAGATAAACTTATCCACAAATCTTTATTTAAAGTTTTTCTCAAAAACTATACTTCTATAACATCAAAAACCATACTTTTTATTTGTAAAAAAAAATTCGTTCTTTTTAATAATTTAAAAATTATTAAAACATATACTTCAAAAATTACTTTGAAAATTATTTCAATTCAAAATCACTATTTTATGGTATTTCAAAATACTAAAAATATGGCCCAGAGCTACTATAGCACTAAATAAGCAAAAGCAATCCGTGTCATCAAATATGGAATCCAACATATCATATATCAAAATATATGAATGGTAAAATCAACAGTGTGAGGAATCCTGTAAGGTCTCTTCAACCTGTCCCCATGTATCACAAATAGTATATAATCATATAGTATAAATCAACCGCTTTGAGGCGGGATCGTATGCACAGAGTCACTCGCTCATACACGAGAAAGTAATGGGATCTCATCTACTCCAATAGGCGAGAATATATCCAAATCAACCAATAAATATAGTAAATCATCCAAACAAGCAAAAACCATCATAAATAGAATTATCCACACTTATATAAAAATATAAGTATGCTAGAGAGGTGAGTTAACTCACAGAAATTTCAGAAATCGCCAAAGCACTTCGGTTTGAATTAAAATTGAACGGTCATTCAGTTTTAACCCAAATTTCTACTAGTTCTGAATCCATCCAATCCAATTCAATATCGTAGTACTCGCTGATACAGTCGCAACACAACTTTTCATGCTCAAAACTGACCTCGTATAAAAAAGTTATGAATTAACAAACGTGCGAAATAATTAAATAAGACTGACCTTAACTAGTTAAAATTTTAATATAAACCTTCTTCCCCCTCTCCTTTTTTCACCATCCCATGACTCTTTTTCTTCTTTTATAAACGATCACGCAACCGTGAATACCGCCTCTACCTGCATGAGCCGCCGCCACCATCTACCGCCGCTCCACCTACTGCCGCTGCCACCTCGCCACGCGCGCGTGCGACATCGCTCGAACCCCAAAAATCGAACGAGGCTACGTATGAATGTGCCACCCTACCTGCTACCTTCGTCGTCGACTCGACGATCGGTGGGTATGGATTAGTTCGTGGAGTTGAGCTCTCCTTCCTTCATGTTGAATGTTTCAGCTAATTTTGCTTTGATTGCGTTGAGAAACGTGGGCCGTTAGATTTGGTTTAATGGCGGTTGAGCTTTAGGGTTAAAATTTCTCAATTAATGGGGTGTATGCTCTTATTTATAGGGAATTATAAAACACTATTCACACTTTAAAATTTCAAACTCCAAATGAAGCGTACCGTCTGGCATTCTATATGTTATACTCCAATTCCGAACACAATGGAATATATATCGGAAGCCAATTCCATCATATATAGATGTTAACTTTTCAATTCGAATTATATTAATTTAAATTCCTTTAAATAATTTCTATGCATTTTGAACTCGCACGACTGAACGATACGTTCGATCATCACGAAATTTGATGGCATATAATAATTCGCTCTTACGGATCCAATGAAACTTGGATCGTCGAAATCCGAGATAGTGCACAAGAAGGCTATTTTTACAAATTAATTAAAATGAGTTATTTTCAAAATCAATTTAAATCACTTTTAATTCCAATTTAAAAGTTTACTATCCTCCTACTTATTCAAATAGAATTGAAATCAACTTTTGAAATCATTTTTGTCCATATTAAATTCAAGATTCAATTATTTAAACAATTCCAAATATTAAATTTAATTATCAAATAAATTGCTATATTTGAAATATAAGTTATTTAACTTATAAATTTAACTTTTCAATATTTAAAATCAATTAAATTTTCCAAATTCAAATGACTGAAATCCTTGGTCGTTACATGCATTTACAAATTCTCGGCTTTAAATTCTTTTTATCGAAAATCTTATTTATATAGTTCCACTTTCTTATATAAAATTATTTCACAAATGAATATCTTTGTTTTGATTAAAATAAAGAGATTTTATAAAAAAATTAAAATTTAGCCAAACATTATCATCGAACGGCTCATAGTCAAACTGTGAAACTAAATTCACAAGGTGTTCATTTAAATGTTTCTACAAATTACTGTCTACCCAACCGATGCAGCGAAAAGGTAAAACTACTCATAAATGATCGAGCACAACCAATCAAGCAATAAATATTAATAATTAAACATATATTATCATTTCCTAACACACAAGCATTTCCTTAATAACTATATTGATTTCTGAAAATTATTCCTTTATATATAAAATATAATTCTAGGTAAAATTATTTCATTTACCATTTTTAAAATAATACTATATCGGTTTGTCTTATTCAAGTGTTTAAAAACCTTATCGATAACGTTGATTAGGTGTATGACCAGAATTCATTAGCTACTCAACAGACCAATCAACACAATATATAAAAAAGATTTTATAGCACTAACAAATATGCACTGTCATATATAATACACTCAAACTTATTCTAGAGTGTTGCTTACCTTATCCGTAACGAGTTTACCTTATTAGGGCCAAGGTTCTTACTTAACCTTCAGCTCTGATACCAACTGTAAAGACCTGTCTTTTTGGGCCTCAAAAGTCGACACTAATACGTCTACAGTATTCACATGCCAAACATCTAAGTGACAAAAAGACCGATTGTTGGGGTGAAAGAAAGAAAAGATAGAACAAAGTCTCACAACATGATGAGTAATATATAATGTATGATAGGTCTTTATAAAAATAAATGAACTTCATTCTAAATACTATCATCAGAGTAAAAGTAACGAATCATCAGCCTGAATGGTTATAACACCATGTTCTTACAATTGTTGATAAATACAGAACAACGCAATGCAATGGAAATAAAGAAATATATGAATACATCTTAGAGGCATCCAGCTCGTCTCCTGAAGCTCCAAAGTGTCCAGCTAAGTCTGAAGAATAAACTCGAGCTGACCCGAGCACTGTAAGAAAATAACGTCCAGATCGGTCTGGTAAATTCAGCGTAAGAAACAAAATCATATGGATTGTTTTAATATTATAAAAACCCTTTCGACAATAAAGATAGCCATACATAAACATGGATGGTTTTTACGTTACGATAACCAAACCATTTTACATAAAATCCATTGATATTATAATAATGTCTAGGGTTCAAAATAAATATTAATCATAGCAAAATGGTTACATTAATTACATTCCAGCATAATAGGTATACAAATAAGTCCGTAAGAACTCGTATTGGAGATTGGATTCTAACATGGAAACGTAAGGGACTACCTTCCATATAGTTCACCTCTAGATAAAATGTACCCATGGTCGAACCTATCGACAACTGCAAATACAAAGCCAGTTGCCCCTTTAGCATAACATACCGGATTACATCAACCCTCGATCATCGGGTTGCAAACAATGCCCCACGGTCGCCCTACGTGCACACTAAAATCCATAAAATTGAATGTAGATCGAGGAATGATGCTCCTAATGGTAGCTAACCACATAGTTCTATGAGCATCCTCTGTGTTTAGCCACTCCAGGGATGTGAGGCTTGTGAAGTAATGCTTTTACCTTTTCCTTCTAGCAATTACCACTTGGAATGCTAGCACTTCCCTCCATGCAATAATGAAATGTCAGCATTCATCTAGACAAGTTGTTCAGGATAAGAACAAACAGAAGGCACTAATTCTACTACATCCATTTTGGAATCGCCATCAGGATTAGTAGCAAGTTTCCCTTGCACTTCAAAGAACACCATCTTCGATCCCATTATCTCAAACCAATCTCGAACCTCTTCCAAAGCGTAGAACACACATATGGTTTTGGAGTGGTTATGGTTTCGAATCATCTCATATAAGTACACTCCCTCGCTTACCGGTCGCTTCAAAACCAAATCGATAGTTGATGTGCATGTAAAAGTGCATATTTTTACTTCCATATTTAATCTACTTTTATTTATAGAAATGAGCATATTAAGGTATTTTACATGTTTAAATCAAAATCTAAAGTGTTTTTGAATCATCATTCATTCATCTTCATATGGAAGAAAAATGGTCGTTATTTATGCATTAATTTTTGATAAAATTTATTTGCATATTTTAATGTTATTTTGTAGGAATTTAAGTGATTATTGAAAGTGGCTTTATTTATGTATGCATGCACAAGTGAAGGAAGACAAAGGAATGAAGAAATAAAAGAATTCATGCAACATGAAGGAGCTAACCTACCCACTAAGCTATAGACCACAATTAAAAGCTAATGGAGATTAAAATGCACATGCAAATATTAATGGTAGATTAAGTAGAAGTTAATGATTACTTAGAGGTTACACTTCCTAAAAGGCATTTTAGATAGTCCCCTGAATTGTGAATTAGAGTTTTAAGCATGTATAAATACCCCTTATGTCTCATGTAATTGTCTTCTTATCTTTTATGCAAGTTGTAGCCACAAAATCAAATATAAATAAAAGTTTTTTTCATGGCTTTTTAGCCTTGTTTTTACTTACATGCAATTTTTATTTATGCCTTTCTTTCATGCTCTCTTATTATTTTATTCTCTCTTTTAATTCATGCAATTAGTTTAGATTTATTTTATGCAAGTAGTTAATTCTTTTTTTATTAGCACTTTTCTTATTTACGTTTATGTAGAAGTCACTTTATGTTTAAAAAGAAATTCAAATATGAGTAGTTAAACCCTTCAATTTAGGGGTGATGAAGCTCTCATGAAACATATTAAATTAACATAATGATTTCATTTGTGATCTTTCTTATTTTGCTTAATGGAAAATATGAATGATTGTGGTTTATGTTTCCGATTTACTGAATTTTGATAGCCTATGTTGACAACTCAAGTAGGGTATGCTTATTCCATTGTAAACACAAGCTATTTATTCATTTGTCTAAGTGGTTTTGATAATGAATATTAAGCTAGAATCAAAATTTGATGGTCTATTTTATAATTAATAGTAAATATATCATACTTCAAATAGATTTTATTTAATTTCATGTCATGATCATGAGAGTTGATAAGTGGTTTGAATGATGTGTTAGAGTTTGCTAGTTTAAGTTGTGCTAATTAATAGCTTAAATAAACCATATATATAATAAGAAAATTAATCATTTCTACTTAATATTTTTAAAGAGGGGTTACAAGTGAATTTTTTGTTGATTTATGTGAATGATTGGAAGTGGATTTGCCTCAAAATTGTTTGTATTATCAAAGTTTATTCACCTTTGCTCTAGTTTAATTTTTGCTATTTTTCTTAGTTTAAAACAGACTTGAAAACTTGGGTTAATTGGATTGAATAGAATTTAAAATTAATTCATTTCCCTACGGATCGACCCATACTCGCATACGTACTACAATTTTATGCCGTGCGCTTGCGGTTTTAACGATAATATTTTTAACGGTGATTTACTAACCGATAGATAATCCGTCATTATCTAACAAGTTTTTGACACCATTGCCGGGGAACTTTCAATTTAATTTTAATTTTACTCTTTGAATAAATTTGTTTTATTTCATTGTGTGTTCATTTTGTATTTTGTTCTTCTTATAAATAAAAAAAATTGTGGTGCATTTGTTTTTTTGTCTTCAATTGTTTTGACTTAGTTGTGTTTGGTTTTATTTTGTTTTATTTGCGTTGTATAAAAAAAGGGGATTACACACTTGCATATTCATTGCATTTCATTCTATACTTCATTGCATTTCATATTTCAACAAGTTGTACAACATATATTTCAGCAAGTTTTATTACATTTCTGTTCCTTTTAGTGCATTTCTATGCACATATATATAAAAAGTACAAATATTTTTGCACTTTGCATTTTTGTGCACCGCCGTAATTCCACCTCCCTCTACCTTATTATCCTTTGCCTTTCCTAGCCTACCAGTCATCCAACAACATCCCACTCCCACAACAACCTACAACTCCCTCACTGACACCACTGTCGAATCATCCTCAAAAATTACCACTACCATCTCCTCCAAACAACATCATCATAAATTCAATCAAAACACCCATAGCAACAACACCTCCTCACTAAATCTACTCTCCTTGCCACTACTGTCACTGCTCATTCACAATCACCATCTCTGCTATCATCTTCAACAAACAACATTCCACCACTCTAAAACTGTTGTAACATCGTATACAAACTACAGACTTCATCAACCCATATTGCCATATACAAACTTCATTCCTCTGCCTTTAGCATATCAAATCAAGCGCAACTGCTACATCATCACTGTTTGCCTTACTTTCCCTCTGCATTTATTTCAACAACTTCACCATTTTCTGCTAACATACATTTTAACCTAACTCTGTGCATCTCTATGCACATAACCCTGCCTTAATGTATGACTATACCTTCACTTCAATCCATTGCAACCTCTTCCAATCACCCTCCTTATATTCTATTTTGGTAATTTGTTCGGTTTGCATATTTGTTCGGGTAGATTAAGTGATTGTGTTTTGTCAAGTGTGGGAGTGTTTGTTAAGTGGCCGTGTGGGCCTGAGTTTTTTGTTGTTGTTTAACTGTAATTGTTTATGTGTGGAAGTGTGTGTGTTTCTTATATTTTAAAAAAATAGGGGAGGGGGAAGAAAAAAAATTAAAATAAATATCGTGTTCAACTCTATTTCAGATTGCAAAAGTAGAAAAGGAGAAGAGCCACGCTTGTTAAAAATAATTTCTCTGCTTGCTTGATAAAAAATAATAATCGCTGCTTGTAAAATAATTTGCTTATAATTTTACACACTTTTGTATCGTGCTATTATCACTTGTTTTTTATTTGCATTGTTGGTTGCTTGCATTTTAAATTTTTGAAAACAAAAAAAAATTCATTCGCAGTTGCATTAGTAATTCACATTTATTTTCAATTTGCATTCATATCATCTTATTTTATTTTCTAAGGGCAACACCTGAATCCACATAAGGTGGATGATTTCATCACCCCTTCCTTGGCCTACAAATCGTATTTCATCATAGAATTTGTTAATAATAATGGTTAGACATTGGATTTAAAGGTGCAATGAGCTCATTTAGGGCTTAATTGTATCTTGATAAGTTGTCTTCTTTTGATAATTTATATTCTTGGTGTCTAGACTACGGCAGAGCAATAAGCATATACAAATATTACGGTGATTCATAAATATTATAACGATTGTTTCTCTGAAGGTATTTAAACCTTCGGCGCATTGTTACGGTGATTCACGATGCACCAATAACTCATGTCCATTACCTGGCTAAAAATCACCTTGTTGGATTAAGACAAAGTTTAATTATACAACTTTGGGTTAGGAGCTACTAAGGACGGAAAATTTGTAATTAAGTCCTTGCATTTATTTAATTGCATCAGTTCATGCATATTTAGAACAAGCAACAAAATCCAAAACTAAAAAATTGTACATTTTACTTAACTTATTTTTTTTAATCCAAGAGAAACAAAATCTTTTTAAAAAATTTACTTGAGTTACTTTTTAGGAAAAAAAAGAATTTTTTTCAAAAACAAAAACTAAAAAAATTGAAAATCCAAAAAAAAAAACAGAAATCAATCTCCCTTTTGAAAAATAAATCCTTTTTGTAAATATTTTTCCTTTTTAAAATACACACACACATATATAAACAATTTTTCACCTTACTTCATTTTCTGAACCTTGTTTCATTCTCTTAAACTCGATTCTAACTTCTTTCTCTCCTTGACTTTCACTTGTGCATGAGTATTTGAACTCCTGATGGAACAACAAATGGTTTAACTCGAACAAACGATACCCCAACAATGGCAACAAGAATGCCCTGCGAACTCCCATGGATAGAATCTTTCCTGATAGAGTTTCTTTACTTTCTTGTATTGCACTACCCGCCTCAACGGGTAACCATTTCGAAATTGATTCCAATCACATTGCCACGCTTTCGAAATATGGCATATTTTGAACACGATGGCCCAGACATTTTCTTAACAAAATTCGAACAAGTTTGCACAACCATTAAACTCCAACAACTTTGTAACGACGAAATCAAGCTTTGACTAATTCCATTTGCCCTTTACCAATTAGGCTGAAAATGGTTGTACAGCGTACTATCGAACTCAATTAAAACTTGGGAAAATTTGTTAAAGTTTTCTTAAAAAAGTTCTACCCCTTGGAATAAACAACTAAAATCCGAAACGATATTGTCAATTTTCAAATTAATTTAGGGGTGAACCTTTCGGAAAATATTTTGAAAGATTAAAGGGCTCTGGATAAAATGTCCACAACATAATTTAAAAAAATGGACTCTTTTCCAAATCTTATATGATAGACATGAAAATAGCTAATGAATCATGCTTGAATCAATGTGCCAAGGAAATTTTCTCGCCCAACACCACGATGATGCTTGGCAATTTCTTGAAAACTTGGCTAAAAGTCATCCTAATGGCAATGCTCTAATGAAAAATCCATTTATTCACGATCGAGCGCACACTCGATAGGATCATGTTTAGATTCATTTATTCACGATCGAGCCACTACAAGAAAATATGTTATTGGTAGCAATGTATAGTAGCATTTAATAACTAAGTGCATCCATTTGTAAAAATTAAAAATAAAGCTACAAAATAAACGCTGCTAAAATGTAATCCCGCCAACATTTTCAGTTGACGCCAAATCTTTCTCCTTCCCGCTTTCCTTTTTTATTTTTTCGTTAACTCTTCTTCAGTGAAAATCATCCAAATCCATAAATTAAACTTATCTCAACAGGAAATAAAAAATATCTTAAATATGATTAATAAAAAACACATACCTCCTTCGTCTTCAGCTTTAGGCCTCATCACATTAGAGTGTACAGTCAACGTATAGCTTGACAACATCGTTTCACTTCTCAGCCTCCCATGCCATGCTTCGGTGAGCTTTTTTAAAGATTAATTAATTTTTCAACTTTGTTCAAATTTGAATGACATTAAAATTCAAAATTCGAATTGGCAAGGAAGAGTTCAACTTTCTTTCTTTGTTATTTTTTAAATAAATAATTGTTTTGCAATTGTAATTATATGAAAACTGGGGTTTAATCATTAATTGTTAATGTGGATTGTTAGGATTTGGGAGAATTTATGAAGAATTTTATGAGTGCTGTAGAAGGGGTATAGTCAGAGGTGAGATCATTGATTTTCTGATTTGAATATTGGATGTTTAAAGTAAGTTAAAAGTTTTCAATGTTAATGTTAGTGTATTTATTATTTCTCAGCCTGTGAGGAGCTTTGAGGAAATACAGCTGACGTTTGATGATTTGGTGAGTGGAATGAGGATGGATTTCAGTAACTTAACCGGTACCTTAATAATTTCACTTATATAGATCTCTGTTCTACTTCATCTTGTAGGTATGTCAACTTTAATCAAAGATTTTGAAAATGCTATTCCTTTTTTAGTTATTGGGATGTGGTCAAGTTAGACTGGCTTACCTATAACACCTAGATATTTTCTTGATTTGTTGGCCTCTAAAAGGTTGTCTTTATGTACTCAACACTAAGTTGAGGTGCTACGTATGCTTCCCATAGAAGATTCATATACATAATGTCCAACGTAGAGTTTCAAACCTTGGCAGCGTTAGTTTGTAACCCAGTCGGTAGTAAATGTCAGCGAGGAAAGTAAATGAGATGAAAGTAAAATGTAGACAAGCACCATTGTCCCAGTGGTTAAGTGATTTGGCTTTGGTGCGAGAGGTTACAAGTTCGAAACTTGCCTAGCGTGATTCGAACGTTTATTGACATGTGATATGTTGTCACAATGATTTGTTGTATATAAAGTACCATTTCAAAAAAAAATGAGATGGTGTAAAAACATATAAACATGGAATCACACTGTGCATGAGCATTGTCCTTTTTTCATGCCACTGCATGTACTGATTTATACATCGTTTATGTTCTTTATTGTCATTTCAACTGTTATTATAAGAACGGCTTGTTTCATCTATGTTAAGTTAAGAAAACCCTAAAAGTTTTTATATTAGGTGTAAATGTTTGAATCAAACTATGTTATATTATTTTTTGAATTCTATCTTTCATGCCAGATGGCATTTTATTATCTCCCCGTGAACAACTGATGGTTTTAGATGAAATATTGATGCAAATCATTAAATCATATATTTGTTTCTGCACCTTCTACATTTGTTTTATCATTTAATCATTGATGCTTCCAAGCCTAAGATTATATTTTACTTTCGCCTTAATGCATTGCTTAAAGATTTAAGTAAACTCTTTGAATAAACAACCATAATACTCCTATGCTCTTTTGTCTTAATGAAACCGTAACTTTGATGTTAACATTCAATTTCATATGCTTCTTAAAATAAGGTGGAAGTGAAAAGAAGTATCAAACATGATAAGAAGAGATTCAACAAACTTTCAATTGAGGAAAGTGGAAAATTTAATGAGGATACACTTGTTAATGTGAACAATATCAAGTGGCAAAGAACATCAACCTAAAAATCCAGAAGTTTCAACTATGTGTACATTGTGGTAAGTCCATCTTTATCATATTATTGTATATTTGTATTTATGTTTTATTTGAGAAATTGTGAGCTATGGATGGTTTATTTGTGTTGGATGAATGATTACATGTTAGCACTATTAAACAACAGTCAAATCATGAAGTATTTAATATATTCGCAATTCATATCTAAATGTATTAATATCAGTGCAAAAAATATGTTGTATATTTTAGGTGGGAATTTTGTTATTTCTAGTTACTCCCATTCATATTTTATACTCATTATTACCGCGAATAGCCTGTATTTTCCTACTAAACATCTCAGTACAAGGAATCAAATTTGAGAGATGACAGGGCCGAGACTAATAAATCTTAGATCTGAATGTGGTCTATAGTTCTGATACTTCTGTGGCTATATCATATTTATGGACAGTTAAGTATGTGGTTATAGTTATGGTACTTTTGTGTCTATATCGTGTTTCTGGATAGTTAAGGGCTAAGTTTTTATTAAGTACCTTTATATGTTTTTGTCTTGAGTGATTGTATTTATCCTAGATGACATTAAAAAGAGAGGGCTGATGAATGATCAAAATTTTAAAAGGTTTAGCTGACTACATTAACTTTGAATAATATACAGTTATGATAATTTGCAGAGAAGACATGGTTGACCTCCACGCCAGCGCAACTTGGAGGAAACGTCAGTTCAACCAAAACAGGCTGAAATTCCAATGGTGTTAGGAAAGGAGTGATATCAATTGTCAGGGCTGGGGTGAGGCCAACATGAGGGAGCAGATCCATGGCGGTGGAGGATCAATGATTGGAGCGAGAAGATTTCTTCTGCAATTTGGTTGTACGATTGGCCATAGGAGAAGGTAGAAGTGGGCCTTGAGATCGCCTGATACTATGCACTAGAAAAGGAACTTGATTGTATGGTGAAGGAACCAGATTGCTGGAGGGAGCTGAATGATCTTTGCAAGGAGCAATGGATTGCTGCTGAACCAGCTGCTCGACTTGAAATGGCACCAATGGTTTGTTTCGGATGCATTGGCATCCATAGTCAACACACATGAACGATTTGTTATAATTAATACGCTTTAGTGATTTATTTTCTTCAACTTGGGCTGCCATTGCTGCTTGGAATATGGGTGAGTGGGATCGAATGTCTGAATATGTTTCTAAATTGGATGATGGAGACGAAAGAAAACTTAGAACTGTTGGTAATACCACTACAAGTGGTGATGGTAGCAACAATGGTGCCTTCTTTAGATTCGTTCTTTAAGTTCATCTCCATAAGGTATCACTTGTTTAAAATGAAACGTCCAGTGTAGGTTTTTTCATAGTTCTACTGATACTACTGTTGTTTTCTCAGTATGATGAAGCACGTGCGTATGCAAAGAGAGCAAGGAAATGCTTGGCAGTTGATCTGGTTGCATTGGTTAGAATCTTAAACAGTAAATGAGTAAACGAGAAAAGGATAATTGTTTGACTAATACTTGCAATTGCATAATCTGTTTCTTCTTTGATTCTACATAGGTATTTGAAAGCTACGAACGTGCTTATAACAACATGGTTCGGGTTCAGCAGTTGTCAGAATTAGAGGAGGTCAATCTCATAACATTAAATGTTCTTCATTTATATAGTCCTAAGAGCATCCCTTTTTGTGTGCTTAATTTATTATAACAAAATGGAAAATACAGTAAAATTGAGCACCAGTTGTACTTCAGTTTACCAAATTGGAGGAGAAAATAGGATTCTTCATTTTGGCCAACGCCACTCTTTTTCATTGAATATAGAGAGTGAACTCTGCAATTAATAGGATGAACAATTGAAGATACAGTTGTACTTGATTCCCCGTTTTGTCAAAATGCAGAATTAGACATAACTATTGGAGATGCTCTACTAATGTGGTTTTAAGCACCTACAATAAATGGTTTGAGCTACTTCTTTATGGCATTGCAGGTCATCGATACTGTACTTTACTAATTGGCAATCATATTGCTGATGGATGAAGAGAACTAATTCGGAACATGTAGAATGAGCACATACATGGAGAAAAACGTAATGTTGAGGTTAATTTCTGTTCCTACTTTTGAACGAAATAGTTCTGTTCTTTAGAAGTTTTTATATGGTCACATCACGATTCATATATTTTTCACTTCTAACACCTTGGAATTTACTGCACATTGTCATTCATCTAACAGGGTTGGCTGTGTTTATCGAGGTGATTGAGTGAGTTGACTTCTGCTTGATTTTTGAGACATCGGACAAAAAAACGGAAGTTGGTATTTATTGTAAAATTTAGTTAGCTTAGTTTAAACATTGGGAAGTTTGTTAAGGATTAATAAGCACAATTCGCTATGTTGAAGGTTTTCTCAATGACCAATACTATTTGATTGAATTTGGGTTCACCTGACATAAGTGAGTTTCTATTTTCTCACTGATAAACCAGATAAAAAATCTCAAATCATTTCTACAAGAACTTCGAGGTAGGTTGAAGAAATAATGGCATATTTCATTTTGCTCATAATGAATAAACAATACCATTCTGCAAAATACATTTTAATTAATTTTTTTCATTATTATATTATTTGATCCTCATTTAGTTATAAAAATAAATGGATAAAATAAATCTAGGTCTAGAATAAATAGCGTGTATTAAAAAGCATGTAAGAATGGAAATCGAATTTTAAACTTATTACAGCATGAAATATGTAATATACCTACTTAGGAATTCGTCTCTTTTTTATTCCATCATATAGAATCAGACATTCGAAAACTATTATTTGAACGAAAATCTTTGTGAATGAACAGAGAAAATTATTTCAAATTACCTATGTTTATTAGCATACAAAGTACATTCAATACAGTAAGAGGACACTATACTACCATGGTATATCATAGTACAAACCTTAGTTGTCACCAAAGGTACAGCCATGAAGGTGTATCACTAGTACAGACTCATATTCCTTTATTAAATAACTTGTATTATGATGCGATATTTGACAAAAAAGATTAAATTGTGCATATGTCAAGTAATTAACTAAAAAAATGAGATCAAAATTTATTTTAAAATCTACAATAGCAAATCATTAAAGTAAAAATCAAAACTTTTTGCAATTATTTTAAAGCTGGTAATATTTTTCTTCTTTACTCTGCATGCTTCATCATGCATAAGATAACAATGTAGAAAATCATCATACAAATGATGATAATAATAATGCAACACAAACCGTTGAATGTAACGGAGAAAACATAAGAAGCGACAATGGTGTTATAAGAAGAGATGATATTATTGTTGGTGCAAGTGATAGAAATGTTGTCCTCAGTAGTGAGCAGTACTATTGACAATGATCGGATTCATCTATTTTGATGTTCTTTATCGTTGATATGCATAGCATACAACATGAATACTAGGGGATTAAATTGACAAAACGGTCTCCAATAACGGTTACGCTACTTTGTTTATAATAGACTTGTTATAGGATTGTCATTTTATTCATGCATGTATCCTGAATTGGACTTGTTTACTCTAACACACTAGGAAAAAAAATACTATATGATACAAGTTGTGTGTGTATATTCGTATAATTACTTTTCAGGCGCACCAGACATGGCTATATGTTAATACATAACGTGAAACTATAAATACTAAGCTAATGTGCATCCAATTCTTAAACATTCCCATATTGCATTTAGTTCTACTGCCTTAAATATCCATCTACTTTTTACATACTTTACTTGTTGATCAATTATTTATCGTTTAGGAAATGGAACTAAAGCATGGTATGTCTGCTTTAGTCACTGGGGGTGCTAATGGAATTGGCAAAGATGTTACCTTGGCTCTTGCCAAGAAAGGAGTCTTTGTAACTATTGTTGATTTTTCAAAAGAGAGAGGAACTGAAACAGCTTCCTTGGTAGAAACTGTGAACAAAAAGTTCCATCATGATATAATATTCCCATCGGCTATCTTTGTCAAGTGCAATGTTACTAGTTCTGGTAACATCTCTTTACTCAATATTAATCAAAATTGTTAAAGAAAAAAAACACTATTATTTAAATCTAAAATTTGGTTTCTATTATTTATAGAAGACGTATTTGCTGCATCTGAGAAGCATGTACAAGGTATACAGAAGTCTTGACATATGCATAAATTGTGCAGGAGTAGGTAGTACAGTGAAAGGTTTTGATGTAGATGAATCTGATGGTCTTAGTACATGGAAGTGTATCATCGATATCAACTTCATTGCTCTTGTTGACTGCACACGAATTGCAGTATGTATGATTTACCATATACATAATTTAAAACACAAACAAGTATTATACAGTAACTTCTACAAATTGCTAGAAAGACATTTTAATTAATTTGTGTAACCTTTTTTGCAGATTTAAACAATGAGAAAATTTAAGAAAACTAGAGTCACTGTCAAACTTGGTTTAGGAGGAGGTTTGAACCGATGTATTCTGATCTAATCTATTCAGGCAGCAAAGGTACATTCAGCAGTCAATCATGAACATATACTTATGATTAACAAACAGTTAGTTAACTGATTTCAATGTTCATTTAAATGCAGGTGGTGTTATTCTGTTTAGTGGGTCTTGTGGTTCATTAGGGCATGATGGTATCAAAGTGGATGTCCTCTTCCTTGAGGTATTTATAGTCTAAAGAGAAGATACAACATTTGTTAGAAACTTCATGTAGCCATATTGTATTATTTGAAATGTTTGAAGATGACCATGCTTTTATGCATATGCAGCTTGTTGATATAGACATTACGCCGATATTTTGGAACTTATCACCTGGATGGAGGTATAATTTTGTTTTGTTAACTGTTTCTTTTTGGATGTTTGATCCACTTGCTATCTTAATGTAATTTTTGTATATGCTACGTCCTGTTGTGAACTGGTCCATCATTTAATATTTGGCTCCATTACAAAATAATACTAGAGCTTTAGCTTCAGCTTCATTACAAAAAAAATATATCTAAATAGTTATGCGATAAAGCATAGTTAAATTAGTATGTTCTATTGTTTTAATTGACTGTTATTGTCTGTAGACTACAAGGTTGTCGCCTGTTTCGTACAAAAAGATGATTGCTTTTAGGAGAATAAAGGTTGACACGTTATGCCAGGTTCTTATTGTTTATTTCATTGTTTCTGTTATTTCAGTTGTATAAGCTTCTCTACATATGGATATTATGTTAACTTTTATCTTGAAACTACTGTATTTATGTACTAGTTGTGTGACTATGTACGGTTATGTACTACTTCTGTATCAATGTATGGTAATGTACTACTTATGTTTATGGTAGTTCATTTGTTCATGTATTTTTTGTTTATTATTGAACTATTTATTATTACTGTTTAATATAAATTATGAATAAAGTGAATTGGAGAGTGAACGAGCTAGCAGAATGTAAGAAATAGACAAAGAAAAGCAAAAATATTTAGTGGCGTTTATCAAACGCTACGAAAAAATATAATGGCAGAAAAAATCGCTGCCAAAAAATATGGTGGTAGAAAAAAAACGCAACAAAAAAAAATTGTTGCGGCGAAATATGTATTGTGGCATATAATAAACGCAGCTATAAGGTTTGGGTTTAAGTTGTAACCCAAAACATCACTTTTGGTGGCGTTTCAACATGCTACAAAAAAAGATTTACGGTGACCTTTTTTGCCGTCGCAATAAGGCACATTATAACGGCGTTTACAAAAACACAACCAAAAATATTAGTTTTTTAGTTGCATGTCGTATGGCGGCGTTCTCTAAAACGCCACCATAAGTTATGGTTGCGTTTTTTGTGCGCCACCAAAAGTACTTTTTGGTGTAGTGAGCGCACACTCGCTATGATCATCTTTGGCTTTGGAAGCTATAATCGACGTAATGATCAATAAATTCAACAATGTTTTCTTATCCAACCAAATGAACCAAGCTTCTTAACCAATCTGTTATAAATGCAACGATTCAAATCACATAGCCGATCAATGTCCTAATTCGATAGAACAACTCAATTCTTTTAATAAAGTTAAGAATGGTACGTTTTCTTCAGCATACAATCCTGATTGGAGAAATCATCCGAACTTTGCTTGGAACCAAAATAATTTCAACATGAATTTGGCTCGTCACAATTTTCAAGCATTTCTGAACAATGCTTTGAATCCTTCCTTTCAACCAAATCATTTTCAACAAAATTTTGCAAGGCCATCTCAAAATCAACTGTGACAACCTTTTGCTCCCCAAGATGATAAACGATTAAGTTCTGAAAAGTCTTGAAACTTTGGCTAAGCCAATCATTCAAAGCCTCCAGTCACACAGTAATTTGCAAAATTTGTTAACCTCATACATACAGAATGCAAATCAATAGATAGCGAAACTTGAAATGCAAATAAGTCAATTAGCCACGTCTATTAGTGAATGTGAACAAGGCACATTCCCAAGTTAGCCAGTTCCGAATCCTAGAAATCAAAACACAAATTCGAATCAAGCCCATATTGTTTAAGATAGCAACTAACCAAAATGAATGTTATCTCGACTTTGCATACCGGTAAACAAATCAATAATCAAGTTATTAATCCAAATGATTTACCAAAAACTCCTCCTGACACTTCAAACACAATAAGCGAATCTGAACAAAACATTGAGCCAAACATTGAATCAAATGCCAATCCAAATTCTTCTTCTACTCAACTAGACTATCTTAGTAAGTATCGTGTTTCATTTCCACATAGCCTTCGACCTAAGAAACACTCTGACCAAATGGAAAAAATGTTGAAAATTTTTAAACAAGTGAAAGTAAACATTTTTCTTCTTGATATCGTTCAACAAGTCCCAACTTATGCTAAGTGTCTCAAGGACTTGTGTACCCAAAAATGACACACTCATGTACCCAAAAAAGTTTTCTTGGTCTTTAGACTTAGCGAAGTCTTGTCCCAATCAATTCCTGTTAAATACAAAGATCCTGGACGTCCGACAATTTCATGCATGATAGGAGACAAAATGATTAATAAGTGCTTACTAGACTTGGGTGCGAGTGTAAATTTGATTTCATATTCAGTTTGCTAGCAACTTGGCTTGGATGAACTTAAATCGACGAAAGTAACTCTTCAATTTGCTGATCATTCGATAAAGAAATCCATGAGAGAAATTGAGGACGTACTTATCACAATTGGTCAATTCATATTCCCCGTCAATTTCATCGTCCTTGATATGCACCCCGTGAGCAATCCGATGAGTCAAATTCCATTGATTTTAGGCCGACCCTATTTGGCTACTTCAAATGCTTTAATTAATTATTGAAACGGTCCGATGAAAATTTCTTTTGGAAACAGGATTTTGGAACTTAACATCTTCAATCTTGAAAATCGATTGAATGAACCACGCGACCAAACGCTAGAAGTTAACTCCATTCAAGATATTTTGATAATGAAACAGTTAACCTAAACAACGAGCGCGAGAGAGAATACGAACAACTGTTTCAAGATGAGCTTAAAAAAATTGAAAATGCGCTTCCGTTTGAACCCCTTACAATTGAGTCAAAACTTCAACCAAATTCTTTGATTGAGCACCCCTCGAGATTGGACCTCAAACACCTTCTCGATCACTTAGGTATGCATACTTAGGTGACAATGAAACATTACCCGTCATAATCTCTTCTACTCTCTCTCTTGAATCAAGTAACTTCCTTACTTTCAATTCTATCGAAAAATAAAGAAGCAATTGGATGGTAGATCGCCAATATAAATGGAATAAGTCCTTCTCTAGTTCAACATCGCATACATTTAGTTGACAATGCCAAGCCTATTTGTGATGCACAATAAAGGATTCACCCAAAATGAAGGATGCGGTTCGTGATAAAATTCTTAAACTCCTCGAAAATGGAATCACATTCCCTATCTCTGATAGTTCATTGGTTGTCCAATTCATGTCGTGCCTAAAAAGACCGGACTTACCGTTATCAAAACGACTCTAACGAACTCATTCCAAGTCGTACATAAATGGGTTGCGTGTTTGCATTGATTATCGAAAACTAAATGCTGGAATATGTAAGGATCATTTCCCTCTTCCTTTCATCAACCAAATGCTTACGATTTGCCGGTCACGAATTCTATTGCTTTCTTGATGGTTATTCCGGCTAAAACCAAATTTCAATCGCTTTCGAAGAACAAGAGAAAACGACTTTTATGTGTCTCTTTGGCACTTTTGCATATCGACATATGCCATTTGGCTTTTGCAATACTCCTTCTACTTTCCAAAGATGCATGATCAGTATCTTTTCTGATATGATCGAATGCTTTCTGGAAGTGTTTATGGATGATTTTTCTATCTTTGGAAACTCTTTTTCTGAGTGCTTACACCATCTTGAGTTGATTCTTAAATGATGTAAGGATAAACTGTTAACGTTAAATTAGGAAAATGCCATTTTATGGTCAAACACCGCATGTTCTTAGGCATGTCATTTCAAACAAAGGCATTGAGGTATATAAAGCAAAAGTTGACGTAATTGCGAATCTACCTATCCCCAAATCAATTAAGGAAGTTCGTTCATTTCTTAGACATGCTGGCTTTTATCTATGCTTTGTGAAAGACTTTAGTAAAATCGCTCAAACTTTGAAGACTCTTCTTGGAAAAGATGTTCCATTTAACTTCAATTCTGATTGTGTTTTTGCATTCGAACGTCTCCAAAATGAAATCATTTCCACTCCCATCATTTTCTCACCTGGTTGGTATCTTCCATTCGAAATAATGTGTGATCCTTCTAACTTCACGATCATCTACTAGGCTAAAATGACACTTAACGATGCACAATTAAATTACACGACCGCTGAAAAAGAGCTTCTGGTGGTAGTTTTTGTGCTTGAAAAGTTCTAACCTTATTTGATTGGCTCGCACATTACTGTTTACATTGACCATTCCGCTCTTAGGTAACTTTTCGCTAAAAAGGATGTGAAGTCTCATTTGATCCATCGGATCCTGTTACTCTAAGAATTTGACCTTACAATTAAAGACAAAAAAGGATCCGACAACATCATTATTTATCAACTGTCACGTCTTCAAAATGCGCCATCTTCTTTATCGATCAACAAGAACTTTCCCGATGAACAAATCCTTTCTGTTTTTGCCGATCCATGATATGCCGACATAGTGAATCTAGTCACTAAGGAAACTCCTTCATTGTGTTCAAAATAAGATAGATATAAATTTCTTTCCTAAGTCAAACACTTCTGTAGGGATGATCCATATTTCTTTAAGAGCTGTTCTGACC
The DNA here is from genome assembly GCA_030765085.1 of Allium cepa. Taxonomy (NCBI): domain Eukaryota; kingdom Viridiplantae; phylum Streptophyta; class Magnoliopsida; order Asparagales; family Amaryllidaceae; genus Allium; species Allium cepa. The sequence continues at coordinate 507,043,291 of CM060944.1, read as the reverse complement.
AAATCATTCGACGTTGCATTCCAGATTATGAAATCAAGAATGTTCTTTCGTTTTGTCACGACCAAGCTTGTGGAGTCACTTTGGTGCGAAGAAAACCATAGAAAAGGCGCTTCGATGCAGTTTTTACTGGCCGACGCTTTTCAAAGATGCATTCGAGTTTTGTAAAACTTGTGATCGCTGCCAAATGTTAGGAAGAATCTTTCAACGAAATATGATGCCTTTAAACCTCATTCTTACGATCGAAATCTTTGACGTTTTGGATACTGACTTTATGAGACCATTTCCCAACTCTTTCTAAAATCTATACATTCTTCTTGCCGTTGAGTATGTCTCTAAATGGGTTGAAGCCATTCCTTGGAAAAAAAATGATTAAATGACTACAAAGTTGTTGTCAACTTCATAAAAGAAAACATTTTTTCGAGGTTTGGAACATCTCACATAGTAATAAGCGACAGTAAAACCCATTTCTATAATCGTTCATTTGAAACTCTAATAAAGAAATACTCGATAACCCATAAGTTATCGACTCCGTACCATCCTCAAACTTGTGGCCTAGTTGAAGTTTCAAATTGTCAAATTAAACAAATCTTGGAGAAAACTGTAAATAAAAATCTAAAATATTGGCCACAAAAATTGACGGATGAACTTTGAGCTTATAGAACTGCGTATAAAACCAATCTTGGAATGTCTCCTTTTAGGCTTACATATGGTAAAGCGTGCCATTTACCCATTGAACTTGAACATAAAGAGCTATGGCTAATTAAGAACATAAACTTTGACCTTGAGAAAGCCCGTGAAAACAAAAAATTTCAACTCAACGAGTTACAGGAGATTAGGAACGACGCGTATGAAAATGAGAAAATTTATAAAGAAAGAATAAAAAAATTTCATGGCAAGTCTATCCTAAGAAAAACATTTTCACCAAACCAAAACGTTCTTTTGTATGACTTTAAACTTCACTTATTCCCTGGGAAATTAAAATCAAGATGGATCGGACCATTTTCAAAGCCAACTGTCATTGTTTAAAGCCATTCTTGGAGTTGGCGAGTGATTAAAAGGAGGAGCTTATGAAACTTCATGAGCCATACTACGTTTAGTAAGAAAATTTAACCCTCTCTTGTAAATATGTACATATTTTTGTCCCTGTTACACTTATTATATCATACATTAACTATTGGGACACAGTCAAAATTAAGTGTGTGGTGGAATCTCATGTTAATTTTTGATTTTTGATGGTTTATTTTTTGCATTTTCTTTCCAACACTCAAAACTAAAACGAAAAAAACAAAAAGAAAAATCCCAAAACAAAATTTCTTTTTAGTATATTGATTTACTTTGAAAGAAACACTATAGGATAAGTATATGTTTTTGGTTATTAAATCAAAATTTCTTAAAATTTATTTTTCTCAACAAAAATAAAAATAAAGTTTGATTACAAGTAACTATGGTTTAACTAGTATATAGGAAGGTTCATGGGTGATAATTATGAAGTATGTCCTAATTGTAATTTTTATTTAAAAGAGTGGTTGATTTAAAGTAAAGGTGATAATATTTTCAATCTTTTAAGTTTAGTAGAGGAATATCTAGCCTTAGTTTATCTGAGTTAGGTGTATGTAAATAGATTTAATAAAAATAACCACCTAGAGTCATGTGTTCATATGCAAGTGTGTACTTCGTCATGCTCTGTACCCTTCTTACGTAAGTCTGTAAGGCAGTGCATGACCGGTATATCTGGCCTCAGTTTATCTGAGTTACGTGTGTAACTAATAATAATTTTAATACTTTTCAAAAATATAGAGAGCAAGCAATTGAAATGCGAGCACTATTTTTACTTATTTGATTCAACTTGTTACTCAAAAAAAATCACTTTGAAAAACTTTGATAATCAACTAAGGATCCATTTCATAGTTGCATTATGTTATCAACCGAAACAACTAGCCAAAGTAGAGTCTAATTGTGATGATAACTTAATTTTTGTTTTAATTTTAACGAGTAAAAGGACTTAAATTTCTTCATAATGACCAGAATTTAGATTTAACTTACTTGTGTCAATTTAAAAGTAAATTCTTCATTTATAAATATCTTTTCGAAAACTTTCATCATGTATAATCTACATATCGTATTTGGATTTTGTGGGTAGCATCCGTTGAAATCCCATACAAGATAACACTCGTCTTACTAGGGACACCTAGAGGTTTAATGGCTTGTTGCATACATTCAATGCAATCGTATTTTCTATGAAAATAGATTTGTCTTAATTTTAGTTTATTCAAGGACAAATGAAAAGATAATGTGGGGGTATTTGATGTGCACGTAAAAGTGCATATTTTTACTTCCATATTAATCTACTTTTATTTAAATAAATGGGCATGTTAGGGTATTTTACATGTTTAAACCAAAATCTAAAGTGTTTCAAATCATAATTCATTCATCTTCATATGGGGGGAAAATGGTCGTTTTTGTATGTGTTAATTTTTGATAAAATTTACTTGCAAATTTTAATGTTGTTTTGCAGGAATTTGAGTGATTATTGGAAGTGGTTTTATTTACATATGCATGCGCAAGTGGAGAAAGATTAAGGAATGAAGACATAAAAGAATTCTTGCAACATGGAGGAGCCCACCAACCCGCTAACCTATGGACCACAATTAAAAGCTAATGGAGATTAAAATGCATATGCAAATATTAGTGGTGGATTAAGTAGAAGCTAATGATTACTTCGAGGTTACAACTTTCTAGAGGGCATTTTAGGTAGTATCTAAAATATGAGTTAGGGTTTTAAGCATGTATAAATACCCCTTATGTCTCATATAAATATTATATTGTACTTTATGCAAGTTGTACTTACAAAATCAAATAAAAATAAAAGTTTCTTTCATGGTTTCTTAGTCTTGTTTTTACTTTTATGCAATTTTATTTATGCCTTTCTTTTATGCTCTCTTATTATCTTACACTCTCTTTTAATTCGTGCAATTATTTTAGATTTATTTTATGCAAGTAGTTGGTTCCTTTTTCTTTTGATTAACACTTTTCTTCATTTATGTTTATGTTGAAATCACTTTATGTTAAATGTTTTTAAATATGAGTAGCTAAACCCCTTCAATATAGGGGCGATGAAGCTCTCATGAAACATATTAAATTAACATAATGATTTCATTTGTGATCTCTCTTATTTTTCTTAATGGAAAATATGAATGATGTTGGTTATGTTTCTATTTCATTGAATTTTGATAGCCTATGTTGACATCTCAAATAGGCTATGCTTATTCCATTGTAAATAAGATATTTGTCCATTTCCATGCGGATCGAGCCGTACTCGCATATGTACTACAATTGAACACCGTGCGCTTGTGGATTTAACAATAATATTTTTAACAATGATTTTCTAACTGATAGAAAATCCGTTGCTATCTAACAACAGTTTCGGTAAACTCAACTTAGTTCTTTTCGAAATAATCAAACAATACATAAAAGAGGAGACCACCTCCTAATCGTTTAGGGGACGAATTTCTATGTCATTTGTCCTAAGAGAACAAAACGAGGTTTATAAGTACAAAACAACTTCATCAAAGATACAATGTCATATAACTCCCTTATTTCTCCTAGATATTTCCAGAGTTATATTTTTGGCCAAGATTTGATAGTCAGTTTTTTTTGACAAAGCCAGCGGGTTTGAATGGCCCTTACTATTTATTTATATTAATAAGAGAGCCTTACAATATAAATAGGTTATAAGGATAAACAAGATAGAAAGGCAGAATGATTAAAAGCAGAACAACATATAAATAGGTTACAAGGATAATGGCTTGCTCCTTGATCATTGTTTGAGAATGATAGGTAATCTCCTATTAGCTTAAGTCTATTCTCCACTTTATTAGTCTTCCTAAGGTGTCAGGTCGATGCCAGACTTGCCTCACTGGTTCATCTACCAGTACTTAAAGGGATGGGACTGAAAATAGGGCCTTAGCTTTCAAGATGCTATTAGCAAACAGTACGCCAACTTTTCCTGTTTAGGATATCTAGCTTCAAGTCCGGTGAAGCATTTACTCACATAATATACTGGCTGCTACACTCGATCTTCTTCCTAAACCAATGCTGCACTCAAGGCATGGGTTGACACTGTTAAATATAGATATAGATCTTTTCCTTTCACTAGCGTAGAAAGAACTAGCAACGTTTGGAAGTGCTCCAGTAAGTTAAGGAATGTTGCCAGACTTTCAATCTTCTAGGCAAAATTGCCTTTCTCGTTCTTCAATGCATCAAAGAACGGAACATGCTTATTGGTAGCTTTAGATATGAACCTACTCAATGTTCCAGTTTAATGTTCCACTTTTCCATTTAGGATTTGCATCTCCTTTCATGTTTTAGGAATCTTGATGTCTTTTAAAGCTTCGATTTGCTTTCGTTCCGTTGCATGTATGATAAATCCTAAGAACTTTCCGAACGAAATCCCAAAGAACATTTCAGCGGATTCAGCTTTATCCAAACTCCCATAAAATTTGAAACATCTTATCCAGATGAAAAATGTTATCCTCGGCCTTCTTCGATTTCACTAATATATCATTGGCATATACCTCTACGGTCCTTCCAGTTTAGCTGTCAAACATCTTATTGACTAAGCGTTGCTATGTTTCTCCTACATTTTAAAGCCCAAACAACATGAATTTATAACAATGGTGTCCCAAATCATTAATAAAACTAGTGTGCTCTTGGTCCGAAACATACACAGCAATCCGGTTGTATCCTAAATATGCATCCATAAAAGATAAAACCTTATGTCCTGCAGTTTCGTCTACCGGCTGATCGATTCTTAGAAGTAGGAAACATCCCTTAGGACATGCATCATTTAGGTTAGAAAAGTTGATGCACATTCACCATTTCCCGGTTTGTTTTCAGACCAGAACTGGGTTAACTATCAGTTCAAGGTATCTAGAATCCTTGAAGAACCATTTGCCAATAAAGTTTCTACCTCTTCATTAAGGGCAACCGACCGTTCAAGGCCTATACTTCTTTTCTTTTATTTCATCGAGGGTTTTCTAAGGTCAATATTTAAGGACGATATGCAAATGAAGGAGAAACTCCATACATATCTACATGGGACTAGGCGAACACATCTTGATTTTCTCACAAGAATACTATTAACTGTATTTTTAGATCGCGCTCTAGTCTGGATCCAATCTTCATAAGTTTTATTGGGTCACTGATATCCACCTCCATAAAGTATATCGCCTCTTTGAGCTTTACTACGGCCCCTTCTCCTCCATCTCTTAGTTTAAGTTCGTTATAAGGATTACTTTTAAACCCAAGCGAGGGGTTCCTTTAATTGCTATGCGACAACATTTTTAGCACAGAGTGTGACTTCTGTGCCCTTCCCTTTTCTCAATCATTTGTTTTCTCGAAGTCCTGCTACATAACATTCCTTAGCAGCCACCTGGTTTCCTTCTACTGCTCCCACTTCAGGACCTATAAAGAATTTCATGGTTAAACACCACTGGGTTACCACTGCGTGGAAATCAGATAGTGCCGATCGCCCAAAAGAAGGCGTTGTATGTAGAGAATATATGTCTACCAAAATGAAACTATGCTTTCGTATGGCTGATCGGGGATGGCTTTCTAGCTCGATAAACAAATCTAGTTTTCCTTAGGGGATTTTTCTTTCTCTTGTAAAGTAATGCAGTTGTTGGTTTCACGGTGTGACATCCTTCACGGACAATCTCATTCTGTCAAACGCTTCTTTGAATATGATGTTTACTGAACTCCCGGTATTTACTAAAATTTGATGCATTTTTGTTGGGCTAAGCATTTTTGAAATTAGCATAACGGATACTGCTTACACTACTAGTCACTATTGCTAAAAATTATCTTATCTTACTCCTAATGAGGGGCCTTAGCTTCATGCTTCTCATCTGTGATGTAAATAAATGCTTCTCTATTCTTTTGAGACATTGAATATCTTTCCATCTCAGCTCAACTTTTGTCAGCCATATGAGGTTCTTTTGTTATGGTATTAACAACCAATCTACCATCTTTTTAATTGTTAGCACTGGTTCCTTCTCCTTCATTCTCCAATAGGGTTTGCTTAGGGTCCTTCCGCATAGGAACATAGGAATGGGGGAGCATAAGGATTCCTGACATACTGCTCCGACTTCTTTTTTCTGATGTATTCCTCTTAATGTCTTACAAATGACGACATTCATTAGTGTCATCTACATGATAGTCATGAAATCTATAATACTTTCCTAAATCTATTCAACTTCGGTCTCTTTTCTTGGTTAGGCCTATTGTAATTAGGCTCTGCTTATATTACAAGGTAGATGTTTTCCATGTTATCACTTAGGTCAGTGTAAGCATTGAACTTGGGTCCAGGTCTAAACCTCCTTCGTTCCACTTTCTTTCAAACATTACTTTGATTGTTCTCCTTCTTCTTCTAGATAAAACCACCTCCACTGCCTTTAACCATAGCGTTCACACTATTAGACGACTCTGATGACTTGACAATCATTCCAATCTGTTTCTCGACTATGGCTTCTTCCAAACTCATATACTTTTCTACCTTATAGAAGAAATCTTACAAAGTGATTGGTTTCTCCTTGGTGAAACTTCGGGCCATCTTCATATCCAGGTTTACGTCCCTATACAATGCCATAAGATTAGTCGTACATCGGCATTCTAGATGCTAGCCACGGCGACATTGATGTGTGTTAAGTACTATTGTGTTGTCTTATCTTCACTTTGTTTCATGTATAATAGTGAATATGGATCCTTAGGTTATTCCACATGTACCTAAAATTGGTTGATAAACATTTCTTTTAACATCATCCATGAATGAATTGAGCTAGAAAGGAGGTGGCAAAACTATATTTTTGCTAAATATGCCAGTAATAATGGAAAACACTTGCAAAAGACTTCCTCCATTGCTTCATCATTAGCATATATTGAGTATATCATTGCAAATGTACTATTGGGACAGTCCTAATAAGTACCATGGTGGGCATTTGAAAACCCATAGGGTTCCGGACGGTTTCTCTTCCTACAGAGAATGGTCTACCAACTCTTAGCACAAACTCCTCATTCCACTTGTTTATGACACACACATTCTCTTATAATCTGTGCCCTTCGGTCCTCTGGTTTAGGCGATGAGTGAAGCAGGGTCTACCTCTTCCTCTGGGGTAAATGACTTATTTCGCTTCTTTTGTAATGACTTGCCCTGCGGTTCCTGGCCCCGATCTCGGCTTTTAGATCATTTATGGTGGTAAGTTCACCTTTCGTCAACTACCACATCTTCTAGGGTAAGGAAGGGGATAAACGTTCCATGAGCATGGCTTCGGGCTGAATCCTTGTTTGATACACTTCCTCTGCGTTGAATCTTCCTACTTCTCGATTCTCCTATTCAGATCCACTGCGATAATATGACCTCCTTCCCCTTTTGGACCCCTTGGACTGGGATCGTCCACAGGCTTTCTTTTGTGTGGCAGGTTGCATTTGGGCTAAGCTTATCAAGATCTAGTCCACAATAGCTTGTTTCTAGACAGTGAATCGTGTATTGATTTCTACCACAACTCTACCCAAGTTGCCTCTGGTAAAAGTGTCTGGTTCCTAAGTGTTGGACAAATGGTTGTCTTGATTAGTAGTTGTTTGGTTAGTATTCCTTGTAACGCCCCTAATTTTTTATTGCACATTATTTAAATATTTAATTATGGGATAACTAAAGTAGGATGTTGAAAATTTCTGATTTGATAAATTTATTTAATTAGATAACGTGATTTGGCCTTAAGAAATGTTATAAAGAGAATGATTTAAAGTAACTAAAACATAAATATAAGTATAGAAGGGTAAAAGAGGAAGAGAGGATATGCTACCCTCTCCCCTTTCCCTTGTTCATTTCACCTCATTTACATTTAGCTAACTAAAAACACCAAGAAGAGTTAGGCGACCATTAATCATCATTTTCAACTAAGAACAAGAAGAAAGCTAGGGAAAAAGAAGTTAAGGCAAATCTCAACATTTCAATAAGATCAAAGGTGAATAATAAGCATCCATCTCTTTATGTTTGATGTGTTGGTTTGGATTTGATGTAGATCCAAATTTTTGATTACTAAAAATCATGCATCTGGATTTAATAATCATTAATATGGATTTGGATTTTATTTAGAAAAAATATGGGATTTTCCTAAACGGTTTTGATGTGAAAAACTAAGTTTATGATCTACAAATATTTTGAAATTTTAATTAGATGTTTGAAATATTATTTTGGAGATGAATTTCAGATTTCATAATTTTTGGATTTTGTATGAATTTATTATGAATTTTTTAAAGAATAAAATGCTTGATTTTAGAATTTAATCATTTAAAATATGTGGAATAAATATTTTAATCCAAAATTTTAATATGTTGTTAATAAAATAATTATTAATTTTTTTTGGGATTCTTCCCAAGTAATTACAATGATTTATAAATTGTTTTGTGTAAAGAAGGGCTTGTATGCAAAATGTGATAAATGATATAATTTGAGGAAAGCTATATTTTGAAAATATAAATAAGTTTTCCCTTTCCAAAATTCTGCAAGAATCCTTGAAAGATTTATGTCGGCCAATAAAATTTTGGTAAATAATATTGGTTTAGCAAAAAATTCATACTTTTACAGGCAAAGAATCAGTTCTGAAAAGAATTACAAAAATGCCATTATAACACACAAAAGCCATCACTTTAACCCATGATCGCTCTGTTTTCAATAGCCTTCAAAAGTTCTGTTTTGACACATGATGACCTTATTGTTATAACATTATGATAGTTATTCCCTACGATAGCTATCTTTCATGATAGCTATGTTTTATTAGCTTTTAAAGATTTTATTTTAATACATGATGGCTTTACTTTTACTAACTCATGAAGGCTATATCCCACGAAGGACTTATTTTCATTCACTTGCGGTAGCTACCCATCAAGATAAGGCACAAGGACTATGTTATATAAAAAATCATGAAAGACATGTTTTATTAAGGCTCGACGGCTATGCTTCATTAAAGGCACGATGGCCATAATTTTATAAAGGCATGATGACTAATTTTGATAATAGGCGGTAGCCTAACATAGGAAAGCTTAAAAGTTATCTAGGCATGATAGAATTTGTTTTGAAAGAAAGGATAGCTAAATTTTATAACATATAAAGGATTTGACTTGGACTAATCTTTACTTAAACAGAAAGAAAGATTTTATTAAGTGTTTGTAAAGATTTTCAAACAAAAGAAAGGAAATTTTAGCATATTTTAAAGAGTTATTTGTAAAGAAAGTTATTACTTTGAATAAGTAATTTCTTTACAAACTAGCTATTGATTAAACATATATTTGGGTGATTCCAAGTGCGTTATATGTTCATTTTTATGCTTTGGTCAACTACTGTTGCATATAATAGATTATCAACATACTCACCTTTGTGTTAAAGGCTACCACCTATCATTTTGACCTTGGGATCTGGGAATTGATGACTAGTTAGGGTTCTTCTAGTAGCAGGAATGGTCAGACTTAAACTCCTGAGTAAGTAGGATTGCATCCAAGAGATTGGGAAGTCAAATTGTGTTAAGATACCCTAGAATGATCAAAAGACATGACTCGAACTATTTTAAGGGTGGATACTGAGGTAGGGTCATGTTCTATCCTCCAACCGTTATTAAGTCCCCGGTTGGTTGGGTCTGCGATTCCAATGCATATGACATTTCCCCTTAAGGCTAAATTTTGGAGTTATGTATCCGAAGGAACTTCTAGCTGTTTTCTTACCCATATTTTCTCCTATTGTTTTTTGGAGAACACTGATATTTTGTCCTATTGATTTTAGGTGACTGTTAAACCTTTCTTCTACCGATCTTAGGAGATCGACATTGTTTCTTCTAATTGGACTAGAAGACCGTTAGATCAATTGGTATATCTTAGCCTGAATCAGGCCGATAAGTTTTTAGTTAGTATGAGAAATCTAATATGAGTTCATAGCGACCATGGGGAAAACTAAGTCGTTGAATGAACCATTTTATAGGATTGGGTATTTGTGGGATTATGTAACCCTTAGACCGTTGTGAATGATGGACAATTCATTCTTAACCCATATATGATATATTATCGATGTTATGATTATGTTCTAATCATTTTGGGTGCAAGTTGTATTATGGATGACATCTTGTCTGATAGGGTATTAATGTTGGGAAACTTATTCCGCTCAGTGTCGTGGTCTCACTAAGTAACCATATTTTGGTTTGATGGATTAATATTATTAACACCGAACTTTTTGAATGACCTGACATTTTTGGTTTCCTTCTAAACTCTCGAGTAATCAATTTGGAATTCGGTAGGCTGAGAGTAGGGTAATGCAACATCTTTCATTCCGAGGTCTGAAAATAAGCGGAGGAATATGAAACTTTGGCATAGTCTTTGGTTTGCATGGTATAAAGCTTAAAACTTGGAAATATGGGAATGCCAACATTGATAACCTTCGGCATCAATATCCTAGTCATTATTAATGTTTATATTGATATAGAAAGTAGGCGGAATCATTACCATTTCTATTGATGTCGAAAGTAAGGTTTATAAGCGATATTGCTGCCTAAAGTAATAATGTCATAGTTATACATGTGTAGCATCATGACCTTTAATATCAATGTTGAAATGCGGCATTACAACCTCTTTATATAGGAATGAAGATATGCTACATCGTCGTCGATATAAATATTAATGCCGGTACGAAAATGCGGCATTATAGTTTTAAGCATTTGATACTGAAAACTGGCAGCATTACTATAGACGATATAAAATAGTGGCATTGACAATTGCGGCATAGATGGACATCGACATTGATTAATAATGACATGTCAATCTCTAATTAACATAAAAACTGTTTTATTTCTTTAAATAACATTTTCTTTTCACCAATTTCAATCCTTTGTCAAATTGATGTTCGATAATAAACTTCTTTATCGAATCCTTCTTATAAATATGCTGTAGAACAAAATTATCTTTTCCAAAATAATTTGCAAACCATTAAACTTATATAATTTTTTAATATAATTATTAAGTCTTTATAGCTTAATATATTCATATAAAATCATAAACACATGGAAAAATCCTCAAAAATCACAATAAATCAAAATTAACATTTTCTTTAACATATAAAAATTTCGAGACCAAAAACATTATTTAACTATTTTTAATAATTAAAACCAAAGTAAATCATTTTTATCACTTATGAAATTCATAAAATATTCATACTTTCTTGGGAAATTATGAATTAAAATCTCGCTTCTAAAATAATGTTATGAATATCATATCCAATTTTCATGTCAATTGGACATCGTAAACTAGGCTTTAACTCTTAAAACCTATTAAATATTTCCATAACAAATCCAACAATTCTCATTTAAACATGTAATCAACCAATCAATCATAACATGACATATTAACAACATATGATTTGGCTTTTGGCATAAAACTGAAATAAATAAGCAATAGTGAGATGGGTAATCATTATTCACCTTGATTTGATATAAAGAGTTGAGATTAGAGTTGATTAAATTCATCCTTAGCGTTTTCCTTGGATTTCCTTAGCTTTCTTCTCCTGGTTCTCCTAGCAATGGCCGACCTTGTATTTTCTTCAGTTTGTATGAATGAAATGTGAAAGAGGATAATGGGAGAGAAGGGTTTATGTTAGGAAATAAGGCTTGTTCTTATTTTGCCCCTCAAGTTATTCCTCCTTCTTATTTAAGTTTTAAACATCCTTATTAGTTCATTAATTAAGGCATGACTAATTTACTTATCAAATCCCATTCTCCTTATCTCAATATATTTTATTTATCTAATTAAATATTCTAAATAATCTTATCAAAATTAGGGGCGTCATAAACTTCCTCCTTGAAAATTTCATCATCGAAATTACGATAAAGGAGATAACATAATCATAAAAAAAAAATACCATCAAAACAAATAAGGATAAGTGTCTCTAATCCTTTCCTTTGATTCCCAAATACAGTCTTTCTCGTTGTCATTCCATTGGACCTTCACTAATCTGAATGTCTTGTTCCTTAACTTCTTCTCGTCCTTAGCCATAATACGAACCGCTTGTATAACAACAGTCATGTTCAGTTCCACCACTAAGTCTTCCAATGTGGTCGGAGTGATAATAGTTTTTGGATCACAAATGCACTTCCTAAGATAAGAAACATGAAAAACATTGTGGATTCCAGCCAAACTGCTCGATAACTCTATCGGATAAGCGAGTTTTCAGATCCTTTCTGTAATATGAAATGGTCCAACATATCTCAGTGTCAACTTCCCTGACTTTCCAAACCGTACCACACCGTTCATCGGTGATATTTTAACAAAAATAGGGTCTCCAATCGAGAACTCTAAATCTTTATGCCTCTTGTTTATGTAACACTTCTACCTAAATCGAGCTTCCTTCATTCTCACTTGGATCAACTCAATCTTTTCGGTGACTTCTTTCACCAATTCTTGATAAAGAACTAATCTATCTGCGTTCTCTAACCAACATACATGTGATTTGCATGGCCTTACATGCAAAGCTTCAAAAGGTGTCATCCCTATACTATCCGATAACTATCATTATAGGAAAATTTGACTAAGTGTAGATGGTCTTCCCAAATCCTCTAAAATCTAACACACAAGCTCTTAACAAATCTTCTAAGATTTTGTTAACTCTTTTCGTTTGCCCGTCTTTCTGTGGATGGTAAGCGGTACTCATCTTAAGCTTGGTGCCAAAATCCTATTGCAGACTCGTCCAGAATTTGCTAGTGAATAAAAAATCTCTATCACTGACTATACTACTAGGAATCCCATTCATGCAGTCTGTCAATATTCTTTATAAATAACTTAGCTTAAACAGGTCTCACCCTTGTCGTTTTAACGAGAATGAAATAAGCACTCTTATCAGTCTATCCACTATAACCCAAATACTTGCATTTCCCTTATTCGACTTTGGTAACCCATCAATGAAATCCATAGATATAAAATCCCATTTCTACATGGGTATGTCTAAAGGTTGAAGAAAACCACTTGGCATCTGATGCTTGGCTTTCATTTGTTGGCAGTTTAAACATTGCTTCACGCATAAGCCAACATCCCTTTTCATACCTTCCTAGATGAAACTTCTCTTCATGTTTGGGTACATCTTAGTTCCTCCATGATGAATGGTAAACTTCGAATGATGACACTCCCTAAGAATTTCCATCCTTAAGCCTCCTACATCCGAAACACACAATCGTTCCTTCTTCCCAACCATCCATTATGGTCAAGATAAAAATCTTTTGAATCATCAGTCTTAGTTCCACCTTCCAATTTCTAATCCGTTCAACTAACCACTGATCACTTCTCTGCTTAGAAGTAATTCTTTCAATCAATACTGGTCGAACTTCTAAATAGATAACATTGCAATATTCTGGCTAGAAATATCCACTCACCTAACTGCATAATACAAGTAGTTAATGATTCTAAATATTTCCTCCACTAACATTTCTAATACCGCATTTTGATGTTTTCAGCTAAGTGCATCAGCTAACTTGATTACTTTCCCTAGCGTTTACTCAATACCAAAATCATAAGCTATTATGAATTCTAACCACTTCAAATGTCTTATATTTAACTCCTTCTGAAAGAATAAATATCTCAAAGACTTATGATCTATAAATAGCTCGAATATTTCTCCTAAAATGTAACATCTCCATACTTTCAAAGTGAAGATTACAGCTGCCGACTCCGAAATATGAGTCAGATATCTAACTTCATGCAGTCTAAGCTTTTGAGAAGTGTAGGCACTCACTTTACCTCTTTAAACAACACAGCTCCTAATCCTATTCCACATCATATGTATACACCACCAAATCATGATTATCATCTAGTACAATTAACACAGGCGCATTGGTCAATAGGTTTTAGCTTCAAGAATGCCTCTACACATTTATCGGTCTAAACATACCTCATGTCCTTCCTTGTTAGTTTAGCCATCAATGTAGCTATATGAGAGGAATCTTTGATAAATCTCGGGTAATATCCAGCTAATCTAAGAAAACTCTTTATCTCGATCACTGTCTCAGGTCTCTTTCAATTATTAATAGCCTCGATATTAGTTGGATCCATAGAGAACCCTTCTTTTGAAACTACATGACCATGGAATTTCACTTCTCTTTTCCAAAAATGACACTTTAAAAACTTCGCTTTTAGTTGATGCTATCTCAACGGCTCAAGCACTATTCTAAGATGAATCTCGTGGTCTTGCTCATTCCTAGAATATATTAGGATGTCATCGATAAATACTAACATGAACCTATCCAATTACTCTCAGAAGATTTGGTTCATTGAGTCCATAAAGAAAGCAGGCACATATGTCAATTCGAATGGCATTACTAACCAACCGTACAAACCATAACTTGTTCTGTATGCCATCAAAGGAATACTATCCTCTACCACCTTTAGTTGATGAAACCCTGTCGCCAGATCCAGTTTGTAATGTACTTTGCCTCTACTCAACTAATCAAATAAATAATCTATTCTTGGCAAACGACATCGATTCTTTATCATCTTCTCATTTAGTTTACGATAATCGATGCACATCCTTAACGACCCATTCGGTTTCTTTATGAACCGCGGTCACTCCCTAAGGAAAAATGCTTGGTCTAATGAAACTCTTTCCTTCTAATTCCACCAGTTGCATTTTTAACTCTTTCATCTCAATAGGTCTCATTCTGCTAGGCGGTATACTTATGAGTTTAGCTCTAGGTAAAAGATCTATTCGAAACTCAATAACTTGTTTCGTCAATAATCATGTCAGTGGCTCGAAGACATTTGCAAACTCCGTAATGACAAAAACTCGATTTAGCTCGTCTTCCTCCTTCATTGCACCCAATAAAGAACAAACATCAAAATTCATGTTCTCTACTGAGTATATAATTCGGTCACTACTATTAGGATGTCTTAGTGATAATCCCCTATCTTGGAAAAATATCCTAGCATTATATTTGTTCAATCCATAACCAATATAATACCAAAGCCCGTAAAATCAAAAACATGCAAACTACAGAAAAATATACGACCTATCAACTCAAACTCTAAATGGTCACATCTCATCCCAAGAGTTGCATACCCTCCTATTGAATTCGCAACCCTTAAGTAAGTAACAATGTGTGATGGTTCTAAACAAAGTTTATCTACTAAAAAATGAGAGATAAAAGAATGTGATGTACTGGTATCAAATAATAACCTAACAGGTATGCCATGAATCAAAAACATACCTACCATCACAAACTTTTCCTTCTCCTCCGTTGTTGGTCTTGAGGTAGATGGTTCCAAAGAAAAAACTTTTCCTTTCTCAGCCTTATCTAGTTCTCTCCACTGATTCTTGTAATGCCCCATCTTGTCACAGTTGAAGCATTTGATGTCCTTCATTTTAATGGCCTTATTTCCATCACTAGAACAACATCCATTAGAAAAGTGTACTTTCTTGTCACGGTTGGAGCAAACAACACTGGCTTTTCCTTTCTTGGTAGCTCCGCCCTTCTGAGATCCCTTTTTTTGAAAGAACTTTCGTTTCTAACTTTGACCATCCTGAGCCTCAATTGGCTTGTTATTACTAAACAACACAAGCACCTCTTCATTCCTCAGTGTCATCTCCACTACTACATCACAAGGATCTCTAAGATGCAGTTATGTTGCTCTGGTAAGCTCTGGTTTCAATCCTCCGATGAACATCTTGTTTCTCTTAATCACAGTATCCTTAGTTGCACATCTGCACAGCTCCTCAAATCTGGTTGCATATTCAAGCACTGACATATTACCTTCTTCCAATGCCATAAATTTCCTAGATTGACTTGGCTACTTTAGATAAGAACCTCTCCTTAAATCTCCTATGAAATTCAGCCCAAGTCAATTCCTCCTCTAGCACACCAACGGTCACTCCGTTCCACAACTATAGTGCAGCATCTTGCAACTGCCTTGAAGCCAATCTTCTCTTCTGCTCGTCGTTCAAACCCAAATCAGTAAAAGACCTCTCACAATGCAATAGTCAGTTCTCTACTTCAATAGCATATACAGTTCCTAGAAAAGTCATTCCTCTAAGATTAGCATAATAATGGTTCAGCTTGGCATAGTTATTTCCAACTAGCATCACGGGCTTAGCTCCTCTCGCATTTGCAACATTCCCTCCGACCAAACAAGCAGCAACTCCAGCTTGCATCATATTAACAAAGAACTGATACATAGTCCTCATATCTATTGGTGGTGTTCCAATACCTGTATTGGCATTTTCATTTTGGTTAGCATTTGCTTGTCGACCTTGGTTCCTTTTGATATTGGGTCGAACATTTCCATTGGTTGGAATGATTCCTCCATCTAGATTCACTATTCCATTTCCTTCTTTCATACCTTGCTTTCTCATAATCTTCATACAAGTCTTAATAGGATCTAAGAGAGGGGACAATAAAGATAGATCCATAATTATATATATAACAGATATAAGTATGTTACTATAGTGTTATCCCATACCCCAATCTTATTCTCTGATTTATTGGATTATATTTTCAAAATCTTTTAATCTTTTAAGTTTTACATAAATCTATGCTCTAACACCAACTTGTAACATCCCCCATTCTAAGGCCTGGAAAAAGTGCCACCGATGCTGCAATCATCAATAGTATCACTATCATAAAAGCACAAAAATATGAATTTTTTCATATTATTCACCGATGACGATTTGAGATCAGTTAATAGTATCACTATCATCAAAGCACAGGAATATGAATTTTTTCATATTACGGATTTCATTAATTAATTCCATATTCATTACATAATCCCAAAATGTTGCCTAGGTACAGATAAAATAGAATTATTACAAAATACACTAAGAGTGACATATGAAGAAGCCCCTTAGTTGATCAGAATTTACTGCTAGACAGATATAATTTCCGCCATTGCATGCATTCAAACAAAATAAAGTCAATATAGTGGACATAATTAGACTCATAAATAGCTAGCTTTGCCTCATACATGTCCCTGGAAGCTGCATTATCTAAACCTAAAAACCTGAAACCTTACTCTTGGTACAATCAAATAAGCACCCGAAAATTAAAGGATAAAAAAAACTTCAGTCAGACAAAAAGTCTGGTGGGAATAACAATATGCCATCTTGATAATAGATATTTGGTAAGACCATGCTACTGAACAGAACGGGTTTCCCTACACTAGTATCCTTTAATAATATGTCTATCACACTCATGCTCCTGTAGTCACAATGGTTATATAAACACCAGATGATTAAATGCATGCATGCCACATGGGTAATCCTAACTAATCTCTCAATTAATTGACTATATATCTCTACTCATAGTTTTCTCAGGGTTACTACAAACCTATATGGTTGAATCGGGCCTAACAAATATACCAAAATTTTCTAACTTACCATTAGGAGTAAACAGGATTGTTCATCTAAACACAATCATCTGAGTGTTTACCTAATTGTTTGTTAATCTCATGGTTTTGCTAGGCTCGCTATGAACCTAATGGTTTCACAGTCCATCCAATAACATACCTAAGTTATATTCCTTCCTATGCGTAAACTTACTTTTATTTTTTCCCTTAACAAAGCCCTATGCACTGGAATTATGGACTAATATCAATTAGGGGCAAACAGTTGAAGTATAGGGCGCTACCCTACGTCATTCCCATTATCCGGTTCATTATTCTCTAGTCCTTGAGTTAATTTATCCTACCATAATTTATCTAATGGTGATAAGAACAATAATTTTATTAGTAAAATTCTAGACTAAATATCCTCTTTATTTCCTTAAAAACATAATTCTTTATTAATTATATAACCCCTAAAATCATATTTAAAAATAAGGAAATTATAGCCCTTTACTGTATCCAAAATATTATGCCAAGATATATGCTTTTATAAATTAGCTTTGACGAATTTCGAACCATTCAGAGGTTGTCGCACCTCAAGACCTTAGGCTATAAAGCAATATATATTAGAAAAAATTGAATTGATAAAGTGTAGCATTTATAGCCGCCGTGGGTTGTCACACCCCTTTATGTCGCTATATTGTTAAAGCATCGGACTTAATAAAGCATAAGGCCAAAACCATTTATGTCGCATAATATAAATATATAGGTTGCTGAATATAAGCGGCATAATCTTTTGTTTGCATAGTACAAAGCTTTAGAACTTGGAAATATGGGAATGTCGACATTGAAGTGATGACTTTCGGCATTGATATCATAGAGTCAATAATAACATTTAAATCGATATAGAAAATAAGCATCATCATTTCCATTTATATCAATGTTGAAAGTAAGGTTTATATGCGCATTGTTTCCTAAAGTAATAATGTCGAAATTGCATATATGCACCATCATGCCAATCAATATCAATTTCGAAATGTGGCATTAGTGCCTCTTAATGTAGGAATGAAGATATGTGGCATCATCGCTACTATAAATATTAATGCCGGTACAAATATGTAGCATCATGGTTTTAAGCAGTTGATACTAAAAACTAGCGGTATTACTATAGCCGATATAAAACATACGACGTTGATAGCTGTAACGACCTTCCTTTCATTCCATAGAAAGAAGCATCATTAAGAAGAAAGAAAAGGATGGAAAAGAGAAAAGATAGAAAAGAAAGAACCAAACAACATCAGAATCTCACAGCGGAACGAATAAATTATATTATATCACATAAGTTATTAAGTAGTATCATATACATCAGAGTTATACAGCTAATGAAAAACAAACTAGACAGTTATAAACACCTATCTAGTTATTACAACTCAAGTATATCACAGGAATACAAATACAACACTACACAGCGGAACCACTATATATCTACAAACGCTGAAGCCTCCTGCTCTATATCTCCTCCAGGATTCGTCAAAGCTAACATGAATCCCTTGGCTACTCGTAAAAATTTGAGTACCCAAGAGTTTAATAAAATAGAAAATAAACACTTGGGTCAGACATGGATCTGGTGTGAGTAAACGGGTAAAAGTTGCTTAACTTTGAAAATCTTTTGAAAACAAAGGTATCACGTAAGACTCCCCACAAATAAACATTGGTAAGTTTTTACCTTACGCTAACCAAAACATTTGATAGGAAATCCAGTGATGTTATAATAGGGCCTAGGGTTTTCAAGTAAATAGAAAATAGCCGAAATTGTTACATCCATTAAATTCTAGCTACTAGCCACAAAGTGGGTAATACAGTCAAAACCGTAAAGGGCAAGTAGGAAGAACGGGTTTTCATCAATGGCAGGGCTACTGGGGTACCGCCCGTCACAGTACGGGGCCTAGATCACCGTACGGAGGGTCCACCCTAAATCCCCTGCAACACAAGGCCGGAACCATCCCTTATTGGATAGTCCCAAACAAGACAACCCCGCAGATGGCCGTCGTCAACTGTCTACACAGCCGAATAAAAAGGGACCTCTAGACAGGGGTAAATCTTGTCCTACTTGGGTGCTACCCACTTAGCCTTGCTGCACCTCCTCTGTTTTAGCCATTCCTGGTTGATGAGGCTGGAGGCTACGATTACCTTTATAGAATACATCTATCTTTAGAATGCTCATCATCCACCTGACGATGTTCTGAAAGCATTCAATCCATACAAGTTCGTTCCGGGTTCGAACGAAACCAAAGGCACTATCTCGCTACACTCATTTTGGAATCACCCTCAGAGTTAATGACAATAGCCCTTGCACTTTGAATCTTCATCTCGAACCTGAAAGTACTACCTCCGTTAAACTCGTATTGGAATCACCCTCAGAGTTTTAATGATGAATAGTCCTTACACCTCGAGTCTTCGCTCTTCACTTGAGATTCACGACCTAACGTTTAATTTGGATCGATGTGGTTTTCGGAATTCCAAATTTGGAAATCCGATCCCGGTCTTACCGAAATCCAAAACGCCATCTTAATATCCAAGTGATTTTTGTTTGAACAATTTAATTCAATTTAAAACATTGAATTCACACGGTGTCATTCACAGATAAATATCACACATTTATCATAGCTATAATCAATATCATATCATAGCACATCACAGATTAATTCAAACTATAAGCATCATTCAATTCAGACATTCCACTCAATCAATCATCCACAAACAGGAATCATTAATCCAAATTATAATTAATTTAATCATCTTAAATTAAATTAATTACTTGAGAATTAATCACATAATCCTGCTTAACTCGATCATTAATTAATTAATTGCAAATCTTTTAATTAATTAATCAACCTTTAATCACTTTATAAACCAATTAATTAATCTTTAATTACAGATTAATTATCCTTTAATTATTCTCTTAAATTGATCACCCTTGATTAATTATTCCTTAATTACATTAAGTAATTAACCTTTAAATTAATTACATAAATTAATTATGCTTTAATTAATTAACTTAATTACTTCCATTAATTAATTAATTATAATTAATTACATTAATCTTTAATTAATTACATTAATTAATTATATTATAACCACTTCATTAATTAATTATCTTATAATTAATCACATTTATTAATCAATTAAACCTTTAATTATTATCATTAATTGCATTAAATAATGATCCTCTAACTACTTTCATTAATTAATCATTCTTCTAATAATTATTCTTTAATTAATCACATTCATTAATCAACCTTGATTAATTCCACTTAGTAATTAAATATCTTTAATTACTTACATCAATTAAATCAAGTCTTTGAGTAATTATATTAATTAATCCTTAATTACACTGAGTAATTATCACTTAATTACTTCCCCCAAGTAATTATCCTTTAATTACTATCCATTAAGTAATCTCCCTTTAAATTAATTACATCCAGTAATTATCCATTAATTACTTCATTAAGTAATTACACTCATTAATTACATTAAGTAAGTATACTTAATCCCATCATCAAGTAATTAACTTTAATTAATTAAACTTAATTAATTAATTAAAATTAACCACATTAACTTAATTAATTACACTGAGTAATTAATTTCCTTTAATTACTTTATTAAGTAATTACCTTTAATAATCTCTTACATTAAGTAATTAACCTCATAATTACTTATTGCTTAATTATTTCTTAATTGATTAACCTTGATTAATAGAATATTAATTAAGTAATTAATTACACTTAATTAATTTCACAAATTAATTTATCTTAATTTAATTACCAAATTAAATATCTTAATTAATTAAGTAATTATGCTTTAATTACTTTTGTAAATAAAACTTGATTTAGATTAAAACAAATCATTTACTACATTAGTCTTATCTACCTTTAAATTAAATTAAATTTAAAGATTGAATTTGATTTATTCAAATTATCATCTTTTTAACTTATTAAAGTTAAACACCCTTTACCTTAATTCACAATTAAATTTCAACAAATTACCCCTTTTAATTTGAAAACATTTAGGAACAAAATTTACAAAATTTTGTTTAAGATAGTATTTATATTATTTAGAACTATTTTTAAACAAAAATTTAAAACCTTAAATCCATACTTTTAAAAATCTGAAGTTGTTAAAACATCATCTTCTAACTTAAACATTTTATACATTTAAAACCGTTTAAAGCTTTGTTTTAAAATTTTGCTTTTATACATATACCTTTTCTTATGCTTTGAACATATTCATTTTACATACCTTCAAAATATGTTTATTTTTTGTTATAAAACCCAGTAATAAAGTCATTTAAGTAAAATCACTTTGCTTTACTAATTATAATCTGGTCAAAACAGATTAACAAGAGGAAAAGAGGACTCGAGTCAATCAGGCAAGCTCGAACAAAACACAAGCATCGAGCAATTTCCTTCGAGTCACCATCGAAACCAACCCGAGATCAAACCCGAGCCCCTGCTTCATTCCCAAACTAAACTTCCCAAATGCAAAAAATGTGCACGTTCACATGCACAACGACCACGATCGCCGACGACCCACTCTCTGACCTCAGCAACATTATGCAAACACCCAGATATCACGATTAGATGAGAGTCGAAAACCACTCAAAACCCACTCAGCCTGGAAACGTACTTCGCTAGAAACCACTTGCATCTGACGATCCCTCCCTCGAGAATCTTTGCCATCCTCAGCGTACCTCACACTCGACCTTAGCTCCTACGGCATGCCTCGCAATCGCCTCCGATCACGTCATGACATCGCGAATCCCCTCCGAAACTCGACGACACATACAGGAACAAAAACCCTACTACCACCTTCCCCTGGCCACCACGACCCAAAATAAAATCAGCCATGATTTTTCCAGTGACCCTTGACACTCCAGCCGCCGCCACGCCAAGCCCCGAGCAACCAAACATCGCCGATCAACGGCAGTTGGCCAAAATCCCAATTTCGAGAAACCCTCAATTTCTTGGCCAATACACCATTAAAAATTACAAAATTTATTTCTAAATTCATGGTTTGGATTCACTATCCAGATTATAAAATCAGATATATAAATTAACATATTTGTTTTTTACCCTTTTTCCGATTTTTACTGTAACCTTTAAACTTACAGTATTTTATCAAATATAATCACTTAAATTTATTTTTAAAAACAAGAACACCTTTTTACCTACAATTTTCTTTCAGTAACCAAATTATAATATTGATTATACAGGAAGATAGGCATTATCTTGTGATGATGATGACGAGTCTATTAAATACAGAGCACAATGAAATATATAGAGGCCATTTTACAGACATGCTAACTTATATTCACACATTTACATTCAACACTCAAGCAAGCATTAGAGACTATATGTAACCAGATTTCATCATGGATCCATAACTATTTTTAAATAAAGGGTTTACTCACCAATTATTGAAGAGCATAGGACAGTGTTCTGTTGCATTTTTGCTTCCAGGAACAGTGTTTGACCTGGTGTTGTTTGCAGTTTTGATTATAGATGTTGAACTTGCTATTTTGTTAGTTGAATCAGCTGAGTTGAGTTTGCTTTGTTGGTTTGATTACCATTGTTTGAGTTCATTCCTGAATTTGGATTTGCAATTGATCGTTGTTGTTGAATTTGTTATTAAACTTCATTTGCAAGACCTCGGATTTAAAAATGTTTGTAGATCTTTTGAACAGATGTTTGTTATTGATTTACATGCTTTTGAGAAAGTAATGTACAGATTTTTGAACTGATTTTAATTTTGATTTGGAAACTTCTTTAAAAAATTGATTTCAGTTTTGGAAGAGAAGAAAGGTTAAGATTTTGAACACAAATGATTTTTGCTAAGTTTTCTCTTAATATATTTTTAATAAATGTTTTCAAAAATAAAGTAGGACAATGCCACATGTTACTTTAAGTTGTAGAATGATTTACAAGTGTATTTTCAAGGTTTAATTGCCTTACAAATGTAAGAAACAAGTAATTTTATGTTTAACACCTTATTTAAATTTTTATTTATATGTTACAAGTGTTAAAATTTATTTCTAAATTTATTTCTTATCTTTACAAATGTTTTTAAATTGATTTCTTATTTATATTAACTTGTTTTAAATGCTTATTTCAATTTAGCTTTTAATTTTTATATATGTAAATTACCTTTATACAATTACATACTTTTATGTTTATTTATATATTTTTAAAATATGTTTTCCAAAGCTAAATTTTAAAGAAAGAAAATTTGAAAAGAAAGGATATTAAATTAAATCTTACTTTAAAGTTTCAAACTAAATTATTGTTCTTTAATATATATGAACTAAATTTATTTCAAAAGCCAATTTTTAAAGGAAAACAAATTAAAATTTTATTATAATATACTATTTAAAGCTATTATATTTGTAATAAAAATAAATATTTACTTTAGTTACTTTTTGAAAATAAGATAGATTTTAAAATAAGCTATTGAAAAGTTTCTGTATTAAATTCAATCACATCTTCCAATTCACAATATATATGCATATATATATATATATATTATAAATTTGAAAATATTTTTATTAAATTTAAATTGAAAACAAACTTCCTATTCATAACGTATACACTCATATATTCATTATAAATAGGATATATATTAATTAGCTTAAAAAGATAAATTTTATCAATTAAACGTATTATTAATTTTGAAAAGAATAAAATTTGCCAAATTAAATTATTAGTTCATTATAAATTTTGAAAAGATAACATTTATCAAATTTAATAATTATTAGTTTTGAAAAGATAAATTCAGTTAAATTAGATTATTAAATCAATATTACACATATTAAAATAATTATTAATGGAAATTATTAAATAAATATTGCACAAAATTCTGGGACATCACATTCCTCCCCCTTAAAAGAATTTCGTCCCTGAAATTTAAAAGCAAAGACAATTTAATAATCCCATACAGATTTTAATTTTAAAATCGCAAGCATATGTTATCAACCATATACAAGCAACGATAGCAACCAATTCAAACAAACAACTCTAACTATCCAGACAAATTATGGACAAAACTTCCTAGAGTTTCACAGGTACAAACACAGGGATACTCGCTCTACTGAATCTAAACTAGCTACACTACTCTGATCCAAAGCTCTATATCTAGATCTACAATCTGAATAGGATACTGAACCACAGACAAGTCATGTTCAATTTCCAAATCTTCCTGAACTGCTAGTTCTAAAAACGGTGATAGATCATACACGCTCTTCCTCAAAGATATGTGAAATATATTATGAATCCCAGCCATGTGAACTGCCAATTCAATCCTGTAGACCAAACGCTTAACCTTAAGAGAATACAGAAAGATACACTACACTTCTGAGCTAGCTTCCAGTGTTACCCAAATCTTATTGCTCTTACGATTGGAGAAATTTAATCTAAAATTAAATCTCAACTTCGAATTCTGAATTCCTTTGTCTCTTATCCACAAAACTCTTCCGCCAATCCTGGGCTGCCTACAACCTCCTTGATCAACCAAATCTTCGCAGATGCCTCTCGGATCAAATCTGGATCAAGAATAAGATGATCGCCGGATCCTACTCAACAAGATGGTTCTCCCAAGATCCATCAAAATTTACCACACAAACTCTACTATACAGGCATCAGAAGACTTCAAACATACTACTACTATTCGAGAAAATGGAACAGATGCACTAGACAACCAAGTCTTCAGATCCCGAATGAACGTCCTGTAGAAATCCTCTGATCCAAGACAAACACAAACTTCCGAGGAATCCGAGGTTGCTTCTATTCTGAAATAGCTGCCACCTGCTTCCACTGCACAACTCTGAATTGAGGAAAGTGAGAATACTGTCGATGAACATAAGCATAGACCTGATCCACTCATCTCAAAAACATTGTCCATCAAATTCCATAAAATCTTAGTGACCTATCCGATTCGGTCAAAAATACCACAGCAAAAATTCAGCCAGAGAACTAGATCTGATCAATCCTGAAAGCTTCACAACAACCTTATTCTAGGAGCCCTCCTTCTACTAGGCTGAACCACCGGTATAGCTCCAAGAATCAAGTCGATACAGAACTCAATTCCTGATATGGATGCAAACCTTGACTCCATCGAAGATATCCGAAAAATCTTAAACCACTTCGATAGTTCCTACATCCTCTAGAGATACCTCAATCGAAAACAAAGATAACTAAGAGGACTTCCGAACCATCACAAGTCACTTTTGTGATTCTACCCAGCTCAGATTCCAAAGAAACTGTCCTCTCTTCACAAATTAAAACAGCCTAAGTCTTCCAAAAGAAGAAACGGATGGTCCACCCTCAACCACAAACAACAACCCAGCCAAGCTTCCAGAAGAAGTGGGCAAGCCTTCACCATCTGCCCGGCCTACAAACAGAAGAATCTCAATGATTCCTGAACTATCGAAGAAACAAGCCACTTTACTGCTTCCGGACTCCACCTCAAGGACACTACTAAGCACATAAACCTTCCCGATAGCACACTCAACACCTCCGAGCTGCCACTGCTTCCAAAGACTTCCTTATCCAAAACTCCTCAAATCACAAAGCTATATCAACCAACTCCACAAAAGAGACTTCAAGATAGACAGATATCTCTCAGGAAACTCGGCTTCAAACCAAGCACAAACACCTTGCTAAACTGAGTCTCAAACTCCACTACAGACAAGACTCCTTCCTATGGTTGCCAAGATACCATCACTGCTTCAGCACTCCGACTGATCCAAATTCTAGAAAATCTGCTCACACGAGCGGAACCAAGCTTACATTCCAAAGATGGACTCTGAACCTTGAAAAGGTTTCCTTCACAGATTGGTGAAATCCGTACACAATACAGCAAAGTTTACTCAAAATGCCCAATACAGCCCTGGCAAATACACTTTCAACCTCAATACTTGGACTTCTTCCATTGGTGGTAGTCGTGCTATACACACCACTACCTTTCCTACCTCTAGAACTTATATTGGAAAACCCAAACAGGTAACCCAACAAACATATACATATACACACACACATACAAGTACGCTCTCTCAAAAAGAAATCATTCCAAAGCCTAGGTATTCACTCAACCTAGCACTCTGATACCACAATGTAACGACCCACCTTTCATTCCATAGAAAGATGCATCATTAAGAAGAAAGAAATGGATAGAAAAGAGAAAAGATAGAAAAGAAAGAACCAAACAACATCAGAATCTCACAGCGGAACGAATAAATTATATTATATCACATAAGTTATTACATAGTATCATCTACATCAGAGTTATACAACAAATAAAAAACAAACTACAAAATTATAAACACCTGTCTAGTTATTACAACTCAAGTATATCACAGGAATACAGATACAACACTACACAGCGGAACCACTATATATATCTACGAACGCTGAAGCCTCCTGCTCCATATCTCCTATAGAATTCATCAAAGCTAACCTGAATCCCTTGGCCACTCGTAAAAATTTGAGTACCTAAGAGTTTAATAAAACAGAAAATAAATACTTGGGTCAGACATGGGTATAGTGTGAGTAAACGGGTAAAAGTTGCTTAACTTTGAAAATCTTTTGAAAACAAAGGTATCACGTAAGACTCCCCACAAATAAACATTGGTAAGTTTTTACCTTACGCTAACCAAAACATTTGATGGGGAATCCAGTGATATTATAATAGGGTCTAGGGTTTTCAAGTAAATAGAAAATAGCCAAAATTGTTACATTCATTAAATTCCAGCTACTAGCCACAAAGTGGGTAATACAATCAAAACCGTAAAGGACACATAGAAAGAATGGGTTTCCATCAATGGCACGGCTACTGGAGTACCGCCCGTCACGGTACGGGATCTAGATCATCGTACCGAGGATCCACCCTAAATCCCCTGCAATACAAGGCCGGAACCATCCCTTACTGGATAGTCTCGAACAAGACAACCCCGCAGATGGCCGTCGCCAACTGCCCACACAACCGAATAAAAAGGGACCTCTAAATAGAGGTAAATCTCATCCTACTTGGGTGCTACCCACTTAGCCTTGCTGCACCTCCCCTATTTTAGCCATTCCCGGTTGATGAGGCTTGAGGCTACGATTACCTTTATAGAACACATCTATCTTTAGAATGCTCGTCGTCCACCTCACGATATTATGAAAGCATTCAATCCATACAAGTTCGTTTCGGGTTCGAACGAAACCAAAGGCACTATCTCGCTACACTCATTTTGGAATCACCCTCAGAGCTAACGACAATAACCCTTGCACTCTAAATCTTCATCTCGAACCTGAAAGTACTACCCCCGTTAAACTCGTATTGGAATCATCCATAGAGCTTTAACGATGAATAGTCCTCACACCTCGAGTCTTCGCTCTTCACTTGAGATTCACGACCTAACGTTTAATTTGGATCGATGTGGTTTTTGAAATTCCAATTTTGAAAATCTGATCCCGGTCTCACCGAAATCCAAAACGTCATATTAATGTCCAAGTGATTTTAGTTTGAAAATTTTAATTCAATTTAAAACATTGAATTCACACAACATCATTCGCAGATAAATATCACACATTTATCACAGTTATAATCAATATCATATTATAGCACATCACAGATTAATTCAAATTATAAGCATCATTCAATTCAGACATTCCATTCAATCAATCATCCACAAACAGGAACCATTAATCCAAATTATAATTAATTTAATCATCTTAAATTAAATTAATTACTTGAGAATTAATCACATAATCCTTCTTAACTCAATCATTAATTAATTAATTGCAAAACTTTTAATTAATTAATCAACTTTAATCACTTTATAAACCAATTAATTAATCTTTAATTACATATTAATTATCCTTTAATTATTCTCTTAAATTAATCACCCTTGATTAATTATTCCTTAATTACATTAAGTAATTAACCTTTAAATTAATTACACAAATTAATTATGCACTAATTAATTAACCTTAATTACTTCCATTAATTAATTAATTATAATTAATTACATTAATCTTTAATTAATTACATTAATTAAATGTACTATAACTACTTCGTTGATTAATTATCTTATAATTAATCACATTCATTAATCAATTAAAACTTTAATTATTATCATTAATTACATTAATTAATGATCTTCTAATTACTTTCATTAATTAATCATTCTTCTAATAATTAATCTTTAATTAATCACATTCATTAATCAACCTTGATTAATTCCACTTAGTAATTAACTATCTTTAATTACTTACATCAATTAAACCAACTCTTTGACTAAGTATATTAATTAATCCTTTAATTACACTGAGAAATTATCACTTAATTACTTCCCCCAAGTAATTATCCTTTAATTACTATCCATTAATTAATTTCCCTTTAAATTAATTACATCCAGTAATTATTCATTAATTACTTCACTAAGTAATTACACTCATTAATTACATTAAGTAAGTATACTTAATCCCATCATCAAGTAATTAACTTGAATTAATTAAACTTAGTTAACTAATTAAAATTAACCACATTAACTTAATTACTTACATTAAGTAATTAATTTCCTTTAATTACTTTATTAAGTAATTACCTTTAATAATCTCTTACATTAAGTAATTAACCTCATAATTACTTATTGCTCAATTATTTCTTAATTGATTAACCTTGATTAATCGAATATTAATTAAGTAATTAATTACACATAATTAATTTCATAAATTAATTTATCTTGATTTAATTACCAAATTAAATATCTTAATTAATTAAGTAATTATGCTTTAATTACTTTTGTAAATAAAACTTGATTTAGATTAAAACAAATCATTTACTACATTACTCTTATCTACCTTTAAATTAAATTAAATTTAAAGCTTGAATTTGATTTATTCAAATTATCATCTTTTTAACTTATTAAAGTTAAGTACCCTTTACCTTAATTCACAATTAAATTTCAACAAATTACCCCTTTTAATTTGAAAACATTTAGGAACAAAATTTACAAAATTTTGTTTAAGATAGTATTTATATTTTTTAGAACTATTTTTAAACAAAAATTTAAAACCTTAAATCCATACTTTTAAAAATCTGAAGTTGTTAAAACATCATCTTCTAACTTAAACATTTTTTACATTTAAAACCGTTTAAAGCTTTGTTTTAAAAAAATTCTTTTATACTTATACCTTTTCTTATGCTTTGAACATATTCATTTTACATACCTTCAAAATATGTTTATTCTTTGTTATAAAACCCAGTAATAAAGTCATTTAAGTAAAATCACTTTGCTTTACTACTTATAATCTGGTCAAAACAGATTAACAAGAGGAAAAGAGGACTCGAGTCAATCAGGCAAGCTCGAACAAAACACAAGCATCGAGCAATTCATGCACAATGACCACGATCGCCGACGACCCACTCTCTGACCTCAGCAACATCATGCAAACACCCAGATATCATGATTCGATCGAGAATCGAAAACCACTCAAAACCCTCTCAGCCTGGAAACGTACTTCGCTAGAAACCACTTGCATCCAACGATCCCTCCCTCGAGAATCGTCACCATCCTCAGCGTACCTCACACTCAACCTCAGCTCCCACGGCATGCCTCGCAGTCGCCTTCGATCACGTCATGACATCGCGAATCCCCTCCGAAACTCGACGACACATACAGGAACAAAAACCCTACTACCACCTTCCCCCGGCCACCACGACCCAAAATAGAATCAGCCATGATT
The DNA here is from genome assembly GCA_030765085.1 of Allium cepa. Classification (NCBI taxonomy): domain Eukaryota; kingdom Viridiplantae; phylum Streptophyta; class Magnoliopsida; order Asparagales; family Amaryllidaceae; genus Allium; species Allium cepa. The sequence continues at coordinate 507,013,118 of CM060944.1, read as the reverse complement.
TTTCCAGTGACCCTTGACACTCCAGCCGCCACCACGCCAAGCCCCGAGTAACCAAACATCGCCGATCAACGGCAGTTGGCCAAAATCCCAATTTCGAGAAACCCTCAATTTCTTGGCCAATACACCATTAAAAATTACAATTTTTTTTCTAAATTCATGATTTAGAGTCACTATACAGATTATAAAATCAGATATATAAATTAACATATTTGATTTTTACCCTTTTTTCGATTTTTACTGTAACCTTTAAACTTACAGTATTTTATCAAATATAATCACTTAAATTTATTTTTAAAAACAAGAACACCTTTTTACCTACAATTTTCTTTCAGTGACCAAATTATAATATTGATTATACAGGAAGATAGGCATTATCTTGTGATGATGATGACGAGTCTATTAAATACAGAGCACAATGAAATATACAGAGGCCGTTTTACAGACATGCTAACTTATATTCACACATTTACATTCAACACTCAAGCAAGCCTTAGAGACTACATGTAACCAAATTTCTTTATGGATCCATAACTGTAACGACCCAGAATTTTATTTAATTAAAATTTGAATATTTAATTTATTTTAAATATTTATAAGTGAATTTATTAGTCAAATAAATTTTTATTTGAATTATTGGATTTAATTGGATAATTAAATCGATAATTTAAATATGTTAAATTATGGAAATAATTAAAAATTGAGTTAAAAATGATTGTAAATAATTTGGAAAATTTTATTTAATCATACTGGAGTTATAGAAATATTTTAGAACTTTTAAAATCGAATTAAAAGTTAATTTGTGAAAATTGAATATTTTAATATTTAATAATCGACTGTAAAATAGCCAATTTTTGAACAGTCTCAGAATTGAACGAAACCAGTTTCATTGGATCCGTAATAGTTAGTTATTACCGGATTTCAATTTTCGTGTCAATCGGAGTTATCGTTTGATCGTGGCAGCTCGGAACGCATCGAATTTATTTTTAATTTAAATTTGGCGAGTCAAAATAGCCATTTTTCAAAAAGTCTCGGATTTCGACGAAACCAGTTTCATCGGATCCGTAATGTGATATTATTGTAAGGTTTCAAATTTCAAGTCAATTGGATTTACCGTTTGTCCGGTACAAATTAAAACGCCTAGAAATCGGTTTAAATCGGTTTAATTCAAATTGAACGTTTTCAGCCATAACTCGCACATACTTCCGAATTAGCTTCCGAAACCTGTTCCATTGTGTTCGGAACGTGGGATAAACCCTAGGTACGCTGGTTACGGCGTCTAAATCGGAGTTCGGAATTCCCGGGATGAATAGTGTTTACGCTTGCTCGTTCTTATAAATAGCACCATTCACAAAAAAAAAAAAAAAAAAAAATAACACCAAACCCTAGCAAGCAACTACAGCCGCCACCTCCTATATGAATGGCCAGAAAACACTCGACTTCCACCTCGATTATCTTCCAATCCGTCGACAATTAGCCTTAGGTTTCAACTACAAAGATGAAGAACACGACGAGAGCTACGAGATCAACGGTTGAGATCGAGTTTGGAGCATCGGAGGAGGAGCTAGGTGGGGCCGACTTTGCTGCCGTGCGCACGAAATTCAAGGGCCATCTTAGGGCCGAGCTCAGCATGGTGGCAGGTGGAGGTAGCTTGCGTCGTGCTCTTCGACATGGGAGTGGTATGATGAAGTATAGTTGTGTATTGAAGTTGCAATATTAAACCCTAGGAATCAACTATGGGTTCGGCCTCATTCCTATTGCCTGTAGCTTGAAACGCAAGTGGAAGATAAAGGAAGGAGGGCCAGATTTGCATGGGATTGGATCTAAGGGCTGGTGTGAGTTTGGGTTTAAAATATAAAAGTTATTGTTGAAATTTAGTTATAAAATCGTGTACGAACTTCATAAAATCATAACTTTTTCATACGAGGTCGAAAAAATGCAAACTCAGTTGCGTTGGAATCGTATGGACGAGCACTACGCGATGGAGTTGGTTTGGAGTCGTTTGGAGTTAGTGAGAATTTCGGGTAAAATTAAACGCGCGTTTAATTTTATTCGAAATAAAAGCTAAAACGGAATTTAAAACCAAGGTGAGAACTTCTCACTCAATCGAATAGATTTCGATTTTATTTTAAATAGTTAGATTTAAAATATTTGAATGCATGTTTGAATGATGACTGTGAATTATTGATTGTTAAAATAGACATTATGCGCCGTTAGTAAGCGGATGTTATTTAGTAAAAACATATACCGCGAATATTTCATAAACAGTGAAATTGGTATTATATATAATATCAATATATATATATTGGCATATGTATATATTGCAGTTGATTGATTTCCCGCATTTTTTTGTTTAGCGGATGAGACCCTATTACGCCGTTATTAAGCGGATAATATTTAATAAGAACATATACCGCGATAATTTCGTACTGGAGCGAAATTGGTATTGTGCTAATGTTTTTGGATGCAGGAAACAGGTTGGAGGGATCCAACTGGATTCCTCAGCAGTTTTTATTTGATTATGGATATTTTGATATTCGTTGATTATCATATACGATATATGATGGATCGTTGTAGTCGTGATTGACTATTTGGTGTGTAGCATCATTGGACCCAGATTTTGGGATTTTAAAATGTTTTTAAAGTGATTTTTGAAAAGATAAAATATCTTTGGAATTGATCCATTTCAAATAAATAAACGTTATAATTTTTAAAGTTATAAAAATTATGGTTTTTGTGAAATATAGTAAAAAAGCTGATTTTTAGAAATACGATTAAAAGTTGATTTTTAAGAAATATGAACTAATGATTTTATAAAATAATTTAGATTGGATTTTTGAATATATGATAAAAGTTTAAATATAGGATTTATAAAATTTGATTATTTTATAAACCGAAATGATGAAATTATAAAGGAATTTAAAGACGTTTTAGAATAATAATATAAACTGATTTATATTAAGAGATTTATAAATGGATATTTATAAATTGAAATATAGACATTATAAAACGAGTTTTTATAAGTGGTTGAATGTAGTGAAAATGAATTTCCTAAATGAATGAAATTTATAGAATTATAAACTGTGAAGTTATAAATGAAATTTATAAATAGTAAGATTTATAAATTTGTGAAGTTAATTGAAGAATAGATTTGGTTAAATAAATGAATCTTATAAGTTATAAGATTTATAATTATGAAGTTTAAAGAACGATTTTGTAAAATAATCGTTTTATAAGCAATTGACTTATAATATGAACTTTTAGTTTATAATTGAGATATGAAATCAAATAGGTTAATAAAGGAATTTATAAAAAAGAAGTTTTTATAAATAAATAGAAACGGAATTTATAAACGCTGTTTTATAAATCCGCAAACGACTTATTTTGATAAGTTAATTGTTATAACCTATTAATGGAGTTATATTCACGTTGTAAACAGTGAATAATCCTTTAAGTTAAAAAGAATAGAAATAATGGAATTTGTGAACATGGTTTATTCACGTTTTTGAATAGTGAATAACACGTTAAATAAAAAATGTTTTTGAATGTGATGTTTTAAATAGAATTAAAATGATCTAACGATGGTTTAAAAGGTGTTGTGATTCGAAACCATAGATTTCAACACTTATTGTTGAAATAGACGTTTTCGAGAAATAAAAGGAAATGGTAGACTATAACACTGTTGTTATAGTAAATGATTTCCGAAAGGAAATGTTTTGTATAGTATTGGGATTTATATATCTATTTTATTTCGAATCCCTATACTAGTGATTTTGGGTTGTCGTAACGATGTTTTACGTAACATTCGTTTTGGCCCAAATAAATATGTTTAAGAGAATGATTTCCTTAAAGAATGAATTATATACTTAATTCGATTTAAGTATATTGAATATTTTCTAAGTGTTGAAAATAAAAGGAATTTGTGAATTACTTATGAATAAATAAGTATGGAAATGTTTTCCAATATGAAGTGAATAATTAGAATTTATCTTTTTGAAGATAAATTGAAATGAATTATTGAAATCGCATATGCATGGATATTTTGGAAATATAAATTCATTATGGAATTTATATGTGAAAAGTGGAATTTGTATAAAAATAAATATTGATTTATTTTTGAAGTGTTGGAATTTTATATCTTGTAAAGATATTTTGGAAATGTAAATAATTTGGAAAATTATTTGGAATCTGGTGATGTATGCATATCCATTGATAGTTCAATAGCCGACTATCAATATTTCCCTTTGAATGGGTATTTGATGTGAATTGATTGAATTTGAATGCACACTTATTTTTGAATAAGCGCTCACTATTCGGGTTAACCGGGAAAGGACCATGGGGTCGTATAACCCACTCCGAATATGTGATACGTCGTTGTGAATTGCATTTGAAGATCGGTGTTGAAGACCGGTATTTGCGAAAGCGATAGGATGAACTATCGATTGACTCTGCACCGAGTAGCTACGGTATTGAGTTCTCCATATGTGATGGTGAATCCGATCAGGATTGTGAATATCCGGATTGCAAGGACTTCTTTGTAAGTGCCTTCGGTTCTGTTCGAGCCCGGAACAGACTTGTATGGATTGTATGCCTGACATTACAATTTGAGATATAAAGCCGATTTCTTTCAAATATATTTCTGTTGGTGGCGGAGAATTTATTCTTTGCTTAACACCCTTCTTTGAGACGTACGAGCTCAAAGGTTATATAGTTGAAGTTATCAGCAATATATCCCATTTTGGTAATGTGACATGCTGAGTGATGCTGAAATGATCATTGTGTTGATTATTTGTGATAGGATCGTTTATTTGATCGTCTATCCTTGTGATCATTGTGTTGATCATTTGTTGACCCAAAGCATGGCTTTTGTATAAAGTATGTTTTTGTGGACGTGACTTCGTCGAGCCTCACATCCCGTTAATGGTCAAAACAGGAAAGATGCGGCAAGGTTATGAGGGGTAGCTCCCTTTAGGGTATGTGCATTTCCTTCTGGAAAGGGTGGTATCATGGTATGGAGCCCAGATACTTACTCATGTTGATACACTATATCTATTTCTGTGTGGTGTTGTTGGTGACGAGCGCTCGGTTAAAGGTCCGATGGGACCGGGGGATGCCATATTCGTGTAGTAGTTACCTAGTGATAAAGGTAACCCGGCCTTGTGTTGGCAGAGAGCTGGTTAAGTTCTCGGGGACGTCCAGCCAGAGGCGTTTCCATGTGGCAGTAGGAAGTTCCTTAGCCTGACCATTCGTTGAAAATCCAAAGAAACAATACGATCTTGTACGGTTTTAGTTGTAGAACCTGCTTCCTCAGGAGGTAGCTATAGTAGGCATAATATAATGGTACCTATGCTGGCTATGATTTATATCTTTACTTTCGAAATGAATTTTCCCTACACTATGCATTAGTAATAATATAAAATGTTATTTTAAATGCGTATCAAGCATCTTTGGCTATCATAAGGAGAAATCTCCTCCGATTCTGCGTTTGCATATGTGTGTGTGCTGGAGGCCTTATGGTAGTCTCATTTTTAAAAGCATTGCGAATTGATTAAAAATATTCCTCTATTTTGATTTTAAAGATAAATAAACTGTTTTGAGTTCTCACACCAGTCACATGACTGACTCGGAGTTTATTGTTTTCCTTCCTAAACTCTGGGTGCCCACCAATTTCCACACGGGCAGTTAAGAGTTAGGTTTATCAGGATATTCTGGATATTCTGGAGTTGCTGGAGGCAAGCTGGATGGCATGGCATATTACTAGTATATAGTATTTCTTTTTCCGCTGCACTGTTTGTTGTTGTATGATGTTGTACACTCTGATGATATGATGTAATGGAATGAAATGAAATGTAATAACTGATATAGTTCTTTGTTTAAAGATTATTCATTTATTATTATATGTTGTTCCGCTGCGAATTGTGAGATTCTGTTGTTGTTCTGTTGTTTCCTTTTTCCTCTATTCTCTTTTTCTTTCTATTTCTTCTATTTTTAAAATTTCCTATCTTCTATTTTCTTCTATTTTAAAATTTTCTGTCCTCTTTTCTATTTTCTTTTCTCTCTATTATCTATCTACCTTCTTCTTCTACCTTTTCTTTTCTTAAATTTTTCTTAAAACCCCTAAGGGTTCGTATTTTCGTTCATCTTGAATTAAACAAAGGAGATTAGTGTCTATTCAAGGAGTACGGACTTACGGGTCTTTACATTTGGTATCAGAGCTCTGATGGTTAAGCGACAACCATGGTTCTGTAGGGTATTACTCATTAGAGATAGAGTCAGCAGTACTCTAGAATGAGTTTGAGTGTAATAATAGCTATGAGAGCGTATTTGTTAGTGAATATGAAATTGTTTTATATTGTGATGATTGGTTTGTTGAGTGGTATATGAACCTTCGTCAGCGTGGTCTCGACAACTATGCCAAAGGGGTTTCTAAACACTTGAATAGAACAATTCGACATAATATTGTTTTAAATTGGGTAAATGAAATAATTTTACTTGATTATATTTTTATATATAAAGGAATAATTTTTCAGAATTATTAAAGTATTTATAAGTTGATTGTTAGGTTGTTTGAATAATCTAAATAAAAGAATAATTGTATAAGCAAATGAATTATAAGAATTGAATTATAATTAAAGTGTTTACAATTGTGAAATAAACTTATATATATAAGAAGTAATTTAAAGTTAAAATGGAAATATAACTTAAGAGTTGTTGAATTGAATTGAATGAATGGATTGAATGTAAATCAATTGAATGTAATTTAAGTTGATATGGAATAATGAATGAAAGTATAAATTCATTGAAATCAAATGTTATTAGAAGTTGAATAAAAAAAATGAATGAATAAAAGCAAAGGAATTTGGTTGAAATTAATATACATTGGTTGTTATATGATTGTTGATTGATTGTATATAATTCATTAAGTGTTAATGAAATTGAAAGCTATGAAATTGAATTCAAATTAGAAGTAAATAAATTTGAATAGAATTGAAAGTGAATTGGATTTAATTAGTGAATGAAAACTAATTGAATTGAGAATGAATGTTGATAAAATCCAATGTAAATAAATCAAATGTGATTTAAAGTGAAAACCATTTCATTTAATATTAATGAGAATATGAATGAATATATGTTGGTTATGGATGTAGTTGGTTGATGGTTGAATATATATTGCTATTGTTGCATTTGCTATGTGACATATATAGTTATTATGAGATATATGTTGCATATTGAGATTATTTGCATATGTGCATGTTCTCATGTTGTTTGTTAAGTGTTTAGTAGGTGCGGATCGCGTTGCTTCGCATTTGGAGTTCGCTTTAGCGCTATATTAGCCGTATATGCTTGCTAATAAAATATAAGGTACATATCTCGGATTAAATATCGTACTTTTACACTTTTTTCCCTTCGGGATGCCTCATTACTTGATGAGATGTATATTTGTGATATATATACTGTCATTTTTTTTTCGGATCGAGCCGCGCAAAGGAGACTATGGCGAATTTTTCCGAAAATTTAAGGCGTTAGAAAAATTTTGAGAAAATTTAGAAAGTTTTGAAAACTTTAACTTTGATTTGGAATTGAAAGTTAAACAATAGTAATTGTTTTTGAAAAGATAACTAAGTATGATATGAAAACTTAGTAAAGGATTTATAAGAAGTTTAATTATAAATTTTGGAAAGTTAATAAATTCTGTAACTTTTCTTACTTGTAATTTCGAGGACGAAATTCTTTTAAGGGGGAAAGATTGTAACGACCCAGAATTTTATTTAATTAAAATTTGAATATTTAATTTATTTTAAATATTTATAAGTGAATTTATTAGTCAAATAAATTTTTATTTGAATTATTGGATTTAATTGGATAATTAAATCGATAATTTAAATATGTTAAATTATGGAAATAATTAAAAATTGAGTTAAAAATGATTGTAAATAATTTGGAAAATTTTATTTAATCATACTGGAGTTATAGAAATATTTTAGAACTTTTAAAATCGAATTAAAAGTTAATTTGTGAAAATTGAATATTTTAATATTTAATAATCGACTGTAAAATAGCCAATTTTTGAACAGTCTCAGAATTGAACGAAACCAGTTTCATTGGATCCGTAATAGTTAGTTATTACCGGATTTCAATTTTCGTGTCAATCGGAGTTATCGTTTGATCGTGGCAGCTCGAAACGCATCGAATTTATTTTTAATTTAAATTTGGCGAGTCAAAATAGCCATTTTTCAAAAAGTCTCGGATTTCGACGAAACCAGTTTCATCGGATCCGTAATGTGATATTATTGTAAGGTTTCAAATTTCAAGTCAATTGGATTTACCGTTTGTCCGGTACAAATTAAAACGCCTAGAAATCGGTTTAAATCGGTTTAATTCAAATTGAACGTTTTCAGCCATAACTCGCACATACTTCCGAATTAGCTTCCGAAACCTGTTCCATTGTGTTCGGAACGTGGGATAAACCCTAGGTACGCTGGTTACGGCGTCTAAATCGGAGTTCGGAATTCCCGGGATGAATAGTGTTTACGCTTGCTCGTTCTTATAAATAGCACCATTCACAAATAAAAAAAAAAAAATAACACCAAACCCTAGCAAGCAACTACAGCCGCCACCTCCTATATGAATGGCCAGAAAACACTCGACTTCCACCTCGATTATCTTCCAATCCGTCGACAATTAGCCTTAGGTTTCAACTACAAAGATGAAGAACACGACGAGAGCTACGAGATCAACGGTTGAGATCGAGTTTGGAGCATCGGAGGAGGAGCTAGGTGGGGCCGACTTTGCTGCCGTGCGCACGAAATTCAAGGGCCATCTTAGGGCCGAGCTCAGCATGGTGGCAGGTGGAGGTAGCTTGCGTCGTGCTCTTCGACATGGGAGTGGTATGATGAAGTATAGTTGTGTATTGAAGTTGCAATATTAAACCCTAGGAATCAACTATGGGTTCGGCCTCATTCCTATTGCCTGTAGCTTGAAACGCAAGTGGAAGATGAAGGAAGGAGGGCCAGATTTGCATGGGATTGGATCTAAGGGCTGGTGTGAGTTTGGGTTTAAAATATAAAAGTTATTGTTGAAATTTAGTTATAAAATCGTGTACGAACTTCATAAAATCATAACTTTTTCATACGAGGTCGAAAAAATGCAAACTCAGTTGCGTTGGAATCGTATGGACGAGCACTACGCGATGGAGTTGGTTTGGAGTCGTTTGGAGTTAGTGAGAATTTCGGGTAAAATTAAACGCGCGTTTAATTTTATTCGAAATAAAAGCTAAAACGGAATTTAAAACCAAGGTGAGAACTTCTCACTCAATCGAATAGATTTCGATTTTATTTTAAATAGTTAGATTTAAAATATTTGAATGCATGTTTGAATGATGACTGTGAATTATTGATTGTTAAAATAGACATTATGCGCCGTTAGTAAGCGGATGTTATTTAGTAAAAACATATACCGCGAATATTTCATAAACAGTGAAATTGGTATTATATATAATATCAATATATATATATTGGCATATGTATATATTGCAGTTGATTGATTTCCCGCATTTTTTTGTTTAGCGGATGAGACCCTATTACGCCGTTATTAAGCGGATAATATTTAATAAGAACATATACCGCGATAATTTCGTACTGGAGCGAAATTGGTATTGTGCTAATGTTTTTGGATGCAGGAAACAGGTTGGAGGGATCCAACTGGATTCCTCAACAGTTTTTATTTGATTATGGATATTTTGATATTCGTTGATTATCATATACGATATATGATGGATCGTTGTAGTCGTGATTGACTATTTGGTGTGTAGCATCATTGGACCCAGATTTTGGGATTTTAAAATGTTTTTAAAGTGATTTTTGAAAAGATAAAATATCTTTGGAATTGATCCATTTCAAATAAATAAACGTTATAATTTTTAAAGTTATAAAAATTATGGTTTTTGTGAAATATAGTAAAAAAGCTGATTTTTAGAAATACGATTAAAAGTTGATTTTTAAGAAATATGAACTAATGATTTTATAAAATAATTTAGATTGGATTTTTGAATATATGATAAAAGTTTAAATATAGGATTTATAAAATTTGATTATTTTATAAACCGAAATGATGAAATTATAAAGGAATTTAAAGACGTTTTAGAATAATAATATAAACTGATTTATATTAAGAGATTTATAAATGGATATTTATAAATTGAAATATAGACATTATAAAACGAGTTTTTATAAGTGTTTGAATGTAGTGAAAATGAATTTCCTAAATGAATGAAATTTATAGAATTATAAACTGTGAAGTTATAAATGAAATTTATAAATAGTAAGATTTATAAATTTGTGAAGTTAATTGAAGAATAGATTTGGTTAAATAAATGAATCTTATAAGTTATAAGATTTATAATTATGAAGTTTAAAGAACGATTTTGTAAAATAATCGTTTTATAAGCAATTGACTTATAATATGAACTTTTAGTTTATAATTGAGATATGAAATCAAATAGGTTAATAAAGGAATTTATAAAAAAGAAGTTTTTATAAATAAATAGAAACGGAATTTATAAACGCTGTTTTATAAATCCGCAAACGACTTATTTTGATAAGTTAATTGTTATAACCTATTAATGGAGTTATATTCACGTTGTAAACAGTGAATAATCCTTTAAGTTAAAAAGAATAGAAATAATGGAATTTGTGAACATGGTTTATTCACGTTTTTGAATAGTGAATAACACGTTAAATAAAAATGTTTTTGAATGTGATGTTTTAAATAGAATTAAAACGATCTAACGATGGTTTAAAAGGTGTTGTGATTCGAAACCATAGATTTCAACACTTATTGTTGAAATAGACGTTTTCGAGAAATAAAAGGAAATGGTAGACTATAACACTGTTGTTATAGTAAATGATTTCCGAAAGGAAATGTTTTGTATAGTATTGGGATTTATATATCTATTTTATTTCGAATCCCTATACTAGTGATTTTGGGTTGTCGTAACGATGTTTTACGTAACATTCGTTTTGGCCCAAATAAATATGTTTAAGAGAATGATTTCCTTAAAGAATGAATTATATACTTAATTCGATTTAAGTATATTGAATATTTTCTAAGTGTTGAAAATAAAAGGAATTTGTGAATTACTTATGAATAAATAAGTATGGAAATGTTTTCCAATATGAAGTGAATAATTAGAATTTATCTTTTTGAAGATAAATTGAAATGAATTATTGAAATCGCATATGCATGGATATTTTGGAAATATAAATTCATTATGGAATTTATATGTGAAAAGTGGAATTTGTATAAAAATAAATATTGATTTATTTTTGAAGTGTTGGAATTTTATATCTTGTAAAGATATTTTGGAAATGTAAATAATTTGGAAAATTATTTGGAATCTGGTGATGTATGCATATCCATTGATAGTTCAATAGCCGACTATCAATATTTCCCTTTGAATGGGTATTTGATGTGAATTGATTGAATTTGAATGCACACTTATTTTTGAATAAGCGCTCACTATTCGGGTTAACCGGGAAAGGACCATGGGGTCGTATAACCCACTCCGAATATGTGATACGTCGTTGTGAATTGCATTTGAAGATCGGTGTTGAAGACCGGTATTTGCGAAAGCGATAGGATGAACTATCGATTGACTCTGCACCGAGTAGCTACGGTATTGAGTTCTCCATATGTGATGGTGAATCCGATCAGGATTGTGAATATCCGGATTGCAAGGACTTCTTTGTAAGTGCCTTCGGTTCTGTTCGAGCCCGGAACAGACTTGTATGGATTGTATGCCTGACATTACAATTTGAGATATAAAGCCGATTTCTTTCAAATATATTTCTGTTGGTGGCGGAGAATTTATTCTTTGCTTAACACCCTTCTTTGAGACGTACGAGCTCAAAGGTTATATAGTTGAAGTTATCAGCAATATATCCCATTTTGGTAATGTGACATGCTGAGTGATGCTGAAATGATCATTGTGTTGATTATTTGTGATAGGATCGTTTATTTGATCGTCTATCCTTGTGATCATTGTGTTGATCATTTGTTGACCCAAAGCATGGCTTTTGTATAAAGTATGTTTTTGTGGACGTGACTTCGTCGAGCCTCACATCCCGTTAATGGTCAAAACAGGAAAGATGCGGCAAGGTTATGAGGGGTAGCTCCCTTTAGGGTATGTGCATTTCCTTCTGGAAAGGGTGGTATCATGGTATGGAGCCCAGATACTTACTCATGTTGATACACTATATCTATTTCTGTGTGGTGTTGTTGGTGACGAGCGCTCGGTTAAAGGTCCGATGGGACCGGGGGATGCCATATTCGTGTAGTAGTTACCTAGTGATAAAGGTAACCCGGCCTTGTGTTGGCAGAGAGCTGGTTAAGTTCTCGGGGACGTCCAGCCAGAGGCGTTTCCATGTGGCAGTAGGAAGTTCCTTAGCCTGACCATTCGTTGGAAATCCAAAGAAACAATACGATCTTGTACGGTTTTAGTTGTAGAACCTGCTTCCTCAGGAGGTAGCTATAGTAGGCATAATATAATGGTACCTATGCTGGCTATGATTTATATCTTTACTTTCGAAATGAATTTTCCCTACACTATGCATTAGTAATAATATAAAATGTTATTTTAAATGCGTATCAAGCATCTTTGGCTATCATAAGGAGAAATCTCCTCCGATTCTGCGTTTGCATGTGTGTGTGTGCGGGAGGCCTTATGGTAGTCTCATTTTTAAAAGCATTGCGAATTGATTAAAAATATTCCTCTATTTTGATTTTAAAGATAAATAAACTGTTTTGAGTTCTCACACCAGTCACATGACTGACTCGGAGTTTATTGTTTTCCTTCCTAAACTCTGGGTGCCCACCAATTTCCACACGGGCAGTTAAGAGTTAGGTTTATCAGGATATTCTGGATATTCTGGAGTTGCTGGAGGCAAGCTGGATGGCATGGCATATTACTAGTATATAGTATTTCTTTTTCCGCTGCACTGTTTGTTGTTGTATGATGTTGTACACTCTGATGATATGATGTAATGGAATGAAATGAAATGTAATAACTGATATAGTTCTTTGTTTAAAGATTATTCATTTATTATTATATGTTGTTCCGCTGCGAATTGTGAGATTCTGTTGTTGTTCTGTTGTTTCCTTTTTCCTCTATTCTCTTTTTCTTTCTATTTCTTCTATTTTTAAAATTTCCTATCTTCTATTTTCTTCTATTTTAAAATTTTCTGTCCTCTTTTCTATTTTCTTTTCTCTCTATTATCTATCTACCTTCTTCTTCTACCTTTTCTTTTCTTAAATTTTTCTTAAAACCCCTAAGGGTTCGTATTTTCGTTCATCTTGAATTAAACAAAGGAGATTAGTGTCTATTCAAGGAGTACGGACTTACGGGTCTTTACAATAACTGTTTTTAAATAAAGGGTTTACTCACCAATTATTGAGGAGCAGAGGACAGTGTTCTGTTGCATTTTTGCTTCCAGGAGTAGTGTTTGACCTGGTGTTATTTGCAGTTTTGATTATAGATGTTGAACTTGCTATTTTGTTAGTTGAATCAGCTGAGTTGAGTTTGCTTTGTTGGTTTGATTACTATTTTTTTGAGTTCATTCCTGAATTTGGATTTGCAATTGATCATTGTTGTTGAATTTGTTGTTGAACTTCATTTGCAAGACCTCGGATTTAAAAATGTTTGTAGATCTTTTGAACAGATGTTTGTTATTAATTTACATGCTTTTGAGAAAATAATGTATAGATTTTTGAACTGATTTTAATTTTGATTTGGAAACTTCTTTAAAAAATTGATTTCAGTTTTGGAAGAGAAGAAAGGTTAAGATTTTGAACACAAATGATTTTGCTAAGTTTTCTCTTAATACATTTTTAATAAATGTTTTCAAAAATTAACTAGGACAATGCCACATGTTACTTTAAGTTGTAGAATGATTTACAAGTGTATTTTCAAGGTTTAATTGTCTTACAAAGGTAAGAAACAAGTAAGTTTATGTTTAACACCTTATTTAAATTTTTATTTATATGTTACAAGTGTTAAAATTTATTTCTAAATTTATTTCTTATCTTTACAAATGTTTTTAAATTGATTTCTTATTTATATTAACTTGTTTTAAATGCTTATTTCAATTTAGGTTTTAATTTTTATATATGTAAATTACCTTTATACAATTACATACTTTTATGTTTATTTATATATTTTTAAAATATGTTTTCCAAAGCTAAATTTTAAAGAAAGAAAATTTAAAAAGAAAGGATATTATATTAAATCTTATTTTAAAGTTTCAAACTAAATTATTGTTCTTTAATATATATGAACTAAATTTACTTCAAAAGCCAATTTTTAAGGAAAACAAATTAAACTTTTATTATAATATACTATTTAAAGCTATTATATTTGTAATAAAAATAAATATTTACTTTAGTTACTTTTTGAAAATAAGATAGATTTTAAAATAAGCTATTGAAAAGTTTATATATTAAATTCAATCACATCTTCCAATTCTCAATATATATACATACATATATATATATATATATATTATAAATTTGAAAATATTTTAATTAAATTTAAATTGAAAACAAACTTCCTATTCACAATGTATACACTCGTATATTCATTATAAATAGGATATATATATTAATTAGCTTAAAAAGATAAATTTTATCAATTAAACGTATTATTAATTTTGAAAAGAATAAAATTTGCCAAATTAAATTATTAGTTCATTATAAATTTTGAAAAGATAACATTTATCAAATTAAATAATTATTAATTTTGAAAAGATAAATTCAGTTAAATTAGATTATTAAATCAATATTACACATATTAAAATAATTATTAATGGAAATTATTAAATAAATATTGCCCAAAATTCCGGGACATCACATTCCTCCCCCTTAAAAGAATTTCGTCCCTGAAATTTAAAAGCAAAGACAATTTAATAATCCCATATAGATTTTAATTTTAAAATCGCAAGCGTATGTTATCAACCGTATACAAGCAACGATAGCAACCAATTCAAACAAACAACTCTAACTATCCAGACAAATTATGGACAAAACTTCTTAGAGTTTCGCAGGTACAAACACAGGGATACTTGCTCTACTGAATCTAAACTAGCTACACTACTCTGATCCAGAGCTCTATATCTAGATCTACAATCTGAGCAGGATATTGAACCACAGACAAGTCATGTTCAATTTCCAAATCTCCCTGAACTGCTGGTTCTAAAACCGGTGACAGATCATACACGCTCTTCCTCAGAGATATGTGAAATACATTATGAATCCCAGCCATGTGAGCTGCCAATTCAATCCTGTAGACCAAACGCTTAACCTTAAGAGAATACAGAAAGATACACTACACTTCCGAGCTAGGTTCCAGTCTTACCCAAATCATGTTGCTCTTATGATTGGAGAAATTTATTAAATCTCCAACTTCGAATTCTGAATTCCTTTGTCTCTTATCCACAAAACTCTTCCGCCAATCCTGGGCTGCCTACAACCTCCTTGATCAACCAAATCTTCGCAGATGCCTCTCGGATCAAATCTGGATCAAGAATAAGATGATCGTCGGATCCTACTCAACAAGATGATTCTCCCAAGATCCATCAAAATTTACCACACAAACTCTACTATACAGGCATCAGAAGACTTCAAACATACTACTACTATTCGGGAAAACAGAATAGATGCACTAGACAACCAAGTCTTCAGATCCCGAATGAACTTCCTGTAGAAATCCTCTGATCCAAGACAAACACAAACTTCCGAGGAATCCGAGGTTGCTTCTATTCTGAAATAGCTGCCACCTGCTTCCACTGCACAACTCTGAATTGAGGAAAATAAGAATACTGTTGATGAACATAAGCACAGACTTGATCCACTCATCTCAGAAACATTGTCCATCAAATTCCATAAAATCTTAGCGACCTATCCGATTCGGTAAAAAATACCACAGCAAAAATTCAGCCAGAGAACTAGATCTGATCAATCCTGATAGCTTCACAACAACCTTATTCTAGGAGCCCTCCTTCTACTAGGACGAACCACAGGTATAGCTCCAAGAATCAAGTCGATACAGAACTCAATTCCTGATACGGATGCAAACCTTGACTCCATCAAAGATATCCGAAAAATCTCAAACCACGTTGATAGTTCCTACATCCTCTAAAGATACCTCAATCGAAAACAAAGATAACTAAGAGGACTTCCGAACCATCACAAGTCACTTTTGTGATTCTACCCAGCTCAGATTCCAAAGAAACTGTCCTCTCTTCACAAATCAAAACAGCCTAAGTCTTCCAAAAGAAGAAACTGATGGTCCACCCTCAACCACAAACAACAACCCAGCCGAGCTTCCAGAAGAAGTGGGCAAGCCTTCACCATCTGCCCGGCCTACAAACAGAAGAATCTCAATGATTCCTGAACTATCAAAGAAACAAGCCACTTTACTGCTTCCGGACTCCACCTCAAGGACACTGCTAAGCACATAAACCTTCCCGATAGCACACTCAACACCTCCGAGCTACCACTGCTTCCAAAGACTTCCTTATCCAAAACTCCTCAAATCACAAAGCTATATCAACCAACTCCACAAAAGAGACTTCAAGATAGACAGATATCTCTTAGGAAACTCGGCTTCAAACCAAGCACAAACACCTTGCTAAACTGAGTCTCAAACTCCACTACAGACAAGACTCCTTCCTATGGTTGCCAAGATACCATCACTGCTTCAGCACTCCGACTGATCCAAATTCTAGAAAATCTGCTCACACGAGCGGAACCAAGCTTACATTCCAAAGATGGACTCTGAACCTTGAAAAGGTTTCCTTCACAGATTGGTGAAATCCGTACACAATACAGCAAAGCTTACTCAAAATGCCCAATACAGCCCTGGCAAATACACTTCCAACCTCAATACTTGGACTTCTTCCATTGGTGGTAATCGTGCTATACACACCACTACCTTTCCTACCTCTAGAACTTATATTGGAAAACCCAAACAGGTAACCCAACAAACATATATATATATATATACACACACATACAAGTACGCTCTCTCAGAAAGAGATCATTCCAAATCCTAGGTATTCACTCAACCTAGCGCTCTGATACCACAATGTAATGACCCGCCTTTCATTCCATAGAAAGACGCATCATTAAGAAGAAAGAAACGGATAGAAAAGAGAAAAGATAGAAAAGAAAGAACCAAACAACATCAGAATCTCACAGCGGAATGAATAAATTATATTATATCACATAAGTTATTACATAGTATCATCTACATCAGAGTTATACAGCTAATACAAAACAAACTAGAAAGTTATAAACATCTGTCTAGTTATTACAACTCAAGTATATCACAGGAATACAGATACAACACTACATAGCGGAACCACTATATATATCTACGAACGCTGAAGCCTCCTGCTCCATATCTCCTCTAGAATTCGTCAAAGCTATCCTGGATCCCTTGGCCACTCGTAAAAATTTGATTACCTAAGAATTTAATAAAACAGAAAATAAACACTTGGGTCAGACATGGGTATAGTGTGAGTAAACGGGTAAAAGTTGCTTAACTTTGAAAATCTTTTGAAAACAAAGGTATCACGTAAGACTCCCCACAAATAAACATTGGTAAGTTTTTACCTTACGCTAACCAAAACATTTGATAGGGAATCCAGTGATATTATAATAGGGTCTAGGGTTTTCAAGTAAATAGAAAATAGCCAAAATTGTTACATTCATTAAATTCCAGCTACTAGCCACAAAGTGGGTAATACAATCAAAACCGTAAAGGACACATAAAAAGAATGGGTTTCCATCAATGGCAGGGCTACTGGGGTACCGCCCGTCACAGTACGGGGTGTAGATCATCGTACCGAGGATCCACCCTAAATCCCTTGCAATACAAGGCCGGAACCATCCCTTATTGGATAGTCTCGAACAAGACAACCCCGCAGATGGCCGTCGCCAACTCCCCACACAACCGAATAAAAAGGGACCTCTAAATAGAGGTAAATCTCATCCTACTTGGGTGCTACCCACTTAGCCTTGCTGCACCTCCCCTGTTTTAGCCATTCCCGGTTGATGAGGCTTAAGGCTACGATTACCTTTATAGAACACATCTATCTTTAGAATGCTCATCGTCCACCTCACGATGTTATGAAAGCATTCAATCCATACAAGTTCGTTTCGGGCTCGAATGAAATCGAAGGCACTATCTCGCTACACTCATTTTGGAATCACCCTCAGAGCTAATGACAATAACCCTTGCACTCTAAATCTTCATCTCGAACCTGAAAGTACTACCCTGTTAAACTCGTATTGGAATCACCCATAGAGCTTTAACGATGAATAGTCCTCACACCTCGAGTCTTCGCTCTTCACTTGAGATTCACAACCTAACGTTTAATTTGGATCGATGTGGTTTTTGAAATTCCAATTTTGAAAATCCGATCCCGGTCTCACCGAAATCCAAAACGTCATATTAATGTCCAAGTGATTTTAGTTTGAAAATTTTAATTCAATTTAAAACATTGAATTCACACAGCATCATTCGCAGATAAATATCACACATTTATCATAGTTATAATCAGTATCATATCATAGCACATCACAGATTAATTCAAACTATATGCATCATTCAATTCAGACATTCCACTCAATCAATCATCCACAAACAGCAATCATTAATCCAAATTATAATTAATTTAATCATCTTAAATTAAATTAATTACTTGAGAATTAATCACATAATCCTTCTTAACTCAATCATTAATTAATTAATTCCAAACCTTTTAATTAATTAATCAACTTTAATCACTTTATAAACCAATTAATTAATCCTTAATTACATATTAATTATCCTTTAATTATTCTCTTAAATTAATCACCCTTGATTAATTATTCCTTAATTACATTAAGTAATTAACCTTTAAATTAATTACACAAATTAATTATGCTTTAATTAATTAACCTTAGTTACTTCCATTAGTTAATTAATTATAATTAATTACATTAATCTTTAATTAATTACATTAATTAATTATACTATAACTACTTCATTGATTAATTATCTTATAACTAATCACATTTATTAATCAATTAAAACTTTAATTATTATCATTAATTACATTAATTAATGATCTTCTAATTACTTTCATTAATTAATCATTCTTCTAATAATTAATCTTTAATTAATCACATTCATTAATCAACCTTGATTAATTCCACTTAGTAATTAACTATCTTTAATTACTTACATCAATTAAACCAACTCTTTGACTAATTATATTAATTAATCCTTTAATTACACTGAGAAATTATCACTTAATTACTTCCCCCAAGTAATTATCCTTTAATTACTATCCATTAAGTAATTTCCCTTTAAATTAATTACATCTAGTAATTATTCATTAATTACTTCACTAAGTAATTACACTCATTAATTACATTAAGTAAGTATACTTAATCACATCATCAAGTAATTATCTTTAATTAATTAAACTTAGTAAATTAATTAAAATTAACCACATTAACTTAATTACTTACATTAAGTAATTAATTTCCTTTAATTACTTTATTAAGTAATTACCTTTAATAATCTCTTACATTAAGTAATTAACCTCATAATTACTTATTGCTTAATTATTTCTTAATTGATTAACCTTGATTAATCTAATATTAATTAAGTAATTAATTACACTTAATTAATTTCATAAATTAATTTATCTTAATTTAATTAGCAAATTAAATATCTTAATTACTTAAGTAATTATGCTTTAATTACTTTTGTAAATAAAACTTGATTTAGATTAAAACAAATCATTTACTACATTACTCTTATATACCTTTAAATTAAATTAAATTTAAAGCTTGAATTTAATTTATTCAAATTATCATCTTTTTAACTTATTAAAGTTAAATACCCTTTACCTTAATTCACAATTAAATTTCAACAAATTACCCCTTTTAATTTGAAAACATTTAGGAACAAAATTTACAAAATTTTGTTTAAGATAGTATTTATATTTTTTAGAACTATTTTTAAATAAAAATTTAAAACCTTAGATCCATACTTTTAAAAATCTGAAGTTGTTAAAACATCATCTTCTAACTTAAACATTTTTTACATTTAAAACCGTTTAAAGCTTTGTTTTAAAATTTTGCTTTTATACTCTTATGCTTTGAACATATTCAATTTACATACCTTCAAAATACATTTATTCTTTGTTTTAAAACCCAGTAATAATATCATTTAAGCAAAATCACTTTGCTTTACTAATTATAATCTGGTCAAAACAGATTAACAAGAGGAAAAGAGAACTCGAGCCAATCAGGCAAGCTCGAACAAAACACAAGCATCAAGTAATTTCCTTCGAGTCACCATCGAAACCAACTCGAGATCAAACCCGAGCCCCTGCTTCATTCCCAACTAAACTTCCCAGATGCACAAAACGTGCACGTTCACATGCACAACGACCACGATCATCGACGACCCACTTTCCGGCCTCCGACCAGTCGACTCTGACCTCAACAAAACCACGCAAACACCTAGATATCACAATTCGATCAAGAATCGAAAACGACTCAAAATCCACTTAGCCTGGAAACGTACTTCTCTAGAAATCACTCGCCTCCGACGATCCCTCCCTCAAGAATATTCTCCATCCTCATCGTAGCTCACACTCAACCTCCAGCTCCTACGGCATGCCTCGCGATCGCCTCCGATCACGTCACGACATCGCGAATCCCCTCCGAAACTCGACGACACAAACAGGAACAAAAACCCTACTACCACCTTCCCCGTCCACCACGGCCCAAAATAAAATCAGCCATGATTTTTCTAGTGACCCCTGACACTCCAGCCACCACCGTGCCAAACCTTGAGCAACCAAACATCGCCGATCAACAGCAGTTGGCCAAAATCCCAATTTCGAGAAACCCTCAATTTCTCGGCCAATACACCATTAAAAATTAAAAAATTTATTTCTAAATTCATGATTTGGATTCACTATCCAGATTATAAAATCAGATATACAAATTAACGTATTTGATTTTTTCCCGTTTTCTGATTTTTACTATAACCTTTAAACTTACAGTATTTTATCAAATATAATCACTTAAATTTATTTTTAAAAACAAGAACACCTTTTACCTACAATTTTCTTTTAGTAACCAAATTATAATATTGATTATGCAGGAAGATAGGCATTATCTTGTGATGATGATGATGAGTCTGTTAAATACAGAGCACAATGAAATATACAGAGGCCATTTTACAGATGTGCTAACTTATATTCACACATTTACACTCAACACTCAAGCAAGCATTAGAGACTACATGCAACCAGATTTCATCACGGATACATAACTATTTTTAAATAAAGGGTTTACTCACCAATTATTGAAGAGAAGAGGACAATGTTTTGTTGCATTCTTGCTTCCAGGAACAGTATTTCATCTGGTGTTGTTTACAGTTTTGATTATAAAAGTTGAACTTGCTATTTTGTTAGTTGAATCTACTGAGTTGAGTTTGCTTTATTGATTTGGTTACTGTTGTTTGAGTTCATTCCTGTATTTGGATTTGCAATTGATCATTGTTGTTGAATTTGTTATTGAACTTCATTTGCAAGACCTCAGATTTAAAAATGTTTGTAGATCTTTTGAACAGATGTTTGTTTTTGATTTACATGCTTTTGAGAAAATGATGTACATATTTTTGAACTGATTTTAATTTTGATTTGGAAACTTCTTTATAATTCTGATTTCAGTTTTGGAAGAGAAGAAAGATTAAGATTTTGAACACACATGATTTTTGCTAAGTTTTCTCTTAATACATTTTTAATGAATGTTTTCAAAAATAAACTAGGACAATGCCATATGTTACTTTAAGTTGTAGAATGATTTACAAGTGTATTTTCAAGGTTCAATTACCTTATAAACGCAAGAAACAAGTAATTTTATGTTTAAAACCTTATTTAAATTTTTATTTATATTTTACAAGTGTTAAAATTTATTTCTAAATTAATTTATTATCTTTACAAATGTTTTTAAATTGATTTTTTATTTATATTAACTTGTTTTAAATGCTTATTTCAATTTAGCTTTTAATGCTTATGTATATAAATTACCTTTATACAATTACATACTTTTATATTTATTTATATATTTTTAAAATATATTTTCCAAAGCTAAATTTTAAAGAAAGAAAATTTAAAAAGAAAGGATATTAAATTAAATATTATCTTAAAGTTTCAAACTAAATTATTGTTCTTTAATATATATGAACTAAATATATTTCCAAAGCCAATTTTTAAAGGAAAACAAATTAAACTTTTATTATAATATACTATTTAAAGCTATTATATTTGTACATAAAAATAAATATTTACTTTAGTTACTTTTTGAAAATAAGATAGATTTTAAAATAAGCTATTAAAAAGTTTCTATATTAAATTATATCACATCTTCCAATTCTCAACATATATATATATATATTATAAATTTGAAAATATTTTTATTAAATTTAAATTGAAAACAAACTTCCTATTCACAATGTATACACTCATATATACATTATAAATAGGATATATATTAATTAGCTTAAAAAGATAAATTTTATCAATTAAACGTATTATTAATTTTGAAAAGAATAAAATTTGCAAAATTAAATTATTAGTTTATTATAAATTTTGAAAAGATAACATTTATCAAATTAAATAATTATTAGTTTTGAAAAGATAAATTCAGTTAAATTAGATTGTTAAATCAATTGTAACGACCTAGAATTTCTGTCAGTTAAAATTCATATATTGAATTGATTTTTAATATTAACAAGTGAAATTTGTAAGTCGAATAAATTATATTTCGAATATAGTGATTTAATTGGATAATTAAATCGATAATTTAATATTGAAATTACAGAAATAATTGGAAACTGGGTTTAATGTGGTTGAAATTGATTTGTAAAGTTATATCAAATCATATTAAAGTTAGAATGATGTTATAGAACTTTTAAAATCAAATTAAAAGTTAATATGCAGAAATTGAATATTTTAATATTTTATTGACGAGTTAAAATAGCCATTTTTCAAACAATCTCGGATTTTGACGAAACCAATTTCATCGGATCCGTAATTCTATATTATAGTAAGATTTCAAATTTCGTGTCAATCGGATTTACCGTTTGTCCGGGGCAAGCCAAAACGCATAGAAATTAGTTTAATCGATTTAATTTAAATTTGATCGTTTATTTCCATAACTCGCACAGATGATCGAATTAGCCTCCGAAGCCTATTCCATTGTGTCCGAAACGCATGGTAAACCCTAGAAACGTCAGCCGGCACGCTTCGTTTGGAGTTCGAAAATTTTTAGATGAATAGTGTTTAGGCGAATTTTCCATAAAAGGACCCCCATATTTCACTTTTGCAAAGAAAACAAACCCTAGGGTTTTAAACGTTCAGCCGCCACTCTAGAAAACAATGGCCGAAATCTTCTGATTTTCTCCCTCAAATTTCTTCAAATCCACACACCGATTCAACAAACTTCCAACATGAAAGTTGTAAAGGGTGGTGAGATCTTGCGATCCAACAGTTGTGATCAAAATCAAAGCGGTGGATCAACGACAAATCGAACTTGAATACCCAGGAGTCACGTACGATTTACGAGGCAAAGGGGGGGGGCCAAGTTGCATAGGGTTGCAGCCGAAAGTGGAGTCAAGTGCTGGCTTCAAAATGGCACTAGCTGATCGTCGTGAAGTGGAGTCGTTTGGCCGCGTGAATTAGGGTTTGATGGTGGCTCTATGGGTTGTTGTTGCGTTCGTTGCCAGTAGGAGGAGAAGTAGCGTGATGCGGCCGAGATTTTCAATTGAAAAATGGATGGCCAAGATGGAGTGAGGTTTAAATTGAAAATAAAAGTGTAAAATAATTATATTAAAATTTGTGTAAACTTTGTAATACCGTAACTTGTTGATACGAGGTTGGATTTTGACGAAACGACTTGCATCGGGTTCGTTTTGTCGAACACTACGCGATGGAGCTGGATTGGAATTGATTGGAGCTAGTGAAAATTTCGGGTAAAAAAATTAAACGCGCGTTTAATTTTATTCGAAATAAAACACTGCAACCGTTATTGAAACCAAGGTGAGAACTTCTCACTCAATCGAATTATTTCGATTTAAATTTTAAATAGTTAGATTTAAAATTGATTGATTGTATGTTTGAATGATAACTGATTATCTGTTGTACTTAAATAGACCCTATACGCCGTATATTAAGCGGAGGTTATTTATTAAAAACATATACCGCGAATATTCCATCTTGAAGTGGAATTGGTATTATATATATACTTGGAGTTGATTTTCCCGCACTATATAGCAGATGAGACCCTATTGCGCCGCATAATAGTGGATAATATTTGTATAAATCTCATATACCGCGATATTCCATATTGAAACGGAATTGGTATTGTGCTAATGTCTGTGGATGCAGGGAAACAGGTTCGAGGGATCCAATTGGATTCCTCACCAGTATTTATTTGATTTCAGATATTGTGATATTTGTTGATTATCATATGATGATATATGATGTTTGGATGCCGTGATTGATTATTTGGTGTTGTTGCATCATTGGGCCCACTTTGGAGTTTTAAAAATGTTAAAGGAATGATTTTCAAAATTTAAAAGGATTTTAAAGTGATTTTTGAAACTATACGTTTAATTAAATTTTTGGAATTGATTCATTTTAAATAAATAAACGTTAAAATTTTTATGTTATAAAAATTATGATTCTTGTGAAATATAACCGAAATGTGATTTTTGAAATAAGTAGTTGATTAATTTATAAAATGGTTTAAATTGGGATTTTTGAATTATTATAAACGATTTATATAAAAGATTTATAAAATTGATATTTCATAAATTAAAATACTGGAATTATAAAACGAGTTTTTATAAGCTTTAAAATGAAGCGTAAATGGATTTCATAAGTAAATGAAATTTATAGATTTATAAATTGGAAAGTTATAGAATGAATAGATTTTGTAAAATAAAAGATTTATAAGTAATTTGCTTATAAATTGGATTTTGGCATTTAAACGGGATATAGATAGAATTGGTAAATTAAGGGATGTAATAAGTTGAAGTTTTTATTAAATATATAAATGTGAATTTATAAACGTTGTTTTATAAATTCAAAACATATTGAATTGACAAGTAAATATGAAAGCTTATCAAAGGAGATATATCTACGATTTTGGACGGTGGATAATTCTTTAAATAAAACGCGTAGAAGTGTTGAATTTGGTAAACGATTTACATGCACGTTTTTGGATGGTGAATAATATATTAAAGAAATGTTTTAGGAAGTGATATTTAAATAGAATTAAAATGATTTGAAGTGTTTTAGAATGTATAAGTGTCGAAACCATAGATTTCAACATTTATTGTTGAAATAGACGTTTTCGAGGAAGAAAAAAGGAAATGGTGGACTATAACACTGTTGTTATAGTAAATGATTTTTGAAAAGAAATGTTTTATATAGTATTGGGATTTGTATATCTATCTTAATTTCGAATCCCTATACTAGTGATTTTGGGTTGTCGTAACGATGTTTTACGCAACATTCGTTTTGGCCCAAATAAATGTGTTTAAGAGAATGTTTTCTTTAAAGAATGAAATATATATTTAATCGTAATTTAAGTATATTGAATATTTTCTAAGTATTGAAAATAAGTAGATTTTTGAATTACATATCGTTAAATAAGTATTTGGAAATGTTTTCCAATGAAGAAATTGAAACGGTTTAGAGAACATATCTTTTTAAAGATAGATTGAAGCGAATATCTGGCAAGTTGTTTAATTTATGAAAGATTAATAAAAAGGGCCTAATGATTGTTATGGTGCTGGATATTTGGTTGTTGGCCTTGATAGATAAATAACCGACTATCAATATTTACCTTTAAATGGGTATTTGTGTGATTTGCTTGAATTTGAATGCTACACTTATTTTTAAAATAAGCGCTCGTTATTCGGTTTAGCCGAGAGAGGATCTTTGTGCCATAAATCCCATTCCGAATAAGTGATATGTCGTAATGGATAGCATTTGAAGACCGGTGTTGAAGTCCGGGTATTTTTGAAAATGGAAGGATTACCGTCAAATGACTCTGCATCGGCTGATCTCCGATACAGAGATTTTATCACCCTTTGTGATGAGAAATCCGGTCGTGATTAGTGAATATCTGGATTGTAAGGGCTTCTTTGGAAGTGCATTCGGTTCTGTTCGATCCCGGAACGGACTTGTATGGATGTGCGTCTAACGTTACAATTTGAGATGTAAAGCTGGTTTCTATCAAATATATTTCTGTTGGTGGCGGAGAATTTATTCTCTTAGCTTAACACCCTCCTCTGAGACATACGAGCTCAGAGGTTATGTAGTTGATGGTTACTAGTGATACATTCCCAAATTGGTAATGTGGCATGCGAAGTGCTGTTGAGCATTTATTGATCAAAGCGTGGCTTTTATGAAAAGCGTAGCTTTGCGGACGAGACTTCGTCGGACCTCACACCCCGAAAATGGTCAAAACAGGAAAGATGCGGCAAGGTTATTAGGGGATAGTGCCCCCTTAGTGTATGTCATTTCCTTCTGGATAGAGGTGGTATTATGGTATGAAGCTCTGATACTTAACCTATGTTGTTGCTGCAAACTTATTACTTTGTGGTTGTTGGTGAATCCCGAGATTTAGGTCGGTTGCGACCGAGGATGGAATATTCGTGTCAGTAGTTACCTAGCTGGGGGTAACCCGGCCTTGTGTTGGCAGTGATCTAACCGTAATGTTAGGTTAGGTTCTCGGGGCGTCTTTCCAGAGGCGTTTCCATGTGGCAATGGGAAGTTCCTTGGCCTGACAGTTTGTTGGAAATCCAAAGAAACAATACGATCCTTGTACGGTTTTAGTTGTAGAACCTGCCATTTACTTATGGTGGCGCCCGACTGTTTAGATGGTAGCTATAGTAGGCATAGTGCGAAATGCCTATGTTGGCTAAAATTTATATTATACTTTCGAAATGATTTTTCTACACTATGCACTGAAAATAATAAAAATCAAATGATTCTGCGTATCAAGCATATTTAACTATCATAAGGAGAAATCTCCTCCGATTCTGCGTTTGCATTGTGTGTGTGCGGGAGACCTTATGGTAGTTTTATTTTCTAAAAGCATTGCGAATCAAATTTAAAAATATTTCTTTGTTGTTTTTAAAGATAAACTGTTTTAAGTTCTCACACCAGTCCATGACTGACCTGGAGTTTATTGTTTCCTTCCTAAACTCTGGGTGCCCACCAATTTCCACACGGGCAGTTTAGAGTCAGGTTGTCAGATCATTCTGGAATTCGAGAGTTGCTGTAGAGATCTGGAAACAAGCTGGATGGCTTAGCGTATCAACTAGTATATAGTATTTCTTTTCCGCTATTTGTTATTGTAAACTCTGATAATGCAATGTAATGTGATGTAATGAAATAACTGATATAGTTCTTTGTTTAAAGATATTCATTTATCTATTATATGTTGTTCCGCTGCGATTGTGAGATTCTGATGTTGTTTCTGTTGTTTTCTTTTTCTTTCCTTCTTCTTCTATCTTCTACCTCTTCTTTAACCCTAACGGTGCGGTTTTCAGGCCTTCGAATGCTCGGCAGTTGATACAGTGGACGTATTGATGTCGACCTTCGTGGACGAAAAACCCCGAACGTTACATTTGGTATCAGAGCTTATGGTTAAGTGACAATCTTGGCTCTGTTGGGAATTACTCATTAGAGATAGAGTTAGTAGTACTCTAGAATGAGTGTGGGTGTAATAATATCTATGAGCGCGTATTTGTTAGTGAATATAAAAATGTTTTATATTGTGTTTGCTCACCCATTGAGCTATTTGTGAATTCTGGTCGGTAGATGGGGTGCCATATTATCGATAGGGGTTTCTAAACGCTTAAACGAGATAAGCCGACATAGTATCATTTGAAATTGGGTAGATGAAATAATTTTACCTCGATTATATTTTATATATGAAGGAATATTTTTTCAGAATTATTAAAGTGTATATAAAATTGATTGTTTGGTTGTTGAAATGTAAGAATATATATAAGTTAATTGAAAGATGTTTGAATAAGTTAAATGAAACATGTTGTAAAAGAATAAATTTTATAAGCAAAAGAATTATAAGTATGGAATTATAATTAATGTGATTTACAATTGTGAAATAATCTTATATATAAGAAGTGAAACTATATGAATATATTTATAAATATAAACTGTAAACTGTGATTCATAATTTGAAATGGAATTCCAGAGTAATATTTGAAAAAAAAATTAAAGAATTTGAAATTTTGAGATTTGGGAAATTTAAATTCTTTGAAGTTCGAAAATGATTTTCAAGGGTTTCGGAAAAAAATTTAAAGGAAATAAAGCTCTAAACTCTTTTCGGTCGCTGGAAAATAATTCCGATGATGATTGCAACATCACCGGTGTTCATTTTCGGGTTTCCAAAAAAGGGATTGCTGCCAAATTGTTTTAAATGAAAGTTGTTTGGAAAATTTGGGTTTGGGTTTTGAAATTCAAAGGATAATTGAATTGGTTTCAAAAATGGTTTTGAAAGATTGAAAAGACTCTGGAATGTCATATAAAATGATTGGAATACAATTATTAAGTTGGAAAATAAATTGTTAATGAATAAATAAAATTTGCAAGTGCAAGAAAATGAAATTGAAATACATTTCGAATTTGTAAGTAAATAGAAATGGAATTGGAATCTGAACTGGATTTATAAGTGGAAATTTAAGTTAAGTTAAACAAATGACGTCTGAAATGAAATATAGCTTAAGTAATTTTGAATGAAGTTGATTTTGGTATCGAAGTAAAATAATAAAGTGAATTAAATGGATGTGGACTTGAGTTATATAAATGAAGTTCAACCTTATTTGTTAAATGAATTAGCAATTGAATTAATAAATGAATTGAATGTAAATCAATTGAATGTAAATAAATTGATATGAAATAATGGATGTAAGTGTTAATCCATTAAAGCTAATTTAAAGTGATGAACCAAATTGAATGAATGTAAGCGAATTAAATAAATTTGGTTAAGTTGGTTATACGTTGGTTGTTAGTTGATTGTATAGAAATCCATATGAAATTGAATTAATGAAATTGAAAGCTGTGTAATTGAATTTGATTTGGAAGTGAACCAACTTGAATATGAATTAGTGAATGTAAACTAATTGAATATGAATAAATGAATGTTAGTAAAAACATCCAGTGTTAATGAAATCAAATGTGATTTAAATTGGAAAACCAATTCATTGAATATTAATGAGAAGTGAATTTATATTGATTTGGTTACGGATTTGTTAGATGTAAGTGGATGATAGTTGGTTGAATTATTGCTTTTGTTGCATTTGTTATATTGACATATATAGTTTTTGGTATGTGTTATATATCGATATTATTTTTTATATACATGTTTCTCATTGTTGTTGAGTGTTTAGTAGGTGTGGATTGCGCTTGCTTCACATTTGGAGCTCGCTTTCACGCTATATTGCCATATATGCTCGCAAATAAATATATAAGGTACATATCTCGGATTACTTATCATACTTTTACACTTTTTTCCCTGCGGGATGCCTCATTACTTGATGAGATGTATATTTGTGATATATATACTATCATTTTTTTCGTATCAAGCCGTGCAAAGGAGACTATGGCGAATTTTTCTGAAAATTTAAGGCGTTAGAATATTTTTGAGAAAATTGAATTTTTTTTGAAAACCATAGTTTTGATTTTGAGTTGAAAAGTTAAACAATATAGTTGGTTTTGAATAGATAACTAAGTATGATTTGAAAACTTAGTAAAGTTATTGTAAGAAGTTTAACTATTGGATTTTGGAAAAGTTAAACACTTAAGTGAAATTGAAATTTAATTTGAATGGATGTTAGAAACGTTAATGGATTTTGTAACTTTTTCTTATTTGGTAATTTCGAGGATGAAATTCTTTTAAGGGGGGAAGTTTGTAACGACCCAGAATTTCTGTCAGTTAAAATTCGTATATTTAATTGATTTTGAATATTAACAAGTGAAATTTGTAAGTCGAGTAAATTATATTTCGAGTATAGTGATTTAATTGGATAATTAAATCGATAATTTAATATTGAAATTACAGAAATAATTGGAAACTGGGTTTAATGTGATTGAAATTGATTTGTAAAGTTATATCAAATCATATTAAAGTTAGAATGTGTTATAGAACTTTTAAAATCAAACTAAAAGTTAATTTGCAGAAATTGAATATTTTGATATTTAATTGACGAGTTAAAATAGCCATTTTTCAAACAGTCTCGGATTTTGACGAAACTAGTTTCATCGGATCCATAATGTTATATTATTGTAAGATTTCAAATTTCATGTCAATCGGATTTACCGTTTGTCCGGGGCAAGCCAAAACGCATAGAAATTAGTTTAATCGATTTAATTTAAATTTGATCGTTTATTTCCGTAACTCGCACAGATGATCGAATTAGCCTCCGAAACCTATTCCATTATGTCCGGAATGCGTGGTAAACCCTAGAAACGCCAGCCGGCACGCTTCGTTTGGAGTTCGAATTTTTTTAGATGAATAGTGTTTAGGCGAATTTTCTATAAAAGGACCCCCATATTTCACTTTTGCAAAGAAAACAAACCCTACGGTTTTAAACGTTCAGCCGCCACTCTAGAAAACAATGGCCGAAATCTTATGATTTTCTCCTTCAATTTTCTTCAAATCCACACACCGATTCAACAAACTTCCAACATGAAAGTTGTAAAGGGTGGTGAGATCTTGCGATCCAACGGTTGTGATCAAAATCAAAGCGGTGGATCAACGACAAATCGCACTTGAATACCCAGGAGTCACGCACGATTTACGAGGCAAAGGGGGACCGAGTTGCATGGGGTTGCAGCCGAAAGTGGAGTCAAGTGCTGGCTTCGAAATGGCACTAGCTGATCGTCGTGAAATGGAGTCGTTTGGCCGCGTGAATTAGGGTTTGATGGCAGCTCTATGGGTTGTTGTTGCGTTCGTTACCAGTAGGAGGAGAAGTAGCGTGATGCGGCCGAGATTTTCAATTGAAAAATGGACGGCCAAGATGAAGTGAGGTTTAAATTGAAAATAAAAGTGTAAATTAATTATATCAAAATTTGTGTAAACTTTGTAATACCGTAACTTGTTGATACGAGGTTGGATTTGACGAAACGACTTGCATCGGGTTCGTTTTGTCGAACACTACGCGATGGAGCTGGATTGGAATTGATTGGAGCTAGTGAAAATTTCGGGTGAAAAAATTAAACGCGCGTTTAATTTTATTCGAAATAAAACACTGCAACCGTTATTGAAACCAAGGTGAGAACTTCTCACTCAATCGAATTGTTTCGATTTAAATTTTAAATAGTTAGATTTAAAATTGCTTGATTGTATGTTTGAATAATAATTGATTATCTGTTGTATTTAAATATACCCTATACGCCGTATATTAAGCGGAGGTTATTTATTAAAAACATATACCGCGAATATTCCATCTTGAAGTGGAATTGGTATTATATATGTACTTGGAGTTGATTTTCCCGCATTGTATAGCAGATGAGACCCTATTGCGCCGCATAATAGCGGATAATATTTTTATAAATCCCATATACCGCGATATTCCGTATTGATATGGAATTGGTATTGTGCTAATGTCTATGGATGCAGGGAAACAGGTTGGAGGGATCCAACTGGATTCCTCACCAGTATTTATTTGATTTTCGATATTGTGATATTTGTTGATTATCATATGATGATATATGATGTTTGGATGCCGTGATTGATTATTTGGTGTTGTTTCATCATTGGGCCCATTTTGGAGTTTTAAAAATGTTAAAGGAATGATTTTCAAAATTTAAAAGGATTTTAAAGTGATTTTTGAAAGTATACGTTTTATTAAATTTTTGGAATTGATTCATTTTAAATAAATAAACGTTAAAATTTTTATGTTATAAAAATTATGATTCTTGTGAAATATAACCGAAATGTTTGAAATAAGTAGTTGATTAATTTATAAAATGGTTTAAATTGGGATTTTTGAATTATTATAAACGATTTATATAAAAGATTTATAAAATTGATATTTTATAAATTAAAATATTGGAATTATAAAACGAGTTTTTATAAGCGTTAAAATGAAGCATAAATGGATTTCATAAGTGAATGAAATTTATAGATTTGTAAATTGGGAAGTTATAGAATGAATAGATTTTGTAATATAAAAGATTTGTAAGTGATTTGCTTATAAATTGGATTTTGGCATTTAAACGGGATATAGATAGAATTGGTAAA
Organism: Allium cepa; assembly: GCA_030765085.1. Lineage (NCBI taxonomy): Eukaryota > Viridiplantae > Streptophyta > Magnoliopsida > Asparagales > Amaryllidaceae > Allium > Allium cepa. The sequence goes on along the minus strand of CM060944.1, from coordinate 506,980,712 downwards.
TTAAGGGATGTAATAATTTGAAGTTTTTATTAAATATATAAATGTGAATTTATAAACGTTGTTTTATAAATTCAAAACCTATTGAATTGATAAGTAAATATGAAAGATTATCAAAGGAGATATATCTACGATTTTGGACGGTGGATAATTCTTTAAATAAAACGCGTAGAAGTGTTGAATTTGGTAAACGATTTACGTGCACGTTTTTGGACGGTGAATAATATATTAAAGAAATGTTTTAAGAAGTGATAAATAGAATTAAAACGATTTGAACTGTTTTAAAATGTATAAGTGTCGAAACCATAGATTTCAACATTTATTGTTGAAATAGACGTTTTCAAGGAAGAAAAAAAGGAAATGGTGGACTATAACACTGTTGTTATAGTAAACGATTTTCGAAAGGAAATGTTTTATATAGTATTGGGATTTATATATCTATCTTAATTTCGAATCCCTATACTAGTGATTTTGGGTTGTCGTAACGATGTTTTACGCAACATTCGTTTTGGCCCAAATAAATGTGTTTAAGAGAATGTTTTCTTTAAAGAATGAAATATATACTTAATCGTGATTTAAGTATATTGGATATTTTCTAAGTATTGAAAATAAGTAGATTTGTGAATTACTTATCGTTAAATAAGTATTTGGAAATGTTTTCCAATGAAGAAATTGAAATGGTTTAGAGAACATATCTTTTTAAAGATAGAAGGAAGTGAATATATGGCAAGTTATTTAATTTATGGAAGATTAATAAAAAGGGCCTAATGATTGTTATGGTGCTGGATATTTGGTTGTTGGCCTTGATAGTTAAATAACCGACTATCAATATTTACCTTTAAATGGGTATTTGTGTGATTTTCTTGAATTTGAATGCTACACTTATTTTTAAAATAAGCGCTCATTATTCGGTTTAGCCGGGAGAGGACCTTTGTGTCATAAATCCCATTCCGAATAAGTGATATGTCGTAATGGATAGCATTTGAAGACAGGTGTTAAAGACCGGGTATTTTTGAAAACGAAAGGATTACCTTCGAATGACTCTGCATCGGCTGATCTCCGATATAGAGATTTTATCACCCTTTGTGATGGGAAATCCGGTCGTGATTAGTGAATATCCGAATTGCAAGGGCTTCTTTGGAAGTACCTTTGGTTCTGTTCGATCTCGGAACGGACTTGTATGGATGTGTGTCTGACGTTACAATTTGAGATGTAAAGCTGGTTTCTATCAAATATATTTCTGTTGGTGGCGGAGAATTTACTCTCTTAGCTTAACACCCTTCTCTATGTCATACGAGCTCAGAGGTTATGTAGTTGATGGTTACTAGTGATACATTCCCAAATTGGTAATGTGGCATGCGAAGTGCTGTTGAGCATTTGTTGATCAAAGCTTGGCTTTTATGAAAAGCGTAGCTTTGCGGACGAGACTTCGTCGGACCTCACACCCCGAAAATGGTCAAAACAGGAAAGATGCGGCAAGGTTATTAGGGGGTAGCGCCCCTTTAGTATATGTCATTTCCTTCTGGATAGAGGTGGTATTATGGTATGAAGCTCTGATACTTAACCTATGTTGTTGCTGCAAACTTATTACTTTGTGGTTGTTGGTGAATCCCGAGATTTAGGTCGGTTGCGACCGGGGGATGGAATATTCGTGTCAGTAGTTACCTAGCTGGGGGTAACCCTGCCTTGTGTTGGCAGAGATTTAACCGTAATGTTAGGTTAGGTTCTCGGGGTGTCTTTCCAGAGGCGTTTCCATGTGGCAATGGGAAGTTCCTTGGCCTGACAGTTTGTTGGAAATCCAAAGAAACAATACGATCCTTGTACGGTTTTAGTTGTAGAACCTGCCATTTACTTATGGTGGCGCCCGACTGTTTAGATGGTAGTTATAGTAGGCATAGTGCGAAATGCCTATGTTGGCTAAAATTTATATTATACTTTCGAAATGATTTTTCTACACTATGCACTGAAAATAATAAAAATCAAATGATTCTGCGTATCAAGCATATTTAACTATCATAAGGAGAAATCTCCTCCGATTCTGCGTTTGCATTGTGTGTATGCGCGGGAGGCCTTATGATAGTTTCATTTTCTAAAAGCATTGCGGATCAAATTTAAAAATATTTCTTTGTTGTTTTAAAGATAAACTGTTTTAAGTTCTCACACCAGTCCCATGACTGACCTGGAGTTTATTGTTTCCTTTCTAAACTCTGGGTGCCCACCAATTTCCACACGGGCAGTCTAGAGTCAGGTTATCAGGTCATTCTGGAATTCGGGAGTTGCTGTAGAGATCTGGAAACAAGCTGGATGGCTTAGCGTATCAACTAGTATATAGTATTTCTTTTCCGCTGTTTGTTGTTGTAAACTCTGATAATGCAATGTAATGTGATGTAATGAAATAACTGATATAGTTATTTGTTTAAACATATCCATTTATCTATTATATGTTGTTCCGCTGCGATTGTGAGATTCTGATGTTGTTTCTGTTGTTTTCTTTTTCTTTCTTTCTTCTTCTATCTTCTACCTCTTCTTTAACCCTATGGGTACGGTTTTCCGGCCTTCGACTGCTCGACAGTTGATACAGTGGACGTATTAATGTCGACATTCGTGGATGAAAAATCTCGAACGTTACATCAGTATTACATATTTTAAAATAATTATTAATGGAAATTATTAAATAAATATTACCTAAAATTCTAGGACATCCAGGAAATTATTAAATAAATATTGCCTAAAATTCCGGGACATCACAATAGGTCTGGCGTAGATGGGACGTCGCTATTGATTAATATCGACATGACAATCTCATAATTGATTAAAAACTATTTTATTTCTTTAAAATGCAATTTCTTTTCACCAACTCCAATGCTTTATCAAATCGCTATTGTATAATAAGCTTCTTTATCAAAATCCTTTTCATGAGACTGCTGTAGATATTATCAGTTCCAAAATAATTTGCAAACCATTAAATTTATATAATTAGTTTAATATAACTATTAAGCCACTTGCCTAATGAATTCATATAAAATCATAAACATTTGGAAAAAATCCCAAAAATCGCAATGAATCAGAATTAATTTATTCTTTAACTTATAAAATTTCGATATCAAAACATTATTTAAATGTTTTGAATAATTAAAACTCGAAATGAATCATTTCCTCACTTAGGAAATTTATAAAATATTCATACTTGCTTTGAAAATTATGAATTAAAAAACCCACTTTTAAAATTATGAATACTTATTTTAACCTATTACAGGACTATTACTGAAACATGCTATAGAGTTTTGAATAAATCTCATACCTAGAGCTGAACTAGACTAATAGAATGACACCTATCGAAATGAAGGAGTTAAAGGTACAACTAGTGGATCTAGAAGGTAAGAATTTCATCAGACCAAGCAATTCGCCTTAGAAAGTTGCGGAGGTGTTAGTAAAGAAACTGGATAGATCGTTGAGAAAGTGTATTGATTATACAAAGTTGAATGAGAAGACGATAAAGAATTGGTATCCTTTGCCTAATAGATGATTTGTTCGATCAATTGAGTGGAGTCAAGGTATTTTCACAGCTAGATTTAGCAAAGTTTTCCATGAATTGAGAGTGGTAGACAAAGGTAAACAGTTAACGACGTTTTGAACAAAATTGTTCATATGAATGGTTAGTTATGCCCTTCGGACTGACCAACGCGCCTTCTTTCTTTGTAGACTTGATGAACCCAATCTTTCGAGAGAATTTGGATAGATTAGTGTTAGTATTTATTTATGATATTTTGATATATTCTAAGAATGAACAAGAGTATGAAGTTTATCTCAAAATAGTGCTAGATACATTGAGACAACATTAGCAAAAGGCAAAAATTTCAAAATGTCATTTCTGGGAAATAGAAGTGAAGTTTCTTAGGCATGTAGTTTCGAAGGATGGATTATCTATAGATCGATCAAAAATTGAAGCTATCAATAACTGGGGATTACCCGAGACTTTGATTGAGATTAGAAATTTCTTGAGATTGGCTGGCTACTACTTGTGATTTATTAAATATTTCTCTTGTATAGAAGCACCAATGACTAAACTAACAAGGAAGGATGCAATATTTGTTTGGACCAATAAATGTGAAGAAGCATTTCAAAAGCTAAAGCATTTATTGACCAATGCATCCATGTTAGTTATTCCATATGAGAATTAAGACTTGGTGATGTTTACTGATGCATGTGGATTTGGGTTAGGAGATGTATTGATGCAAAAAGGTAAAGTTATTGGCTTTTCTTCTTGAAAGCTTCGACCTCGTGAAGTTAAATATCTCGCTCATGATTTGGAGTTGGCAGCACTAATATTTGCATTGAAGGTGTGGAGACACTATATATTGGGAGAAGGATTTAAGCTATTCATAGATCATAAGTCCTGAAGTACTTGTTCTTTCAAAAGGGGTTTAATATTAGATAACAAAGATGACTGGAGTTTTTTGCAACATATAACTTTGGGATAGCGTATATGCTAGGAAAAGGAGATAAAGTAATGGATAAACTTTTTAGGAAACATCAAAATGTGCTACTAGCGATGTTTTTTGAATGGAACGATTTAAAGTCACTGGCTTCGTATGGAGTTAGAATGAGTTGATGGCCAATTCTAGTCAGAATACCGTAATGATTTTTTCTCTAGAAGTTCGACCGGCATTGATTGAAAGGATTGCAGTAAGCAAAAGGATGATCCAGTACTGGCCGATCGAATCAGGATCCTGGAAATGGGAAGTGAGATTGATGATTTGAAAGCTTTTATACTTGAACAAAGAGGATGGTTAAGAAAGATGGGACAATTGTGTGTTCCTAATGTGCATAATCCGAGAAAGCAAGTTTTTAGAGGATTTCATCTTTTGAAGTTTACTATCCATCTCAAAGGTACGAAAATGTACCAAAATATTGAGAGGAGTTTCTTTTGGGAAGATATGAAGAGAGATGAAGGATTATGAGTGAAGTGGTGTACGAATTGCCAAATAAGTGAAAGCCAAGCATCAGAAGCCAAGTGGATTACTTCAATGCTTAGAAGTGCCATTGTGGAAATGGGATTCTATATCTATGGATTTTATCAATAGGTTGCCAAGGTCGAATTGGGGAAATGAAAGCAATTGGGTTGTGGTTAATAAATGGATCGAGAGTGCACACTTTATCCTTATTAAGTCAACAAGAACGTCACCTGGTTTGGCGAAGTTATATATAAAGAACGTGAAAATTCAAGGAATACCAAGTAGCATTGTAAGTGGTAGATAATCTTTATTTACTAGTATGTTCTGGAAGAGCATACATAATGAATTGCGTACCGAGTGGAAAAAGAGTACCGCTTACCATCCGTAAACTGATGGGTAAATGAAGGGTTAACATGGTACTTGAAGATTTATTGAGAGCTTGTGTACTAGAATTTGGAGGGTCATGGGAAGACCATTTGTACTTAGTTGAGTTTTTATATAATGATAGTTATTGGACCAGCATAGGAATGACACTATTCGAATCACTTTATAGGAGGTCAGGTAAATCACCTGCACATTAGTTGGAGACAGATGATAAATCGATACTTGGTCCTGATATGGTGAAAGAGGCAACTAAAAAGATTATATTAATACGAATAAGGATGAAGGAAGCACAATCAAGGTAGAAAAGTTACACCATAAAAAACTTAAGGACTTGGAATTTTTAGTTGGAGATTTTTTTGTAAAGGTATCACCGATAAAGGGTATTGTATGATTTAGGAAGATAGGAAAACTAGCACCTAGATATGTTGGTCTATTTCCTATCATTGAGAGAATCAAGAAACTCACGTATCCTATCGAGTTACTGAATATATTGAAAGTAGTCCATAATGTATTACACATATCTCATTTAAGGAAGTACTTATGTGATCTAAAACAATAATAAAACCAATAGTTTTAGAAGATTTAGTAATGGAGCCTGATACAACTATCAGTGGGTGACCTATTCATGTAAAGATACGAAGGAGTTAAGAGACAACACTCTCAAATTAGTAAAGATCCGATAGGGTGATGATAAACAAGATTAAACTTGGGAGGCAGTGGATGGAATCAGGGAGGCATATCCCGATCTATTTTGATTGTATGACCTATAGTTATATAGACTTTGACTAGTAGATATGACAAGTACTGTTGTTTTATGTGCTTGTAACATATGTTTGTATGATTGATGTGCTTGCTGATTATTTACCTTATGGAAATTTCGAGGATGAAATTCCTTAAGAGGAGAGCCTACAATACCCCTAATTTTTTATTGCACTTTTTTAAAATATTGTATGGAATAATTAAATGGAAAGGTGAAAATGTGGGATTTGCTAAATTTTTTAAAATAGATATTATGAGTTGGCCTTAAGAAATGTAAAGAAGAGAACGATTTAAAGTAACTAAAAGATAAATATAAATATAGAAGGGTAAAGGAGAAGTAGAAGATATACCGTCCTCTCCCTTTTTCCATGTTCATTTACTTCATTTACATTTGCCAAACTAAAACACCAGGAAGAGGCAGGCCACTATTAATCATCAATTTCAACTAAGAAGAAGAACAAAGTTAGTGAAAAAGAAGCTAAGGAAAATCTCAGCATTTAAGAAGATCAAAGGTGAATAATAAGCATCAATCTCTTTGTGTTTGAGGTGTTGGTTTGGATTTGATGTAGATTCGAAATTTTGATTGTTCAAAATCATGCATATGGATTTAATAATCATGAATATGGATTTTTGATATTATTTAAGAAACATATGGATTTTCCTAAATTATTTTGAGGTGAAAAACTAAACTTTTGATCTCCAAACATTTTGGAATTTCGATAGGATGTTCGAAATATTGTTTTGGAGCTGATTTTCAAATTTCATAATTTTTGGAATTTTTATGAATTTATTATAAAATTTTCAAGGAAGAAAATGCTTCATTTTGGAATTTAACGATTTAAAATATGTGGAATAAATATTTTGATCTGAAATTTTAATATGTTTTTTAGAAAATAATTATTGATTATTGAAAATTTTTAGGGATTTTTTCCAAGTAATTACAGTGATTTATGACTTGTTTTGTATAAAGAAGGGTACGTATGCAAAATGTGATAAATACTATAATTTGAGGAAAGTCGTATTGCAAAAATATAAATAAGTTTTACCTTTTCAAAATTCTGCTAGAATCCTAAAATATTTATGTTGGCTAATAAAATTTTGATAAATAATCTTGGTTTGGTAAGAAGTTCATGATTTTATAGGAAAAGAATCATTCTGAGAAGAATAACATAAATGCTATTATAACCCACGAAAGCCACCACTCTAACCTACGATATCTTTATTTTTAATAGCCTTTAAAAGCTTCTATATTGACACATGATGACTCTATTTTGATCATCTTATGCTAGTTATTACCTACGATAGCTATCTTTCATAATAGGTATGTTTTATCAACATTTAAAATTATTGTTTTAATACACGATGTCTTTACTTTTGTTAACGCACGAAGGTTATATCTCAAGAAGGACTTATTTTCATTCACTCATGATAGTTGCTCGTTGGGATAAGGCGGGAAGGCTAAGTTTTATAAAAAGGCACGAAAGGCATGTTTATTTTAAGGCTCGACAGCTATGCTTCATTGAAGGCACGATCACCTTAATTTTATAAAGGCAAGATGACTAGTGTTGAGAATAGGCAGTAGCCTATATTTTAACCCACAAAAGCATAAAATTTATCAAGGCAAGATGGAATTTGTTTTGAAAGAAAGGATGGCTAAATTTTATAAATGTGAAGAATTTTGACTTTAGGCTGAGCTTACTTAAACAAAAAGGAGGATTTTGTTAGGTATTTGTAAAGATTTTCAAAGGAAAGTAAGGATATTTTATCCTATTTTAAAGGGTTATTTGTGAAGAAATTTATTGCTTTAAATAAGTAATTTTGTGGACAAATTAGCTATCGTATTGAACATATATTTGGATGATTACAAGTGTGTTGTATGTTCATTTTTTTGCTTTGGTAAGCTATTGTTATATATAATAAATTGTTGACATATTCACCTTTGTGTTAAAGGTTATCGCCAACGTTTTGACCTTGGAGATCCGGGAATTGATGACCAGTTAGGGCTGTTCTAGTAGTAGTTATGGTCAGACTTAAACTCCTGAATGAGTAGCAGCGCATTCAGGGGATTAGGAAGATAAAATTATGTTAAGATGCCATGGACTGATCAAAATACATGACTCAAACTACTTTAAACTACATTTTGGTAGAGACCGTTGTAGGGTCGCGCCCTATCCTCCAACCGTTAAGCCGCGGTTAGTTAGGTCCGCGATTCCAGTGCATAGGACTTTGCCTATTAAGGCCAAATTTTGGAGTTACGCATCTGAATGAACTCGTAGCAATTTGCTCCGCTATATTTTTCACTATTGTTTTTAGAAGACCTTTCTCTTACCATTTTTAGGAGACCATTGACCCTTTCTCCTATCGATCTTAGGAGACTGTTATTGTTTTCTTCTGGTTTGACTAGAAGACGGTTGGATCAACTGACATATCACGGCTTAAGTCAACCCGATAGGTTTTTAGATAGCCTGAGAAATCCAAAATGGGTTTCTAGTGACTTTGGGGAAACTTACTCCATTGAATGTACCATTTTATTGGATTAGGTAATTATGGGATTATGTAACCTTTAGACCCTTGTGAATGATGGAAAATTAATTCTTAATCCATATATGTATGATATGTTATTGATTTTATGATTATGTTCTAATCGTTTTTGGACGCAAGATGTGTTATGGATGACATTTTGTTTGATAGGGTATTAGTGAGGGGAAAACCATTCCACTCAGTGGCGTAATCTTATTAAGTACCCATATTTTTATTTGAGATGGACTAATATTATTCACACTAGACTTTCTATCTTACTCGAAGTTTGCGATTTCCCCTAAATTCTCGGATAATCAATTTGGAATTGGATAGGATAAGAGTATGGTATTTTAGGTTTTGACAAATAAGCTTTCGGAGACGTGTATGAGGCAATCTACTATTTAAAATTTATTCCCATTGTGTATTGATTTAACTGCTTTTTATTATTGTTGTATGTATGTAATGGTGGGTATTATAACCGTCCAAGTAGTTAAGACTTTGATCATCCAAGGGGCATCTTCATATGTCGCTCTTGGAATTATATTTGTAATCATTATATTTTGCCTGAATGATGTAATCGTAGGGCTATGATATTGAATTGTAATGAAATTCAAAATGATAAATGAAATTGTTTTGTGAAAATTTGCAAATTCTCATGCTCCGAATGTTAATGGAATAATAATTTGTCTCATTTTGTCACTGAGAAATAATATTAAGGATGACTGCAGCATCATTAATTTCTATTTTCGAGACTCAAAATGGAGCTGTTACATTCCTGTTGGTAGCACCAGTCTCGCTCTTGGATTTCAAACGCTTAATGAGAATCAGGTTCTCAGTGGAAGCATAAAAAATATTTGCATGAAAAGTTGACAAGCACCTCCAATCGATTTATAGTTATAGAAAAAGATGCAAATTAAAGTACATATGATTTATAGTGGTTCGGCCAGAAAGTGCCTACGTCCGCTGTTCATTTTTGTTTCCTTCCTTATATCTCAGTTTTACAAAGATCTGAATAAAAACTACAATGATCTATAGTCAAATAGGTAGTTCTAGAGCTCTGTTCAGTGATTTCTATTTAGTAGTGCCTGGTAGCTCTCAAATGTTGTCCCCATGGATGCTAAAAGCTAGAATATTTATAAGAGTGAAGAGGTAGGGTGGTCGGCCTGATAAAATAAGTAGTTTCCTGTATAACAAGCTCAGTTTAGTTATTTTCATATATAGAAGATATGATCTTGAACTTCCTTATAATCCAGATTTACTTTCCTTGAATATTTTTCCCGGTTCGGTTGAAGTAGGCTTGTTCGGTGGTCTTCAACTTGGTGGGTGGATGCAGACGCCTTTTTGACCAAGTGTAAGGAGGCCTCCTCTTTGTTCGATGTTGTGCTATACCGAGCAAGAAATCTTCCCTAGGGTGTAGACCACCAAACAAGGTATCTTATCCAATAGTATCTTATACCAAACTGTAATTCTTGTCCTATAACAAGACCACTAGACAAGAAATCTTATCTGGCAGCTCCTCTACTTAACAACAAATCTTGTTCGTTGGTGAGACCACTAGGTAATAAATCAGTTCTGGTAATTTATCAACTGGGCAGCATCAATGGAATTGAATTCCTTTCTTCCTCTACATGGCTTCACTTGGGTTTCCTTTGGGCTCTTTTGGCTCTCCATATTAAGGTTATTCAGACGGGTCATGCTCCCTATGGCGCATTCACCTTTGTCACTCTTACATTAGCTTGGTTAACTTGCCTCCATCATTCCTTAGGTGAAAATGCCTATAACAGGTTCTAAGAACACCTACTGTCTTGAGTCAATATATAGCACGACTCACCAAGTACTACAACAATAAAGTAGTTGCAAGATGGTGTATCTCTAAATAAGTTCTTGCAGTTTAGATAAATGATCCTATAAACATCTAACATTAATACATATTTGAAAACAATGAGGAATATGATAAAATCAAAGAGTAATTGAATAATAATTCAAGAGCAGATTCATTACCTTTGGTATACTAGAAACCCTTTAAGAATATGAGCGCAAAAGGTGTTATTTCACAATATGTATGTGTGTGTGAACACTTTTAGGGTATAAAAGGGTCAAAATTACAATCAAAGAGAACAAAAGTAAGAGAGGTTACCATTTTCTTCATCACAGTATACTTTATATAGTGGTTGAATGGGTGTGTTTGTTGGTGAAGAGATAGCTCCCACATCCCTCAATTTAAATTTCTAATAACTGCATAACTGGTTATATGTTGACATAAACTAGGGGGTACGTTGACATATATTTAATTGAAGTATTGACTCATTTTAGGAACACTTCTAAAATAGAAATAAGCATTCTAGTTTTCCAAAACTCAATGTATTCGGGTTTTGATGAATATTTGAAAGTCGATTGAGGTCAATGGATGATAATCTTCAAGTATATTTGCTTCGAGGATTTTAACAAATAAATCTATGATTTGTACACTGAATAACTTGGACATGTCTTGCAGCGCTTGTGTGTCAAGTGCCTTGAGTCATATACTTTATATTTTTACTTGATATGCTAATCCCGAATTTGTAGATAGCCTTCTATTACTCCTATAATATACCAAAAATTATATAGGGCATAAACAATAGTTTGTGGTAAATTTATACGATTGTTATCATTTGAATTAATAATTAAGGTCTTAACAAGGTAGAGGGTGACACAGGCTTAATAAATTATGATCAACTTGTGCTTAATCTGATTTGAAGGTTAAGAATGGCTTTATGTACTTATACCCATTATGTTATGTATGTAAGTATGTATGTGTATGGGCGTTTGTATACATATGTCACCCTTGGTTACCCACATAAATAGGTCGAGGATTAGATATGAGTATATCAACGCTTAGCAGTTGTTCGGGGGCCGAGCAAGAGGTTGGATTTACATATCATTGTGCTTACATTCATGTTTATTTTTCCCACTATGTAGTGCTATTGCTTAGTAGTATCGCATTGTCACTTCACATATAGGTAGTATTACATGTAGTCTTATAGGTGGTGTACCAATATTGATTCGTATACCTATTATGATCAACTATTAGATGTTGAAAATATTGAAGATATGCGAACTTTTCTTTCGACCATACTGTTGTATTACTGGTATTCCTATATTAACTTATCGTATTCTTCATGTACGTTGTAATACATTATGAAGTTAAAGGTTTTGTCATACAATCTCAAGAAAAAACCTCGATTGTTAGTGCTCGATCTATGTACTTGGACTTTGGTAATTTTGGTTGGTTTTCAAGCATAAGAGGCAGAGGGTTATCTCATGCATGTTGGCTTCATAAAGTTGAAGTGTTTGATATAAAGTTGGAAATGGTAAAATGAGTTAGATATGTTTCGCAAATCAAGAATAAACTTATCCCAATTAAACAACTGAAAGGTAACAGATGTGATTTTTTGACTCAAGGTTAAGTTATCAAATATTTGAGAGAAAATGTGGTAGTTAATGACCAAAAGAAGGAAGTATTAATTTAGATAAAATAACAGGGAAGACGACTATGGACATAACAAGCTTTTAAAATTGAGATGGAGAATAAAACTTACTTTAATTAGGAAGGAGCGAGCAAAGTAAGCAAAGAAGACTTACAAAGCCATACAATAAACCTTGTGATATTATAAGCATTTTCAAAATGAATGTTAGATGCACATTTGATTGACGATCATGCATATCTTTGTGAATTAAATGTTAATAGAAATGATACAGTTAAGTTCCAATTAAGGTGGACTAGTAATCATATTATGTCGAGATGGAGTATTAAAATTTTACAAGACAAACACAATTGTTAATAAATTAGAATTTGAAGCAAGGATTTATCTATAACTAGTACTTTTCGCAAGATCAAATTTACAGTAAATTTACATGCTATGTAAGTTTATATTTGTTGTAAGATTGTATTGTTGGAAATGTTATATTTTACTGATATCTCAAATATGAATAAAGTTTTATAAGAGAAAAACTCAACCAAAGGAATTACAGATTTGGCTTTGTAAGTGAAATCGAGTTATTTTTTAATTAGTTACTATTAATTTGAATAAAATAAAGGTTAAAGAAAATATCATGTTGCATTTTATTATTCACTTCTTATTCTCCACTTCTCCAATTGGGTAGACAATCTTATGGTTAAAAAAATCATAATAGAGATGGATGATATGTTTATAACAACATACGTTAAAACTGAAAATCATACGTTAAATTGTGAATTAATTTATGGATAAGCTTTGGAAAATGCTCTAAAATGTTTCAAAATAGGTAAAATCCTCATCTCAATGAAACTTTTTTAATTACATCTCTATTTTTCAAAACCTATCTAAATCGTGAAAAAAACATTAAAAATTATTGCATCTAAAAATGGCACAACACCCCTAAACGAATTGAAATATGGAGATATAGCAAATTAAAGTAAGAAATATGGAGAATTTTTATATTGGGTCAGCAAATCTGAAGCCTACATTGACTTTAATGTTATTATTTTGAGATTTTTTCATAATTACAAGGGATTTCGAGTTCTAATGACATAGAATAGCAAAAATTAACTTCCTTTATGAGAAGGCCATGTAGAGAAAGATGGTGAAGAAGATGAAGTGCCAAAAGTCCTTCCTGAGTTGCCATATGCTTGCAATTTATTGAGAAATCGTCCAACGAAATCGTCGGAATACCAAGTCTAACTTCATACCCAAAAAATGTAGGAGGAGAGATGAGGTCCCCTGGCCAATAAAATCATCTCAGTACTGATCAAAAGTGATAGGTACCGACCATACTTTGTGATGGAAAGTTGTGCCATTTCACTCTATTTTATCTTCCACCTTCAATCCATCAAGTTCCGAGCATTTTCTCCTTAAGAATCCAGTCCTTGTTGAGTGTTTCTGACATCTTCAGTCGATGACCTTTTCAACATATCTTTCTAAGAGTTGTTTACCTACTCCTTCAAGAATGAGCCTTAGACAATAGCTTTACACATATGCGATTGGCCATAGCTCCAAAATCAACTAGGAAGCTTAAAAACAACTTTGCACTGACCTAAAAAAGGTCGGTACCAATCTCTTTCCTTAAGTTATTTTGTACTCCAACTCCTTAAATCCCCTTCCATTGTCCTTCCAAGCATACCTCCTAGTCCTTGAACCATTTTGACCTCATCCCGATGTTCAGTTTCGTTTGAAAGTCGCTTAGTCTAAAATCCAGATAACACTTGCTCTCCAAAATATACTTCTTTCGGGAACAAAGCGTGTTCTGGAACAAGACAAGCATATGCCATTATCTATACAAGTCCACTGACGATCCAAGAGATTCTCTAATATGCAATATCATTTCATGGGTTCTGTTCCAGTGCTTTAGAGTTCCACTCTCCATGCTAAGGTTAAGATCTACACTCTAGAGAACGTTCCACACCTTAGCTGGGCATGCACTACCTTCCTTTTCCTTCTCCTTAATTCTTCTTTTAACATAGATGCAAAATTTCATGTCGATATCGTCCTAATTAGATTGGTACCGAGCACTTTTGTCGAGTCGTCTAAGTTAGAAATCCCCCTTGAGTACCAAATACTTATCCCATTTTCATTTATGCCTCATTTTTCTTGTTTGTTCGTTCTTCTCCTGATGTCGACCTTCTACGAAATAATCTTCCAAGCCCAAACCACTCATCGTTACCTAAGTTGAAGCACCTTCACCACCTCCTTGTTGTAGCCATCACCTACTAGCTACCATGACCACCGCTATCCTTTGAAAAGAGATTGACCCTGAACACTTTCAATTTCGAATCCAGATCCAAATGTAAAGTCAAGTCATATGGTTGTTTCTTGGTAGTGGAGAGGCCGTCGACGATCAACACATGTTCGTCTATGGCTAGTGGGTGGTTAAAGACTTAATTTGTGATTGACCAAGTCCATGAACTGTTAGCAAGAAAACTTTTCAACAACTCAAAGCTGAATTCAAAGTGTAGATGATCCTTTCGAGACCCTCGTTCAAAAAGGTTGAAGCAGTTGATATCTCTCAATTGGGTTAAGGTACCAACAATCCATTTTATTTTCTCCAGTTTCCCTTTCAAGCAGGTTATAGTAGTTAGAATCTCTTCCTATCTAACCTTCTGATTAAGATGAAACACCTAAAATCCTTCTTGTAATGCCTTCCGAACGAGTTAATCTGCTTCGGTGCTTTATCGAAACCCCATATCGAATCAGTTGAGGAGATCTTAAGGTTGGCTTTAATGAGTTAATGAGTTAAGGATGTGGCTTTAATCTGTTATGACTATCAGGGTGTCCCCGTGATATTTCCCTATCCTGGCAAAATATTCTAGCCTCATACCTACCCAACCAATCCATACCTAAAATGATTTCGATATCTACGAAATCAAAAACATACAAACTGCATGCAAATTTATAACCTAACAAATAAAGTTCTAACTGGCCTCATCTTAACCCTAGAATTGGATACTCTCATATTGTATTTGCAACCCTTAAGGAAGTACAAGATAGGTGGGTTCTAAACATAATCTATTAACCAAACACTGAGATATAAATGAATGTGATGCACTGGTATCAAAAAGTACTATAACTGGAATACTCTGAATCAAAAGCATACCTTCCATCACAGTCTTTCCTTTATCAGTTGTAGTAGGCCTAGCCGGTCCTATAGCAAAAACTTTTCCTTTGTCCGCCCCAGCTGGCACTGGACACTGATTCTTATAATGCCCAACTTGATCACAGTTAAAGCACTTCACATTCTTATTACTTGCAATTTTCTTCCTATTTCCTGACCGGCATTCATTAGCAAAGCGACCCTTCATGTCACACTTATAAAAAACTACCTTAGCCTTTGACTTCTTAACAGTATCTCCCTTCTAGGCTCCATTCTTTTTAAAGAACTTCCATTTCTTCCCCCGAGAACCCTTAATTTCCACTAACTTATCTTTAGCTAAATTAGCAAGTAACTCCTCATGGTGAATAAGCATCTCCACCACTATATTACAAGGATCACAGACATGTGTCATGGTCATTCTAGCAAAATGGGGCCTTAATCCCCAAATGAACTTCTCATTCCTTTTGATGTCAGGATCTATAACAACATATCCATATCGAGACATCTCTTTAAATTTAGTAGCATACTCGACCACTCACATCTCTCCTTAGACTAAATCCATAAATTTCCTCAGCAACTTAGACTTAGCAAACTCAGATACAAACTTCTACTCAAATCTCGGTTTAAAATCAGCCAAGTTAACTGCTCTTCCGAAACTCTAGTAGCGACACTATTCCACCAATGTAGTGCTGACCCCAGCAATTTTCTAGAGGCTAATCTTATCTTTTTCCCATTATTCAGACCCAAGTCAGAAAATATATGCTCAAAATGCAACAGTTAATTATGAACCTCTATAGAACTTTCCGTTCCCAACAGTGGCTTCCCATCCAAACCGGTGTAATCTTTACTTAGCAAAGCATAATTATTCCGAACTCGAGCCACAAGATTAGATCCTCTGCATTTCCTACAACACCAGCAGCAGCTCTTGCTTGCATCAAACCAACAAAGAACCGGTACATCGCCCCTATATCTATTGGTGGATTTCCAGCACTCACATTGGCATCAGCATTTAGATTACTAGAATTAGCCCGTCGACCCGGGTTCCTCCTGGTATTGGGTCGAGCATTTCCATTAGGTGTGGTGTTTCCTCCACTGAGATTTCCTCTTCCGTTTCCTGCTTCTGTATCTCCTTTCTCGTTAATCTGCATATGAGCCTTAGTAAGATACAAAAGAATGGTCTAAGAGAGAAGGGGATACACACTTATATATGTATAACTATATATAGAAAATACAAGTACTTTACTATAGCATTAACCCAAACCCTAATCTTATTATCTAATTCATTGGATTATGTTGGGAAAATATTTTAGGTTTAAGTTTCTTTCTAGATTTTCATAAACATATGCTCCGATACCAACTTGTAACATCCCCCTACTTGGAAGCCAAAAACTGATGGTTACAGATGTTGTAGTCATCCATAATTATTTATCCCCGATGACCAAATATGGTGATATTAGATACATTGATACACAGAAACACAAGAATATGGAAAAAAAATTAAATAGAAAATAAATTTCACATTCCATTTCAAAATATTCCAAGTTGATTACATAATCCCAGTTCGCAGACCACATTCAAGTAACATATAACTATTACAAAATACGCCAGAAGCGATATATGAAGATGCGCCCTTGGTAGATCAGAGTATATAGATAGGCAAGAAAACAATTTGCCTTTACAAACAAAACACACACTGGAATTAAGAAAACTCTAATAACAAGCATGCCTCTTGCACATCTTTGGAAGCTTTATTCATCTAAAAGAACACCTGGAAGCCTTAACTCTCAACCTACTCAAAATCAATTGAGTATGCGAGAGTAAGGGGGAAAAAACTTCGAGTCAGACATAAAGTCTGATATGAATAATACTTTTCAATCTCAAACCATTAGATATCTAGTGAAACCATGCCGCTTAGCGGAACAGGTTTCCCCTCACTAGTATCTTAAAACATTTACAAAACCATATATTATGCTCTTGCATCCACAATGGTTAAAGCAGAATATTTCAAAACATTATGATGATATGCAAAACAAGTAAATCAATTCTGGATTAACTACCATCATTCATTTTGTATATCCGTCCCAATTATAGTTTCTAGGATTATTATTAACCTTTTAAATGTTTATGGACTATCTGTCCAATATCATAGTTTTCATGGAATCACTAAGAACCTATTGGTAACTCCAATATCTTTTCTCATATCCTGTTTTTATGGGCTAACTAGGAACCTATTGACTGATTGTCAATATCTTAATCCAGATATAGTTTTAATGGGCTAACTACAAACCTATTGGCCTCTACTTGTATCAAATCAATGTTTTCATAGGCTAACTATGAACCTATTGGCCTTGGCAGTATCATTAGTATATACAGTTTTCATGGGCTTACTGTAAACCTGTTGGCCCATGCCAATATCTTTAGTTTTAAGGTTTAACATTCCTTTTAATTTGTGTTTACTACTAGGTCAGCCTATCTGGTTATTCTTCCCTTCCTCAACATATATTTATGGGTTTATAATAATGTGAATAAATACAAGAAGAGGCAATACTCTAAAATCTTTATTTATGCCGTAGTATTTCCTTTTAAAATGTGAACAGGTTATTTGTTTAGAAACTTTAAAACATCACTTTCGAAACCACTGGATGACTTCCTTTAAAAGCGTAGAAAACCTATTTTAAAAACTCAAGTATATACCTTTTGAAACTAATGATAACTTTCGATGGAATCAAGAAAACATTCTTTAAACCATAACTTTAAAACAAATAAAAGTACCTTTTCTATAGCATTGGGTTTACTCTTTAAAACATTCTTTGGGTCAAATTGGTTATATACGAAAGTATCTCTTTTAGAACCAATTGTAAAATTGTTTCGGAGAAAAGTTGATGGTGTCGGAACCATCTAGTCGAAAGAAACAACCTTTAAATTTAAATTTTTTAAAGGATAGTGTCGAAACCCACTTTCAACACCATTGCCTTCGATACCCTTAACCCCTTTTGAAAGCTTTAAGGAAGTGGCTTAACTCTGGTTAAAACAGAGATAACCTTTCGACGGCGTAGATGGCTTCAATGTAGTGAAAAGGTAAATAAGCGGCTTAGTCTCGACTTTGTCGAAACCAATCCTTTCGGAAGCCCATATTTAAGGAAAAAAATACCCCTTTCGAAGGTTATTTATGAAGTCCCTTTTAAAAGCATGGCTTTCGACTATATTGGAAGCTTTAAGTAAACAAGGCAGGAATTTAGCTTTAGAGAACAAACTAAAAGTTTCGATTTTATAGGGTATCGACTCAGTCGAAATCCTTTCCAAAAACTAGGCAGGCACTTATCTTTTTAAAAGTGAACCTTGGTTTCGACTTTGACGAAAGCATAGCTTTCGACACCCTACCTTCCGCTGCTTACCAACTCACTTCGTACCAATTCTATTAATACCATATGCCACAGTTTCAACTATGTGGGTCTCAACAGAGATAGTTTCGACTAAGATGACGCAGAGGTAAAGGAGTCGAAAGGTGCCTCCAAAATAGGCAGTACCACATTTTTCTAAAATGTTGATTTATAACTAAACATGGCAATTGCTTTATAACCAACCTACTAGTTGTAACTCCTTGATTGGCTACTTTAAAACTTTTCAAATACTTTACCATTAAAAACTGCCGCATTTATTAGATCTAAATCATAGCATCATAATGTTAAACCCCTCCATATGACAAAACCAATATTTGCAGAAAAGTCTCCCTTTAAAATAATTCATTTCCTTAATAAATCATCTGGGGAAAATCCCCAAAAATCACAGAAAATCTCTTTCATCATATAATTTAACTACCAAAATTTCGGACCCAATTTTTTCCTGAAATCGAAATAAATTTTAAACCCAATTATATCATATTTTCCTTTAGAAATTTATAATAAATTTTCTATAGCTCAGAAAGTTTTGAAAAACAAAAACCATCTTCAAAAACATGTATTGTTTATCATAAATTTTTTCCATGGCATTCGATAATCATAAACCCATTGGTTTTCCCTTAAAACCAAGCGAATCTATATGTGTATGAATTAAAATAATTTAATCGTAACATAATTTAAGCATACCATCATCCATATCATTATAAAAATGAATTTAAACATAAATCCGAAACATATAACCATATAATAAAATAGAGAAAGTACAAAATTATTATTCACCTTAGATTTTGATATGGAATTTGAGATTTGTTATTGCTTAATCCTCCCTATCTTTGATCCTTAGTTTAAGATTGTAATCCTCCTCTTTTCCTTCTTGTTAATGGCTGGCCCTTAGGGTTTTTTTGCATTTTTTTTATTTGAGAAAAATGAATGTGGATGGACGATAGTGAGAATTGTATAGCAGTGTAAAATAAATAGGCTATTTTATTAGTATGTCCATGTGTGAACTAACTATCCTTTAAACCAATTAAAGCCCATTTATTTAATTACTAAGCATGACCCTTTACATAATTTATTCAAATCTCAATCCTCTTATCATCATTATTCTATTTAATTTTTCAAACTAAATTTCCCTGAATAATTTTTTCAAAAATTAGGGATGTTACATTGTTACTCTTTAGGCCTTGCATATTGTGGTTGTTTGTCATGCTGCTTTTTGGGCTCGAACGTCTTAGTCCGTTATTTAATATGTCGCTTCTTGGGCTTGGATATCTTAGTTCGTTATTTTATATTCCACTTCATGGGCTTGGATGTCTTAATCCGTTGTTATCTGGTGCGCTTATTAGATTATCCCTAAGCAGGACTCAAAGGACTTACCCAATCTCCCTCCAGGAGGCACCATGACCTGGCCATAGTATGGTGCGATTAAGGACTTGTTCGGTTCCTTGGCCAGGCTATAGCATGGCGGGACCAAGGGCTTACTCCGTCCTCCGTCCAGGAGGTGCCTTGACCTGGCCATAACGTGGCGCGATCAAGGGCTTGTTCGATGCCCTGACTAGGCCATAGCGTGGCAGGACTAAGGGCTTACTCCATCTTCCCTTTAGGAGTGCCTTGACCTGGACATAGTGTGGCATGGTCAAGGGCTTGTCGATATTTTACCTAGGCTATAACATGACATGGATAAAGGCTTACTCTTACCTTCCTCTAGGAGGCGCTTTGACCTGACCAACTAGGTGTGGGCAAAGGCTTTGACCATTTAAGGTAATGTCCGAGTGCAAGGAGAATTTTACTCCCAACCGTATAGATTTTTCTTAGTAAAGTAGTTATTTATTGACTTCATCTAGGATCTCTTTACAAACTCATTAATTTTTCCTTGTTTGAAAATTTTGATTATCACTACTTAGAGTGCTCTACATTGATTTGTTGCACGACCATTCATAATATGATAGTGACAATACGATCCTCTCATATTCCTTTCATATTTAGGTTTTTTCTTTTGTGATGGCCAATAGTTGAACTCTTCCTTGGTTAGTAGATAAACAGTTTTGATTGATGTTGTCAAATTGCATTCTTTAGGAAGTCTCGACTTGAAGCTTGTCTTTTGAGGGTGGTTTCTAGATCTTTTATTACTTGGTTCTAGAGTTTCGCCCTCAATGACTAGTTTTATTTTTAAAACCTTTTGAAGTTCCTGGGTTGGTAGTGTCCCCCTTGTTGCCTGATGCCATTTGTATGCAAAGGCATTGTAATTTGCCATCATTCCCTCTTCAAAGATTGTGCCTTCGGTGTAATGTTGAATTGTTTTCCTCATTTGATCAAACAAGTTATCAATTTCATTTTTCTTTCTTTTAAGGCAAAGATAGGGGTGGAGCCAATATGAAAAGGATTTAAACTCTATTTATTTGGATCGTAGGATTCAACTTTCTTTTTCCTCATGACCCTTAAGGCCTCCATTCTTAACAATTATTCTTCATGTAGATTTGAATCATTAACTTTTCCAGGAAGAATCTAATTGAATGTGGCTCCGAGGATCCTTGCTCGGATCTGTTGACTTCACTAATCACGATGAAGTAAAATCTCAAGTGGGTAAGCTTGGAATAGGATTGGATCAGAGGAAAGTGGAGTAGGAAGTTCAACAAAGCGGAGGTTCGACCCGCCTTCTAGCGCCAAAATGTTAACAAAAAAACTTGTCAACACCCAAAAGTTAAATTCAAATTGTAGATGACTCTTTTTAGACCCTCGTTCAAAAAGGTTGAAGTAGTTGATATATCTCACTAAGTTTAAGATATCCGTTATCCATTTTATTTTCTCTAGTTTTCCTTTTAAATAGGTTACAGGAGTTGGAACTTCTTCCTATCTAACCTTCTAGCTAAGACGAAACACCAAAAATCCTTCTTATATTGCCTTTCGAATGAGTTAGTATGCTTTGGTTCTCTGTCAAACCCCCTATCGAATCAGCTAAGGAGACCTTAAGGTTGCTTTAATAAGTTAAGGATGTGGGTTGGATAGATTGATTTCGAATTCTTAGAAAGCTAACCTTTCGACAACTTGAGTGTAAGTGCTAAGGATCTAAGGATATTGGTTAAGCTAAGGGTTTCGACTCACTCTAATGGTGACCCTTCGATCAAGTTGAGACAAGAAAATCATAACCGAATTTAACAGAGATATCAAATCAACTAAATATCTGAAAATTCCATAATCTTACTTTCATTATACTCAAATGGTACAAACCGATCAAATTACCAATTCAGGGTTTACAACTTTAAGAAGATACAAGATTAGAGTTAAATAATTCAGATCCTCTAAACTAGACCCCTATGGTCTTATTTATAGATGCGAGTTGACACCTTTTCGACTCAATGCTTTTAACCTGGTCGAAAGGTAGCCTTATAGACCTTTTATCACCTTTAACACTTGCACATCCTTCTACATTGTATTTGAATGGATTTGAATGCTTTCATCTTCGTCGAAAGGGGAAGGTGCACCTTTTCACCTCGTATTACTTTGTTGTTGCAAGTGATAAGGGGCATAAGCTTTCAATTTTGTTAACAGGTACATCTTTGGGGTTTCGAAGGTATTGGAATACTGTAGGTTTCAATGCGGAAGGTAACTTCCAAAAACATACTTGTAGCTTGATGCAGAACCCCTCTTAGTTGCGAAAGGCTTTGACTAATTTGAAAGGCTTAGTTATGCTTTCGAAGGGGTCGTTCCAACGAAGCATTTTAATGAGTAATTTGAATGAAGGCGAAACCTTCGGTTTCTAAAGGTTTAGCACACATGTGGGTGTCTGTTATTTAATGCTTTTGAAAGGTATTCCTCAACTTATTTGAAACGCCTTCATGCAAGTGAAAGCATCTCTTTCGAAAGGAAGCAATTGCAGTGCAAGGGTGCTTTCGACCCATTCGAAAGCTTGTAACACATCTGACCGTTGGCTGTATCATCCCTTCGACTCCTTCAAAAGGCTTTGTCGATGCCATTATCTCTTGTACATCCTTCTTTTCTATTCATCTTTGTTTCGACAAGTTTGAAGTGAGAAATGGTGGTAACATAAACCATGGCCCTTGCAAAACCCATGTTTTCCTAAGCTTTGCATCGAGCTAGACCTGAGGCCAACACGAAACCTACCCAAGTGTTAACAATCTAGCCTTAACTTCGAGTCACGCCCTATGTTTTTTTATTGTACTTCGAGTATCCTTGGATTTTCATAGTTTTATAAGGCCTTGGCACTTCCATTCATTCCAAATGCATGAATACCTTTTATCAACTAGCATTCGATCAAAAGCTATTGTTACTAAATCCGATGTAATGATTCTCTTTAAAGGAATGGTTATGTCGAATGAATTATGGCATTTGAAAAATTCCATTGCATAGCATTCCCTCTCACTACGCTTCCTGTATTCCTACAAAAGAACGCTCCACATCGCTCTGGACAGTGATTCTGTTATTGAATTTTTGACGATAATGGGTAAAATCCAACACATAGTTCCATCATGCAATAGGGGCTTGTTTTCCAGCACAAGCCGGCTATCTACACAGAATGGTCCACTCATCATGTGTGAGATACAAGACTCACACTATATAGATTGACACTTCAATTGCCTCAGTCGATGTTTATAATCCAACTGGTCAACACACAATCGAAATCCATTGGATTTCGAGCGCTGGTCACATGGGTCCATAAAATTGAATTTCAAAATAAAACATACACGACCGTTTTCAATATTAATTTTTCCTATCCAGAATGACATGCCATTCTCCCCACCTCAATGTTGGCACTGGGCCGCCAATGCCTCCTGAAGCCGGATCTACGACTGTTTAAGCTTCAACATCCACACCTACCTATCCTAGACGCTCGATCACTGTTAAATTACAAAGGATGATAGTGTCAGCAGATCCAATCTAGGACCAACCTCCTCTTTGAATGAATGAGTTGGCCTAAGAGTTCTAGATGATCCTCCAGAACAAATTACCGATGGTTCTAACCGCTAAGTCATTCGAGACTATATGCCAACAACATGGAATTCCCGAAGGTGATGTATAGCTTTAAACATAGAGCCAATGGGCACATAATCTTCCAATGGGCTATACAGTTTACAATAAGTACATGTGCCTAAGAGGCGCTGTACCGCACTTCAATCCATTTCTCCACATGTTCCCCTAGGAGTTCGGGCTCACTCCTACTCAAGTCCATCTCAACGGTTATGACTTGCTGAGCTCCTTATGCATCTTGTTCCTGAATTAATTTCAACGACCTCCAACCTTTAGGGAGCTCGCACGTCCTAAGCTTCAAACAACTGAGTGAGTCGCCCTTTTATATGATTATCGAAGCCTGGTGCTAGTATAAGGTCATTGAAGCACTCCATTACAAGCGCCCATACTTTAAGAATGAGTACTTCTTTGTCCGATGTCCATACGGCTTCAACCGACCCTGGCTATGTGAAAGTAAAACTTCTTTCTCTCTACTCTTCCTCATACTTGGATTCTCATCATCTGAGCATTTAACCTACTATCCACTTTCTTAATAGATATTCTCACTCGGTACATGAGCAAAGTGCACTCCAAGACTCTTAAAACTCACAAGGGAGTCAATATTTGATTCCTCACAACTACCTACCTGTTGAAAAATGAGAGTCTCCAGTAATTTAATCTACCACATCTTGAACACTTTAATGGTCCTACTGAAGTTCCACCAAATAGCTCCATGATGCCAACCAGGTACCCCCTATTAATAGCTCTAGCAAAAATATCCAAGGTGGCATTGGAGTCCCATCCAACAAGGCAAACATTGGTGATTCCGTTGATCGAGCAGTAGAAGTAGACATTGCCAATAAAGTGCAAGTGGAAGTGGAAAGAAAGAGCTGAAATGGGAATGATCCATAAGGGAGTAGAAGGGAGAGAGGAGGAAGGAGGAAAGAAAAAGAAAAAGAAAAAGAAAAAGAAGAAGGCGATGATGAAGGTGATGATGACAATGGCTTTAATCCAGAAGGGGATAAGTCATTTAGAGAGACATCTCCAAAGGGCATGGAAATTCCTATCATGCCATGTCTAAAGTGAATCATGATCAATATCTTCAACAATTTTCAAAATGAACAGAAACGCCTATGGTCGAGGTGACTTCTCCAACTGGTTACTCAGAAGACATATGTGGCCCATTGAGTAACTTCGACATTTCGATTGGCGATCTTCATAAAGAATACCCTTTAGGATTCAGCTTTCCATCCAAGGGTGTCCTAGACAAGGAAGGAAAGAATCCATATTTACTACCTTTTGAATACGGTCCATAGAATATTTAAAGGGGAGACCAGCACTTCACATACCTCTAGGATCACGAACACATAAAAAAGGTAAGGTTAAATATAAAAAATCGACTATTTAAGTATTACATTTACCAAGAATAAGAAAAGAAAGGAGCCCTACTTGGTTTTGTTAGTCTTTTTGTATGTTATTTTATTACATGCTCTTTGTTTTATTGGATTGGAGTTGGAAGGTATACATCAAAAATTCAATATAAAATTGGAATAAGAATGAACAAATTGTTTCAAATCAGTATATTCCATACATTCATTCACATTCCAATGTTTCAAAACTGATACGATCTTCTCCTTTGTTTCAGCTACGATGGGTAGTGATCAAATTGGCTATCTTCACCATGGTGTTTCTGAGCAAAGGAAGCTAACTCATGAGCCATATCCTCCTCATTCTAGTTCTCATAGGAAAGGAGAGACAAAAGAAGAGCGGTCTGAAGAAAGGAAAGATAACGTGATGCGAAAGCGACCGCCAAGTAGAGAGGGACAAAAATAAAAGGCAAACGTAGGGGAGAGAATCTTACGACCATGAAAAGAGATATAAAGATTTTCGTAA
The DNA here is from genome assembly GCA_030765085.1 of Allium cepa. NCBI lineage: Eukaryota > Viridiplantae > Streptophyta > Magnoliopsida > Asparagales > Amaryllidaceae > Allium > Allium cepa. Next base: position 506,955,235 of record CM060944.1, on the reverse strand, counting down.
CTACCATGGTTCCTCTTCCGACCTTCCCCCGCCTCGATCTCTACCACATCTCCGTTCGGAACAACAAACTATAGCATCACTTTCTCTTACTACCGCGGTTCCTTTAACCTTATAGTCCAAAGGGGTTTGTGTTTGCCCCACTCCTCCTCTAGCCCCATCAAGTTGGATGTAAGCCGCCTTCCCTAAACTTTGCTTGATCAAGGTCATGTTCGATCGTGGCCTAAAAGACATTCCTAGGGAAGAGGCACACCGCAAGGTCGGAGGGATCCAAGAGCTCATAGACTAGAGGTATAAGTGGTAGAAACTTTTCTTCGCCCTTTCCAACTTCAACCGAATTCATCAAACCGATATCCAATCATTTGAGTTATAAAAGAAAAGCTACGAAAGGATCATTAAGGATTATAAAAAGGACACGGCCAAGGCTGAAGAAGAAAGAGATGCGGCTCGGGCATTGGAGAAGAAGGCCAAAGATTTGGTCGAGGAGACAAAGAAGGCTCATATTTAGGCTGAGATTATGATGAAGAATCTTGCCACACCTTCCATGAAGATAATGTCGTTCTTAAATGCTACTCTCAAACAAGGACCTGACCCTCCTAGAGAAAGGCAAGGCTCTCAAGGAGAAGGAAGCCAAGATCTAGAAACTCCGTGCTGACAAGGAGAAACTTCATCCTGCCTTGCTTCTAGCAAAAATAGAGAAACTGGAGACCTAGTTCAACCATGCTGCTACCATGAATGAGCTAATTGAGCTGAAGGAGATGAGAGCCAAGGAAAAAGAATATTTTAACTCCACCCTTCAGTAGTTCTTTACGACGTCATTTAATATAAGAACTTGAAGTGGCTAGGAAGCACTTATGTCGTCACTCTTGTCGATGCCTATGAAGAGGTGTTACAACGTGCAGAAGTGGACGGTGAGGGTCTCACTGAAGATGAATTGAGAGCTAAGTCCTTAAATGCCGACAACAGTAAAAAATTTGAGGAGGGAATAACTATCCTTGCCATAGAAGATGCCACTTCTACTGAAGCTGACGCTAGAGCTTCTGATGGTCCAAGTGCATCAGGCCATGCAAAATCATCATCTCCTAAAATTCAAGAGCTCGCGGTGAAGATTTCAACATCTGATGTGGCCAGGTTCGAGGCTACCTAGATTATTCTAGCTTCTATAGTAGTTACCTCTGTTAAACCCTACACTGGCCCCTTTGTTGATCGACCGATGTAGTCCACACTCAAAGAGGGGAGATTACTAAATATCATGTCCAACGATCCAGTCCCAGTGAAGGTATTTATCTCGTCTCTCCAATGTTCGAGATCATTCGGTTCTCGCCAGAGAGTATTACTAAACTTTATTTCTTTGTTTGCGATCTCACAAACCACTCGTTACTCCCTCCTCCGCTATTGCTAGTCACAGGGCTTGGGTCCCGTTGCTATTGCTAATGATCATCCTCTGTTACCACTGGATTGGTCATTCTAAGCCTTCCCTCCAGCTCCATTCTTGGTTCTAATTCAGAGAAAATTGCAACTCTCAAGGGATTGGACGACACTTCTTAATCCCTGGGGGAAGACATTACTATTGCCAATGCTTTGAGCCTAACCAGTCCCATTCCAATGGCGGAGGATAAAGAATGATGTTTCCAAAGTGAGAACCAAGACCGAGGCTGGACTTAAAAAGCATGCTAATACCGAGTAACCAAAGCCTTTTTTGAGAATACTTTCTATTACCATCAAGCCTTAGAATCACAACATCATCGATGCTACTACAAAGACATCCGATCCCCATATTGACTAACCCACAGTTCCTGCCATCATCATCACTGAGGGTGACACCACTCATTTGGAAGGCAACATTCCCAAAGGTGAGAAGGGTCAACAGAGGCCTTGTGATCGTTCAATAGCAAGGGTGGCAAGAAGAAGAAGAAGAAACACAAGATGTAGGCTCTTCAGTTATATTTTGGTGATGACGAGATAGATTCTTTTTGTCTCCGTTTGGTCGTACCTTTTATTTTCCTTTTGAATGTAGGCCATGCTTTTGCGGGACCGGCCCCCGTATCCATTGTACATGAAGATTGAATGTAATGAATGATTTTTTTTTTTCTATTTCAGTCTCTGTCTCATTTACATTTCTGCACTTTATATTTTATTCCTGCCTATATATAATTGCCTACATATATAATATAACTACTTGTACCGCAGTTTATCCATATTATACATGTTTGTGTCCATGCATTGCTTTTACTTACTGCAACTCTGTACATATAAGTAAAATTCCTGCAATTGCTTTAATTATATTTCGTTATTCAGTTTATTATTTTCAAAGTGTTTCCATTCGGATGAACAAAATTCGTACTTAACCAACTCTGCGGTTATTCCTGTTATTCTGGGTCGAATTTCCTTCGACTAATAGCTAGTTATAAATAAACGGAGTAATGTGCCTTTTCCTTTCTTTGGAAAACAACGGTTTGGATGTTTATATCCCGACGCTTTGCTTTCAACAATGTCTAGACGAGATCGACATGAGTGGGACCATTCCTTTTGGTTAATTTTACCACATACTAAGTCCTTTTTTGGGACTTGGTATTCAAAATAACAGAATGCGGACGTCATTCCTTGACTTGGCCTACCTTCGAGCATCGGTCGAAGGTTAATAACGTAGGGTAAATTATCTTACTGCCCCTAGTCCGATATACTCTCCCTGTCCTATCCTGAATCAGAGGAGTTGGGCAGTACCTATTATCGATTTTCAGTTTTCGACTTCACCTATTTTCGGGTGCGGGTCAAAAGCATTCGACGACTATCCTCGTTAATCCTTGGCCGGACATGTCTTGCTGATCCACAAGCGTGGTTTCGAACGTCCTATGAAGGCATGCTTACATTTGTGTGTTGTTGCATTTTTGTGTAGGGCTTCATTTCGAACAAAATGTTTGGGCATGCTTTTGCTTTTTCTTTTTCCGTACAAACACGTCCTGTGAAGCCATCGTTGCATTTAAAAACGAGAGATGTTATAGTAATGAATGTTAAAAAAAGGTGAAAGAGAGGAAAATGCGTGGAAATCAAGGGGTCCCAATCCCTTATCCTTAATCCGTGACGTATGACTAGGGGTGAGCAAATGGTTAGTTCGGTTTGAAACCAATCAAAAATGTTGAAATCAAAATGGCCATTTAAGAAACCAATATTTTTTTTTAAACCGAAACCAACCAAACACATAATATTTGGTTTGGTTTTGTTGGTTATCTTAAAATGAATTAGATCTTCTGGTTGTTGATGTAATATAAGATTAAAAAGATTAATTGAATTCATATGATGTAAACATTTTGAAAAACAAACTAATCTTATAAATATATTAATATGAATTGAAAAGAAATAATATTCTTATAAAAAAATTGTAAATAATGACGTTACCAGTAGTAATTTTGCTATTTTTAGATAACTTAATTTTTAAATCAGGTAAATAGGCATAAAGAAGAAGTTGAAAAAAAAATTAGTCTCAAGGACAACAAGTTTATTTTTTAGTCTGAAGGATGTTTTTTAGTATAAACTGAAAATGATAGTTACAACTATCATTCTGTGATTTACACTAAAAAGTGTTCTTCAGCCTAAAAAACAAATTTTTGTCCCTAAAACTAAATTTTTCTCTAACTTTTTTCTCGAGCCAAAAAACCCCTTTTTAAATTTGGTTTAATTGGTTGGTTCGGTTTTCAGATGATGAAAACCAAACCCAACCAATAAACAAAAATAATAATAATATAAAAACAGAAAGCAAATCAACCAATTAACTAACAAAATCAAATTAAATCGGTCAAACTTAATTGGACTAGTTGGTTTATTTGGTTTTAAGCGGTACTGAACCCCGCCCAGGACAAATCCGTTTTGCGGTATAGTGGAATTTTCCTTTTCTAATTTATCCTACGATGAACTTTGCGCTCTTTTTTGAAAATATGATCACATATTTGTATCAGTTCTTGTATTCTTTTTGCTCCCGTTATATTCTTTTCCAAATCAATGCCTTTATTCGCTCCTCTACTGAAATCTTGCACCACCCTTAAATCTCTCCTACAAATCCATGCGCACATCCTCGCATCTGGTCGTGCCAGAAGCCCTCTTCTATCCACAAACCTAATCGAATCCTATTCAAATTTAAACAAAATCGCGTACGCAAGATCCATTTTTGATACTTTCGACAGCCCAGATGCATTCATGTTGGGCGTCATGCTCAAAAACTACGTCTGGTATCATCATTTCCAAGAAGCTATTTTTCTGTACAATCAAAATCCAAGTTCGAGTAGTTTCGTAATCACTCCTGTTCTGCAAGCGTGTTCTAGTACCCACAACATCGCTATGGGAAGGAAGATACACAGCAGGTCGGTCAAAGTCGGGTTCGGGTCTGATTCCATGGTTCAAACAGCACTGCTTCAAATGTACGGACAGTTCTTAAATTTGGACGGTGCAAGTAAAATGTTTGATGAAATGCTTGTCAGAGATGTGGTTGTTTTCAGCTTGATGATTTCAAGTTGCGTCTTATGTGGCAAATCATATGAAGGACTTCGTATGTTTTCTTCAATTAATTTTGAAAAAATGAAATTTGATTCTGTTTTGATTATATCAGTATTGGAAGCTTGTGCAGATTTGGGGTTACTGAAAGAGGCAAAGTCCATTCATGGGCACTTGTTGAGAATATGGAAAGAACCCGATGAGAAAATTAGTCAATCGCTCGTTAAAACTTACCTACATTGTCAGGGTTATGAATACTCAGAGAAGCTTTTTGAAAACGTTTGGGAAAAGAGTTTAAATGTATGTAGTGCTATGATTGCATGTTACAATCTACACACTCATTATCCAGAAGCTTTAAATGTATTCATTCGAATGATGAAATACAATAATGCGGAGATTGATCTTGTTATCATGAAGAGCATTGTATATTCGTGCATGCAGTTAAATTTGGTAAAAGAAGGTAAATCCATTCATGGATTCTGCGTTCGAAGATTCCTAGACCCGAGTTTCGACTTTTTAGGTTCCAGTTTTATAAGTATGTATTCTAGTTTCCAAAAGATCGAAACCTGCTTCTATTTGTTTGAAGACACCAAAGAGAAAAGTATATTGTCATGGAATTCGATCATTGCTGCATCGACTCACAATGCACAACCAGAGAACTCGATAAAACTTTTCTTGCAGTTTCGAAATGAAGGGATGCTTCCGGATTCTTTCACTCTTTCGATTACTCTTACTGCTTGTGCTCACGCGTACAATGATCTTCTAGGAACACAAATACATTGCACAGTTACCAAAATGGGAGTTTTCCATAACACGTTTGTACATAATTCTCTAATAGACATGTATTGTAAATGCAAATGGATTCATTTGGCATTCAAAGTATTCGATCAAATAAACCTCAGAAGCATAGTTACATGGAATGCGATGATTGGCGGTGCCTTAGAGTGCAGTTCCCCAGAAAAGGCAATTGAAATTTTCGAACAAGCGTACAATCATGCCATCGACATGGATATAATCACGTACATGCACGCTATAAAGGCATGCACATGCTTAACTTCTTTAACTTTAGGAAGAATTATTCATAGTAAGTTAATAACATCGAGTTTGGACAATGATAGTTATATTGATGCATCTTTAACAAATATGTATGCAAAATGTAGCGATATAGAGACAGCTAGGTTAATATTTGATAATGCATTAGATAAAAATAACGTGGGGCTGTGGAACGTGATGATATCAGGATATGGGCATAATACGAAGGTTAAGGAAGCGATTTCGTTGTTCGAGGAAATTGTGAGGTTGGGAGTGAGGCCTAATGGAGGAACTTTTGTGGCGATATTATCTGCGTGTGGTCATGGAGGATTAGTGGATGAAGGGTTGAATTTCTTTGATTTGATGAAGGAAAAGTTTGGTTTGGAACAGGAGTTGGATCATTATGTTTGTGTAGTTGATATGTTGAGTAGAGATGGGCAAATTGGGAGAGCTTATGAGTTTATTATGGGGATGAAGATTGAACCTGATGCTTGTGTTTGGAGAGCTTTGCTTAGAAACTGCCAGATTCATCAAAAGAAGTGAACTTATCGCCCCTACATGCAATATATCTCTGCAGTTTATACGTGAAGATATGATATTGCAGATGGATATTCTGCATATTGGCAAGAACTACATGGCAGAGGTATGTTTTAACATTTCTTTCATTGTGATTCAAGAAAAATAACAATGATATACGTGGATGATTACAATCTTTTATTACAAGAAATGAAGCAGCATTAATCTGAAAAATGTACTGATTTCTAAGCAAGATTTCATATACATTGGAATCTTACCTTCAGTAAATGCCCTGCAGAACAATAACCCTGAATATAGATGATAAACATCTGCATATATATAGTTAATATATAGGGGTTGTCGTTGTTTATAATTTGTTGTCTTGACAATTCTTGCACGTAGTTAATGATGTTTCGTGTGGATGGTCTTTCAGTGTATCTTCAGGGATCATCAACCATGCACTATTAGCAAACTTCTGAGGAATATGTCAGAAAAATACACTCATAATAGATTTGAAGTAATATTTTTGCACACATAAGTATCCATTTACACTATAGGCGTATTATTTTAGATTCAGCAGCAACAACGCGAGCGTGGAAGTTCGCCTGTAGATCTAATTTTAGCTGCCTTTTCATAAGCTTTTGTTTCATTGTTTCTTCTTTTCTCGTCTGCAAGTGCTTTAGCATCGCCTGAAACCTTTTCAATTCTTGCTATCTCATTTTCGTATTTCTGCACTGCTTTTGCTCGCATCGATGCTGGTTCATTCTGCATTATCGATTCAAATCCTTATGTAACAGGTTGCATAATAAAATGTTATATCACTAAAGTACGTTTTTGTGTGAATGTACATATGTGTTTGTATCGAACCTGTTTTTTATCCAACCGCTTTCTAGCTCTTTCCTTCTTCTCATTTTCCCATTCAACAATCATCGACATCATTTTGTCGTACCTGAAAATTGTGGTTTATGGATGAACTCCAAGAAGAAGAACGTATAGTAACTGAAAAATATATCAAAATTATGTTAAGTACCTATTTTTTATCTTGATTAATTGCTCTCTCTCCCAAGTATCCGCAACATCTGCATTTGCTTCGCTTGGCTTGTAAATATCTGGACTTACATTTTCATAGGATGAAGTCGGAAACTTTGTGGTCATTGAATCTTCACTTTCAACTCTAATATGATTACTACCTGTGTCGTTTGTATACATATCATCAGTGAATGTTGGCGTCTTTTCGACATTGGAAGGGATGTTTGTTGCGCCCTCTGTGATTTTGCCATTAGCACTGGATTCTTCATGATCTATTTCCTCTTCTATTTCCGATTTTCCATGGAAAGTTTCAGCTGGGGTATATTCCATGTGTGTCTTATTGTTTCCTTGAAGAAGAAGAAAAAAAAAGTGCATTTGGTTTTCTATTAGTACTTCATTTTTAAATTCTGTAAACTTTTAAATACGTGTAATAATGTTTTCGATATTATTACATAATAATGTTATTATGCTTGGGAATACAGTAGTATGAGATATCTATATAGTTTAACTACGTAGTAAATTTAAGTCTAAAAAAAGGACCACCTTTTGTATTTTTCCTTTGTTCCTCTTCTATTTCTGATTTTCCATGGAAAGTTTCATCTGGTGTGTTGTCCGTGTATATCTTGTTGTTTGCTTAAGAAGAAGAAAAAAGTGTGCATTAGTCCTCTTATTGGTACCTTTTTCTTCTTTTTGGGTGATCTTATAAAAAAAATATGCATGGTAGTATTTAGATATTATTACTTAATAATGTTACTATTGTTGGAAATACAGTGGTTTGAAATATCTACATAGTTTAATTATGTAGTCGATCTAAGTTTCAAGAAAGAATCACCTTTTGTGTTTTTCTCTTCTTCCGTCTCCCGTCCGGTAAGCAATCTTTTGAAAGAACCTTTAAAACTGTTTAGTTTAATCCTGGTTTCTTGATTTCTTCTTCTGGTTTTGGGTTGAGATGTTTCAGAAAAATCTACAGATTTTCTCCTTTTCTGCGCGGGTTGTTTATGTGTTGGTTCTTCATGTGTTGATTCGTTTTGCTCTACTATGTTTACAGCATATGCTGCTGCTGCAACTACTGCTGCAAACTCTCCATCGCTAAACATACCTGCTTGCTCCATCTTTCTGCAGAGAAGTTTTGTGTTTTGCACAGTTTATTAAGCAGCGTGAAAGCTTGAAGACTAAGGTAAAGGTTGAAGAAAACTTGTGCTATATAATTAACTTGAACTCAAGATGCAAAAGGAACAGTCAAGGCAAGAAGCTATGCTAATATTTTTGTCTCTATTTTTACCCAAAGAAAAGAATAGAAGTTTTACTTGCTTCTCAGCCTTTGTGCATCCAACTTTGTCAAGGCAAGTAAGCTTTTAGTTGTTAATCATCTTGTTTGGGAAAATTTTTGGTCAACATGTTAGAGAAAATACACTATCCTCAAGCTATCAAATATTCAAAATACATCAATTTATCTGGACTAATAAATTTTTTGATCTAAATGTGCAGTTGTTTTGAAGAATCTTTGCTCAATTATTAACCAAAACATATGATCCAATTCAAAATTGAAGGATTTGAGTATTTTTTGAACTTTTAAAATCATGTTTTAGTTTATTGTGCAAACGTTATGTATGTTTTTAAATAATAAATCCAATTTTTTTAAACATAGTTGTGTGTGTATATGGCAAAGATCGGCTACACCTCATTTCTCCTTGATTTTTACCATAAGTTCCGAACTTGTGGTGGAAACCAGGGGATTAGAGATGTAGTCCAATCGAGGTGTAATTTATCCTTGTACACACACACACACACATATATATATATATATATATATATATATAATGGTCTAGGTCTTTTGTGTCATCATTTGTGTTTATTTTTGTGTTCAAATAGCTAATCCCATATACATATATATGCGTGTGCGTGTGTGTGTGTATATATATGTATATATGTATGCATATATATATAGCAAAGATCGGCTACATCTATATGCCTCTTGATTTCAAGCGCAGATTTCGATTTAAATAATATACTTTCTCCATCTTTTATCTCATTATATTATTTAAATTGGAATGTGCGGTTGAAATTAGAGGGGAATAACGGTGTAGCGGAATGAAGGGTGCCGATGTATATATGTGTGTGTGTGAGAGAACATAAAATTAAACACAAATGATGACACAAAAGACCTACACTATTGGATTTTTTGTCTTTATGAGAAATATGGAATTCAGGGGTCAATCCAATGGTGGAGATTTTTTATGTCATCAATTCTGTTTTAAAAGATTTTTCTATATATACACTTCATAAGGCTAATATTATATTTCTTTTATTTGCAGTGATTCTAAGCAATTGTCTTTTTGATTATTTAGATTCATCCTTTGTTTTCTCAAAAGTTTTACACGTGCCCATGTATCAGTTACAGAAAACAATGCGCTGCACAATTCTATCTGATCTGATCGACGTGTGGTGTTTAACTTTAAATTCAGTTGAAGAAGTAAACTGTCTCTTTTTCTGCACATTTACCGCCAAATAAACAAACCTCTCTCACACAGTAAATTTTCCCAGCTCCTAACCGCAAAAAACCATTTTCCTTCAAAATCATATAAATACCTGTCATTCAAAAATAAATTATTTTCCCACCGCCTTCATTAACCTTTACCCTCCATTAATGGCTACCGCCAAAACCTTAACTTTATTCCTCCTTTCATTGTCTTTTTTCTTCAACTTCTCACATCAAGCAACCACAATCTCAGTATCATCTAAAATCCTAACCAAATCCAGCCACACAATCAAAATCGAATGGTCAAACATCCTCGATCCATCCCCTCTTGATTGGCTTGGAATCTACTCACCTCCTTCTTCTTCGGATGATGAATTCATCGGTTACATTTTCCTTAACACTTCAATCGGGTACCAATCCGGATCTGGATCCATATGGTTACCGTTAACGAATATTAGGTCCAATTACCAGTTTCGGATCTTTAGGTGGACTGAGGATGAGATTGATCCTAGAAGACAGGACCGGGATCAGAACCCATTGCCACAGACCAAACATAAACTTGCTGATTCCGTGAAAGTCGGGTTTGGCGAAGAAAGATTGGGTCCTGATCAGGTTTATTTTGATGTTACTTTTTGACACTTATTAGTTATTACTAAGGCAGGTTTTATGACTGTTCCGTATTTCAGTAGAGATTAAAACACAATTAAACCAAACTTCAGTTCAATAAAATAACTACTAACTTTAAATTTTACCAAAAAAAAAAAAAAAAATTTGAGTTTCAAACACAGGATTATTCAAAATCCTAAATTTTAACCGAGAATGCGTGCAAAATCACAAAATGTACAAATGATGGTAACTAAAAAAATTGAAGACGAAGTAATCAATAAATATATTTTAGTGTTATAAATATTTATAATTTAATCAGTATTGTTTGTTTATATCTTTTCTTTTATTAAAGATAAATTATACAGTTTGTTTCACTACATTAAACAGATATATGTGTAATCATATGGAAAAATAAATAATGAAATCCAAAATTGAAAACGAAATCAAAATCCTTGAATTTACTAATTAATGCTAGAAATGAATGAGTTTTACTGGGGAATGTGAAGACATTAATTGCCTTGGAAGTTGAATAGTCCCACATTTAGAATATAATAAAATATTTGTGTTTATATACTAAGATGTGGACATTTTTATGTCAATTTATATAGACAAAAAGAGACACAAGCGTCCGCACCAGCGGCGTGGGCGAATGAGGTTTTTAGGCATATTAGAGGCACTTAGCACTTTGCACTTGATAGTTGGCTTGGCGTGGCTGTTCAGACCAAACAGTTTTTTATTTCTGTCTGTTTAAATTCAAACGGTCGTACCGCCTGTAAAGGGTCGCAAACTTTCCAACAGTCACCACCGTTCAAACGGATCCCTCCCCCTCGTATAGGCACCTCCCGTGTCTATATATAGGTAAAACGAAAATAAAAAATAAATCGAATAATTTTCTGTATTTCTTTCTCCTCCAAACTCTGTTCTTAAAATTCTCTCTTGAGTTCGTAGTTGCTCTGCAATTGGCAGCGCAACATTGCAGAGATCGGTTGGTTTCATCTTGCGAAACAGTTGCTCGTCGACCCTTCAACGCCATCAAGGAAGCAATTCTGTTTCAAAGAAACAGTTTCACTTGACTCGGACAAAATTCAACGGTAATCTATTTACCAGTATTATATTTGCAATAGATTTATCAACATAATTGCAACAGTTTCGCAACGTTTTTGTAACATTACCATACCACTCTCTGAATACGGTTTAGTCACACTTTTTTGACGTTACTAAAATAAAAATTTCGTAATACCTCTATGGCGTTACGACTAATAATTTTGAAACAGAACCGTGTATTTTGTTTTTCACTGATTGGAGTCACTGTTCAGATAATGACTCAAGGCAGTAATACATCGGCAGTCAAACCAGCCGTGGCCACCACTGAGTACAGAACGATGGTTCCAACAAGCACCGCCGCTTTTTCACATGGTGAGGGGCCAAAAAAATTTGCTAGAGTGGATTTCAAATGCTGGCAACAGAAAATGCTGTTTTACTTGATTACTCTTAACCTTACGCAATTTCTCACCGAGGATGCTCTAGAAGTGGACGAACTAGAGACTGATGCAACCAAAGTTGAAGCACTCAACATATGAAACAGTTTGGACTTCATATGCAAAAATTACATATTAAATGGACCAGATAACAGTCTGTATAATGTGTACTGCACAATGAAGACTTCGAAACAATTTTTGGCTTTCCTGGATAAAATGTACAAAACGGAGGACGCTGGAATGAAGAAGATCATTGTTGGAAAGTTCCTCGATTTCAAAATGATAGATGCCGAAACCGTTATCAGTCAAATCCAGGAGTTGCAGGTAATAATACATGAAATTCATAATGAAAGGATGTCCTTGAACGAATCATTTCAAGTGACTGCTGCCATCGAAAAGCTACCGCCGTCATGAAAAGATTTCAAGAATTATCTAAAATATAAGCGCAAAAAAAATGACTGTGGGAGATCTTGTAATTCGAGTTAGAATCGAAGAGGATAACATGAAATCAGAAAACAAAACCACCAATGCAATAGTGACAATCAAATGTAGTTGAGACCGAGAAAAACAACAAGCGAAAACGGAAATACAATCCAAACACAAAGAAACCAAAGAAGTTCAAAGAAAACCGTCACAACTGTGGGAAGAAAGGACACAAGGTCAGCGATTGCCGAGGTCCAAAGAAAAAGAAAGAACAAGCAAATATCATTGAATGCGAGAAACTCTCTGATGACATTTTTGAAATAAACTTGTCCTTAATTGGCAACTCCATAGACTGGTTTGTGGACACTGGTGCCACAAAACATATTTGCGCCAATAAGTGGATGTTCTCCAACTATAAAATTGTGACACAAGAAGAACAACTGTTTATGGGAAATTCCTCCACTTCAAATGTAGAAGGAAAAGACAGAATTGTGCTAAAGATGACTTCTGAAAAAGAACATATGCTGAATGAAGTTTTGCACGTCCAGGACATTCGAAAGAATTTGGTTTCTGGTTCACTACTCAGCAAAAATGACTTTAAGTTAGTCTTTGTATGTTTTATCAAAGAACAGATTTTATGTTGGGAAAAGATATGTGAGTGGTGGCTTGTTTAAAATGAATGTAACGACCGTTGTACCAAAGGATTGTGATAATAAAGTTAATTCTTCTGCTTATATCGCTAAATCCTCTAATATATGACATGCCAGATTAAACAATGTTAATTTTGATACATTACGAAAAATGGTTAACTTAGACTTTATACCTAAGTTTTCAATAGATCCAAGTTATAAATGTGAAACTTTGTCTTGAAGCAAAATTGACTAGAACCTCATTTTATCATATTGAAAGAGAAACTGAATCTCTAGACTTAATACATACAGATGTATGTGACTTAAAAATGTGTCAAACTAAAGGAGGAAAAATGCACTTCATCACTATCATTGATGATTGTACAAGGTACTCTTGTGTGTATCTTCTTAGAAACAGGACGAGAAATTCGATATGTTTAAGTAGTATAAAGCAGAAGTTGAAAATTAACTCAACAAGAAAATAAAAGCTTTAAGAACTGATAGAGGAGGAGAATATGAATTTTCCTTTGAGAAATTCTGCGTTGAGCATGGTATTATACACCATACTACAGTCCTGTATTCACCTAATCCAACGGTATAGCCGAACGGAAAAATATTGCTCTTAAAGAAATAATGAATGCCTTATTAATTAGTTCTGGCTTGCCAGATAACTTCTGAGGAGAAGCTATTCTTTCTGCAAATTATATTTTAAATAAAATAGCATGAAAGAAAACATCTAAATCTCCCCATGAATTTTGAAAAAATAGATCACCATTGTTTGCGCAAAAAATGGGCAAACACCTCAAGGTCGTACGATTTAGTTAATTATATGCTGTTCTTAACGATTTGGGTGATTTATGCAAATATGTAAAAAGCAGGGACTAAACTGTAAAAGACATACAGATTTATAGTGGTTCGTGCAGAACGTGTCTACGTCCACTTTATATGTTATTCTCTTTTCCCTTTGGATTACAAGTACAAAGCTTTGATTACAAGTAATTGAAAGTTGTTTGAAAATTCCTTCCGTGCTTGAGCTCTCAAACTTGTCTGCCATTGTTGTACCCCTGCCCCTCTATTTATAGAGTGAGGCTGGAGGCAGGGGTCCTGGATGTATATAGCTGCTGGTGGGCCTGGGCTGAAGCAATCTGGACTGGCAACTTTGGTTCGGTAAGGGCTTGGTTCGGTAGTTCATGGAAGTGGAGTTGGTCCGGTGGGACGTTGGTTCGGTGAAGGTGTATCCGGTGGTGAGTGGATGGAGCTTGGTTCGGCTATGCAGGGAGTGGTGTTGGACCGGTGGTAGGAGTATGGTTCGGCATGGAAGGGGGGAGGTGGTTCGGTGGGACGTTGGTTCGGTAGTGGAGTTGGGAATGCCGAATGGACTTCGGCATTGGGAATGCCGGATGAATCTCGGCATTGGGAATGCCGGACGAGCCATGGTATTTCGAATGCCGAATGAGATTTCGTTTCATACTGCCGAATGAGCTTGAGTGTTGGAGTGCCGAATGAACTCTCGCATTGTTTCACCGAATGAACTTTTATATTTGAACCTTGAGTGAAATCCTTGATTTATATACGCTTGCTGGCTGTTTCTTTTTGGTTCGGTCGTGGTGGAAACGCTCCCAACACTGATATTCCAGTTTTGACCAAAAATGGGATAACACTTTGCCCCCCAAAACATGCCTTGCGGTAGGAAGGCGTGTTTTGTAATGCCATGAGCTGGATGTTTATATCCTGTTGATGTCCTTGCGGTAGTAAGACGTGTTTTGTAATGCCATGAGCTGGATGTTCATATCCTGTTGACAACCTGTAAAGAGCTTGATATTTTATATGGCCTCAAATGACGACCGTTCGAGATCGAGCTATTTGGGATGAAGCGCGGTCGTTCATGGTCAAGCGCCTAACTTCAAATGACGACCGTTCGCGATCGAGTCATTTGAGGTGAAGTGCGACCGTTCGCGGTCAAGCGTCTAAATCCATGCGACGATCGTTCGAGACCGAGTCATTTGCGGTGGAATGTGATCGTTCACGGTCAAGCGCTTTACTTCGAATGACGACCGTTCGGGATCGAGCCATTCGAGGTAAAGTACGACCGAGCCCGGTCAGAGGGCGGACCTCAAATGGCGACCGTTCGCGATCAAGCCACTTGGGGTGAAATGTGACCGTTCACGGCCGGTGCCGTTCGCGGCAAAAGATGAAATGGGACCGTTCGCGGTCAAGCGCCTTACTTCGGATGACGATCGTTCGAGATCGAGCCATTCGTGGTAAGGTGCGACTGTTGGCGGTCAGGGGGTGGACCTCAAATGACGACCTTTCGCGATCGAGCCATTTGTGGCGAGATGAGTTGTGCCGTTCGAGGCGAGTTTGTGACTGTTCGAGGTCAGGTGCCGTTCGAGGCGAATTGTGACCGTTCGAGGTCGGGTGCCGTTCGAGGCGAGTTGTGATCGTTCGCGATCGGGTGCCGTTCGAGGCGAATTGTGACTGTTCGAAGTCGGGTGCCGTTCGAGGCGAATTGTGACTGTTCGAAGTCGTGTGCCGTTCGAGGCGAATTGTGACCGTTCGCGATCGGGTGCCGTTCGAGGCGAATTAGTGTGCCCGGGGGACTTAATAATATCAGTGCCGGAGTTATTGTTTGGGGGAGTTTCCGAATCAAAGACTTCGGCAGTTCGCTGCCATGCAAGAGGTGCTCGTGGACCGTTCGCGATCCACGGGCATACAAGTAATTTTTCCATAGAATGGTAAATGTTAAAGCAATAATCATATGAACCTTACGGAAGAAATGTCCAAGCAGGAAGAATTTAAATGTTCAAATCAAAATCAAAGCAAAAAACAGAATGAAGATGTCAAAGCGTAAACTCTTACTATAACGCGGCTGGTAGTCATTTAGAGCATGCCTATGGATCGTGCACGATCGCTCACATGTGTAAATGATTTAACCGTGTTAGCGAGAGGTTTACAACTTGTTCATCGTTATTTTAATCAAGCAATCAATGGATAATCAAACGGTGCCCCGATCCAGGGTCACCTCTAGCCGATGTAGACGGTGGTCGCTCTGGCTCCACAGCTGGAGTTCGCCTCCTCACATACTGAAGGAGCATACTGTTCCTGATATGCCCTTCCACCTCGTCCTTCAAATGCCTACAATCATTAGTGTTATGACCGTTTAATTCATGGAATACACAAAACTTATCTGATTTTCTTTCGTCAGAGGTTGGATCCCTTCGCATTGGTCTACGATACGGAACCTGCCCTTTGGTATCCTGATAAATTCGTTCCAGACTCTCATTCAGCTCAGTGTGAGTGATGAATCGCGGCTCCCTCCTTTGCCGCTTTGACCTGTCCCCGTCATTCTCAGTCTTTCTTTTTCCTTTGCTAGTCTCCGCACCCTTTTCAGGTGAGTTTCCGCTCTTGATTGCGTAAACGTCATCTTCTTCCTCTCTTTCTGCACTAGCATCTTCCAAACGCATAAACTTTTCAGTCTCATGATAGAACTCTCCCAGATTCATAGGCGGGTCCTTGGTTAATGAATTCTTGAACTCTGTACTATCAGCTATTCCAGATACAGCCGTCATCATGACCATAGATGGATCTGGTCGATCCACTGATGCTGCCGCCGCATTAAATCGCGTTAGAAAGCTCCTCAAAGTCTCTCCAGTTTTCTGCTTCAAGGTTGCCAAAGTCATCACATTCTTGGGTCTCGCAATATGAACCCTGAATTGCCTCATGAATCACTCAGTTTAATCTGCCCACGTTCCTATGGAGCCGCTCTCCAGTTGCCTAAACCATAACGCTGCAATGTCCGTCAAATACAGTGGAAAGCACCGGGCCATGATCTCCTGTGATGCCCCCAGCACTTCCATGTGCCTCATATACTTAGTAAGATGGACCGCATGGTCTGTCCTCCCATCGTACATCTCTACTGATGGTAGCTTGAATTCTGGTGGGTTCCTAGCCATCCTAATCGCAGAAGAAAAAGGACTCCTGTTTACATCTTCCAAGTCTCTGTTTACTAAACCGTCTCTCATAGCTCTTCTAACCATCTCTGCTAATCTGTCATTGTCTCCAAGCTATAGTTCTCGTTCACTGCCTTCGACCTGCCCCCCGAGTCCGCGGGAGTTTTCATGTGTATGCCTCGCTGGCTGAACGTTCATTCCTCTATTGCTATCAGGTGGCTCGGATGCCCCATCTCTCTTCCCGGGGTCGGATCAACATGCTCTGCGTGAGTGCCCCCTAGCTCTGGTGCTACGCCAGATGGTCCTGCTCCGTTCTGAACTCCAGTTGCTCCTTGGTTTTGTGCTCCAAGTTGCCCAATTTGCTGAAGCAAGTTCTGCATCATCTCTTCTTGTCTTCTCATCATAGCCTCCATCTCATCCCTGGTGATGAAGGCTGAAGCTTGGTTTGCTCCTGAGAAAGCCTCTTGACTCCCTTCCTGTTGACTCTGCTCTGCCCTTGGCCTTCTGCTTGATTGTCTCGCCATGACTCTTCCAATCTGAATCTCTAAACTCTCAAATTCAACTTCCAAGCGGTAGGTCCCTGAGTTCAACTCTCAATGAAAGCACCAAAAATTTTTGCGCAAAAAAGGGCAAACACCTCAAGGTCGTACGATTTAGTTAATTATATGTTGTTCTTAGCGATTTGGGTGATTTATGCAAATATGTAAAAAGCAGAGACTAAACTGTAAAAGACACAGATTTATAGTGGTTCGGTCAGAACGTGCCTACGTCCACTTTATATGTTATTCTCCTTTTCCCTTCGGATTACAAGTACAAAGCTTTGATTACAAGTAATTGAAAGTTGTTTGAAAGTTCCTTCCGTGCTTGAGCTCTCAAACTTGTCTGCCATTGTTGTACCCCTGCCCCTCTATTTATAGAGTGAGGCTGGGGGCATGGGTCCTGAATGTATATAGCTGCTGGTGGGTCTGGGCTAAAGCAATCTGGACTGGCAACTTTGGTTCGATAAGGGCTTGGTTCGGCAGTTCATGGAAGTGGAGTTGGTCCGGTGGGACGTTGGTTCGGTGAAGGTGTATCCGGTGGTGAGTGGATGGAGCTTGGTTCGGCTATGCAGGGAGTGGTGTTGGACCGGTAGGGCTTTGGTCCGGTGGTAGGAGTATGGTTCGGCATGGAAGTGGGGAGGTGGTTCGGTGGGACGTTGGTTCGGTAGTGGAGTTGGGAATGCCGAATGGACTTCGGCATTGGGAATGCCGGATGAATCTCGGCATTGAGAATGCCGGATGAGCCATGGTATTTCGAATGCCGAATGAGATCTCGTTTCATACTGTCGAATGGGCTTGAGTGTTGAAGTGCCGAATGGACTCTCGCATTGTTTCACCGAATGAACTTTTATATTTAAACCTTGAGTGAAATCCTAGACTTATATACGCTTGCTGGCTGCTTCTTCTTGGTTCGGTCGTGGTGGAAACGCTCCCAACACTGATATTCCAGTTTTGACCAAAAATGGGATAACAACCATCCTACAAATACTTCAAATTGTAGGGGTGTCTTGCAAAAGTAGAGGTATCTAAACCAAAGAAGGTCGAAATTGGACCAAAAACCATTGATTGTGTATTCATTGGATATGCACAAAACAGTGTAGCTTATCGATTTTTGGTATACAAATCTGAAGTACATGATATTCATGTAAATACCATCATTGAGTCGAGAAATGCTAGATTTTTCAAACACATATATCCTTTAAAACAGGATACTGGAAATTATACTCAAAAAAGACCAAGGGAAACCGAAAACTCTAATTCTCTTGAGGATGCTGAACAAAATATTTATAATTTTAGGCAAAATAGTACTGATCAACAAGTGGAGGAACCAAAAAGAAGCAAAAGGTCACGGACCTCAAGAACCTTTGGACCAGACTTTGACACATTTATGATAGAAGACGATCCATTAACATACAAACAAGCTATGTCCTCCGTCGATGCCCCTTACTGGAAGGAGACCGTTAACTCTGAGATTGAATCCATTATGGCTAACCATACATGAGAGTTAATTGATTTACCTCGAGGATGCAACACCTTAGGTGATAAATGGATATTTAAGAAGAAATCGAAACATGGTGGTTCAATAGACAAGTATAAAGCTCGTCTTGTAGTCTAAGGATTCAGATAAAAGAAAGAACCGAATTATTTTGACACACTCACCAGTAACTAGAATAACATCAATTAGGATGCTTATTGCAATCGCATCCATACTTGATTTGGAAATACATCAAATGGATGTAAAAACTGCATTTTTGAATGGTGAACTAGAAGAAAAAATATACGTGAAGCAACCTGAAGGGTTTTTGAGCCCAGGAAATGAGAATAGGGTGTGCAAGTTAGTAAAATCACTTTATGACCTTAAACAAAATCTAAAACAATGACACGAGAAATTTGATGAAACTATGATATCAAATGGATTCAAAATAAACGAATCAAATAAATGTGTTTATATAAAACATATAGATATTGGATATGTCATTGTTTGTCTATATGTTGATGATTTATTGATCCTAGGTAATAATAAGACCATAATAAAGTCAACAAATGATATGTTATCCTTTAGATTTGATATGAAAGATCTAGGAGTAGCTAATGTAATTTTGGGTGTCAAAATTTTGAAGACATCACAAGGATATGCATTATCTCAATCACATTACATTGCCAAAATATTTGAAAGGTTCAAACAACGTAATATAACTATTGTAAAATCACCAGTAGATATGAACCAAAATTGGATAAAGAACACTGGTGATGGTATCTATCAGCTTGAATACTCTCGTATACTAGGAAGTATCATATATGTCATGAACTGTACTAGGCCAAATATCGCATATGATGTAAGTAAGCTGAGTAGGTATACCAGCGATTCTGATAAAAATCATTGGAAAGCGATAATTAGAGTTTTATGATATCTAAAGTATACACAAAACTATGGATTATGCTATACTAAATATCCTTCCGTAGTGGAAGGATACAGTGATGCAAATTGGATAACTAGTTAAAATGATAAAAAATCCACAAAAGGATATGTGTTCACATTAGGAAATGAAGCGATTTCATGGAAATCATCCAAACAGACTTGCATAGTAAGGTCAACAATGGAATCAGAATTTATTGCACTGGATAAAGTCGCAGAAGAAGCAGACTGGCTTTAAAGTTTCTTAAAAAACACTTCGAATTGAAACAAACCCGTGCCTCCAATATGCATACATTGTGATAGTTAATCGGCTATTGGAAGAGCTAACAGTACACTATACAACGGTATATCTAGGCATATTCGTCGTAGACATAAAACTGTAGGACAACTTCTTTCTAATGGAGTTATCATTATAGACTATGTAAGGTCAAAGATAACATTGCAGATCCATTAACAAAAGATTTGCCTAGAGAGAAAGTTCAAACCTTGTCGATGGGAATGAGGTTAAAGCCCATAAACTAAAAGTGTCTCTAAAATGAAAACTCTACATGGTCGACTGGAGATATTAAGATCTGGTTCAAAGTGACAACTAAGTTTAAGATAAACTTAATAGCACCGGTATACACTCAAACTATTCCTATGATAAGTCAATGCATTACTCGCTGGAGAATATGATAAGTTTTGATACTTTTAATGATGTCTATACTTGGTAATACTTAAGAACCAAGTAGGAAATTATGAATATCATTTACAGAATCACCTACGTAAGTGTGAAGGCGCCGCTTCAAGGAGAATTGTGAGGCCAAATTCTCTAAGCACTCCTGAGACCAAGCTGGTGTTCATAGCAAAAACGAACACAAATAAAGAACCAAGAAAGATAAGAAATACTTATTGTGTGTTGTCTATTTTGCATTTACATATAAAGGTTTACGGTTCAAAGACAACATAGTCTACTGATTCGTCAATAAGTCAAAAGGATAAACACTAGAGAAGTTCAAGACCTGCGTGCTACTTTAACCGATACGATAAATGTTTCGTATAATTTTAAGAAAAATTTGGACAAATACTCATTCATGTGGGGATTGTTAGAAATGAATGAGTTTTATTTGGGAATGTGAATACATTAATTGCTTTGAAAGTTGAATAGTCTCACATATTAGATTATAATAAAATATTCGTATTTATATGCTAAGATGTTGACATTATGACAATTCATATAGACAAAGATAGACACAAGTTATGACAGGTTGCACGGCCTGGTAAAGGGTCGCAACATGTCCAACAGTCACGACCGTTCAAATAGACACCTCCCGCTCGAATAGGCACCTTCCCGTGTCTATAAATACGTAGAACGAAAATCGGAAATAAATAAAATAATTTTCTGCATTTCTTTCTCCTCCCAACTCTGTTCTTAAAATCATCTCTTGAGTTCGTCGTTGTTCTGCAATTGTCAGTTCAACACTGCAGAGATCGGTCCGTTTTATCTTGGGAAACAGTTGCTCGTCGACCCATCGGCGACATTGAGAGAGCAATTCTGTTTCAAGAAAACAGTTTCACTGGACACGGACAAAATTCAACGGTAATCTGTTTACCACTATTGCATATATTTGCAATAGTTTATCAACATAATTGCAACAGTTTTATCAACATAATTGCAACAGTTTCGCAACGCTTTTGTAACATTATTGTACCACTCTCTGTATACAGTTTAGTAACACTTTTGTGACGGTACTAAAGTAACAATTTCGTAATACCTTTCTGACGTTACGACTAATACTTAAATCGAAACTCCTAAATTACAAAAGACGGAGACCGAGATTGAAACCGAGATCTCGAAGCTTGGATATAACATCCTTCAAGTCTTCAGGTTTATATGTGAATGACTTTTTGATGTTTGCCCGAGCATTTATTTTTGCACTTTAGTTCCCAAACAATACCGTTAATTTTTATTTTTATTTTGTATTTGGGCATAACACATGCTAAGTAGTCAAGCTGGCCTGTCAATGCAACGGTTTTTGCATGAATCGGAGGTACAATATCTGAGAATCCAAATCTGTTCTTATTATAATTTGGCTCTGGTATAGTTTAATCACTATCCAAACTGATTTTGACCCTACCCGGTTATCAGTTAATCATATTACAAAATCAATTTGTAAATGTATTCATTTCTTTTGAATTCTGTTTTATTACCATCCATTTTATTCTTAAGAGTTTATTTGTATATTATTTTTTAAAATTTATGAGTTTTTTGGGGAAAAAAGAGTTTGAAATGTTTTTTTAGCGTCAATATCCCTTATCAGGATTCAGATTTTTACCGGAATACATGACGGATGGATTTTACAAGTTTTTAGTTTTTCTAACTGAGACCGACCAATTTACAGACCCAAATAGAAGATTGAATACCTTTGTACAAAACAAAGTGTCTACCCGCTGTTACGTGGCCATTCATCACTAATTTGGGTTTTATGGTAAAAAAAAAAGCGTGGTTTTTTATAATTATTTTCATGATGATAAATTCTGGTTTTAGAAATAGACAAAACTGGCTTTGTTACATAATACCATAAACATTAAAGAAGTTTTTCCTTTACGTACATTGTTTCAACGTGATTGAATATCACACTGTTAGACTGTGTCATCAGGGTCGGTCTTAAAAATAAGAGGTATAAGCCTTGATGAATGTATGCTCCTCCCCTTTAGTCTTAGTATATATCATACTCAAATATATGTCCTAGACATTAATATAATGTTTGCATTTGAGGGGCAGTATTGCTCAATGTTAATGTTTAATTGATGAATTTAAGGGTTTATAGTACACAATACAATACTCAAACTAAAATGGTATTTACTATTCAGTTCCCAGAGTATAGATTTTAACATTGTACATCTATTAATTTTCTATTTAACCCATTATATATTTGAAGAAAGAAAAATTTGTGGTCGTAACAGGTGCATTTAGCATTCACGAACTATGTAGATGAAATACGGGTAATGTTTGTAATGGGTGATGGGTCGCCAGGTTGGGTTAGGTACGGAAAAGATATAAAGAAGTTGAATGTTCAAGTGGAGACTAAAATTAGCCGTTATGAGAAGGATGATATGTGTGATTTTCCAGCAAATTCGAGTTTTGGATGGAGAGATCCAGGTTGGGTTCATGATGGGGTAATGAAAGAGTTGGAGAGTGGGAAGAAGTATTTTTATCAGGTCAGTGATGTTTTCCCCCATGTAGTATGCAGTTTCGGCATAGTTTAATTTTATGTATATACCTGTGTATGCAGCAAAATTCATATCAGGTCAGAGATAATGTAGGTCGCGGTTAAAGTTTTTTAACTGCGTTCAAAAAACACTAGCTACCTAAGGCCACTTATGTGCTGCTTAGATAGGTATTACTTTATTTATATTCTCACAGGTTGGCAGTGATTTAAGAGGTTGGAGTCCTATCTATAACTTCATCTCTCGCGACAACAATGCAAATGAAACTTATGCAATTTTGTTCGGGGACATGGGAACCGACGTTCCATACACAACCTTCTACCGAGCCCAGCAAGAGAGTACATCAACGGTAAAATGGATCCTCCGTGACATTGAAAATCTAGGCAATAAACCCGTATTCGTATCTCACATTGGAGACATCAGCTATGCAAGAGGTTGTTCATGGCTATGGGATGAATTCTTCACCCAGATCGAACCCATAGCTTCAAAAGTCCCATACCACGTATGCATTGGAAATCATGAATATGACTGGCCATCCCAGCCTTGGAAACCGTCATGGGCTCGTTATGTCTATAACAAAGATGGAGGCGGTGAATGCGGTGTTCCTTATAGTATCAAGTTCAGAATGCCGGGCAATTCCTCTTTTCCTACAGGTATCATCATCATTGTTCTTGCCTTTTTCCAAATGATTGAGTCGGCCACATGAATTTTGATTTTCTATAATTTTCCATAGTGTCATATCTGTTGAAAATTGTTCAACGTTGTCTAAATAATATAACGATCCTCCATAAATACTGAAAGATCACTTTTAACATCACCAATTGGTTTTTTGATAATCAATGGTTCTATAATATGATATCAGAGTTAGACGCTTCCATTTATATGCTTAATTGATACACATGTTCAACGTCATCCAATATCAGAGTTAGTAAGAGAATCATTCCATATATTTTCCCTTACTTTGCCCGTGTCAACAAACAATTCGAAATACCTCGACTTTTTCAGCACAGGTCCGAGTCAAATAGCAATTATTCGAATTCTTTTTACATCACACTATTTCTCAATATACACAACACACTTGGGAGTGTGTTGAATATAGTTTTTCATCCTCTAAATAATATAATAGGCGTCCATGAGTATTGTCATTGTTCACAATACCAATTTGTTGTCACCAGTGGTTTTCTAATTATATCTTTATTTAAATTTAATATTCTTAGATCAATTTTGATAATTTCTTCTCATATCAATTTTGTTTTCATGTAGGTACCAGTGCTCCCGATACTCGAAACCTGTACTACTCGTTCGATGCTGGCGTCGTCCATTTCTTATATGTATCAACAGAAACCAACTTCCTTAACGGCAGTGATCAGCACGATTTCATCAAAACCGATTTGCGAAAAGTGAATAGACGTAAAACACCTTTCATAGTCGTACAAGGGCACCGCCCTATGTACACCACTAGCAGTGGAGATAAGGACATTCCTTTGAGAAAGAAGTTGTTAGAGCATTTGGAACCTATTTTGGTAGAGAACAACGTGACACTTGCGTTGTGGGGGCATGTTCATAGGTACGAGAGGTTTTGCCCTATGAACAATTTTACGTGTACGGTTTTGTCCTCTAATTTTACGGGTGTAGGGGGTTCGCCTGTGCATGTAGTGATTGGCATGGGAGGGCAAGATTGGCAAAAGAGTTGGGAGCCAAGGGACAATCATAAGGATTTACCTATATACCCTCAGCCTAGTAGGTCTATGTACCGTGGTGGTGAATTTGGGTATACACGGCTGTTTGCTACTAGGGAGAAGTTGGTACTTTCATATGTTGGGAATCATGATGGGAAGGTCCATGATTTTGTTGAGATATTGTCGGGTCTTTCTGATAATATCATGGTTGACAAACACTCACACTTTGATTATCTAAGTAATATTAATGTGAAGATCTCTAAGTATGTAATGGGATCGTGCATTTTGGTTCTTGAGGTGTTTCTTGGATACCTATTTGTTATTCGCTGTGGGAAAGGTTGTGTACAAAGAGATACTTGGCTTCCTATTATGAGCGAAGATGTATGAAATTGTTAGTTCAAGTTTGGAGTGTTTAGCCTAGTAAATATGCCTGATATCCGAATCTTCTTGTTGTTGTCCAAGTTTTATGAGGTCTTGCATGAGTCTGTCTTCGTCTCTTTTGAGCCTTTAGAGTTTAGATCTCTTCGTTAATTCAAAGGTTACTTTACTCTTTGAATGATGCACTAGAACTGTATTGTTAATGAAGTTGTGGTCGGGTTTGTAGATGGGAGGGTTTTCCTTTGGTGGTAAGTTACAGCTAATGCTTTTGTTCTCTTAGAAATCCTCATTTGCTAACTCCCGTTTGTCATGTTGGATTTTTATGAAACTTAAAGTCAGTATTTTGGATGATTCATTTGCCATTATGATCAACACCTAGATTCTAAAATGATTCTAAGATGGTTAAAATATATATTGGAGGTTTATATTGATATATTTGACACACAGAAACAAAGTACTTAACAATATGTATGCACATTCTTGGATGTGTGGGAATAAACATACGACTAAATTCATTTTGTAATACTTGAACTCAGATATTGAAAAATAAATGAAAGAAACCTTTGTACACACTTTGCAATATTAATCCATAACACGTTTTAAGTGGACCAAAATATTGTCCAATTTTGTAATGTTTATTATCTAAACTAGAAGGCAAACAAAAGATAAACATGCAATCATATTTTCAAATAAACAAAACAAAAGGTTGTCTTAAGAACAAATATTCAAGCAAAGTTGATCAAAAAGACATCAACATTCAAAATTGGCGTTAAAGACTTCAAATCAACCGAAAAACAAATTAATTGCTTTCAAACCTTTTTCATTTTTACATGGTAGTTAGGATTACAAATTTTGGTCATTACGCCACATCAATTCAGGTGGTGGAAGAGGTGGCGCGGCGAGTTTCAGTTGTGATGCAGCAAGTTGTAGTTGTGTAGTGGTTGTATAATGATCGAACAAACGTTTTTGATGATGATGAAGCGAAAATGGTGATGGGAATCAAGGTAATAATGATGAAGTGGTCAAGAACCACTAGCTCAAGTGGCAAGTAATACAACACTTCATATTCTGAAATTTTAGAGATTTTGAGTTCAAACATCGACTTATTAAAATGAGTGATCTGCTCGAATAAATTAACATGTACTGATGAAGTGGAACTTGGAGGATGGTTAAAATAGAGTAGACTAGTTGTTGAGATGGTCAAAGTGAACCTGGGTCTGGAGGTGTTGTATTGAATTGGAGATAAAGAATTAAATATATTGCATAATGTTGCGTAATCCTACCTTGTAATAGCATTTTATTGTTGAAAATTTCAAGTTAAATATATATATACATATACATATATATATATATATATATATATATATATATATATATAACGGTTAGAGATGTTATTTTGTAATAACATTTTATGAATCGTAGTATCGTTTTACACACACACACATATATAGTCAATGATGTTAGTTTGTAAGAACATTTTATGAATTATAGTATCGTTTTTAAATGAAACACGCATATATATATTAGCTAGAAATATTCTTTTGTATGTGTGTGTGTTAACTAGAAATATTCCTTTGTCATAGTATTTTATGTAAGCGTAATGTTTATTGTAATTTATTGAGTTGTATTTCTTTTTTAAACTTGTTTAAATTAGCTTTAAATGTAGTTAATAAGTGCGTTGGATTCATGTAATCTAGAAATATCTAGAATTTTTCACAAAAAATGTTCATGTTATTTTTTTAATGCTATTTGTAAGTAGCAATAGACAAGTAGCATTTGAAATTGATACTTGTAAGTAGCATTTGACTAGTAGCATTTGAATTTGATAGGAAAATAATTTGATGCACCTTGCAATAACATTGTATCATTGATTATACACTATACTTTACTTTTCTACGTAACATTTAAAATGTTAGTTTTAAATAGCATTGTGCATCATTTTTACGTAGAATTTAATATTTTAATACTACTTATATTTTTAATTTTACTAATAACAATTGAAGAAAAAGCCTTTTATTTTAATAAAATTAGTGTATGAGTTGTAATGATACGT
The DNA here is from genome assembly GCA_030765085.1 of Allium cepa. Classification (NCBI taxonomy): domain Eukaryota; kingdom Viridiplantae; phylum Streptophyta; class Magnoliopsida; order Asparagales; family Amaryllidaceae; genus Allium; species Allium cepa. The sequence continues at coordinate 506,928,336 of CM060944.1, read as the reverse complement.
CATAATATTATCTCATATTTTTGGTTTACTTAAAAACTAGTGTGTAACTCGTGCGGTGCACACGGTAATGTTGTAAAAGAAATTGTCAAATATACATAGTTAAATAGTCGACGTACAATGTAATATGCTAATGTTAAACGTATATTTTTTGATTTTAGCATGTTAAAATGTTACGTATTTATAGCAAAATATATTCAAAAATTATTTTCGAATAGTTAAAAATAATCACATATTCATTATTTTCATATTCTAACTATTTAAAATGATAGATTTTGTTTCAAATTAGTTTTACCATAATATTTCTAAAGTTTAAGAAATTATATGTTAAACATATTATTTTATTGATTTATACGTTTAATACACACACACACACACACTATTGTTATTTTCAAAATTTTAAAATTTAAAATATTTTATGTAATTTTAAAATAAGTGTAATTTATATTTTGAAATTAAGAAAATATACGTTAAATATGACCGATATAACGATGCATGTGAAACAATTTTTAGTGTTTATGTATACGATAAATTTCAAAGAAAAATATAGATGTAATATGTTCCTTTCTGAAGTAATATTTAGTAAATTCATGATCCTGTGTGTTTTGATGTGCATGCGCACCCGCACATGTGCACGATGATGAGTTTTAGATGTCAAATTGCAAATCTGTATTGATATGAATTTTAAATGTAACATGAGATATTAAGGGAAAAACTATATTTTTAATTTACTAAAATTGTGGATAATAATAATAATAATAAAGCAATAGAATGTATCTCATGCATTGCACACGTTAATTTTGTAAAAGCATGGTACTCATACTATAAATGTTGTTAAAATAAAATTTTGTTATGCAATGTTCGATATATCAATTATAAATTAAACGTTTCATTATTGTTTATGCCTATAATTTTTGTTAAGTGATTCAGATATTTTTATATTTGAAAGAAATATCAACCATGTGTTACTACTAATGCGGTATATAAATTGAAATTATCATTTTGTTTAGAAATTATCAAAGAATTTGATGAGTATTAATTACTTGAATTTATTTATATAGTATAGATTTATAGTGTTTGATTAATTTAAATACATAGATTTGAATGTAAAATAATAATAAAAATTGATGAAAACTTTGTAAATGATTGTAGAAGTTATAATATCTGGGTATATATGAATATAAAATCATGGAAAAAAACCATAATATTTTGGATAACTATAAAATGATAACTTATATGGATTCAAAAAAAGCGAAGAGAATAAATGAGTAGGGGTGAAAATTTTATAGTTATTGTGATGATTTGTGATCTTTAAACTTCAATCATTCAACTAATAATTTATTAAAATAAATAATTATACATTAAAGTTGTTCGTATTGTTTTTTATGTGATCCATATTTATACTGTTTTGTTACAATGAGCATGATATTTTATTGGCATGGTTAACTATATTATTTATTAGACAAATTAGTAAATAATGGTTAATTAATTTCTTAAAATAATTTATAATGAAATTATTTAATTAATTTAAATATACAGACTTAAATGTAAATTGTACATAAAAATTGAGGACTTTAAAATAATTGTAGAAAGCAGAAAGTGTAAATTTTTGAATGTAAAACAATAGTGTAAAATTAATAAAATCTCATAAACAATTCAAAACTAATGCATTGTATTAGGTCTTTAAGATAAAATTTAAATAAATATCTAGAGAAAATTAAGGAGAGGTGAGAGAAATGCTAGAATTAATGTGAGAGATAGAATTTCTTCTATTTTACAATTATTTAATAGATAACATTATATGCATTAAAAAAATCAAATATAACATTTCATGTTACAACACACATAGAGTATAAAGAGAGAGGGAGGCATATATGTATGTGTATGTGTGTAGGAGCGACTGACAAAAATACATAATACATCTTGATCCGTGGATCTGATTGGACTTACTATTGAGATGAAAATCAAGGAGAGATCTAATAATTGAAACTAATTTTATTAGATTTTGCGTTTCAACAAATTTTCCACACACGTACACGATAACATTTTTTTTGGTATCTATGGTACTTACAACACTATGTATAATAGCATTTTGTACCAACAAGTAGGATTTTATTGTTGGCAATTATTGAAGATGCGGTGGGGTAAGAGGTGGTTTTGGCTGGTAATGTTGTGAGGTAGCGATGCGAGGCAGCACAAAGGACGAGCAGTGCAATACAGACGATAGAGATTGTAATATTGGGATAGAGATGAGGAGGCAGTTGGGGTTAATTAAGCAACAACTAGGGTTAGAGACAATAGGATGGTAGCCACGATGGTGTGAAAAGCGACATCAAATTTGGTGGCGTTTACTGGTGGATGTTGTTAAGAGAAGAAGACGCATGATAGAATATATTAATATGGAGCAGTTTGACTTTTTGGAGGAGAAGTTGAGGGATTTTGTCCTTTTGCTTAACTTTTAAGGTTGATAGCATAGAAAATAAAAATGGACTTAATTTTATACTATAAACAAATTCCCCTGAAATAATTTTAAATCATGAAGCATCATCAAATTTGACATCATCTTGAGAAAGAAGCATCTTGGCATAAATTTTTGTATTTAATTAAATATCGAGTTTATTTAAATATTTAAATCGTGAATTTAATGTGAATAAAAATAATTTTGAAAGCTTATTCAAATTCTTTTTAAATAATAAAGGTGATACCTTTAATTTATAATTAAAATGATTAAACTAGTTATAATAATAATTCTAATTAATTAACTTGTGAAATTATTGTCAAGGACAAAATTTCTCAGCGTTTTAGCCTCAAGGACAGACCTTTAGTATTTTAGCATAGAGGGCAACTTGTTTTAGGTATCGGTTTTTAGTTATTGATAGCAGTTTTCCAGTTTGTAGTTATTGGTAGTAGACCCTGACTCGACCTTCAAAAATCGACACCCAAATACATCACCCGTTTTCGAATGCCGAGTCATGGTCGTTTCATTTGGTATCAGACAGAATGTAACAGCAGATTATGACACAACGGAAAGAAATTTCTAACTTGATCTTCAACAGAGAAAGGAAGAATCCAAAACTGCAACTCTAATGCCAAGGCTCAAAAGACTCCAAACTCCATATCGAAAAGCTCGAACCACCACTACGTTGTATTAAGCAAGGTCAGTCCAAGTGAACAAATGCTATCGCCGAATCCAAAGGCTGGATGCTATCGAATCTACTCCTACTATTTGATTATCTGAAAATCCCAATTCTAGACTGCTCGTTTGAGCAGTTTTGAAAGAATGTTTGTCCTTATGAATAATTTTGAAAGAATGTTTGTACTTATGATAATTTTTAGAAGAATATTTGTCCTTGTGGTTAAAATATTAAGGTTGTGTCCATGGAGCTAAAATATACAAATTTTTGTTCTTTAAATTAATTCCCCTGTGAAATTATCACCCGGGACGCTGTCTTGGATTTTGACGAAACCGGTGTCATTGGGACCGAAATATTGAGTTGTCGTGCGCATACAAGTTCCGTGACGATCAAACATGTTATGTAATCGCACGAGCTCGAAACGCGAAATGATAAATATGAGGGAATTAAATGTTATATATTTGTTTATAAATATCTACACCTAAATATTTTATTTTGTCACTTCTCCCCCTCTTCTTTTATCTGTTTACAGTGAAACAAAAGGTGAGTAGCTTCCATTTTAAATCAATTGTTCCCGTAGTTTTAGATTACGAATTCGGGTGTCATTGGATTCATTGGCTTCATATGGTTTCATTTCCCTGTGTGTTGCTTTGTGCGCATTGATGGTGGGGTGTGTTTGACTTAGCTTAGAACAAACTAGAGTTGACATTTGGTGGTGCTAGAGGAGGTGCTAGGCTTAGGGGATGAGGGCGTTGGGTTACTCGAGTGAAGCTAAGAAGGTTGGAGGTGGTTCGAGGTGGCACGACTACAGATTGCAAAACATGATAGTCGTTTGTCGTTTACGGTGGTTGCAAGTCGCGTTGCTAGGGAGGGTGCCGGAGTCGAAATCGAAAGTGGCGACGAACTCACGGTGGAAAGGCGAGTAGAACAATGGTGGTTTGGCATTTTCGTGTGAAGGGATTCAAATTGCGACCTAGGCATGGGTATTTAGGCCAGCAGTGCTGCGATCGACAAAGAGGTGCCAGGGTGGTCGAAGTTGGTGTTGATAGGTCAGGCGTGGGATGAGAAGTCCGATGGCAAGGTCGGTTAGTAGAATCGGTGAGTGGTTCTGTTGAATCGGCTAATTTTCTATCGGATTAGAAAATCGTCGAAAAATTGTAATAAAAATAACCACAAGCGCACGACGTACAATTTTAGTGCGCGGCGAATACGGGGAGATCGGTAGAGAATTGAATTGATTTTTTAAATTCTACCCAATCAAATTAACCAAGATATTGAAGTTGTTTAAGCTAAGAAATGTAAGAAACCAATAAAATAAAAAGTGAATAAAAATCTGAGAGTAGAAGACAATTTAGAGGTAATTTCCTTATCATAGTCACATATATCAACATAATGAAATTATGATATCTCTTTTTTAGTCATTAGTGAATTTAGTTGATAATTTATCATAAATATGGCTATTTGTGTCATTAATTAGCCCAACATAAACTATCAAACTTTAACACACCCTCCAAACCACTTGTTAAACCTCATGAAAATGATAATGAAATTAAAAATAAAATCTATTCTAAGCATGATCTATTTACTATTGATTAGTAATATAGGCCATCAAAATTTGATTCTAAAATCCACTTCATTACCATAATCACATGTAGATGAAGAGGTAATTTGTGTTTTTGCTTGTTTTAAACATAGTCTATTTGGTGTCAATAACATGGTTGTCAAATTTAAAGCTAAACAATTTTTTTACCAAATCAAACATTCCATTATGCACAAAAAGAGATAATAGATTAACAAATAGGTTGAATCTACATGATTAAGAGAGCTTCATTACCCTTAAATTGAAAGGGTCAGCTTCTTTTATTTATTATCATGTCAACAAAATGCAGATTGGAACTTAGAACAAAAACAAGAGGAAAAAGAGAGCTAATGGAGATAAACTAAAAGCTAATCTATTTGCATAAAATCATGAGATCTACATTCCTAACATAAACGGAAACAACAAAGAAAAGAACATAAAATTAAATTTCATAAAATAAATTACATGAAGAAAAGGTTAAGAAGCCATTAAAAAGAAAGAGAGTTTTTGTTTATTTTTTTATGCTTACAATTAAACTAACTAAAGAGGAGGCTAAGAGTTAAGAGCCTCATTACATGAAACATAAGAGGTAATTATACATGCCTAAAACCCTAATCCATATTTTAGAGGACTACCCAAAATACCCCTCTAGGAAGTATGACTTTCAGTTGTCATTGGCATGAGCATAATCTTCCCTTACATGTGCATGTAGTTTTAATTACCACTAGCATGTGCGTTAGCTCCTAATTATAGATTATGGTAAGTGGATATGTGAGGTCCTTCATGTTCCATGAAATAATTTATGTCCATCTTCATTTGTTTTCTTCTCTTATGCATGCATATATTCATGAAGTCTTTTCATATTTTTCCATCCAATTTTCTACAAATAAAAATAAAATGTGCAAATAAATATTCTCAAATTAATTCACACATAAAAATGACCATTTTACTCCCATATGAATAAATGATAATTTGAAAACAATTTAAATTTGGGTTTAAACATATTAAAATACCCTATATGCTCATTTATTTAATCAAATTAGATTAAATATGGAAGTAAAAATACGCATATTTACTGCACATCAAATTCCCCCACGCTTATCATTTTATTCGCCCTAGAATAAACTAAAACTAAGATAAATCCGTATTCGTAGGAAATATGATTGCATTAAGCATATGCAACAACCAGTTAAATCTTTAGGTGTCCCTAGTAGGAGGAGTGTTGTCTCGCGAGGGTTTTTAGCGAATACTATCCACAAAATCCAAATGCAACATGAAAATGCCTAAATGCAAGATTTATTTATAAAAAGATGAATGCAAGTTTTTGAAAATATTTACAAATAAAGAATTTACTTTTAAACTGACACGAATAAGTTAAATATAAATTCTGGTCATTATCAAGAAATCTAAGTCCTTTTACTTGTGAGAATTTCCAACAAAACTTAAGTTATAATCACAATTGGACTTTATTTTGGCTAGTTTTTTTGGTTGATAACATAGTGCAACTATGAAATAGATCCTTAGTTGATTATCAAAAATTTTCAAAGTTGTATTTTCATTTCTTTTAAATAACAAGTCAAACCAACTAAGTGAAAATAGTGTTTAACAATATCTACATATGCCTAAATCAAATAAACTGAGTCCAGACATATCACCCATGCACTGCCTTATGGGCTTACGTGAGAGGAATACAAAGCATGGCGAGCGTACACAATACACACACAAGTATGTACACCTAACGACTGTAGGTAGGCCTGTAAACGGATGCAATCGGATACGGATAGTGCTGTATTCGTATCTGAAAATAAAAATCCATATCCGAATCTGTATCCGATATCCGCGAATATCCATTAAATAATATCTGTATCCGTATCCGTGGATATTTCCGTATCCGGCTTAACGAATACGGATATTTTCGGATATTGAAATATCCGAAAATACCCGCATTCAAACTTCAAAATGTAACTGAAATTTAACTCAATATACTGCATATTTAATTTGGCTTTAAACAAAAGATGAAAAATTGTAATAATACATCAAATTAACAATAGCCGATCACATAAATCCATACGATAATGTTTCATAATTCATCATATAATTCATAGCCTAATTCAATCACACAAAATCATAAAAAACATAAAGCAAGTGCATCATACATGTTTTAAATTGTAGCAAATACTATAATTTATCTTAATAGCACACATATAAACTAAAATATTGCGTTCTTTCTCCATGGAGTGGTTGAAGCTTCAAAAGATGACCCTGCAGAAAAATATAAACGTGTATATTAGTTTATAAAAAATTAAATTTCATAACTAACCCAAATATAACAAGCAAGCAACCCTTAGAAAGTTAAGAACATAACTGTAGTATTCCAATTGCCAAATAATACTGAGAAAGTTATTCAAATAAGAAACATTTACAACATAAACATATGATATAACAAAAAAGAATGATGTACCCATGCATAATGTTTCAGATTACTCCTAAGATTGTATTTTGCAAAAAGAGGTAGTGATATCCATGTATTGTCATTAAAAATTCGCAACATGAAAATACATAGTATTGCAAACTTGCTTTGTAAATAATGCATGAACAATGAACATCATAGTGTTCAACACTATTACTGCATACTACATTTACTACTTGTACTGTCAAACAAAACACCGAAACTCATTTTTCAATTCATTGACTTCCTAATTCAGTACAATCTAAATAAAATATATTATAATATTGATAAACCAAAACAACAAACACAGAAAAGATCAAAACATTCCAAATAACTCCAAGACAACCCAGACCTTTACAAACCCAGTGACGATAATTCCATAACCATTGGAACGAAACAACAAGCTTGTTCTTGCTGTTTCGGAACAGCATGCGCAGGCTTGCTGTTTCGAACAGCAAGCGCAGGCTTATAACGTAACCAAATGTTAAATATATTTGCTTCAATTAAGTTGTTTGTAAATCAAGAACACTTACCATTACCCTTTGCGAAGCATGTTTATAACGTAACCATAGCATCATCAACAAACTCGACATTGTGACTTATTAAAAGTTTAAAAACAAAATAATTAAATCATATATGGGATGGTTATTGTGTTGAAAACATGTAGAAAAATGTAATAGTTTTACCAATATCGGATGGCAACCAATCCTTTATACAACTCAAAGCTTCTACAATATCCGAAGATAATGAAGATCTACTCTCGAAAATCAATCTTCCTCCACTACTAAACGATGATTCGGATGCTACGGTTGATATCAGAATGGCTAAAATATCACGAGCGATCCTTGCAAGAATTGGAAAAGTTGTCCCATTAATTTTCCACCATGTCAAAATATCAAAATTGTCCTCATCTTCACCCATCGGTAACAATTCATCTTCTAAATACTTATCAAATTCCGTTTTCAAAGCTTGTGAGCTACCAACTTTTTCTCAACATAATTTCTCCATTTTAAATCCATTTTTGTTCTCTTCGTAGAACCAAAATTAGAAGAATTAAACGTATCACACGAAGAATTGTTAGATTGCCCCTTAGAAGAAGTCCATTCCATTTCATATAAAGTAAATAGAGAATTCAAAGATTCATGAATTTTTGCAACATGAACTTGTGCACGATCACCATAAACCACATCAAAGAAAAATTTAATATAAGCCAATATATAACGGGGATCTAAAACCATACCAATACTCATCATTAGATTGCAAGTGCTCCAATACTTGTCAAACTTAATTATCATCTTTTGGGCCATACATTGAATATACTCATGTTCATGTAGCTCCCAAGTTAAAATACTTTCATAGACATCGCAAATGCTTTTAAAATATAAATTAGCCGTAGGATATTTAACACCCGAAAACTTAAGTGTAACTTCATAAAATATTATCAAACATTCACATATTTCTTTTTCTATTTTCCATTCTTCGTTTGATGGCAACTATTTGTAATTGTGGGTTAAATCAACCAATCGCTCAAATGCCGGACGCACTTCAAGAGCACTTTCAAGTATCATATATGTTGAATTCCAATGTGTTGAAACATCATAAGACACTCCTTTCCCAATTAATCGAGTTTGAGCCAATGCATTTTCCCAATTTTGTTTTCCATATGTGATGATTTTGTATAATTGACGCTTTCTCTAATTTTTTCAATAAGACCTTGCACCATTTTTAATCCATCTTGAACAATCAAATTTTGTATGTGCGTGCAACAACGTATATGAAAAAATTCACCACCAAGAGGCACCGCATTTTTACCAACTAACCATTCTTTTAAATCTCTTATCATCACATCATTATTTGACACATTATCAACCGTAAGTGCAAATAACTTCTTATCAATATTCCATTGCAATACTTTTGATTTAAGAGAAGCGCTAAGTGCGGACCCGGTATATGGAGGGGGTAAATCATAATAAGCGATGACTTTTTTGTAGTTTCCAATCATCACCAATAAAATGACAAGTTATGCAACAATAGCCTATGTTTTGGTGTTCAGAGGTCCACAAATCTATAGTGAGGCTAACACGGGTTGACAAGCAATCAAATATCTCTTGTAATTTGCCTCTCATATCATTATAGACTTTTAAAACATCATATCAAACTGTATTTCTAGAAAAGAATTTAACTGTTGGATTAATACTTCTAATATACTCTTGAAAATATGCATGTTCAGTCATGTTAAATGGATAATCATGCTTAGCAACCATACGTGCAAAACACATCCGGCTTCTATGTTGATCAAACTTCCAACGCGATAATTTAATTGGTTTGTTTGGAGAACTTTTGGTAGTCAATAGTTGTTGTCCAGATATTCTTAGACGAGTGAGATTTTTGGACATGATTTTAGATGATTTTTCAAGTTGGTTGTTCCCATTTAAGTAGCTCCATTAAATATCTAGAACAATGTTTACAAGTGGCTTTGATAGCACCTTCTTCTACTTCTCTATTAAAATCTTTCCATACATTGGATTTCAAAATTCTTACATCTGAAGGTGTGGATTTGTCTACATCCGTAGAAAGGTTTTCAGATACTTGTGTGTTTGGCAAACTAGAGTCTGTAACCATGTTTGAAGTGTTTTGATTTTCTTCCACGACTACAACGTCATTACCACAAATATCCTTGTTACTACAGCTTGACTAGGCGTTCGTCATTTTCAAAACTCTACAATACCAAATAAAATATATGTCATTACTGTCTAAATTTATCACAAATACGTCATTTTATCAAACAAGTCATTTTCACTACAACAAAAATACCCTATTACAACGTCCTTTTTACAACGGGCATATTCTGCCCGTTGTAATAAACAGCTATTACAACGGTCATTTTAGGACCGTTGTAGTAGATGATCTGTCCAACGCCCTTCTTACAACTTTCATTATTTGCCCGTTGTAATAGAGAGATATTACAACGGTCAGCTTCTGCCCGTTGTAATAGAAGTATATTTTACAACATTCAGCAAATGCCCGTTGTAATAGATCGACTACGAAATTTTGGCTCCATTACTGAAATGTTTCCCCTCCATGTGCCCGTTGTAATAACTCTTCTCCAACAAATCAAAGCTTCCACATCCTGATCCAAATATATCCCACCGGAACATCTTCCTTCATTCGTGTCGACTATGGACATAGTGCCAAAACAAATTCACTAATTATCAATAAAACATCACAACCAAATTCCTTAATCACTTTCCCAGAAATCACTTTTCAATTTCGCAAATCACTTCGTAAATTCTCAATTTTTTCAACTGCTTGGGCTCCTATTCGTGGTTTGATTGGTATCGTGGTCTGCGATGTTGGTCGCGGGAGGCGATTTGGTACTTTTTGTGATGAAGCTTCGGGTTTGGGTTGTGGTCAAAGTTTGATTGAAGAGCGGTGATTGTTTGTTGATTAGGGTTGGCGAGGTGATTTGCGACCGATTGTAGATGACTGATGTTCGTTTGGGTTGTGATGTTTGTTATCAAAGAGGAGCCATAAAAGGTTGGACTTGTTTGATACAAAAGGTGGTTTAGGTAGTGGTATTGGTGCAGCAGCTGTTGAGTTGATGTATGTGAGCAGGCAGTCGGGGGGAAGGGTGGTCATGGAGGAATGACAGTGTTTCAGCGGTGGAGGTTTGTGAAGGCTAGTGAGTTGAAGTTATTGCAACAGCAAGGTAGCAGCAGTGGAGGGATATTGTAGCAGAGGTGTTGTGATGCTAGTGGAGGGGATTGTTGTCGATAGTATAGGGAAGGTGATGGATGTTGTGTGGTATGCGCAGTAGGGATCAGTAGGTATGTATGTATATGGCTGTTGTGGGGTTATGAGGCGTGGCTGTAGTTTTGTAGAGAAGTGAAATTGTAATGGTGAAGGAGGGGAATACTCTCTGGTGGTATAGGGGGGTCTGTAGACAGAGAGAGGTAGTCTGTTGATGGTGAGAAGAAGTGAATATGTGAATGTGGTATGATGGAAGACTGATCGTGAAGTTGCACTGTGTTTTGGCTGCTATGGTGTGATGTAGATTAAATTTTTGTTGTAGCACTTTGTGTTGTGATGTTGGTCAGGCAGTGTAGAAGAGGATGCAGTGAACAGAGAGCAAAAATGGCAGAAATGTTTGAAGTGGTTTGTTTGCAAGTGGTGATTGGTAGGGAAGTGATGGTTGGATGTAGGCAGGTGAAGTAGCTATGGCAATGTTTGTATGAATGGTTGATCAATTATGAAGTTTAAAGATGCAGAAGTGAATTGTTAAGGAAGGATGGTTATGCAAGTATGTAGTTGTGGTCCCAAGTTACTAATGAATTTGCTACTCCCTCTGGCAGTGTTGTCAACCCTTCAATTGTTCTTTAAAGTTTTCAATGGGAGAAGTTCATTTGCAGGTACGATCTATATTTTGCATATAACTTTTGGTTAAGTCCAAGAGTCTGTTTCCATGTTTTAATTTTTAAGTGAGATAAAACACAGTCCCACCTTTTTTTCCCTATCTAGAGACATTCTGTGTTGTATGCATTTAACTCTGAAGCAGATTAGTAGTGTAGTTAATTTTCAAAATGAACCCATCTTCATAGAAAATTTCTGTTCATATCACCTTAATAAATGTCCACAGAATCAAATCGCTAACATGGAGAAAGGAGGTAATGTGATATTGGACATTGAAAGCCTCGCACAATCCTCTGAAAAATGCTCTGGAAATCCAAAAGTTTCTGTGAGTGACTGCTTGTTTCTTGTATATTCTTCATGACCAATGTTAATAATATAGTTTTGACTTATTCTTCTCCTGTAATAAATACAGAAAGCTCTTTCTCGTAAAGGCTCAAACCGAATGGAGAGACGAAACGAGGAACAAGAAATCGATGATGTATCAAGGAAAGTTGTTGTCAAAGGTATTTGGACTACTAATACATTAGCATTCAAATAAGTTAGAACAATGTATTTGGAACATAATTTTAAATACAAAATAATCTTCATGTCCCTGACCTTTTATTATATTATCAGTGGTTTTTTCACAACTGGATCAGTTAAAACAATCAGTTATCTGTAACAAAGTAATGCCTACAAATACAACAGCCTCCAGCAACACTTGCCTTGTTGAACCATTGGATGGAAGAGGTAAAAGATTCAATCGCTTATATACATCCAAAGAAGATCTTGCTCCTCTTTGCTTCTATAATCTCCAAAATACTAAGCAATTGGTATGTAAACTTATTAAAACAAATGTGACAATTTGAGCTCTCAAATCAAAACACATAGAAAGTCAAACAGTATAGATAAACTTATTTATCATGAATAGGTTTCATAAGGTTCATATATACCTACCATCATCTATCTGGTGGTGACAACCGATAGCGCATGAATTGCTCATGGATCGATGGGTCGCAAAGCGTAAGGGTACGAGATTTTTTTCCTGCTTATTATTTTTGCATTTTCCCTTACAATAAAATAAAATATTATAGACTTTGTGATGATTAATATAACATCTATTGAGATTTTTTCCCTCTATGTTTTTGGCATGCATTGGTTTCTCAACCTACGTGGAATCATATGGATACTTTATTAGCAACATGCATGATTAGAGTAGTAATAAAAAGGGGCTGTAGATGTTCTTCGCTTTTAAAATCGTAAATATATCGGACTTTTGTAGAATTAAGAATTGCTTGGATAGTGTTATTATTGACTTAGATCTTCCAGATCTCTCAGATTTTCGAAGATATTTCATGGGGGGAAGCTTAATTTTACAAAAGATGAGAAACTACCATTAGCAAGTATTTTTGAAAAATTGAGTTAGAAGTAGTAAATGAGAATATGTTCTGAAGTGTATTGAATAGTTGGAGATTTTTTTGTCTTTAGAAGTTTCGAGAATTTGGGCTTTTGGGTGGGTTAAAATGTTAGTTCGACGATAAACATTTTTTAGGGTATTGGACCAATTTCTGTGGTATTTTGATTTAGGCATGTTTCTTTGTATTAATTTAGTCACATTGGTATATATGTACATTTTGAACCTTCTTTTGTTTTAATGAAAGGAATTGAGGACCCTTCTTCAGAAAAATATTCAACTATGTCAATGTTTAATCCATGTTTAAGGCAATGAAACGTATGATCTGATTATGGATTTGCAAATAGACATAATTATAAGGCTTTAAGTGGCCACAACGATATCTAGTATATATGTGTATAATTGATTCAGTTCATCTATTAAGGAAAAAATTAACATGAAATCATATTTGCATAGAACATTGTCTGATTTTTCATATATTTTTATGCTACACTATTACAGTCAACATGACATATGGAATGTAATCCAAACATTATTTTGATAACAGGAGGTAGTCTATTCCAGTTCGGCTATGGTCTTAGACTGTAGCCATCGTTTATTCTTGGGCAATGGGGTTGACTAGGCACTGCACTTTATTTCTCGCATATCTTCTCTAATCGATTTCTTCCTGTTTTGCCTAATTGTTGAAATGGCATCATCTTTCTACCAGGTTGAACAAATACCAATAGCAAGTTAGTTGATGCAATGTTAGTTAGTTGATGCAATGCAAGGTAGTGGATGTTAGCAATGGTGGTAGAAGTGCAGTTTTGAGTGGGGTATGTAGATGACTGTGATTGACAGCAAGAAGTGGGTTAAGTGGATTTGATGTATGGGGATGTGCAATGTTATTTGGTAAGACAGTGAAGGGGGAAGGATGCAAAAATTAGAAGTGGTTTGTGATGACTTTGTGGTGGAGATGGGGTAGCAGAGATGCACAAAATTGTGCACAGAACAATGGAAGAAGAAGTGTTAGAGTGTGGACTGGAAGAGGTTGTGATGACAGTTTTAAAGGAAGATGGTGGTTTTGTATCAGTGGAGATGGCAGGGGCAATGGTCGGAGTGGTTTTTGAAAGTGTGCAGGCAGTTTTTATGGTGAAGTGGTGGAGGACAATTCAGTGGGTAGTATGGATGATGGGACTGTGACAGTGATACAGGGTTGGGGGTAGTGGTTTGGGTGGCTTGTTGGCTGTTGGTTGTACTATGCACATGCACATTGTAGGGGTGATATGTAGTGTTTATGTGATTGTAACTGTTCTTTTTTATGTTTTATAAAGAAATGTACAGTGCACGGTGAAAATGTAAATGAAATGCAAACACACTTGAAATGAAATGATTTTGGTTGTTTTATGATAATATTTATTACTCGTTAAATTATTTATTATTGGTATGGATGTATGCTGCTGTAATTTTTTTTTTAAATTTGCATTTATTTTGCAACGGTCAGAAAACGTTGCAATATCATGTATTACAACGGGCATTGCCCGTTGTAAAAAGGTGTATTACAACGGGCACTGTCCGTTATAAAAAGGTGTATTACAACTGGCATTGTCCGTTGTAAATATGGTCGACCTATTACAACGAGGCCTAATACAACGGGCTCATGCCCGTTGCGAAATCCATATTACAACGGGCATTGCCCGTTGTAAAATGTTTGTTTTATTGTATTGTTTATCACAAATAAATAAATTTCATTATGCCTAAGTTTCGTTACTGTCTAAAATAGAATTTATTTTACCAAATAAATTTTCACTGCTGTCTAAAACAAATTTTCACTATCAAATAAAATAAATTTCATTTATCTAATAAATTTTCACTACTGTCTAAAATAAATTTCATTACTGTAAATTCAAAAATTTCCACATACGTCAGAAACTAGGGCAAAATTTCATTACTGTAAATTCATCATTCTAAACGATTTCCACATACATCAGAAATTCAGAAAAATCATGATGATCTAAGTAAATTCAGAAATTACCGAGACAATTTCCAAGCTGAGCGTAGGGATTAGAGCTTCCAGCTGCTTCAGCGTCGAAACTAGGGATTCGAGTGGAGTCGCGAGTTCGAGAGCAGTGGCGCGATGAGGAGCACTGTCGAGTTCGAGAGCAGTGGCGCGATGAGGAGCAGTGGAGCGGCGCGGCGATGAAGGCGATGTCAATTGTCGACTGTGTGGAATCGCGAGTGAATTACTTCAAAATGGAAATGCGGCTGTATACTGGCTTTTAGCTGTTAGGGTTTTGTTTTAATACGGGTAGGGTATGTGGTATAATTATGGGCCAAAATACAATCAGACTTGTTTATTTGGAAATTTAAATGGAAAGGAATTGGATGGATGGATATTTATTATGGATATAAAATAACATATTAAAATAATAATAAATAACTTCAAACCGGACGGATATTTATCGGATACAGATATAGCCATATCCGTATCCGTATCCGAAATATGTTTCGGATATCGGATATCCGCATCCGCTTTTCGGATATCGGATAATTATCCGCTTTTTGGATACGGATGCGGCCGGATTTCGGATATTTCAGGTATTCATTGACAGGCCTAGGCGTTATTAGTGAAAGAGTTTTTATATACATACACCTAATTCGGATAAACCGAGGCCAGATATATCGATCATGCATTACTTTTTGGACTTACGTGAGAAGGATACAAAGCATGGTGAGTGTACACGCTTTATGAACACATGACCCTATGTGTTAATAAGATATATACATATATACAATTTTTTTTGGTCTTTGAAGTTTTGCAACATCATCTTAGCACCACTTAACTTAGAAGATAAAAAATATTATCTTTTTTACTTTAAATCAACCACTTATTAAACTAAGATTTCAATTACTTCATAATTAACACCCATGAACCTTTCTATATACTAGTTAAACCATCATTACTTGTAATCAAACTTTATTTTTATTTTTGTTAAGACAAATAAATTTTCAATTTAATAACCAAAATTCTATACTCATCCTATAGTGTTTCTTCAAAAGTAAATAAACAGAAAAAAAAATTGGGATTTTTTTAGTTTTTAATTTTTTTAGTTTTGGAAAGAAAGTGCAAAAAATTAAACCATAAATAATTAAAAATAAATATGATACTCCCCCTACACTTGATTTCGACTGCGTCCCCACAGTCAACCTAAGCGAAAGGAGAAAAATAAATAAAAGTATGACCTATATTTACATGAAAATGAAGAAGTTATTATTTACATGACATCAGAAAATATACCGTGAAAGAGAAAATGAAATGATCTTTCAAAGACTAATTCATTTGTCTCGCCAACTATGAGAGACATACCTTAAGCACAGAAAACCAAATCATAAAAGATTTCAAAGTTGGATATGGATTTGGAAAAACGAATGTTGTTTATTAAGAATCATATGAGTTGTTTTATTTTAGATTACTTTTGCGATAGATAGAATAATTTGTTGAAGTTCATGTTTATTTTCACCAATTTGAAAGTTAAGCTTATCATTGAATACTTCTTCAGAAATATTGATTTCAAAATCAAAATGGTGATTTAAATATACCCTATCAGAATTCAACAACTCATCTTCGAAAAATCTAAAAAAATTGTGTTCACTAAATTCGTCTTCCTATGTTGAATTATTCACAACTTCATTGCATGTATCATGTTCAAAATCTAAAGTCGTTGCATTCAATATTTCAAAATCGAAAAAAGGAAGATCAAATTTTAAATTTGGCTCCAAGCTCTCAAAAGAATTGAAATCCAATTCAATCACCGCATTTTCGACAATTCCATCAATATTGTTATTTTCAATTTCAAAAGTTGTTACTTGAAAATCTTCAAATTTGGTAAAAGGTGTATTATTATTTGACTCGCCACACGTTGGGATTTGATTATGTTGTTTGCATTGTTTAATATATGTTTCAAACAGCAAATCCCTATGATCTTGTGAATTTCGTCTATTTTCTCAATAAAATCAAATTCATAATTATTAACTTGAGAATTTTCAAATAGAAATTGTTGAAAACAAAAATTGTCAATTGCAGCCTAAATGAAATTATTCTCATTGCCAAAATCATTTAAAAAGTGGTTTCCATTTCGATTTTGAAATTCATTTTGGAGTTCGAAATTGAATTGACATGGGGTATAATCTAAATCATTTGAATTTGAAGTGAATTTAAATTTTGATTATTTTGAATTCCTTGATTTGAGTTATTGCACTGGCTACTCAGATTATTTATCATTTGATTTCTTTTGTGTATAGAGTTCAAGTAAGAAATAGTTTCAATACTCTTTTCAAGATTTGAGAGGTGGTCATCGTTTTGAAAATTTTGCCGTTTAAAATTCTAATTTTTGTACAATAGTTGGCATTAAAATATCCATAAGAATTTGGTGTGAGATTATATCGATCATATTGATTTTCACAACTATTGAAAAATTCTTGCGAGTAGGGAAATTCAGACATTTCAAAAGAAAAAATTTCTAAAGGAAGATATTTACCAAAGGGAATTTATTTTTCTAAATAGAAATTTGATTTTTTTTTTTTTGGATTTTAGATTTACAATTTTTTTTTTTGAAAAGACATTTTTTTTCTTTCTTTGAATTTTTGTTTTCCTGTGGAAAATTAACCTAGAATTTTTTTGATTTTTGATTTTGATTTTAAAATTTCAAATGAAATGATTAGAAAAATTAAGTTAAGAAAATTTACAATTTTTTTATGGATTTTGAATTTTTGTTCCTTTTTTTAAATGCACATGAACTAATGCAACTAAATGAATGTAAGGACTTAACTACAAATTTTCTATCCTAAGTAGCTCCTAATTTAAATCATATAAGCATATTTTGTCTTAATACAACAAAATAGTTCTTAGCCAAGTAATGGACATGAGTTACCGGTGCACCACAAATCACCGTAGCAATGAAACCGAAGGTTTAAGTACCTTCAGAGAAACAATCAGTATAATATTTACGAATCATCATAATATTTATAAATGATTATTGCTCTACCGTAGTCTAGACACCAAAAATATAAATTGCTCAAAGAAGATAACTTGTCAATATACAATTAATCTCTAGGTGTGCTCGCGACATCCTTAAGTCTGAAGTCTAACTGTTATTATTAGTCAAAATTCTATTATAAAATGCAATTTGTGGACCAAGGAAGGGGTGATGAAATTGCACACCTTATGTGGATTTGGATGTTGCCCTTAGAAAAGAAAATAAGATGAGATGAATGCAAATAAAAAATTAACCGTGTATTGACAATGCAACTACAAATGAATTTTTTTTGTTTTTGTTTTTGAATTTTTTTAAATGCCAGCAACCAACAATGAAAACTGAAAATAAAAACATGAGATAAGGGCAAGATACTAGAGCATGCATGCAGAATTATCAGCAATTTTTTTTTAAACGGCGATTTTTTTATACGCAAGTAAACAATTTATTTTTGGCAAGCAAAGTGAAGCAAGCAATTCTTCTTGAATTCCTGCAAACTGCAACCTAAAAGAAAATTCGAACAAGAATTATATATATTTAAGCAATATCCAGGAAAAACTAAAACAAACCAAAACAAAACAAATGAAAACAACTCAAAAGTAAATAAAAAATAATTGAAACTTGTTATTATCTTTTCTATATTTATTTTTTAATTTTGAAAGAAACTTAAAAACAAAGAAATAGCTTTGACACAAATAATTTTTTTTTTTAACCAACTCATGGGCCTGGTCCAGTTAAAAACAGCTTTCAAAAAAAGATCCCTAAAACAATTTCCCGCAACCACTTCAGCCAATACCAAGTACCAACAATTCATTTACAATTCCCAAATCAGTTTCCCCTAATTATTCCCAAAATAAAATATCAAACGAGATCAATTTCCAATGTTTTGAAATGCGATGGTTGAAGACTGTTGTTTAAGGTCGAGGGTGTTGCGATTTTGGCGTGGTGGAGGCGATTTGGTTCGGCCGATCAGTTAGTTCATGGGTTGAAGGTAAATTTGGGTAATTTTCGAAGAGAAGATGTACTTTGCGTTTGTCTAGTTGAATACATAGAAGTGGATTGACAGTCTGGGAAAGTAATGCTGATGGCTGGTGGGAGGGGGGATTAAGGGTATAGTGCAAGCAGTGATGGATGGTGATTGTGGAATGTTCAGTGCATAGTTTGTGATGTTACTTGATGGTTGAAGCTTGGGTGGATATAGTGGTTGTGCACTGTGTAATCAGGTGGAGTGGTTGTACAAGTATAGGCAGGTTAATGTTGACAGAGGAGGGAGGGTTACATCGCAGTTTAATGAAATGTGCACTGGTTAGTGAAGTTGTATATGGTGGAGTGAAGTATGTTGTAAGCAGATTGGAGCAGCACTTGATTGCAATTGTATGCACAGTTGATTGCAAATGTATGCAGTAATGGGCAGGGTTGTTTCGGGAGTGAGGTGTTGCAGCAGTTGCAAACATGGTTCACGGGAGTGAAGTGTTGTGAATTGAAGCGGTGATAGTTGGATGTAAATGCAGTGTGCTGTTATATGGGCAGCGTATGTAGAAGTATATGTTAAAGGTAGGAGGTTTGTTGAAATTATTTGTGAAAGAAGGGGGATGAAGTGCTGATGGTAGAAGACAGGGGTGATATGGGTATTGACAGAGAGTGGATGGAATGTGGCAAGTATTGGCAGATGTATGTGATGAAGTTGAAGCTGGAAGTTATATGAAGGCACTGTGATACAGTGGTGTGGTTTGGTAATGTTAGTATGGTTGCTGTGGCGAGCAATGGTTGAAGTCGGGTTTAGGTGATTGGATGGTTGGTTGTGGCGTAGGCTGCTGATTTGGGCGAGGCGATTGTGGAAGTGGTTCGTGCTAGTGGTCAGGTTGTGTTCAAGTTGTCGTTGATGGGTGTGGTTTGCAGGTAGTATGGCAACGAAGACAGTGGCAGTTTAGAAATGGTTGATGGCAGGGGTTATGTGAGGAGATGGTTTTATGGTGGTATTATGGTGATGTGGGCTAAGATGTGTGTAAGGCAGTGGGGGTTTTGGGTGGTAGATGTGTTGTAGATAGTTTGGCGGTGAATTGATATAAGCACAGCAGTTTTGTAGGAGTGAAGTAGTAGCAGTTTTGTAGGAGTGGAGTAATGTGTGCATAGGTAGTAGCAGTGGGGGATATGCAATGATGTTAGGGAAGAGTGGTGATAGGCAGGAGGCTGTGAAATAGGATAAACAGCAGTATCGGTCAGTGAAGTTGGCCAGTGGAGTGATTATAGGAGATGCGGGGGGAGTTGCATTGGTGGCAGCAGTTTGTTGTCAGGGGTGATATGCAGAGGCGCTTGAGGAGATATGGTTGTATGTGTTGAAGTGCAGAGGTAATAATTGGCAGTAATGGTATGAAGGAGGCAGTTGTGTGGTTTCAGTGGAGAATTTAGGGTGTTGTCGAATTGGAGATTTTGGGGTGTGGAAATAAAATGAAATGAAAGTGAGCAGAGGTGAAAGAAGTAAGGAAGATGGTTGTTTAGTAGCAGTTAAGTATAGTAGTTAAACAGAGTTGATTTTGTAGGATTGATTTCACTCTAGAGGCGGGGGGCCCGGAGGGTGAACAGGGTGATGCTATTAATTATAAAAATTATTGCAGAAGCTTATAAAAATTATTTCAACACAGATATATCAAAATAATAGCAGCACGGATAATAACAGAATAATAAATGCAGAAATAGAACGACACAGAATTTACCCAGCTTCGACAAAACCCTGCCTACGTGCTGCCTTCAAGATTTCTACTAGAAATTAAGTAGTCACACGCTTACACACGTAAACTCGCGACATCCGCTACTGACTAACCAAACTCTACGCTCAAAACCCTGCCACAACTCAGGCGCTGAGTTGCGAATTCTCAAATTACGCCACGTAGTTTGTCCCCTACTCACACGACTAGTAATTACAATGGTTTAAAGAATAAAATACAAATTAGAGCAATAATCAAAGCCCTAATTAAACTAAAGCCTTATTAATAAAACCGGCCCAAAATATTATCATTAAGAAATACGTCACCGTTATCTCCTTTATCTATTTTGCTCTGTGAAAAAAATGTCGGTCTGGTTCCTTCTTTCGTTCGTTCCTTTTAGCTCTGAAATTAGGGCTTTGTGAATTCTCCGCTTAATTGATGGTTGATGCTTCGATTGCTTACTTCAATTGAATCGTTCGCGGCTTCTCCTCCTTGATCGAGTTCGACTTTGATTTGGTATGTAAAATTTTCTTTTGCTTCTACTGATTTGCTTGCTTGAACTCGATGATCAATTGCCGATGATGTTACTTGTTTATATAGGATTCGAGATCCTTGATTTTCGTTTGTATACATTTATTTGAATTCGTCACTTGATTTATCTCGGCCATTCGATTTTGTTTTAATGCTTGGGATTAATCTCTGACTTGTTCAAATTACTTGAATAACACGGTTTTGATTTCTGACTTGGTTCGATTCCTTGATTGACACGGTGTCGATTTCGTTCGTTCTCGTTCTTGTTGTCTTCGGCTTTGACTTGATTTTGACGATGTTGATTTTGTTCGACTTTGGCCATACTGTTTACTGCCTCTGGTAGCACTTTCGACCTTGTTCGATTTTACTTACTGTTTCATGACACCGACCATTATGTCTTTGGATGTTGTATCACTTTGTTGATGATGCTTGAGATTGATCTCTAACTTTAATCTGTTTCTTTGATATTGAACTGTTTCATTTGATATAGATATGTATGTGTATACATATATATATGCATACATGTATATTTGTATTTGCTCGGCTTTGGATCTGTTCGAACTTGCCACCATGGTTTGTTCATCTTTAACTTGTACCTGCTGTTGCATGTGATGTTCATTTGAACTGTGTTTGCATTGTTGCCATATTGGCTTGTTCCTTCGAATCAGTGAAACTTGTATATGATTGTTTTGTTGTCTGCTCTTCATGTACATGTCGAGTCTTATTTCAGATGCACTTGTTCTGTCCACTGGTTCACCGTAGTTTGATTTGGGTTGTTGTGCCATTTACTGGTTCTCTTGAACTTCATGTAGAGGCTGCATTGTGTATGTACATTTGGATTTTGGTTATGCAGTTTTGGGTTCTGTTGCACCACTGTTGTCATCTGTGTATATATGTTGTAGTGTTCATTGTGAAGCCTGGTTTACTGGTGCATCCGTTGACTTGCTGACATCACTGGTGCACTGACTTGAGTCTTTGTTGTATTGAGTTATGCTCTTATTTGGCGCACATGCTTGCTTCCCCGATCTGTTGCAGTGTAACCTTCATGTGAACTTCTGGTTAGCATATTTAGCTTGGTTGTCACTTGCTCATCCAAGCTTGCACTTGTTGTTTGTCAATTTTGCTTGGGAATAGTCTTCTGCCTGACTTTGTTATTCATGTTTCTAGTTGTGGTGTTGTTGTGAACATGCCCATTGCATTGTTGAGGCCGTGTTGCTTTGATCGAGCATTTTCACTTGTACTTGACAATTTTGTATTGCACCTGAGTTGAATCCAGCTTAAAGCTCGGGTTTGACCTTGTGCTGATATTGTGACATTATTTTTATTGAACTTGAGTTGAACCCGGCGTTTTGGGTTTGACCTGTGCACACCTGTCCCTGTAATTTTATCAAGTATATATATCGGTGTGCACAGCCATGTGGCATGTACAGTGATACACTGTGCATGTCACAAGCTGCCCGTGTATGATGAATTCGAATTTAAATGATGACGAACAACCCAAATAACCGAGGCAAATATTATTTTCAAAATTTACATTTTATTTTATACTGCAAAATTATTTTATTTTCAATTTTACTGCGTCAATGTATATTTCTGCAGATTGCTCAGATGCTGGATTCACATTGGAATGAAGTTGAAGATAAATACGAGTTGAGTGAATGAGTGACATGTAGTGAGGTCAAATGAAAATGTGAATTGTAATATAATCAAATTTGTATTGTAATTGAAATTGTATATATATAGTGAGAGCTTGAAATTTGTATTTATTCAAAAATTGTAATAAATATTTGTTTGAATAAAATTTCCGTTTGAATTCAAATTCTGTGTTATTTATTTTATTCATCAAATATTTATTTAATCTTTGAAAATAAAATATTATATTAACAAATACATTTAAATGAATATATATATATTTATTATCATCAAACAAAAATCATATACTCGCATATTCAACAATCTCCCCCTTTTGATGGTAACAAACATATATTTAAGATTTTGAATATGTTAAATGTATTTTATCATTGATATGCTCTATTTGCTCCCCCTATTTAAATGCTTCCTCTCTACGCAAAGCTCCTCCTTCATATATGCATACAATTAAAAATATGCAAATGAGCCTAGATGCAAATAGAAAATATTTGACCTTTGGTTGATTTTATTTGACAAAATCTTAACTTTTCTCTCCCCATTTTGTTATCAGCAAAAGAGTAACAGTGATAGAAAAATAGAGATAAAGTGATAGATATTAATACAACATTAAAACTCAATCGAATATAAATATTAAATTTCAATAAAAAATCAAACAAAAATCATAAATACTCTGTTAGGCGCATATTCCACTTTTAGAATGATGGGAATGATATCATCATATAAAACCATACAGTTGTGTCCATTTGTGGTATATTTATATCGGGAATTTGAATACCTACCAACCATGCATAACCATTAGGACTTTTAAATGAGATTAGTAGTATTCCAATTTTTTTTTTAAATGAGTTCAAGTATCTTCTAACCACGCATAACCGTGAGGACTTTTAAATGGGATTAGAATCAACTTGTTTATTTAAAAATCAATTTTGATATGCGTTCCATACATGCATAACCGTAAGGACTTTTAAATGAGCATGAAAGCACATAACAAATTCCAAGTAATTCACCCATGCATAACCGTGATGACTTTTAAATGAGAGTGAATACTTTGGATTTTATTTTATTTTATTATTATTATTATTATTTCTTTTATTAAAAAATGTAAAATGAAAAACAAATGACTCCTGTTTGAAGTACCACATATTGACAAACTATATTGAATTTTGATGAGTGATGGTCGTTAGAAATATGATAAAAGTAGAGATGGTCATGGAATTTTTACCAACAAAAAGTTTTATAACTCTTGTTTAAATTTCTAAAGAAATTTATTAATTATACCGTATCGTGTCATAATATATGTTAAATATCAACATTCATCACTTTTTCAATCACTATTTGTCTTTTTGATAATCATTAGGGAGTCAGATTAGTCAATATAGTTATTTAAAATCAAATTCAAAAATAATTATAAAATCAATTTTTCTAAAAATGCCCAATCTGAAAACAAGGTCAAAGATGATTTTCTAGAAGGGGTTTTATGAGAAAAATTTCTGCTATTTGAAAAAAAAATTATGAAATGAAAAATATGCAGATATTTTCTTTGAAAAACGATGCAGTTAGTAAATGTCTCAACAAAATTCACGTTCCACTAGTAATTTTTCTATCAACTATATTACCAGTGTAATCTGCATCTGAATTTCTCTTTCACTCAAAATTATCATTAATTGAATTTGATAGACCAGACCATGAAGTGTGCAACAAAATATCTCAAAATCAATTTTAACAGCTTTTTAAATGAAATTCTCTTGAATTTGAATTGAAACCGTGTAAATAATCAAAAAACCGAGAATATAGAGTAAGCCGTAAAATAACCAAATGTATTATCATCAACCAATAAAACACTATTATTAATCCAAACAAATATATATGATGTAGTTCAAAGACTCTAGAGATTTTTATAGTGTTCTTGGCATAAGAATATAATTGGCCAACAATTTTGAATAAGTCAGAATTAAAATCATCATTATTTCATCATCACATTATTGGTTGATTTAACTCAGATTGCGGTGCAGATTATCACATTTAATATATCGTTCAAATAAATATACCATTACATGTTTTACCTTTACGATATTTTTCGTTGTTTGTCCATTGTGATTTTGGCACCTTTATACTAGGCTAAGGAACTTTGCTTAGTCGCTCGTTGTGTCCTTGGAACAGCCAGAATCCAAGTAACACTATTGTTGTTCCTTAGCCTGCAACCACACCTACACGATGAAAGATTTTTGTGACCTATTTGTTTTTATAGGTCCATGATTGTTAGTGGCAGAATATTTTGAAAAATAATTTTGTGGAGACCCAAAACTATTTATATATGTTCCTTTTGGCACCCAGATTTGTTTAACTTTAAGAGATTTTATATTTGTGCCTTTTGGAATCCAAATTGGTATGGTTTTCACATGTTTAGGTCTATACCAACAATTACTGTGATTGTGTCCATATTTTCTACAAATTGTGCACATAGAATTGACTTGATTAATTTTGCTTTTAACATATTCGGAGTGAGTATATCCAAGCCCTTGTCTATCAATATTGACTGTTTGTTTTCCTATTAGCATATTCAACGATTTTTCACTTTTGGAAAATTTTTCTAAAGTCGTTGACAATTGTTGGACTTGTGTTTTGAGAGATTCATTTTCGTTTAACAATTGTGTGCATTTTTTAATAGAATTTACTCTCATAGTATTTTCACTCTCTTTCAAAATCAAAATTTCATTTTCAAGTGATTTTATATTACTTTCTGATTTTTTAATTTCTTCTTCGAATGTTGGACACTTATCACATTAGGGATCCTACTTTGATGGGTTTTAACTAATTGGTCAAGTTGTTTATTTAATTCTATCAAACTATCTCTTTGTGATTCAATTTTAGCATACTTTTCCCTAAGTCGTTCAAAACAGCCATTTACTTCATGGAAATATATAAGTAATTCTGAGTGAGTGAGTTTTGATACCTCGCTTGGCTCGTCATCATCGCTATCAGTTATATTTCCTTGAAGGCACATATCTGCTTTCTCACTCTCACTGCTAGTACTTTGATTATCTTCATCACTTGTATTCCACGTGGCTCCAAAACTTCTCCTTTTTGATTTCTTTTCAAAGTCGCGTCGATTTTGAGGACAATCGGGCTTGATGTGTCCGGGTTGGTTGCACTTATGACAGATGATCTTCTGTTCGTCTGAGTTGTCTAGTGCTTTGACTATTCTGCTTTTCAATTTTCGATTTGGAGCTGGATTTCCGTATTTGTAATTCCACCTTTTGAATTTCTTTATTATCAGCTCCAATTCTGCTGCTCCATCATCATCATCATCACCATCACTTTCTGTTGTTCCTTTAAGAGCTATTGATTTCTTTCGAGTGTCACCTCCTTCATGCTCTTCCTTGAATTTCATTTCTAGCTCATAAGTGGTGAGATTTCCGACGAGTTCTTCAACTTTGATTTGTTTTAAATCTTTTGATTCTTGAATGGTAGTCACTTTTGCTCCAAAACTTCGTGGAAGGACTCTGAGAATTTTTCGGACTATTTCCAATTCTGTATATGATTTTTCGAGAGCTTTTGATTTGTATACGATGTTGGAAAGTTGTCCATACATCTCTTTGACATTTTCTTCCTTCTCCATTGTGAAGTTCTCATATTCGCTGCTTAGCATGGCAAGGCGAGATTCTTTGACTTGAGATGTTCCTTCGTGAGTCACTTCTAGTGTGTGCCATATCTCCTGCGCAGTTAGACAGTGTGAGACACGATTAAATTCAAATTGATCAAATGAACATATAATAGAATTCATAGCTTTAGCATTTTGTAATTTATTTTCTAGTTCTGGCCATTGATCCTTTGGTTTATTTATTTCCTGATTATTTTCAATTATAGTTGGTGCTCTATAACCTGTCTCAACAATATTCCAAGCGTCAATGATTTTCAGAAAAATTTTAATTCTATTTTTTCAATAGGCGTATTCACCATTGAACATTGATGGTCTAACTATGGACTGACCCTCAGCAAAAGCAGTATTAAAAGAAGCCATTTTAAAAATTCAAATTTTTTAAAATAAAAATTGGTTTTTGGAAAAAAAATCAAATTTTTTGAAAAACAAAAGTCGACTTCTATTCCTAGCTCTGATACCACTTGTAGGATCGATTTCACCATAGAGGGGGGGGGGGGTGAATAGGGTGATGTTATTAATTATAAAAATTATTGCGGAAGCTTATAAAAATTATTTCAACAAAGATATATCAAAATAATAGCAATACAGATAATGGCAGAATAATAAATACAGAAATAGAACGACACTGAATTTACACAGCTTCAGCAAAACTCTGCCTACTTGCTGCCCCCAAGGTTTCTACTAGAAATTAAGTAGTCACACGCTTACACACGTAAACTCGCGACACCCGCTACTGACCAACCTAACTCTACGCTCAAAACCCTGCCACAACTCAGCCACTGAGTTGCGAATTCTCAAACTACGCCACGTAGTTTTTCCCCTAGTCACACGACTAATAATTACAATGGTTTAAAGAAGAAAATACAAATTAAAGCAATAATCAAAGCCCTAATTAAACTAAAGCCTTATTAATAAAACTCGGCCCAAAATATTATCACTAAGAAATACGGCCCCGTTATCTCCTTTATCTATTTTGCTCTGTAAAAAAAAATGTCGGCCTGGTTCCTTCTTTCATTCGTTCCTTTTAGCTCTGAAATTAGGGCTTTGTGAAGTCGCCGCTTAATTGACGGTTGATGCTTCGATTGCTTACTTTAATTGAATCGTTCGCGGCTTTCCTCCTTGATCGAGTACGACTTTGATTTGGTATGTAAATTTTTCTTTTGCTTCTACTGATTTGCTTGCTTGAACTCGATGATCAATTGTCGATGATGTTACTTGTTTATATAGGATTCGAGATCCTTGATTTTCGTTTGTATACATTTATTTGAATTCGTCACTTGATTTATCTCGGCCATTCGATTTTGTTTTAATGCTTGGGATTAATCTCTGACTTGTTCAAATTGCTTGAATAACACGGTTTTGATTTTTGACTTGGTTCGATTCCTTGATTGACACGGTGTTGATTTCGTTCGTTCTCGTTCTCGTTGTCTTCGGCTTTGACTAGATTTTGACGATGTTGATTTTGTTCGACTTTGGCCATACTGTTTACTGCCTCTGGTAGCACTTTCGACCTTGTTCGATTTTACTTACTGTTTCATGACAACGGCCATTATGTCTTTGGATATTGTATCACTTTGTTGATGATGCTTGAGATTGATCTCTAACTTTAATCTGTTTCTTTGATATTGAACTGTTTCATTTGATATAGATATGTATGTGTATACATATATATGTGCATACATGTATATTTGTATTTGCTCGGCTTTGGATATGTTCGAACTTGCCACCATGGTTTGTTCATCTTTAACTTGTACCTGCTGTTGCATGTGATGTTCATTTGAACTGTGTTTGCATTGTTGCCATATTGGCTTGTTCCTTCGAGTCAGTGGAACTTGTATATGATTGTTTTGTTGTCTGCTCTTCATGTGCATGTCGAGTCTTATTTCAGATGCACTTGTTCTGTCCACTGGTTCATTGTAGTTTGATTTGGGTTGTTGTGCCATTTACTGGTTCTCTTAAACTTCATGTAGAGGCTGCATTGTGTATGTACATTTGGATTTTGGTTATGCAGTTTTGGGTTCTGTTGCACCACTATTGTCATCTGTGTATATATGTTGTAGTGTTCAATGTGAAGCCTGGTTTACTGGTGCATCCGTTGACTTGTTGACATCACTGGTGTACTGACTTGAGTCTTTGTTGTATTGAGTTATGCTCTTATTTGGTGCACATGCTTGCTTCCCCGACCTGTTGTAGTGTAACCTTCATGTGAACTTCTGGTTAGCATATTTAGCTTGGTTGTCACTTGCTCATCCAAGCTTGCACTTGTTGTTTGTCAATTTTTCTTGGGAATAGTCTTCTGCCTGACTTTGTTATTTATGTTTCTAGTTGTGGTGTTGTTATGAACATGCCCATTGCATTGTTGAGGCTGTGTTGCTTTGATTGAGCATTTTCACTTGTACTTGACAATTTTGTATTGCACCTGAGTTGAATCCAGCTTAAAGCTCGGGTTTGACCTTGTGCTGATATTGTGACATTATTTTTATTGCACTTGAGTTGAACCCGACGTTTTGGGTTTGACCTGTGCACACCTGTCCCTGTAATTTTATCAAGTGTATGTATCGGTGTGCACGACCTTGTGGCATGTACAGTGATACACTGTGCATGTCACAAGCTGCTCGTGTATGATGAATTCGAAATTTAAATGATGACGAACAACCCAAATAACCGAGGCAAATATTATTTTCAAAATTTACATTTTGTTTTATACTGCAAAAATATTTTATTTTCAATTTTACTGCGTCAATGTATATTTCTGCAGATTGCTCAGATGCTGGATTCACATTGGAATGAAGTTGAAGATAAATACGAGTTGAGTGAATGAGTGACATGTAGTGAGGTCAAATGAAAATGTGAATTGTAATATAATCAAATTTGTATTGTAATTGAAATTGTATATATATAGTGAGAGCTTGAAATTTGTATTTATTCAAAAATTGTAATAAATATTTGTTTGAATAAAATTTCCGTTTGAATTCAAATTCTGTGTTATTTATTTTATTCATCAAATACTTATTTAATCTTTGAAAATAAAATATTATATTAACAAATACATTTAAATGAATATATATATGTTTATTATCATCAAACAAAAATCATATACTCGCATATTCAACAATCTCCCCCTTTTGATGGTAACAAACATATATTTAAGATTTTGAATATGTTAAATGTATTTTATCATTGATATGCTCTATTTGCTCCCCCTATTTAAATGCTTCCTCTCTACGCAAAGCTCCTCCTTCATATATGCATACAATTAAAAATATGCAAATGAGCCTAGATGCAAATAGAAAATATTTGACCTTTGGTTGATTTTATTTGACAAAATATTAACTTTTCTCTCCCCATTTTGTTATCGGCAAAAGAGTAATAGTGATAGAAAAATAGAGATAAAGTGATAGATATTAATACAACATTAAAACTCAATCGAATATAAATATTAAATTCAATAAAAAATCAAACAAAAATCATGAATACTCTATTAGGCGCATATTCCACTTTTAGAATGATGGGAATGATATCATCATATAAAACCATACAGTTGTGTCCATTTGTGGTATATTTATATCAGGAATTTGAATACCTACCAACCATGCATAATCATTAGGACTTTTAAATGAGATTAGTAGTATTCCAATTTTTTTTTTAAAAAATGAGTTCAAGTATCTCCTAACCACGCATAACCGTGAGGACTTTTAAATGGGATTAGAATCAACTTGTTTATTTAAAAATCAATTTCGATATGCGTTCCATACATGCATAACCGTAATGACTTTTAAATGAGCATGGAAGCACATAACAAATTCCAAGTAATTCACCTATGCATAACCGTGATGACTTTTAAATGATAGTGAATACTTTGGATTTTATTTTATTTTATTATTATTATTTCTTTTATTAAAAAAAATGTAAAATGAAAAACAAATGACTCCTGTTTGAAGTACCACATATTGACAAACTATATTGAATTTTGATGAGTGATGGTCGTTAGAAATATGATAGAAGTAGAGATGGTCATGTAATTTTTACCAACAAAAAGTTTTATAACTCTTGTTTAAATTTCTAAAGAAATTTATTAATTATACCGTATCGTGTCATAATATATGATAAATATCAACACTCATCACTTTTTCAATCACTATTTATCATTTTGATAATCATTAGGGAGTCAGATTAGTCAATATAGTTATTTAGAATCAAATTCAAAAATAATTATAAAATCAATTTTTCTAAAAATGGCCAATCTGAAAACAAGGTCAAAGATGATTTTTTGGTAGGGGTTTTATGAGAAAAATTTCTGCTATTTGAAAAAAAATTATGAAATGAAAAATATGCAGATATTTTCTTTGAAAAACGATGCAGTTAGTAAATGTCTCAACAAAATTCACGTTCCACTAGTAATTTTTCTATCAACTATATTACCAGTGTAATCTGCATCTGAATTTCTCTTTCACTCAGAATTATCATTAATTGAATTTGATGGACCAGACCATGAAGTGTGCAACAAAATATATCAAAATCAATTTTAACAGCTTTTTAAATGAAATTCTCTTGAATTTGAATTGAAATCGTGTAAATAATCAAAAAACCGTGAATATAGAGTCAGCCGTAAAATAACCAAATGTATTATCATCAACCAATAAAACACTATTATTAATCCAAACAAATATATATGATGTAGTTCAAAGACTCTAGAGATTTTTATAGTGTTCTTGGCATAAGAATATAATTGGCCAACAATTTTGAATAAGTCAGAATTAAAATCATCATTATTTCATCATCACATTATTAGCTGATTTAACTCAGATTGCGGTGCAGATTATCACATTTAATATATCGTTCAAATAAATATACCATTACCTGTTTTACCTTTGCGATATTTTTCGTTGTTTGTCCATTGTGATTTTGTCACCTTTATACTAGGCTAAGGAACTTTGCTTAGTCGCTCGTTTTGTCCTTGGAACAGCCAGAATCCAAGTAACACTATTGTTGTTCCTTAGCCTGCAACCACACCTACACGATGAAAGATTTTTGTGACCTATTTGTTTTTATAGGTCCATGATTGTTAGTGGCAGAATATTTTGAAAAATAATTTTGTGGAGACCCAAAACTATTTATATATGTTCCTTTTGGCACACAGATTTGTTTAACTTTAAGAGATTTTATATTTGTGCCTTTTGGAATCCAAATTGGTATGGTTTTCACATGTTTGGGTCTATACCAACAATTACTGTGATTGTGTCCATATTTTCTACAAATTGTGCATATAGAATTGACTTGATTAATTTATCTTTTAACATGTTCGGAGTGAGTATATCCAAGTCCTTGTCTATCAATATTGACTGTTTGTTTTCCTATTAGCATATTCAACGATTTTTCACTTGTGGAAAATTTTCCTAAAGTTGTTGACAATTTTGGACTTGTGTTTTGAGAGATTCATTTTCGTTTAACAATTGTGTGCATTTTTTAATAGAATTTACTCTCCTAGTATTTTCACTCTCTTTCAAAATCAGAATTTCATTTTCAAGTGATTTTATATTACTTTCTGATTTTTTAATTTCTTCTTCGAATGTTGGACACTTATCACATTAGGGATCCTACTTTGATGGGTTTTAACTAACTGGTCAAGTTGTTTATTTAATTCTATCAAACTATCTCTTTGTGATTCAATTTTAGCATACTTTTCCCTAAGTCGTTCAAAACAGCCATTTACTTCATGGAAATATATAAGTAATTCTGAGTGAGTGAGTTTTGATACCTCGCTTGGCTCGTCATCATCGCTATCAGTTATATTTCCTTGAAGGCACATATCTGCTTTCTCACTCTCACTGCTAGTACTTTGATTATCTTCATCACTTGTATTCCACATGGCTCCAAAACTTCTCCTTTTTGATTTCTTTTCAAAGTCGCGTCGATTTTGAGGACAATCGGGCTTGATTTGTCCGGGTTGGTTGCACTTATGACAGATGATCTTCTGTTCGTCTGAGTTGTCTAGTGCTTTGACTATTCTGCTTTTCAATTTTCGATTTAGAGCTGGATTTCCGTATTTGTAATTCCACCTTTTGAATTTCTTTATTATCAGCTCCAATTCTGCTGCTCCATCATCATCATCACCACCATCACTTTCTGTTGTTCCTTTAAGAGCTATTGATTTCTTTCGAGTGTCACCTCCTTCATGCTCTTCCTTGAATTTCATTTCTAGCTCATAAGTGGTGAGATTTCCGACGAGTTCTTCAACTTTGATTTGTTTTAAATCTTTTGATTCTTGAATGGCAGTCACTTTTGCTCCAAAACTTCGTGGAAGGACTCTGAGAATTTTTCGGACTATTTCCAATTCGGTGTATGATTTTTCGAGAGCTTTTGATTTGTATACGATGTTGGAAAGTTGTCCATACATCTCTTTGACATTTTCTTCCTTCTCCATTGTGAAGTTCTCATATTCGCTGCTTAGCATGGCAAGGCGAGATTCTTTGACTTGAGATGTTCCTTCGTGAGTCACTTCTAGTGTGTGCCATATTTTTTGCGCAGTTAGACAATGTGAGACACGATTAAATTCAAATTGATCCAATGAACATATAATAGAATTCATAGCTTTAGCTTTAGCATTTTGTAATTTATTTTCTAGTTTTGTCCATTGATCCTTTGGTTTATTTATTTCCTGATTATTTTCAATTATAGTTGGTGCTCTATAACCTGTCTCAACAATATTCCAAGCGTCAATGGTTTTCAGAAAAAATTTCATTCTATTTTTCCAGTAGGCGTATTCACCATTGAACATTGATGGTCTAACTATGGACTGACCCTCAGCAAAAGCAGTATTAAAAGAAGCCATTTTAAAAATTCAAATTTTTAAAACAAAAATTGGTTTTTGGAAAAAAATCAATTTTTTTTGAAAAACAAAAGCCGACTTCTATTCCTAGCTCTGATACCACTTGTAGGATCGATTTCACCATAGAGGGGGGTGGGGTGAATAGGATGATGCTATTAATTATAAAAATTATTGCGGAAGCTTATAAAAATTATTTTAACACAGATATATCAAAATAATAGCAACACAGATAATGGCAGAATAATAAATGCAGAAATAGAACGACACAGAATTTACCCAGCTTCGGCAAAACTCTGCCTTCGTGCTGCCCCCAAGGTTTCTACTAGAAATTAAGTAGTCACAAGCTTACAGACGTAAATTCGCGACACCCGCTACTGACTAACCTAACTCTACGCTCAAAACCCTGCCACAACTCAGCCACTGAGTTGCGAATCCTCAAACTACGCCACGTAGTTTTTCCCTTAGTCACACGACTAATAATTAAAATGGTTTAAAGATGAAAATACAAATTAAAGCAATAATCAAAGCCCTAATTAAACTAAAGCCTTATTAATAAAACTCGGCCCAAAATATTATCACTAAGAAATACGGCCCAGTTATCTCCTTTATCTATTTTGCTCTGTAAAAAAAAATGTCGGCCTGGTTCCTTCTTTCATTCGTTCCTTTTAGCTCTGAAATTAGGGCTTTGTGAAGTCGCCGCTTAATTGACGGTTGATGCTTCGATTGCTTACTTCAATTGAATCGTTCGCGGCTTCTCCTCCTTGATCGAGTTCGACTTTGATTTGGTATGTAAATTTTTCTTTTGCTTCTACTGATTTGCTTGCTTGAACTCGATGATCAATTGTCGATGATGTTACTTGTTTATATAGGATTCGAGATCCTTGATTTTCGTTTGTATACATTTATTTGAATTCGTCACTTGATTTATCTCGGCCATTCGATTTTGTTTTAATGCTTGGGATTAATCTCTGACTTGTTCAAATTACTTGAATAAAACGGTTTTGATTTTTGACTTGGTTCGATTCCTTGATTGACACGGTGTTGATTTCGTTCGTTCTCGTTCTTGTTGTCTTCGGCTTTGACTTGATTTTGACGATGTTGATTTTGTTCGACTTTGGCCATACTATTTACTGCCTCTGGTAGCACTTTTGACCTTGTTCGATTTTACTTACTGTTTCATGACACCGGCCATTATGTCTTTGGATGTTGTATCACTTTGTTGATGATGCTTGAGATTGATCTCTAACTTTAATATGTTTCTTTGATATTGAACTGTTTCATTTGATATAGATATGTATGTGTATACATACATACATACATACATACATATATATATATATATATATGCATACATGTTTATTTGTATTTGCTCGGCTTTGGATCTGTTCGAACTTGCCACCATGGTTTGTTCATCTTTAACTTGTACCTGTTGTTGCATGTGATGTTCATTTGAACTGTGTTTGCATTGTTGCCATATTGGTTTGCTCCTTCGAGTCAGTGAAACTTGTATATGATTGTTTTGTTGTCTGCTCTTCATTTACATGCCGAGTCTTATTTCAGATGCACTTGTTCTTGGAAGAAGCTATGCGGTTGGATCGTGTAATATGGAATAGTGGAATGGTAT
The DNA here is from genome assembly GCA_030765085.1 of Allium cepa. Lineage (NCBI taxonomy): Eukaryota > Viridiplantae > Streptophyta > Magnoliopsida > Asparagales > Amaryllidaceae > Allium > Allium cepa. Next base: position 506,893,362 of record CM060944.1, on the reverse strand, counting down.
ATGTAAATAACAATTAGCAATAAGTAAAATCGACACCAAGACTTTATACTGGTTCGGACCTTTTGTCCTACGTCCAGTCCCTAAACTCCTCTTATGAATTCTAACTAACAACCCTCACTTAACCCGGAGGAATATGTTTACAACTTACCCGAACAACCGAACGGGATTTCTTGCCTCAACTACCGAAGAGGACTTCAACTAGGTACAAAGAGTATTTCTGACTTGTTGTGTTCTCTATAACACTAATGAGTCTAATAGAGTACAAATCTCCTATAATCTTATCCTCAAGAATATGAAATGTGTTTATGAAGATTTAGGAAATATAAATTGCTATGAATATAAAAGTATTTAAGATAAATCAGAGATTCAAGCAATTGAAGTGGATTGTGAATGTTTTTTGAAAACTTGAATAATCTAAAATATGATCAGGATAATAGAGAGATGAAAGAAATTAGAATTGGTGATTTGCAAATGATAGAAACATGTTTTTATAGGTGTAGAAGAGGTGTATCTATTTGCAAAAGATTCAGGCAAGAGATGCATCCATTACCATTGGAGAATGGTTGCAACTCTTGGGAAGAAGAAGGCGTCTCTTCATTAGAAATTCGTAGTTTCAAATTCAATCGACTGAGCAGAGAATTTCAGTCGACTGAAACCGTGCATGTTGTATTTGTGTAACAGGTTCAGTCGACTGAAATATCCTGTTCAGCCGATTGAACTGGTAGATTATGCACAATGAACACTTAACTAAAAATATGAAGTTGTGTTATGTGGTTTTGTGTTTGTACAAGTTTCTTGAGGATAGATTTTAACAATAAAACTATGACTAAGACCTATATATAATAAGTACTCATGGTATCCTTGGTCTTCATAGTACTTCCTTTAGCTTTGCACATATCTCTTTCTTTTTGTTGAAGCACATTGTCATTGATTAAAATATGGTGTATCAACAGTTCTGTCCACTGGTTCATTGTAGTTTGATTTGGGTTGTTGTGCCATTTACTGGTTCCCTTGAACTTCATGTAGAGGCTGCATTGTGTATGTACGTTTGGATTTTGGTTATGCAGTTTTGGGTTCTATTGCACCACTGTTGTCATCTGTGTATATATGTTGTAGTATTCATTGTGAAGCCTGGTTTACTGGTGCATCCCTTGACTTGTTGACATCACTGGTGCACTGACTTGAGTCTTTGCTATATCGAGTTATGCTCTTGTTTGGTGCACATGCTTGCTTCCCCGACCTGCTGTAGTGTAACCTTCATGTGAACTTCTGGTTAGCATATTTAGCTTGGTTGTCGCTTGCTCATCCATGCTTGCACTTGTTGTTTGTCAATTTTGCTTGGGAATAGTCTTCTGCCTGACTTTGTTATTCATGTTTCTAGTTGTGGTGTTGTTGTGAACATGCCCATTGCATTGTTGAGGCTATGTTGCTTTGATCGAGCATTTTCACTTGTACTTGACAATTTTGTATTGCACCTGAGTTGAATCCAGCTTAAAGCTCGGGTTTGACCTTGTGCTGATATTGTGACATTATTTTTATTGCACTTGAGTTGAACGCGGTGTTTTGGGTTTGACCTGTGCTTACCTATCCCTTAAATTTTATCAAGTGTATATATCGATATGCATGGCCATGTGGCATGTACAGTGATACACTATGCATGTCACAAGCTGTTCGTGTATGATGAATTCGAATTTAAATGATGACGAACAACCCAAATAACTGAGGTAAATATTATTTTCAAAATTCACATTATATTTTATATTGCAAAAATATTTTATTTTCAATTTTACTGCGTCAATGTATATTACTGCAGATTGCTCAGATGCTGGATTCACATTGGAATGAAGTTGAAGATAAATACGAGTTGAGTGAATGAGTGACATGTAGTGAGGTCAAATGAAAATGTGAATTGTAATGTAATCAAATTTGTATTGTAATTGAAATTGTATATATATAGTGAGAGCTTGAAATTTGTACTTATTCAAAAATTGTAATAAATATTTGTTTGAATAAAATTTCTGTTTGAATTCAAATTCTTTGTTACTTATTTTATTCATCAAATATTTATTTAATCTGTGAAAATAAAATAGTATATTAACAAATACATTTAAATGAATATATATATGTATATTATCATCAAACAAAAATCATATACTCGCATATTCAACAGATTTTATGGTTTGTATGGTAGTAGTAAATGCATATAATATATGTATGGTGATGTGAATGGTGGCCGGAGCAATGTTGTGGTAAACAGTTGAGATGGAGGAATTGTGTAGAGGGAAAGGCAAGGCAGGTGGTTGATTGCAAGGAGGGGAAGTAGGAGGTTGTTCAGGGTAATGATTTTGGTAATGAAGTTTGGCAAGTTTGATGTGAAGTAGGCAGAGGCAGTGGCAAGGCTGTGGTGTTATAGACAAACAGAGGTGGTCCGAAATGGATGGCAGAACTGGTGGACTTGGGGAAGGGGATGATGGTAGGTGACAGAGCAGTTTGTATTGCAAAAAGAAATCGTGTATTTTTTCTTTATGAAAGTTATATTTAAAAAGAATGTAAATGAAATGGAAAAAAATAAAATTTCTTTTTGAAATGAACTTGTGTAGATATATTTTTTAATTAGAAATGCAAATAGGACTAGAAACAAGCACATAAACACAATGAACACAAAAATTAAACACAAACACAACATAATTTTTTTTAAATGCAAAAGAACACACAAAAATCAAACAAAAAAAATAATATTTCGAAGATTATAATACAATCAAATTAATTCTCCGACAACGGCGCCAAAAACTTGTTGAATCGGCTATTTTTCTATCGGACTAGAAAATCGCTGAAAAATTGTAATAGAAATAACCGCAAGCGCACGGTGCACAATTTTAGTACGTGGCAAATACGGATCGATCCGCATGGAATTGAGTTGATTTTAAAAATTCTACTCAATCAAATTAACCAATAGTTTGAAGTTGTTTAAGCTAAGAAATTAAAAAACTAGCAAAAGAAAAAAAAAAAATGAGAGTAGAAGACAATTAAGAGGCAATCCTTCTCATGATCACATAAATCAACACAATGAAATTATGATATCTCTTTTTTGGTCATTAGTTAATTTAGTTGATATGCTTATCATAAGTATGATCTATTAGTGCTATTAATTAGCCCAACGTAAATCATCATAACACACTCTCCAAACCACTTCTTAACTCTCATGAAAATGATAATGAAATCAAAATAAAATCTATTCTAAGCATGATCTATTTGCTATTGATTAGTAATATAGACCATCAAATTTTAAGTCTAAAATCCAATTCATTACCATAATCATATGTAGATGAAGAAATGATTTGTGTTTATGTTTGTTTAAGCATAGCCTACTTGGTGCTAACAACATAGGCTATCAAATTCAAAGCTAAACAACAATTTTTTTTACCAAATCAAACATTCAATTAAGCATAAAAAGAGATCATAGATTAACAAATATGTTGAATCTACATGATTAAGAAGAAGTACGAAAATAGGTTCATATATATGAAGTATTTTAGAAATCATTTCTTATATAATAAAATGATATTATCCTTTTTCAAACTATAAATTCTTATTGGATTTTATTGGATTTAACATTTGGTTATTTATATGCTATTTTAGCATTTTCATGTGACTATTGGATTCAGAGAAGATTTTAAAAATAAAATGTTTTGAGAACCTTAATTCTATATTTTGGGAAATACTAATCATCGACTAAGTGTTATTGATTAGTTTAATTGCTTTCAAGTAACGCTTCGTCGAATGTAGTATAACTCATTGAATAAAATGTTTGTGTTGTCTTACTAGCCCATTATCAAATACTTGAATTTCACTGGGTAGTATAGTATGCATTGGTTAAGTTCTTGTGATTGCTATATGAAAGTAATTAACACCTTCGATTTATATTCTTTTATGGTATGCAGCATGGGGTTGCTAGATTCTTAAGAGAATATGGATCAGGTTTTCCAATGGTATCTGGAACGATTGAGATTTACTAGGTTCTCATAAATACTTGAATTTCACCAAACGGTATGATATGTTTTACTTAAGTTCTTGTGATTTCTAAGGTGATGGTATTTGACACTTTAAAGTTTACTTTCTTTTGGTGTAAGACATGGGGCTGCTAAATCCTTAAGAAGTAAACTCATGGATTTTTATACGATCAATGTTATCGGAATGAGTTGTACCTTATCTGGTCTAGTTTTGATGGGTTTTGAGGTTCTGTTTTCATGGTATAGACGATTAATGGTAACTGATCGATATGAGTAATACCACCTTTTTTTCCTATGGTATGAGTACAATCATTTAGATCATTCTGTATTTTGTTTTCTTGAATTTTGAGATATTCTACTTTGGTTTGAGCTTTTTGGGTTTTCGATTTATTCTATCTTTTTAGGACTGAAATATTTCTATGTTAATAATGGATTTGATGATTGTGATTTATTTTGTCTTTTTTTGAATTTGGTATTCTTGTGTCTTAAATGTGTTTGCGACTAAATTGGTCACAAACACCCAAGAATAGTTGTTGTAGAGAAGTGAAGAAAAACAAAATTAAACTGCGTAGATGGATTAACAAATAAAAGAAAATCAATTATAATCGGAGACACAGAAATTTATAGTGGTTCAGCGTTATTTTTCTATGTCCACTTTGAAGATTATCCTTCATTAGTCACTTATAAATCTGATTACACGAAGCTGTTAATTTTGTATGATTATCCGATGTCCGTTCGTTTTCCATAGCCGAAATACATCTATTTTGATTCGTTAGGACACAAGCTAAGACAATAAAATATGTACGAGCAAAAGTATCATCCAGTCTATATTTTTTCGAATTTATCTGAATTTCTTATAATTTTATATATCCTCCATGTTTCTCAAAACATATATGACAACTATTTGGTCGGTTAATTGAGTAAGGATTCATAAAGTGTTTATACTTCAATATACATTGATAAAAATAATATAGCCGAAGGAAATTTTATTAAACAACATAAAATTTGATGTAAATAGTAATGTCCGTTCGTGTCCATCTGAGCCCGTGTCCAAAAAAGTATGTCCATGTCCGTTCGATTTCATTATGCTGCTTATTACTCTAGTCTGATTTATTTAGGATAGAAACTAAATACACCTCCGTCTGGTCCAATCCGACCGATTTACACCGTTAGATTACATCAGTAGAAAGTAGCCAGTACTTGATTACAATAGAGTGTAGAGTAATAAGCAGCATAATGATCCTTAGGATGACCCGTCAGGCCAGTATTTATAGTGAAGACGACCATGTATCTCTCTGAAATTTCGGCTCAAGGACCTTCCAATCCACTTGGGTCCACTATAGGGGTCGCTGGGCCCAATTCCCAAAGAGGAGGGATCGACACCTATCCCTACTTTGGTCGATTTTTGAGAAGCGGTCCCTATGGTGGCTTCCTTATGCAAGAACATGTTTGGCCTCCAATTTTCTCATCATTTGGATCACGAAAACTTGAGTTATTGCTTGACCTTTGGTTCAACATTACCCGTGCACCGCTCTCTGCCAATCCCTTCCAAGAGATACATGCCGATCCCGCCAACATTATCCTTTTGATGTGCGATCCCTATGGTAGGTTCCCTAGGGTCCATATATCTCGCTCTTTAAAGTTTATAGGGATTGGATTTTTAGTTCTTGAGACACAGATGGTTTTCCACAAAAATACTCTTGTGGTTTTAGGTCCTCCGATCCCTCTTCTTTGAAGTATGCCGACCCCTCTCATATGAGCCAATCTATGCTGATCCCTCCTATCCATCAAACCATACTTCATACTTTGAACATTCTACATTGCACGTCTACCAGTTCCATCAATCTTGACATCATATGACCATCTGTACTTGACCCCTGGGCCCCACAATCATCATTCTGGACTCATCGGCCTTGATGATAGTCGGATCTAACTCGTGCAATCAGTTCAATATAGCAGAGCTAGAATGCCAGATAACACTTATCCCCAAAGTGCATCTTGTAATGAACATGATGTGCTTTGAATCGAAACGATTTTGAATCGTCGAGAGACCCAACTAGCTTCTTGAATGGTTGTTATTCCTTTGTCAAATTCTTTTCCGAAGGTGTTGAATTTCTCATTGATCACCATGACGCTTAGTTGATTTCCCTCAATATAAATCCAGTGTTACATTCCGCCAACTGATATATAAGTCCGATTTTACGAGTCTAATAAGCTTTATATTATCTGTCTAGCCTCAACGTTGAAGGTTTCAGGTTTGATCTCAATTTCTGTCGATTTTAAAAAATAACTTTCAGGTCATAAACATGCACGCTCATATACATGTTTTTTTTGCTGGCTCCTGGTCGTGCACTTGTATTCATGGGTTGTTGCCAACTTCCTTATATTTCATATGTACCCGTTTATAGCCGAAGCCTTATAATAATATTTTCATTCATTTATTTTTTTATTATTTGTAGAGATCGACATGTGTTTAGCTAATCCCTCTTTTTTTTGTCTTTGCGCTCGCAGGAATTGCTACTTTCTATGACGATCCCTCTTTCTCCTTTTTTGAATACTATATGTTGGGATCGACATATATGTATGCCGATCCCTTTTTTCGGCCATGCTAATAGGGATCGGTAAGTTTTCATGCCAATCCCTCTTTCTATGCTTCGTGCCAAAGATATGGGCCGATACCCAGTGCACATATATAAGGTAGCACTCCCATTTCCTTCAACTTTACTTGCTTCATTTTTGCATCACCCTTCGAAGCACCGAACCCTCTCGCTCCTCCATTCAAAACGAACCCTCCTTCTTTTCTTCTCCCCTTATGAAACAAAATCTTTTCATGTTTCGATCTGCCTTTACAACTATCTTCTCCATACTTTTCATCTAAATCGCCTTTGGACTTCTCGCCAATTCCCTTAACATATTCACACATAAGTGAGCCTTCTTAGCTTCATCTTTTGGTTTCATAGTGAGAGGGGGATTCCATGTCATTAATGATTCTGATAGCGCTCGAGGCCGTGATGATACATTGATCGAAGCGGCCTGGAGATGATGAATCATTGGTTGATAGGGTTCGAAAAAATAAATAAGAGGGAAGAAGGGTGGATAAAGAGGAAGAAGATAGAGTAGAGGAGGGATCAGTGTTGGATGTTTGGATCTGTACCAATCCCTTGGCATAGAGGCTTTGACGAGTAGAGAATGAAGTAGAGGGATCGATAGGATTAGGGTTCAACCTTGTTTATTATGAGAGAGGGGTTAATATGAAGGGTTTGGTACATAGGGATCGACATATAGGATGCTTTGAACTTAAAATTTGATCCAACCTTACTTGTTTGAACCATTACCCCCAATTCACCTCAAAGAACTTATACATATGATGACAATATACAATAAAACTTGCATATTCACTATTGAATTGAGGTTGAACAATCAAATCCTTGGAACTTTTAACATAGACTAAAACCTTGCATATGGACTTGAACGACAAACTTCACACTTCGGTATGCTGATAATTTACCCCAAAGCTTTCACAACTGACCAATCTTCTTGCCAGTTGAGATGGTCAGCGATGATGGTCATCCAAAGTCTCATCATTTCATTTCATTTTCTAATTTTAAGCTGTTTATTTTTGCTATACACTTCACTACACTACATTAGCTCACACTTAACATTAGGGGAACAAGCAAACTTTTCTAACCTTGACCGTCTACTGAGTATAGTTAACATGGGCTCCAGATGCTCACAGCATTTAGCTGCCATCTCTTCCGAATTGGCCATGCAGCATAGCGATCCTAAAGCAAAATCGAGCTATGCGACTATATCTGGCAGACTTTCTCCTAATCATCAAGTTGAAAAGATGGAAATTTCTAGCCCGTCCGACAACCTATTTTAGATGTTCCGGTACTTCCAACGGAGGGTATAAGCCCAGCTCTCGATATAGTAGAAGGTGCCATTCTCCTAGATTACCCGATATATTCTCAAGCCTCCCGAATTGGTGAGCTTCCCTTTACAGGCTGTGTTCCATACATGAAATTACATTTTTAGTCATCTTGGTTCCTTCAATAAATGACAGGCCTCACTTTCCCCCGAAGGGGTACAGGCATGTAACAAATTTATGTGCTAGGCCAAATGTGTACAACCTTTCAATTTATTTATTCAAGAAATGTTGAGATATCTAGGAATAGCTCCCACTCAACTCCATCCAAACAGTTATGCCTTTCTACATGGAACTTTTTCGTTGTTCATAAGCATTCTGTTTCGATCACCGACCCCGAGGACCTGAGATTCATTTACAACTTTAAAACGACGACTAGGAAGTCCTTGCAACTTCTTCCTTGAACCATAACCTAGCTGCCAAGTTTTAACAGGTGCTTGAAATTAACATTCTCTGTCCCCTGGACTTCGCAAGGTGATGGCTGGAGGGACGTAAGTGTTTCCTTCACATTATTCTTAAATTTTTCAATCTATGTCATACTTCAAATCCGACAACATCCTCAATTTCTACAGGTGTCCACCTACGAATTAAGGCATTAATTTTTCAAGAGCGATCTCCACTATTCGTGTTACCCCTATTGAAGATAGGGACATCAAACTTCTCGTAACCGATGAGTTATTATCTTTATTCGGGCTATTAGAAGAGGGTCATAGCATCGGGCTCCATGGAAGCATAGCATTATCGAGAAATGTTGTAGAGAAAGAAAGGGATGTCAACAATCATGTCATTCCCCTAACCGAGAGGACTTGGGATGACATAGAAGAAGGTGAAATTAGGGATGCCTAGGCAAATAAACCCAATGACGCTGATGCAAGCCCAGGAAAGGTGCCTGTGGTCGAAACACCATAAGGCGCACATCCCAAATGCCAACTAAGAGAAAGAAGAAAGCTTGCATATAAACTTCGTAGAAGAAAAACTATTGTAGATCTAGAGTTTTCCACTACTTCTATTGATGAAGAATCATCTTTCCAACACTTGGACAGTTCACTGAAAGGATTCTCAAATCTCTAGATTTCCAATGACATTATGACCTACAACTTTTCAAGCATCAATATCAAGGGATTCAGTTCTCCTACTAGTAGTGGTGAAGGCATCCTTTCTACCAATAGAGAAGAGAAACCACCCATAAGCAAGGCTATAGTTACTGGTCTGTCAGGGGGAACACTAGGACACTCATGACCATGTGCGCTTCACTACACGCTCTTCATCAGTCCTTTTCATAGTTACTTATACGTTCTCATTTGGTCTTTTCAGGTGTAGTGACTCAATCTCAGGCTTTTGATCGCTTAAAGGGCTCTTTAACGCATTACGGATCTAATCGCGACTCGGAATCTGGCAGGCGTAAGGAAAAAGACGGTAGATGGGAGAAAAGCTATCATTAAAAGGAATCTTCTTCTTTCATGCCTAAGTCCCAGTCTCAATCATCTTGCAAGGGAGACCAGTCCAATCTTCTTGTTTATAATAGAGACCACTCTTCCTTCCACGGCTCTCAAATTGCCACATCACATAAGCAGCATTATAGTTCTCCCAGCTCTAGGCAATCTTGCAAACGTAGATCGAGCAGGCATCCAATTGCTACTTCCGATCCATCTGTTATGACTGTTGATCCTGACACTTCTATAATAGAGAAATTGGCCAAATTTAAGGCCCCTTTCTATAAAATCTATTTCGACATGCTTAAATTCCTTTCTACAATACATATGATCCCAGGGCATGCCAAAGCAAGCTCTCTCATATGTGTTAATGACATGTTTGTGCAGCATGAATCGTTTCAACACTTAGCAGAAAAAAAATCTCTGAAATGTCAATCCAGCGACAATATGACATAGATCATCTCAAGCTAGAGACGATCCATGATAAAGGCATTATCAAACACCATAATAATGAACTATCAGGGTTTACAACAAGAATTTTTGTGCCAGAAAAGAGTGCCAAGGAAACGTCGGAGGCAGCGAGTTGTTTGGAGGCTTCCCATAAGTAAGAACTTGATGCTGCCCTCAATCGCAGTAGGGCAGTTGCTCTGGAAAGGTACTCCTTGCAAAAGGAGAAAGATGTCTTGGCCTGCTGTGTTGAGGAACTTGAAGAGATCCTTAATAAAGAAAAGGAAGAAAAGAATGAGGCTTAAAAAGAATCGCAAAGGTACTACGAAGAAGTTGTTGAAGCCAGGAGCCTAAAAATTTAACTTGATGAGCAATTTGCCAAAATAGAACCGTTAAAGAGGAGGCATGAGAGGAAGGCCGCAAGGAGATGTTAGAACAAATTGAATCCTGAGTAGAAATACTAAGTAGTCCGGTTGGAATGAGATTAAGGACTTGTTTGATCCACTGATCATCGAATACAATGCCAAAGTCCTCATTTACCGTGATTTGAGTTTTCTCCGTAAAGGTTACCTTGAGTCACTCACTAAAGCCTGGAAGCAGATCATCGAGATGAAAAAGGGGGAGATGCGCAAAGTTGATTTAGATAAAGAGAAATTTGTGCGGGAGATCCTCGAGGGAAATGAACCCTTAGGCCTTGTCGCCGTGGGACTATGCTATTTTGACATTTTAACGCCTTCTGATAAAGTGAAAAATATTGCTGAATCCTTAGAATCTGATCCTAAGGGGCCCTCTTCTTTCCAAGTGACTGGAGCATTTATTTCCTTTGGTCCGGGGCAGGACTTGAGCTATGATCCGGATAAGCCTGGCTATGAATCAAAAGTGCTGACTCCTATTTAGGAAGGGGGCACTCTAGTAAGAACCGAGAGCTAGCCGGTTGTTGGTATTTCACTTTACTCTCTATTCTACGAGACGTTTAGTTCTTCATACCCAATGGTTTTAGACTTATTTGTTTGTTTTAACAAATTGGCAGGTCTTCCAGGTCTCAGCCAAACTCCTAAAAGCGACGCTGCCATAGGGCAACAAGAAAAATAATCAAAGATTTTGGCGGCCATCAATGTACCGAGGCCCAATGCTCAAGTCATCAGAGCACTCGACGATGATTTGGTTGAAGAAGCGTTGCCACTAGATGAATCCGACGATGTTGTGATTACCAGCACCTTCGAACACACTGATGAGATCAGCCTGAATGAGTGTATTGATAAGGAGGAGTTACTGAAGAAAAAGGCAAAAGCTGAGCCCACTGAGGTAGACATTGACAATCCACACCTTATCCCATTACAAGTCATTCCACCTGGTTGGTCGATTCTCAGAGAATCCCCTCTAAGCTTCGAACGCTCTCCCACCAAAGGCGATAAGGGATCAAGGAAGAGAACTAGTGGAAATTTAGATAGCATCACTCTTGAAAAATCCAAAAAGGAGAGAAGATCGAAGATATAGTCGTCACTTTGGCTCGATGTGTACATTGTTTGCATAGTTGTTTATACGTCGTTTTCTTTTATTAGTTATATTTGTTCGAGTATGAATCCTGGTTTTTTGGAATAACTTGTACCACAGTTGTGAAACTTATCATGTGAATAAAAGTTCTTGTTTTTTGTTGAGCTTCCTTCTAAACTGTTATTACTTTCCATTCAAGGTACATATAGTTCGTTCATTAATTCTAGTAAGAATCCACTAGCTCTATCCCCAGGCATCTATGTGGTTGTGGCCTTGAGTCGCATCAAATGCTAGGCTCGAGCCTTAGTATTATGCCATCGAATTCAGTAGTTTGGAATAATTATATCCATGCCCACAGTCTTAGGTTAGTAGGAGTAAGACGCTGGATGGTAAGGCTCCATCCTTTTACAGGTTTATACTCTTCCTGTCGATTTCAGGCCGGAGTTCAAGGAATAATGAATGGTCGAACCTCACCCAATTTATGTTTATACTCTAGTTCGCATTCTTGGGGCTTAGAGTTATTTCGTGGGTGGTTGATTCACACCCAATTTATGGTTATACTCCAATCCACACTCCAGGACCTTAGATTTATTTTGCGAGTGGTTGATTCACACTTGGTTTATGATTATACTCTAGTCCACACTCTAGAGACTTAGAGTTATTTCACGGGTGGTCAATTCACACCTGATTTATGGACTCCAGTTTGCACTCTGTGGACTTTGAGTTATTTTGAAGAGCAGTTGGATCGTACTCTCCTTGATTGTTTGATTTGCTCCCCAAGGTCCAGAGTTTTATTTAGCGCACTATTGGTTGTGTCACGATCGCTTTTACTTTATTTTAATCCCATCGTTCAGCATGATTTATTCGATTATCAGATGGTCGAGTCACATCTGTCCTTCATTATGTATCCCTTTCACAAGTTTATGAATGGAAGTTATCAAATAAACAATCAGACTAAGCACATCTTGTTTAGTCTCATCAAAAACTAGCGTAACTGATTAATTCCAAACTCTAGGAACCTGTTTGGACGTATTGACATCAATCAATTTCATCATGTAACTAATACACAATGCTACAACAAACATAAATATAAAGGAAGTCCAAAACTTGATTTGCTAAATGGAAAGGAATGACATAATCTGTCTTATTACATATATGGAAAATCAAATGCTAAAGTAAATTCTATAAGCAAATGCAACTTAATGAAAAAGAAATAAACTAAGTGAAATAGCATCGTAAATGCCTGCTATTCCACGTCCTTAGGAGCATGATGCCATCAACAGTCGCTAGCTTGAAAGTTCCCTCCTCAAGCCTCTGTTTAATGAAATATAGTCCTTCCCAGATTGGAATCACGCGCGAAAAGGTAGGAAAAACTCATTTTAGGATGAGACTGCTGTCGGACTTTAACATCATAGTATCGTGCGACTCGATATTGATGCCCAGATGCCTTCAGATCGGCTTCCTCGTGCTTCTCATCTATAAAGCTAGAGATTCCAAGAGGAGATCTTTATTCATTTTGGGATCGTAGTAAGTTATTCGACGAGAAGGGACTTCGAGCTCAACAAGAATGATGGCTTCAGAACCATAAGCAAGGGCGAATGGAGAGGGCTAGTTGCAGTCTTGTTGGTGGTCTTATAAGCCCACAGTGCTGTAGGGAGTTTATCCACCTACTCGCCTCTAGCTTTCTCCAAACACTTCTTCAAAGTAGACTTTATAACTTTATTCACAACTTCAATCTATCCATTTTCTTAAGGGTGAGCGACCGCTGCAAATTTCTTTTCAATACGATATCTCCGATAGAAGTCTTTGAATTTAACACTGTCGAATTGAGTCCCATTATCTGTTATAATAGTTCATGGGAGATTAATACGATATATGATGTTTCAAACAATAATGTTGATTGCTTTCTTGGTATTGATTGTGGCTAAAGGTTCTGCTTTAGCCCATTTGGTGAAGTAGTCAACTGCGATGATAGCATGCTTTGCGTCGCTTTTAAAGATAGGTAAGGAACCGATCATATCTATACCCCACATGGCAAATGGCCATGGGCTGACCATTTGCGTGATTTTCGTTGGTGGAGCTTTTGAGACTTTTCAATATATATAACACTTATCGCATCGCCTTACATAGTCAGCGACGTCTCGATTGACAGTTGACCAATAATACCCATAATAGAGCATTTTCTTTGCCAGAGTTTGCCCCTAGTGTGATCGCCACATTTTTTCTTTATGAACTTTCTTTAGGACTCGTTTTATATCATCATGAGTGACACACCGGAGCAGGGGAACAGATAATCCTTTTCTATATATAATTCCTCCTTGCATGACATATCGTGAAGCTTTACGAAGGACTTGTCGCTTATCATTTCTTTGATTTGGTAGGACTCCATGTAGAAAAGTTTTTGATCAGAGTCATCAACGTTTCCTCTCATGATCCACTTATAGAGTCTGATCGATTTCTATCATGTTTATACTTGGGGCATTTAATACTTTGACCAGAACCAAGCCCATCTACTATGCGTTGCTGGCGCTAGCTAACTTTGCCAACGAATCAGCCTCTCTATTTCGATCCTGTGGAATATGTGAAATTCGATAGCACTCAAATTCAGCCAACAACACTTGGACTTGGGTAAGGTACGGAGCATGCCGTTTTCTTTTAGCTTGATAATCTCCGCTAACCTGGTATGCTACGAACTGTGTATCGCAAAAGATTTCAAGAGACTTTATTCCCAGTTCTCTAGCGATTTTAAGTCCAACAATCAGAGCTTCATACTCATCTTCGTGGTTTGTCGCTAGAAAATCTAACTTTAAAGCATAACAGATTGACTGATCTTCGAGAGTTACAAGCACAATTCCAGCTCCAGAGCGATGATCATTAGATGTCCCATCATTATACAATTTCCACCGTATGGTGGGGAATTTGCTGCCCTCCGGGGAATCATCCCATGTAGTGAACTTTGCTATAAAATCTGCCAGTGCTTGCCCCTGGACAGCCCTTCGAAGCAGATGAGTGATACTAGATTGAATGAGCTTGATATTCCACTTGAGTAACCTCCCAAACGTCTCAGGTCGCTGTAGGACCTATCATAATGATTGGTCGGTGTAAACATTGATCGAGTGTGCCTGGATGTTTGGGTGAAGCTTTCATGATGCAATCAACACGAAACATGCTAGTTTCTCTAATTGGATAGTTCCTTTCAACTCCCATAAATTTTTTGCTTATGTAATACACGAGCGTCTGGATTCGATCCTCCTCGTGAAGCATTGCGGCACTTAAAACATGTACTGATACAGCCAAATAAATGTACAAATCTTCATGATCCACCACTTTGACATGATAGGGGGTCCCTCCAAATGATTCACCAAAGCTTGAAATGCGTCTTTTTAATCCTTTGTCCATTTGAAGTTCCTTTTCCCTTTCCTAATCAAGTCAAAGAAAGGAATGCATTTGTCAGTAGCTCTAGAAATAAATCGTCTTAAGGCAGCAACTTTCCCATTCAGACTTTGTACTAGTTTAATGGTCTTTGGTGCTTATATATCACAGATAGGCTGAATCTTTTTGGGATTAGCTTCTACTCCATGGGTGTTAACAATAAAGACCAAGAATTACCTTGATGCAACACCAAAAGAAAACTGTAAAGGATTGATTTTTATCTTATAATGTCGGAGGATGTCGGACATTTTTTCCAAGTCTTTTATATGGTCACTGGATCGCCGTGACTTTACGAGCATATCATCAACTTTACTTCCACCGTCTTTCCAATCTGATCTTTAAACATCATATTGAATAGGCATTGGTAAGTAGCTCCTGCATTTTTCGGTTCAAATGGCATAACCACAAATAATACAATCTAACATCAGTAACGAAACCGGTGTGCTTTCGCTCGGGGATATGCATCGGGATTTGGTAATATCCTGAGTATGCATCCACGAAAGATAGCAATTCATGTTCCACAGTCGAACCTTCCTGGTCGATCCTTGAAAGGGGAAAACTGCCGTTTGGGCATGTCATTTTCAGGTCTGAGTAATCAGTGCATGTTCTACACTTCCCATTTGCCTTTTTTACAAGTATAGGATTAGATACCAAATTATGGTAGAGTAGTGAATAAACCCATTATCTTTGAGTCTATCCACCTTGTCTTTAAGAAGGGTAGATCTCTATGGATCATTGCCATGTTTTTTTACTAGAACATGCCTCGGGTCGATATTCAATGCATGGCTTGCAATGGCAGGCGAGATCCCACACATATTAGAATGAGCCCAAGCGAACACATCGAGATTTGCTCGAAGAAATCCAACAAGTTCTTTCATCATCGGGGGGAAGAGCCGTGATCCGATCTTTAGGACCCGTGATGGGTCATCGTCGCTAACCGTGATATCAATTGCCAGCTCAGCTGGTGCAACCTTAGTCTCTTTAGGATCCTCTTCATCATCTCTCGGCCAATTGTGGTACATGAGCTAAGGCTCAGGCACTACTTATCAATCTTCAGTAGCTTGGATGCCGACCAACTTGCCCACACCCTTACATTTCTCCTTGCATTGAACATTCCTCAACTCAACTTCATAACATGCACGTCCAGTCGCCCGATCGCCACGAATAACTCCAACACCATTATCTGTTGGAAAGTTCAAAGTCAAACACCAAGAGGCAAGAGCTTTCAAGAAATCGGATAGGGCCAGTCGATCTAGAAAAACATTATAAGGAGACTCAACATCTAAAACAACAAATGACAAGATTCACACTCTCCTTTGGTCGCCTTCTCCCAACTCTACAGGTAGTTCCAATAACCAACAGCTTCAGTTATGACACCATTAAAACCGTGTACGCGGGCATTAAATCTTTAGCTTCCATTTTATCTGATGATAAGCCTTTTTGAAAAATATATTTACCGAACTTCCATAATCAATCAATATCCTTCTCACCAAAGAGGGACTAATTATGGCTGAAATGACCATTGGATTAATTGTCGGAGCAACCACCTTATTCGCATCTCTATTTCTAAATATGATATCATCTATCATTGTACATTGATGTTTTGCTGGAGCTCCATCTTTCGTATTCGAACAATATTTCAAATCCACATGCTTGTTCGCGCCAGCATAGCGCTCCATCTCTTGCCAACTCTTATCCTCTAGGTGCGGTCCTCTAAATATCGTATTATCACCAGTCTTCCACTAGTCTGCGCAGGCTCCTTAGCCCTACAAGGCGCTTGTCCTTAGTTTGGGTTAGATGTCCCATGCCCGTCATCTTGTGGGGCTTTCACAAACTATTGTAATTTCCTTTCTCGAATCAGTTTTTCTATAACATTCTGGAGATGCGTACATTCATTTATGTTGTTCCCATAGCACTCGTGAAACCGAAAATATTTTTGGCTCTATTTTTGCTTCTCTGTTGATTCTTTTGGAGATGGCTTCCTATACTATATGGTATTGCAGGTAGGCAAATAAGCATTATCCAAGATCGTATTTAGTGGCGTGTAAGTATCAAACATCAAAATTCTAGGCTTCCCTCTTCCAAAATCCCTCTTTCGTTCTTGGTTTCCATCTCTACCTCTCTTTTGTGGATTTGGTTTATTATGCACATTCACTTGAACTCTTCCAGAACTGTCATCGGACTGCTTTATTGCAATGTTACTCTTTACTCCCTCTCGACTTGGTCCCGCAATATTCTTCTTTCTAGAGGATCCTACTTCCTCCTTTCTTAAATACTGAGCCGCCTTCGCGTAAAAGCGTTCCAACGTTGTAGATGGTTTGCCGGCTAACCAATCACCGAAACTAGATTCTGATCTATCCTTCTTATCACAGCCATTAATATCGCAAGGTCATTCAGATTATTGATTTTCGTAACAAGTATATGAAATCTTTCCAAAAAGTCCTTCAACGATTCTCCTGAAGCCTGAATCACGCTAACGGGGACACCATATCCTTGGGACGAGTTGCGTGCATCTGGGACTGCTCCACAAACTTTGTTGCCAAATCATCGAATTCGGAAATCAATCATGGAGGTAATTTTGTGAACAACTTCGTTGTGAATTCGGAGAGAGTTACGGAAAAGCATCTACACTTGGTCACTTCATCCGCTCATGTGGAATCCATCAGCTGTTCGTATCTCATGATATGTTACCTAGGGTCGGTTTTTCCCTCGTAAGCGGGCATTAATGCAGTGTTGAATCCCCTTGAATACTCTGCATGTAGAACATTATTATTGAACGGGGTATGGCTTCTTGAGATTCCCCAGTCATCATTAGTCAAGCCCCAGCTCGCTCTCACCAACTGCCTAGCCATTGTCGATTAGTCTGACTTTTGGATAGTTGGTGCCAAGCGATGGTCATGCTCCACCTCACATGAATGGTCCGATCGATGTCTGCAAGCCGTTTCATGCCTTTTTGGTTCACCACGTTCCCGATGTGTGTCTTGTAAATTTGCTTCATCGTCATTCCGAGGAAGAGCTTGGTCAACATTTAATTGAACTCCAGCATCCAAACCAACCATAGCAGCTCCAATTTGATTACATAAGGCGTGGATGGATCCCTCCTTCCGATGGAGGGATCAGCATCGATCGATCCTGACAGACCATGATGGTCTCCAGTTGACACCCGAAGTTTCTATGCGATATTTGTCTATTTTGCAATGCTTATGCTTGTGATACTCGTCAAATAAGCTAGAACTCTCCAATGCCAAGTAAGGAGTAGGGTATCTCCTAGCTTTCCCCCACTGCTGCTGATTGAGTTAGTTCATCAAGTTGATATTAGTCTGAATTTGTTAATTTAATTATCGACGACTCTCCATCAGCTCTTTCATTAAATTATAAAATTCAGCTCTTGTAATAGAATAAGTGGGATTTTGAACTTCAACAGATTCAACATTCACATTTATTGGTTGATTGCTTGGGTCTCCTTACTGAATGCCAGTATTCTATTTCCTTCCACGTTCTGAGAAGTAGATCTAGTATTTCTCATCACTATCAATATCTTTGCTTAGATTTCTACAAATTTGAGTAGTATAAGCAACTTCTTAAAGATAAATGCAGATCTATTTTAGGTTATTTAACCAATCCAGTAGCAACAAAGGGATTCTAATGAACTAAGAATCAAGTTTCTCAGTGAAAGCACCAAAATGTTTGCAGCTAATTGGTCATAGACACCCAACAATAGTTGTTGTAGAGAAGTAAGTGAAGAAAAAAAAACTAAACTGAATAGATGGATTAACAAATAACAGAAAATCAACTACAATCAAAGATATAAAAATTTATAGTGGTTCGGCGTTGTATGCCTATGTCCACTTTAGAGATTATCCTTTGTTAATCACTTATAAATCTGATTACAGTGGTTGCAAGTTGCTAGTACTTGATTACAATAGAGTCTAGAGTAACAAGCAGCATAAAGGTCCTCAAGATGACCCATCAGGCCAGTATTTATAGGTATAGATGATCATGTATCTTACTGAAATTTTGACTGAAGGACCTTCCAATCCACATGGGTCCACTAGAGGGATCGCTATGCGTAATTCCCAAAGAGGAGGGATCGGTACCGATCCCTTCTTTAGTCAAGTTTTGGGGAGTGAACCCTATGGTGGCTTCCTTATGCAAAAACATGTTTGGCCTTCAATTTTTATGTCATTTGGATCACTAGAACTCAAGTTATTGCTTTATCTTTGATTCAACATCACTTGTGCACTGCTCTCTGCCGTTCCCTTCCAAGGGATACATGCTGATCCCTTATCCTTTCGATGTGCGATCCTTAGGGTAGTTTCCCTAGGGTCGATATATCTTGCTCTTCAAATTTCATTGGGATTGGTTTGTATATCTTGAGATATGGATGGTTTTCCATAAAATGCTCTTGTTCTTTTAGGTGCGCCGACCCCTCTTCTATGAAGTATGCCGACACCTCTCATATGAGCCAATCTATGCCGATCCCTCCTATCCATCGAACTATACTTCATATTTCGAACATTCTATGTTGCACATCTATAAATTCCATTTAACCTTGCCATTATATGACTATTTGTACTTGACTCCTGGGCCCCATAATCATCATTCTGGAATCATCGACCTTGATGGCAGTCACATCTAACTCATGCAATCAGTTCAATATAGCCAGGCTAGAATGCCGGATAACAAAATGTAACTAGAGTTGGACTATTCCCTTTACTTGGTATATATATGACACATGTATTTATCTATATGACATATACCTTTGTGTTATATTTTTTTTCCCTTTTGGATATTTAGAGATATTATGACCTGGTGTTTTGTTAATGCCCAGGTTAGGCCGAGACTTTTTAGGTTACAAGATAGGTTGAACTTTAGATGGTCGTGCTCGCAAGGAGATAAACATCATTGACTTTTAGTTTATCTCATTTAGGATTTTTGTGTATGTATATAGGATGTATACCTGAGTCAGAGATTTATACTAGATGTATATTATGTGAGTCTAGTTCTTTATTTTATAGACTTACAATTTGTGTGTGTGTGTGTATGATTTTTATTATTCTGCTATGATCTGTGACTATTGTTTTATATGATATGTTGTTTTGATTCTGAGGAACCAATGCGTTAATTTCTTTGAACAGAGACTGCACACGTCAAATTTTTATTTCATAGAGTCAGTAGAACGGTAAGTAGGACGTGTCAGTGTTAGTTTAAAGTTATATTTAAATTCGATCGCCGTTAACAAGCCGTATTCTCCGTGTCACTAGACAAAATTATTTATAATGTTCTTTAATAATATGGATATGGCGGTGGGGCCATTACAGTTTTGTATTAGAGCAAAGTCAAAACATTATAGAATATAATATCACAGATCTAACGCTTAGATCACTTATAGCCCTATCCCCTGAGGTGTGTGGTAGATAGTTATATCGACTTCTTATATAGGAATAAGGATATATATGATTATACAAATAATCATTGGGACGTATTTGTGAAAATTATGAATTATTTTGATAATTATTATTATGTAATGATTTTAAAAGTTAGGGTAGTGTAATATGTTGAATCATAAGTTTTGATTCATGACAAAGAAATAATTCAGTGAATGAGACTGTATGGACAAGCGACAAAAAGAGAAAGAAATATGCTGTTAAAACTACAAAGGAGACAAAACTACAAAATTGAGTATAGTATGTTTATTTATCGAAGTTTTTAATCTTAGAATTGTTAAAATCTATCCTCAAGTAGTCCACATAAATCAAAGTTGTTTTAAACTTAAAATTCTTCAATTTATATGTGAACTGTGCACCGACAGCCAGGTCAGTCGACTGACCAAATATGACCAGTCGACTGAACCCGCTCAGTTGCACAGAACACTCTGTTTTGCACCAACTTTAAATTTTTAGTTGACTGGTCGTTTTGGGTCAGTCGATTGAACTTTTCCAACAACTATTTTTCTGAACAGACACTCCCATTTGCCAAGAGATACGATCTAAATTGAAGAGTTATGGATGCCTCTTTTGATCAGAACTCTTCGTGAATGGTTGCCACTATTTATCTACTATATAAACACATAAGATTCACTTTACAAATCATCGAATTTCATTTTATTTTTTGATCATACTCTCTACTATCTCTGCATTCTGATAAGCAATCACAATTTACATATATTGCTTGAATCTTTGAATCAATTAACTTATTCTTCAATTCAAAGCAATATTCTCCTTTCTAAATCTTTACACACATATATATACTTGAGGAAAAGACTATAGGAAGGTTGTACTATTAAAGACAAATCAGTATTAACAAAAACACAAAGTGTCAAAGCAATTTTATTGAAACTGGTAAAGTCCTGTTCAGTTGTTCAGGCGGTAAAAGTCCTCTTCGGCCATTGAGGCAGAAAAATCCTGATCGGTTGCTCAGGTGTTGTATACCTATTCCTCCGGATTAAGCGAGGGATGAGGGATTATTAAGAGAAATTCCAGAGAGAATTCTGAGACTGGACATAGAATGAGAAATTCGAGCCAGTATAAAAACTCCTGGTGCGCTTATTCTTATTTACTTTACTGTTATTATCTGTTTCCGCATTTAGATTATAATACATTCCATATTACACGATCCTATGTGATAACTAGCCACACAGTAGTCACTTTCATTTGGTATCAGAACATAACGACTTTCATTTAAAACTATGAACTTGGAAATAATTCAAATCAAATTTTAACAAGTAATTCAGAAGATGATGATATTATTTTTCAAAATAATAATACTGATAATTTTATAGAAAATGAAAACATTGTTCAAAATGAAAATATAGTAAGATCTCTTCCAAGTATTCTTAGAGATCGCCCTGTTCAAAATATAATTGGAGAAGTAAATTCAAATATAAAAACAAGACTCAATTAAATCAAATGGGCTATATGGCTTTTCTCTCTAATATAGTAACTAAAAATATTAAGGAAGCCTCAACTGATGACTATTGGATTATAGCTATGCAAGAAGAGCTAAATCAATTTGGAAGAAACGAAGTTTGGGAATTAGTTCCTAGACCAAGTGATCAATCATTCATTGGTACAAAATGGTTTTTCAAAAACAAAGCTGATGAACAAGGTAACATTACTGGAAATAAAGCTAGATTAGTAGCACAAGGATATAATCAAGAAGAGGGAATAGACTACGAAGAAACGTTTGCTCTTGTCGCAAGATTAGAAGCTATACATATTCTATTGGCTTTTGCATGTTTTCATAACTTTAAATTATATCAAATGGAAGTTAAAAGTGCTTTTCTAAATGGATAAATAAAAGAAAATGCTTATGTTAGACAACCTCCTCTTTTACTCATGAAAAATTTGCAGATCATGTTTATATACTTAAGAAAGCTTTATATGGTTCAAAACAGGCACCTCATGCTTCGTACGACCGACTTAAAAGCTATCTACTAGAATCTGGTTTTGAGATTGGAAAAGTTGATCACATATTATTTATTAAGAAAACTAAACAAGATATTTTAGTTATACAAATATATATTGATGATATTGTATTTGGTTCAACAAGTGGAAAATTATGTCAGGAATTTTCCGCTATCATGACAAATGAATTTGAAATCTCACATATGGGAGAACTATCATATTTTCTTAGATTACAAATCAAGAAATTACAAAATGGCATTTTTATTAATCAAGAAAAGTATTGTAATAAACTAATTAAACGTTTTGGTATGGAAAACACTTCTGCCAAACCAACTCCTATGAGTACAACTATACATCTTGATAGAGATGAAAATGGTAAGAGTGCCGACCAAAAACTATATCGTAGTATGATTGGATCATTACTTTACTTAACTGCTAGTCGACCCAACATTATGATGAGTGTTTGTTTATGTGCTCGATTTCAAGCATCCTAAAGAATCACATATGCAAGCAGTAAAACGTATAATTCGTTATCTTAGCAAAACCAATGACTTAGGATTATTTTATCCAAAAGAATATCTTTTTGAATTAGTATCTTATAGTGATGCTGATTTTAGAGGAAGTCAGACAAATAGAAACGGTACAAGTGGAACTTCTCATTTCATTAGATGATCCTTAGTATCTTGGTTTAGCAAGAAACAAAATTGCGTTTCACTATCGACATGTGAAACAGAATATATATATCTGTAGCTTTAGCATATGCTCAAGTAATCTACATGCAACAAACATTACAAGATTTTGATATAAAATTAAATAAATTTATAATATATTATGATAACACCAGTGTAATAAATTTATCTAAAAATCCTATCAATCACTCACGAACTAAACATATTGACATTCGTCATCATTTTCTTCATGATAAAATTGAGAAGGATATAATAAATTTAGAATTTATAAATTCTGAAAATTAGTTAGCTGATATTTTCACTAAACCACTAAATGAAAATTGTTTTATAAAACTAAGAAGAGAACTCGATATAATTTCTTTAAAAGAATTGTAAAATTTCTAAAGTAATTTAAAAAATATATACTGTAAATGCTGTAAAGAAGAGAATTCAGTCGACTGAACATATTCGACTAGTTGACTGAATCTGAAAACAGAGAACTTTCAGACTATATTCAGTCGACTGAATGAATATGGCTAGTCGACTGAATCATAAAACAGAAAGCTTTCAGCCTATACTCAGTCGACTGAAAAAATGTAGCTAGTCGACTGAATCAGAAACAGAGAGTTTCGGGATATGATCAGTCGATTGACCATATACGACCAGTCGATGGAATGTCAATCTAGAATTTTTTTTAACTTATCCACCTACCTTTTAAACCCTTTAAATCACTATCTCCTCTTTCACTCTTCACTTTTACCTTCTCACTTCAGTTGTCTAAAACCCTAGCTCCCAAATTTTTGCAAATTCCTTTACTCCATTATTATTTCAAATGGCTCCACGTCAACCTAAGAGATCTAGACATGCCACTACCTCCTCCTTTGAGCCAATTGACACTCAAATTGCTCAATGGCTCTATGATGCTACAGCCATCCAGAGATGGAACAAAATGAAAGAAGCACGCTTTTTCGAAGGTTCTTTTGTTGTGTTTCCTGATTTTTCTCCATATAGAATTCAAGAGCTTGCAAGGGGAAGCCGTCTAGAGTCTCTTCTTGACCATAATCAAAATATCTCAAGATTAATCATACTTCGGTAAAAAAAATTTATGCAAATTTGAATTTAGGCCATCAAAATCCACGTAATCATAATAATTGCGTTTGGTGTTTAGTTTGCGGTTGACAAGTATTTTTACCTTTAGACAGAACATGTCACATTCTCCATACTCCAACTGATGGTGTTCCTTTGAAAGAATTAAACGTTCCTATAGGCGAACGAGATGGAGTAAGTCATCGATTTTTAGAAGATGATGTGACTGAACTTCAATCTATCGCCTTGCGCCCTACAGCTAGAATTGTGCATCGAGCCTTAATGCACACGGTTCTTCCTCGTACTGGCTCTTGTGAGCTTGTATATCCAAAAATTTTTAGGGCATTGTATGCTATTTGGGGAGAAGTCCAAATAAATTGGCCTAAGATTATTCTAGATGAATTCTTGTCATTTAACCAAGGTCGTATGAACATCATTTATTACGGAGAATATATTATGCGGCTACTTATGAACCTCCAGGTTCCTATTCTGGAGTCCAATACTTCCATTCCCAAAACTCTAAATAGCCACACAGTAAGTCTAATGAAATTGCCTCCTAGACCTCTATCTATCATGTCTTTTCAAGACTGGAAATCACGATCTCGTCAACAAACTTCTACTTCACAGCAACTACAACCAAGAGATGATATTCGAACACCAATTCCATCCTAAAGCACTCGGAAATCCATTGATCTAATTGTGGAAATCAAGTCATTTTGGATTCTCGCATAAAAAATCTCGACAAAAAAATTGATAAGAAATTTGACAAAATTAAAAGCTTCTTCGGGTTTTTATGGGATCCGATATCTTGTTCCTCTTCCACAACTACAGAAACTTCACAACATGATCTGGGTAAACGTCCGGCTCCTCGCTTTACTTGGTCTACATCATAAGAACACACAAGTTCTGACATAAGCGGAAATGGAGGTGGAAGATAGTTTGTGGAAAGTTCTTCCAGAGGGAAAGCTCCAATGCAAGTGGAAGAAGATGAAACAGAGTCTGACTCTGATTGGTATTGTTATTTCTTAATGGTAGTAAGTTATCTATTTATTTCAAACATTATTTCTATGAGCTTGTATATGTAGCTCAAAACAATTTAATACATTTTTTCTGTAATTGCAATTTTTTTGTTAGTTCAATAATGGAATTGTTGTAATTTACTTTTTGTCAATGACAAAGGTGGAGTAATTTGTATGACTAACCATTTCTTGCAGGATTAAAAATGTCGCCAGTTATTCAGGGGAAGATATATATAACTCCTGTTATATATTTCTCAAACTATAGTATCATCTGCAACCGGTTGTCATCAATCAAAAATGGAGAGAATGTTGAATCATAAGTTTTGATTCATGACAAAGAAACAAATCAGTAAATGAGACTACATGGACAAGCGACAAAAAGAGAAAGAAATATGTTGTTAAAGCTACAAAGGAGACAAGTCTATAAAACTGAGTATAGTATGTTTATTTGTCGAAGTTTTTAATATTAGAATTGTTAAAATCTATCCTCAAGTAGTCCACACAAATCAAAGTTGTTTTAGACTTAAAATTCTTCAATTTATATGTGAACTGTGCACTGACAGCCAGGTCAGTCGACTGACCAAATATGACCAGTTGATTGAACCTGCTCAGTTGCACATAAACACTCTGTTTTGCACCAACTTTGAATTTTCTGTTGACTGGTCGTTTTGGATCAGTCGACTGAACTTTTCTAACAGCAATTTTTTTGAACAGACACTTCCATTTGCCAAGAGATGCGATCTAAATTAAAGAGTTATGGATGCCTCTTTTGGTCAGAACTTTTCGTGAATGGTTGCAGCTGTTTATCTACTACATAAACACATAAGATTCACTTCACAAATCATTGAATTTTATTTTATTTTCTAATCATACTCTCTACTATCTCTGCATTCTGATAAGCAATCACAATTTACATATATTGTTTGAATCTCTAAATCAATTTACTTATTCTTCGATTCAAAGCAATATTCTTCTTTATAAATCTTTACACACACATATATACTTGAGGAAAAGATTATAGGAAGGTTGTACTTTCAAAGATAAATCAATGTTAACAAGAACATAAAGTGTCAAAGAAATTTTATTGAAACTGGTAAAGTCCTGCTCGGTTGTTCAGGCAGTAAAACTCCTCTTCGGCTGTTGAGGTGGAAAACCCCTGATCGGTTGCTCAAGTGTTGTATACCTATTCCTCCAGGTTAAGTGAGGGAGTATTGAGAGAAATTCCAGAGGGAAGTCTGGGACTGGACGTAGAACGAGAAGTTCGAACCAGTATAAAAACTCCTGATGTGCTTATTCTTATGTACTTTACTGTTATTATCTGTTTCGGGTTTAGATTATAATACATTCCATATTACACGATCCTATATGATAACTAGCCGCATAGTAGTTACATTCATAATAGTGTTCTACTCCGTAAGTGATCAGAGTTGCGTAGCGGAAGTCGATAGACTGTTTCTGCTATGCATACTAATTATTTGTTTATTTATATATGATTGGACGTTGTATGTATGGATGAATGGTTGCATTATTGAATTACTATCGGTAAATTTTCCTTTGTATGAAAATATTGGGAGTTATAAATTTTGGAATTTGTCTTGTGTTAAATTGCCCGTTAAGTGGTTTATGAATTCCTGTCAAGTCGTGGAAGCCATGTTGTCAATAGAGATTCCTAAACGCTTTGACGAGAAGGTCATACACAATAATTTTGAGTTATAATAAATTAAATATTATTAATAATTGTACATGGGTTATAAATAATACTTAATTAGGAAATAAAGTGTCAAATAAATTGGATGTTAGATTTAAGAATGGGATAAATGTTTTGAAAAATATATTTATGTGTATATGTAATAAATTTTGGAAGTAAAAAGATATTTTGTGGAAAATATGTTTATATATGTATACAAATGTGATAAATTTAAAAGTAATTATCTTGGATAAAATAATATTTTAAAAGAAAATATTAATTGAAGGTTTGACAATGGCATTAAGTAAATGATTTGAACTTAATATTATTAATTGTGAAATTAAATTATTTTTGGGAAAGATAATTTTGGAAAATAAATTAAGAAGGGGATTTAAATATATGGATGTGGTAACCTATTATTTTCGAAGTACAATTGTCAGTCCCCATAGAGAACAACAGTGTGCGTTCACAAGATGAGTTTGAGTGTTCCATATTGTTCGTAATTTAGGTGGGAGTTAATCGGTCGATGTCTCGCCGGATTTCGAATTAGTGTGAAGAAGTTATTGCAGTTTGAACAAAAAATAGCGGCTTTTGCACTAGGTGGATTTCAAATATGGGGCTGTGGTAGCATGTTATTATCTAAGTAGACTGTCACTTCCCATGGAGAACTATAGTGTGCGTTCACAAGATGAAGTATCCGAGTGTACCATATTTTCGTAATTTAGATGGTTTTTATCAATCGAAATTTTACCTGATACCGAGTTAGTATGAAGAAGTTATTACAGTCTGAAGAAAAAAATAACGTCTTCTGCCTAAGTATAGTTCAAATATGAGGATGTAGCTTGTTATTTTCAGAATAAAACTATTAATCACCATGGAGAACTACAGTGAGCTTTGAAATGGGGATACAACTTGTTATTTTCTAAGTACAATTGTTAGTCACGATGGAGAACTATAGTGTGCGTTTACATGATGAAGTATCCGAATCATATTGTCCGTAATTTAGGTCAGAGTTCATCGACCAAAGTATCGCCTAAATCCGAGTTAGTACGAAGAAGTTACTGCAGGCTAAAAAGAAAAAATTACGACTTCTGTACTAGACGGAGTTCAAATATGGGGATGTGATAGCCTATAATTTTCTAACTGTCGGTCCCCATGGAGAACTACAATGTGCGTTCACAATATGAAGTATCCGAGTGTTCCATATTATCCGTAATTTAGGTGGGAGTTGATCGGTCGAAGTCTGGTCAGATTCCGAATTAGCATGAAGAATTTATTGCAGTCTAAACAAAAAAAGTGCTTCTACACTAGACGGAGTTCAAATATGGGGATATGATAGCATGTTATTTTTTAAGTAAACTATCAAACCGCATGGAGAACTACAACGTGCATTCACAAGAAGAAGTATCTGGGTGTACCATATTATCCGCAATTTAGGTCATAGTTTATCGGTCAAGGTTTTGCCTAATTTCGAGTAAGTATGAAGAATTTATCATAGTCTGAATAAAAACATAGAGGGATCTTCCTAGACGGAGTTCAAATATGAGGATGTAGCATATTATTTTCTAAGTACAACTATTAGTCACCATGGAAAACTACAGTGATCATTTAAGTGGGGATATAGTCTGTTATATTCTAAGTACAACTGTTCATTATCATAGAAAACTACAGTGTGCATTCACAAGATGAAGTATCCGAGTGTACCATATTGCCCATAATTTAGATGGGGTTCATCGGTTAAAGTTTTATCTGATTTCGAGTTAGTATGAAGAAGTTATGATTAGGGTTTCAAAGCTTGTATAAATACCCCATATGTTCATGTAATTAAGCTCTTAGCCTCCTCTTTAGTTAGTTTAGTTTTAGACTCAAAAATAAACAAAAAACTCTATTTTCTTTTTCGTGACCACTTAGACATTTTCTTTCACGTAATTTTCTTTTATGCAATTTTAATTCATGCTCTTTTCTATTTATGTGCTCTCTTTCCTCATATGTTAGTAGCTTAGTTTTATTTCTTATGCAAGTAGATTAGTTTTTATTTTATTTAAATTGGCTCTCTTCTTACTTTGGTTATATTTTTCTTTTGTTTGTTTTATGTTACAATCTACATTTGTTGACATGATAACAAATATGAGTAGCTAAACCCCTTCAATTTAGGGGTAATGAAGCTCTCTTATCATGTCGATTCAACATAATTTTCTCATTGATGCTCTCCTTTTATGCTTAATGGAAAGTTGCATGTTGATATAAGTATATTAATGAATTTGATAGTCTATGATGTTAACCACATATAGGTTATTCTTACTCAAATAAACATAATTTACATCATCATCTAACTAATTGATTTTGCTAATGGAAGTGGATTTAGAATCAAAATTTGATGGTTTATGTTACTAATACAATAGTAAATAAGTCATGCTTAAAATATATTTTATTTCTAATTTCATTATCATTTTTATGGGAGTTAAGAAGTGGTTTAGTGGGTGTATTATAGTTTGATGGTTTACGTTGAGCTAATTAATAGCACAAATAGGCCATACTTATGATAAACACATCAACTAAATTCACTAATGCTCGAAAGAGAGATCATAATTTCATGTTGCGTTAATTTATATGATCATGAGAGTGGATTTATCTCTAAATTATCTTTTAATCTCATAGTTTTCATTCACTCTGTAGTTGTTTCTTTTTACATTTTCTCTAGCTTAAAACAATTTTCAAACTCTTTGGTCAATTTGATTAAGTAGAAATTTTAAAATCAAAACAATTCCCTACGGATCGATTCGTATTCGCAACGTACTTGAGTTGTGCACCGTGCACTTGCGGTTATTTTAGATTTAAATTTGATCGGCTATTTTCTAACCCGATAGACAACTAGCCGGTTGAACAAGTTTTTGACACAATTGCTGGAGAATTAATTTGATTTTAATTTCTATTCTTCAAATTATTTGTTGTTTTTGCGTGTTGAATTGCATTCAAAAAAAAAAAAAATTGTGTCTGTTTGTTTTGTGATTTGATTTGTGTGGTTGTTTTTTTGTTTGGTTTTGCATATTAAGTACACACACAATTTCATTTGAAAAAGAAATTTCTTTTATCCCAATTCATCTTCAATTACATCTGCATACATTTTCAAACAATTTACAAACTCTAATTCATCTCTGCCTACATTTTTAACACACACTGTCATCTTATTTGTTTGCTGCCTATATTTTCATACATTCCGTCTCTGCCTGCCTACACTACATATCCACTGCATATTGCCTACAAACAACAGCACATCCACTTCAACACACATCCCCCACCTTCATCTTTGTGCAAAGATTTTGCATTTTTATACAGCCTTCATCTCTGTGCAAAGATTCTCCATTTTCATATAACCTTCATCTCTGTGCAATATCATCAACATATATCCCTACACATAGTCACTGCATATAGACCACTGCCAAAAACATAACCCACAAACCCTGCACAAAAATCACCAGACACCAGAACCTCTGCCTTTCATTCCATCTACCATAGTCAAACTCCAGCAACTAGACCTGTCAAAATATGACCCAACCCATTAACCCAACCCATTTACCCTACTTTTAAGTGGGTTGGGTCAACCCATTTATGAATTTTATTAAATGGGTTATGGGTTGGGTTGACCCATTTTTAAAAGGGTTATAAGTATGTAACCCATTTACCCATTTATTAAAAACATTAAATTTTAATATAAATTTGAAAAATAAGAATTTTAAACCTACAATGTATTTTTCATGAAAATTGACAGTTGTACTTAAAAAATAACAGGCCACTGCATCTTCATATTTGAACTTCACCGACTGTAGAAGCCGCTATTTTTTCTGTTCAGACTGCAATTAAAATTTCTAATTCCAAGTTATAAATTCGAAATTTCCAAAAATTTGAAAATTTAAATTTCAAATTTCAAATTTTCATATTCCAAATTTCAAATTCGATATTTCCAAAAATTTGAAAATTTAAATATCAAAATTTCAAATTTCAAAATTCGAAATTTCCAAAAATTTCAAAATCCAAAGTTTCCAAAAATTTCAAAATTTAAATTTCAAATTTAAAAATTTCGAATTTCAAAATTTGAAATTTCCAAAAATTTCAAAATTCGAAATTTCCAAATTTAAATTTCGAAATTTCGAATTTCAAAATTTAAATTTTAAAATTTTCGATTTTTAAATTCAAAATTGAAAATTGAAAATTTCTAATTTTAAAATTCAAATTTTCAAAATTCAAAATTCAAAATCAAAAATTTGAAAATTTAAATATCAAAATTTCAAATTTCAAAATTCGAAATTTCCAAAAATTTCAAAATTCGAAATTTCCATAAAGTTCAAAATTCGAAATTTCCAAAAATTTCAAAATCCAAAATTTCCAATAAGTTCAAAATTTAAATTTCAAATTTAAAAATTCGAAAATTCCAAAAATTTCAAAAATTTCAAAATTTCAAAATTCCAAATTTAAATTTCGAAATTTCAAATTTCGAATTTCAAAATTTAAATTTTAAAATTTTCAATTTTTAAATTCAAAATTGAAAATTTAAAATTTCGAATTTTAAAATTCAAATTTTCAAAATTCGAAATTTCAAAATTCCAAATTTTAACAAATTTCAAAATTCGAATTTTGAAATTTGAAATTTTAATTTGAAAATTTAAATTTGAAAATTGGAATTTGAATTTTTAAAGTTCAAAATTTTGAAATTTCAAATTTTAAAATTCGAAATTTTGAAATTTGAAAACTTGAATTTTGAAAATTTGATATTTGAAATTTGAATTTTAAAATTTTGAATTTTGTACTGTGAAATTTTTAAATTTTGAATTTTCGAAATTTGAAAATTTTAAATTTGAATTTTGAAATGTGAAATTTTGAAATTTAAAAATACATTTTTTTAGAATTTTTTCATATAAAAAATCGACTTATGTGAGTCGAAAAGCAAAAAAAAATTGCTTTTGCAATAAGTTGAAAAATGACTTTTAAAAGTCGGTAGATTTTGTTTATCCATATTGACTTTTTATTTTTTTCATTTTATAAGCAAAAAACAACTTATTTATTGTAATCCAAACGGCCCCTAAATCTTTAAATGGGTTAAATGGGTAACCCGCTTATTAAACGGGTTGGGTCATATATAGCTAGGGTCATAAGTGGGTAAAAAAGAATGAGTCATAAATGGGTTGGGTCAAACTCAACCCAACCCATTTTGACCCAACTCAACCCATTTGACAGGTCTACCAGCAACCATTGCTGCTGCATTTTTTTTCACTAACATCACCATATCACATCTGCATCATTTCATTTTCCGACATACCGTCATTCAATTACTTCCTCCCTGAACATCAAGACCTCTCTACCGCTCTGCTTCATACTCCCCTACACTTCATTACCATTACCACTACCACCACCAACCACATTCACCACAAACTCCTACTGCAACTTGCTCATCATCATCCCACAGTCATTGACATCTCCTCTGACATCAACCACACCCTACAGCCGTAAGCCGAATGCAACCTTGTGCACATTAATACCAGTTCACCAATGTTACAGTCTTCAACTCATCTACAATCATTGCCATTTTCCTTCTAATTTTCATCCAAACAAATACAATCTCCTATCAACTTGCTGCCTCCCAATCATCTAACATTACTGCCATACTTCATCTAACCAGTCAAACTGCTGTGCATTCATACTTGACCACTATCCCTACCACCAACAGTTTGCATCCCTTTGCTTCCAACCCTCCCCTACATGGTGCAACTCTTCCACTACTACTGCCTTCACTTCAGGCAACAACTTCTGTCACATAAACCGACCTCTCATTTCAATAAGCCATCCACTTGAACCGTCTTTATCATTCCTACTGCATATATACTATCCATTAAGACCATCTAAACTTCTGCATTCCTCTTACATCTCCAAAATGCCCCTGTCTCAACAGTAACCACCCTACAGTTCAACCATCACCCCTTCACATTCACCGTACCAGCGACAGTGCATTCCTCCAATTTGTACTTAAACAACCACACTGTTCCAAAACAAAACAAAAAATCCCCACTGTCACCATAAAATCACCAACTACTTCAAGAAACATCCCGCTACCTCACCGATTCACATAAGGTGCATACAACTACTGCTCCTTCCTCCACCTTGCACAATCCCCAAGCACTGCCAAAGCATACTGCTACATTTCCCTGTCTTACTGCTCCATACTGCCAACTATCCCTATCATCACTTCCTCCTCACAACAGTGCAAAACAACTAACCCACCTTCAATCTTGTTACAGCCATATTCTCTCCCCATACATATACTACTGCCACCTGCTCCTCCTTCTAAGCCCGCAGCTGAACCACCTACCTCCCAAATTGCCGCGACCCATAGCAGCCTCCAGCACCTCAATCGCTAAATACAATCGAACACAACACACAGCACGATTACCACAAGCGCCCCTACCTCACCTCTGCAATCGCGATCGATCCCACAACCTTATCTCTAAAGCAAATCCAACTGCAACCCCTCGCTGAACTTGAGATTCGAATTAATGTAAGGCTCTGGTGGGTCTGGTTCAATTGCCATGGAAGTGTGATGGGTTTCTTCAATGAAGAAGAAGGTGTTCGACAGGTTAGGGAAAGTGTTTGAGGAAATGCCTTAAGGAGGAAGATGCAAATGACTGTGCACTGATAAGTTTGCGTATACAGGGTTGTAATAATTGGGCTTTCTTGCAGTTCAAGCAATTGAGTAAATTCAAGAATTTCTTCAAGTACTAACAGGTTGTAACAGCAGTTTCACCTAAGTACAACTGCCTTCATGAGCAAGATGCAAGAACTTGTTTACAAACACTAGGATTCACTACCGCAATTATGAACAACAAGCAATGTCATTTGTTTTAAAGAACAAAGATGAAATTGCAAGATTATCAGAAAACTAAAATAGTTAACTGATCAACAATATAAAGATCTGGAATGGGATTTAATGCAAGAATTGGAAGAACTAAAATTGTAATTCTCAATTTCTAAAAAGGAATGAACATAAAATTGAAAATAAACTGGTACAAGACTTAAGAATTTAATGAGAAGAAGTTCACTTTCAGATTCATCATCCCTTTACAATTTTTTACAACTGTATTTATACACAATCAAAAACAATCAAAAACATACTCTTCACTCACTTAATCCACACAGCCCATATACCCATTACAACACAGATTAACCCATTCAAACAACACAAGACAGTCCACAAACTCACTCAAACAGGAAGGCAAACTGTATCAGTGTGTACATTAACAATCTGTACATACATAATCTCTCTCAAATGAATTCTTCAACCCTTGAACACTTGTTGTTTTCTACAGCATCCTATCATCATCCTGGGCATTCACTGATCTTCCCGATAAACCTAACTGCAATTTGTTAATTCCTTCATTATTTTCCTGAAAATAGCAACTTGAACAGCAGCTTCTCTTAGAATAATAGCTTCCTTGTTCAACAATCATAGCTGCTGAGTATTGATTGTTACAATTCCCTCTCTCTTTAACAACAGACCTTGTCCCAAGGTCTAAAGTTGAGAATCTCCTAATCAATGGCCAATATTCTTCCCAGGTTGCTTCTTCTCTAGGTCTATCCTTCCATTTAACTAGTACTTGGACCACTGGCTGATTATCTTTAGGTACCAATCTCCTCTCTAAAATTTCTTCAGGTTGATCCACTATCTCTTCCACATGCTAGGCACATCCTCCTGAATTATTAAGCCTTCACCAACCTTTTTTTTCAACTGAGAAACATGAAAAACAAGGTGGATTTTTGCAGTTGCAGGCAAATGTAATCTGTAAGCTACCTTCCATACTTTTTCCTCCACTTGATAAGGTCCATAATACTTAGGTGATAACTTGTGAGTTTTCTGTGATCTAGCAGTGATTTGTCTATAAGGTTGTAGCTTCAAATACACCCAATCTTCCACTTCAAATTCTCTATCCGACCTTCTCAAATCTGCAAATTTCTTCATTCTCTCCTGAGCTAACCTCAAACTGTCTTTAAGAAACTCCAACATTATATCTCGCGAATATAACTCTTCTTCAACTTGTTCTACCTTGGCTGAGTTAGGTTACATAGGTCAAAAGGTTTGGAGGATCAATGCCATAAACTGCTTTGAATGGTGTAGTATTAGTAGAGGCCTTCCATGTAGTGTTGAACCAGTACTCGGCCAAAGTTAGCCACTTTGACCACTCTTGAGGTTTGTGACATACAAAACACCTCAAGTATCCCTCCAAAATTTTGTTAGTTACCTCAGTTTGGACATCACTTTGTGGGTGGTATGCTGAACTATATTTCAAGCTGCTTCCTTGCAATTTGAAAATTTCTTTCCAGAAATTACTGGTAAACAGTGCATCTCTATCACTTACAATAGTTCTTGGCATTCCATGCAACTTGAATACACCATTGAAGAAGATTGCAGCCATGTCCTTAGCCGTGTAAGGATGTGTTGGGGAAATCTCGGTCTTCCCCGTTTCGTGAAGTTAAGATAGACACTTTAAGATTAAAAGTAGCAATAGAAGCACAAGAGTTTATAATTCTTCAATATGGAGATTCTTTCACTATACAAAAGAATAGTAGGATTACAATAATATGATTACAAAAGTAACTCACACTTGGTGGCTCACTCAAGCTTGAGGATAAAGACTTCTCAAGCTATCACTCTTTTCTCTCAAAGAGCATCTCTCTAACTTTCAAGTTTTTTCTCACTCTAAGAAGTGGATTCTTCCTTGGATTCTTGGATGGCTAGTAATAGGGCTCCTTCTCCTATTTATACTACTCAACCTCCATAATGAATGGTGGAGATTATTTGCATCCGACGGTAGAGATTGATTCTCTAGAATGCTCCACACTCTCTAGAAATCTCTGCACTCTTCCATTCCCTTCTTTATTCTTCCATACTCTTCCGTAAGGTTGCAGAAGGTTCCACACATCTCTAGAATATTTCAGAGGGTTACACACTCTTCCACAAGCTTTGTGAGAGTTCTATACTTCTCTAGAGTTCTCCGGAACATTCTAGAAAATTCTAGATTTCTCTAGAAACGTCTAGAATTTTCTAGAAACTCTCCAATTAAGGAGGGATCCCAACAAATCTCCCCCTCCCGACTTAATTGGGGGGTAGTAGTACGCCGGCACCTTGACAGCAGTCTTCAAACTTCTTTGTTGGTACTACCTAGGTCATCATGTCAGACCAGTTCTCATCCGTGTGAACCTTATCAAGATGTATTTGCTTTTCCTTGAGGACTCCTCGGATCCAGTGATATCTTATATCAATATGCTTTGTGCGGGAATGAAATGTTGAATTCTTTGCCAAGTAAATTGCACTTTGATTGTCACACTTCAAGACATACTTTTCTTGATCCACTGCCAATTCATGCAACAAGTTCTTCACCCACAACATCTTCAAAGCTCTTCTCCCTTTAGGTAGCTCTACTAATTCATATGTGTTATTCTCATGCAAGGATTGCATTTCTTCTTGCGTGGCTATTCTCCACTCTTCTTTGTGAAAATCACTCATTGCTTCTTTATAGCTTTGAGGCTCCCCCTCATCAGTGAGCGTAACGTACTCCTCTGTGTTGTATCGGGTGGATGGTCTTCTGTCCCTTGAGGATCGTCTTGGCTCTGGTGCGATTGGAGTGCTAGATTGAGGTTCTTCCTGAATGCTTCTCAATCTTGGCCTCTCTGAATTCTTGATATCTTCAATTGTTTGGTCTTCGAAGAATACAACGTCTCTACTGCGAATAACCTTCTTGTTAATTGGGTCCCACAACCGGTACCCAAATTCATCCTTAGGTGAACGAAGATAAATGCACTCTTTTGTCTTTGCATCAAGCTTAGCTCTCTCATCTTTGGGGATGTGAACAAATGCCCTGCACCCGAACACCTTGAGATGATTATATGAAGCCCTCTTGTCCGTCCAAAATTCCTCAGGAATGGCCCCATCCAAAGGAACTGATGGTGTGAGGTTGACAATGTCGGCCACAGCCATTATAGCTTCACCCAGAATGATTTGGGTAACTTAGCATGAGAGAGCACACAACGAACTCTTTCTTCAATGGTTCGGTTTATTCTCTCAACTAGCCCATTCAATTGTGGTGTCTTGGGTGGAGTCTTCTCTAGCCTAATGCCATATTTCTTGCAATAGTCTTCAAAAGGACCTCTATACTCACCTCCGTTATCTGATCGTACACATTTGATCTTCCGTCTAGTCTCACACTCCACCAGAGCATGGAATTCTTTGAAGGCATCAAGCACATGATCTTTTGATTTTAACAGGTGCAACCATACTTTCCTTGAATGATCATCAATGAAGGTGACAAAATATAGAGCACCGTCAATGGATCTCTCAGACATCAAACATACGTCAGTGTGCACGAGCTCTAAAATGTTCTTTCTTCTTGTGGGCGGAGAAGATCTTTGAAAAACAACCCTATGTTGTTTTTCAGCTAAACAATGAGCACAAGGATGAAGTGGTTTACCTTTCACGTCAGGGAGGAGTTGTTTCTGAGCGAGTATGTGAAGACCTTTCTCACTAATGTGCCCAAGTCATTTATGCCATGTGCCCATATCATCAGTAGAGATGTTTACTTCTCCTTTGCATAGCTTAGCTTGCATTACATACAATGATCCTACCTTCTTTCCTCGAGCTATTGTCAAACTTCTCTTGGTGAGCTTCCACTTCCCTTCACCAAAGTAATTCGTTAGACCGTCATCATCCAGCTTTCCAGCGGAGATAAGACTGAAGCGCATGGTCGGGACATGCCTCACATCTTTCAAAACAAGCTTGCACCCGGTGATTGTCGTCAGAGTGATGTCTCCTATTCCAACAATCTTGCTTCTATCTTGATTTTCCATTTGCACCGTGCCAAAGTCACCTCTTTGGTAGGATGAGAAGAAGTTTTCATGTGGAGTAACATGGAAGGAAGCATCAGAATCAACAATCCAAGAACTCTCATCACAAGCAATGTTTAGAATGTTACTTTCACCAACGAGATATAGCAGACTTCCTTTAATACTATGGCAGTAGTACTCTTTTCTTCTTGCTTCTTCGTTAGGCTTATTTGTTCAGGCTTAACATTACCGGCCTTTTGGTCTCTTTTGAAGCTTCGACATTCCATTTTCTTGTGACCCATCCTTCCACAGTAATAGCATGCAATCTTCGAGCATGACTTGGATCTACCTCGAGATTGATGGGATTTCGGCTCTTACTACGTCCACGGGTCCTACCCTGATTCTCAACAACATTAGCTTCGGGATGGATAGACTCATCTCGTTCCATTCTCCTTGCTTCTTCACCAAGAAGGCTGTCACTGACGGTATCCATAGTTAACTTTCCTTCCGGAGCTGATTTACTTAGCGTGACAACAAGTATGTCCCAACTTTCCGGTAAGGAACTAAGGAGTAGAAGGGCTTGTAGCTCATCATCAATCTTCATATCAATTTTTTTTAGTTGATTTACGAGCCCCTTGAAGTTATTCAAGTGCTCAATCATACTTTGACCATCCTTATACTCCAATTTCACCAACCGTCGAACTAAATTGGCCTTGTTGCGAGGCGTTTTCTTCTGAATCATGGACTCAAGCTTTGTCCATAATTCATAGGCATTGGTATAAGTAGAAACATGCTCGAAGAGAGTTTTGTCGATGTACTTACGGATCATAACAACAGCCTTACGGTTCAACAGTTCCCACTGAGCATCACTCTTTCCTTCCACCTTATTTTTGTAGATGATGGGCTCATGCAAATCCTTACAATACAAGTGGTCCTCCATCATTGGCTTCCAATAGGAGTAGTTGTTAGCTGTGAGCTTGAACATGTCTCCATCATGAGCGATAATATCCTCCATCTTGAATTTACACGAGCTTGATTACGCCTGCGGATGAACCGGGCTCTGATACCACTGTTGGGGAAATCTCGGTCTTCCCCGCTTCGTGAAGTTAAGATAGACACTTTAAGATTAAAAGTAGCAATGGAAGCATAAGAGTTTATAATTCTCCAATATGGAGATTCTTCCACTATACAAAAGAATAGTAGGATTACAATAATATGATTACAAAAGTAACTCACACTTGATGGCTCACTCAAGCTTAAGGATAAAGACTTCTCAAGCTATCACTCTTTTCTCTCAAAGAGGATCTCTCTAACTCTCAAGTTTTTTCTCACTCTAAGAAGTGGCTTCTTTCTTGGGTTCTTGGATGGCTAGTAATAGGGCTCCTTCTCCTATTTATACTACTCAACCTCCATAATGAATGGTTGAGATTATTTGCATCCGACGGTAGAGATTGATTCTCTAGAATGCTTCACACTCTCTAGGAATCTCTACACTCTTCCATTCCCTTCTTTATTCTTTCATACTCTTCCGTAAGGTTCCAGAAGGTTCCACACATCTCTAGAATATTCCAGAGGGTTCCACACTCTTCCACAAGCTTCTAGAGAGTTCTACACTTCTCTAGAGTTCTCCGGAACATTCTAGAAAATTCTAGATTTCTCTAGAAACGTCTAGAATTTTCTAGAAACTCTCCAATTAAGGAGGATCCCAACAGGATGAATCAATGGAAAAAAGGGCATACTTGCTAAGTCTATCCACCACTACATATATTACTGTATATTTATGACTTCTAGGTAAACACGTGATGAAATCCATAGAGATATCCAACCATATTTTATCGGGAATGGGAAGGGGTTGTAGAAGACCAGGGATTAAGATGTTTTCATCTTTATTCCTTTGACACTCCTCACAGTTTTTTACATATTCTTCCACAATTCTTCTCATTTTTTTCCAGTAGAAGACTTGTTGCAATTTCTTTAGTGTGCCTTTGATTCCAGAATGCCCTCCCAATGGAGTTGCATGATGCTTCTTCACTAGATTTTGGGTAATTATATTCAAGTGATGACCTATTAAAATCTTTGACTTATGAAAAATTAAATTATCTACCACTTTATACTTGCTGCTTGGTAGTTCATTCCCTTGAATTTTTGTTATTTGCTGTTGATACCAGTGAGAATTTAGTAGAGACTCTTTTAAACCATGCATCCATGATGTTTGCACTATAGAAATTGCTTGCATCTGAGAGTTTATTCGTTCATTTCCTTCTATTCTGGACAATGCATCTGCTACTTTATTATCTCTACCACTTTTATATTCCACCTTATAATCAAATCCATGCAGTTTATCAAGCCATTTGTTTTGCACTCCAGTATGTAGTCTTTGTGTCAGTAGATATCTTAAACTCTGATGATCAGTTTTAATAAAAAATTGCCTACCCATCAAATATTGTGCCCATTTCCTGGTAGCTATTATAATGGCTAACAGTTCCTTCTCATATGTGGATAGGTTTAAGTTTCTGCCATGTAAAGCTTTACTCAAATAAGCTATAGGTTTATGGTCTTGCAACAACATAGCCCCTATACCAAATCCACTGGCATCACACTCCAAAACAAATGATTGTGAGAAATCAAGCATTGCTAGTACTGGAGGTGTTACCAAACAGTGCTTGAGATTCTTGAAAGCCTCTCTAGCTTCATCATTCCATTCAAATGCATCTTTCTTCAGCATATTAGTTAGTGGTCTAGCAATGGTGCCATAATCTTTTACAAACTTCCTGTAATAACCAGTGAGACCCAAAAAGCCTCTTAGTGCTTTCAAGTTGTTTGGGAGTGACCAATCTACTACTGCTTTTACTTTGTTAGGGTCAACAACTATCCCTTGTACTGAGATAATATGCCCTAAATATTCTAGGTATTTTTTGCAAAGCTACATTTAGTCATTTTAATCACCATTTGATTTTGTCTCAATACTTGAAAGGTAACCTGTAATTGCCCCAAGTGCTCGGGCCAAGTTTTGCTATATATGAGTATATCATCAAAAAACACCAATACAAATTTCCTCAAGTAAGGCCTAAAGAGTTCATTCATCAAAGACTGGAAGGTAGAGGGGGCATTAGCTAACCCAAAGGGCATTACTATAAACTCATAATGCCCATCATGAGTTTTGAATGCAGTTTTATAAATGTCTGCTTCATCCATTCTGATTTGATGATATCCCGATCTTAAATCCAGTTTAGAAAAAAATTGAGATCCATAAAATTCATCAAACAATTCTTCTATCAAGGGTATGAAAATTTTGTCTTTTATAGTTTTTGAGTTAAGAACCCTATAATCAATGCATAACCTCCATGTTCCATCTTTTTTTCTCACCATTACTACTGGAGAAGAATATGAACTGCAGCTATTCCCGATTACTCCAGAATCTAACATTTCTTTAATAAGCTTCTTAAGTTCATTCTTAACATGATAGGAGTGTCTGTATGGCTTGATGCAAACTGGTTTGGTGTTTGGTAACAAAGGTATTTTATGGTCATGTAATCTATGTGGGGGAAGAGGTGGCAGATTTGTGGTAATTTCAGGGAATTGTTGAAGGAGTTTTTCAATTTTTGGGGGAATATCTAGTCTAACACTTTCAGAAGATTCTAAAGTACATAGCATCATAGTAATTTGTCCTTGAATAAATTCCTTATTAATAGCCTTCTTACTAACAACCTTTGCTTCTTCCTGTTGTATTCCTTGCCAGATATACTCCTTGTCATTGTATGTGAACTTAACTTGCAATTTCTCTAGATTTAAAGTTACTTCTCCCAACTTTCTCATCCACTGTGCACCTAGAATCACTTGACAGCCTTCTAAAGGGAATAAAAGTAAGTCTAAAGGCATTACACACCCCTGACACTTGAATATCACTTCATGGAATATTCCATTACCCATTACCTTTTCACCATTAGCCACTACTACTTCAAAAACTCTGGATTCTTCAACCTTAAGCTTCAATT
This sequence comes from Allium cepa, assembly GCA_030765085.1. Taxonomy (NCBI): domain Eukaryota; kingdom Viridiplantae; phylum Streptophyta; class Magnoliopsida; order Asparagales; family Amaryllidaceae; genus Allium; species Allium cepa. The sequence goes on along the minus strand of CM060944.1, from coordinate 506,851,897 downwards.
TTTTTGGCCAATTCTGCACTAATAAAACTATGAGTGCATCCTGAGTCAATTAGGACATGAACTGATTTATCTTGTATACTCCCTCTAACCTTGATAGTTGATAAGGTGGGTATTCCACACATAGCTTGCAATGTGATGGCTAGTGGTTCCTCTTCATTTACTTCTGAATCTAACAATGCTTTAGTTCCAACTACTTCTGTTGTTCTTCTTCCATCAAAGGCATTACTCCTTCCAATATATATACTTGGGGTTTTTTTACATTTATGGTCTCTATGCCACTTCTCCTTGCATCCATATCATAAATTTTGTCTTCTCATTTCAATTAATTGGCTGGGTGTAAGGCCTTTTCTTTTTGCCAAAACCACCAAATTTGGAAGGTGCTGGTGGGTCTGATCTTGGTTTCATGGTGGAGTGTTGCATTTCTGGTGATGTGGTGGGTTGTTTTGATGAAATATAGTAAAGATAAGCTGGAGGTGCAATGTATAGTTCAATGTACAGGCAAGATTAATGAAGCAAGTATTGACAGAAATGAATTGTGAAGATACAAGAAATTGTACAACTGAAGATCTTGACTTATGAATTTTTGTGGAAAAGAAATGTTAATGGCAGTAACATGAAACATGAACAAGGAATTTGCAAATAGAAAAGAGTTTGACCAAACAAGAAATACAAGAATTAACAAAAGGTAAATGGCAACAATATGGATAAGAATTTAATTTGCAAAAAAGATCAAGTAATGAAGAATTTGTAGGCTACAGACATAAGATCAAAACTTATGAAAAATAAGTGAAAGAACAAACAAGTATTACTAACAATTGTAATGGATGATACTAAAAGATGCAGGAAGTTTAAATTGCAAGAATGAGCAAAGAAACTGAAATGGATATAAATGGTAACAAACAAGATAAATTGCAAATTTAAGTACAAGAAATTGCAGAGATTAATAATAGCTGGAAATTTAAGCTACTGGTAATTAAGAATAGGAATTGAAATGCAGGAATTAACAAGAAGAAATGAAATGAATTAAGATTTGCAATTGGGATTATCTAAAATTACAGAGAAATGTACCAGAACAACAAGAAAATGAACTGAACTTGTAATTGAAAAATGGAAATGAAGATAATTTTGCATTCAGATTTTTTTCACACCTTTCAAATGACTAATACAAGGATACTTATATACACAATTCAGGCATAAGCATGTTCGGTTCAACCAGGCCCAAACTAACCCAGTATAATCCACACTCACAGGCCTACAAACCCATACAACACTGAACAATGCACAGGTGTGCACATGGACAACCTGCAGCTTCTCCATGAAGACAACCATCGCCTCCATCTCCTTTTTCAAGCACAGCATGGCTGCTTTGCCCCCCAGAAAGCCTAGCAGAACTTGGCCGAAGATTCTTCAATTTCTGGGCATAGGCAGCAGTTTTTTTCTCCTCTTTAATCATGGCAATGATTGTGTGGTCGTTACATCTCCCTTCCCCTTCAAGAATGACCTTGTCCTCAAGGTTGGATGATCAACCTATCTTTTTTTTAGTGCATTATTCAATCTAAAAACTTCAACTTCTCACGCCTTCCAATGGAACACCGCTCGGATCGAATATGAAAATAGTTTCTTCATTATAAGGCTTTCTACAACACATATGCCATTCGAAAGCACAACGAGTATTGATAATCCCGTTTATGGTTGAATCTGAACCAAAAAAGCATTCAATGATTTGAGTTGACCTATCAAAATCATTAGCTGCATTCTTATCCTCATTTACCTTTTCTTTGGATATTTTTTTATCAATTTTGCCAACTCCTTCCAATTCATCGTAACTAAATTGGTTCTCATTTGATTCATCAATTTCTGGAATAATATGCTTGTCTTTAACATTCAAATTACTCTCATCATTGCCTGAACTTAACTGAAGAATATTTCCTTTGCATGTATCATGTTCAGTCTCAAAGTCGACCTTATCACTCTCTCCATCAGATTCAATAGCTGAAGGAATTGGCTCTGAATGAAGAACTGTTAGCACGGGAACTGAAATGTTAGTGGTATATAGGTTAGGTAGGAGAGGCTCTTGATGGTTTACAAGGGATGGTTGGGGTATAACAGCAGTTTGCTGGAAGTCTTGGGCAAGGGTGGTGAATGAGTTATGTAGAGGAGGTTCTTGAATGTGTACGGGGGGCAGCTGAGGTACTGGTTGTGGTGCAACTGGAGGTTGGTTCTTGATTTGCTGGAAATCTTGGACATAAGATGAAACCGATCCTATATTAACATCATAAGTAGTAACAACCAGTGTAGAATTACTATAAAAATCAATAATATATGAATTCTTTAATAGTTCATCCAAGATGACAGCGAAGAGCCTGAATTTATTGAGATATAAATCATAACCTTCCGGATATTCATTTGTCAATTCGATGAAAACATTCCAAATTCTATAAGGAAGCCCATTGATCTTTTTTTTCTCAATCTTTGAAAGAGATGTTGCTGATAGGCTGCTTTGAAGGGAAGTGATAGTATCACCAATATTTTTGTTGATAATTTCGATAAACATCATTACGTTGTTTAACTCCATTGATTCTAGAATCTTGATTGAATGCTCTAATTCGAATATTAGCCATGATGATGATTCAAAATCTTGGGTTCGAGGGATGTTAAGGGTATTGTTAGCAATAGTTTTTGGGCTTAAAAAATGGTTTCTTGAATTACTGGAAAGAAGGGGTTCTTGCTGATATGGAGCAAAGGTTATTGGAAGTGGTTGATCGGGCTCTGGTTGAGGGAATACTAGCATATGAAGGTTAGTGTATGGGTTTGGAAGATGAGAATCTTGATAGTACATAGGTGGTTGTGGAAGAAGACGAAGGGGCTGGTTCTTGATTTCTCCTTGCCATGTCCATGCTAGACTTTGATTTGGAGGGAAATATCTGCTGGCAAAGTAAGGATCTGACTGGTTGTCATAGGTTGCCCCGGTCATCAGCTCTGATACCAAATTGTAAAGCTCTGATGGGTCTGGTTCAATTTCCATGGAAGTGTGATGGGTTTCTTCAATGAAGAAGAAGGTGTTCGACAGGTTAGGGAAAGTGTTTGAGGAAATGCCTTAAGGAGGAAGATGCAAATGACTGTGCACTGATAAGTTTGCGTATACAGGGTAGTAATAATTGGGCATTCTTGCAGTTCAAGCAATTGAGTAAATTCAAGAATTTCTTCAAGCACTAACAGGTTGTAACAGCAGTTTCACCTAAGTACAACTGCCTTCATGAGCAAGATGCAAGAACTTGTTTACAAACACTAGGATTCACTACCGCAATTATGAACAACAAGCAATGTCATTTGTTTTAAAGAACAAAGATGAAATTGCAAGATTATCAGAAAACTAAAATAGTTAACTGATCAACAATATAAAGATCTGGAATGGGATTTAATGCAAGAATTGGAAGAATTAAAATTGTAATTCTCAATTTCTAAACAGGAATGAACATAAAATTGAAAATAAACTGGTACAAGACTTAATATTTGTAACAAAGACATCTGAACATAAAATTGAAAATAAACTGGTACAAGACTTAAGAATTTAAAGAGAAGAAGTTCACTTTCAGATTCATCATCCCTTTACATTTTTTTACAACTGCATTTATACACAATAAAAAACAATCAAAAACATACTCTTCACTCACTTAATCCACACAGCCCATATACCCATTACAACACAGATTAACCCATTCAAACAACACAAGACAGTCCACTAACTCACTCAAACAGGATGGCAAATTGTATCAGTGTGTACATGAATAATCTGTACATACATAATCTCTCTCAAATGAATTCTTCAACCCTTGAACACTTGTTGTTTTCTACATCATCCTATCATCATCCTGGTCATTCACTGATCTCCCCGATAAACCTAACTGCAATTTGTTAATTCCTTCATTATTTTCCTGAAAGTAGCAAATTGAACAGTAGCTTCTCTGAGAATAATAGCTTCCGTGTTCAACAATCATGGCTATTGAGTATTGATTGTTACAATTAATTTTAGGATTTCGAAACTCTAGGATTTGGGGAATTGAGTTCGATTTATTTGTGAATTTGAGAGACCGAACTTAAGAAGTTGATTGTGAATTTAAGAGACCGAACTTCTGTTAAGAAGTAGGTTAGTTTTTATTTTATTTTTACTGGCTCTCTTCTTACTGTGGTTACATTGTCCGTGGGTACGCACAGTGGAAAGGAGGCTTGGGTTCTGGTAAAAACACAGGTTCGATTCCTACCATGTGCTTCTCTATCCTATAAAAATTTACCCAGAGGTATGAGGGCTTGGATTAGCGTACGACTTTACTATTCCCTCCTCAGGAGTTTACCGGCCCGTTGGGTTTTCTTGGGTTTTCAAAAAAAAAATACCGGTTACATTTTTCTTTTGTCTGTTTTATGTTACAATCTACATTTGTTGACATGATAACGAATATGAATAGCTAAACCGCTTCAATTTAGAGGTAATGAAGCTCTTATATCATGTCGATTCAACATAACTTTCTCATTGATGCTCTCTTTTTATGCTTAATGGGAAGTTGCATGTTAATGTAAGTTTATTAATGAATTTGACAGTCTATGATGTTAATCACATATAGGCTATTCTTACTTAAATAAACACAGTTTACATTATCATCTAACTAATTGATTTTGGCAGTGGAAGTAGATTTAAAATCAAAATTTGATGGTTTATGTTACTAATACAATAGTAAATAAGCGATGCTTGCAACAGATTTTATTTTTAATTTCATTCTTATTTTCATGAGAGTTAAAAAGTGGTTTAGTGGGTGTGCTATAGTTTGATGGTTTATGTTGGGCTAATTAATAGCACAAATAGACCATATTTATGATAAACACATCAATTAAATACACTAATGACCAAAAGAGAGATCATAATTTCATGTTGTGTTGATTTATGTGACCATGAGAGTGGATTTATCTTTAACTTGTTTTTTAATCTCATAGTTTTCATTTATTTTGTAGTAGTTGGTTTTATATCTTCTCTAGCTTAAAACAATATTCAAACTCTTTGGTTAATGTGATTGAGTTGAAATTTTAAAATCAAAATAGTTCCCTACGGATTGACCCCTACTCGCTACGTACTAGAATTGTACGCTGTGTGCTTGCGATTATTTTTAATTTAAATTTGATCAGCTATTTTGTAACCCGATACGAAATTAGTCGGTTGAACACTACAATATACGTTCAAAAGCTGAAGTATCCGAGTATTTTATATTGTCCATAATTTAGGTGAGAGTTCATTGGTCATAGTTTCACCCGATTCCTAGTTAGTATGAAGAAATTATTGCAGTATAAACAAAAAAATATAGCGGCTTCTGCCTAGGTGGAGTTCAAATACTAGGATGTATCCTGTTATTTTCTAAGTACATCTATTATTCACTATGGAGAACTACGGTATACGTTCACTAGATGAAGTATTCGAGTATTCCTTATTATTTGTAATTTAGATGGAAGTTCATCTGTCGAAGTCTCGCTTGATTCCAAGTTGATATGAAGAAGTTATTGCAGTCTAAACAAAAAAATTGCGGTTACTACTTTGGCAGAGTTCAATTATGGGGATGCTACTATCAAATCTACTTCCGCGGGTACAACTAAAAATGCATACATGTTGTAATTAAATGCAGAGCCACTCATTTTTGTTAATAAATTAGTATACGTATGTGTGTGTATGTATATGTTTTTTAAAGATATTTTAGTATATTTAGAAGTTTAGCATTTTCTAAAAGAATATAAAGGAATTTTTGGATTATAACACTTTTGTTATAATGGAGGGTTTTGTAAATTGACTAAATATGTATATTGCATTGTTTAATAAGTGAAGATATACTTAGAGCTTTAAATAAGTGTTTCAAAGTCAATGGCAAGTTTAAAAAGGATTTTGGGTTTATAATAACAATGTTTGAGCAATGTTTGTTTTAACCCATTTAACTATACTTTTGAGAAGTAATTAGGTCTTTAAAAGGGAGTTTAAAGACAATGATTAAGTGAAGTGTTTTGGGTATGTCATAAACTATGTTTTAGTAACATTTGTTTTTAAACCCTTGAATAATGTTTTAAAGTGGTAAAATATTGTTAAATGATTTTGAAAAATACTTAGATCTTTAATAATGGAACTTTAAAGAGAATATGGATAGGTTTTGGATTTGTTGTGACAATGTGTTAATAACATTCGTCTTTAATCCATTTTGATTTACTTATAAATTTAAATAGATCTTTGAAAAGAATGTTTTAAGGATAATCATAAATGAAATGGTTTTAGGTTTGCAGTGACAATGTTTGGGTAAAATTTGTTTTAAGTCTCTTGAAATCGATTTATGAATATACTTATGCTGTTGAGATAAGTATATGAATACCTTTGAGAAGCATTTGAATGTATAGAAATGAAGGTGAAGTTTAATTAGTAAATAAAGTCTCATTTATAAAGAGCTACTGAATAAACAAGGGTACTAATAAAAGATATTTTTAATTCATAAAGAAGATTAAAAAGGGATTAGAAGCCATTTATATGATTTGGTCATGCTTGTGTGTTTCAATCATGCTTTGTGTGTTACTTACTTATGTAAAATATATATGGGACGTAGTTTTCCATATGCGATTGTTATCACTGTTATTAGATTTGACCAAAATATAACTTTGAAAATATCTAGAAGGAACGCTTTAATAATATGGTACAGTTACCTCCAGTGATGCTATATTGTACGAATAAACTCATTTTTCTCTTCTAGGACAAATGATAAGTAAACCCCATCTACTTAAACAGTTAGGAGGTAATCTCCGCTCTTATGTATCGTACGATTATTTCCCACGGAACCGGGGTTGAGTTTACCGAAAATCTATAGATTGGTTTCGAGTGCTCAATAAGCGGGGGAGTGTACTTGTATGAGGATGACTTAAAGCCGTAACCATGTCAAAACCATATATGTGTTCTATGCTTTGGAAGAGGTCCGTGATTTGTTCAAGATGCTAGAATCTATATAGAGATTCAATATTTGTTTTAGATGCTCGAATACATATAGTTGTTCATGATCATTTCAGGATGTTGGAATCCACATATAATTTTGAGATCTATTGAGATATGAGAATCTATGTGTGTTTTCAAAATCTATTCCAATTGTGACTCATATGCTAGGATGTTGAATATGACTTCACTGCCGGTAATGACAGAAATCAGAGATAGAAGATGTAGCCTATGGAGTTTAGCTAACTTAAAAATTGTAGACATTCCTTCTAGTGTTACTTATGGATATGCATGTGGGAGTTATGTGACCTGGTGCCATGTGTTTGGGCACGGACCAGCTATATTTTTTCTATGGTATATTTTATCTAGAGATATACGACGCTCGGAAAGATATCTCTGGTCCTTATGCAAGAGGATCGTTCTCGAGGTATTGAGGGCACCTCCGTGGAATCCTACACAATTAGTGAATGTGCCTTAGCGATTTGGATTGTATGCCTATTATTGTTTTAATATACACTCACATGCATCACAACTATGTGATTATTTATATTTCACACCTGAAACATAATTATAGTATCACTGGATATTATAATAGAAATGGTTTGGTTATCGTAAGGTAAAAACCCATCCATGTTTATTTGCAGCATGGTCTTATGAGATACCCTTATTTTGAAGGGCTTTACAAATATAATAATCCATATGATTCGAGTTTCTCATACCGGTTTACCAAACTTATTTGGGTGTTATTTTCTTATTTCGGGACACTCGAGTAAATTTCTAGATTTAGGTATGGTTCATTGGAGATCTTAGAGAGGAGCTGGTTTATTTCCTACCATACTTATATTTTTGCCGCAATACTTGATTTGTTTCTGATAGCATTTATGAGGATGGGCGCTATAACTTTCTAGGTTGATGATATGTTTAATCTGATGGATGTATGTATATCAAAATTTTCTTTTTGGAAAAGACCTTTTGAGGTATTATATGTTATCGTTTCACATGTGAGATGCTGATATTGTGTTCTTCTTTCTTATTCTGTTTTTTCTTTTACCCCAACGTTCTGTCTTTCCCGTACTTGAGCGCTTGGCACGTGAATTCCGTGGATGTATTAATGTCGACATTAGAAGGTTAAAAAGGCCCACGTTACCCCATAAACGCAGGAATAAGGGCTCGTTCTCCAACCAGGCCATGTAGGCGGAGGTCGAAGGCTTGTAGATGCTTTGATCATGCCTTTTTAGATGGGACCAAAGGCTTACTCTGTCCTCCCTCTAGTAATTGCTTTGACCAGGCCATCTTAGTAGGGAAACAAGCCTTTTCTATTATTTAAGGAGAGTCTTACTTCTCTTCATAGTTGATCCAGTAGGTACATTTGAGAAATTTTCCTTTATTCATCTATAATTGGGAAATACGGCCTCAAACGTTCGACGTCTCACTTTTACTATCGTATTGCCATCATATTAGCATAGTTGGCACTTATTTGGCTGTCTTATTCTTTAATTCATTGATAAAACATAGGGATTCTTCTTTATCTCTTAACCTTCCGATGGCATGCTATTCCAACATCAACTAGAAGCATTGTTTCTTACACATACGAGATACATCTTTTAGTGGCTTGACATGCCCAAAGCATGAGTGATGATTCTTTCACTTGATTTGCTTCTTACAAAGTATTCATCACTTTCCGTTATCCAATTGTTTTCAATGCAAGTGAAACACTTTTGGTCTTTACTATATACCATCTCTACTATATACCATTTCTTTTTTCAATAGAGGCTATATATACGTGTAGCTCTTTTAACGGATTCACAGCTCCAGGGTTAATTCTTCTTCCTGACACATTTTTTGGTTCCACTGGTAACATTAGCTTTTGATAACCGATATCCTTAAACCTATAGATGACATGCATTGGGTCTTATGAGAATCACAATATTGGATAACTATTTGATTCCACCATTGTAGATTTACTTAAATTTCTTCCCCTTTTTTAGTAAGAAGGTGGCTTTCGTTCAATACTTATTTTGCCTCGACGTAGTGTTCATCTTGTTAATGATTCCTTACCGTTTTCTATGCTCTACCTGGCTAAGATAATCCATATAAAAATTCTTTCTTGAATATCTCCTTATTTGAAATAAGGGTAATTTCATTAATTATTTTCTCCTTTTTCGTTAATGAAGTGAGTCATTTATGACTTTAGATCTTTCCTTTCCCAGTAAGTTTTGGTTTGATGGATTTGTCTCCTTTAACAGTTTCTGATTATGATTCTTGATGAATGCCTTTCCATCTTTCTAAAAGCTACTTGGGGTGCTCTGATGACCTGAATTTAGAGATTCGATTTTAGTTGCTTGAAGTCCCAAACTTGGATCTCGCATCTTGTAGGTTACCTTACTAAGTAGTCATTCCCTTTTTGGTTAATATCAGTAATTTGCAAATCTTAAAAATGATTTTATCAAAATATCCTTTGGGTTAAAACTATGGTGATAAAAACTATAAATTATTTGATGAGATACTTTTGGCATGCAAAATCTCTTGGGATATCGAGTTGTTTGATGGTACAAATTTTATGAAAATAAATGAAATATTTTATCCCGTATAATTAGGTTGGATAGTAAGTTTCAAAATTTGTGAAACTTTTAGGAAGTGTCTTTTTAATAATTGGATAACCATAAAAATAAACTTTTTGGAAATTGATTCAATAAGAGGGTTTAGTGACACCATCGATCCAAGGACTCAAATCAATTGCTATATTAGAAGTGACAAGCATGACTGCAGGAGTTAACCTTTTGACATGAATAATCCATATAGAATCCATTGTCCCATTTCAGAAAACTTGAATTCCCATTTTGGTATTTAAATCCCAGCCATAAAGAAGGATCTCTCTAAACTCCATTCTCCTTGTATAGAAAATCTAATATTTATACGATAACGAAAATTCCTGCAAATCCAGAGTTTCTCATATATCTATTCATGGTAGACTAGTCTTTATTTCATCCTAATATGACATGAGCTCTAAAGTTTGATGACACATAATAACTTTGTCATCCTTCATCTTCAAAATTTGTAAATTTTTGAAATCATTCTTTGAAACAATTGTTCTTTTTAAAAGCCCGACATATTTGAAATCTATTTGTATAAGAAGCTTTATATATATATATTGGAAGAAATATAAAGAAATATATATATATATATATATATAACTTTTTATTTATTCAAAATTATATATCCATGAAACCGATTACATTCGAGATCAATATACACAAAATTATACATTTACGAAGATAATGCTTTTCGAAACTAGTACGCTCAAAGTTAAGGCTTTTTGAAATAATTATATATATAAAGAATATACATATGGAATTGATGACATTCAAAATAAATATTTTCTAAATCACGTATAGTTAAAACCAATTCGATATCAATAGCCAATAGGATAACATTTGAGATTAACATATACTAAAACGATAACATTCAAAATCAATATGTATACTCATATCCGAAATCATGTATGTATAAAACCATGTATATCCAAAGTTTAATAATATATATTTCAAGATTTGACGATATGCATTGAAAACTTATGTATTCGAGGATTTATATATGCTTGAAACTAAAATTCATATACTTTGAAATCTATATATATTTGAAAGTTATTTATAAAAAACCATATATTTATGAAAATGATATATTCAAGATATATATACATACCACGATTTGATATATATATATATAAATATACATACATACATACATATATATATATAAGTGTGTATGTTTGAAGTTGGATGTAATTACAACTACATGTATTCAAAACTGTCACATAGTCAAGGTTGCACATTTTCGAGATTCATATTTATTTGAAATCAATCTTATAAAATTACATTGTCAAACTTAATACATTTTTCCAAACCATACATATATGGAACTGTTTATATTTGAAACTCCAAATAGATAAAACTACTTACATAGAAAACTTTATATATAGTTGAAACTATATTTGCTTTATGCTTATTGTATTTGAAATATAATACCTTTCCAAATGCCTGACATTCCCAAAACCTTTATGTACGAAATTGGTATGCTCAGCAACTTATATATATGTACATGGAAACTGGTGTACATTGAAAATTCATTTATTTGGAACATTTCATACTGAAAAGTTGATATGCTTCTTTAAGGCTCGTGTATGTATTAATCTATACATATAGGAAATTATATATATATATATATATATATATATTGAAATTAAATGCACTTGAAGTTTGTATTTTCCTAAGATTCATATATTAAAATTTTAACATATTCAAAACTGTGGTACGTACTGTTAGAACCCTATACTTTGATGTTTTGATAGTGATAACTATACAAGTATATATTGTATATACTAACCACTTTTGTTGGAAATGTTATCATTTATACAAAGAGACAAATATGTCAAAATTAAGACCAAAATGATGCTACTACAAAGTTGTTGTCTTTTATGGAGTCTACATCTTTTGATAGAAAGTTGTTAAAATCTTTTCTATTTAGTATATACACATAGACATTTATTCTAGATAAAGAATTTTAAAGAAGAACACAAAAAACATGGAATTCAGTTGGTTGAATCAACCAGGCCAACCGACTAAATTCTATGTATGTGTACAATTTTTGAATATCATGAATGTGATGACCCACAAATCCGTACCCATTGAATTGATAATAAACCACACATGTCTGCCCCAAAAAGCACAGACTGATGGAAAGTCATAAGCAAGAAGAGAAGGGAGAAGAAGAGAAGAGAAGAAAGAGAGAAGAGAAAACAAAACAGAACAATACAGAATCTCATATCGCAGTGGAAAACATATAATATAATATCAATGATCTTTACAAAACAAAAATTGTATATACTTACATCAATCAGAGTTCAACAATCAAACATTAGTTATCAGCCTAGACAATAATAATAACCTTTCCTTACAAATATCGACAATATAAACAACAACAATGAGCAAAGCGGATAATAAACAGATACGTTCATACAAAAATATAGATCTCCAGCTCTCCTACTAAAGCTTCAAAAGCACAAAATTTAAACTTGTAAATATACCCGGTCTGACCCAAGCATTGGTGGGAAGAACGCTCGGATATATCTCGTAAACCAGCGTGAGAAAATACACTCAACTGAATTTATTAAATTACCAAACTTTCCTTTCCAAAATAAAAGTATCTCGTAAGACACCCGCACATAAACATGGACATGTTTTTACCTTATGATAACCAAAACATTTCATATCAAATCATCTTATATTATAATAGTGTCCATTATAAAAATAATATTAATCATAGCCGAAATGGTTACCCATATAGCATGTTAGGGCTATTCATTACACCAATACAAACAAAACTGCAAGCTCGTAGTGAAGTTTGGATTTCCATACGAATGACCAGGTGAAGGGATTACCTTCCGATGGGTACACCTCTAGATGGATGTCCCAAGGCACAGAACATCTTCCCTCTACCAACACAAGACTGGCCAACCTCTGTAATTAGGTAGTATCGAATATGTCATCCCTCGGCCATTACTGACCTTTTTCGAGGGCCCTCATAGCATACAAACCACATTAATTTACATCTTAGAAGAGGATGATCATATCCTAACTAGGAATGACCTACTTAGACCTACTGCATCTAACTCTGTTTCGGTCATTTTTGTTGATGAGGCCTGAGGTAACGATTACCTTTCACATATCACACATTACATCACTTTGATTGCCACATTTCCATTTCCGTTGACTACTAATTGCCTTCCACAAAAATACAACCCTTAAGCTCGTATGTCTCAAGGAGGGTGTTAAGCTAAAAGAAGTTGCCTTCTCCGCCATCACTGATGTACGTTTGTAAAAACCAATGTACGTAATCTTAGAAATGCAATATCAGACACTTATCCGTACAAGTTGTCTAGGAATAGGACAAACCAAAGGTACTTTCCTACCACATTCTGTCAAAAAATCCCTAGGATTAGTAGCGACGGCCCTTGCATTGGATATTTCATAACAAAGAGAATACTGCTAGCAGATGTATATTGAGATTTTAACCCCAATTGATCAACAAGTAATCCTCTACTACGAAAATCCTAAATATCAATATCATCACAACCTGCAAAATCGAACGCATATTCGTTAGTCCAAAGTGGTTTTCGGATAAATCTGATCCCGGTCTCTTCGCATTAACAAAGCTTTTCTCAACCTCACACAGAAACTAAGTCTCATAGACTTATCACGTCTCCAACTTTCAACTTGCTATCCTTCGGCCAAGAAGAAAGCTCGATAGACTGGAGTAATACTTAGCACTATACGAATCAACATCCTCAACATAAATGATAATCAAGCCTACACAGATGGCTATGTACTAAGTGTACGACTAAATAATTCCCATATCAAGTCGAGGAACTAAAATGGCCAAATTTGATAGTCAGTTATTTAACTATCATAGCAAACAAACAAATATTTAGCACCATATTAATTAAATCCCTTTCCAAATATTCACTTCAATTTATCTATAAAAAGATATATTCTCAAAACCATTCTTGTAACGGTCCCGGTTTTGAGTCAAATTTAAATTGGTAATTAATTTAATTTTTAGAATTAAATTGTGAATTAAATTGTAAATTAACTTGAATATTTTCCAAATTTAATAAAGATATGTATTTCAAATAGAATTTTGATTTGGGAATACCAGAATGAATAAATATATCTTTTGAAATTAAACATAATAGTTCAAATTTGAATATGATTTAATTAAAAGATTTAATATACATTTCTTTTAAAATTTAACATGAGATAAAAGGAGTTTGTATAATTATATGAAACTATATATATACATGCATATGAACCTAAATTGTAACTATAATATGGAAACAATTGAGATAGATTTAGTTTGTATATATATACAAATGTATATATATAAGTATAAAAACATAGTTATAAAAACATAATAAGTATAAATTTGAAAATATAAACATAGATTTTATAAAAGGATTATTTCTTTCTTTTAAAATGAATATAATTTGTATATTTATCTCATAATACTTAATTAACAAAGCTATAAAACATGATTCATACATCTATTAACTTGAGGGTCTAAAACATAAATTTTAAATTTATTTAGAGTGAGGTTTTAAACACAATTACTTTCATTTTAACAAATGTAAGGTTGAGATCACATGCATTAGCATATGTTGCCTAAATATAATTCGTATTCACAAGTGTAAGCATTTTAATAAAAAATTTACAAGTGTTAACATATAAATAACAAGTGGCAAGTTATGTTTTCTTTTTAATCAAATCATATATAAATATAGATAAGTGATTTGAGAAAAATTTGGTTCTTTCATTTATCGGTTTTAAATTTCTCAAAAACTAAAAAACAAAAGCAGAAAAAAATAAAGAAAAACTCAAAATCGTGATAAAATCAAAGAAATCAGAAAAGAAAAGCAACAATTCACAGATTAGATTCAACTAAAAAAAAAATACAAGATCAACAATATCAAAGCACAAGTCAAAACAAATCAAAGCTTTAGCTTTAATACATCAGGTTCCAAGAAAAAAAATCAATCTTGTCTTTCTCTGTTTTTTTCAACCTGTGAGTAAACTCTTCTCTAGAAAGCTCAAAACTGTTTTATCTGTGATGCCTGTGATGATGGATGAGAAAGGTGTCTTGAAATGTTTTGTTATAAATGTGAATGCATTTTAAAATGCCTATGCATGTTTTTATAAATGTATATATATCACTCTGTTAGTTCTACAGGCTCCAACACATTAAAACAAATTCAATTGCTCCCTATATAATCCATTTTAGACTTTGATTTCTAAATGAAAAATGATCCTAAGGCTGCAACATCATTTTTAAAAATAAATTCAAGTAATCAAATTAGGTAATTATCTCGGAAATAATAAATTACAGTGTTGATTGTATATATGTCAGAAATCAAATGTTTGGATTTCAAGTTTTGATCATAGGATCAGATTTGTTGTATAAAATAATGATTTTTAAAGAAATTTCACGATTTTAAGTTATTAAATATCGATAAATTTTGAGTTGAACAAATAAGGTTTTTTCGTTGATTTCCGACGACCGGTGAGATTTGGTGGGTCATGGTTGATGTTGGAGGTGGATGGAAGGTTGGGTCACTTGGGAAAAATGGAGGAAGAATTTATAATTCGCTGTGGCGACCGGCTGACGACGAAGTATGGTTTAGTGAGCAGTTTTGAACATCGTTGAAATGGAGGTAATTGCGACGACTGGGTGGGTTGGAGGTGACCGGACCAGGGGGAATCGACACGGCAGTTTGTGGCGCAGCTATGGGTGGAACGGCGTGGACTTTGATGGACGAGATCGATGGTGCGGGCCATTTTAGTTCATCGTAATTGGATTGTAGGTTGAGTCGAGCAACTCGATTTTGATTCCTATCAAATTTGACAATACTGGGTGCTGGGAATGATCGTTGAAGTCGTCGTCGTGTCGATGACCTCGGCGTTGGTCAGAGGTGATCCGACCACCTGTACACGTGCACGCATGGGTTATGTGTCTGGGAGCATTATTGTTTAGGAAGAAGAATTTTTCCTCGGGTTGGGCTTTGGGAATTTGGGTTGTTGGCTCGAGTTTACTACCGGGAATTTCGAATGTGTTTTATTATGGGTTTTAAAATTTAAACAAAGTAAAGATAAAATAAAAGAAAAATGTTTGCTCGGGTTTAGACCTAGGAATTTTATAGTTTGGCTCGGGAAATTTGCAGTTCGACTCGAGATAGTTAGAGTTTTGACTAAGCTTTTAAAATTTTAAAATAAAGAAAAATTTAAAATAATTTCTTAATTATCATTCTTGAATTATAATTATCTTATCTAAGTTTGGCATTAGATAAAGGTTTAAAATAAATTATTTTAAATTAATTAAGTTTAAAATGTTTTAAATATATATATATAACCTTTAATTTTAAAGTTTATTTTAAATAAACTTAATAATGTAATTAAGAAGTTAATCGAAATGATAAAATGTTTTTTTTGAGTTGTTAATTAAATTAACAATCTAAGTTAATTTACGGATTAATAATAATTTTGTTTCAAAGATTAAAGGTTTAACGATTAAATGTTTTTAAAGTTAATTGATGAATAATTACTTTGTGTAATTAAATTTAGGCTAATTACTTTGTGTAATTAAATTAATGCTATTTACTTTGTGTAATTAATTTAAGGACAATTAATTATTGTGATTAAATTAAGGAATGATTAATGTAATTAATTAAAGAATTTATTAATTAAGGTTAATTTATTTACATGATTAATTAGAGGATAATTATTTTATGTAATTACATTAAAGGATAGAAATAAGTAATCAAAGGTAATTAACTACTTAAGGATAATTACTTAATTAAAAAGTAATTAATTAATGATTAATGATTGATTAATCAAGTAATTAAAGAATAATTACTCAATGTAATTAATTTATGATTTATTAATATAAGTGATTAGGGATAATCACCTATTGTAATTAATTAAGGATAATTAATTATGGGTTAATTAATTAATGTAATTAAGGAAAAATAATTAAAGGATAATTAAATAATTAAAGGTTAATTATTTAATGATTAAAGGTTAATTGATCTATTAATTAAGGTTGATTAATTAATAATTAAAGGTTAGTTAATTTATTAAAGGTTAATTAATAAATGACTAAAGGATAATTAATTAAAAACAGTTTGTAATTAATTAATGTTGATTAACCAGGATTAGTAATTTATTCATAAGTAGTTAATCTGATTTAAATTAATCAGATGACTAATTGATCTTACTTATGGATGTTTGGATTCTATGGAATGCTTTGAATTGTTTGATATCCCTGATGTGTGATATGATGTGATATGATTGAGCTGTGAACTGTGATCTATATATCTGTGACGTATTTACATATTTATCTATGAATATGTGAATGAAGATAAGCGTTATAGGATTATGTTGCTTATCGATATTGCTGTGCTTGGATTTGTGATGATTGATGATATTGTATTATTGTGTGTAAAACCCCTGGACTACACCACACAGACATAAATATGGATTGCACGAGGAAATTGGTGAAGTCACAAATATTTGAATTTAATATTATGAAATGGTTTTAAAGATTGAATTTTGAATCCAAAATGATTTTGGAAATGGAATTGAGTCGAATATGAAAAGCTTTTGAAAAGGGAGTTTTGAAATTTAGTTTGAACATAATATATCTTGTTTAAATTTTGAAATTATTTTGAAAATTCTGTTTTGAAAGGGGTATACAAGTTATACAATATATATATATATGTGGATTTTAACCATTTTTTAAGTATATTAAAAATATTATATTGGGAATTTAAATTTAACCCAAGTTTATACTTTAAAGGCTGTAACTTAAGCATGTTTGATCGGATTTTTCCATAACGAAAACTCTTTGTTTTCAAATGATAATTGCTTTCATATAAAGAGAAGGATTTTCAGTTTTTTTGAAAGGATTTCAAGTTATTGGTGAATCAAGTTGAAATAGTTTTGAAAGCTATGAATGAATCTTTGTGAAAGATTGGTGAACTTTATTTAAAAACTGAAGTGGATTTTAAAAGTGGATCTTTTGTTAAAAAATTAAAAGTGGAATTTTGTTTAAACCATTTGAAAGAAAGGTTTTGGGTAATAAGTTGTGACTGAACTAAGATCCCAATATATCCATATGTTTTTAAAAAAAATTGCACTCATTATTCAATTTAGCCGGGAGCGGACCTTATGTCATAAAACTCATTCTGAATAATGATACGACGAAATGGATAACATTTGAAGACCGATATTTTCGAGAACGAAAGGATTACCCATTGAATGACTCTGCACTGAGTAGCTACAGTATAGAGATCTCCATATGTGATGGGGAGTCCGATCGGGATTGTGAATACCCGGATTTCAAGGGATTCTTTGAAGTGCCTTCAGTTCTATTCGAACTCGCAAAAACTTGAATGGATGTATGCCTGACATTATACTTTGAGATGTAAAGCTGGTTTCTATCAAATATATTTCTGTTTGGTGGCGGAGAATTTATTCTCTTAGCATAACACCCTTCTGTAAGACGTACGAGCTCAGAGGTTATGTAGTTGATGGTTACTAGCGATACACTCTCAATTTGGTAATGTGGCATGCTGAGTGCTGCTGATCATTTTTTGATCAAAGCATGGCTTCTGTGAAAAGCGCAGCTTTCTGGACTAGACTTCGTCAGATCTCTCACCCCGGAAATGGTCGAAACAGGAAGAATGCGGCAAGGTTATGAGGGTCACGCCCTATAGGGTATGTCCATTTCCTTTTGGATAAAAGTGGTATCATGGTATGAAGCCCAGATACTTAGCTTATGTGGTTGCTGCAAATCTGTTGCTTTGTGGTTCAGGATCCACGGATAAATGTCGGTGACGACCAGGAGGTGGCAAACTCGTGACAGTTAGTTACCTAGTTAAAGAGGTAACCCAACCTTGTGTTGGTAGAGATCCGGTTAGGTTCTCGGAGCGTCCCTCTAGAGGCTTACCCATATGGCATAGGAAGTTTCTTAGCCTGACCATTTGTTGGAAATCCAAAGAAATAATACGAGCCCTGTACGGTTTTAGTTGTATAACCTGCCATGGAATGTGGTGGTAACCCACTATTGAACATGGTAGCTATGGTAGGTATACCATAATGGTGGTATGCTGGCTAAGATTAATATTATATTTTCGAAAGGTTTTCTGCACTATGCACTAATAATAATATAAAAAGAATTTTACATATCAAGCATGTTTGACTATCAAAAGGAGAAATCTCCTCCAATTGTGCGCTTGCATTGTGTGGGCGGGGAGGCCTAATGGTAGTTTCATTTTTCAAAAGCATAGCGAATTTCTTTTTAAATTCATTTTACTGTTTTTGTTCAAATAAACTATTTTTGCTTGCTTACACCAGTCCCATGACTGACCTGGAGTTTATTGTTCTCTTTCTAAACTCTGGGTGCCCACAATTTTCTACGTAGGCAGCCTAGAGTCAGATTTTCAGATAATCAGATGATAGGTGTATCTTTGGCAACCTTCTTCAATCTTTGGATTTGGGATCGCATTTGTTTCACATGACCGACCTTGCTTAATACAACGTGATGGTGGTTCAAGCTTGTGGTTTGGAACTTTGGCTATGGAATTGCAGTATTGTCGGATTTTCTTTCTCTCTTGCTTTGCATTGAAGATATCTTTGCGCTGATCATATTATAACTGCCGTACTTGATTATTATTCCGCTGTGTTGTAAGTTGTATTGTCAGTTTGGTGAGGACAAGTTAATATAACTGTCCAGTTGTGTGTTATAGATATTGTTGAACTCTGATGCTGTATTCTGATGACGTATGTAAACAGATATAATTTCTTTTGTGTAAAGATCAGTATTATATATTACTTTTTATTCCGCTGCGATGGTAAGAATCTGTTGTGTTGTTTTCTCTTCTTCTACCTTCTTCTTCTTTTAACCCTAATGGCTCGATTTTTGTCGAGCGTCGAAAAATCGGGTCGTTACATACAGGCTCCAACACATTGAAACAAATTCAGTTGTTCCCTATATAATCCATTTTAGACTTTGATTTCTAAATGAAAAATGATCCTAAGGCCGCAACATCATTTTTAAAAATAAATTCAAGTATTTAAATTAGGTAATTATCTAGGACATAATAAATTACAGTGTCGATCATATACATGTCAGAAATCAAATGTTTGGATTTCAAATTTTGATCATAGGGTCGGATTTATTGTATAAAATAATGATTTTTAAAAGAAATTTCACGATTTTTAAATTAGTAAATATCGAGAAATTTTGAGTTGAACAAATAAGGTTTTTCCGTTAATTGTCGTTGACCGGTGAGATTTGGTGGGTTGTGGTGGATGCTGGAGGTGGATGGAAGGTTGGGTCACTTGGGAAAAATGGGGGAAGAATTTATAATTCGCTGTGGCGACCGGTTGACGACCAAGTAGGGTTTAGTGGGCAGTTTTAAACGTCGTTGAAGTGGAGGCAATTGCGACGTGAGTTGGTCGGAGGCGACCGGACCAGAGGGCATCGACGAAGCAGTTTGTGGCGCAGCTATGGGTGGAACGGCGTGGACTCTGGTGGACGAGATCGACGGTGCGAGCCATTTTAGTCGATCGTAGTTGGATTGTAGGTTGAGTCGAGCAACCCGAATTTGATTCCGATCAAATTTGACAATACTGGGTGTTGGGGATGATTGGTGAAGTTGTCGTTGTGTCGATGGCCTCGGCGTTGGTCAGAGGTGATCCGACCACCTGTACACGTGCATGCATGGGTTATGTATCTGGAAGCATTATTGTTTAGGAAGAAGAATTTTTCCTTGGGTTAAGCTTCGAGAATTTGGATTGTTGGCTCGAGTTTACTACCGGGAATTTCGAATGTGTTTTATTATGGGCTTTAAAATTTAAACAAAGTAAAGTTAAAATAAAAGAAAAAGGTTTGCTTGGGTTTGGACCCGGGAATGTTATAGTTTGGCTCGGGAAATTTGCAGTTCGACTTGGGATAGTTAGAGTTTTGACTAAGCTTTTAAAATTTTAAAATAAAGATAAGTTTAAAACAATTTCTTAATTATCTTTATTGAATTATAATTATCTTATCTAAGTTTAGAATTAGATAAAAGGTTTAAAATAAATTATTTTAAATTAATTAAGTTTAAAATGTTTTAAATATACATACAACCTTTAATTTTAAAGTTTATTTTAAATAAACTTAATAATGTAATCAAGAAGTTAATTGAAAAGATAAAATGTATTTTTTGAGTTGTTAATTAAATTAACAATCTAAGTTAATTTATGTAGTAATAATAATTTTGTTTCGAAGATTAAAGGTTTAAAGATTAAATGTTTTTAAAGTTAATTGTTGAATAATTGCTTTGTGTAATTAAATTTAGGCTAATTACTTTGTGTAATCAAATTAAAGCTATTTACTTTGTGTAATTAATTTAAGGCAAATTAATTGTTGTAATTAATTTAAAGAATGATTAATGTAATTAATTAAAGAATTTATTAATTAAGGTTAATTTATTTACATGATTAATTAGATTATAAATATTTTGTGTAATTACATTAAAGGATAATTAATTAATTAAGATAAATTAATATAAATAATCAAAGGTAATTAACTACTTAAGGATGATTACTTAATTAAAAAGTAATTAATTAATGATTAATGATTGATTAATCAAGTGGTTAAAGAATAATTACTCAATGTAATTAATTTATGATTTATTAGTATAAGTGTTTAGGGATAATCACCTATTGTAATTAATTAAGGATAATTAATTAAGGGTTAATTAATTAATGTAATTAAGGAAAATTAATTAAAGGATAATTAAATAAATAAAGGTTAATTGATTTATTAATTAAGGTGATTAATTAGTAATTAAAGGTTAGTTAATTTATTAAAGGTTAATTAATAAATGATTAAAGGATAATTAATTTAAAACAATTTGTAATTAATTAATGTTAATTAACCAGGATTAGTAATTTATTCATAAGTAATTAATCTGATTTAAATTAATCAGATGACTAATTGATCTTACGTATGGATGTTTGGATTGTATGGAATGCTTTGAATTGTTTGATATCCCATGATGTGTGATGTGCTGTGATATGATTGAGCTGTGAACTGTGATCTATTTATCTGTGATGTATTTACATATTTATCTATGAATCTGTGAATGAAGATAAGCGTTATAAGATTATATCGCTTATCGATATTACTGTGCTTGGATTTGTGATGATTGATGATATTGTATTATTGTGTGTAAAACCCCTGGACTACACCACACACACACAAATATAGATTGCACGAGGAAATTGGTAAAGTCACGGATATTTGAATTTAATATTATGAAATGATTTTAAAGATTGAATTTTGAGTCCAAAATGATTTTGGAAATGGAATTGAGTTGAATATGAAAAGCTTTTGAAAAGGAAGTTTTGAAATTTAGCTTGAATATAATATATCTTGTTTAAATTTTGAAATTATTTTGAAAATTCTGTTTTGAAAGGGGTATACAAGTTATACAATATATATATGGATTTTTAACCATTTTTGAAGTGTATTAAAAATATTATATTGGGAATTTAAGTTTAACCCAAGTTTATACTTTAAAGGCTATAACTTATGAATGTTCGGTCGGATTTTTCCAAAACGAAAACTCTTTGTTTTCAAATGATAATTACTTTCATATAAAGAAAAGGATTTCCAGTTTTGTTGAAAGGATTTCAAATTATTGGTGAATCAAGTTGAAATAGTTTTGAAAGCTATGAACGAATCTTTGTGAAAGATTGGTGAACTTTTTTTCAAATTGAAGTGGATTTTAAAGGTGGATCTTTGGTTAAAAAAATTAAAAGTGGAATTTTGTTTAAACCATTTGAAAGAAAGGTTTTAGGTAATAAGTTGTGACTTAACTAAGATCCCAATATATCCATATATTTTTAAAAAAAATTGGGCTCATTATTCGGTTTAGCTAGGAGAGGACCTTATGTCATAAAACCCATTCAGAATAGAGATACGACGAAATAGATAGCATTTGAAGGCCGGTGGTGAAGACCGGGTATTTTTGAGAATGAAAGGATTACCTGTTGAATGACTCTACACTGAGTAGCTTCGGTATAGAGATCTCCATATGTGATGGGGAGTCCAATCGGGATTGTGAATACCCGGATTGTAAGGGATTCTTTGAAGTGCCTTTGGTTCTGTTCAAACCCGGAACAGACTTGTATGAATGTATGTCTGACATTACACTTTGAGATATAAAGCTGGTTTCTATCAAATACATTTATGTTTGGTGGCGGAGAATTTATTCTCTTAGCTTAACACCCTTCTCTGAGACGTACAAGCTCAGAGGTTATGTAGTTGATGGTTATTAGCGATACATTCCCAATATGGTAATATGGCATGCTGAATGCTGCTAATCATTTTTTGATCAAAGCATGGCTTTTGTGAAAAGCGTAGCTTTTTGGATGAGACCACGTCGGACCTCACACCCCGAAAATGAAAGAAGCAGGAAGAATGCGGCAATGTTGTGAGGGTCATGCCCTGTAGTGTATGTCCATTTCCTTGTGGATAAAAGTGGTATCATGGTATGGAGCCCAGATACTTAACTTATGTGGTTGCTGCAAATATATTGATTTGTGGTTGTTACTTTGTGGTTGAGGATCCTCGGATAAAGTTCGGTGACGACCGGGGGGTGACATACTCGTGACAGTTAGTTACCTAGTTACAGAGGCAACCCAGCCTTGTGTTGGCAGAGATCCGGTTAGGTTCTTGGGCGTCCCTCCAGAGGCGTACCCATGTGGCATAGAAAGTTCCTTAGCCTGACCATTTGTTGGAAATCCAAAGAAACAATACGAGCCTTGTACGGTTTTAGTTGTATAACCTGCCACGGAATGTGGCGGTAACCAGCTATTGAACATAGTAGCTATAGTAGGTATACCATAATGGTGGTATGCTGGCTAAGATTAATACTATACTTTCGAAAGGTTTTCTGTACTATGCACTAATAATAATATAAAAAGAATTTTACATATCAAGCATGTTTGACCATCATAAGGAGAAATCTCCTCCAATTGTGCGCTTGCATTGCGTGTGGGCGGGGAGGCCTTATGGTAGTTTCATTTTCCAAAAAGCATAGCGAATTTCTTTTTAAATTATTTTTACTGTTTTTGTTTAGATAAACTGTTTTTGTTTGCTCACACCAGTCCCATGACTGACCTGGAGTTTATTGTTCCCTTTCTAAACTCAGCGTGCCCGCAATTTTCCACACGGGCAGCCTTGAGTCAGATTTTTAGATAATCAAATAATAGGTGTATCTTTGGCAATCTTCTTCAATCTTTGGATTTGGGACCACATTTGTTTCGCATGACTGACCTTGCTTAATACAACGTGATGGTGGTTCGAGCTTATGGTTTGGAACTTTGGCTATGGAGTTGCAGTATTGTCGGATTTTCTTTCTCTCTTGCTTGGCACTGAAGATATCTTTCTGCTGCTAATGTTATCTTTTCTTCTGGTGCTATTATCTTTCCGCTGTTGTGAATCTCTGATAATTTTGATATCATTTGTATCAGATATTGTATCCATTGTTGTATCAGTGATATATATTATTCTTCTGTTTCCTCTGTGATGTTGTACTTAATATGTTATAAGCTTGACGTTTGAATCTATGGCATTCGAATACGGGTGAAGTATTTGCTGTCGATTTTCGAAGGTCGAGTCAGGGTCGTTAAAATTTCAATATTTCACTATCGGAAAACATTTCCATATACCTATTTCAACCGTATAAGCATATTCACAAATCTCTTCATTTTCAACACTTAGAAAATATTACGTATACTTAAATCTTGATTAAGTATATACTTTATTCTTTGAGGAAAAAAAATTCTCTTAAACATATTTATTTGGGTCAAAACGAATGTTGCGTAAAACATCGTTATGACAACCCAAAATCATTAGTATAGGGATTCCATAATTAGATAGATATATAAATCCCATATACTATACAAAACATCTCCATTCGAAAATCATTTATTATAACAACAGTGTTATAGTCCATGCTTTCCTTGCTTCTCGAAAACGTCTTTTTCAACAATGAATGTTGAAATCTATGTATTCGATCTTCACACATTTTAAAACATCTTCAAATCATTTAACTCTATTTAAAAATATCACTTCCCCAAAAATATCCATTTTATTTAAAAGATTATTCACCGTCCAAAATCGTGAATATAATTCCCTAACCAATTCAATAGTTCTACACATTTATTAAAGAATTATCCACTGTCCAAAATTGTGAATACAATTCCTTTAATGAGCTTCCATATTTAACTTATCTAAATAGTTGATTTCGAATTAAAATAATATTTACAAATTCCATCTATATTTTAATAAAAACTTCCACTTATAAAATCCCTTTATTAACAAATTTCATTTATCTCATTTATATTTCAAAATTCGATTATAAGTTTATTTACTTATAACGCTCTTCATTTACAAATTAATTCCTTTTACAACTTCATCAATTATATATCTTATCACTTATAAAATCCATTTATAACTTCATTTTAAATACTTATAAAACTAGTTTATAATTCCATTACTTATATTTATAAAGTTCAATTTTATAAATCTTATATATAAACCGTTTATAATAAGTCAAAAATCTCAATTTACCTTATTTTTACAAAATAGTTAACTTCATATCTCAAAGATCACATTTTGATTCCATTTAAGTAAACTTCTTCTTTTAATAATTTACAAATCATTATTAAAACTTACATAACTTCAAAAATCATACTTAAGTATATTTTACAAAAATCATAATTTTTATAACATAAAAATTATAACTTTTATTTTTTTACAATAAATTTATTCCTTTAAGAATTCAAAAATTAATAAAACATATATCTTCAAAATCGCGTCGAAATCCTTTTTAATTTGAAATCATCACTTTGACATTTTAAAATTCCAAAATATGGTCCAATGCTGCAAAAATGCTAAACAAGGCGATTCACGTCAATCGCGACATCCAAAACATCATATATCACAAGGTAACAGCATATAGATCAATATATGTAAATGAAATCAACACTAGCGAGGAATCTAGCTGGATACCTCCAACCTGTCACTTGAAACAAATATACGTATTAGAAAATATGTACAATGTCGCTTCAAGGTCGACGCGCGTACAAAAGGGTCATCCGCTCATACACGAGAATATATAAGGTCTCATCTGCTCTAATAGGCAGGAATATATCCATATCAATCAATATATATATATATATATATATATATATAAATAGTATATCATATATCATCCAAACAATCATCAATCAACACAAAATAAATTTATTCTTACTTATAAAAAATATAAGCGAGTCAGAAAGAGTGAGTTGTACTCACTTTGATTCCAATAGTCGTTGCAGCATTTTATTTCGAATATCGTTTAATTTTACCCAAATTTTCACTAGCTTCAATCAACTCCAAGCCAGCTCCATCGCGTACTGTTTGCGAATACGAACCCAACGCAACTTGTTTCGTCCTATTTTGATCTCGTATGAAGAAGTTACACATTTTCAAAGATTGTACAAACTTATACATAATTAATTTACAAACTTTTTATTATTTAACCTTAGTAAATCATGGCCACTCGTTATCAAAGAATAGATCTAGGCCACGTCTGTGCACTTCTTTTCATTTTGTTTCCAAGTAAATGTCGCAACTAAGAAACCCATGCCGTCGTTCATCATTAATTTGCCGCGACCGCCTCGCCGCCCTAGAGGCCGATCAAATACCATCAACTCAAACCCAATTCCATGCACACCACAGCCTTGAGCAAGGATGAGCTCGGGCCTTCCATAGCTTAGAAAATCATGTACGAATGTGCGCCAAATGTGAGGCCTTAGCGGTCGATCCACTCCACCATTTTAAAACATCACCGTTCATATCATAGAGCTCGACGAGCTCTTCGACTTTCCAGTTGACGCCGTTTCCTGAAAATGCATGGATGTGGAGATCGGAGGGAAGAAAGATCGAACATTTTTGGCCATGGAAATATAAATGGTGGCTAGACCTAGATAGATTAGCGTTTGTGAAAATTGAAAGAAATGAAGTCCTTTTATAGAAAATTTCAAAGCACTATTCACCCAAAAAAAATTCATATTCCAAACAAAGCGTGCCGCCTGGCGTTTATAATGTTTTACCCTATTCCAAACACAATGGATTATATATCGAAAGCCAATTTGATCATATTTAGAAGATAGGTTTTCGAATCGATTTATTTAAATTAAAATTTACTTAAACAGATTTATACGCTTTGCAGCTTCCCTCGACCAAACCGTAAGTCCGATCGACATGAAATTTGAAATCCTACAATAATATAATATTACGGATCCAATGAAACTGGTTTTATCGAAGTCCGAGACTATGTCAAAAATGTCTATTTTTACACGTTAATTAAATATTAAAATATGCAATTTCTATAAAATAACTTTTAATTCAAATTCAAAAGTTTACCAATATCATTCTAATTCAAATAGAATTTAAAACAAAATTATAAATCATTTTCATTCATATATAATTCAAATTTCGATTATTTCTGCAATTTCAATTATTAAATTGACAGTTTAATTATCCAAACAAATATTATATTCGAAATATAAGTTATTCAACTTATAAAATTAACTTGTGAATATTTTAAAATCAATTAAATATCCAAATTTCAAATGATTGAAATTCTGGGTTGTTACAATGAATATTATACCGGCTTAAAACTAGTTGCACTATGGCCTTGCTAATTTCAAAATCATTGATTTAGTTGGTTGCCACACTCTATTTAGCCAGCTGAATCTGCATAATGACTAGTTTTCTTAAAAGGCGCGTCTCCTTCGTGAAGAGTTACAAATGTTAATCAAGAGTTGCAGTTCGAACTCTTCACCGTTACTCTTCATGAACATTGCGACTTTAAACACTGTATAAAGCAAAGAATTCCAATGTTTTGACGAGCTATTCTATTCCTAGTTCTCTTTATCTTTACTATTGAACTTTCAAGCCTTCAATTCAAAATATCTTTATATTTTGATCACTTTTTTTTTTGAGAATATTTTCTTGTGATCAGATTTACTTCCTTTCTTCACAAACTACACTATATATCACAAAGAAGAAGATAATAGAAAAGGTTTACATTATCAACTTATCAGTGCTATTCAAGAGCATACTCGGTTAAATACTTTTTAACCATTTGTAGTAAAAGTCCTGTTGTCGAATCCTTAGGTGGTTGAAGTCCTAATCAATTGTCTAGGTAGCAGAAGTTATGTTCAGTTGCTTAGGCGATTGTAATACTTATTCCTTCGGGTTAAGAGAGAGAATTGGTTTAAATCAGGAGTTTGGGACTGGTCGTAGAACGGAAAGTTCGAACCTGTATAAAAATCTCTTGTGTTATTTATTTGTCGTTATTTTCTTTTTCTTTTTATTCCGCACAAGTTTACAATAAGATAATTATTCATATTACTCGATCCTTAGTCACTTTCATTTGGTATCAAAATAAGGTCATCAGATAAACGTAACAAAGTTTTTGATATTCAAGTAATATGAAAAATAACATAACATTAAGTTTTATTAAAGGTCGATCCACTGCAAAACCACCACTATTTAATGGATTAAACTATAATTATTGGTCAAATAAGATGAGAATTTCTATCCAAGCAAATAGATACGACACTTGGAATATTACTCAACAAGAATATTTTGTACCCAACACTCTTTATGCACAATGGTCAAATACAAAGAAATTAGATTCTACTATAAATGTCGAAGCTACGAATATGTTGTTTTGTTCCTTACATAAAAATGAGTTAAATAGAGTTATTATGCGTACTTCAGCATATGAAATTTGGTGCAGTCTTAAAGTTATTCATGAAGGTACTAATAAGGTTAAATAAAGTAAGATATCTATGCTTAAGAATCAATTTCAGAATAAAGCAAGATGAAACCATAAATGATATGTATTCCAAGTTTCATGATATATATCACTCATTTCTGGCATCAGGAGAAAAATATACTAATTTTAATAATGTTTCAAAAATCCTAAAGTCTTTAATGGATGAGTGAGAATGAGAAGTCTTAGCAATTAAAGAACCTAACATCATTTATACCATAAAACTGAAAGAGTTAATATAAAATTTCATGTCATATGAAGTTAATTTGCAGGCAAAATGAGTTCAAGCTTAAGATAGAAAAACGATAGCATTCCAGGCTGAAAAAGAATAATCTGATGATGTAGATAATATGGCGTTTATAGCTAAGAATTTCAAAATTTTCTGAAATTTAGTGCAATGACCAAGAATTTTAGTAATTTATATTTGAAATATTAATTGGTTTTAAATATTGAAAAGTTAATTTTATAAATTAAACAGTTTAAACTTTTAATATAATGGTTATTTGAATTTATGGAATTGTTAAATAATTGAATCTTGAATTTAACATGGATAAAAATGCTTTCGAAAGCGGATTTAAATTCTATTTGAATAAGAATGAAGATAGTAAACTTTTAATTTAGATTTAAACCGATTAATTTGATTTTTATAATAATTCATTTTAATTAACATGTAAAATTGCCTTTCGGGGCATAGCCTCATATTTTGACGAAACTAGTTTCAGTGGATTCGTAACTGAAATATAGAATGCCATCGAATTTCATGGTGATCGGACGTATCGTTTGGTCATGCGAGTTCGAAATGCGTAGAATTAAATTACATGAAATTAATTAAATATAATTTTATTTCAAAAGATAACTTTTATATATGATGGAATTGGGTCCCAATATATATTCCATTGTGTCCGGAATAACGATATAACATATAGAACGCTAGGCAGTACGCCTTATTTGGAGTTCGAAAATGTAACGTGTGAATAGTGTTGCGAATTTCTACAAAAGGACTTGAGAATTTTCTTTCACAAAACCTAAACCTAGTTGAGCTTCAGTGGCCACTAATTTTAATGTCCGAAATCTTTATTCCATCCTTCCCCAAAATCTCGTCATCACTCAACGAAAGGGCGCGGTGCATGAAAGAAAGTCGCAAAGCTCGATGAGCTCTACGTAATGAGCGGTTTGATCATCAAATCATCGTCGTTTGGAGGTGGAATTTGGTCGCGTTCAAATGAATTATGGCTTAGCGTTGGCGGCTTTTTGATCGACCATGCTTGGTATGGGGGCGGTTGGAGGTGTGGCTTGAGATAGGGAAGGTGTTAGTAACGTTTGATTGGCCTAGAAGTGTGCATGGAGGTGGCGTCGAGCATGGAAAGGTTGGCGATGATAGGTTTATTTAGGTGGCCTGGAATGATGAGAAGAGAGAGGGAAGGTGAATTTAAAAGTTTAAAACTTTATTAGTTTATGTTAATTTTTATTAATTCATAACTTTTCCATACGAGGTCGGAATTGAAAGCGACAAGTTGTGTTGCAACTGTATCAGCTAGTACCATGTTATGGAGTTGGACTGGATGGATTCAGAGCTAGTAGAAATTTAGGTTAAAATTACTATTTAATTTGTTGGTTTGGATATATTCCTATCCCTGAAGCAGATCAGACCCTCTGTATACGATCCCGTGTAAGAGCGGATCACTCTCTGTATACGATCCTGCCTCGAAGTTGTTGATTTATGTTTTATGATTATCTACTGTATGTGATGCAGGGGGACAGGTTGGAGGGATCCAATCGGATTTCTCACATTGTTGATTTTACTTTTCATATATTTTTATATATGATGTGCTGGATGGCATATTTGATGACATGGATAAATTTTCCCCATTTAGTGCTACGGAAACACTGGGCCATATTTTAGCATTTGAAAAACTATAAAGTGAAGATTTAATTTTTAAAAAGAATTTTAAGCGATTTCAAAAATTTGTACGTTTAAATAATTATTCTTGAAATTTATTTAAGGAAGGAATTTATTTTAAATATAAATAAAAGGTATGATTATTAAGTACCATAAATTAATAGTTTTATGAAATATTTTAAATAAAATTTTTTGAACTATAAAGTAAAAGTTTTTAAAATATTTAAACTTAATCCATTTTTTATAATAAAGGAATATGGTTTTAAAAAGAAGATAAAAATATTTTGGTATAAATATATATTAACCCTTTTATATAAAGTGATGTGTGTACGCATGCGCGTGCGTGTCTATATATATATATTTATTATAAATGTGGAATTTATAAATGTGACATTTTACAAATAAAGTGAAGAACTGAAAAATGGAATTTTATTAATAAAAGGATTGATTTATAAATAGTGTTTATAAATAAGAGAAACTTTATTCATTGGATAAATTGGTTAAAATAAATCATAATTGTGGATTTATAATATGATGCGTGATGTTGTTTTGGAAAAATAGTTAATTCTGTTTTGGAAATTGAAAGCGAGGATAGATTTGAAGATGTTAAACGATATGTTATAAAATAGAGGGGGATTTATAAATATATTTTATAAATATGGAAATGATTATGTTGAAAATTAAGTATGGATTTTATCAAGGAAGTATATTTATGTTTTAAAGGTTGTTTATTTACGTTAATATTGTTTAAAAGTATTTTATCAATATTTTAATATTTTGAAAAGTTAATTATTCAAATTATTAATATGGTTTGAAACTAATTATAATTTTTAATCAATAAATTTTAGGAAATTAATTATTATTATTTATAATAACGCTAAAGATAATATTTATTGTTTTATGAAGAATGTTTTGAAATTACTAATTTTTATTTTTAAGATGTTTTGAAGTTATTTATTTATAATGTTTATTAATATAAAATAGCGTTTTAAAGTAAATGGTTAGAATTTATTTATGAATGTTTTCAAGATTTATTAATAGGGTTTTATAAACAAATGTGGGTTTTATAAAAGGAATCTTATGACATGGTTTAGAGAACTTAAAGGAAGATTAGCTAATGGGTAAAAAGAATTCTATAAATTGTCTTAGATATTTATAAAAGAGTTTTAAAAACAGGTTTATTGATTTACAAAAGTAGTTTATAAATGGTTTTATGTATTTACAAAGGGTATATACTTGATTTAGGAATGTATAAAAGGGAGTTATGTAAATAATTTCCGAGGTTAATTAATGGAGTCATAAATGGGTTTAGACATTTATAAAGGAATTTATAAAGTGTTCTAGAATCGTAGGGAAAAGAAATCTTCATCCATTCTGTGAATATACATATACCTTTGAGATAAGTGTATTGATTTTTTCGAAGTACAAAAAATAAAGGGGTTTGTGAGAGTACCTTCATAAAAATGTTTTGAGATGAATATTTAGAAAGTGTTTTAATTAATGAAAAGATTAATTCAAAAGGCTTGGTGTTGCTTGGTGCTTAACCAATGTTACTTCCTTTTGGAAATTTGATCTCAGTTTGGATTGTTTGTTTATTTGATAGTTAAATAACTGACTATCAAATATTTTCCAGTTTTAAATTATCTTATCCATTCGGATAGATCTGGATCGGATATGTTATCCAAAAACCACTTCAAACCGGCATAAGAGTTTTGAATTGAAATATATTGAATATAATTGAAATGGAGCTTTTGAACTACAAGGGCTACTTGCTACTAATCCTGAGGATAATTCATAAATGGACGTAGTAGAAGTGGTGCCTTTGGTTTGGTTCAATCGTAGAATGAATTTGTACGGATAAATGTCAGCATTTCCTTATTGCTTAGAAGGCAGTGTTAGCATTCCAAGTGGAAAGTGCTATATAAAGGTAAATATAGCCTCAAGCCTTATCAACCAGGAAATAACAAATATCGGGTATGTAGTAGGGCCAAATTGGTCGCTCCCATTAGGGTTTGATCATCCAAATCTTGATTGGTTACTATCTACTCATGTATGCTTCGGGGCCCATTAATGAAAGGGGTGATCATATTCGACTACTACTCGAGTGGTAGGCCAATCTTGTGTGATAAAGTATAAGATGTTCTTGACTGACCTGGTGTATTTTATCTAGAGATGTACCATTGGAAGGTAGTTCCTTATCTTGTCATAGTTTGGAATCCATTCTTTAATATGAGCTCCATGGATTTAGTTGTGCCCATCTGTGTTGAAACGTGAGATACAAGCATTTCAGATATTTTACATATTTACTTTAAATCCCTGGGTATTGTTATAATATCATCGGATTTTCTATAGAAAATTTTTTGGTTATCGAAAGGTAAAAACCCCTCCTTGCTTAAATGCGACGTGGTTTGACTAGATACCTTTATTTTCGGAAAGAGTTTGATAACTTTAAAAATCCAACTGGGTGTGTTTTCTTACATCGGTTTACCAGAATGATCGGATGTAATTTTATTATAACGCTTGGGTCAGACCAAGAATATTTACATATTGCTTTGGATGCAATGGAGCTTAGGAGACCAGTTGGAGATCTTTAATTCGTAATCACATATATTTTTATTTTCCACTGCTTTGTTGTTTAAATTGTCAGCATTTATGAGGACATGTTATTATAACTTTCCAGGCAAATGATTGTGATTTTTTGTTGTACTCTGATGGATATATGTATATAACAATTACTCTCTGTAAACATCATTGATATTATAGTACATATTATTTTGCCGCTATCATGAGATTCTGTGTTGTTCTCGGTTTTCTTTCTCTCTTCTTATTGTACCTTCTTTCTTCTCACTTTCGCATAACTATCCGTCTTTCTGTTCAATTTGGGTTGGATATGTGTGGTTTATTATTAGCTTCAATTGTGCGAATTTGTGGGTCATCACACTTGGTATCAGAGCGCAAGGTTAAGCGTGAACCTTGGCGTTGGTGGGGTATCTCATTAAGAGATAATGTAATGGAATGCCTTATTGTGAGTTTGAGTGTATTATACACACACACACACACATATATACACACACGAGAGCATATTCGTTAGTGATTATAAAAATATTTTATATTGTGTTAATTTATCTGTTGAGTGGCTTATGGATTGTAGTCAGTAGGTGGGATGTCAAGATATCGATAAGGTTTCTAAGCGCTTAAACAAGGCAACCCGACACAATATTGTTTTGAGAATTGGTAAATGAAATAATTTTACCTAAATTATATTTTATATATGAAAAGATAATTTTTCAAAAATTATTATAGTTATTTATAGAGTGTTTGCTTGTTAGTGAATAACAATATTTGATTATTATCATTTATTGTTTGTTGTCTAAAAAGAATTGTTATTATTATAACCTAAACAAAGATAAGCATTTGTAAAATGAGTTATATAAGAAAGTAAATTTATAAGTATGAATTATAAAGTACTAATGATGGTTAGAATACTCAACGTTTGTAAAATGATATTACATAAGAAGTGAGATTATATAAATCGATTTATAAATGTGATTTATAAATGGAAGGGAAACGAAATTATATAAGTATACTTATAAACATGATTTGTAAGTAAAAAAGTATTTAAAACAAGAAATTTGAGAATTTAAATCCTATTGATTTTGAAAATTGTTTTTCAATGGTTTTGAAACAAAAATAATAGTATTATATTGAAAATATTTTGGTTAGAAATACTTTAAAATGAGATTTACAAGAAATAGAAAGCATTGAACTCACTTTTGTCACTGGAAAATAATACCAAGGATGATTACTGCATTTTCTGCATTCATTTTCAAGTTTTTAAGTGATGGATTGCTACTATTGAAGTTGTGTTTAGGTAAAACAAGTTTTGATTTTAAAATCCAAAGTATAAGTTAATAAATATGAGAAAATAAGTTTTATAGCTTATAAATCTTTGAGAATTAGTAAGTTAAAACAAATTTTGAAATGAAAATAAATGTTAAGAAAAGTAAATTTGGAATTAAACTATGAAATGAAATTTAGTTTAAGTTAAGCTAAATTAAATGAATTTTGAAAGGATATTGACTCAAGTAAAGTTAAATGAAATGAATAATTGAAACGAGTTAAATGAAATGAATCAGCAAATTGAATATGTTTTGGAATGTAGTTTGATAGAATTGAATATGAACTTAAGTATTAGAGTGATAATAAACATTAACGTGTTGTATAAATGTTTATAATAAACTTAAGTAAGATTTGATGGAATTCTTCTTAAGTGACACTAGTATTGAACGAAATATACCAAGTAATAAATGAATGTGAATAAAGCAAGGTGAGTAATGATTATAAATGAATGTAAATAAAAGAATCGGAATAATGAGAAACCAATTGAAACAAATATGTAAGTTATATGTATATTATTTTATTCGCTTAATTATTTGATCCAGATTCGAACACATGATTTTGATATGATTTACGTCGGTCCAAGTTAGAATTTTTAACCGATTCTTAACGAAGAACACTAGATATGGATTTTTGATTGATTATGGAATTCTCTGTAATATCATACGGCTATGTAAGGAGAATGTTGTTTCTAATTAAGGAACTGGATCAGAGTCCGCATTAGAGTGGACATATGAATGATACTACTTCGGAAGTGAAATTGTGTGATCGAGCGAGCGATTAGGTGTGGTTTTACATACGAACGATATATGTACATCATACGGACTTTAATAAATTAAATGTTGACATTGGCAAAAAAATGTGAATTAAAATGGTTATGAATTAAATGGACGGATATTTTTTTGATGGTTTGTCTTGTTACATATGCTACGTTTGCATATAGTTATTGTATTAGTATATGTTATATATCGATATTACATTCCATATACTTTTTCTCATTCATTGTTGAGTGACTAATCAGTGCATATAGTGTATGCTTCATATTTGGAGCTTGCTTTTGCATTATATTGATTGTATATGCTTGCTAATGCTAAAATAAGGTGCATATCTCGGATTGCATATCGTATCTTTATATTTTTCCCTACGGAATGCCTCATTCTCGAAGATGAGATGTATATCTGTGATTATATATATACACTAAATTTTTCTAATCGAACCGCACAAAGGAGACATTGGTGAAATTTTCCGTAAATTTAAGGCATTAGAAAATTTTAAAAAATTTTAAAAGGAAATTTGTGGACAACTGAAAATTGATTTTTAGTAATAGCTTAGAATGAATGGATGGAAATTAGGTGGTAGAATAAAGTTTCGAAAATTGATTTTGGAAAGTTAAAGGCTTAAAAGAATTAGGTAATCTATTTTAACTAAGTGGTATTGGAAATAGTCTAATGGGCTTGGATGTATTTTCTTACCATGGAAATTTCAAGAATGAAATTCTTTTATGGGAGGAAAAATGTAACGATGCAGAATTTTAGTCATTTAAATTGAAATATTTAATTGGTTTCAAATATTGAAAAGTTGATTTTATAAGTTAAATAGTTTAAATTTTTAATATAATGATTACTTGAACTTATGAAATTGTTTAAATTAATAATTGAATCTTGAATTTAATATGGATAAAATGTTTACGAAATTGGATTTAAATTGTATATGAATAAGAATGAAGATAATAAACTTTAATTTAGATTTAAAAGTTGGTTTTTATAATAATTCGTTTTAATTAACGTGTAAAATAGCCTTCCGGGGAGCGCTCTTTGATTTTGACGAAGCTAGTTTCATCGAATCCGTAATATTGAAATATGGCATGGCATCGAATTTCGTGGCAATCAGACGTATCATTTGGTCGGCAAGTTTGAAATGCGTAGAATTAAATTAAAGGAAACTAATTTAATATAATTTTATTTTGAAAAGCTAACTCCTATATATGATGACATTTGGTCCCGATACATATTCCATTATGTCCGGAATAGGGGTATAACACATATAACGCTAGACGGTACACCTTGTTTGGAGTTCGAAAATGTAACGTGTGAATAATGTCGCAAAATTTCTATAAAAGGACTTGAGAATTTTATTTTGCAAAACCTAAACCTAGTTGAGCTTCAGCTGCCACTGGTCGAAATCATTCCTCATTCCGCATTTAAATTCTCATCATCCACTCAACGAAATGGTGCTGCACATGAAGAATCGTTAAATCTTCATCGTTTTGTAGGTGAAATTTATTCGCATTCGTATAACCTTGGGCTTCACCTGGGTGGAGTTTTGGTGGACCGAGCTTGACATGGGGATGGTCGGATGTGTGACTCAAGATGAGAAAGGCACCGATGACGTCTGATTGGCCTGGAAGTGCGCATGGATGCGACGGCGAGCGTGGGAAGGTCGACGATGGTGAGTTCATTTATGTAGCCTATTATGATGAGAAGGGAGAGGGAAGGTGAATTTAAAAGTTTAAAACTTAATTATTTTATGTTACTTATAATTTAAATAATTCGAACATTTATTTATTTTGTAACATTTTCATATGAGGTTGGAATTGAACGCGACAAGTTGCATTGCAATCGTATCAGCAAGTACTACGTCATGGAGTTGGATTGGATGGATTTAGAGCTAGTATAAATTTAGGTTAAAATTGTACGCCTGTTCAATTTTAATTCCAACTAGAACAATTGGTGATAACTAAAATCAGGGTGAGTTAATTCGCCTCGCTGGCCCACGTATATTTTTATAAAAGTGTCGATAATTTTATTGTTGATTATTTGTTGAGTGTTCGAATGATTTACTATTTTATTGGTTGGTTTGGATATACTTCCACCCATGGAGAAGATGAGACCTTACTATGTTCACATGTAAGAGCGGATGACCCTTTGTATACGATCCTACCTCGAAGCGGTTGATTTACATTTTATGATTATCTACTATATATGATGTAGGGGGACAGGTTGGAGGGATCCAATTGGATTCCTCACACCGTTAATTTTACTTTTCATATATTTTAATATATGATGTGCCAGATGCCATATTGATGACATGGATGATATTTTCCTATTTACTGCTATGGTGAGACTGGGCCATATTGTAGTATTTGAAATACCATAGAGCGAAGATTAGTTTTTATCGGTGATTGTGAAAATTTATATGTTATAATATTAATCTTTAAAATTTATTGAAAGAATGAGTTTATTTTAAATAAAATAAAATTTATGATATTTAAATATTGTAAATTAATATTTCTATGAAATATTTAAAATAAAGATTTTTGAACTATAAAGTAAAGGTTTTTAAAATCTTAAAATTTAGTCCATCTTTTATAATAAAGAAATATGTTTTTAAAAAGAAGATAGAAATACTTTGGTATAAATATTATTAATCGTTTTATATAAAGTGATGTGTGTGTATATGTACATGTACTAAAATTTATTATAAACGTAGAATTTATAAATGTATAATTTATAAAAGTGACATTTTACAAATAAAGTGAAGATTTAAAAAACCATACTTTATTTATAAAAGGATAGGTTTATAAACGGTGTTTATAAATAAAGGAAACTTTATTCATTTGATAAATTGGGTAAAGCAAATCACAATTGTGGATTTATAATAAAATGTAGGATGTTGTTTTAGAAAAATAGTTGATTCTATTTTGGAAATTGAAAGTGGAGATTGATTTGGAGGTGTTAAATGATATGTTATAAAATAGAAGGAGATTTATAGATATGGAAATAATTATGATTAAAATTAAATATGGATTTATTCGAGTAAGTATATTTATATTTTAAAGGTTTTTATTTACATTAATATCGTTTAAAAGTTGTTTATCAACATTTTAATATTTTGTAAAGCTATTACTTAAATTGTTAATATGGTTTGAAATTAATTATGATTGTTTATCAATAAAATTTTGGAAATTAATTATTATTATTTGTAATAATGTTGAAGATAAATTATTGTTGTTTTATTAAGAATGTTTTGAAATTATTAACTATTACTTTTACTATGTTTTAAAGCTAACTATTATTTATTTATAAAGTTTGTTATTGCATAATAGTGTTTTGAAGTAAATGATTAGAACTTATTTATAAATGTTTTCGAGATTTATAAATAGGTTTTTATAAATAGATGTGGGTTTCATAAGAGGAATCTTATAACATGGTTTAGAAAACTTAAAGAAAGATTAGTTAAAGGTAAAAAGAATTTTATAAATTATCCTAGATATTGATAAACGAGTTTTAGAAATGGGTTTATGGATTTATAAAAGTAGTTTATAAATGGTTTTATGGATTTATAAAGGGTTTATAAATGATTTTAGAAATGTATAAAAGAGATTATTATAAACAATTTCAGAGATTAATAAATAGGGTTATAAATGGTTTAGACATTTATAAAGGAATTTATAAATTGTTCTAGAATTGTGTGAAATAGAAATCTTCCTCCATTTTGTGAATATACCGATACAGTTGAGATAAGTATATTGAGTTTTTTTACAAGTTTCAAAAATATAGGGGTTGTGGTTATATCTCCATAAAGATGTTTTGAGATAAATATTTGGAAAGTGTTTTAATTAATGAAAGATTAATTCAAAAGGCTTAGTATTGCTTGGTGCTTAACCAGTGTTACTTCCGTTTGGAAATTTGTTTGTTTATTTGATAGTTAAATAATGACTACCAAATGTTGGCCAGTTTCAAATTATCGTTGTTCGTTCGGAGGGAATGGGATTGGATATGTTATTCAACAACCACTTCAAACCGGCGATCAATTTTGTACAAGAGTGAAGAATAAAAAGGGCAGAGCCTAGGCTGCAGAAAGAGGGATCCTCTTTATGGAGAATGACCGTTGTATTTATAGGAGAAGTCATACATGGATTTGGTTGAAATTTTGCAGGAAGATTCTCTAGATCCATAGGGGCCCACTATAACAATCGGTGGCCCTAACTTGATATTTCGGAATAATCAGCCAAAGTTTAGTTGATCATTATTTTGGCCTCTAATTTATATGTGATTGATAATAGGCTCTACATGATATAAGATACTTGCTCTCCAAATTTCGTGCAATTCCGTCACACCATTTGTGAGATATCACATTTTCAGTGAAACTATGGATCGTTAACTGGAATATGCCGATCTTTTTTAAGGCTTGGCAAAAACGATTGGCTGACAACAATCGATGGAACTCTATTTCAACTTTATGGCCCATGATCATTTTTGTAAGCTTCAGTCTCCATTTTTTTGATGCCCTGGAAGTTCTAAATGAGTTAGCCTTGTGGATCTCGAGATACTGGTCATTCTTCGATGATTTGAACTATTTTGTGGATCGTTTTAGATCGATCCATACAAATTCTTCATTTGTCCATAACTCAAGTATACAAACTGCGGTTGACTTGAAATTTGAAATGTAGCCTCATGTGGCTTTGCTTATTACTTCATCCTAATTACAGCTTGATTCATACCTTGTTCAAATTTTCTCGACCATCGTCCATAGTCCAATATATCGCTGATTCTCAAGGCTGGTAACCACACATTTTGCCAAATTTATGGTATCACGGCCTTGCCAAAAGGTTGGATAACATTTTATCCCTTAAAGTACGTCTTGTTTGAACATGACGTGCTTTAATTACCCAAGCTTCAATCGTCGAAAAGGATTCCTTTCAGTTTATTGAATAGTCACTATTCTTCCATTAAGTTGCCTTTCTTGATAGTTGCATTTCTTTCTATTCGTCATGGCTATCGGTCGATTTCCAACAGCATAAATTCAGGATTGTATTCTATCAGTTGCTATCTGTTTCTAGTTCTATGAGGCTAGTAAACTCAGCTATCTGATATGGTCTTCTCTCTAGTAACTCCAGGTGAAAATTCAATTTCTGCCAGTTTTAAGAAAAAGAATTTTTAGAATATACATGTGCACGTTTAGGTTCATGTCCTTATCTTTGGCTCCTAGATGCATTTGTACTTTCATGAGTTATCACGAATTCCTTATAGTTTAATTGCAATTGGATTGCAATTCCTTGTTTATATATTATTTTATAATGTAATAGGGGTTGTATTATGTCATTCGATGAAAGGGCACTTCAAGTTCTACAAGGATGATGACCTTAGAGACGTAAGAAAGGGCGAATGGACTATGACTAGTCATGGACCTGTGGGTGGTTCTATATGCCCATGATGCTGATGAGAGTTCATCAATCCACTAGCCTCTAGCCTTTTTCAAATGCTTCTTGGGAACAGACTTTATAATTTTGCTCATAGCTTCGACTTGTCCATTTGTTCGAGGGTGAAAAACTACCATAAATCTCTTTTTATTATGACATCATTGGTAGAAGTTTTTAGATTCAATGCTTTTTTTATTATGATTGCGGCTAAATTTTTAGCTTCAGCCTATTTGTTTGAAGTAATCCACTGCTATGACGGTGTATTTCGCACCATTTTTAGAAATCGACAAGGAGCTAATGATGTCAATACCCCAAATAGGAAACAACTATGGATTGACCATTTGAGACATTTCCATCAGTAGAGCTTTTGGCATTTTTGCAAACATCTAGCACTTGTCGCATTGTCTAGTGTAATCAACTGCATCTCGATTGACAGTTGTCTAGTAATACCCATAGTGGAGTATTTTCTTTGTCAAGGTTTTCCCTTAGTATGATCACCGCGTTCTTCTTCATTGACTTCTCTCAAAATCATTTGGTTTCATCATGGGTGATACACCAAAGCAGGGGAATGGAGAGGACCTTTCTATACATGACTCCTTCTTAGATGATGCAACATGAAACTTTAAGGATGATCTGTTTTTTTTCATTCCTCTATTCATGAATAATTCCCCATTGTAGATAGTGTTTGATTGGAGTCATCCATGGCTCCTTTTCTGGCTCCACCTCCAAGATCTTGTCAATCTCCATCTGACGATGTTTGGAAAATTTAGTACTTCAATCGGGACAAGTCTATTTGCCGTGCATCCCCAGAACTGGCCATCTTGGCTAGTGACTTGGCGTTTTCATTTTGTTCTATAAGGATGTGTATAATGGTGTAATATTCAAAGTCGAAAAGTAGCTCTAAGACCCAACTGAGATAAGGAGCAAGATGCTTCCCCCTAGCAAAATAATCTTCCCTGACTTAGCATACCACTAACCAAGAATCACAGGAGATATGTAAAGTTTCCGCTCCCAGCTCTCTAGCAAGTTTGAGATTAGTAATCAAGGCTTCATACTTAGCTTCGTTATTGGTTGTAGGGAAGTCGAGTTTCAGGGCATATTAGATCGATCATTCCTCAAGAGTCATTAACACAACTCTGATGCTAGAACATCGATCATTTGAAGCTGCATCCATGTACATTTTCCAACGGTTAGACGGTTCTCCACTTATCTTCATATAGTCGTTAGATGCAGTGATTCAGATATGAAGTATGCTAATGTCTCCGAGTGAGATAAGTGATACCGAATTGGCTTAGCTCGATACTCCATTTAGGCAACCATACAGATGTCTAAGGTCGCTGTAGGACTTGTCATAATTGATAATCATTGTAGACGTTGATGGGGTGAGCGTGGGAGAAATGGTGAAGCTTTCATGATGTAATCAATAAGAAGAACGTGAGCTTTTCCAGCTTTGGGTAGTTTCTATTAGCTCAAGTCAATTGCCTTCTGACATAATATACAAGTTTCTAGATCTGATTCTCCTTACGTAATAGTGTGACACTTATGGTGTGTAACAACACCACTAAATAGATGTATAAGTCTTCGTGATCTAGTGGCTTAGATAGGATAAGAGGTCTCTCTAGGTAATCTACCAAAACTTGAAATGCATTTATGCAATCCTGTGTCCATTCAAAGTTCCTCTTCCTTCTTCCAATCAAGTTGAATAAAGGAATACACTTGTTGGTAGCCCTAAGGATGAAGTGGCTTAGGGTGACAACCTTCTCATTTAAGCTTTGTACCTGCTTAATCGTATTCGGTACCAAGATGTTTCAAATTTCTTGAATCTTCTCGGGATCGGCTTCAATTCCGTGAGAGTTTGGCAATAAAACCCCAAAATTTCCTTGACACAATGTCAAAGGATCATTTCAAGGGATTTAATTTCATTACATATTTTTGAAGAAACTGAACATCTACGCTAATTCATCAATGTGGTCATTTGATCGTCATGACTTCACAAGCATATCATCCACATATACTCCCACCAATCGCCTAATTTGAACTTTGAGCATCCGATCGATAGTCTTTGGAAGTATCTTCAACATTATTTAGTTTAAATGACATCACAACATAATGATATAACCCTAGATGGGTAATGAAGTTGAAGTGCTCCGGGTGGATGACGTGCATCTAGATTTGGTTGCATTCGGGGTACATATCCATAAATGAAAGCAATTAGTGTCCAACGGTTGAGTCCACCAGCCGGTCAATCCTTGAAAGTGGAAAAATGCCTTTCGGCATGCCTTTTTTAGGTCAAGTAGTTAGTGTATGTCCGCTAGTTTCCATCAGCTTTTTAACATGAAATGGATTGGATACCCATTTTGGGTAGAGGGTGTCATAGACAAGTCCATTGTTTTTGAGTTTATCCATCTCCTCTTTAAGTGTATCAAATATTTTTGGAGCCATGCCCTATTACTTTTGTTTCATCGAGACATGCCTCGAGTTGATATTCAATGCTTGGCTCACGATAATTATTGAGATCACACACATGTTAGAATGTGTCCAAGTGAACACATCAAGACTCGTTCGTAGAAAGCCATCCAATTCCTTTATCATCATTAGACCGGGCTATGATCCAATCTTTAATACCCATAATGGGCCGCCATGGCTGACCATAATATTGATGATTAGCTCTGCGGGTGCAGCCTTGGATTCCTATGCAAGAAACAATGTGAAATCCGGTTGGGATGGTTAATGATGACGATTACTCTAGTCGAATCCTAGAGTCGCATCATGATTTATCGAGTCCGATAATGAAGAGCTATAGATGCTTTAAGTGATTATCTACAACTGACCGAAGATCAGGCTTAGAAGCACATTGAATCAAGTGAGTAGGGTTCATTCTCGTGTTCCATGCAACTGCATAGCTGGCTCTTGTTTTGAGTTTAAATCAACTTGTATATTCGAGTAACGCACTTTCCACTCAATGTACCCATGATCTGTTACTCGTGGTTAGGGTTGGTGTAATGGTCAGTTTCCAACGAGCTTCCGCATCGATTTGACGATTCTAAATGTAGGCACCCTTTCTATCACGGCCTCAAGTTTTTAAAAACCATGTACGAGTCATAATATTGAGAAATCGTAGTCAGTCTTTGGATGATCGCACTTTTACTCCCAGTCTTGGGTTCATAAATGTACCAATTAGACGGTCGATTCTTGTGGTAGTCATGTTTATACTCCCACCTAAGCTCTGAAGATTTGGAGTTGATCGATGAATAGTCGGTTCACATTCATCTTGTTTCTCACTCATGCCTTCAAGTCTTAGGTACACGTTAATAAGTAGGAAGGCAAGTTATGTCCACTTTAGGTTTATACTCTTTCCTGCTGAATCATGGGATCGAGTTATTTAATGGAAGGATGATTCGCACTTATTCTGGTATATTCTGGCTTTTCCTTCTAGAGGAAGACTTTAATTCCCCGTTGGATTTCAGGCATGAGCTGTGCATTGGGCAATCAATAACATCTATTTTTGGTGCAGATGTCACCATAATCTAGGCAGGAACAAAGAATAGATGGTCAAGTTATAACTAATTAGTGATTGGTGCTCTCCCTGTCGGACAAAGGGCAAGGATCGGTATGCAGATGGTCAAGTCACGTCCGTTTCGTATTGCTCTTTTAGTCGGATCATGGTAAGATTCAACGAATGAACAGTCACGTCGCATTCATTCGGAGATGGATGGTCAATCATGTCCATTTTGATTGACATTCTCCCATAAGATCCAGGGATAGAG
Organism: Allium cepa; assembly: GCA_030765085.1. Lineage (NCBI taxonomy): Eukaryota > Viridiplantae > Streptophyta > Magnoliopsida > Asparagales > Amaryllidaceae > Allium > Allium cepa. Next base: position 506,807,632 of record CM060944.1, on the reverse strand, counting down.
TTGGCTCAGGTGAGGTCAGGTCATGCTCACCTGGTTTTATACTCTTTCTTACAGATCGAAAGAAGGTGATGGAGAATGAATGGTCAAGTCACGCTCATTCGTGATTTATTCTCTTATCCATGTTCTGGTGACCAGAGTTATTCGATGGACGTTGGGTCACATCCAATTGTGGTTGGTTGCAACGACCCACAAATCCGTACCCTTTGAATAGACAATAAAGCACACATGTTTGACCCAAAAAGCACAGACTGTCGGAAAGTCAAGAGAAATAAAATAAGAGGGAAGAAGAGAAGAGAAGAAAGAGAGAAGAGAGAACTAAATAGAACAATACAAAATCTCACATCGCAGTGGAAAACATATAATATCATATCAATGATCTTTACAAAAATAGAAACTGTGTATACATACATCAATCAGAGTACAACAATAAATCAATAATTATCATCCTAAATAAATTTAATTCTCACTTATATAAAAATATTAGTGAGTCAGAAAGAATGAGCTGTACTCACTTTGGTTCCAATAAAAGTTGTAGTGTTTTATTCCGAATAAAAATGAACGAGCATTTAATTTTACTCAAAATTTACACTAGCTCCAATCAACTCCAAACCAGCTTTATAATGTAGTGCTCATCAATACGAACCCAACACAACTTGTTTTGTAAAAAACGGACATCGTATGAAGAAGTTATGCATTTTTAAAGTTTATACGAATTTATTATACATAAATTTACACATATTAATTTTATTTTAAACCCTCCTCAAATCTCAGCCCTTTATATCTCTTGATCACATCTGGGCTGCGATCTATTCTTCTTTCCCCCAGGTCAATAAACGCACGCAACATCCCATAGAGCCGCCATTATCTTTGAATTTTCGCGCCACCATCTAAACGTTCTGGCGCAACCAACTACCTTTATACGAATAGCCATCACGCACACGCCCAAAGTATGGGTGAGCTCGGTCGCCAATATGCCTCAAAAAACGTGTGCAAAGAACGGATGAATGCGGCAACATAGACATCGATCCACCATACTACTTTCAATCATAGCCGTTGATCTGAGAGATCTCGTCGCCCTCTACGTTTTTGCTTTAGGAAGTTTCTCAAATTGGTTGAGGGATCGAGAGAAAAGGGAGGAAGAAGATTCAAAATTTCTGGCCTTTGAAATATAATGGTGGCAGCTAGCCCTAGGGTAGAATAGGGTTTTGAAAAATGAAATTTTAATGTCCTTTTATAGAAAATTCTCACGCACTATTCATCCGAAAGTTTTTCGAACTCCAACCGAAGCATGCCACCTGGCAATTATAATGTTTTACCCTTATTTCGAACACAAGGGAATATATATCGAGAGCAAATTTGATCATATTTGGAAGATAGGTTTTTGAATCGACTATTTACATTAAAATTTCACTTAAACAAATTTCTACACGTTTTTGCTTGCCACGACTAAACTGTAAATCCGATTGACACAAAATTTGAAATCCTACAATAATATAACATTACAGATCCAATGAAATTGGTTTCGTTGAAATTCGAGACTGTATGAAAAAATGACTATTTTTACACGTTACTTAAATATTAAAATATTCAATTTCTATAATTTAACTTTTAAATCAATTTCAAAAGTTCTCTAACACTATTTTAATTCAAATAGAATTTAATTCAAATTTATAAATAATTTTTATTCACATTAAATCCAATTCTCAATTATTTATGCAATTTCAAATATTAAATTAACAAATTAGTTGTCCAATTAAACCACTATATTCGAAATATATGTTATTCGAACTTATAAAATTAACTCGTAAATATTTAAAATCAATTAAATATACGAATTTCAAATGACTGAAATTCTAGGTCGTTACATTCTCCCTTACTTAAAAGAATTTCGTCCTCGAAATTACCAAGTATGAAAAAGTCACAAAATCCATTAACTATTCAAAACCAACTAAGATATTTGACTTTTAACTCAAAATCAAAATTTTAGTTATCATAATATTTTTCCCAATTTTCCCAAAAATTTCTAATGCCTTAAAATTTCAAAAAATTTCGCCAGCGTCTCCTTTGTGCGGTTCGATCGTAGTAGGATCACAACAAACATACGTCTCATCTTCGAGGATGAGGCATTCTGTAGGGGAAAAAATATAAAAGTACGATATGTAATCCGAGATATATACCTTATATATTATTAGCGAGCATATACGGCTTATATAGCATGAAAGCGAGCTCCAAATGCGAAGTATACGCCTTCCACACCTAATAAATACTCAACAAACAAATGAGAAACATGTATGTATGAAAACTAATATCAATATACAACATATACCGATGCAACAACTATATATACTAATATAGCAAATGCAATCAAAAGCAACAAATCCAACCATCAAACAGCTATCATCCAACTAAATCCAATATCTATCCAATCATTCCACAATCAAATCAATATAAATTCACTTCTCATTAATATTTATTGAATTTATTTTGAATTTAAATCACAGTTGATTCATTAACATTGGATTTTACTAACATTCATTTATTCATATTTAATTAGTTTGCATTCAGTAGTTTACATTCATTTTAGTTCACTTCCAAATCAAATTCATATTCAATTCTATTTAGACTCACTTCACTTCCAATTTGAATTCAATTATGTAGCTTTCAATTTCATTTATTCAATTTCATATGAATTTCAATACAATCAACTAACATCCATCGAATAACCAATGTATATCCAACATAACTAAATTAATTTAATTTACTCTTAACATTTATATTTACTTCGTTTACCTTCAATTTGGTTTAACACATTTAATTTCAATTGGTTTAATATCTAATTGACTTTCATTCAATTATTCGATTTACAATTTCATTAGCTTTTGATGAATTAACACTTCCATCCATTATTCCATATTTTATTTACTAATCTATTTCATTAGTTCAATTCATTCATTAATTCGATTGCTGATTCATTTTACGTTTCAAGTTGAATTTCCTTATATAACTCCAATTCATATTCATCACTTTACTTTATTAATTCAATTTGATATCAATTTCAACCTCATTTAACATTACTCAAGTTATGTTTCATTTCATCCTCATTTACATTTACTTTCACTATACAACCTAAGTTCACTACTAATTTAACTGACATTCTATTTTATTTGACTTTTACCTAAGTCAAATTTCATATCACTATTCAAATTTAAATTTTCGTTTTGCCTAACAAAATTGTTTAACCATTTTAAAATTTGTTTTACTTACATTTTCTCACTTTATAAGTTATACAACATATTAATTCAAACATTCAAATTCATATTATACAATCATTTATCACTTAAGTTTAATTTCTATTTCAATAATTTATCTAATCCAGTTCAATTCCAATTCATCTAATTTAACTTTACCGAAATTAAATTTATTATCTTATATTATAAATCTAAAACTCGTTTTACTCATATTTATCAATTAAAACTTGGATGTTAAATTCAAATTTGTTTATCACAACAAAACTTCAATTTAAATTTACTATTTACTATGGTAGCAAATCCATCACACAGAAACTCGAAAATGATACTGATGATGCTGTAGTCATCACCCTTATTATTTCCCAACAATAGTAGGGAATTCAGTGCTTTATATTCTTTTAAAAATAAATTTCCTTTTATTTACAAATCACATTTATAAATCTTTACTTGTATAATTTCACTATTTTGCTTTACTTATATAAGATCATTCCAAAAATTTTAATCTTATTTAGATGTATAATAATATAATCTCTTTAACTTTTGAAAAATAACTTCCAAAATCAACGGAATTCAAAATTTCAAATTCTTAGTTTAAAACAATTTTTTATTTACAACCCATATTTATAAATATACTATGCAGTTCCATTTCTTATATATATGATTATTTCACAATCGTATATCATATTAATTATAATTCCATACTTATAATTCATTTGCTTATATAATTTATTCTTTTACAATTGCTGCTTTTATTTTGATTATTCAAACAACTTTTATTAACTTATATATATATATATATATATTTACATTTTCGACAACCAAACAATTAATTTATATACACTTTAGTAATTCCTGAAAAATTATTTCCTTTATATATAAAATATAATTGAGGTAAGATTATTTTATTTACCCAATATAAAATGATACTATATCGACTTGCCTCGTTTAAGTGTTTAGAGATCCCTATCGATAATATAGCGTCCCATATACCGACCAGAATTCACAAAAAACTCAACGGATAAGCAAACACAATAAAACATTTTATAATACTAACAAATACACGATCATATATATAATATACTCACCTCAATCTAGGGTGCTACCGTCCCTATTTATACCGAGTACACATCAAAGCTTGGGAATATACAAAATCTAAGATTTTGATATCAATTGTGATGACCATAAACCCATACCCATTAAATCGACAATAAACCACACATGTCCGACCCAGAAAGCACAAACTGATGGAAAGTCAAGAGAAAGAAAATAAGAGAGAGAAAGAAAAGAAGATAGAAAAAGAGAAGAGTGGAAAGAGAGAAGAGAGAACCGAATAGAATAATACATAATCTCACCTTGCAGCGGAAAACATATAATGTCATATCAATGATCTTTATAAAATAGAAACTATATGTACATACATCAATCAGAGTACAACAATCAATCAATAGTTATTAGCCTAAATAAATTTTATTCTCACTTATATAAAAATATCAGTGAGTTAGAAAGAGTGAGGTGTACTCACTTTTGTTCCAATAGCAGTTGTAGTGTTTTATTCCGAATAAAATTAAACGAGCGTTTAATTCTACCCAAAATTTTTACTAGCTCCAATCAACTCCAAACTAGATCTAAAATGTAATGCTCGTCAATACAAACCCAATGCAACTTGTTTGTCAAAAACGGACCTCGTATGAAGAAGTTATGCATTTTTAAAGTTTATACGAATTTATTATATATAAATTTTCACACATTTATTTTTATTTTAAACCCTCACTCAAATCTCTGTCGTTGATTTCTCTTAATCACATCTAGGCCGTGTTCTTTCTTCTTGCCCCCTAGGTCAATGAATGCATGCAACAACCCATAGAGTCACCATCATCTTTGAATTTTCGCGCCACCATCTCAAGGTTCTAGCCTGATCAACCACCTTCATACGAACGACCATCACGTACACCATCAACGCCCAAAGTCTTTAACTCTTTCATTTAGGAAAATGCTTTCGAAAGAGATGCTTTTATCCTAGTTCTTCTAAGACCCTTTTGGTATTTTGAAAGTTAATCCCAAAGGTTTTGAAAGGAATGGTTAAATGGTTTTGAAACTACATTCTAAAAAATTTACTTGATCTCAACGCTTTCAAAAATTTTGTTTTATGTAAAGGAATTTATTAATTTTGAAAGGTATATAATGAAGGTTTTGAAGGGGGTGATTCCCCAGTGTTTTCGAAAGGTTTGCCTTTAGTGTCTGAATGAAAGGTTTTTAACGTTTTCGAAAGGCAAGTTTGAAATGTTTGAAAAGCGGATGTCTAAGTTTTTATAAAGCTTTCAAAAGGACACTTTCAATTATTTCAAAAGGTTTATTCTAAATGATTTCAAATGGGATATTTTGGCCTTTCGGCTTAGAGTTCAAGGTAAAGTATTTAAATGGTTTCAAAAGGGGTACTTCCAAAGGTTTCAAAAGAGATATTAGTGAGAGGAAACCCGTTCCATTATGATGCATGATCACATGTAATATCAGTAAACTGAGATGTAATAGTATTATTCGCACCACGCTTTACGTCTGACTCGAAGTTTATGATTTCTCCTCTTAAACTCTCGGGTGCTCAAAATTAATTTGTGTAGATTGGGAATTAAGGTTTTCAGTTTTAATAGGTTGGACGAATAAAGCTTCCAAAGACAAGTAGGAGGCAAATCTAGCTATATAGGAGCTATTTAGTTCTAATTCCGTTGTGCTGCATTAAGATTGATTATCTGTTTAGTGCTCTGATCATCCAAGGAAGCATCTTCATATGTCACTCTTGGCATAATTTGTAATAGTTATATTTGATCAAAAACCTAGGAATCACTTATGGGATTATGTAATTGAATATGAAATATTGATTTGGAATGTAATCAAAAAATTTGTTTGATCTATGCTGCTTTTATTTCATATTCATGTGTTTCTGAAATTATGGATACCATTAATATTGCCGTAATTTGTCTCCGAGAATTAATACCATAGATGGCTACAATAATGTAGCGCTTAGCTTTAGCCCTCAAGATATGGGATGTTACAACTTGATATCAGAGCATAGGATTATGAAAAAGCTTAAAATAAATTTCATAGTTAAAATGATTTTGAAAACATAATCCTAAGGAATTAGGGAAAAGATCGGGGTATGGGATAACACTATAGTAACGTACTTGTATGTGTTATATACTATTCTCCCATCTCTCTTTAGCTATTCTTCTGTAACTTACAAAGGCTCGAATGTAGATATTACGGACGTAAGATATGGACGCTAGAAGTGGAAGAGTTAACGTTGGTGGGGTAGCACTACAACCAACTGGAATGCCAGACCAAATACTAGTAGGAACCCAGGTCAGGCACAAGCTGCTAATATGGATGTTGGAGTCCCACAAGTCGATATGGGGTAATATATTAGTTCTTCATTAACATGATGCAAGTAGGAGTTGATGCGGGGTTGGCTGGAGAAAATGCCGAAGGAGGAAATCAAGGAGCTCCAACAGTTGACATCTATATTGTTTTGCATAGTCATTATGCTCGATTGGGAAGAAAGCCGTCAATTAGTATTGAAGATGCAATCGAAGTGGAGAATTGGTTTCTTCATTGCTAGAGAGTTTTTGCTGACTTAGGGCTCAATGATGAGAAGAAAAGGAAACTCGCTTCTAGAAAGCTATAAGGGGCAACACTATATTGGTGGAACAGTGTTATGGTTGGAGTCATGAGGAGACTATGACTTGACCTGACTTCAGGAGAAGGTTTGAGGAAAGATTTATGTTTTGATATTTCTAAGTATACTCTGTTCAGGAAGTTTGTTAAATTGGATCAAGGAGATATGGTAGTGCTTGAGTATGCAACTGGGTTTGAGGAGATAGCGAGATACAGATATGCCACGGTTGATATTAAATCAAAAGCAATTGAGAAATTCATTTACGGTTGAAGCCAGAGCTTGCTAAGGCCACGTTATCACATATTAGAGATACGTGCGATTTAGTTGTGGAGATGGCATTAAGGCAGAAAAAGATGCTTGCTTATCTTGAAGGAAAATGGTAAAGGAGGTTTAGGGAGGCCAGAACTAGAAAAGTAAGATTTTCCATAAGAAAGGAGCTAAGAAGAGTGGAGCTACTAAAGGAAGGGCATAAGTTGCTATTATAAGTGTGATAAGAAAGGGCACTATACTCATGAGTGCCGGATAGGCAAAGGAAAGAAAGCTTCTAAGAAGAAAGAAGTGAGATGTTTTGAATACAATCAAGTTAAACATTATAAGAACTAGTGAAGGAGGCATCCAAGGATGAAAAATGCAAGATGTTGCATTGGAACCAGCTACCTCGAGACCAACAGTGGAGGAGAAAGGAAAATCTGTGTTGGGAGGTACGATTTGGATTCATGATGCATCAGTTAGAGTTCTATTTGATATTGGTGCATCATATTCTTTTGTATCTCATTGTTTGATAGATAAACTTAACATAGAACCCTCATACTTAGTTACCTCCTTAAGGGTTGCAAATCCTATAAGAGTGTAACACCCCATATTTTTATGACATTATTTAGGATATTTAATTGGTTAAATTAAATAAAATTACGTGAAGATTAATAAGTTGCGATTTGATTAAATTAAGGGTAGTCATGCCATACTAGTGTGTTAAGTAGTATAAAATAACCTTAACAAAGGTGTTAGGAAATAGCAAGGGCAATGTGGGAAATAGGTGGAGTTTATACCCTAAACTCTTGGGAGATAGAAACTCACGTTCATTTCATTTTACCCAAACAAAAAATTACAAAGACCGACTACCATTTTCACTCTTAAGAAGAAGATTAAAGCTAGGATTCAAGAGAAGGAGGATAATCTACTAAATCAACATCAAATCTCACATCTATAACCTCAAAGAAAAGGTGAATAACTACTACATCCCTAATATTTCTAGTTTTCAGTTTTTTTCAGATCTGAAATGATTTTGCTATAATATTGCCATATTTGATGTTTTAAGATATATATATATATATATATATATATATATATATATATATGTTTGTTGTTAATAGAATTATAAATATTTATTCGTGTTTTATGATAATTTTAGCACGAAAACCCTATTTTATGACATCTGAATACATGAAATTTTAAATATAGGTCGGGTGTAATATTCTAGAGATGGGTGTTGATTTTCATAATTTTCCAATTTAATATGAATTTTAAATGAATTGTTGAATGAAAAAAATTGTTCAATCGGCTTTAAATTATTTTCGATTGAAATAATTATTATTTGGGTTTGAGATTTTAATATATTATGCAATATATTAAAATATATTTTCTAGGATTTTTTAGAATTTTCCTAAGTCAGTCGTAGGGTTAGCTTTTGATAAAGTCAAAGTTCAATGCTAAGGTATCAAGAAATTGGTACGTAATGAATTGAATATAAACCGAAAGGTTTAAGCCAAAAGGTTAAAGGCCGAAAGGGTTGGAATATAATTATTTTATAAGTGAAAAAGCTTTCACCTGCTTTGCTTTCGAATTTGAGCTTTCGGCTTGGTCAACTCCGACCAGCTCAAGTTATTTAAAGAAAGACTTTAAAACCTTTCGGCGTGCCTTTACATTGTTTTGAAACCTTCCGCCATCACCGAAGTGTTTCCACTGTTTTATAAGGGTTTTACTTCAAACCTTTCGACCTGGTCGAAAGGCTCGCCTGTTTTTAAAGTTAGCTGTTTCTCCAAGGCTTTCGAAGGAAAGCTTTCGACTTAGATAATTACCCTTGTTTTGTGAAATATAACCAAAGGATTTCGAAAGGTTGTTTGGATATCCTCGAAAGGTTATATGAATATTTTTGAAAGGTTGCATTAATAAGGAAAAAAGGTTTTAAAGGACAAGTTTCCAAATTGTTTTAAAGTTAAACCCAATCTACCATCGATAGGTTACGTTTTAAATAGTTTAAGCATTTGAAGGGTTAATCCCCGGATCTGTTTCAAAAGGTTTATTAAAGGTTTTCAAAAGGTTTTGAAGGAAAGGATTTTCGAAGGTTTTTCTAAGGAAATGACTTAAAGTGATTTTAAAGAAGGACGTATAAAGCTTATAACTCGCGAAAGGTTTGTTTGAATGAATTCAAAAGGTTTTTATTTCTGAATGATTTCGGAAGGTTTTAGTGGAAGGGTTTTTAAAGGTTTTCCAAAGAAATGTTTCAAGTGTTTTAAAACAGGATGTCTAATGTTTTATTACTCCAAAAAGTTTTGAAGTTCAATGGGGTTGAAAGGTTTGAGGTTCAATGGTTTCGAAGGGTTAAGTTTAATGGTTTCGGAAGGTTTTGAGTTTTAACTGTTTTGAGGGAACCAATGGAAATAATAAACGAATATGACCTCAGGTAGGGATACTAATGGACATAGGTTAATCATGGGGTTAACATGATACAAATGGAATCATAGGGTTAACACGATACAAATAGATTCGTAGGCTGGCATGAATCAAATGGCAAATTCAAACAGAATCATGGGGCTAACATGATACAAATAGATTCATGGGGGCTAGCATGAGTCAAATGGAAAATATAATCTTGGGGCTAACATGATATAAATAAACTCACGGGGATAACATGAGACCATTAAAATTCATGGGGCTAAAATGAAACAGTTAGATTCATGGGGCAAGCGTGAATCAAGTGGCAAAATGATGGGTTCATAGTCATCCTAGGAAAACTATGTGTTGTGAGATGGATAGTCTACATCAACTTAAACAAAATGAAAGTGGAATAGGTTGTCCCTCATTGATATAATTAAACTCAAATTGGGGATGGGGAAATCTAAATTTTTTTCATGTATGCATATCACCATAATGTTTTACAAATATATGTTTTAACCACTGTGGATGCATGAACACAGAAAATAGTTTTATGAAAGGCTTTGTGAAAGATATGTTTTAAAAGGATGTTAGTAAGGGGTAATCTGTTTCGCTAAGCGGTGTGGTCTCACTTAACATGATTAACTGGGATGTATAGTATTATTCATACTAGGCTTTATGTCTGATTCAAAGTTTATGTTTTTCCCCTAAACTCTCGGGTGCTCAGGCTGAGGGATTAAGGTCTTTTTTAGGTTTTAGTAGGTTGACAAATAAGGCTACCGGAGGCATGCAAGAGGCAAACAGATAGCTATTTAGGATTGCATTTCTTGTTATGTCTTAAAGAATTTTCGTTGTGATTGTATTAGGTCGATTATGGCCATATGACTCTGATCATCCAAGGGGTTATCTTCATATACCGCTCTTGGCATAAATTGTAATAATTATATTTTATTTATGCATGGGAACGATTTGGGATTATGCATTGTAAATATGAAACAATTGGTTTTGAAATGTAATAAAGAAAAGTTGTTTTGAAATCTATGTTTTGTTTCATATTCATATGCTTTTGATATTATTGATATCATTAACATAGCCAAATTTAGTCACTGGAAGCTAATACTATAGATGACTACAACATTTGTAGTGCTTAGTTTTGGGCTCTAGACAGGGGATGTTACATCTTGGTATCAGAGCGTGGTTTATGAAATACTTTAATTAAAAATGATTTTTGAAAACTTGATCCCTATAAATTAGAGTTAAGATTGGGATATGGATAATGTATAATAACGTACTTGTATTAGCTATATATATGTATATACATATGCTATATCTCTTGGCTCCTTTCTTAGTTAGGCTATTTATCTGTATCTCACGAGGTTTGAATACAGATGTGGAAGCAAGAAATGGTAGAGTTAATATTGGAGGAGAGAGCACCACTAGTAATGGAAATGTCCGACCTAATGCTAGAAGGGGTCCAGGTCAAGTAAAAGCTGAAACTACTGGTGCAGTAGTTCCCAGATGGACATAGGAGCAATGTATCATTTCTTTGTAAACACGGTGCACGCTGGAATTGCAGCCGGATTTGTTGGCGGTAATGCTACTAGAAATGTTGGTGGAGAAAATCCTATAGTTCCAGTTGGATATAATTATACTAACCTGAGTAGAGACTATGTTAGTTTGGGAGGAAAGCCGTTTGCTGGAACGGGCGGCACTGTTGAAGTGGATAATTGGCTATTGAACTGTGAAAGGATGTTTATAGATCTAGGCTTGAATGATGGGAAGAAGATTAGGCTAGCCTCGAGATAGTCGCAAGGGTTAGCACTTCGTTGGTGGAAGTGTGACGACCAGAGTGCCAAAGCAAGAATTGACTTGGGCTGATTCAGGAGGAGGCTTAAGCAGAGGTTCTTGTCTGAGGTGGCAAAGTCGATGTTAATGAGGAAGTTCATGGATCTTGTCCAAGGACAGATATCTGTGGTTGAGTATGCTCCAAGGTTTGATGAGCTATCTCGATATGGTTATGCTTTGGTTAACACAGATGCCAGGAGGAATGAGAGATTCATTAGAGGATTGAGGTAGAGCTAGGCATAATGGCTATGGCCTATATCCAAGATCCTTCTAATATGGTAGTGGAACTGGCCATTTTCCATGAGGAAATGCTTGATGTTTCGGCAAGGAATAAGCCTGCTGAGCTCTAAGATCCTCAATGGAAGAAGAGAAAATTCTTTAAGAAGAAGGGTGCTCAGAGAGAAGGAACTGCTAAGAAAGGAAAAGTAGACATAGTTTGTTACAAGTGTGATAAGAAGGGTCGCTATGCTAATGAGTGCCATTTGGGAGATGGAAAGTCGATTATGGGGAAGTAGAATGTGCAATGCTATTATTGCAACCAGATAGGGAATTACAAGAATAAATGTCATGAAGCCGCCAAGGCAGGAAAAGGAAAGGTCTTTGCTTTGGAGCCTTATCCTCTAAACCAACTGCTACTGAGAAAGGAAAGTTTGTGATGGAAGGTATGCTTTTGATTCATGGCATACCAATTAGGGTATTGTTTTAATACCGGAGCATCTCATCTTTTATTTCTTGATGTTTGGTACATAAGCTTAACCTAGAACCCTCATATCTAGTTAGTTCCTTAAGGGTTGCAAGCCTGATAGGAGGTTATGCAACGCTTAAGATGAGGTGTGGCCATTTAGAGTTTGGTTTGCTAGGTCATACTTTTGAGTGTTGTTTGTATGTGTTTGACTTTGGGAAATTTGGGATTATCCATGGGATGGATTAGTTAAGTAAATACGATGCTAGGATATTTTCCATGGTAGGAAAATATCACTAAGTCATCCGGAATATAAGGATCAGAAAGTTCATATCGTAGAGAACCCTAGTTGTGAAATGAATGCTTTATTGGGTACTATGGAATTGGAGGATGAGTTGCATCTAGTCCTTGTAGTTAGAGAGTTTGCAGATATGTTTGAACCAGTAACGGGGTTGCCACTGAAATGAGCTATTGAGTTTCGGGTTGATTTGGTGCCTGGAGCAAAGCCGGTGAGTAGGATACCGAGTAGGATGATCCCCAACTAGATGAAAGAGTTGAAGGTGAAACTGGTGGATTTGGAAGTCAAAAGTTTTATTCGACCAAGTAGTTCACCATAGGGAGCTGCTTTTGTGTTTCCTAAGAAGCCAGATGGATTGTTAAGTCTATGTATCGATTATCGTAAGTTGAATGAGAAGACGATAAAGAAACGATATCCATTGCCGAGAATTGACGATTTGTTCAACCGGTTGAATGGAGCCAAGGTATTATCTCAATTGGACTTGGCGATGGGATTTCATCAACTTACAGTGGCAAAGGACAACATTTCTTTGACCTTGTTTAGGACAAGATATGGATCATACGAATGGTAAGTTATGCCATTCGGGATGACTAATTAGCCGACATTCATTATAGATCCGATGAATAGGATTTTCCGAAAGCACTTGGATAGATTTTTGTTGGTCTTCATAGATGACATTCTGTATATTCTAAGGATGAGAAGGAGCATGAAGTTCATCTTAAAGTTGTCCTCGAAACGGTGAGGGAGCATCAGTAGAAGGCTAAGTTTTCGAAGTGTCATTTTTGGATGAAGGAAGTGAAGTTCCTTGGTCATGTCATCTTAGAGAAAGGGTTATCTATAGATCCAACTAAGGTTAAGGCGATGAATAATCGGAAGAGACCCGAGATGGTTACCAAGATTAAGAGCTTTATTTGATTGGCTGGAATATTATCGAAGATTTATACAGGATTTTTTGCGAATATCTACACCGATGACTAAGCTTACTCAAAAAGATATGAAGTATATATAGACTGATAAGTGTGAGAAGCATTCCAGACCTTGAAACACTTATTGACCCATGCGCCGGTGTTAGTGGTTCCGGAGGGGAATCAAGATTTTGTTGTTTATACTGATGCGTATGGAACTGGATTGGGAGCTTAGTTGATGCAAAGAGGTAAAGTGATTGCTTATACTTCTAGGCAGCTTAGACCATATGAAGTTAAGTATCCAACGCATGACTTGACATTAGCCGTCGTTATATTTTCTTTGAAAGTGTGGAGGCATTAACTTTTGGGAGAGCGATTTGAACTTTATACTGATCATAAGTCGTTGAAGTTCTTGTTCTCTCAAAAGGAGCTGAACATGAGGCAACAAAGGTGGTTGGAGTTTATCGCTGCTTATGATTTTGGAATTGAACACACACCTAGAAAAGGAAATAAGGTGGCAGATGCACTCGCTGGAAACATCAGAATGCAGTATTGGCTATGATTGCTGAGTGGAAAGATTTGGAAGCATTGTCAGCTTGTAATGTGCAATTTAGATCCGGGGAAGGTTCTAGTACCGGAAGTGCTGTATTGTCTTGTTTAGAAGTTAGATCGGCAATGATTGAGAAGATCGCTTCTAACCAAGAGGAGGATCCAATTTTAGCTGAACGGATCAAAAGGTTGAGAGAAGGAATGGGGCGCGATGACTTAAAGGATTTTTTCTTGACCAAAAGGGGTGGTTGAGAAAGAAAGGAAGGTTGTGTGTTCCGAATATGGAAAACATTAGGAAGGAAATTTTGTTGAGTGCTATCGTTCGAAGTCACCATCCATCCAAGAGGACAAAGATGTAGCAGGATATGAAGAGAAGTTTCTTCTGGGAAAGTATGAAATGGGACATTGGTGTATGTGTTAAGCAATGCTTGAATTGCCAACATGCAAAGGTTGAACTCCAGAAGCCTAGTGGATTGCTTCAACGGTTATAAGTTTCATTGTAGAAATTGGATTCTATCTTTATGGTTTTTATTGATGGGTTGCCAAGATCTAATAGAGTGAATGAAAGTATATGAGTCATAGTAGATAAACTGACTAAGAGTCCCCTTTTCATTCCAGTAAAGTCAACTCGGACGACACCTAGTTTGATGAAGTTATTTATGAAGAATGTAGTTAGACTGCATGGGACTTCTAGTAGTATTGTTAGAGATAGAGATTCTTTGTTTGCTAGTGAGTTTTGGAAAAGTCTACATGAAGCTTTAGGAACCAAGCTCAACATGAGTATCTCTTACCATCCACAGATTGATGGGAAAATTGAAAGAGTTAATAAAATCTTGGAGGATTTGTTAAGAGTTTGTGTATTGGATTTCAGGGGATCATGGGAAGACCATCTTCATCTAGTTGAGTTCTCATATAACAATAGTTATTAGACTAGTATTGAGATGGCACCGTTTGAAGCTTTGTATGGAAGACTGTGCAAGTCTCCCGTATGTTAGAGACCGGGGATAGGTTGGTTTTTAGTCCGGATTTGGTGAAGGAAGCTACAGAAAAGATTGAGTTGATCTGAGCTAGGATAAAGAAAGCTCAATCTAGGAAGAAAAATTATGCCAATAGAAGAAGAAAAGACTTAGAATTTTCTATTGGGGACTATGTGTTTGTTAAGGTTTCATCGATGAACGGTGTGATTAGATTTGGGAAATCAGGAAAGTTAGCACCTAGATTCATTGGTCCTTTTTGTATTATAGAGAGGATCGGGAAACTCACTTAAAGAATAGAGTTAGTGAGTAGTTTGTCTGAAGTCCATAATGTTTTCGATGTTTCTCATCTTGGGAAATGTGTTAGAGAACCGAAGACTACTATAGCACATACAACTTTGGAAGATTTTGTAGTAGAACCAGATTTGGCTATAGCTAGAAAGCCGATTTAGATTGTGGTTAGAGGTGAAAAGAAGTTGAGGAACAAGACAGTCAAGTTAGTAAAGGTTCAATGGAGTGAGGATGCTAGAGACTGTACTAGAGAGATGGAGAGCAGGATTAGGGATACTTATCCTGACTTGTTTGATGGTATGTTTTACCTTTGATTGTTTTGTTGAGCACCTTACCGTAATTTCAAGGACGAAATTCTTTAAGGTGGGGAGCTTGTAACTCCCCATATTTTTATGACATTATTTAGGATATTTAATTGGTTAAATTAAATAAAATAATGTGAAGATTAATAGGTTGAGATTTGATTAAATTAAGGTAGCCATGCCTTACTTGTGTGTTAAATAGTATAAAATAACCCAAACAAAGGTTTTAGGAAATAGCAAGCGAAATATGGGAAACAGGTGGAGTGTATACCTTAAACCCTTGGGAGAAAGAGACCCACGTTCAATTCATTTTACCCAAACAAAAAATTACTAAGGCCGGCCACCATTTTCACTCTTAAGAAGAAGATTAAAGCTAAGATTCAAGAGAAGGAGGATAATTAACTAAATCAACATCAAATCTCACATCGATAACCTCAAGCTAAGACGAATAATTCCTACATCCCTAATATTTCAAGTTTTCGGTTGTTGTGTTTAGATCCGAAATGATTTTGCTATAATATTGCCATGTTTGATGTTTTAAGATATATATGTTTGTTGTTAATGGAATTATAAATGTTTATTCGTGTTTTATGATAGTGTTTAGCATGAAAACCCTATTTAATGACATCCGAATACTTTGAAAATTTAAATATAGGTCGAGAATAATATTTTAGAGATGGTTTTTGATTCTCATAATTTTCTGATTCAATATGTATTTTATATGAATTCCGAATGAAGAAAATTGTTTATTAGGTTTTAAATTATTTTCGGCTGAAATAATTATTATTTGGGTTTGATATTTTAATATGTTGAGTAATATATTGAAATATATTTGTTTCCAAAATTTTCCTAAGTCATTTGAGGGATATATAAAATTATTTAAGGTATGAGACTTAAATGTTTTATATATTTTTGTAAAGGAGAAAGGGCATTTTGCAAAACAAAATGTTTTACAAATCCTGGTAATTGCGGCAGCAAAATTCTAAAAAGTATTTTATTGACCAATGAAAATTTGACAAACAAAGGCAGGTTAGTTGAAAAGTTTCCTTTTTAAGTCTAAAGACAAAATTCACACATTTTCCCTGTTTCAATCGATATGGCTAAACACCTCGGCCCTTGACCTTTCTTCCTAGTCGAAGGGCTAGCTTTCGATAAGATCAAAGTTCAATGCATAACGTATCAAGTAATTGGTACGTATTGAATTGAATATAAACTGAAAGGTTAAGCCGAAAGGTTGAAGTCCGAAAGGTTTGGAATATAGTTATTTATAAGTGAAAAGTTTTCACCTGCTTTGCTTTCGAACTCGAGCTTTCGGCTTGGTCACTTCCGACCAGGTAAAATTATTTAAAGAAAGACTTTAAAACCTTCTAATGTGTTGAAAGGTTGTAGCGGCTACGGCCATTACTTTGTTTTGAAACCTTCCGACGTCGCCGAAGGGTTTCCACTATTTTATAAAGATTTTACTTTGAACCTTCCGGCCAGGTCGAAAGGTTCACCTTTTTTTTAAGTTATCCATTTCTCAAAGGCTTTCGGAAGGAAGCTTTCGACTTAGGTGGTTACCCTTGTTTTGCGAAATATAACCAAAGGCTTCCTAAAGGTTGTTTAGATATCCTCCAAAGGTTATATGAATATTTTTGAAAGGTTGCTTTAATAAAGACGAAAGGTTTTAAAAGACAAGTTTCTATATTTTTATAAAGTTTAACCAAATCTACCTTCGAAAGGTTACATTTTAAAGAGTTTAAGCATTTGAGGGATTATCCCTAGATCTATTTTGAAAGTTTTATTAAAGGTTTTCGAAAGGTTTTGAAGGAAAGGTTTTCCCAAGGTTTTTGTTAGGAAATGATTTAAAGTGATTTTAAAGAAGGATATCTAAAGCTTATAACTCCCAGAAGGTTTGTTTTGAATGAATTCGAAAGGTTCTTGTTTCTAAATGATTTCAGAAGGTTTTAATGGAAGGGTTTCCAATGGTTTCCCATGGCAATGTTTCAAGTGTTTTAAAATAGGATGTTTAAGGTTTATTGCTTTCGAAAGGTTTGAAGTTCAATAGGTTCGAAAGGTTTGTTGTTTAATGGTTTCGAAGGGTTGAGTTTCAATGGTTTTGAAAGGTTTTGAATTGAAGGGTTTGAGGGTACCAATGGAAACAATAAACGAATATGACTTAAGTTAGGGATACTAATGGAAATAGGTTAATCATGGGGTTAACATGATATAAATGGAATCATAAGGCTAACATGATACAAATAGATTCATGGGGCTAGCATGAATCAAATGGAAAATTCAAACAGAATCATGAGGATAACATGATACAAATAGATTCATAGGGCTAGCATGAGTCAAATGGCAAATATCATCATGTGGCTAACATTATATAAATAAACTTATGGGGATAACATGAGACCATTAAATTTTACATGGATAACATGAAATAGTTAGATTCATGGGGCTAGCATGAATTAAGTGGCAAAATGGTGGGTTCATAATCATTCCAGGAAAACTTTATGATGTGAGGTAGATAGTCTACATCAACTTAAACAAAATAAATGTGGAATAGCTTGTCTCTCATTGATATAATTAGACTCTAATTGGGCATGGAGAAATCCTAATTATTTTTAAGTATGCATATCACCATAATGTTTTACAAACATTGTTTCAACCATTGTGGATGCAGGAGCACCGAATATGGTTTTATGAAAGGTTTTGTAAAAGATATGTTTTAAAAGGATGTTAGTGAGGGGAAAACTATTTCGCTAAGCGGCGTGGTCTTACTTAACATGATTAACCGGGATGTGTAGTATTTTCATACCAGGCTTTATGTCTGACTCGAGGTTTATGTTTTCCCCTTAAATTCTCAAGTGCTCAAAACAAATTTGTGTAGGTTGAGGGATTAAGGTCTTATTAGGTTTTAGTAGGTTGACGAATAAGGCTACCGGTGGCATGCAGGAGCCAAACAAATAGCTATTTAGGATTGTAGTTCTTGTTATGTTATGAAGTATTTCCACTGTAATTGTATTAGGTCTATTATGACCATATGACTCTTATCATCCAAAGGGGTATCTTCGTATACCACTCTTGGCGTAATTTGTAATAATTATATTCCTAGGAACGATTTGGGATTATGCATTGCAAATATGAAACAATTGGTTTTGAAATGTAATGAAGCAAAAGTTGTTTTGAAATCTATGTTTTATTTCATATTCATGTGCTTTTGATATTACTGATATCATTAACATAGCCGTATTTAGCTGTCGGAAGCTAATACTATAGATGACTGCGCATCTGTAGCGCTTAGTTTTAGGCCTCTGGACAGCAGATGTTACAAGGAGCGTACGCGACATTAGGGATGAAGTGTGACCAATAGGATTTTGAATTGTTAAGCCACACATTTTTTTGTAGTTTGCATGTGCTTGATTTCGTAGGTTTCGGAAGAAATTTTGGTATGCATTGGTTAAGTAAATACGATGCTAGGATATTTAGCCATGATAGAAAAATATCACTGAAACATCCTGACTATATTGATCGATTATATACTCCACTGATAACCCTAGTTTTGAGGTTAATGCTTTGTTGGGTGTTATGGAGGGTGAAGACGAGCTGAATCAAGTTTTCATTGTTATAGAATTTGTAGATGTCTTTGAGCCTATGATAGGACTACCACCGAAATGAGCTATTGAGTTTCTGATAGGTTTTGTATCAAGAGCTGAACCGATGGGTACCGCCAAGTAGAATGACACATATCGAGATAAGGGAGCTAAAAGTGCAGTTGGTCGATTTGGAAAGTAAATTTTTTATTAGACCAAGAAGTTCTACTTGGGGAGCAACTATAGTGTTTGTAAAGAAGACTGATGGATCATTGAGGTTATATATCGATTATCGTATATTGAATGAGAAGATGATAAAGAATCGATATACGTTACCTAGAATTGACGATTAGCTCGATCGGTTGAGTAGAGCTTAAGTATTTTACTAGTTGAATTTAGAATTAGGGTTCCATCAGGTTAGAGTGGTAGAGGATCGTGTTCCATTAAAGGCGTTTAAAACTAGACATGGATTGTACGAATGGTCAGTAATGCCGTTCAAACTAATTAACGCGCTAACATTATTTGTAGATTTGATGAATCGAGTTTTCCAAGAACACTTGGATAGGTTTGTGTTGGTTTTCATAGATGATATTTTGATATACTCTAAGGATGAAAGAGAGCATGTGGTTCATCTTAGAGTATTGCTTGAGACGTTGAGGCAACACCAACTGAAAGCAAAATTTTCGAAGTGTCATTTCCATAAGAAGGAAGTGAAGTTTCTTGATCATGTAGTCTTAGAAGATGGGTTGTCTGTAGATCCGACCAAGAACAAAGTGGTGAATAGTTAGAAGAGACCTAAGACAGTGGTTGGGATAAAGAGTTTTCCTAGATTAGTTGGGTATTATCGAAGATTCATTATGGATTTTTCATGGATAGCAGCATCGATGACTAAGCTATAGCAGAAAGATGTGAACTTTTTCTGGACTGGTAAGTGTGAGGAAGCATTCCAGAAGATGAAATGCTTATTAAAAAATGCACCTATTTTAATTGCTACAGAAGGGAATTGGGATTTAATGGTATATACAGATGCATATGGAACAAGATTAGGAGCTGTTTTAATGCAAAGAGGTAAAGGGATTGCCTATGCATCTCAGACCGCATGAGGTTAGAAACCCAACTAATGATTAGAATTAGCAACGGTATTTTTTTCATTGAAGGTGTGGAGGCATTACCTTTTGGGATAAAAATTCAAATTGTATACAGATCATATGTCGCTAGTGTATTTATTCTCTCAAAAAGAGCTGACTATGTGACAATAAAGGGGGTTAGAGTTTTTAGTCGCTTATGACTCTGGTATTGAGTATACACCAGGAAAAGGCAACAAGGTTGCAGTTGCACTTAGCAGAAAACATCAGAACACATTATTAGCAATGATAGCAGAGTGGGAAGATTTAGAAGCACTGATTACATGTAGGATACGGAGGAGATCTGAAGCTAGCTCTAGTAAAGAAACAACAATGTTGTCATGTTTAGAAGTTCAACCGATGATGATCAAAAAGATTACTTCCAAGAAGAAGGAGGATCAATTAATAGTTGAACAGATCAGAATGTTAAGGGATGGAATAGAGAGCGATGACTTGAAAGATTTCAGCCTTGACCAGAATGGGTGGCTAAGAAAGAAAGGGAGACTGTGTGTTTCAAATTTAAGGAACATTAGGAAGGAAATTCTTAAAGAGTGCCATCATTCGAAGTTCACTATTCATCAAGGAGGAACTAAGATGCATCAGGATATGAAAAGAATTTTCTTCTTGGAAGGTATGAAAAGAGATGTAGGCTTATGGGTGAAACAGTGCTTGAACTATCAATAGGTAAAATTCGAACATCAAAAACCAAGTGGGTTACTTGAGCCTTTAGATATTCTAATATGGAAATGGAGTTCTATCTCAATGAATTTTATAGATGGATTGCCTAGGTCAAATCGAGGAAATGAAAGTATACGGATCATAGTGGACAGGTTGACCAAGAGTGCCCATCTCATTCAAGTTAAGTCAACCAGGACGGCACCTGTTTTTGCTAATTTATTTATGAAGAATGTAGTTAGACTGTAAGGAATTTCTAGTAGTATGGTAAGTGATAGAGATTTCTTATTCACTAGAGAGTTCTAGAAGATTCTATAGGAGATTTGGGTACCAAGCTCTAGATGAGTATCGCTTACCATCCACAGACAGATGGGAAAATGGAAAGGATTAACAAACTCTTAAAAGATTTGTTACGAGCTTGTGTGCTAGATTTTGGAGGATCATGGGAAGACCATCTACACCTAGTCGAGGTTTCGTATAACATAGTTACCAGGCTAGTATAAGGATGGAACAGTTGGAAGCTTTGTATGGAAGGCCATACAAATCTCTCTTTTATTGGTTAGAGTCCTAGGATAAATTAGTTCTTTGTCCAAATTTGTTTAGAGAAGCTAATAAAAAGATTGAGTTCATTCAAGCTAGCATGAAGAAAGCTTAGTCTAGGTAGAAAAGCTATGCAAATAAGAGACGGAAAGACTTAGAGTTCTCAGCTGGAGATCTCGTTTTCATCAAGGTATCAACAACGAAAGGTGTAATTCGATTTGGAAAATTAGGAAAATTGGCATTGAGACTCGTTGGACCATTCCCTATTATAGAAAGAATTGAGAAACTCGCATATTTTGGTGTTACCAAGTAGTTTGATAGGAGTCCGTAATATTTTCCGTATTTCTCATCAAAGAAAGTGTATTCGAGATCTAGAGACTACTATAGCACCAACTCTGTTAGATGAGTTACTAGTGGAACTGAATTTGACTATAGTTAGAAAACTAGTTCTTCTAGTCGCAAGAGATGAAAAGAGGCTAAGGAACAAGATAGTTAGATTAGTGAAAGTCCAGTAGAGACACATTTTTTGGGACATTTAATTAGATAAATTAAATGATGTAATGTAAATGGTTAAGGGAATTGAGACTTGTAAAAGTCTAAGGTAGCCGTGCGTAATTAACTATGAACAAAGGGAATTAACATGAAATAAGGAAGGGTAATCGATAATGGCAAAATAGGAATAGATTATATTCTTATACCCAAAACTCTCACGACATTTTCATTTTCCACGTTCATAAACAAAATTAAACTAGTGAGGCCGACCATCGTTAGAAGAAGGTAAAGGGGAAGATAAACAAGAATCAAAAGGAAGAAGCTTAATCAAATTCATTCAAAGGAAAATCTCAAACTCCTTAACGACAAGCCAAGGTGAATAATAGATTACATCTCATATTTCTTATTTTTGATTTTAGATCATATCTGAATATGTTTTGCAGAGTATTATGCCATGAATGTTAAATAGATATATATGCTTATTGGTGAAATTTATTGGTTAACACAGACATGATAAGTTATGATTTGAAAAACATACCAAATGACAATAAAACACCTTGTGATTTTGATAAAAAGGTCAGAAATATTATTTTATAGATGGGTTTCAAGTTTCATAATTTTATGAATCAATGTAGATTTTTTATGAATTTTCTAGTGAAGAAAATGGTTAAATTGGGTTTAAAATTAATTTCAGCTATTATATATTAGCTTTTGGTCAGAAATTTAAATATGTTAAAAAAAAATATTAAAAGTGATTTATGGGAATTTTTGGAGGATTTTCAAAAGTATTTTATTAAAGATGTAAAATTATTTATGGTATGGGAATTAAATATTTTATATGTTCATAAAAGGAGAAAGGTTTATTTGTAAATGATTTAATTTGTCAATTGTTCAAACTCGGCAGCATTTTAGAAAAGGTTTTGAAAAAGAATTGGCAACCAATCATATGTTGACAAACAAACCAAGTTAGTTCAAAAGAAATTACTTTATAAATTTAAAAATGAATTTTGTTAAACTTTTACTGCTTAGCCACTTATAGCAGCACCTTAGAACCTCATACTGCCACTTCCATCTAAGTCGAAACCAATACACGTGGTATCAGCTTTGGTACGTCGTGGATTGGAGTTAGGCAAAAGGTATGGAGCCAAAACATGCTTTCAAAGGGGTTGAAGTTGCTTTGGTAAACTTAGAACCCATTTTATTATAAATGAGGCTTTCGAAGGAACTAGCTTTCGACTTGGTCGACTATTTTATAGAAAAGGAATTTCGAAAGAGGTTGCCGCCTTTGGTTTTAAATAGAGCTTTCAAAGGGGTCGAAACCCCTGCTGCTGCATTCAACGTTTTGAAGCAATGCCTTCGAAGGGGTTCTTTTGCTTTAAACTTAGAAGCTGCTTCTCCAATGCCTTCAAAGGGATTGGTTTAGACTCTATCCACTTTCTTTTATTTAGAAAAATGTTTTCGGAAGAGATTCTTTCGTCATAGTTCATTTAAGACACTTTTGGTATTTTGAAAGTTAAGCCCAAATGTTTCAAATGGAATGGTTTAAATAGTTTTGAAACTATATTCCACAAACTTTAATTAATCCCAATGCTTTCGAAAGGCTTGTTGTAAGTAAAGGACTTTATTACTTTCGAAATGTGTATGATGAAGGTTTCAAAGAGGTGATTCCCAATGTTTTCCAAAGGTTTGCATTTAGGGATTGAATGGAAGGTTTCTAATATTTTCGGAAGGCGGGTTTGAAATGTTTTGAAAAGAGGACATCTAAAGTTTTATAAAGCTTTTGAAAGGACACTTTCAATGGTTTTGAAAGTTTTATTCTAAATGATTTCGAAATGTATGTTTTGGCCTGTCCGCTTGGAGTTCAAGGTAAAGTAGTTAAATGATTTTGAAAGGTGTACTTTTAAAGGTTTCTAAAGAGATTGTTTAAAGCTTTCAAACAAAGGTTTCAAATATTTTCATCAACAATATTTTAACTTAAGCATATATCATGGCAAAGAAATTTGAGTAAAGTAAAATTATATTTTCCTTGTTTAAGTATGATTTAAAGGGTTAATCAATTTGAAAGGTTTTCAAGAAAAATCTGAAGCGTAGTTAACCGTAAGTAAATGACTCGGATAACTGAATACCAGATGTGACTTGTGTAACTTCCCGCCTTTTCGCACGCTTCAAATCGACTCACGTGCCAATTCAAACCATATGGAAGGGCGGATTGTTATGGGTTAAATAAGAAAAACAGAGAAGAAATAAAATAAAGCAGAATCTCACAACGGAAGGATAAAGTATAATAATCAATATATAGTTCATAAAACTGTTTACAAACATTTGCTTCTACTTATTACCATAAATATCAGAGTTCACATACCAATAAATATCAATGCAGCGGAATTAAATGGTGTAGTGGAAGAATAGTAGATAATAGTAATACAAATCTTCGTCTTCGTCCTCCAGAGCTAAAACTTCAAATCCTGAAACGCTCGGACTGACCCAAGCGAATTGAAAAGACAAAACACTCAAGTCAGAACTAAAAGATCTTATGTAAGTTAAATTAACAGAAATAAATATGAGTGCAGTAACTCAAGAGATGCTCAGGATTTACATCTCTTAAGGATCCGTTAAACTATTTACTATGTAATATATTTCGCTATTATAATAGTGTCTATGGTAAAATAAACATACTTTTAAATAGCATTAAGGCTTTACATTTTCCACCTTAACACGTAATAGTCCCAGTAGTCCATCCAATATCATAGTCCCTCATGATCGGGAAGCCACCAGAGGATACCACACGGGCTACGGAAGAAATCCAAACTCGTACAAGGCGCGATAGGGTAGATGACATGGCACAACTAGGCAATGCCAGGGTAGATATACCAATTACGCTTTCGGGTCGGTGGTAACGCGTAGCGCGCAGCTACCGCCCACCTCGAGCCACACCCCCAAATAGAATCAAAAGTGGCCACCGAAACAATCCAAAAGTCAAAGTATAATATCGAAGGGATGTGTCCGATCAAAGGTGCTACCTTATTAACCCGTCAATCGCTCCTATTTTAGCCACCTTATGCTAACTCACGGGAGTTGGGTCCACGTATTTACCTTACAAGAAACGCCGCCACCAACCTGCTTCATTCTGGAATCTCCACCGCGTACACGGTTGTTAAAGTGGTTTTCGGAGTTGGCAGAGAGTATGACAACTTCTGATCCCGGTCTCTTCAACATCCAAACGTTATTATAACACCGCAGTCTTTTAAAAATAATTTATACTTTAAAACCCGAATAAAATTTTCCATTTCAAAACCCATAAATACGATATCATTCCCTTTTAAAAACCCAAATAAAAATGATATCATTTTATTTCATATATATTCCTTTTCCAAAATCATGCCACTTTTAAAATTTATAATACCTCAAAACCAAATATTTGAATTTTAACTTTCAACATAATACTTCGAGATCCATAATTTTAAAACCATAACTTTCAAACTTAAATGGTTTGGATATTCAACAGTATATAAAATAAAACAGTTGAATTTAAAATTTCTTTAAAAATAAATAAATTCCACTCCTTCACAATTTTTATTCACTTTAATTCAAGTCTAAACCCATAACTTTTAGATTCACTTTCAGTTTAAATAAAACACTTCGATTTCAATATTTTCTAACTTTGAGTATTTAATGAATTTCAAAACTAAGGTTGTGAATTTAAATCAACTATTCATTTTCCTATTATTTAGTTTGAAAGTTTTACATTATAAATCCATAACCATTTAAAATAAACTAAATTTATTTACACTAAAAAATTCCTTCCATTTATTTATACTAAAATTATTTATTAAATCCCGTTATAAATATCATACCTTTAAAATTTCTAATTTTAACAAGTTAACATCAACTTATGGAGTTAAATTTTCAAATAAGCTCAATTTATATTAAATTTCAAATTTATATTTCAATCTTTATTGATTTAAAACATTTAACTCTATATATATACAAGATATTAAACTGTACTTAAACGTATAACATAAATTATCAAATGTCATTTTTCAACTAATTCATTTTTATTTAACAGATTTATGCATAGCTTAAATTCAACAATTTAACTATGTATGTATATATAAAATACATTTATATCATATCCAAATTTAATATTTATTTAACCGTATCATATCCAAACCATAAAATAATTTCAGAAATAATTTTATATATATACCGCGGTGCCTGTATATAATTTTCTATCCTACGGTCAAGTGATACAGATATTTATCATTTCAATCCGCAATTTAAAAATAAAAATGCGGTTGTATATCATTTCAAACCACAATCTCGAATGAAATGAAAATGCATGATAACTTGCAGTTTATATAAGATAGAACACATCATCCATTCACCCAATATCAATCATCAACCAATTTATTTCAATCATCGTCAATTTAAACAAACATCAATATATAGCATATGCAATATAACAGGAAATAAATGACAGTTATTAACTAACAGTTTATATTTAAAATAAATTTAATAACTGTTTAACTAGTAGTTTTATGCAAGTAAATAAATTTTAACTGTCAAATTTATATGCAATTATAAAATTAATTAATAGTCAAATTAAATAAATGCGATTTAACGGAGATAATGAATAAAACATGCCAAATAGTCATAAATAAATTTCTACTCATATTTAAAATCAATTTAACAACATAAGAAATCTTAGAAGTTGTGAGTGGGTTAAAACACTCACCTTTTGGATTTAAATTGAATTAAAATCCAATTTAAACCCAAAAATTCAACAGCCTCAGAATCTGCCCAAGCTAGCGTCAAAATGTCATAAATCTCAATACGATCCTTCAAAAATAAAATCGTGCATAAATCAGACATTGTATGCGAAAGTTATTCAAGTTATAAGATGACCATTGCCATAATAAAGTGTATATATATAGTGATATTAAAATAAACAAAATAAATACCAAATTTTGCGTTTTGGGATAAGGCGACTAGGGTACCTGCTAACAAGGTGGTGGCAAGGATTGGGTGAGGTGGAGAGGCTTTCACGCAACTCAAAGCTTCAAGAAGGATTAGGAAAAAGTGTTGCAAGCAGGTGAAGGAGAAAATGAAATAGGGTCATGTTTGCATAATGAAGTTCGGTGAGATTGGAAAATTGAAATGAGGTTAATGGAGGATGGAACCAATGAAATGAATGCTTCAGGTAGCAAAAATGAAAATTTATACATTTCAAACAAAGAGGTGGTAACGAATAAATATAAAGTAACAAATGGACCAGTTGTACTAAAACTTTGAGATCCAATTTCAAAACGTCTACTCCGCTAAATTAATTTCTATTAGCTCTAATTATACACCTTATTAACGCCCAATTAAATTTTATTAACACACATTAAATAAAATGTAACACTCCAATTAATGCCACTGGGGACCACCACTGCACACAATAAAAGATGAACCGAGACTGGAAGTTCAAATTTAAAAACGGCGTTTTTCTCAACGCGCAATCACGATTCAAAATATTAAATTTACTTTAAAATATAAGGTTAGCATTAAAATCACTTCTATACTGCCTCTGATTGTTATAAAATGATGTAAAATGTTGTTTCAAAATTCAAATTTTTCCTTTTTTATAAAAATTTACTTATCTTTAAAATGAAACGTTCATTTTATTTTTGTCAAACTGTTCTTTTATTTTCATTAAAAATGCTCTTTCTATTTAACCCAACCCCGCATCGATTGAAGAGGTGACCGATCCAGTATATTACGCAAGAGCTGGAAGAACTCAATCAACTAAGAGCGCAGAGGGATCAAACCATCGATCCAGAGCGAGCGAATGAGCTACAGAAGCAAGTAGAAGAGAGTACGTTTCTTATATTAATTGCCATAAATTTCAATTAACTTCTCTTTCCTTTTAATTCAAAGATTCCTCATATGGATTAGATGTTGCAAATTCCACACTTTCAAAGCTTTAACTTCTATTTCAATTGTTTATAGATTATACATTAAATCTTCCAAAATTTTCAATGAAATTAGCTTTTCATTTATTTTCAATACATTCTTCTTATGGTATAATTATTTTGTTTCATATCTATTATTCAATTCACTATTCTTAAACGGATAAAAAAATTCATTGAATTTGCAAACTATCATAATATTCTTACATTCCATCTAACTTTCTATTAACGTAAAAATTAAGTTCCCCAAAATTTCTATTAAGTTAAAAAAATCAATGATTATTCCATCTATAAATTTTAAGTAGATGGATTCAAATGTTGGGTTCAGAATCTATTATTTTAATATTCTTGAATTTCAGTTAAATCTCTATAAACGTAATACTTTAAACGTTAAATTTCATTTATTTTGCAATACTTCAATTAAATTAATAAATATTGCTTTTTATACTTAACTCTATATTAAAAAAACGTTAGATTTGGATCGATAGAAATCGATTTACCAAAATTTACGTACACACTACGTAAATAAACAACTATATAAATTTGCCACCTATTAGCTCTTATTTTTATTCTTAAGTCTGTTACCTATCGATTTCGATTATACTTCCATCTATAATGCAAATCCAATCTCCTCTAACTGCATAAATTAGGGAAATTTATTGCAATTGATTTCCCATTAAACTTCATAAATTATCAAATTGAAACCTAAATAAAACGTTTATTTACTATAAAAATCTTGTTGTTTAATTGAATTGACCATTCAAGGATATAATTTACCTTGATCTCCAATTATTACTTAAATACATCACAAACGTTAAATCTATATTCATTACAATTTGTTACCAAAATTAACTTAACGAAATCAATTACGCCCTTTAAAAATTTCTATTCATTCGTTAATTGCTAATTGTTATTCAATTTAAACCCATTCATTTGATTTCCCTATTATACATCAATTATAAACCCATCATCTTAAAGGTGATGTCAACATTTTATACTATAAATTTACCCTTTTATATTCCAATATAAATAAATGCTCACATACAAATTAAGATTCTAAATCCAATTAATTATTCCATTTAATCCATTGATTTATCAACTTTAATTATTGAAATTCC
This sequence comes from Allium cepa, assembly GCA_030765085.1. Taxonomy (NCBI): domain Eukaryota; kingdom Viridiplantae; phylum Streptophyta; class Magnoliopsida; order Asparagales; family Amaryllidaceae; genus Allium; species Allium cepa. Next base: position 506,778,738 of record CM060944.1, on the reverse strand, counting down.
TTGTCTAACATAAATTTGAATCTATTTCCAAATTTTCACGTTTCAATTAATTAACACCTTACAATTAGTTTACAAATAAAAAGGGGATTGTACTAAATAAATATTTATTTTCCTGCATTACTTTATTACCTCCATTTACATTTAATCTTCATAAATAAATAATTTATTTCGTTGATGAATTCAATACTTGCCACAATTTACTTAATTTAACTTTATATCCAAATGCACAAATTTTCACTATTCCAATTAATTGAAATATAAAATTAAATTTATAAATTTTAATTACCCCTGATGCATCAAATTTCAATATTTTCTTTCATATAAATTAATAAGATTTTTACTTCTTTCTAAATTTAAATACAAATCTTATTAATTTAAATCATTTTAAACATCGGATTTTTACGGGTCGTTACAACTTGTATAGGGTCGCGCCCTATACATTAGATATAGCCCTTACTTAATTTAGTATAAAATTTCAGTGTGTAGGGCTTAGTCACAGCTAAGACTTAAATGATGTTGCGCACAGAAAGGAATATACACAGAAGGAGGATAGGTTATTGGTGAGACTGCGAAACCATTAGGATTGGTTGACCCTGGGAGAAATAGTTAAGGACAGACCATCCAGAAGTGTGTCAATAGATGTTAGATTATTTACTTTTCCTAGTTGACCCGAGTCAGTCAATGGTTAGTAGGTAGGCAAAAAAACTATATTGTTGGATAGTTAATCCGTTTGTTACCTGATTTATGCGCACATATTATATTACTATTATTGTTTTTATCAGTTTGATTGTAAAATTATGATTTGCAAAAAGATATACTTTAAAGGAATATCAATGAGGGGAAATCCGTTTCGTTATGCAGCGTGGTTACACTTAGTACCAGTAAACCGAGATGTAATAGTTTATCCGCACCAGGCTTTATGTCCGACTCGAAGTTTATGTTTTTCACTTTAAACTCTTGGGTACTCAAAATTAATTTGAGTAGATTGAGAGTTAAGGTTTCAGGTTTAGTAGGTCAGACGAATAAAGCTTTTGAAGATGTGTAGGAGGCAAAGCTAGCTATATAGAGTTATTTAGTTCAATTTCGGCAGTGCTATATCAAGACTGATTATCTATGTAGAACTCTGATTGTAACGATCTGTATTTTTTTAACTATTTTAAATTATAAAATTTGATTTAATTATTGAATAAAATGGTTAGAAATAAAAATTTAATGATTTATTAATGTAGTTTATTAAATATTAACTTGGATATAATCTTAAAATAACCAATTTCGATGATTTGGGAAATAATCAATATTGAAATGGAATTCTATATATTGAATGGGCTATAATCAATAGTTGGAATTGAATAATGAATATTGAATAACTATAAAATGAAAGTAGTTGTTTTGTTATTTGAAATCTTTTTAAAATTTAATTTCATAAGTTAAATAACTTACATTAAAATATGGTGATTCATTGAATAATTATGTTTAAATTTAATATTGCAATTATTTAAATAATTGAATTTGGGATTTAATGCGAATGAAAATGTTGTGGAAGTTGAATTAAATTTCATTTAAGCAACAATGAAGATTGTTAAACTTAAAAATTGAATTTAAAGTGATTAAATTAATTTCTAGAAATTACTTGTTTTAATTAACGTGTAAAAATAGCCATTCAAGCAACTATCTCGGACTTCGATGGAACCAATTTCATCGGATCTGTAATAGTGAGTTATTATAGGATTTCAGGTTTCGTATCGATCAGAGTTATTGTTTAGCCTTGCGAGCTTGAGATGCGTAGAATTTACTTTTAGAATTTAATTAAGATAAATTATTTTTGAAAAGCTATCTTTTACATACAATCAAATTACTCCTCGAGAGTGTTCCACTGTGTTCGAAATGGGGGTAAAAACATAATGAATGCCAGGCGGCATGCCTCGTTTGGAGTTTGACATTTTCGGATATGTTTTGATAAATAATTTCAAATTAAAATCAACAAAGTTCAACACTTGTACAAAGCAACCACACTTTTGTGAACCCCATGTTAGTCCGTGAGATGATGGTTTTGATGACAACAACCTTAGAATAGATTATAAAATATAAATACTAACATTATAAGTTTACATATATATGTATATGTAGGATTTAACCATGCAGGTACTAAGAATGAAGACTGTACAGTATAGAGATTCAAGATATCAAGATAGAAGACTCATGAGTATCGAGACTATCAAGAGTTCAAGATTTCAAGGATAAGTATTTATTATTATTATTATTAGGATTTTTTGTTAAAACTCGTAGAAAAGCACTGGTATCTTAAAATCCAATTTATTCGTGGAATGGAATCCACTTCGAGCCCGTTAAAGGGATGGAACCTACGAAAAATCTAGTGGAACATTGTTTTGTATCCGCTAACTTTTATTCAAAATGATTTTTCAAAATTATATCCTGTTTTCAAAATGTTTTCAAAACTTTTCTTTTATAAGATTCAAAACCTTCGATCCTGATTTTAAATAATGTTAGCCCCAAAAACATCTTTATTTTCAAAGTCAAATTACTCTTGATTTTAAACTAGCTTTTTAAATAATATATTTAACTTTTAAATATTTATACTTGGATTTAAATATGAAATTATAGTTAAAATCTATATATATAATTCTTTATATTTACTTATGAATTTTAACTATAGTCAAGTATATTTATAAAGTTTAAAATAGTTTTTATATAAGATAAAGGTTATTTTCAAAGAAAATCAAAAACACCAAAAAATCCTTTGGGATGTCGACATGCCTAGCATGACCATGTCGACATGGTGACAGCTTGGTTCAAAAATTCAAATTTCAAAAGAAGTGTCTATTCGCCATAACTCTTCACGAATGGTCATGGCTGTTGTTCTTCTACAAACAGGGGTCAGTTTCAATGAATTTTTAATCATAATTTTCTGGTTTTCACTCCTCTTCTTCTTCCTCATTTCTTAATACACATTCTTATCATTACTCTGCCGAAATCAACATTGAATCATACTCGATTACTTCTAGTTTGATTCTCTATCACTATCTCTACAAGATTCTCAGTGCTATTCAGAGTTATATACTTCTTTGTAATCTATTAAGCGAGAAAAGGTGTGATTGTAGCCTTGGAAATCAATCAAAGGGGAAAAGGTGTGATTGTAGCCTTGGAAATCAATCAAAGTGGAAAAGGTGTGATTGTAGCATTGGTAAATCAATTGGGTAAACTTGTGGCCCGAAAATCAAGTATCTCTACCCAGAGAATCGAAATTCTGGAGGGTTTACTTCGTAGCCTTGAAACCGAGGGCGTAATTGTACGATTGCTTTTGAAAGGAAATCCGTACTTGCCTTGCGGGACTGGATGTAGGGTAACTCCGAATCAGTATAAAATCTGGTGTGTTCTTTGCTTTACTGCTTTTATTTTATTTCTGCATCTGTGATTGTTTCTGTGATCATATCTGTGTCTGTATATTGCATATTTTTGTGTCTAAATTAACATATATTAAAAAGATTTAGTAATTCTTCATTAACACTATTCACCCCCCTCTAGTGTTATTCTTAGCCTTAAGATCCGTAATCCGCGTTTCTCACAATTGGTACCAAAGCAAGGTTTTCAAAGTTTCCTAATCTGATTTTTGAAAAGTTTTTAAAATGGCTATATTCGTTAATACTAATTTAGAAATATTCAAATCATCATTGTTCATAAGTCTGCATATAATCAATATTCAAATTCAAGTTATCTACCAAAATTGTTTGATGTGCAGGAATCATGCTTTATGGGTGTTGAGGAATTAATCCACAACGGACATATTGTGCAGATCAGAAAGAACAAATGGATACTTGATAGTGGATGTTCTAGACAAATGACTGGCAATCCAAATATACTGAATTATATAATATACAAAGACGGAGGATTGGTTAACTTTGGAGACAATTCAAAAGGATATGTGATTGGCATCGACAAAGTCGATAATTCTGAAACTCCTACTATTACTATTGTTTTGCTAGCTAAGAACCTGAAACATAATCTGCTAAGTATAAGTCAACTATGTGATAAAGATTATAAAATTATATTTGAAAAAGATAAATGTCACATTGAAGATAATAATTCAACCATTATATTTGAGAGAATCAGGAAAAAGAATATATATATTCTTAGTATGAAAGTTTCAAATGATAACCTGTGTCTGTTGGCAAATACAAGTGACCCTTGGATTTGGCACAAGAGATTTGGGCATTTGAATTTCAAACTCCTATCTAGACTGTCAAAATATGATCTAGTAAGAGGTCTCCCTAAAATGAATTTTAAAGTAAATAGTTTATGTTATGCTTGTCAATTAGAAAAACTTAGAAAAAATTCTTTTAAGTTAAAAGATATGATTTCAACTTCAAAACCTCTTGAATTACTTCATCTTGATTTATTTGGTCCATCTCAAATTTTATCAATAAATCATAGTAGATATGTCTTTGTAATTGTAGATGATTATTCTAGATTTACATGGACAATATTTTTGAAACATAAAAGTGATACTTTTGAATGTTTTAAAACATTCTCAAAAAGAATTCAAAATCAATTTTCTCTAAAAATTATAACTATTCGAAATGATCACGGTGGTGAATTTGAAAATGAAAGGTTTGAGGAATTCTGCAATAAAAAGGGAATAACTCACAATTTTTCATTTCCGAGAACTCCACAACAAAACGGAGTGGTAGAACGTAAAAATAAGACGATTCAAGAGTGTGCGAGAACTATACTTACAGATAGTAATTTACCAAAGAGTTTTTGGGCAAAAGCAGTTGCTACCGCCTGTTATATTTTGAATAGAACTTTAATTAGACCTCTAACTGATAAGACATCTTATAAACTTCTTTATTCAAAGAAACCTAAGGTATATTATTTCATAATTTTTGGAAGTAAATGCTTTATTTTAAATACAAAAAATAATTTAGATAAATTTGATCCTAAATCCGACAAAGGTATCTTTATCAGATATTCTAATAGAAGTAAAGCGTATAGATTGTTTAATTTAAAAACTAATACCATTGAAGAAACAATGCATGTTTCATTTGATGAAAATTTCAAAATTTTTGAAGATACAAATGATGAAGAGGATTTAGTCACTCAAAATCAAGAACCTATTGAAACTAATAATGAAATTGATCATCCTAATAAAAGGACAAAACTTTTAAAAGATTACCCTATAGAAAACATACTGGGAGATATGCAATCTGTTGTTAAAACTAGAAATCAACTAAGTCAAATGAGTAATGTAGCTTTTATATCAACCATTGAACCCAAAAATCCAATAGAAGCATCAACCGATGATTCATGGATTTCGGCTATGCAAGAAGAATTAAATCAATTTACTAGAAATGACGTTTGGGAACTTGTTCCTAGACCAGAAAATAAAACTATAATTGGAACTAAATGGGTTTATAAAAATAAAATGAATGAACAAGGAGAGGTAGTTAGAAATAAAGCTAGTTTAGTCGCTCAAGGTTATTGTCAAGAAGAAGGAATAGATTTTGATGAAACCTTTGCTCCCGTAGCAAGATTAGAAGCCATTAGGATTCTACTTGCTTTCGCAAATCACAATAATTTCAAAGTATTTCAAATGGATGTTAAAAGTGCCTTTTTAAATGGATTTGTAAAAGAAGAAGTATATGTCGAACAACCACCACTTTTTGAAAATGATAAATTACAAATCATGTTTACAAACTTAAAAAAGCACTATATGGTCTAAAACAAGCTCCTAGAGCCTGGTATGATAGACTAAGATCTTATTTATTGCAATCTAATTTTGAAATTGGTAAAGTAGATAATACTCTTTTTATTAAAAGAAATAAAAATGATATTCAACTAGTACAAGTTTACGTAGATGATATCATTTTTGGTTCAACTAATTTTGAAATCAATAAAGAATTTTCTGAAATAACGAAAAAAGAATTTGAGATGAGTCATATGGGTGAATTAAATTTCTTTTTAGGGTTACAAATAAAACAATTAGATAATGGTATCTTTATTAGTCAAGAAAAATATGCTAAAGACCTAATTAGTAAATTTGGTTTGACCATTGCGAGTGGAGAACCCACTCCCATGGCAACCAATGAGTACCTTAGTAAAGAAGATCTCTCGAAAGATGTAGATCAAAAATTATACAGAGGAATGATTGGCTCATTACTCTATATTACTGCTAGTAGACCTGATATCATGCATAGTGTCTGTCTCTGTGCCAGATATCAATCCCAACCTAAAGAGACTCACTTAAAAGCCGTGAAACGAATCATAAGATATGTTAAACACATGTCTGATTATGGTGTATTCTACCCTAAAAACGATTCTTTTGACTTAACATCTTACTGTGATGCTGACTATGCTGGTTGTAAATTAGACCGAAAAAGTACAAGTGGGACTTGTCACGTTTTGGGGCATTCTCTGATTTCTTGGCTTAGTAAAAAGCAAAACACAGTTTCTTTATCAACAACTGAAGCAGAGTATATTTCTGATGCTTTGGCTTGTCCTCAAGTAATATATATGCAACAAACCTTAAAAGATTTTGGTTTAAATTTCTCAAAATACTCAATTTATTGTGAGAATACGAGTGCGATAAATTTATCCAAAAATACTACTCAACATGCTCGAACTAAACATATTGATATCAGACATCATTTTCTCAGAGATAATATAAGAAAGGAAGTAGTTACTCTCGATTATATCAATTCTGAAAATCAAATTGCTGATATCTTAACAAAACCTTTAAATGAATCAATATTTACCAAACTAAGAAGAGAATTAGGAATTTGTTCTATAACTGAAATATAAAATATAAATAACAAGTATAATTAACAGTTGGTATCAAAATAAATCAAAAAGTTAAATTTTAAAAAGACCATGTCGACATCCCCTAGGTATACATGTCGACATATAACGTTTTTGATTTTTTTTTAAATTTTCCCACCAAAATTCAAAAATTTAGTTATATATTCTTCTCAATTTTGACTTTTCATTCATTCTCTCTGTTTTCTCTTCATTCTCTCTTCTGAAATAAATAAAATCATGGCTTCATCCTCAAAATCAAACATAAAATCAACTTTCTCATTTCCCTCTCCTACTTTTGGTCCATTCCTATGCACTACTCTTGCTCGTGTAACGAAAATAGAGGAGTCTATGATTGATGTACTTCAGATGTTAACTGAAATTCAAGTAACTCAACTTCGTATGGCAAAGAAACAGGAAAGGCAAGGCAAGATTCTTAGGAATTTGCAAAAATTCCTAATGAACAACCAGGCTAACCCTATCTTGATCGATGAAGACTCTTCACTCAATCAAGAACAAGAGGCCAGCGACGAAGAAGAAGAAGAACCCATGGAAGAAGCACACGAGGAGGATGATGACCAAGTAGTGTGTGTTGGAGAAGTGTGTTTCGACAAAATGGGAATCTTGTCGAACAGCGTGGAAATTTCTGTTTCCACTATCCAAACTGTTCGATTCATAGATTTACTATGTTCAGAAACACACATTAGTTTCTTCTCTTTCCTTCCGTTATTGTTTGTGTTTTTATGTTTTCCAAACGCAAATGTAAATACAACCATATACATAATAAATAACTCGTGTTCTTATATGTGTTTTTATTACAAGTATTATTGTGAATTCTTAGTTAGGATAGTTAATAGTTTAGGACTATGTTTTAGTATTAGACTTAAGTGTTGATTATTTATGATAACACTACCATTGTAATCACATGTCATAGAGTAATAGTTTTAGGGGGAGTTATATAGTTTGGAGTTATCTAGTTTAGATAAAGTTTTTGTTGATGACAAAGGGGGAGAAATATAAAATAGGATAGTTAGGTATAGATTAAGGGGGAGTTGTTAGTTTTAGGGGGAGTTATTAGGATAGAAATAATATTTTATAAACAAAGGTTGTCATCATCAAAAAGGGGGAGATTGTTAGTCCGTGAGAAGATGGTTTTGATGACAACAACCTTAGAATAGATTATAAAATATAAATACTAACATTATAAGTTTAGATATATATGTATATGCAGGATTTAACCATGCAGGTACTAAGAATGAAGACTGTACAGTATAGAGATTCAAGATATCAAGATAAAATATTAAGATAGAAGACTCATGAGTATAGAGACTATTAAGAGTTCAAGATTTCAAGGATAAGTATTTTTTATTATTATTAGGAATTTTTGTTAAAACTCATAGAAAAGCACTAACATCTTAAAATCCAATTTATTCGTGGAATGGAATCCACTTCGGGCCCGTTAAAGGGATGGAACCCTAAGTAGTATGGAACCTACGAAAAATCTAGTGAAACATTGTTTTGTATCCGCTAACTTTTATTCAAAATGATTTTTCAAAATTATATCCTGTTTTCAAAACATTTTCAAAACGTTTTCAAAACTTTTCTTTTAAAAGATTTAAAACCCTCGATCCTGATTTTAAATAATTTTAGCCTAAAAAACATCTTTATTTTCAAAGTCAAATTACTCCTGATTTTAAACTATCTTTTTAAATAATATATTTAATTTTAAATATTTATACTTAGATTTAAATATAAAATTATAGTTAAAATATATGTATATTATTCTTTATATTTACTTATGAATTTTAATTATAGTCAAGTATATTTATAAAGTTTAAAATAATTTTTATATAACATAAAGGTTATTTTCAAAGAAAATCAAAAATACCAAAAAATCCTTTGGGATGTCGACATGCCTAGCATGACCATGTCGACATGGTGACAATTTGATTCAAAAATTCAAATTTCAAAAGAAGTGTCTATTCGCCATAACTCTTCATGAATGGTCATGGCTGTTGTTCTTCTATAAATAGGGGTCAGTTTCAATGAATTTTTAATCATAATTTTCTAGTTTTCACTCCTCTTCTTCTTCCTCATTTCTTAATACATATTCTTATCATTACTCTGCCGAAATCAACATTGAATCATACTCGATTACTTCTAGTTTGATTCTCTATCACTATCTCTACAAGATTCTCAGTGCTATTCAGAGTTATAGACTTCTTTTGTAATCTATTAAGCGAGAAAAGGTGTGATTGTAGCCTTGGAAATCAATCAAAAGGGAAAAGGTGTGATTGTAACCTTGGTAAATCAATTGGGTAAACTTGTGGCGTGGAAATCAAGTATCTCTACCCAGAGGATCGAAATTCTGGAGGGTGTACCTCGTAGCATTGAAACCGAGGGTGTAATTGTACAATTGCTTTTGAAAGGAAATCCGTACTTGTGTTGCGGGACTGGATGTAGGGAAACTCTGAACCAGTATAAAATCCGGTGTGTTCTTTCCTTTATTGCTTTTATTTTATTTCTGCATCTGTGATTGTTTCTGTGATCATATCTATGTCTGTATATTGCATGCTTTTGTGTCTAAATTAACATTAATTAAAAATATTTAGTAATTCTTGATTAATACTATTCACCCCCTCTAGTGTTATTCTTAGCCTTGAGATCCGTAACCCGCATTTCTCACACCCCACACTCTTCCCCCTTTCCTTTCTCTTTCCAAATACACAGCCGTTTAGATATATATAAAAAACAACCGAACAAAAAACACATAACGAATCAAAGTCGCGAAAAAAAAACAAAAGCTAGCTCAATCGATTGCGGTCTACTTAGGGGTCGCGACTCAGCGTCAGTGGTGCGAGGCGTTTATCATACAAGAGCAATTAGGGTTTTGGGTCATCTCATTCACAAGCGTGGCGACTGCTGGTGGCGGTGGCACGTGGAGATCTACGACGGCGAGTCTTTGGAGGTTGGCGGTGGAGCATTGGCGATGGGCGAAGTTCGTGTTACAAAAAAATAAAAGGAGAGCGTGATCTGAAACGTGCGGCCTTGCGTGCTTGGAGTATCAACAGTGAAATTTGGGTAAGATTAGTTTAATTATTTATTGATTAGTTTTAATTAAATCGTAATTCCAACTTAATCATAACTTTTGCATGCGATGTCCGATTCGAGTGAAACGAGACGTGTTGGAATCGTATCGACGTCATGTACAACATGGAATCTGTTTACATAAAAATTGAACAAACACTCGAAGTTTGATTTTGGCTACATCACATTTAGGTTGATTGATTTGGAAATTTTAATGTTCCCATATGTTAAGGGATAATTTTTGCAGTCACAAAACAATTCATAAGCTTATAAGTCAAAAAGCAGTTAAGAAAAGTAAATCACACAGGGTTTTATAGTAATTTGGCCAAAATGTGCCTACATCCATTATCCATCATATTATTTTTACTTTGATTCGGTTACAGATACAATTTTGTTCGGAAAGAGCAAAAACTTAAAGTAGCTAGAGTGACCGAGTCTCAACAGACTTTTCCCTCTTTTCTCCAGAAATCCGTCCCCATTGTTGTTGAGAAGCTCCGATATTTATAGCGTGGAGTTGTAAAGTGTGAAGAAGAAAGTTATAACATTCTGAATCTAGTTTGGCGTTTGAGCAAGAGCATTTTTATCGGAATATGGTTCATGGAGCTTGCCTGGCTTGAGTGTTTTTCCTTGTGTGGCTCGGCGCACTTGTGTACCAGACCAAATGTTTGGTCGGTGTTGGACGTATTATGCCGGACTAAGTATTATGCCAGACCAAATATTTGGTTCGGCACATCGGAGGATGCTTGGTCCGGCACATTGGCGGATGCCGGACCAAATGTTTGGTTCGACACATTAGAGGATGAACGTCTGGTCCAGCAGTTCTATCTTTCATGCCCCGTTTGCTTCCGCTTCCCTTTCTCTTTGCCTGCACGAATACCGAGCTAACACATGCTCCCCAAAGTATGCCCTGTAGTTACACGCCATGCTTTGTTTGTTTCATCATCGAGATCCTACCGCCGAACGAAAGCATATGACCGTTCATCTTCTTTTCTTTTTCGTCTTTAAATACCGCTTTCCCTCTTTATCCCTTTCTTCTTGCTTCCTCAATCAAATTCCCCTAACTTAATCTCGATCGATTAAGTGCGGTTCTACGGTTGCTTATATCGCTTGAATTCTAGAATCTCTTTGTCTTTGCTGCTCAAGGTAAGCTTATCCAGATAGGTAATAATGTTTAGATTTTTCTTTTGGTGCATCCTGTACTACTATTGGCAGTGGCTCTAGTAGCAGTATCCCTATTTGAGTTTTCAAGTACAGTGTTCAAACTGAGAGAAGTTTGGTAGTAGGAATTCGTTTTTGTACATTATTTTGTGAAATGTGCCGGTTAACCATGCCATGGAAGCGAGGCCACATATCATCATCAAGATAGAGTTTTCTTTCCTCCCTAAGTCATAGGTATATGGGCCTAGAGAACAAATTTTGATTAAGTAAGGCCGTATGAGGGTAGGCTTTGGTGTTTGGTACGGTATTGGGGTGTTGATAACGCTGAACTAAATTGTCTGAGCGTGGAGATCATTGGTATGCCGATCCAAAAGAGGAGGCATGCTGAGATGGTTAGGACAGGAATATGGTTTCAACTGTTCTAGATGATAGGAGGTTCCCATGAATGTTTTAATTTCCATTTATAATTGTACCTCCATTGGAATTTCGCTTGACCTTTATTTTTCTTGCACAGGACTATATCTTTAAGTCGCAAGCTCTGTTTCAAAGATGCGTCTTCACAGCCTGCTGGGTTAGATCCCTCTTCTTCTGATGCTCCAGTCAACCCAACCAAACAACCCAGTCCTTCCTATTCTTTGGTGAGGGGATACGCCCCTAATCAAGCGCTGGTTTGGTCTTGAAGTGTTACCCAAGCATGCTGACGATGGAAAAACTGACTCCATAGTCACTGCATTTGGGATATCCCGTCGGGACATGATACTGCCCTGCCTAAATGATAAAGCCTACTTTCCTTTGGTGGATATATGGCATATAGTAAATATCATTGCATGTGCGGCGCAATCCCTCCATTTACCAATTGGATTGCCAGCTTTGTAATCTACCAGAAGGTTGCTTCCATACAGCTTCAACCGAACTCTTACGCTATCTTGACCTACTTATACATGACGTTGCTTGGCAGCTTGGCCCTGCTATAAGGTGATAGTTGTAGAGGTTGTAGTTAGATCGAGATGAAACTCGAGCCAAGGTGAGTGAGTTGAACTGGATCGGTCAGATGTGGGTCGCTCGCTCAAAGTGGCTCGGTCGTACGTGGCTAGGTCTAAGAAGAAAGGAAATGCATGGCATGATCGAGGTAGGTCATGTTGCAAAAGCTTAAGAGGATCGGTATGTATGGCTCGGTCAAAGGAGGGAAGACTATGTCGATCGATCATGGTATGAAGGATAAGGTGGGTTGGAATACATGGCTCGGTCAAAGAAGAAGGTCACACATGGCTCTGTTTAGGTGAGTCAGTAGATGCCGCTCGATCAAGGAAGAAGGGTCGTGTAGGGGTCGACCAAGATGGGTCGGTCGGGCCTAGTTCGGCGCTTGTGGTTCGGCTATAATGATTTGGCACGTATGAGTCGGGGTACCAATGACGGTGCACCCTAAAGCGAGTCAACGAGTTACCTGGTGTTTCCTTGCTTCGAGTTCCAACACCATTTTCTTTAAGTTGATCAAGGAGATGCTTTGAGTCATCCACAAGTAACCCCTGGTTCGACCAGATTGGCTCGGTGTACCTAGTTTGGACATCCTAAAGCATCATTTGTGAGCCGAGTCATCTTGGTCATGGGCTTGTGCAGGTGGATCCAGCCTATCTTCGTCTATAAATAAAGGGGCAGGGGTACAGTTGAAAGAGACCTTTTTTCGAGAACTATAGGGATACTCTGTCATTTTCTGTACTCACTTCTTTTTTATTCAAACTTAAATTCAAGTTGTTTGTTTATCGATTGTATCTGTACTCAAGTGATTGTAAAAGTAATAAAGATTATATTCAAAGTGGACGTAGGCAATTACGGTGAACCACTATAAATCCGATGTTCTCATTTTCATTGTTCATTTTGCATTCAACTGTGTTACTTATCCGCTTTGATTGACTTTCTTCATTAATCTCTCTACACAATTCTATTCAAGGGTGCTAATAACAATTTTGGTGCTGACACTTGATATTGTGGTGCATAGTTAGTGACCCCCTACCCGTAAAGAGGTCGGATATTTATACAATGTGAGGAGTTATCGAAAGGAGGATCCCTTTATTATCTTAGAGTCTTCTCACAAGTTTAAGCCTGTCGCTGATCTATACTCCAAATTCAGCATGCTCAAAAAGGAGTATTTCTTTGTGCGTGACGACATTGTCCCCCAACATGCTTTCACTTCTGGCTGTAAGTCATTTTATTATCTTTTCTAAACTTTCTATCGACTTGGTTTCTTATTGTTCCATAATTTTCAAGTTGTGTGAAGACAGCGGAGGATAAAGGCTTAGAAGAGATGGCTATAGAAATTTTTGCTATCCCGGTGACTGAGAGGGAAGCCTCGTTCCTACTCCACGATACAGCCCTTCGATTTTATAACTTGATTGGCCAAGAACAATCCATGTACAAGATTAAGCCAAGCTCTACTAAGAAAGCAGCAGGAGCCGGAGGAGATATGGGAGAAAGGCAAGGGTCTAGAGGAGGAGGGTGTTGTAGCTGGAGCCCCAAAGAGGTTGAGGCATAAGAAGAGCGTAGTTCGCCCTTCTCGCTCGGGGAAATCTCTGCGTATTCAAGATGCTCCTTCACTTGACGATGAGGAGGGTTCACATTTGGAGGAAGAGAGTGAGGAGGAGGAAGGATCGAGGGGAGACTCTGAAGCAATGGAATAGGAGGTTCATGTTTCTCCAGATGTGGAGATCATAAGTAGCAAAGGCTTAGGTGTGGTTGCTTTGAAGAATGCCAAGGCTGTGCGGAAGTTGCCCAGAGCAGTTGGAACAACCTGAGCCAGTCCCTGGGCCGACTCTTGCCGCTAAACCTTCCCAAGAAAGTGTAGCTTGGGGTAACTTGGGTGGAATACCGCCTCTTCCAATGCAAAGTGGAGTAGGAATCGGCGAGGAATTCGGGCTTTCTCCATATATTGTCGATTACTGTATGGATTTTGGGATACCTCTTGACCTTTTGTTTTTGACAAGTCCCAGCCCCCTGCTACTCAATCCAATGAAGCCCAGTCGTCATGTGTTCTCCTTCCTCCAAGTGGAGTCTTGTCCCAGTGTATTTCCTACTTGAGTGAGACCCCGTCCCGTCCACTTGATCCAGTCTACCCTTAGGGTTTGTAGTAGCTCATAATGTCCCAGTGTCTCGCGTGTTTTGTTTTTATGCTTTCTTCATTCCTTTGTTCTAACGTTGTTACTCATATTACAGGGAAAATGAGGAATCCAAAGAGGAATGAAATATCTAGGCAGCTCGAGCTGTTCAAATGGAGGAAAGTGGCTTCTGTTTCTTCCAAAACGGCCTTTCTGGAGGAAAAGACTGCACAAAGGAATAATAGGGGGACTCCATTAGGTCTGAATAGAGGAGAGAGTCGCGAGTCATCTCAAAAACATGTGAGGTCTCAAGATAAGGAAGCCACCTCTCCTGGTTTCCAAACTTCCTTTCACCATCATCATCATAATCTAGTGGGTTCTGAAGTGCACGAAGTGCTAAATGATTTAGGGGAGGGAAATACCGACACTTTTCTCAAATTATCAACAGCCGATGTGGAATCCCTTCGAGAATCATCCTAATATTAATCCCGACTATGCAGGTCGTCGTTCGGCGGGTCTTGATACCGATTTTCTTTTACCTAGAAATCCCTTGGTCCGGATCTTGAATGAGGCGAAAACTCTTGATTTCCTAAATTAACAACGAGGATGGTCTAGATTACAGATGAGACTTGAAAGATTGTTGATTATCAGTGCCGCTCAGCCAAGGCTAGTGAAGAAGTTGAGAGCACCAATATATGGCTGCGTTTAGAGGTAGAGGATTTACGCAAGGCGCTTAGGGAGAAAGAGGCTAAGTTATAGGCTATTGAGGCATCTCACGCATCCAAGATAATGAAGGCCAAGGAAGAAGCAATGAGAGAGGCTGTCGATTTATGCAAGACTCGGATTGACATGGCTATCAGCTCAGTGGATGAGGCTCGGCAGAAGGATCTGGAGCAGATCCGCTTGCTCAAGGGCAAAGTAACAAAATCGAAGAAGGCCTTAGTTGAGCTGAAGAAGTCTCAAACGAGTGGCAAAAGGAAAAAAGACTTGTACAAGGCTGAGATTGATAAGTTGAAGGCGGTGCGAGCCCAGCTGAGAAGGGACAAGGAGCAATACATAAACAAGGTGGTGTCTCTCTAGATCAAAGTCGACAAATCCAGCGACTTCTATGATACAGTCAACCAGATGCTGAAGGATACTTGTTACATGTTCTAGAAACAGAGGAACCATCAATGGATGGATGATTATCTTCAGGTGATGGCATGAATTCATGCCCAGCTCATTGAGGAGACCAAGGCTACAGTCGTGCAAGATAAAGAATCCGTGTATGATGTTGGGGTGGTGAATAGGCAGTTCACAGTAGCGAAGACCAAGGCCATCGCTAAGGGGTATGAGCTGCTGGCGGAGGACGAGGATGACGAAGATGGCTCGGATCTTGAGGGGCTTGGTGATCCCCGTCACATCACCATAGGTTTCACATCTTTTAACTTTTAACTCCATCATTATATACTATGGACTGCAAAACCTATGATTCTTCATACTTGCATCGTGTAGGAACATCTTCGGGGCAAGCCGGGCCTTCACGAAAGGAAGGCGAGTCTCTTGAGCAATCCAAGCTCTCGAAGGACATGGCGGGAGGGAGCGGGCCGAGTGGTAAGGATGTTCTTCCTTTACAGTTGAGGAAATATTCTCTTCACTTTCTATATGTGACTTAGAAGGATGAATGGCTTATTTAGCATTTGTGTATATATAGACAAAAAGCTTTGTACATAAAGATTTCTAATGTGTAATGTTTGATTTATATCTTTCGCATGTTTAACCAGAATGACCTTTGGATGTGTCATTTTCATAGTCTGTTTTGTCTATTTGTGAACTGTTTATCACTTGGTTTATCATGATTATGTTCAAATACATAGAAAACCATAACTTCACAAATGATAACTACTCGGTTAACGCCCGTGTCGTGAGTATTATTCGATTTATTGATGCCGACGTGCGTAATGCTGATCGTTCAGTGCGAACTACCCCTTGCCTATGGCCACAACTTAATTGTGGGGTTTATAATCGGTTTGCAGTTGCCGATGAGCTGAACGCTAATGATGAATTTCCTAGTCTATCAATCGTTCCTAATCTATATCTTATGACCGGTTCATCATTGCCAGCTTGGTGGTGCCGATCGTCAGTAGTGAACTGCCGAGGTATGTTTTATGCCCTTTATACTGGCTATCTTATTTTCACTACTGCCTACAAATGTCTACGATTGCTTACGGTAGGAATAGTCATCGAAAAAAATAATTAAATGAAAGAATGTTCAAATAAGGTAAGTAATGCAAGACACCAAAATTTTATAGTAATTCGGCCAAAATATGCCTATGTCCACTATTTTTCTTTTATTGCTTCATTCAATACATGTTTCTTTACAACCCAAGAGAAATAGCGACGGAGATGTTGGAGATTCCATGCTTTCCCAAACACCTCTCCTTATACCATTGACAAGATGTAAGCTCCATTGTAAAGATACATATGAACATAAAACGGCCATTCCCAAATTGGATCTAGTGCTCCTGGTCGTGGGAAGATTCGATTGAGTACCAAGTCCCCTTCTTGCAGCGCTCGGGGCTTCACCTTAGAGTTGTACTACCTTGTTACCTTTTGTCTATGAGCGACAGCTTTGAGGGCGGAATCATTTATTTTTTCCCCGATCAGGTCGAGTGACATGTTAAAAAGCTCCTCATTTCCTTCCGGATTGTAATATATCCTGCGGTGCGAGGGGACGACTGTCTAGACGGAAAGCATTGCTTCGGTTCGGTATGCCAATGCGAATGGCATGTGCCCTATTACGGTCTTGTAAGAAGTTTGGTAGGCCCACAGAGCAGCAGGTACTTCGTCGACCCTTGCTCCCTTGGACCTTTCTAACTTATTCTTGATCAATGTTTTCAACACCTTGTTTACAACTTCGACCTGGCCATTTTACTGGGGATACGCCATAGCTAAGAAGCTTCGGGAAATCCCATGTTCATGGCGCAAAATGAAGAATTCTTCACCGTCGAATTGAAGTCTGTTATCCGATATGATCTTCTGTGGCACTCCATACCTGCATAGGATGTTGCATATTAGGAAGTTTATCGCTTTGGTAGATGAAATTTGGTTCAAAAGCACCACTTCCACCCATTTGGTGAAATAACCTACTATCGCTGTAGCGTAATTTTCTCCTCCTTGACCCACGAGGAGTTTCCCAATCAGATCAATTCTCCAAATTGTGAGGGCCAGGGCCTAACTATCTGGATTAAACCGGTAGGTGGTAATCTTGGGATTTTTGGCAAACCTTTAGCATTTGTCACATAAATGTGAACTCGATCGCATCCTTATTCTGTGTGGGCCAAAAGTATCCATAGCGCGGGATCTTTTCGGCCAGAGTCTGCCTTCCAGTGTGGTTGCCACAACTCCCTTGACGAATGTTGTTGAAGATATCCTTTGCTTCATTCCCGACGACACTCCTTAGCAGTGGGTTGGAAAAGCCACGATGGTACAATATGCCATTTTAGATGGTGTAGTATGATGCGTCCTCAAGATTCTCCTGACTTCGTTTCGATCTGCTGGTAAGGTTCCTTCTTATAAGTATCTGACAATGGGGGTCATCCATGTCTCCTCCTTGTCTACGATCGCTGTGATTTGCAAACACTCGAAACTCGATGTGGATTGTCTCATGACGGTGGTTGCCCCCGACACTGGTTCGGTTCTTATGCTAGCCCATTTAGCGAGGGCATCTGCCTCTTGATTTTCTCCTTATGAGATGTTTTTTATTACATAGTAGTCTAGCTCATTAAGGAGGGTTTTGGCCTTTTTGAGGTAGGATGCAAGCTTTTGTCCATGAGTCTGGAATTCTCCAAGGACCTGGTTAACAATTAGTCGTGAATCGCTACGTATACACATCGAATTAACACCTATTTCTTTAATGATTTCTAAGCCGGCTATTATTACCTCATATTTAGGTTTGTTATCGGTTGCAGAAAACTCTAGTCTTAGTGCATAGCTTAATTTCCTTCCTCGGGGTGTGACTATTATGACACCTGCCTAAGAGCCGAGCTCCTTCGATGCTCCATCAACGAACATATTCCGTTTTATAGCTTCCTCAACCCTTGCCGCAGCCTCCTCGTCTCACATGGTGAACTCAATTATGAAATCAGCCAAGACTTGTCCCTTAATTGCGGTGCACGGGTGGTAGGTAATGTCGTACTGGCTTAGTTCAATGCACCATTTAACAGGCGCCCTGACTTGTCTGGTTTATGTAGGACTTGCCTTAAAGGTTGATCCGTTAAAACTCTAATGGAGTGTGATTGAAAGTAATGTCATAGTTTCCTGGATGCTATAAGCAGACAGTAAGCCAATTTTTCAATCTTTGGGTATCTTACTTAAACCCCCTTAAATCTTTTGCTAATGAACTATACCGGTCTTTGGATACGATCATCTTCTCATACTAACGCGGCACTTAGCACGTGGGAGGATACAACTAGGTATGTGTAGAGGCTTTCTCCATCAATCGAAGTGGAGAACACTAGCAGCTTCTATAGGTGTTCTAGCAGACTACGGAAGGCTGAGTAGCATTCATCGGTCCATTCAAATTTTCCTTTGTCCTTTTTGAGGGCTTCGAAGAATGGTACGCACTTGTCCATGGCCTTGGATATAAACATGCTTAGAGCAGCTACCTTCCCCTTTAGGCTCTGCATTCCCTTCGCGTGGCAGGGATTTTGACGTCTTTCAAAGCTTGTACCTTTTCAGGATTCGCCTCTATTCCTCTAGCATGCACAATGAAAACTAAGAATTTACCCAAAGACACCCCAAAAGAGCATTTCAGAGGATTCGGCTTCATTTGGTATTTGCATAATATTTGGAACATCTCATCTAGGTAGCTCAGATGATCCGTTACTCTTCTTGATTTGACAAGATATCGTCGACGTAGACATAGAGTGACCAATTTGATACTCAAACATCTTATCAACTAAATGTTGATAGGTAGCGCCGGCGTTCCTAAGCCCGAAGGGCATGACCTTGTAGCAATATAGGTTTAGATCCGTAATGAAGCTAGTATGTTCATGATCCAGCACATGCATGGGGATCTGATTGTATCCTGAATATGCGTCCATGAATGACAACAACTTATGTCCTACAGTTCTGTCTACCAGTCGATCGATTTGGGGCAAAGGAAAACAGTCTTTAAGCAGGCATCTTTGAGGTTGGAGAAGTCAACGTAGGTCCGCCACTTCCCGTTAGGCTTTTTCACTAAAACCGGGTTGGAGATTCATTTTGGTAAATAGCTTCGCGAATAAAATCGTTGCCGAGCAGGTTCTTCACCTCTTTATTGAGAGGTGTTGACCAATCTATCCCCATGCTTCTTTTCTTTTGTTTGATCGGGAACTTGGCTAGGTCGATATTGATGGTGTAGGATCAATTTCACCCTAGAGGGGGGTGAATAGGGTGATACTATTAATTATAAAAATTATTGCGGAAGTATATAATATAATTGCAAAACAGGTTTATCAGAATTATAGCAGCACAGATCATAGCAGGATAATAAAAATAGAACATACAGATTTATCCAGCTTCGGCAAAACCTTGCCTATGTGCTGCCCTCAAGGTTTCTACTAGAAAACCCGCTATCGACTAACCTTAAATCTACGCTCAAAACCCCTCCACAACTCAGCCACAGAGTTGCGAATTCTCAAACAACACCACCGTAGTTTGTCCTCTAGTTACACAACTGGAAATTACAAAAGTTTAAAAGTAAATTACAAAATGAAAAGAAATTTAAAAATACAAAGCCCTATATAATTGTAAGCCCAAATTATGATGAATAATAAAATAATTGAAACCGGCCCAATAAATAGCTAAAGGAGAATCCTTTTTTATATCTTTGGCCCAACTCCTTGTAATTCGATGCTCTTCCGTTGCTCATTCGTTTCCTCTTTAAACAAAATTAGGGCTTTGCTCATATCTGAGGCGCCGCTTGAATTTGATGTTTGAATCGAATTTCCCTCTGGTTCCTTCGTGTAATGAATCGTTGACTATGATAAGCTCAGATCCTTTTCACTTGTGGTTGCTCCCAATATTGATCGAGTTCGAGTTTTTACTTCGGTATGCAATTTATTCCTTATATCTTTCTCATTAGTTTTCTTGAATTCGATCTTGATTTGAGTTGAATGATTATTGTTCTCTGTTTAGCTTGAACTCGAATGATTAATGTCGATGATGCTTTAGGGTTTATATAGGGTTTGAACCCTTTAATTTTCATTCGTATATTTTATATGAATTCGTCTGATAATCATATGCTTGGCCGTTGATCTTCGTATGGATGCTTGTGATGATTTCTGACTTATTCAATTTCGTATATTTGATTGCTTGATTACCACGGTTTTGATTTCTGACTTGTTCAACTTCCTTGATTTCCATGGTATTAAAAATTGTAATTTGATTTGAAACATGACTTTTGTTTCTGACTTGACTATTGATTTGGTTACTCCACGAATTTCTTTTCTTTCTCATCATAGCTTTGATTTTCTAAAACTTCTGTCATTTGGAAATTTCTCTGAGATATTGTTTCGTTTGCATTATTGATGTGCACTTGCTGTGGACTTCGTGTAGCTTGTCTGATCTTTGTAAAAGCACTGTCTTTGTTCGAAATTGCTACGTAAAAGTGTTCAACTTGAACTGTTTGCATATGAAATAATATGTGCTTGTGCATGTATTCTACTTGTCACTATTGCATTTCATATATATGTTTCTTGGTCGTACTATCCACCTGAGTTCATATGCATTGATGTTGGTTTTCATGTATGCCATTTGAAGTGATCTATTTCCATATTGTCTGGTTCACTGAGTCATTTTTGACTTTGGTATGAAACTTTGTTATAACTGTTAAGTGCTTTGTGTTTCATAGAGTTTGCTTTGGTCCTCAAATATGTGATGCATGTAAACAAGTCTGGTTTCATATATGCCGTTTCGGTTCATTGCTGTACATATATGCTTTTGAGGCTGCTGCACCATGTAGTCTTCGCTTGCCTATATGTCTCAATGTTGTATTTTCTTATCATTACTGCTTAGTTGTCAATATGTACATGTTGAAGCTTGATTTCATGGATGTTCTCTGGTGCATGTGGTCTCTCTCGACTCCTCATTGTAGTCTGAGTTAGATTGTTATTGGTATGGTTTATGTATATGTATATGTGATGGTTTGGAGCTGCAGCCTTCTTGAACCTGTTTGCAACTATTGTTTTCACTTAAGTCTGAGCTTGTGTTCATGTACATTTGTGTTTGCACTTGAATGTGCAGTCTGGTCGACATTTGTATTTTGTTGCACTGTGTGGTTTCTTCATTATTCTGGTTAACATATGCACCACTTGTGCATGTTGCATATTCACTTATACACGACAATTTTGTAATGCACCTGCGTTGAATCCAACTTGTAGCTCGAGTTTGTCCATGTGCTCGTGTCGTGATTTTATTTGTTTCACTTGAGTTGAACCTGACTTTTAATTCGGGTTTGACCTTATGCTTACCTGTCCCTATAATTTTATCAAGTGTGTGTATATCGGTGTGCACGGCTTTGTGGCATGTACAGTGATACACGGTGCATGTCACAAGCTATTCGTGTATAATGAATTCAAATTTAAATGATGATGAACAAACCAAATAATTGAGACAAACAATATTTTCAAAAATACATTTAATTTTACACTGCAAAAATATTTCCTTTTCAATTTTACTGCGTCGGTATTTATTTTTGCAGATAACTCAAATGTTGGATTCAATCTGGAATGGAGTTGAAGATTAACATGAGTGAATGAGCGATATGTAATGAGGATATTTGTAAATGAAAAAATGTGATGTAATCAAAATTGTATTGTTTAAAAATTATGTATATAGTGAGAGCTCAAATTTGTACCACTCAAAATTGTAATAAATATTTGGTTGAATAAAATAGCCGTTTGAATTTATATTCTGTGTTATTTATTTTATTCAGCAAATATTTATTTAATTATGTGGAAAATAAAATATTACATTAAAAAATACATTTAAATGAATATATATATATATATATATATATATGTTTATTATCATCAAACAAAATCATGTACTCGCATATTCAACAATCTCCCCCTTTTGATGATAGCAAACATATATTTAAGATTATGAATTTATTAACTGTATTTGATCATTCAATTTGCTCCCCCTATTTGAATGCTCCCCCTCTACACAAAGCTCCCCCTTCACATATGCATGAAAATAAATAAAAATTAGTGAATGAGCCTAGATGCGTATAGAAAATACAAAATAAAATATTTAACCTTTATTTTCCAAAATCTTAACCTTTCTCTCTCCTTTTTGTTATCAGCAAGGAGTAATAATGTTAGAAAAATAGAGATATAGCGATAGACATTAATATAATATTAATACCTATTCGAGTATAAATATTAAATTTCAATAAAAATTCAAACAAAAATCACAAATACTCTATTTGACGCATATTCCACTTTAGAATGATAGGGATGATATCATCATATAAAGCCATATAGTTGTGTCTATTTGTGGTATATTTATATCAGGAATTTGAATATCTACTAACCACGCATATCCGTTAGGACTTTTAAATGAGATTAGTAGTATTCACAATTTTTTTATTAAAAAGTGAATTCCAGTATCTTCTAACCACGCATAACCGTAAGGACTTTTAAATGGGTTTAGAATCAACTTGTCTATTTAATCAATCAATTTTGATATGTGTTTCATACGTGCATAACCGTGAGGACTTTTAAATGAGCATGGAAGCACATAATCAAAAATCCCAAGTAATTTACCCATGCATAACCGTGAGGAATTTTAAATGAGAGTGAATACAGTGGATGTTTTTTTTTATTGCTAAAAATATAATAAAATGAAAGCGCATAATTTCCCGTTTAAAATACCACGTATTGATATACCATATTGGATTTTGATGTGTGATGGTTGATGGAAATATGATAGAATTAGAGATGGTCCTGAAATTTTTACCAACAAATTTTTTTATAACTCTTGTTTAAATTTCTAAGAAATTTACTAATCATACCGTCTCAAGTTATAATATATGATGAATATCAACACTCATCAATTTTTCGATCACTATTTATCTTTTCGATAATCAATAGGGAGTCGGATTAGTTAATGTAGTCATCTAAGATCAAATCCAAAAATAATTATAAAATCAAAATTTCAAAAGTAACTAATCTGAAACAAGGTCAAAAATGATTATCTGGAAGGGGTTTGTAGAAAAATGTCTGCTATTTGAAAATTATTTGAAATGAAAAATATGCAGATATTTTCTTTGAAAATGATGCATCTACTGAATGTTTCAACATAAATCACGTTCCACTAGTAATTTTTCTATCAACTAGATTACCAGGGAAATCTGCGTTTGAATTTCTCTTTCACGCAAGATTATTATTATTAGATTTATTCTTATAGACCAGATGGTGAAGTTGCAACAATTTCTTGAAATCCTTTTTTTATTTAAAAAAATGTAATTCTTTTGGATTTTGATTAAAGTCGTGCCAATAAACAAAAATCGTGAATATAGAGTCAGCCAAGTGTATTATCATCAACCAATAAAAAACCATTATTAATCCAAATTAAGTAGTTCAAAGACTCTAGAGATGCATGTAGTGTTCTCAATAAAAAGTATAATTGGCCAACAATTTTGAAAAGTCAGAATCATTATCAACATTCATTATCACATAACTGGCTAATTTAAATCAGATTATGATGCAGATTATCACGTTTAATATATCGTTCAAAATAAATATAACATTACTTGTTTTACCTTGATGATAACATTTCATTGTTGCCCATTGTGATTCTTCCACCTTTGCACTAAGCTAAGAAACTTTTATTAGTTGCTCATTGTGTGTTTAGAAATGTAAAAATCCAGATAACACTGTTGTTGTTCCTTAGCCTGCCACCACACCTACATGAGAGAAGATTTTTGCGACCTATTTGTTTTTATAAGTCCAGAGTTGTTAGTGGCAAATGCTTTTGAAAAATGTATTTGTGTAGACCTAAAACTATTTATGTATGTTCCTTTCGACACCCAGATTTGTTTAACTTTGAGGGATTTTATATTCGTGCCTTTTGGAACCCAAATTGGTATGTTTTTCACATTTTTGGGTCTATACCAGCAAATATTGTGATTGTGTTCGGTTTTTCCACATATTGTGCACTTTGAATCGACTTGATTAATTTTTCTTTTAACAAATTCAGATTGATTATACCCAAGTCCTTGTCTAACTGTATTAATAGTTTGTTTCCCTACTAGCACATTCAATGATCTTTCTCCTTTGGAAAATTTTCCTAAAATTGTTAACAGTTGTTGGACTTGCGTTTTGAGAGATTCATTTTCATTTAATAATTGTGTGCACTTTTTAATGGAATTTTCTCTTCTTGTATTTTCACTTTCTTTCAAAATCAGAATTTCATTTTAAAGTGATTTAATTTTAATTTTTGATTTTTTAATCTCTTCTTCGAATGTTGGACACTTATCACACTTAGGGATTCTAGTTTGATAGTTTTTAACCAATTGATTAAGCTGTTTATTTGATTCCATCAAACTATCTCTTTGTGATTCTATTTTGACATACTTCTCCCTAAATCGTTCAAAACAACCATTTACTTCGTGGAAATATATAAGTAGTTCTGAGTGAGAAAGTTTTGATACCTCGCTTGGCTCGTCATCATCGCTATCAGTTATATCACCTGGAAAGCATAGATCTGCTTTCTTACTCTTACTTCTAGTGCTTTTATTATCACCATCATCAATTTTATTCCAAATGGCTACAAAACTTCTCCTTTTTGAATTCTTTTCTAGGCCGTGTCATTTTTTAGGACAATTAGGCTTGATATGTTCGGGTTTGTTGCACTTATGGCGGATGATCTTCTGTTCTTCTTGGTTGTCTAGTGCTTTGATTATTCTGCTTTTCAATTGTTGATTTATAGTTGGATTTCTGTATTTATGGTTCCACTTTTTGAATCTCTTTATTATTAACGCCAACTCAACTGTTCCATCATCATTGTCATCACTACTTCCTTTTACCAATCTTGCTACGCACGTTTCTTTAATTTCGGATTTGATTTTGGGGGATCCCTCACGTTTGTTGACTTTTGCACCATATGTTGCATCAAAAGTATTCCAGATTTCCTATGCACTTTCACAATGAGAGATAAAATAAAATTATCTTGATTAATATGAGAATATATTATATGCATAGCAAGAGCATTAATCAAAGTATTTTTCTCATCTATTCTATCACACCCATTTTCAATAATATCCCAACATTTAACATTAATAGATTTTAAATAAAATTCCATTTTTGATTTCCAATTCAAAAAATTTGTTCCATCAAATATAGGTGGGATAATACTGAACCGACCCTCATCAAAATAAGCCATTTTAAAATTTCAGATTTTTAAAATAAAAATTGGTTTTTGAAAAATCAAATTTTAAAACAAAAATGGCTTTTGTTCCTAAATCTGATACCACTTGTAGGATCGATTTCACCCTAGAGTGGGCATGAATAGGGTGATACTATTAATTATAAAGATTATTACGGAAGTATATAAAATAATTACAACATAGATTTATCAGAATTATAGCAGCACAGATAATAGCAGAATAATAAAAATAGAACACACAGATTTACCCAACTTCGGCAAAACCCTGCTTAGGAGCTACCCTCAAGGTTTCTACTAGAAATTAAGCAGTCAGATGCTTACACACGTAAACTCGCGACACCCACTTTTGACTAACCTTAACTCTACGCTCAAAACTCTACCACAACTCAGCCATTGAGTTGCGAATTCTCGAACTGCACCACAGTAGTTCGTCTCCTAGTCACGCGACTAGAAATTACAAAAGTTTAAAAGTAAATTACGAAATTAAAAGCAATTTAAAAATACGAAGCCCTATATAATTGTAAGCCCAAATTATGATAAATAATAATATAATGGAAACTGGCCCAACAAATAGTTAAAGGAGAATCCCCTTTTCCTTTTATATCTTCGACCCAACTCCTTGTAATTCGATGCTCTTCCGTAGCTCGTTCGTTTCCTCTTTAAAAAAAATTAGGGCTTTTCTGATATTTGAGGCGCCGCTTGAAATTAACGTTCGAATTGAATTTCCCTCTAGTTCCTTCGTGTAATGAATCGATGACTATGATAAGCTCAGTTCCTTTTCGCTTGCAGCTGCTCCCAGTATTGATCAAGTTCGATTTTTTACTTCGACATGTAATTTGTTCTTTATGCTTTTCTCGTTAGTTTGCTTGAACTCGATCTTGATTTGAGTTGAATGATTATTGTTCTCTGTCTAGCTCGAACTCAAATGATTAATGTCGATGATGTTTTAGGGTTTATATAAGGCTCGAACCCTTTAATTTTCGTTCGTATATTTTATACGAATTCATTTGATAATCATACGCTTGGCCGTTGATCTTCGTATGGATGCTTGTGATGATTTTTAACTTATTCAATTTCGTATATTTGATTGCATGATTACCACGATTTTGGTTTCTGACTTGTTCAACTTCCTTGATTTTCACAGTGTTAGAAATTGTAACTTGATTTGAAACACAGCTTTTGTTTCTGACTTGACGATGTTGATTTGGCTGCTCCATGAATTTCTTTTTTTGTCATCATGGCTTTGATTTTCTGAAACTTATGTCATTAGGAAATTTCTCTAAGATATTGTTTTGTTTGCATTATTGATGCGCACTTGCTGTGGACTTCATGTAGCTTGTCTGATCTTTGTAAAAGCTTTGTCTTTGTTCGAACTGCTACGTAAAAGTGTTCGACTTGAACTATTTGCATATGAACTGATATGTGCTTGTGCACCTATTCTATTTGTCACTATTGCATTTCATATATATGTTTCTTGGTCGTACTATCCACCTGAGTTCATATGCATTGATGTTTATTTTCATGTATGCCATTTGAAGTGATCTATTTGCATATGGTCTGGTTCACTGAGTCAATTTTGACTTTGGTATCAAACTTTGTTATAAATTTTAAATGCTTTGGGTTTCACTGAGTTTGCTCTGGTCCTCAAGTATATGATGCATGTAAACAAGTCTAGTTGCATATATGTCGGTTCGGTTCATTGCTGTACATATATGCTTTTGAGCCTGCTGCACCATGTAGTCTTTGCTTGCATATATGTGTAAGTGTTGTATTTTCTTGTCATTGCTGCTTAGTTGTCAATGTGTACATGTTGTAGCTTGATTTCATGGATGTTGTTCTCTGGTGAATGTGGTCTCTCTCGACTCCTCATTATAGTGTGAGTTAGATTGCTGTTGGTCTTGTTCATGTATATGTATATGTGATATTTTGGAGCTACAGTCTTCTTGAACCTGTTTGTAATGTTGTTTTCACTTGAGTTTGAGCTTGTGTTCATGTACATTTTGGTTTGCACTTGAATGTGCAATCTGGTCGACACTTGTATTTTGTTGCACTGTGTGGTTTCTTCATTATTATGGTTGACATGTGCACCACTTGTGCATGTTGCATATTCACTTATACTTGACAATTTTGTAATGCACCTGCGTTGAATCCAGCTTATAGCTCGGGTTTGACGTTGTGCTCGTGTTGTGATTTTATTTGTTTCACCTGAGTTGAACCCGACTTTTAATTTAGGTTTGACCTTGTGCTCACATGTCCCTATAATTTTATCAAGTTATGTATATCGGTGTGCATGGCCCTGTGGCATGTACAGTGATACACTGTGCATGTCACAAGCGGTTCGTGTATGATGAATTCAAATTTAAATGATGATGAACAACCCAAATAATTGCGGCAAATAAAATTTTCAAAAATACATTTTATTTTACACTGCAAAAATATTTCCTTTTCAATTTTACTGTGTCAGCATTTATTTTGCAGATAGCTCAGATGCTGGATTCAATCTGGAAAGGAGTTGAAGATTAATATGTGTGAATGAGCCATATATAGTGAGGACATTTATAAACGGAAAATTGTGATGTAATCAAAATTGTATTGTTTAAAAATTTTGTATATAGTAAGAGCTCAAATTTGTACTGTTCAAAATTGTAATAAATATTTGGTTGAATAAAATAGCCGTTTGAATTTAAATTCCGTGTTATGTATTTTATTCAGCAAATATTTATTTAGTTATGTGAAAAATAAAATAGTACATTAACAAATACATTTAAATGAGTATATATATATATATATATATATATATATATATGTTTATTATCATCAAACAGAAATCATATACTCGCATATTCAATAAAGGGAATGACAAGCTATTTCTAGGGATATTCCTACCATGTCTTCATGGTTCCATGCGAATACATCCAAGTTCTTGCATAGAAATCCTGTCAGCTTGATTTTGAGGTTTTGGTTCAGCCAAGAACTTATCTTTAAAAGCCTTCTTTTGTCATGTTCATCTACCATCACATGTTCTATAGCCTCCACAGGCTCGGCATTGACCTCCTCGTCTTTATCTCTGGGGTCCAACTCATTAAATAGGTAACTAGTGCATCTGAGAGGAGGGCCTTCTTTGATGGCTATGCTTCCACACTTTTGGTGCAGAGGGTGACCTCTAAACCTTTCTCATTTTCCTTCTTCTTGCTTTGGCAGAGTCATGCAGCAATCGCGAGCCGTGTCTTGGTCGCATTCTACTTCTCCTATTCCATTATCAGTTGGGAATTTCATCTTTAAACGCCATGGTGCCAAGACTATTTGGAAATCTGACAACACGGGCCTTCCTAAAAATGCGTCATAGGCAGAGTGTCCATCCACTAAAATGAATGTTTTCTTTCGGACAACCGATTGGGGTGACTTCTTAGCTCAACAAACAAGTCTATTTGTCCAAGTGACATCGTGGCCTCCCTAGTGAATCCATGTAAGGGTTTGTGGCATAAGGATACATCTTTTATTGATAGTTTCATTTTGTTGAATGCATGTTTGAACAAGATATTCATCGAGCTTCCTGTAACAACTAGAATGCAAAACACCTCTGTCAGACCGATAAAGGTGGAGATAACCATGGGATCCGTGTGCGGATATTGTTTTCCAACCAAATCTTCATTGTTGAAGGATATGTCAGCTTTTTATCTCCATTTTGCGATGTGCCCTTTAGTAACGGAATGAACATATCCTTCTCTAACTTTCAAGGATTTCCCATACCTTTCCATTTCGATCCAACTTCCGTAGGCTACATGCGAGCCTCCAGATACGGTATGGACAACTGTCATCTCCTGCCTGGAGTGCCTTGTACCTGCCCCTTCCTTGTTGTTCCTTTGTAGGGCTGCCTAAATCCCTTGTGGATCAGAGTGAGAGAGTTGTGTCTTTTTTGGACGTATTGTTCTAGTTTATTTTTTCGGATATATTCCTCAATGAGATCCCGCAAATGCTAGCATTCTTCGGTGTTATGCCCATGAGACTAGTGGAGGAGATAATATTTTCCTGTTCTAATCACGGCTTCTGACTCCTTTTTGTATGAGGGCGTTTTTATTTCAACACATGTTGGGTAGCCATGTAAATGTTCTCCATGGTGTCATTCAGAGGAATGTATGAATCGAACCTCGGTCCAGGTATATATCGTTGTTTATTGCCTCTTTCAGTTCCAGAGTTGCCTTGGTGGCCATTTTTTCCTTTGTTATTCGGTTTACTCCCTTTCCCTAAGAGTAGGGCACTTAGGTATCTTTGGGCGCTAGAAGCCTTTATGGGATGCTCGCTATGTTGTTGAGCCGCCACGTCCTCCAATCTCATGCATTTTCTAGCTTCATGAAAGAAATCTTGAAGATTTAGAGGTTTTTCCTTCATCGATCTTATTGCAAGCTTTGAATCTGGATGGACGCCTCCATACAGTGCTATCAGTGTAAGTCTTTCATCTACATTTTGAATTGCCGCCCCAATAGCGTTAAAACATGTAACATATTGCTATGTAACGACCCGTAATTTTCGATGTTTAAAATTTGTTAATTAAATAAAATTTTGGTAATTAAATCTGGAATAAATAAAAAAAATAGAAATTTATTAATGAATTAATAAAGGGAATGAAATGCAAGAATGTTAATGCAAGTTAATAAATAGCTAATTTGGTGTAATCCCAATAAATTGAACAATTGTAAGGCTATAATTGATTGTGAATAGTAAATTTGGAAATAAATTCAAATTTATATTAATTGATGAAATATTGCGCAATAGACTATATTTTGATAAAGTCAATGTTAGATAAGTAATTATGATATTTTTCGTAGATAATAAAGTATGAATGAGATTGAATTAGGCAAATGGTGATAAACATTAATTGTT
Organism: Allium cepa; assembly: GCA_030765085.1. Classification (NCBI taxonomy): domain Eukaryota; kingdom Viridiplantae; phylum Streptophyta; class Magnoliopsida; order Asparagales; family Amaryllidaceae; genus Allium; species Allium cepa. Next base: position 506,748,298 of record CM060944.1, on the reverse strand, counting down.
TACCCGTTTATTTTATTAATTGAATTAGATTTAAATCCATTGCAATTAAAACGTAATTAAATACTAAGTTAGTATGAATTTAGTTGATGACTATAAACCATTAGGGCAATTTGATATATATTAATGTTAAGTTTATTCATAGGATAATGATTGATTGGATAAAAAGAATGGGAATCAAGATTTATTAATTTAAATTTAATAATTGGATTAGTTGGAATTAAATGAAAATTAATATTTAAATATTAAGAAAATAGAAATTAAGAGGAAATTAGGAAATATTAAGTGCTAAGATTTAGAACAATATTAGCTATACCTTATTGTAACGAAAGACTTGAATAAGAAGGTTTAAAATTTAGTGAATGGATTTTGGAATTTTAATTTATAATTCCTGAATTTAATGTGATTGAAATTAAACACTAAAATTGATGGATTAATCAACTTCAAATTGACATCTAAATTTGTTTAAATTATTGAAACTGTTCAAGAAATCAAAAATGATAAGATTTGTTAATTATGGAATTGGAATTTGAAAATTTTGATTTAATTGATTTAATATTCATTTATTTAATTAACTGAAATGTAGCCATTTAGACCACTGACTCGGATTTCGATAAAACTAGTTTCGTCGGATCCATAACGGTGAATTATTATAGGATTTCAAGTTGCGTAGCGATCGGACTTGTCGTTTGATCGTACGGACTCAAACTCCTAAAAATCAGTTTAATTGAAATCAATTGAAATCAATTAGAAATAACTTGATTTTAGCATAACTTCTTCATACGATGGAATTTGGACTTGAAACCTATTTCATTGATTTTAAAATACTTAAGAACATCTATTTTGATATACGAGTTGACCCATTTTCGTTCTGGAGCCAGAATGGGCTTTTCAGGCCATTATCATTCCAACCCAAATCAATCTGATCCGTTCTTTCTATTTTCAACCCTACCTACATATATCCAGTTATAAATCCCAACGCCTCCTTATTCTCAATTGTCTGTACGTACAATTCTTTCTGTTGCTCCTCTTTCTCAATGGCAGACAAATTCTCGATTCCAAACCCTATTGCAATTCAAAATCAAGTCAAAAGTTAAATCTCCTCAAACTATATCGAATTATATATCGATTTGAAGCTCTCGACGAGCGCATCTCAGATCTGTAATTCAATTTTCAATTTGAAAATGAACCTCGTTCGACCACAAATTGAAGAAAAAGGCATGGCCATTCGTTACGTTATGATGGGCTTCGTCGGATCGTCAAATCGTTGATACCGTATGGAAGAGAGTGACGAGGGGGTTGCATCACCAGGGTTCTTTAGATGATTTGACGACTTGATCGTGTGGAAAAATTCAACTAGGGCTTAGCTAATCGGCGGTGGCTGGGTGGCTGGGTGGCTATCATGTTTTTTCACACGCGTCTACTATCGATGGTGAGTGTAAGAGGGTTGCCGAGGTCGGGGGGTTCTCAGGCCGAGCTCTGGGGTGGTCGCGATGGCGGTAGCGGGCGCGACGATGGTGAAATCAGAGGCGGATGAAGATTGCTCGCGTGCGTTGATGTGTTTGGGGTTTGGATCGAAAGGTGATTGTTGGCTGTGGTGAGAGATGTTCTGATTTGCCCTGTAACTTTATCTTTGATTAAAATTTAGAATTTTAAACTTATAACGTGAATAACTTTTACATACGATGTCCGATTTACACGTGGTTTTTTTGTTAGGATCGTTTTAAAATTCCAGACATTTTGGTGTTTCTTTGGACGAATTCTGAGACTGTTAAAATTTTGGGTTTAATTGGATTTAAATTCAATTTAAATTCAAAAGGTGAGTGTTTTAACTCACTCACAACTTCTAAAATTTTTTATATTTGTTAAATTTATTTATGATGTGATTAGAAATTTATTTATGGCTGTTTGGCATATTTTGAATCATCATCTCAGTTTATTTGAATTTATTTGGATAAAATAGTTATTTAATTTATTATTGAATATAAACTGCCAGTAAAAATCTGTTATTTATTATCTGTTATATATTGATGTTATTGATTGAATTGGATGACGATTGTGATAAACGTTTAATGATTGATATTGGATGAATGGATGTTGTATTTTATATTGTTATAAACCGCAAGTTAGTATGGATTTTTATTTCCTTCAGGATTGCGGTTTGAAATGATATATAACCATATTTATATTGTAAATTTCGGGTTGAAATGATAAATATCTGTATCACTTGACCATAGGATAGAAAATTATATACATATACCATGGTCTATAAATAAAAATACTTTTTTGAAATGATTTCTATGTTTTTTTAAAGAAATATATGGTTTTATATAAATATTGATTTTAGATATTATATAAATGTTATTCTATCCTTGATTTTAAGCTATGTATAATTTGTTTTAATATAGAATAAGCTTAATAACAAGTTTGATTTTTATTGAAGATAATATGGTTAAGTGTTTAAATTTTATTTTAATATAGAGTTTAAAATGATTTAAATCAAGTTAAGGCTGGAAGATAAATTTAAGATTTATTTGAAATTGAATTAATTTATGAATTAAACTCAAATAAGCTTGATGTGGAATTTATTAAATTGTAGTTTTAGAGGGTATGATTTTATAACTTGATTTTTGTTTAAGGTGAATTAAATGAATATTTCAAGTATAAATAAATTGAAGGAAATATTTAGTTATTTGAAATTTGAGCTTTATTTAAAGGATAATGGATTTATTATGTAAAGTATTTCAAAACTAAATAATAGAAAATTGAATTGTTGAATTGAAATTACCAAACTTAATTTTGAAATTGTTGAATGCTTAAAGTTTGAAATATATTGAATTTGAAATGGTTTATTCTACGGATCAAATCTGTTTTGAAATCGATAAATTTTGGAATAGTTAATTTGGAAACTGAATTGTATTGAAAATTATGATTTGGGATTTGGTTAAATATAAAATGTAGAAATTTGAGTTGTACTGGATTTGATTTATGAAATTGGAGAAGCTATTTTATTATATAAAGTATTTTAAATATTTAAACCATTTAAGTGGTGGAAGTTATGAGTTTCCAGGTATTATAATTTGAAAGTGTTATATTCAAGTGTTTTGATTTCGAAGTGTTATAACGTTGAGAGTGCTATGATTTTGGAAAAAAAGATATATTTGAAACAAAAATGTTATTATATTGATTTGGATTTTTTTTAAATGATATCATATTGATTTGGTTGTTGAAATGGAAATGATATCGTATTTATATGGTTTTGAAATGGATATTATATTCTGGTTTTGAAGTATAAACTATTTTGAAATGACCGCGGTGTTATAATAACGTTTGGTTGTTAAAGAGACCGGGATTGGAAGTTGTCATACTCTCTGCTAACTCTGAAAACCACTTTAACAACCGTGTACGTGGTGGAGATTTCAGAATGAAGTAGGATGGTGGTGACGTTCTATTGAGGTATGTACATGGACCCGACTATATGAGTTGGCTTAAGGTGGCTTAAACAGGAGCGATCTCGGGCCAATAAAGTCACTCCTCTGATCGCACACACTCCTTCGATATTATACTCTGATCTTGAGATTTATTTAGTTGCCACTTTTCACTATTGATTTGGGGGTGTGGCTCGAGGTGGGCGGTAGTGGCTGCTACAGGTTACCACCAGCCCTTGTGCATAATTGGTATATCTACCCAGGCATTGCCTTGTTGTGTCGTTTCACCTAACCTAGCGAGCCTTGTACGAGTTTGGATTTCTCCCGTAGCCCGTGGAGTATTTAGGCTAGTCTCCCGATCTGGAGATGCGTTGATACTGGATGGACTACTGGGACTATTATGTGTTAAGGTGGAAAATGTAAAGCCTTAATGCTATTTTACAGTAAGTTTATTTTACTATTAGACATTATTTTAATAGCGTATATTACAACATAGTAAATAGTTTAATGGATCCTTAGGAGATGTGAATCCCGAGCATCTCTTAAGTTATTGAACTCACGTTAGACACTAGATAGAAGATGTCAAATCCCGTAAACATCTCTGATGCCATTCCACTCATGTTATTTAGTGTTGATTTAACTTACATAAGATCTTTTAGTTTTGACTCGAGTGTATTGTCTTTTCAATTCGCTCGGGTCAGTCTAAGCATTTCAGGATTCGAAGACTTTATTTTTGGAGGACGAAGGCGAAGATTGCATTACTATTATTTATTATATTATTCCACTACATTCATACTGTTCCGCTGCATTATTTATTATTCTTTGGTATGTGTAACTCTGATTCTGTGTAGTGAAGTAAAATCAAATGTTTTGTAAAACAGCTTCATGAACTGTATTTGATTATTATATTTTGTCATTCCGCTGTGAGATTCTTGTTGTTTTCTTTCTTTCTTTCTTCCTTTTTCTTATTCACCCCAATAACAATTCGACCTTTTGTATGGTTCGAGTCTGACGTATGTGGTTTATCGTTGATTTAAAACGTACAAAAAGGTGGGATGTTACATGCTGTAGTGGTTCTCTAGCTTTCTGTTTTACATCCGACAAGGAATAAGCATCTCTGGGCTGGTCCACATGGATTCAGAATTGACTTACGAATTTTTCCTTTTGCATTTCCCAAGAGCTAATGGAGCCATGAGGCAGGCAACAAAACCATATGATTGCTATGTCTTACATGTGCAGTGAAAAAAATTTACACTGCACATCCTCTGTTGCTCCATTCATGAGCATGTGTTGGGTGTAGCGTTGCAAGTGGATGATTGGGTAGGATGTGCCTTTGTAGGGATCCATGGTGGGCATCTTCCATTCTCGAGGAGTGGCTGTTGCTTCTTTATCCCTAGTGAAAGGACTGACATCCTTTCCCATATCCCTCTTTTGAGTTGTTTGCATATAAGAGATTCCTTAAAGAGGCATGTCATCCTCCCTTCGAATTCTGGGGCAGTCCTAGGAGAAGTGTGTTTCTTTGATGGCTTCTAGAACCTTGGTTGAGGCTGGATTAGCAAAGGTTGGCTCAAAGCATGACAGAGTCCGCCACAACCAGTCCTTTCCTGGTGCCCTTTGACTATGCCCAGCTCTTGATTCTCTTTCAGGAATGGTGAGGGCTGAGTCCTGGCTCAGCTTGAAGTTTTTGTATCTTCTTGAATGAATTCTTCATTTGCAGGGATCTGTTCCATCTACGCTACTCTGCAGATTGATACTCACATCGAGATTTAGTGTTGTGGGTATATTCCACCATGCCTCTCAAGCATGTTATGAGTTGGTCCACTAAAGCTTTTTGTTGGGCAGCGAAACGGTCAGTTATCTCATTCACAACCCTATCTAAGTCTTCCTGGGTGACAACTAAGTCTGGAGGTTGAGAGTGGATAGTTGGGTTTTCTCAATCTTCTTGGATGGGATTGAGTGTACTGGCAATGGCTGTGCTCTTACCCTTATCGGTGTTGCACCTAGAGGGAGCCATGTTCTAATGTTGAGTGAAGGTTTGGAAGGAGGGTGGACAGAAGAGTTCGGCTTCCATGTGGCATTCTCAGTGAAAGCGCCAAAAATGCTTGCACAAAAATTGAACAAACACATCTAAGTTTGATTTTGGCTAGATCACGTTTAGGTTGATTGATTTGGAGTTTTTAATGTTCCAACACGTTAAGGGATAATTTTTGCAGTCACAAAACAATTCACGGGCCCATAAGTCGGAAAGCAGTAAAGGAAAGTAAATCACATAGTGTTTTATAGTGGTTCGGCCAGAATGTACCTACATCCACGATCCATCCTATTATTTTTACTTTGATTCGGTTACAAATACAAGTTTGTTTGGAAAGAGCAAAAACTTGAAGTAGCTAAAGTGACTTAGTCTTAGCAGAGTTTTCCCTCTTTTCTCCAAAAATCCGTCCCTATTGTTGTTGAGAAGCTTCGGTATTTATAGAATCGAGTTGTGAAGTGTGGAGGAGGAAGTTATAACTTTCTAAATCTGGTTTGGCATTTGAGCAAGAGCATTTGGATCGACATATGGGTCATGGAGCTTGCCTGGCTTGGGTGTTTTTACTTGTTTTGCTTGGTGCAATTGTGTACCGGACCAAATGTTTGGTCGGTGTTGGACATATTATGCCGAACCAAATATTTGGTCCGGCATATCAGAGCATGCTGAACCAAATGTCTGGTCCAGCAGTTCTATCTTTCATTCCCTTATTTGCTTCCGCTTCCTTTTCTTTTTGCTTGTTGGAAAACCGAGCCAACATAATCAAGGTGAATTTTACTTGAAGCTAGAAAATTTTTAGTTTCAAATAGAAGGCGAGTATTTTATAATGCTCACAACGTACTAAAATATTTTGTGTTCGTTAAATTGATATCATGAAGTAAATCAATTTTATTGGCTGTAGTTTGGTAATTTAAATTGATATCTAAATTGTCTTTTGATTTGATTATTAAAATTTAAAATCGACAGTTAAATTTGAAATTTGAATTTATTTGACAGTAAAAATACCCAATATTGATAACTACATAGTATTTGTGAATTATTGGATGATTTGGATGTTGATTGAAATTAAATGCTATTAGTTGATATGTTGGATGGTTGGATGTTTATTTATTTTATATATATTCAATTATCATCATATATATTATTTATAGTATATAAAACTGTAAATTGAATTAGTTCGATTAAATTAAGAAATAGGATGAAATGATATACACCTATGACATTTATTTTGGATTGAAATTATATTTATCCATCCCTGAATTAAATTGAAATAACTGATTTACTTAGCCATAGGATAGGAAATTATATATGGACACCGAATTGGTTAAATTAAATGATTTTAAAAATTTTGATTTGAAATTATTTAAATGAGTTTGATTTAATGAAAAATAAAATCAAATTTATGGAAATCAAATTATTTTCGAAATAGAGCTCAAAATGTTGGAATTGGAATTTGTTAAACGAAATTGTTTAAAAATGAAATTTGAGATTTTGAAGTTAAAATCAAAATATGATTCGAATTTCGAAAATTGATTTATTTTAAAAGATTGGAATTTTTATTCAAATTTTGAATATTGATAAGTAAAAGTAAGTTAAATCGATATTTTAAAAGTTGAGCTCGGAATTGATTTGTTTTAAGAATTTGAGCATTGAATTGAACATCCAAGTTAAATTTGATTTAAATGATTTAAATCGATATTTAGAAAATCAAGCTCGAAATTGATTGAAATGGTTTAAATTTGAGAATTGATTTAAAATTTAACCATTGAATCAGATAGATGAAGTTGAAATTTAAATCAATTTGGAATTGAGATTGAAATTAGTTTGGAACTAAAATTGAAATTAATTTGGAATTAAAATTGAAATTAAATTAAGATTGAATTGAAATTAATTCAAGTTGGAATTGGAATCGAAGTTAATTTGAACTGGAATCAGGGTTGAATCGAAATGAAAATTGATTTGAATTGGATGTTTTGGAATTGAATCAGTTTGACTATGGAACCATTTTCAAATAAAATTATTTTAATGTAGACTATTTAAAATCTATCTTTTAGATATTCAATTTATTTTGATTTTCCAAGCTATTTACTATATAAACCATTTCAATACTCAAACTATTATTTATTAAAATATTTTAACTATTTTAAAACTATTCAACCTATTTTCTAAAAATTCAAATTGGTCAGAGTGGGAATGTTTATATTTAAATCATGGATTTAAATGCGAATTGGGTTAATATGAAGTTAGAACCTAAATCAAAATTTGAAATGATTTTTAAAGTGAAATCGAGATATTGGACTAAAATGATATTTTCAAGTGAAAATGACGTATCGAACTGAATATGATTTTTGAAGTAAATATGATATTTCGAAATTGAAATTGATTTTAAAGCAAATATGATATTTTGATATCAAGTACGAATTGTTTTCGAAATATAAGTAATAGCCGGTGTGTAAAACAACGTTTGATTGTTAAAGAGACTAGGGCCTCCTATTGGCATACTCTCTGTCAACATTGGAACCACTTTAACAATTGTGTACGTGGAGGAGACTCCAAAATGAAGTGGTTGGATTTGGCGTTGTTTTTTGGATTTGAAGAAAGAGAACGATGATGGATAGAACCCGACACTTGTGCCAATTTGAAATGACTAAAACATGACGGTTTGACAGGGCCAAGTGGACTAATTACCCCTAGCGGACATCCATTCTTCGATTTTCTTAGACTCTATCTATAGTATTACTCTTGTTGTTGGTTTCGATTGGTGCACCTTGATTGTGGGATAGCTTCTGTTGACTCGATATGGGATAGAAGGACATGGTGGGCGGTCATGGCTACGATTCGTTACCATCGGCCTTGCAAACCAAATTTATAGTATCCTACCTTGGGCATTGCCTCATTTGCCTTGTCATACTTTTATTTCTACATGAGACCCCTACGATTTTGATTTAGTGTTATCGTATCACGGTATGGATACTAATGTGCTACTGGTTGTGCTAAATGCAAAATGTACGACAATGCTCAAAAACGCATTAAGGGGATTAATGTAAAGCCTTAACGCTAAGAAAAATATTTATTTTACCGATTAGACATTATATATATAGCGTATTCTACTATATGTGATATTTTAATAGATCCTTAAGAGATGGAAAATCCTGTAACACCTCTTGAGTTATTGCACACACATTATATACTGGATAGGAGATGTGAAACCCCGTAAACATCTCTGACGCTATTACACTCATGTTATGTGATATCGATTTGAATCACATAAGGATATTTTAGTCTTGACTAGAGTTTTTTGTCTTTTCATTATGATCAGGTCAGTCTTGAGTTTATCAGCACATTGAAGATCAATTATTCTGGTGGACAAAGATGATGATTTGGTATACTATTACTATTATTATTCCTACATCAGGTTGTCTACTGCATTATTTTATTTACCGTTGATGTATATATAACTCTGATAAATGTTGTATCAATTATAATCAAATATATAATACAAACAGCTTCATGAACTGTTTATTTGGTTATTATATTTTGTTATTCCACTACAAGATTCTGTGTTTGTTTTCTTCTTCTTTTCTTATTTTTCTTAGTTAACCCATGGATTATCTATGTTCCGGATTGTTTAAGTTGGACACGAGTGGATAATTATCGATTTGAACCTTTTGAAATGTGAGTCGTCGCAGTTGGTATCAATGCTTTGGTTTAACTATAACTTTAGCTTTGTAGGGGTTTGAATCATTAGAGGGTGTGGCAATACCCTAGAATGAGTTGTTTCAGTGTGCATATGTTATCTGGGTTTTTAACCCAGCCAAAACCAATAGAAAATAGAACAGCCTTGTGTAGACAGGATGGTTCAGGACTTAACCAGAAAAGCTAAGATAAAAGACCGACAAGGGCTAAACAATATGACTAATACAATGACTGGGATTGATGAAGGCGAGAGATCAGCATTCCTTTAGTCTAATCTGTACCTGAACAAAAATAGCTAGTGAATTGCCATCAAACCTAAGGGCAACGATGAAAGGCTATGGAAACATCTCCAACTGCAGACTCCATAAAAATCCTAAGTGCTTAGGTCATCAGTGACCAATCCCTTTGCTCCAACCATCAAACAAAGTAGCTATGGAAAACTGTGAAAAGAGGCAAGATATTAGCTTGCAAAAATGAGCCAAGTCTATGGGTCGCTAGCGACCAATGGTAATACTTTTTACAAGCCAAACTTCCCTGGGTCATATACAACCTACCTGCGAGATGATGAAGACACGGCCTGGCCTAGAAGGTCTTCGACCATATAAATACCATCCTACCTGCAACATAAACGAGATCAACTCTGTAATGGTTGCTAAAACTCTATTGGAATTATTCTTCACTCTCTACCTCCCTTACAACAATCTCCAAAAGAATACACTGTGATTCTCCAATGGATTCCTACTCTGGAGATTCAATCTAGCTAAGAAACAATCAAAGCCTTGTAATCAAACAACTCTTGTAACAACAATCAGTCTATAGTAAAGCTATAAAGTGGACGTAGGCTTCACTAACAGCTGAACCACTATAAAAATTCTCTGTCTTCTTTCCTTTACTATTATATTTCTATACCTGTTATCTATGATATTGCTCTATCAGAATGAGGCTGGTGCTTTCAAACTCAAATCAGGGTGTTGTTCCATTTTTTGGGTCAATACTTTGGTGCTTTCACTGAGAAACCAACTCAGGACCCTGATCTAACTATCTATTTTGGATCTTATAGGTCTATAAGTTAGATCCTCGGTCTTTTCTTAAAGAACTCGTTGTTTTAAGTCGATGACTCCTGGAAGAAGAAGAGCTGCCTCTTGGAGATCCATAGGGACAGCAATAGCTGTAGAATGTGTTAGTCTCCAGTAAGATGAAGTAAATGATGCTAACTTAGGAAATCAAGCACCAGGGTCCTCTAGTCAGCATGATGTTGCCATGAGGGATGAGCTGAATAAGATGATTGAGGAGATCAACCAGAGAATAGAGAATAGTCAAAAGGCTCTAATGGATAAGCTCAATGCTATGCTAACTCTATAATCAAACCCCGCTCTAAGGGCTATGCCTGAACCAGTAACTGCTATAGAACAAAAAAATTCCTTTATTTCCAACCTGCATAGAAGAAATGGATAGCAGCCACTAAGGAGAGGAATAACGGGGTGTAACCTGGAGGAAAATGAAAACACCCCACCTGACGCCAGGCAACCAAATTTGAATTTGAATCAAAGAGCCAAAACCCCATAGGAGGACATAGCTGTGAATCTCTTTAATTCAGAAGATGAAGAGCAGGGTCATCAGGTGGAAGAGAATGTCAACGCATTAGATAATGCTAGAAACGTCTAGACCACCCTGAATATACCGTATGCAAGCCATTGGGATCCTGCGGGAATGGCTCTCCCAAAGACAGTAGAGCTTAGGCCTCAACCCACGTGCCAAGACCGTTTGCAGAACCAAAATCTTGGTGTAGTGACTGATTGCCGCCTCCAAGACTACCAGACATCAGAGGCATACATAGCAGACATGGTCAAACAGTTGATAGATGAAAGTTAAAGCTGAAAGGATGATGAGTGGGGATCTGCCTTAAGTCGGACCTCTTTCGGCGATGAGATCCTGAATGGAAGGTACCCAAAAAAACTTACTATGCCAATTGTTCCCTCCTATGATGGAATAAAGGACCCAAAACCTCATTTGTACAAGTACAGCTAGTACACAGATGGAGTGAATGCTCCAAGGTCGTTTGCTGCCAGTGTTTCCCCATTTTTCTAGAAGGAGTTGCGTCTATGTGGTTCACTAGACTTCCCCCAAGATTTACTTCAACCTTTGACCAACTTGCAACGAAATTCATTGACCAGTTCGGGCTCCATACCGTGCAACCAAAGGTCGTCATGTCCCTATCCGGATTGGTCGAAGTGCGCAAAGAGTCATTGAGATCATTTATGAGTAGGTTTAATACTACGGTGACAGAAGTGAGCAACCCCTATGAAGACCTGGTTTTTATGGCGTTAGTCCGTGCTATCCATCTGGAAACAGAGTTCGAGAAAGTGATCAAGATGAAGCAACCTACCAATGGGAAAGATTTCAATGACGAAGCAAGCCAGTATTTGAGGTTGGAAGAAGCATAGGAGCTGGAAAAAAAGGCTGCTGGAATACAACAGATGAACACCGAACAAAATGGCACGATGGCAAATCAAAGCACACGTGATCTTGGAAATAACCAAGGAGTAATAGGGAAGAGCGGGAACCAGAAGAGAAGAAACCAAACTCCGACAAGAGAATAATGGTGGCAGCAACAAAAGATTTAGAGAGTTTAAACAAAGAGACTATATCCCTTGAATGACACTTTGGAGAATTTTTATCTCGCAGCACAAGAAACTGAAGAGTATAGGATCCCTTCAAAAAGGAGGCAACATTACAATAAAAGCGCTCGGGAAGTTCTGCCGCTTCCATGAGACGCACGGGCATAATACAAACGAATGTCATCACCTTAAAGACCTCATTGAAGGATTAATCTAAGACAACAAACTTCAACAATACGTGTAGAGGCCACAAAATACCAACCAATCTATGGTTTCTTAACCTCCTAAAGAGCAAAGAAATCAATTTGGAACTAATGAAGAAGGATCAAAATGAATTGACTAGAGGCTTATTATCATAACAATATCCGGGGGAGCACATGCTACACAAAGAATTTGGAGAGAGATGGAGCAATATGAAAGTTCATTAAAGCATGCCCCGAAGGAATCATGTTTAGCAATAGATGATGAAACTCTGGTTAAGCTGCAAAAGTTCTTGAGCAATGACATAGTGTTCTGCAATCGGGACACCGAAGGAATTGTAGCTTCAACTCTTGAGCCAATGGTGGTGATAGTAGGTATCAGGCCCATTGTAGTCTGACGAGTGTTGGTTGATAGTGGAAGTTCAGTTAACAGATGAAGACTGGCATAAAAAGCATATCTACATGCCAAATAAAGATTCAAGGGTTTACTGGAGAACCCAAACAACCGGTAAGAACAATCAACCTACCTGTAGAGCATGGAGAGGGTGAGCGATTAGTCACCTTCATTCAGACTTTTGTGATTGTGGATGAAATGTCAACATATAATGCATTCTTGGGATGACCCGCATTAGCCAACTTCCGGATAGCATTGGCCCAATGGTGCCTTATAATGAAGTTCCCTATCAAGCACGGAGTCAGAATTATGAAAGGAGACCAAATCGTCGCCCAAAAATGTTATATCGTGGAATTGCATGGGTCAATAAGAAAGAAAATGGAAAGGGTGTAGGGAAAGCCCTCCATATCCATGAACTCTCCAAATAGCAACTACAAACCCACCCCTAGCTTGGGGACCATTGCCGATTCAATAAGGCTTTGGACCCTAGGAAGAAGAGCTTAGGGGAGGATCGGGCAGCACCGGCAGAAATGATGGTGTCTATCACAGTCTGTGTAGATGGCCCAATGCGGGTCCTGAGAATTGGGTCGCGTCTTGGAAACAACATGCTGTCGGAACTAACCAAATTTTTCCGTGCCAATTTGTATGTATTTTCTTGGATGCATTCTAATATATGTGTGGTATCACTTGAAATTGCCTCTCTTGCCCTTAATATTGAACCCAAATTCACTCCAATGAAGCAAAAAAGGCGCAGCTTGGGCCCTAAACGGTCCACGGGATTGAGTGAAGAGGTGGATAAACTGATGGCTAATGGCTTCATTCGAGATGCAACTTACCCCAAGTGGGTATCAAACTCGGTCTTAGTCAAGAAGTCCAATGGAAAATGGTGAACCTGTATTGATTTTTCAGACCTTAACAAAGCCTGTCCAAAGGATAGTTTCCCGCTCCCTAGAGTTGATCAAATGGTGGATGGAACAGTGGGACGTGAACTGCTGTCATTTATGGATGCGTGCTCGGGCTATAACTAGATCCTGTTGCATGAGCCAGACCAAGCAAACATAAGCTTCATCACCGATTTGGGAATGTACTGCTATAGAGTAATACCATTCGGTCTGAAAAATGTAGGGAACGTATCAAAGGCTAGCGAATACTATGTTCACACGCCAGATTGGGAAAACTATGAAAGTTTACATTGACGATATGTTAGTCAAATATTGAGTAGCCGCTAACTATCTAGATAATCTCGCTGAAATGTTCAAAATTCTCCGCAAATATGGAATGAAGCTTAACCCGCTCAAATGTCACTTCGAAGTAGCCTCTGGGAAATTCTTAGGATTCATGGTAAGTGCCCGGGGCATCGAAGCAAATCCAGAGCAAATAACAGCATTACGGGAAGTCCAGGCCCCTAAAATAAGAGAGAACTTCAAAACTTGAATGGAAAATTCGCAGCAAGTCGATTCATCTCTAAATCTACAGATGTGTGTGTACATTCTTTGATGCACTAAGGAAGGGAAAGAAAAAATTTGAATGGACTAAATCTTGTCAAAGAGCCTTCGAGGAATTTCTATGACACTTGGAAACTCCCTTAATCTTAGCGAAGCCGGTGGATGGAGAAGACCTATTCATCTACTTAGTGGTTTCCCCACATGCATTGAGTGCGGCAATCGTGAGGGAAGATGCGAGAATCCAATGACCCGTGTGCTACATTAGCAAGAGATTTATCGGTGCTGAGAAGAATTACCCAAAACTAGAGAAGCAAGCGCATTGCCTTTTGATCGCATCCTGAAAATTGCGACCGTATTTCAAGGCTTATCTGATTAAAGTATTCACCGACCAGCCATCGAAACAAGTTTTACACCGGCCAGAAACCTCCAAACGACTATTCTAGTGGAATATAGATTTGAGTCAATATGATATCACATAAATCCAAGAAAAGCAATCAATGGGCAAGCGTTGGCCAACTTCATTGCTAAATTTACCATAAGAGACGGTGATGACAAAGTTCAATCAGAAATGGATGCACAATGGAAGCTTTTCATCGACGACGCATCAACCAACTTCTGTTCGGGCATAAGGGTAGTACTTGAAAGCCCCGAGGGGCGAGCCATTAGCTATGCTTTGCACCTTGAGTTCACAGCTACAAATAACGAAGTAGAATACAAAGCACTGGTCGTAGGAATGAAGATCGCGAAGGAACTCAAAATAAAGTCTGTCCATATATATAGCGACTCCTAGCAGATCGTATGTCAAGTGAAAGGGGAGTACCAAGCGCGTGGTGAAATTTGGCTCCGTATCTATCCAAAGTGCATGAGCTGCTAAGCGAGGTCGAGCACTACACTATAACTCACATACCATTGGAGTAAAACATCAAGGAAGATTATTTGGCTAAGATGGCAAGCTCCGAAGAAGCATAGTCATTGGGATTGGTCCCAGTAGAAACTCTAACTAATCCAAGCATTAACGAATTGGATGTAGAATCGATTTTTGAGGCCACCGTGGGACTAGACTCATGGATGACATTGATAAAAGACTATCTACTAGCGGGAACCCTTCCAACTGACCGAAATCAATGGAAGAATCTACTACGAAAGGCGTCGCGGTTCATGATATAGGACAGAATACTCTATCGAAGGGGAATCTCGACCCCTCTTCTTGGATGTGCGACCGATGATGAAGCATAACAAATCCTAAAGGAAGTACATGAAGGTGAATGCGAAGACCACATTGGTGGGCAGACACTGGTAAAGAAAGTCCTTTGACATGGGTACTTCTGGCCAACAATAAATTAAACACCGTAGATCAGGCTTGAAGATGCGATCGCTGTTAGAGATTCAGCAAAATTAAGAGAACTCCTTCAATGGAACTAATTCAGATGGTAAGCCACGACCGTTTGCGATATGGAGGATCGATTTGATTGACGCCCTTCCAATGGCAAAAGGAGGAGCTAAATATGTTATTATTGCTATAGATTATTTCACAAAATGGGCCGAAGCGGAACCACTAGCCACCATAACCACAAAAAAAGTTAATAATTTTGTTACCACAAACATCATTTGTAGGTTTGTTATGCCGCAAAATCATCACTGACAATGGAACACAATTTGAAAGTGTCGAGTTCAAAGACTTATACAGGCGCTTCCAAATTGAAAAAAGCTTTTATGCAGTGGCTCATCCGCAGACAAACGGGAAAGTGGAAGAAATAAAGAAGATCATCGAGTCCACCATCAAAAAGTGACTCACTAAAGAAAAGGAAATTAGGTTGACAAACTTTCACCCACACTATGGGTGTACAAGACAACACACAAAACAGCAGCTGGCCATACCCCGTTCGCCTTAGCATATGGTTCAGAGGTAATGATTCATTGAATTAAACATCCCCTCGCACCGGAGGCAGAACTTCGACCAAATGCAAAATGAGCAACTCCTACTCGAATCGCTAGACATGGTTGAGGAAAAAGAGAAGAAACAAAGTTGAGAATTGCCGTGCACCATAAAAGGTCACACGGTATTTCAACTCCAAAGTTCACAGTCAAATCATTGAAATCACTGACATGGTCGCAATTCCCAAAGCCTGGAACAATGAATCGCTCCACCATTATTTCATTTAAAAGAAACTTTATGTATTTTCTATTTTTCAGGAAATATGCTAGCCCGAAAATGCCTGTGGTATTGTAAATAGGCAAAGAATCTGCTTTCTTAATAAAGTTTGCTTCTTGAACAACCCAAACTATGTTCATGATAATTAACCATCGAGTCGACGAAAGCAAATCGACTCAAACCGTTGGATTGGCAGATCCCAATCTTGGCCCTCTAAAAATCGATGCTACTCTGGCTGCATCGAGAGGGCCACAAATTCATACCCCTCGCATTGGCCGGAGGTAGGCGACACCGAGGAGCGACAAGAACAAACTCCTCGCATTGCCCGGAGATAGGGAACGCTGAGGAATTCCAAGTTCAAACTTCTCACGTTACCCAGAGATAAGCGACGCTAAGGAGCCTCAAACGCCGCACATCTCTTAAGTCGTGCATTCAAATTTAAACTCCTCACGTTTCCTAGAGATAACCAACACTGAGGAGCCCTAAGTTCAAACTTCTCGCATTGCCTGGAGATAGGAAACGCCAAGAGGCATCAGAAGCCGCACATCTCGTAATCCGTGCATTAAAATTTAAACTCCTCGCGTTGCCCGGAGATAAGGAACGCCTAGGAGCCCGAAGTTCAAACTCTTGCGTTACTCGGAGATAGGCAACGTCGAGGGACATCAAAAGCCGCACATCTCATAAGCCATGCATTTAAATTTAAACTCCTCACGTTCCCCAAAGATAGGCAACGTCAAGGATCCCTAAGTCCAAACTCCTTGCGTTGCCTAGAGATAGGCGACGCAAATGAGCCTTAAAAGCCACGTATCTCGTAAGCCGCACATTCAGATTTAAACTCCTTGCATTGCCCGGAGATAGGCAATGTCGAGGAGCCCCAAGTTCAAACTTCTCACGTTGCCCGGAGATAGGTGATGCCAAGGAGCCTCAAAAGCCATGCATTCAAATTTAAAATCCTTGCGTTTCCCAAAGATAGGCAATGCCGAAGAGCCCTAAGTTTAAACTTCTCGCATAGCCCGGAGATAAGCAATGCCGTAGAGCCTCAAAAGCCACGCATATCGTAAGCCGCGCATTCAAATTCAAATTTCTTGCGTTTCCCAGAGATAGGCAAGGCCAAGGAGCCTTAAAAGCCATGCATTTAACTTTAAACTCCACGTGTTTCTCGAAGATAGGCAACACCGAGGAGCCTCAAATTCAAACTCCTCGCACTACCTAAAGATAGGCAATATCGAGGAACCTTAAAAGCCATGCATCTCGTAAGTCGTGCACTCAAGAGAAAACTTCTCACATTGCCCGAAGATAGGCAATGTCGAGGAGCACCAAGAACAAACTTCCCGCATTGTTTGGAGATAGGCAATGCCGAGAAGCGCCAAAAACAAACTCCTTACATTGGCCAAAGATAGGAAAAGCCGAGGAGCATCCAAAGCCATGCACTACACAATCAAGGTGATCTTAAATAATAGCCCCTCACGCATACAACCAGTAATAATTAGTGCTAGAAGGAAGGCAGTCAATGATTAACAATACATAGCCGCGCGTAAACTGCACACTTACTTGAGTGCTACAGGAAACTGAGAGTATATGCTAAGGTCATAAAACTTTCGGAAAAAGGAAAATTAGGTCATGACTTACTTAGACTTTCAATAGAGGTCATCTAAACCCTAAAGTACCTGATACTTGAAAATTGTTTGGAGTAAACAACTCTGTGAACCGGGGGCATACACCTTTACTGAGATAGAATCACATGAATGCAATTAGTTCACAAGTCTTGTCCCTCCAAACAACAATAACTCACAAGTTCTATCTTAAGTTTTACGAATTTCCAAACAAAAATTCAATAAAAAAATTTAAGTCTTAGAAACTATCAAAGTTTTGTGAATTTCCAAATAAAATTTCAATGAAAGATTCTAAGTCATAGAAATTATTAAATTTTTGTGAATTTATAAACAAAACTTCTGTAAGTATTATTAATCTCTAAGTTCCGTTACTTCGAACGAAGGACTTTTGCTATAATCAAAGAACTAGAAATTAATGAAACTAGTACAAGTACACAGAGCGCACATGAATAGATAGACGAAAATACAATCAAAATATCATTGTAATGCTTATGATTCTCTACAGAAAGGATCAAAATATAAGGGCCGTACCTACACCGCAACGACCAACAAAGAGAAAATACAGACTCTACAATCAAGACACGAAGTGTAGAGTCTGCACTTGAACGGAATGATTTAAAAAAGAAACAAAAAAAAGTCAGGCTTCCTGCAAGCTGTAAGCCAAAATCAAGTCCATCCTTACACCGGCCACTCAATGTTTCGTACCACCGCTACCCTTACCACCTTTGGTTGGTAGATTCCACTTCTTTTCAGGAGAAGTGTCACTACCGGTAACATCAATGAACATTTCGGTAGCGATCTCTTTATCTTCCTCAGAAATCTTCTTAGAAGCGCCTCCCTTCCCCTAGGTTTTCTAAATCGCGAGAGCTCTTCGAAGCCTTGATCGCCTCCACTCTTTCCTTCTTAATGCCAATCAAATCTTATGGAGTCTACTATGGCTACTCCGTCCACGTCTCCTGCTCCTTAGCTTCGATTGCAGTTGTATCACCTTCCAGAGATGCCGAAGGGTCGTCCAAGCCGTGGAGTGCCACAATCTTCTCGACCTCCAGTACTATTTGTGAGCTAGGTATGGACGTGAGAATTGGAGCATGAATGCATACAATCTCAGAGGATGTGAAAATGGTAGCAGGCACAAACGCCGAAGTAGTTGGCGCGTCAATAGGAAGAGTGAATGGACGTATAAGATAAAAAGTAAAGCATTAAACTACTCTTGCTCTTGTTGTGTAAGATGGAGGCTCTCGAATTCGGGAGAAGCATCAACGTTACCTGTGCCAGAGGAAGGATCGTGAATGGTGACCTCGAACTCATCATCTTTGCCTTATTTTGAGGGTTATACCACACGAGGAATAACATCAAGCCTTGAACTCATTAGCTAGTCATGGAGCTACTCCGATGGTCCGCCCATGCCGGAGATGGAAGGCTTAGTAAGCGCATCAACAGCGGTCATTAAGGCAGCTTATGTGGCCTCCCTCTCTCGTTCAACCCGAAGGATCTCCTAGCCCTCAAGTAGCGCTTTCTTGGACTCTTCATTGAGATAAGCATCGTGCAACTCTTGATCTATATAAACGTCACCGCTCTAAGCAAAGCGGGATAAAGTATCCTCCCAAACAAGGGCAAAAGTGCACAGATACTTTCGACCGAGATAGCCAAGGCTGCTCTGATGCAAAAAGGAGTTAACATAAAAGTTCAGAATTATTGCATCCAACTTCTTCGTTTTTCGATTAAAAGCATGTTGCAGGTCCAAATAATCAGCTTCCACCGCAGCCTTCTCAATCTCAACATCTGTTTTGTCGGCACGAAGTTGTGCGACCTGAGCCTGTAACTCTGTGATGGTTTCAGCTTGGTCAGAGATCATTTGTTGTGCCCCTCGATAATTAGATCATGATCGGCGATTGTTTTCTGTTGAGCTTCGATGATAGCATTGCAAACGGTCACTTCTTCTTTCAATTTAGCCTCTTCCACATGAGTCTTTCTAATTTTGTCTCTCTAAAAAATATCGGTCTTCTCACTTGCCTCCTTCAACTCCTTCATCAAGCTTGCGATTCTCCTACATCACAGAGCTCCGACTCCTTGTCCTCATCGGCCAACGCCCTTTCAAAATCATCTTTCTCATTTTCAAAGGAGAGGATATCTTGGTAATTATTTATTTTGGTTTCCTTCGGCTTCTTATAGAGCTTCTCCCACTTCTCGACTTCCTCTAGGTCATTTTGGATAGCTTGGACATACGGCAAGAAGGAATCTTGCGAACGGGATGAAGGTTTATATTGAACTAAACCCCTCTTAAGAACCAACTCGGAAGCATCACCTCAAGCTTAGGGAGGCCAGAAGAAGAGTGTTGGCTGGCCTCCAGTGGGGGTGAGATGCATAGGAGTAGTAGTAATAATGGAAGAAGGAAGAACCAGAGCAGAAGTGGCAGGAATCTATTGGCCCACAGAAGTGTGTTTCAAAGTGAGCTCTGAAGGATTAGAGCGATAATCAAACTTTGATTTCTTTGATGGCTCATCCCTTTCCTCATAAGATCTTCTTTACTTATAACCAACTCTATGCGAACGAGCTCTATCTTTCTCCTCTTGATGACGGCTTTCTGCTTCAGGTTCTTTCCACCGCATGTACTCTTCTTCCATCTCCCAGGTTTGATGGCGGCTGGAGGGGCGCTTGGGGTACTGCTGTGAATCGGTATACTCCTCGAAGTCATCATAGAAGCCTCCTCCTCTCGTCATACTTGGAATGAAGAATACATAAATTCAATGGCATAACATAAGCTGAACAAATATATGAAGAAATGAAAGAATGGAAACAAGTGTAATCGTAGTGCAATGTGCTGTGTATTTCTAATATGGGCCTAAGATATCATCACAAGCCATAACAAACGGCTGTCGAAGGTGGGATCGAATTGACTTCAGCCGTTATTCGTGGAAGTAAGCTAATTGAAGGCATAATATCACCTGAGTAGGAACGCGTCGTGTCAAATTTAAAATCTCCTTTCAATGATTGCATCAAAGTCCACAAAAATGTGGTTGAAATATCTGAGCCCCGCTCCGACATTCTTACTCGTAGAGTCTGGATGACTTCTGGTTTAGGGGTTCTGCCTTCACCGCCTACATCGAGAAGAGATGGACTCGGGGGAATAGGACTCATTCCCGGAGTCCCATTGTAGGACTCAGAATCATTACCATCAGATGTTGATGAAAAATAATCACTAGCAGTAAACTCATCATTGCTGCTCTCGAATTCTCCTTGTTCTTTCTATGAGTCCATCACGGCTTTGCCTTCTTTGTGCATAAACATGTCTTCCCCTTCCTCTGGTATTGAGGGCACTCTAATTGAACCGCTCAGACCAGTCGCGATGGCTTTTTCCTCTTCGTGAACTTCTTTGGATGACCCTCTGGATGGGCTCCCTATCTCTTGACATCCCTCGTAAACATAAGACAAAGAAGAAGATCTTGTTCGAACTCGGGATCGGCTAGGAGAGGGAATTTCAATCTAAAAGGCTGATCTACCCAGAGTCAACAGTCTGTATCGGTGCAGGTTTTCATCAGTCAAATAATACTTTAACACTTCTGTCCTCAAGAACAATAGCTTTTAAAGTCTCACAAACTTCATTAAGTGTCACATCTCTATTCGGCCTTAGGATAACTACAATAGACGTTTAACTAGTTAGAAACTCCGTTACGATGTTTCGGAGCTCAAAAAGTTGAAAAGACAAGCTTACCCCTTATCGTCCATCAACGATTGAACTCATCGGGGCATCTAATGAAAAAAATATTGCATTTTGAGTGTGATAAGTTACTTTGCAAGAATAAGACGATCTTTTGATTCCTATGGGACTCGATTATAATCAAAGAGGGACAGTCGTCTCTCCTTTTGAATGCTAGAAAATACCGCAACTCATCAAAACTTGGGGCACGATTGAACGTCCACATGAAAAGGACGTGCAAGCAAGTAAGGATGGCATAACCATTTTGATGAAGCTGGAATGAGGCGATTCCTAAGTTTGAAAGCGTCTCATGTAGAAATCGTTGAAGGGAGGCATTTCTTCGTTTCAACACATATATCTATGGCAAGTAGTGTACCCCGGCGAGGGCATATGAGCGAATTTGTCTTTCATCGACAGACACATGTCCTCTTTGGGAAATTCGTGCTCTGTACATATGTTACGAAGAACCTTAGCAGAAACCACTGACGAGGTTCTTTCAGGTGGATTAAGAAGGACTCAAAAGTTGGGAGGTGTGCGATCCACGATGGGCTAACCGAAATTAATTGATTGTACTGGGCTTGTGAGGTAGACGATGATTCGGCTTCGGAGAGTGTCAGGCTTCGCCCGCTTGAATTACGACATGTAGAAGGCTGCTTCATTCTATGTAACAGAACTTGCACCTGAAAATGGTCAGGTAAATCTATCCTAAATTCATAAGTTTCCCCAATCACACTTGAATTCTGAATAAACATTAACTTGTAATCGACACATCGGTCTTTATGTGCGAACTAGGGCAAGTGTGTAAGTGTAGTGTGTTGTCTGTATGGGATAAACTCGGTGCTCAGTACACTGAAAATGCTCTATCCAGTGTAGATAGTTCGCTTGCCGTGGTGAAAAAAATAACTTTTCCGTGTCAGTACATTTTTGTATACTTCTTGTGCACTTACCCGTTATCGATCAATGATCGATAATAGATCCGTTGTTCGAAGCGACATGGCAAACTCTTTCCATTACTGGAGCACTGAATGTGGAATAACCAAGCAGGATAAGCCTAAGTTCTCTGGAAGAATTGAGATAGACTGGTAATAGGTCATGCAAGTAGCATTTGCGAAACTAGAGATAAGTCAATTCTAGTCTAATGGAAGAAATAGTAAAATGTGCCAAGCCATGGGCCAAAGCCCGAATGTCATTCCAAGAGACAACTCAAGAATATATTTACTATCTTCCTCCATTATACCTCAATCAATTCGAATTTCTTGTAATCAACATTGCAGGTGGACACCAGTCATCATATCATCGCACAAATGTAGTATTTAACTAACCCACTAAGCAAACCCACCTGAAAATGTATTGAAAGGTGCAAGAAGAACTCAAACTCTGCGAGCTATGGAGTGAATCAGTGATGAGCTAATTTCAAGTTGGCAACAGGATAGGAATGACTACCATTCAACAACGACCTAGGGTTTGGATTCGAGTAGGGTGATAGGTCAGTAAGGGTTTCACGAAAGAGGCGGACACTTGAAGGAATCAACGGTAAGTGGATTCGAGTGAATGGACTAATGAATCGGGTTGACAAAATGCTCTGGTCATATGAAATCAAGTCGCCAGAGTTTGGATCGTGTGAAGAAGTAGTGTTTATTTGGGTCAAGTGAGGAAATGATGGTTCGGCTTGAGTGACATAAGTAAGTTGGAAAGGGGATGAAAAAACATTGCTAATTATAAGGGTCATTTGTGACCCACCATGGGTCGCCAGCAAACTGAGCTAACAAACAATTTTTTTTACAAAACAGATTTTAGGTCACTAGCGATGCAACCCATATGGAACGCTAGCGACCCACCAAAAAAATGAGAAAAAGAAAAAGGCGATAAAAGAAAAGAAGAGAGAAAGTGGAAAGAAAGCGTCACCAATTCTTCTCGAACTCGACCTCTTACAACTATTCACCACTCCAAGCCACGCCGAGAAACTACGGGTCGAAATGTGATACGTTGAGTTGATCCATGCCAAGAAATAGATCGATATTAAAAGCAATAACTTCCAGAGCATTTCTTGTTTACAATGAAGACGTACTCTAGAGGAAAAATGTTATCCGGGTTTTTAACCCAGCTGAAACCAAAAGAAAATGGAATATTCTTGTGTAGACATGGTGATTCAGGACTTAACCAAAAAAGCTAAGTCAGGGGACCGACAAAGGCTAAACTTTATGACTAAGACAATGATTGGGATTGACGAAGTAGAGAAATTAGCATTCCTCTAGTCCAATCCGTAGCTAAACATAAATAGCTAATGAATTGCCATCAAAACATAAGAGCAATGATAAAAAAAGATATGGAAACATCTCCAACTCTAGACTCCAGAAAAATCCTAAGTGCTTAGGTCATCAACGATCCATGCCTCAGCTCAAACCATCAAACAAAGTAGCTACGAATACTGAGAAAAGAGGCAAGATATTGGCTCAAAAAAATGAGCCAAGTTTATGGGTCACCATCGACCCACAGCCATGGGTCACCATCGACCCACAGGCCATGGGTCGCTAACAACCCATGGTATTGACTTGTTTTATGAGCCAAACTTCCCTGGGTCGTATACAACCTACCTATAAGCTGACGAAGACATGGCCTTGTCTAGAAGGTCTATGATCAATATAAATACCATCCCACCTGCAACATAAACGGCTCATCTACGGACTGGTTGCTAAAGCTCTTTTGGAATTATTCTTCACTCTCTACCTTCATCACAACAATCTCCAAAGGAATACACTGTGATTCTCCAGTGAATTCCTACTCAGGAGATTCAATCTAGCTAGGACACAATCAAAGACTTGTAATCAAACAAGTCTTGTAATAGCAATCAGTCTATAGTAAAGCTTTGAAGTGGACGTAGGCTTCAATAGCAGCCGAACCACTATAAAAAGTTTCTATCTTCTTTCCTTTACTATTATATTACCTGTTATATGTGATATTGCTCTACCAGAAAAAGCCTGGTGCTTTCAAACTCAAATCAGGATGTTGGTCCATTTTTCGGGTCAACTGTCTGTGTGTGTGTGTGTATGATAGCGTGTACTTCTTAGTGTTATAAAAATCGTTTTATATCCTGTTTACTTATCCTTTGAGTTGTTTATGAGTTCCGATCGATGCTTGGGACGCCATGTTATTGATAGGAGTTTCTAAACACTTAAACAAGATAAGTCGCATAATATTGTTTTAAAATCGAGTGAATGAAATAATTTTACCTAAATTATATTATATATATATAATGATAATATTAATGGATGTTGTTGTTAGGAGATGATAATATTTAGTTATCATTGATTATTGGTTGGATTAAAATTAAAACGCATATTTTGTAAACTCTATTTCAAGAAGCATTCGGTAATTAGATTGAATTGAAATCCAATTACAACAAAAAAAATTAAATAACTAAGTTGTAAATTTATTAAATATTTTGGTAATAAGGTAATGAAATTTGTACAGGTAAATTTATAGTATAGTTTGTAAAAAAGAAGGATATAAACACTAAGAATTTTAGAATTAAAAATCTCGTTGATTTTAACAAAAAATTCAAAGCCGTCAAAGATAATAATAATATTATTTGAAAGAGTTTTGACTAGAAATATATTTTTAAAAGAGTTTTGAAAGAAATAAAAGCATTGAACTTGCTTTAGCCACTGGAAAATTATTCTGGGGATTACTGCAGCATCGCTAATATCCATTTTCGAGTTTTTGAGTGAGAATTACTACCAAAAGAAATTTATTTTCGATTGAACCAAGTTTGATTGTGAAAAAGGATATTCCAAGTATGCTTTGATAAATATATGGAAATAGTTTGAACTTATAAATTGAAAATTGTATAGATAAAAATAAGTTATAACTTACAGATTTGAACAGGAAGGTAAAATTAAATTTTAAAACTGTTGAATATTTTTGGTTAAGCAAACAAAAGAAGATTCGAATTTGAGATATGAAATAAAAAAATTAACCTAAGAAATGTTAAAAAAGTTGAGTTAGTGAAATGAAGTAAATAAAATGAAGTTAACTCAAGAAAGCTTAAATAAAAATGGATTGCATTGAAATGAGTTAAGTAAAATAATGAAATGAATTTTAAGTAAATTAGTTTGTGTAACATATAGACTTGAGAAATATTAAGCTAAAACCAAATTTAAATTTTATTGATTGTGGATGATAAGAAAGGAAAAGAAATTTTTAACTTAAATAATGTTGAATAAAATGAGTAATGGATTAAATGAAATAAAATTTCACTTAGTATCAATTAGATGAGTTGAGTTGGATTTGAATATAACTAGATAAATTAGTAAAGCGAATTAATTCCACTTAAGCTATAAAATAAATTAATAGAATGAATACAACTAGAATTATAAAATGGAATGCAATTTGAATTGTGAAAGAAACTGAATAAAAATAAATGAGTGTAAGTAAAATTTGTATGATTAATTGAATTTGATTTAAATTTGATGTAAATAAATGAAATACAAATGAAATGAATTTCAGTAAATTGAATGTTAACTAATTTAATATGGAATAAGTTGATGAAATGAATTAAAAGATGAAAATTAACTTAAGAGAAGTTGAATAAAATTTCTTCTGATAAAAAGAAATTTGTTAATATTAATTTGAGTAATAAAATAAAAATTTACTTAAGTAAAGTTAATAATAAACCAATGAAGTTAATCATTTTATAAAGTAGAATTTATTTAAATTAATGATATGAATAAATGAAGCAAACTAATGAAGTGAATCAAAAACTTAATATTGAAATTAAGTTATGAAGAGAAAAATAAATAAACATGAGTTGAATTTTATAGAATATTTATGATAAATTTAAATGGTTTTATGAAATGGTTTATAAATGAGATTGGTATTAAAAAGAATATGTTAAGTGGTAGTGAAATAAAGCTTAATTTAGATAAGGTTAAATGAAATAATTTTATAAAATGGGTCAGGAATAAATTTATATGAATTATGTTAAACATAAAATTAAATAATTGAAATTTAACAAATTGAATTGAATAAATTGAATGTGAATCAAATAGATGTAAATAAATTTGAAGCAAAACCAATTATATTAATAAAATTGGATGTTAATAAGAAATCAAGTGTATAAATTAAATATTACATTGGATAATGTAAATTAACATAGTTATGAGTTAATTGGATTAATTGGATGAATATTAATAATTGAATTGTTTATTTTGTTGTAAATCATCTTATAACTGTTTGATTGCATATGATTGTTGTATGTTGTGTATTTGTGCTCGTGTTTATGGTTTGAATTCAGAATGCATGTTTTATGTTTTATTAAACTTATACACGTTCTATACCTTATTATAACTGACTAATATCCTGATTTGAGTTGAGATAGACACATACAAAGTGCGTTTTGGACGTATATGCAGATTATTTTTCTTTTGCTTGCTTAATACGAGCGAGCTCGCTCGTATTATCAATAATAAGGTACATATCTCGAATTACATACCGCACATTTATATTTTTTTCCTATGGGATGCCTCATTATTGAGATGAGATCTACATTTGATATATATTAGATACATTTGTGATATATGTTATATTATGAAATTTTTTCCGATTGAGCCACACAAAGGAGACACTGCCGTAATTTTCCGTAAATCCGAGTTTTAGAAAAATTTTGAGGTTTTAAAATTCTATAACTTGCTTTCTATGTAATTTTCGTAAGCCGGTCGAAGTGCGTAGTATAAGTGTAGTAAAGGTTTTCGAATAAAATTTTAAAGTTTATAAGTTGATTATTTTGAATAAAATATATCAAGTGTTAAATTCTTAACTATTTTAAGTATGGGAGAATGTAATGACCCACATTTTTTTAACTATTTTAAATTATAGAATTTCATATAATTATTAAACAAAAACGGTTAGAAATAAAAAATTAAAGATTAATTAATGTATTTTATTAAATATTAACTTGGATATAATCCTGAAATAACCAATTTCAATGATTTGGCAATAACAAGTATTGAAATGGAATTCTATATATTGAATTGGTTATAATTAATAGTTGGAATGAGTAATGAATAGTAAATGACTGTAAAAATGAAAGTAGTTGTTTTATTATTTTAAATCTTTTTAAAATTTTATTTTATAAGTTAAATAACTTATATTGAAATACGGTGATTCATTAAATAATTAAATTGTTTAAATTTCATATATCAATTATTTAAATAATTGAATTCTGGATTTAATGTGAATGAAAATAATGTTGGAAGTTGACTTAAGTTTTATTTAAGCAACAATAAAGATTGTTAAACTTAAAATTGAATTTAAAGCGATTAAACTAATATTTGGAAATTACTTGTTTTAATTAACGTGTAAAAATAGCCATTTGAGCAACTCTCTCGGCTTTCGATGAAACCAGTTTCATCAGATCCGTAATAGTGAGTTATTATAGGATTTCAAGTTTCGTATCGATCAGACTTATCGTTTGGTCGTATGAGCTTGAAACACGTAGAATTTATTTTCAGAATTTAATTAAAATAAATTGATTTTGAAAAGCTATTTCTGCATACGGTCGAAATAGGCCTCAAAACTAGTTCCATTATGATCAGAATGGGGGTAAAACATTATGAACGCCAGGTGGCACATCTGGTTTGGAGTTTGACATTTTTGAGCATGTTTTGTTAAATAATTCAAAACTAAAATCAGCAAAAG
The DNA here is from genome assembly GCA_030765085.1 of Allium cepa. Taxonomy (NCBI): domain Eukaryota; kingdom Viridiplantae; phylum Streptophyta; class Magnoliopsida; order Asparagales; family Amaryllidaceae; genus Allium; species Allium cepa. The sequence continues at coordinate 506,720,336 of CM060944.1, read as the reverse complement.
TCGACAATCATACATGGCAGGCACACTTTTATCAACCCTGTACTCTTTCCCCTTTCCTTCTCTCTTCCTAGATACGCAGCCGTTCAGGTATATATAAAAAATAATCGAATGGAAAAATAAAAAACGAATTAAAGTCTCGAAAAAAAAACAAAAGCTAGGTCGACCGATCGTGGCCGACTAGGGGTCACGGCTCAGCATCGAGGAGGTGCGTGGCGTTAATTGTTCGAGCCCAGTTAGGGTTTTGGGTCATCTCATTCGTAAGCGCAGTGGCTGCTGGCACTTAGGCGGTGGCGCGCGGAGAGTTGCAGCGGCGAGTCCGTGGAGGTCGGCGGTGGAGCCGTGGCGGTGAGTGAAGTTCGTGTTATAAAAAAAATAAAGGGAGAGCGCGACCTGAATGGTGCGGCCTTGCATGCTGGAAGGAGTAGTAGTGAACGTTGGATAAGACTAGTTTAATTATTTAGTCAATTATTTGTTGATTAGTTTTGATTAAATTGTAATGCTAATTTAATCGTGACTTTTGTGTGCGAGGTCCGATTCAAGTGAAACGAGACGCATTGAAATCGTATCGACGTCGTCTACATCGTGGAGCCAAGGTGAATTTTATTCGAAGCTGTAAAATTTTCATTTTCAAATACAAGGTAAGTGTTTCATAACACTCAAGATGTACTAAAATATTTTGTGTTCGTTAAATTGATATCATAAAGTAAATCAATTTTATTGACTGTTATTTGGTAACTAAAATTAACATCTAAATTGTCATCTGAATTGATTGTCAAAAATTAAATTCAAAAGTTAAATTTGAAATTGGAATTTATATGCTGGTGAAATACCTGGTATTGATAACTACGTAATTGTTGTGAATTATTGGTTGATCTGGATGTTGATTGAAATTGAATGCTATTGGTTAATATGTTGGACGGTTGGATGTTTATTTATTATATATATATATATATATATATATATATATCATGTTATCATCATGGATATTATTTACAGTATATGAAACTATAAATCGAATTATTTTAAATAAATTTAGAAATATGTTGAAATGATATATACCTATGACATTTTTTTGGATTGAAATGATATATATCCATCCCTGAATTAAATTGAAATAACCGATTCACTTGGCTAAAGGATAGAAAATTATATACGGACACCAGGTTGGTTAAACTAAATAATTTCAAAAATTTTGATTTGAAATTATTTAAATGAGTTTAATTTAATGAAGAAAAAAATCGAATTTATGGAAATCGAATTATTTTTGAAATTGAGCTAAAAATGTTGGAATCAGAATTTGTTAAACGAAAATGCTTAAAAATGAAATTTAAGATTTTGAAGTTAAAATCAAAGTATGATTTGAATTTTGGAAATTGATTTTTTTTTAAAAAAGATTGGACTTTATATTCGAACTTTGAAGATTGCTAAGTAAAAGTAAGTTAAATCGATATTTCAAAAGTTAAGCTAAGAATTGATTTATTTTGAGGGATTTGAGCATTGAATTTAACATCGAAGTTAAATTTGATTTAAATGATTTGAATCGATATTTTGAAAATCAAACTTGAAATTAATATAAATTTAAATGGTTTAAATTTGAGAATTGAGTTGAAATTTAGCCATTGAATCAGGTAGTTGAAGTTGAAATTTAAACCGATTTGGAATTGAGATTGAAATTAATTTGGAATTAAAATTGAAATTAATTTGGCATTGAAATTGAAATCAAATTGTGATTGTATTGAAATTAAATTGGGATTCAATTGAATTAATTCAAGTTGGAATTGGAATCGAAGTTAATTCGTATTGGAATCGGGGTTAAACCGATTTGAATCGAAATGGAAATTGATTTGAACTGGAAGATTTGGAATTTAATCAGTTTGACTTTGGAACCATTTTCAAATAAAATTAATTTTAATATAAACTACTTAAAATCTACCTTTTAGATATTCAAATTATTTAGATTTTCTAAGCTATTTACTATATAAACCGTTTTAATACTCAAAATATTTTCTATTAAACTATTTTAAAGCTATTCAAACTATTTTCCAAAAATTCAAACTGATCAAAAAGGGAATGTTTATATTTAAATCATGGATTTAAATGTGAATTGGGTTAAAATGAAGTTATAACCTAAATTGAAATTCGAAACAATTTTGAAAGTGAAATCGCAATATTGGAGTGAAATGATATTTTCAACGAAAATTATGTTTAAAACTAAATATGATTTTAAAGTAAATATGATATTTCGAAATGAAATTGATTTTGAAGCAAATATGTTATTTTAATATCAAGTACGAATTGTTTTCGAAATATATAAGTACCAACATGTGTGTAAAACGACGTTATTATGTTAAGGAGACCAAAGCCTCTTATTTGCATACTCTCTGTCAATATAAACCACTTTAACAATTGTCTACGCAGAGGAGACTCCAGAATGAAGTGGTTGGATTTGGCGTCGTTTGCTAGATTTGAAGAAAGAGATGATGATAGATAAACTCTCGCACTTGTTCCCCTTTGAAATGACTAAAACATGATAGCTTGACAGGGCCAAGCGGGCTAATTTACCCTAGCGGATATTGGGTCTTCGATTTTCTTACACTCGGTCCATATTATTACCAATTTTGTTGGTTTCGATTGGTGCATCTTGATTGTGGGATAGCTTTCCTTGACTCGATATGAGATGGATGGACTCGGTGGGTGGTCGAGGCTACGATGCGTTACCACCAGCCTTACGACCGAAACTGATAGTATACTACCTTAGGCTCTGCCTCACGTGCTCTATCATACTTTTATTCCTATACGAGAATGATACGATTTGGTTTAGTGTTGCTGTATCACGATGCATCACTGGCTACCGACGTGCTACTAGTTGTGCTAAATGTAAACTATACGACAATGATTAAAAACGCATTAAGGGGGATTAATGTAAAGCCTTAATGCTAAGAAAAATATTTATTTTACCGATTAGCCATTATATATATAACACATTCTGCTATATATAATATTTTGATGGATCCTTAAGAAGTGAAAAATCTCGTAACACCTCTTGAGTTATTGCATGCATATTATACACTGAATAGAAGATGTAAAACCCCATAAACATCTTTGACGCTATTACACTCATGTTATGTGATATTGATTTGACTCACATAAGGAAATTTTTGTCCTGACTCGAATGTTTTGTATTTTCATTACGCTCGGGGCAGTCCTAACTTTTTTAGCGCATTTAAAATCAATTATTCTGGAGGGCGAAGACGAAGATTTGGTATACTATTACTATTATTATTCCTGCATCAGGTTGTCTACCACATTATTTTATTTATCCCTATTGTATATATAACTCTAATAAATGTTGTATAAATTATAATCAAATGTATAATATAACAGCTTCATGAACTGTTTATTTGATTATTATATTTTTTCATTCCACTGAGATTCTATGTTTGTTTTCTTCTTTTTTTCTTAATTAACCTTAATGATTATCTATGTTTCATATTTTTTAAGATGGACATGTGTAGATTATTGTCAATTTAAACCTTCCGAAAGTGGGCCGTCACACTGATCATCCAAGGGAGCGTCTTCATATGTCACTGTTGGCGTAATTTGTAATAATTATATTTGATCAAAAACCTGGGAGTAGCTTATGAAATTATGTAATTGAATATGAAATATTGATTTGCAGTGTAATCAGAAAAGTTGTTTTAATCTATGCTACTTTTATTTCATATTCATGCACTTCTGATATTATGGATACCATAAACATTACTGTATTTTGTCGCTGGGAGTTAATCTATGGATGACCGCGGCATCTATAGTGCTTAGCTTCGGGGATCAAGATAGGGGGTGTTATAGATTTCCTTTTTTCACAATTCTATAACCATTTATAAACCCTTTTATAAACTTCTAAAATCATTTATATACTATTTATAATCTTTGAAGCCATTTATAGATATTTCAAATCATTTCTCAAGCCATTTATATTCTATTGGTCAATATCACTAAGGTCAAATGGAAAACGTTAATGTAACTAATTTACACAATTATCTTGACCTAAGAATACTATCGATCTTCAATATAAAGCTCCACTTTGATTGTAGTCAAATCATGCATGGCGTCCCCCGAATGACTATAATTGGATCGAGCAGAAGTATTGAAAGTGAAACATTATTCAAGAGAGGATTCGTCTCCTTGGTTATATGAAGCCGGTATAACGATTAACTAAATTCAACATAAAGTCAAAATCTCTGCCTAGAGTAGCTCGGTTAGTAATAGTAGTTATTATTTAACCAAAGACTTTATGTTCGGACTATAGAGTTGAATATGGACTATTTTGGAATTTTGACCATTAACAAATCCTATAAGTCCAAAGTGGTATGATTTTGATGAAGAAAATTGGTGTAAATAATCATCATTACCGGGTAAAGCTAAATGAACTAAAATTGGAATTTACCGAAACCAATTAAGCAATAAATTTGGTCAAAATATCACACCTGCTAAGTAACGTCTGACTGTTAATATTCGAATAGTTCAATATTAATCGCTGGCCGTATTTACATCTAAAGAGTCAAACAACCATGACGTTGAATCTCCTTTTACCACATGATTTAATTAATTTATAATTATTATAATGTAATTAATATTTATGAAATATTAATTACAAAGTTTAATTTTATGTATTGAATAGTATTAAACAATGCATTTATGAAAGTTATAAATATATTGATCTACGTACTACGTCAGTACGTGTTTAGATTAGATTTAAATGCGACGTTTATTATTTTGGTTTGAAAGTTATTATGGCCTAGAATGGAGGTTTAGGCAGTTAGTCTAGCCTAAGTAGGTCCTTCCATTGGATGGTTGAAGAAGGGGCGTTGATTTGGTTAAAATAAAGAAAGTATAAGAGAAAAAGATAAGGATTAAATTCACTTTTCTTTCCTTCATCTCTTTATTTATTTAAATAACTCTTCCTCCTCTTGAAAATTTTGATTTTCACTTCTAACCCTACCTTGTACAACGGAAATCATCAAACCCCCGTTACCATAAAATTCCAAAGTAAAATACATCAAATTCTACTTCATTTCGATCGTCGGTGGTGATTAATTCAGGTGCCAACACCTTTCCGAATTGGAATCTAGTTCAATAAGTCAATCTTTTGTTTCAATGTGTATTCAACGGGCTTTGGTAAATGTATGTTTCTAATCTATAATTATAAATTAATGCTTTATCGTTTATATATATCATATGATGTTCAGATTGATAGGTAATGAATCTAGTATATCAATATATCATTACATTTATGATTGTTGTATGTTTATATACATTAAGAGGAAATTTTTGCAACATAAAAAATTAGCATTCTCATGGCATAATTTAATAAATATATTTTATTTAATAGTATATTATCAAATTACATATTTGTTTCATAAATCTAAATATGAAATTATGTCATATAAATTATGTTTTAAAATTTTATAAAATTAATTTTATATGCGAAAAGTTTTTGGCTTAAAAAATATTATATACACATATATATTATTTAAATATCGTATGAATCAAATAAAATTCAAAAATCTAAAACATCAATAAATATATCATATGAAATATGCTTTATATTTTATAAATTAATTTTGTACCTAATAAGTATTCAATAAATAAAAATATTTCTTTTTACAAATTATATATATATATTTGCAAAAATTAATAATTAAGTATAAAATTGATTATAAATTATAATTATATATATATGGATATTTAAATGTCAAAAGTATTATACAAAATTCTATAAAATATTAATATACAAATGCTCATATTTAAAAATATTTTTATTTTTATTTTTATTAATTTCCAAACAAAATTTGATTACTTAATTATTTAAATAAAAAGGTTGTTTTTACCATGAGCATTATTGTATGTATGTATGTATGTATATTTTATATACATAGATTTACATATTTCATTTATGCATTAACACACACACATTTATTAGCAAATTATTTATAACTATATATATATATGTATGTAGATATTTATGTATCATTAAATAATTGATCTTTTTTAGATTTTATAATAAAATAAATAAATATTTAATCTCTTATATAAAATGGTTTGCATTTATTTACTTTCATACACACACAAATATAATTATGTGTATACATATACAAATATATTATATGTATATATAATTTATAAATTCCTTATATATACTAGTATAAACAACACATACTTACATCGAATTGGTAGAAATATTGTATTTTATTTAATAAAACAAATGAGTGGGTGGACAGATATGTATTATAAGTGTAAATGTTTTTGTAGTCACAACACTTTTATTTAAAGTTGTTTTTCACATCACTTTTATTTAAAATTGTTTTATTAGTAGTGTCAATGACAAATTGATAGTAAAATTCCATTGATAGGTAATTGGTAAGAGAAGTGGTGGAGGTTGCAAACCGGTGGTAAGATTTCGTTGATGGATAAGGGTATTTTTGAAATTTTAAAAAGACACCAAGGAAATCACATTCATTGAATTAACTTTATTAGTGGTATATATATATATATATATATATATATATATATTATTCAAAATTAAATATCGATAAATATGTATATTTGTAATACTTTATTTCATAAGCATACATTTGGATGATATATTTGTATAATAGAGGGGCTAACTCTTATTAACATGTCTATTGCAGTGTTAATACCAGTACTTGTACATGGGCATGTCAAAACATACACGAATTGCTATGTCACACATGCACATACATATATATGTGCATATGATACACGTATATGTATGTAATACAATAAAAATTAAATAATATAAAATTATATTATAAATTTAAATAAAATAATGATTTTATTAAATGAAATTTAGAAATATTCTAAATGAATTAGACTTCGTAGGTCCAATAAACATCCAAAATGGTAATTTTTAAATTCACTCAATTCTTCTGCTGCAGGCTAGTCTGGTTTCATCAATTTTCGTAAATGCAATGTCACTTATTGCAAACTCTAGTTAAATGAGTGATTTCTCGACATAAGAGCTTTGTCATTTTGGGACGCTTTTATTTTTTTCGAACTAACTCGACCTTATTGCAAGTCGCTTATTACAAGTCACTTCCACTTCTTAGCTTGGCCTTGGTCACCCTTGATCCACTAGTCTTTTCCTTGCTTTGAAATTTAGCTTTTGCTTCAACTTTGTTATCCCTCTTCTTTGGGTTATCTTTTGTAGTAGAATGAAACAATGCTACGTCAAGAAGAGTTTCAAAAAAATCCATAGGAACATAACTAAAAGCAAGATCCCTAAGAGGTGGGTTGACTCCATTTGCAAAATTAATGCCCATTTTAGTGGGAGTATCAATCATGTTCACCTTGAACCTAACCAAAAACGTGGACTCATTCATATACTCCTTTATGGTCTTATCACCTTGTTGAAGATACATAACTTCTCCATTTGCAAGCCTTTCACAGCCTTAGAACTAATTATAACCTCGATCTCTTTTGAATTCTTCCCAAGTCATATCATGTTTATTCACCTTCCCTGTCACAACATCCCACCAACATGAAGCTTTATCGTGTTGTTGCCTAATGGCTAGTCACCCCTACACCAAACTCTCAAGCATCATATCATCAAATACCCTCTCACTAGCATCCATGCTTAAGTCTTTATGAACAATTCTATCGACATATACGTATTACCGCCCAAACGAATCCCTTCTCGAGAAGACAAGAGCGGGTGGTGAAGGGATAGGCAACATTCTTCCTCTGTCGGAATAGATGGGGCTCCCACTAAAGGTGGGGTGTGTTAGAACTAAGGCAGCCGACAGCTTAAGAAATTGATTAATTTCAAAATTTTACCATTTTGGTCTTGAAACAGTCTATGAAGTCTAAAGTCATTTAGAATTTTTCTAACTTTCTTTTAAATAATATCAGTATTTAATTTAATTTCATAAATAAAGTTTTACTTTGATTTAATGTGTATATAAGTTAGAGTATATCAAATATACTCTTATATACATATTTGTGTGCGAAGGTTACTTATTAAATTTATTTAGAGAAGGAAATGTTTTATTTCTTTCTCTTAACTTATTCAATTAATGAAGGGCATAGATTTATTTAGAGAAGGAAACTGTAACAATCTAGAGTTTTTATCAGTCGAATTTGGAATATTAATCGATTTTAAATATTAGAAAGTTAATTTTAGAAGTTAAATAACTTGAATTTCAAATATAATGATTTATTTGATAATTAAATTATTGAACTAAATAATTAGAATTATTTAAAAAAATGATTCTTGGGTTTTATTTTGAATAAAAATGATTTTAAAGCTTATTTAAATTCTATTGAATAAGAATGGCAATAATAAGCTTTTAATTTGGATTTAAAGGCGATAAATTTGTTTTCAATAATAATTCGTTTTAATTAAAGTATAAAAATAGCCTTTCGGGGACACTATCTCGAATTTTGACGAAACCCATTTCATTGGATCCGTAATAGTGAGTTATTGTATGCTGATGATTTCTGTGGCGATCAGACATACTATTTAGTCATGCGAGAACGAAACGCGTAGAAATTAATTTCATAAATTTATATAATAATTAGGTTTGAAAAGCCATCTTCTGTATATGATCGAATTAGGCCTCGAGATTAATTCCATTGTATTTGAAATAGAGGTATTACATATGGAATGCCAGGCGACACGCCTAATTTATAGTTCGAGATTTTTGAGTACATCGAGCTAGACATTTTTTTTTCAATATATATATATATATATATATATATATATATATATATTACTCACCATATGTCTATAGTTCTTGCCATACCTTCCCTACTTCAGCCTTCCCCCCTCTCTTTTTAAATACTACCCTCCTTTTCTTCTTCCAAGTAAAAAGGAAATGAGAGCTTCCAAATTCAAAAACAATTAAAATAAATTTCTAAAAATTATAAAACTCGTATCTTTAGATTGAGCAAGCATAAATTTTCAACTTGATATTCAATTGAAGGTTGCAGCTGCTAATTTCTTAGGTCGACATTTTACAGTGAACATTTTTGCAAGCTAACAAATAAGAGTTTGAATTATTGATTCATTGGGTTGTCGATTTGAGGAATGGAGTGTGGGAACGTGTTAGTCGAGGCTTGGAGCAGCTATGTCAGGTATTTGGAAGGTGTCGTGCTCTCTGGGTAGTGCAATGTTGTGGTGGTTCATGCATGCAATCTGTAGGTCAGGAATCTAGGTGAGGCAATGATTCGAAGGTGTTGTCATGTAACTCGAAGGTGTTGTCAAGTTCAACTCATGGAGAGATGAACGGAGGTGGCAACGGGAGATGCTCCCGTCGACGGGAGGTGGTAGTTGGCCGTGTGTGTACGAAGGGGAGGGCTGTGTTGTACCGTGCACAAGATTTTGAGAAGGGGGAAGAAGATAGATTATATATAAGAGTAAATAGTTATTGTAATTAGTTTATTAATTTTAAAATTTAAAATCGATAATTTTAAAACTGAATAACTCTCTCATATGAGGTCCGATCGAGGTGAAACATTTTGCTTATGCTCCTGATGACGTAAGCTTTGCAATGGAACTAGTTTGGATTAATTTGGAGACCATTGAAATTTGGGCTAAAATCGAATGTCGTTTGATCTTAGTTCCAAACTGGAATGCTTGGCGATGATAGAAATTTCGATGAGTTAATCTCACTTTGTTGGTTAATTAGTAATATTATATAGTTAATAAAAGTTGTTGATTGGATGTTTGGATGATCTACTGTTTTATCAGTTGGTTTGGATTTATTTCTGCCCTTGAGGTGGATGTCCTATATTATATAATTATATAATATTTGTAATACAGGGTGACAGGTTGGAGGGAATCAACAGGATTCCTCATCACTGTTGATCTTAATTTCAATCAAATTCCTGTTATATGAATTATCGGATATGAAACCTGATTTATAGACACTATTGGTTATGACATTGTTTTGTTTAAAACTGAAACCTGGTAGTAATAGAAAATTAATAATCGATATTGGTTAAATGTTGGGTAGTTATTGGCCTCAAATTAGTATCCTAAAAATACTATAAATTGCTAGTCGAATTGAAATTTATTTTGAGATAGGAAATGATTTTGAATCCAAAATTAGGTTTCAAATTTTTTTTAAGGATTTAATTTCTATTTGATATCAACCAATTTATCTAATTGTTTATAACTTATTTATTTATATTTAACATTGTTTTATAAAATTATTTATTTTGAATTAATGTTGTTTTAAAGTTATTTATCAATATTTTAATATTTTGAAAAGTTATTCACTTTAAACAATTAATGCGATCTAAAATTAATAATAGTAATTTATTAGTACTGCTTGGAAATTAATTATTACTATTTATAATAATGTTGAAAATTAATTATTAGTGTTTTATGACAATGTCCTTAAGTTATTAATTATTATTTCAAAATCTTTTAAGGAAAAAAATAAATCATTATTTATTTATCTATAATGTTATGGTTAATAATTATTATTATGTAATAATACTTTTTAGGTAAATAATTTTTATTTATTTATAAATGTCTCTGATACGTAGAAATGGAGTTTATAAACAGACTTGGGTTTTATCAGAGGAGTTTTATAAAATGGTTTAAAGACTTAAAGGAAGAATATTTACAAAGTGAAGAGTTTTATAAACGGGTAAATATTCATGAACGAATTTTAGTAATGGATCTATAGATTTATGAAAGGTGTTTATACATGGTTTCATGGATTTAGAAAGAATTTATAAACAAAAAGAAAATCTTCCTTAGTATTGTAAATATACTTATACTATTAAAATAAGTATATGAGTACGTTTCTAAGTATGACATGTAATGTTTGGGAATAAAATATGGATATACTCCGAGTATGTAAAATATAGGGGTTTTTGAGTATATCTTTGTAGATATATTTTTATACAAGTAATTTGCAAAGAAATTTTAATAAATGAATAGATTTATTTAGGAAGGTAAATGGTTGCTTATATGCTTAACAAATGTTAGTTTTCCCTATGGAATTAAATCTCTGATTGAAAGTTTGTTATTTGATAGTTAAATAACGGATTATTGAATTTGGACCAAAAATGTAACTTTGGAAATATCTAAGAGAAATACGTGAGTTATATGGCTCAGCCATCTTCGATGATGTTGTACTGTGCGTATAATTCTTGTTTCATTCTCTTGGGACAAAGGTAAGAAAATCCATCCACTAATGGTTAGGAGACGATCTCCACTCTTATCTTTGACTATTTATTTCCTAAAGAACCAGGGTTGAGTTTAACAGAAATTATCAAAAGTATTTTTGAAGAGAGCAGGATTGGGTATGTTAACCAAAAAAACACTTCCATCCAACTCAAGCATTTCGAAGCGAAGACATCTTAAAGATGATGTAATTGAAGATAGAGCTCTTAAGCATTTCGTTCAGTCCCAAAACGAACTTGTATGGATGAACAGTGGTATTGCATTGTCGCCTAGAGGACACTGTTGGCATTCCAAGTGGAAAGTGCTATATAAAGGTAAAACGTAGCCTCGAGCCTCATCAATCAGGAAATGACAAAAATCGGGCATGTTGTAGGGACAAGTGGGTCGCTTCAATCTGGGTATGGTCATTCCGAATCTAGATCTGTTATCATCTGCTCATATATGCTTCGGGGTCTTGTTAACGAATACTATGATCATATTTGGTACTATTAGTCAAGTGGTAGGCCAGTCCTGTATGGCAAGAGTACAAGATTTTCTTGTCAGACCCTGGTGCATTTTATCTAGGATGCACCATCAGAAGGTAGTTCTTTACCTTATCATAGTATGAAACTCCAATACGTGCCTATATGGTTTTGATTTTACCCAGTATGCTGGAACTTAATAATGTAACGATTTCGGCTATAATTAATAAATATTTGTATTCTAGACATTATTATAATATCAGAGGATTTTCTGTAATGATTTGATTACTGTAAGTTAAAAACCCATTCCGTGTTTATTTTTGATGTGGTCTTACGAGATACTTTTGATTTTCAAAGGTTTCCTATAACTTTAAATTCCAGTTAGGTATGTTTTCTCACGCTGGCTTTCCAGACTGACTCGTGTGTTATTTTATTATAATGCTCGAGTAAGACCGAGCATATTTACAGATTACTTTGGATGCATGGAATCTCAGAAGATGAGTTGGAGGTCTTCAAGTCATATTCACGTATATTTTTATTCTGCTGCTTTGTTGAAATCATCAGCATTTGTGACGACAGGGTGTTATAACTGTCCAGACTGATGATTATGATTTGTTGTTGCACTCCAATGGATATATGTATTTAATAGTTTCTCTTTTGTAAAGGTCATTAATATTATATTATATATTATTCCACTGTGATTGTGAGATTCTATGTTATTTTTAGTTTCTTTTCCCTTCTTCTCTTCTCATCTTCTTTCTTCTTTCTACCCTGTAACCATCTGAATTTTTGTTTAATTTACGTTGGACGTGTGTGGTTTATTATCAGCTTGAACTGTACGAAAAAATAGGACGTTACAGAAACTTTCTTAACTTATTCAATTAATGAGGAGAATATAATTTTAATTGGAGAGAGAAAAATTTTCATTTCTTTCCCTTTGACTAAATTGACTAATTGATTAATTAAACAACATTAATGACCAATTCAAAATGGCATGAAATATAAATATATTCACAGTAAATATTATGCAAGTGCAACATCTAAAAAGTGTGCATAGTCAGCGATGATTGATATGTATCCATAAAATAAACAAAAATAATTTAGAGGCAATCATATAAGGGACAAATGAGAAAAGAGATAAAAGATGACATACATGATTGATTTATCTTCCCTCTTTATCAAACTTAATTAATGCAGCATTTGATCAACAATCAGTGGAAAATAATGACAGAAGAATATGAATATATAACCAACAATAATTAATATGCATATATTATTGTCTAGTTTTAAATTGTTTGATGATAATAATAAAATTTTAAATCCTACAACTGAAGTATAAGTGTTAAGTTTTATATGTATTCAAACATATAGATATAATTATCGTGTATGGAGATTAAGACAAAAACATTCTAATTAATACAAAATAAACTCACATACTACATATAAATTTTGATGTATTTGTAAACTTAAATACACTTGAATTAGTTAACAAAATACAAATGTATATAACTAAATTAAAAGATGTAACTGAACAAAAGTTAAAATACAATAAATGAAGCAATATATCAACAAGTCTTTAAATACTTGAACAAGAATATTTGTGACATTAAACAGGGTAACAAATTGAGAAAAATTATTGTGATCAATTTAAAATTTAAATTCATTACCAATACATCCTTTAATCATATGTAATTTTCTATTACAGTAGAAATTCAAATAATAAGAACATAAAACTTTTAGATAAAAAAAACTGCACTTTGATTTAAGTGATTAAAACATAGATCTATAATTAAAACATCATACGATCATATGAAAGTTTTAGTTTTGATTTAAGAAAAGGAAATCGAGTAATTAATGTAATCATACATACTTTTGGATCTAAATTTGGGTCAATATAATGAACAAAAGATTAGATCAGATATAACATGTATGGAATTTAAACATCATTAAGATGGTGAATATATAATATAAAAGATTAGAATTACCTAAAGGTAAAGCCTAAGATTTGCACCTTGAATGAAGAATATGTAACGATCCAGAATTTGACCACTTTAAAATATACTATTTAAAGTGATTTTAAATATAAAATAGGTAAGGTTATGATTCAAATAATATTAGATAGGATTTGGAAAGAAAAGAATACATAGAATAGTAACATTTGCTTATATCGACAAAAGTGACAAAATCTAGATTTTAGAAAAGTAAGTTTAAATAGTTTAATTAATTATTTCAATTTATTTATGAGTGTTTATATTTTTAAATAACATTATACAAATTTATTTTTAAATTTGGTTTACATAAATAAATAGTTTAACTAAAACGTCAAAATGTGACCGTAAAACATTTTGTCAAAAATCAACATTTTATCAATTAAAAGTCGTCGCAACGTTGTCGCACCTTTGTGTAACAACCCGAAAATTTTAAACGATTTAAGTAACATAATTAACTAAATTTTTCTATAAATAAAAAAATAAAATTTAGCAATGAAAATTTGATATTTGGAATGCGTCTATTTAAACATAGCAAATGGCAGATTTTCATTGCTAAATATAAAAATTAGTTCTGTTGTGCAATTTTTGATTTCAACTTAAATTCAGTTAAAAGTTTGATAGAAATAAATATTTTTGAAATCTGAATATTTTATATAATAAAAAAATGTAAATTATTTTCTAGTGGGACGTCATATTTCGTTTTGCCAAATTTGGACTGCTCTAGCCCCACTAATCTTAATTTCGATGTTTTAGCAGTATTTTCGGTAGCGGAAAAATCAAGTTTTTAAAACTTGGTCTTATCACTGATATCTTTATACTATTCTGTTCATCTCGTTATGCTGATCTACGCAGTATATTCATTTGTGCATTTCGATGTCCGGTACGTGGTGAAATCTGCAAAACGATCGCTGTAACGGTTCAATATTTGAGTTTTGGTCCTTAGCCTTTTCAATTGCCACCATAGGATTCCAAAAGCCATCAGCATTTATAACTTTGGATTCCAACGGGTGACTTTTCTTCTTCCCACCTTTTCAAATTTACATATGTGAATAATGCCTCTTCAATTTCATTTTCTGGCCACTCTCTTTCTTTTCCATCTGCTGAACTTTCTAAAAAAAAGTTCATCTTCTTCTTCCTTGTTTCTGACATCAATTTTCGCGCACTTGCCTCCTGACTCGAAGTCGTCCCTGGGAAAACCCTCCTTTGACTCAAAGCGAACCAAAACCGCCATTTTCATTTCGCCTCTTTTTTGACTCGAAGCGCGACCCGAAGCAACCCTCCCAGAAACCCAAAGCGCGACCCGAAGCAACCACCATCGAAACCCATAAACTTCGCCGAGACCCCATATTTCCAAACTTGAATCAATCCTCCCTTACCCGAAGCCTTCCCCAAAGCAATTGTCGCTGCGACCCGAAGCAAACCCAAAATCCTCGTTTTTTTTCCAAAACCTGAAGCACCCTTCCCTGACTCGAAGTCAAACCCGAGAAAACTCCATCCCGACTGGAAGCCTGACCCAAAGCAAATTTCAGCCCTATCGACAAATGCCATTTTATTTCGTTTTTTTATTTGTCGATGAATTTCTATGTTATTTATATTTTTTCCTTCTAATATCCTATAAAAGAAATGCCTATATGTATTGCATATGTATATATATTTCTTTCATCGAATTTCGTTCTAAATCTGTTTTGCTTGTCGTAGATATTTGAAGTGTCTGTGTCCTTATCCGTGTCAACTGCTATTCAATTACATTGTTCTCTAGCTACGAAATGTGAGCAATTATACACGATCGGCATTCTTATATTTAGAAATTTTAATTCACATGAAATAACGACTGAAATATGTTGTTAAATTTTGAATTGGCTAGTTGTTAAATATGAGAAGATATTATATGCATTAGTTCATCTATTATAATCGACATTATTGACACCAATAATCTGTTAGCACGTGTATATCATAATTGATTTGACAATTTTGATCATATTAGCTATTGATATGCTATGTTATTTTATGTTGTTATTTGTTCTCCCTATGGGTTGAAATGATACATACCCGAACGATCTTATAGATTAGGGAAAATCATCATGGATTGAAATGATAAACCCAAGCGATTTTATTAATTTTCGAATTTCGGGATTACGGGTTTAAATGATATATACCCGTAAAAGTTTAAATTGCAGATTGAAATGATAAATATCTGTATCACTGACCGTAAGATAGAAAACTATATACGGACACCATTGGTCTATTTTAAATGATTTCCGTAATTTTGAAAAATATAAATACGAGTTTTAAATAAATATTGGGTTTTTATAATATAAATATTTTACGTTAATATGTGAAAATTTTAGACTTTTAAATTATATGTTTTGAATTTTTTTAAATTATAAGTTAAGTTGTAAAAATGTAAATTTTAAGATTTTAGTTATAATTATATTATTTGTAAATACATATATAAGATCTAAAATAAATTTAATAATAATATTTAATTTAATAATTATTAATATAATAATATTTAATAAGAATTTAATTTAATAAATATGTGTATTTAAAATATGTTTTAAGTAATTATTTAAATTATATTAATATTTTTAATTAGATTTTTGTAATCACTTTATTTAATAAAAGTGGGAAAAATGAATAAGTTGATTTGTAGTTTAATTTATTTAAGAATTTAATTTAAATAAAATTGATTTGAAAATTTACTGATTTGAGGCTTTAAAGATATGATTTTTAAATTGATAACTTGATTTTGATTAAGGGTGATTAAATGGGTATTTTCAAATCCTACTAAACTGAAGTTGAATATTTAAATTTGATTTAATTTGTGATTTGAGATTTTATTTAAATGATTAAGTGAATATTTTCAAAATTTAAAAAAATTAAAGTTTAATTTTGAAATATAAATGAAATCTATCAAATTGAGTTATTGTAAATAGTTTGAACATTCAAACTTTGAAACTTACTGAAGTGTAAGTGGTTTAAATTTTGAAATTCAAACCTAGATTTGAAATTGATAAGTGGGAAGGGTTTAGTGATAATTTGAAATGATTTATGTGTTGAATATGCGCTATGCGCTTATATGATTTTTGTTTGATGATAATAAACATATACATTCGTTTAAATGTATTTGTTAATGTACTATTTTATTTTTCATAGATTAAATAAATATTTGTTGAATAAAATAATCTACACAGAATTTGAATTTAAACAGAAATTTTATTCAAATAAATATTTATTACAATTTTTGAATAGTACAAATTCAAGCTCTCACTATACATATACAACTTTGATTACAATACATCACAAGTTCATATTTACAGTTTTCCTCACTACATATCACTCACACTCGTAGTTTAGCTTCAACTTCATTCCAGTTAGAATCTAGCATCTGAGCAATCTGCAAAAATATTCACTAACGCAATAAAATTGAAAAAGAAATATTTTTGCAATATAAAATGAAGTATGGATTTTTGAAAATATTGTTTGTCTCGGTTATTTGGATTGTTCATCATCATTTATATTTGAATTCATCACACACAGTGTGTATCACTGCACATGCCACAAAGTCGTGCACATAGATATATACAATTGTATTCTTATCAGGGATAGATAATCATGAGTGGCTGCAATACACACGTGTACACTTATACACGTGTGCACTGCCTCGCCAAATCATGTGCGCAGCCACCAAAGAAAATTAGCAAACTACAAGTGACAATATGAATGCATCCAGATGACAGTGTGACAGTGCACCAAAGAAACCACTGCAATGATGCAAACTGACTCGAAGAAATGTCATCAAGCAAACAAAATGTCAAAGACCAGACAATAGTGAAGAACACAAGGCATAGCAACTGCATAGCGACTGCAACAGTGACAAACATCATATATAGGAATGCAACAACCAGGTGAAGATGCAAGAACAAAGAACTGCACAAGTGTAGCCTCGAACTACAAGTCTCAATATCAAAGAGACAACATCAGTATGCAATAAAGACTACTGCAAATATAAAGAAACAACTAAACCAACATAAATGCAACAGAAAACAATAGAGCATCAAAGCACATGTATGCAGACCAGTGCCAACAATGACCAGACCAAACAAAGAACCAAAAGTACAAGTGCAGTTTAAATGGCCGGGCAAGTGCACAACTTCACAACAAAACAAGTCAGTGTAGCAATGAAACAATACATACACCATGGCAGAGGACCAGTGATACAAGTAACATGAGCAGACCCAAACAATACATACACCAGCCTCAACACAGTGAAGATACCAAATACAAAATTCATACAGAAAGCTACATGGATCAACGAATTGGATGAACAAAACTCGAGTGCAACAGTGAAGCCAGAAGAAATGGAATGCAACTACAATGATCTCAATATAGTAATGACAGCAGACACAAATGCAACAATACTCAGATAAACACATGGCCGATGTCAATGAAGCCAAAGCAAACAGAAGGGATGATCAGACACGGGACAACAAGTGCACAAATATACACAATCCAGGCAGTACAGCAATGATCACAAATGGAACACAAGTCAGTGGCAAGCTACAAACACCTGTGCAATAACAGTATCAATAACCAGTGCAGTAGCTACAACTTCAACCACAAAACCCAACAGCAATGCATGTATCATGAAACCAAAGTGCTCGATGCACAGTGCAGACAAATGCTCAAATGAATATGAAATAACCAGAGAATGGCCAGAACTAAATGTAACAAGGATCAGAGATGAAGCTCACAGGGATGAACACAAAGATGGCCGAAGTCGTGTCAAAGCAGATGTTAACCAAGTCAAAAATCAAGTGTGTGCAATTTTTGAAAAATTCAAAACAAATAAAAGAGGAAAGTTTCTGCCGTTTGACACAAGAAAAATCGAATGTTCTCAAGATAAAGTCGTGCGCATCAAGTCTAGAAATCGAGAAATAGGAGAGTATCGAATTCATATAAATACATCACCCAAGTTCATCATTAGTAAGGGTGTAGAAAATTCAATCAAATCCAAATATAAACCCAAACGTCATCATCGGCAATTGGTACCAAGTCGAAGTATTAAAATCCAAATTCATCATCGACATCGTGTGCAAAAAGAATGATCGAGTTCAAGTACGAAAAATCAGAAGAAGCAAAAGCACAAATTACATACCGGAGCAAGGTCGAACTCGATCGTCGAAGGAATCGTGAGCAAAGCGAAGAGACGGTCGATTGCCGCCGCAATTCAGAAGATCAATTATAATCGATCAACAATCAATCGGGTTCTTCGATAGCACAAAACCCTAATTATTGAAGAGGAACGAACAAGAATAGAGAGCCGACATTGATAAAAGAAAATAACAGGGCCGCGTTTTTTTCTTGAGTGATAATACTTTGGGCTGGTTATATTTTAAAGGCTTTTGGCTATTAGGTTTTTGGGTTTAATTGTTTTTTATTTGTTGTATTTTTACTTTTCGAATCAAATCATGGTAAATCACCACCTAGGTTGTAGGTAGTGTCAGATTGTCTAGTTAGAATTAGTTCAGTGAGCAGGGTGTGCGAGTTTGCAAGACTCTATAGGCGGAAGCAAGGGTTTGTGAGTTTGCAAAACTCTATAGGCGGGAGCAGGGGGTGCGAGTCTATTAGAGTGCTTGTAAGCGGGAGCAGGGTTTGCGAGTCTATTAAAGTCTTTGTAAGCGGGAGACTGTTTAATTCTAATAGAAATGTGGGAATGCAGCAACAGGCAGGGGTTGCCGAAGCTGGGTAAATTTTGTGTGTGATTTACTTTTCAGCATATTTATTTCTGCAGTTTGTTTCTTTGTTTAAATCGAGAAAATCTGCTATAACCCTATTCACCCCCCTCCCCCCTCTAGGGTTAATCTAGATCCTACAAGTGGTATCAGAGCCCGGTATTTTTCTTTAACTCTAGAGTTATGAATCCACCAAATAATGCTTTTTCTGAGGGGCAATCTATTGCTAAAACTAAAAATACTAAAGCCATGAATGCTTTGATCCGTGCTCTTGATAAGACTGGATTTAATAGAATTTCTCATTGTGAAAATACATAGGAAATCTGGAATACTTTTGATGCAATAGATGGTGCAAAAGTCAACAGCAATGAGAAATCCTCCACAAACAACTCAGTTGAAGAAATGTGCTTAACAGGATTTGTAAAAAGCAGTTGTGATGAGGATAATGATGATGGAGCAACTGAGATGCCGTTAAAAATGAAGAAATTCAAAAAGTGGAACCACAAATATGGAAATCCAGCTCTAAATCAAAAATTAAAAAGCAGAATAATCAAGGCACTAGAGAACTCAGAAGAACACGGGATCACTTGCAACATACCCGGTGATATCAAGCCCAATTATCTCCAATTTCAACGCGGTTTTGAAAAGAAAGCAAAAAAGGAAAAATACTACAGCCACGTGGAATACAAGTGATAAAGATAATCAAAGTTCTAGCGGTAAGAGTGAGAAAGCAGATATGTGCCTTCATGGAAATATAACTGATAGCAACGATGATAAGCCAAGCAAGGTATCAAAACTCACTCACTCTGAATTATTTATTTATTTCCACGAAGTAAATGGCTGTTTTGAACGACTTAGGGAGAAATATGCTAAACTTGAATCACAAAAAGTTACTTTGATAGAATTAAATGAACAACTAGACCAATTAGTTAAAACCTATCAAAGTAGGATCCCTGAGTGTGATAAGTGTCCAACATTTGAAAACAAAATTAGAAAATCAGAATCAATATAAAATCACTTGAAAATGAAATTCTGATCTTGAAAGAGAGTGAAAATACTAGGAGAGAGAATTCTATTAAAAAGTGCACACAATTGTTAAACGAAAATGAATCTCTCAAAACACAAGTCCACTAATTGTCAACGACTTTAGATAAATTTTCAAAAAGTGAAAAATCATTGAATATGCTATTAGGAAAGCAAACTGTTAATACAGATAGAAAAGGGCTTGGATATAATCAATCTAAAATTGTTGAAAACAAGATTAATCAAGAAAATTCAATGTGCACAATTTGTAGAAAATATGGACACAATCACAATAATTGTTGGTATCGACCCAAACATGTGAAAACTATACCAACTTGGGTTCCAAAAGGCACAAATACAAAATCTCTCAACGTAAAACAAATTTGGGTGCCGAAGGGAGCAATTATAAATAGTTTTGGGTCTCCACAAAATTATTTTTCAAAATATTCTGCCACTAACAACCATGGACCTATAAAAACAAATAGGTCACATAAATCTTTTTCCGTGTAGGTGTGGTGGCAGTCTAAGGAACAACAATAGTGCTACTTGGATTCTGGCTGTTCCAAAAGCACACCGAGCAACAAAGCAAAGTTCCTTAGCCTAGTATAAAGATGACAGAATCAAAATAGACAACAACGAAAAAAATATCGTAAAGGTAATACAGGTAATGGTATGTTTTGAACGATATATTAAATGTGATAATCTGCACCGTATTCTGGATTAAATCAGCCAATAAAAAGACGATGATTCTGACTTATTCAACATAGTTGGCCAAATTATATTCTTATGCCAAAACACTATAAAATTCTCTAGATTCTTGGATTTACTTCATATATATTAGTTTGGATTAAAAACAGTGTTTTGTTGGATGATAATATTTTTGGTTATAACACGGCTAACTCTATATTCATGGTTTTCTGATTATTTACACGGCTTCAATTTAAATTCAAAAATGTTATTTAAAGTGTTGTTAAAATTGAGTTTGAAATTTTTTATGCACACTTCATGGTCTAGTCTATCAAATTTAATTAGTGATGTTTTGAAGTGAAAAAGAAATTCAAATGCAGATTACACTGGTAATCTAGTTGACAGAAAAATTACTAGTCGAACGTGATTTATGGTGAGACATTTAGTAACTGCATCGTTTTTCAAAGAAAATATCTGCATATTTTTCATTACAAATAATTTTCAATTAGCAGAAATTTTTTCTCATATAACCCCTTCGAGAAAATCATTGTTGACCATATTTTCAGATTAGTCATTTTTATTTGTTTTTAAATGACAAATTTTTGACTAATCCGACTCCCTACTAATTATCAAAAAGATAAATAGTGATTGAAAAGGTGATAATTGTTGATATTTAACATACATTACTCAAGAGAGTATATTTGGAAAATTTCTTTAGGAATTCAAACAAGAGTTATAAAACTTTTTGTTCGGTAAAGATTCCATGACCATTTCTATATCCATCATATTTCTATCGACCATTGTTCATCAAAACTTAAATATAGTTTGTCGATATGTGGTACTATAATCAGGGATCATTTGTTTTTCATTTCATATTTTTTGTAAAAATAAATAAATATCCAATGTATTCACTCTCATTTAAAAGTCCTTACGGTTATGCATGGGTGAATTACTTGGATTTTTGATTATGTGCTTCCATGCTCATTTAAAAGTCCTTACGGTTATGCATGTATGGAACGCATATCAAAATTAGTTGATTAAATAGACAAGTTGATTCTAATCCCATTTAAAAGTCCTCATGGTCATGCGTGGTTAGAAGATACTTGATTTCATTTTTTAAAAAATTAAATTGGAATACTACTAATCTCATTTAAAAGTCCTAACGGTTATGCATGATTAGTAGATATTCAAATTCCTGATATAAATGTACCACAAGTTGATACAATTGTATGATTTTATATGAGAACATCATTTCCATCATTCTAAAAGTGGAATATGCGCCTAACAAGGGTAGTTATGATTTTTGTTTGATTTTTATTAAAGTTTAATATTTATATTCAATTTGAGTTTAATGTTGGATTAATATCGATCACTTTAGCTCTATTTTCTCTAACACTATTATTCTTTTGCTGATAACAAAAGGGGGAGAGAAAAGTTAAGATTTTGTCAAATAAAATATATGCAAAGGTCAAATAATTTTTCCATTTGCATCTAGGCTCAATTGTATATTTCTATTTATATGCATATATGTAGGGGGAGCATCATGTAGAGAGGAAGCATTTAAATAGGGGGAGCAATTAGAGTATATCACTGACCAAATACATTTAACATAATCAAAATCTTAAATATATGTTTGTTATCATCAAAAGGGGGAGATTGTTGAATATGCGCTATGCGCTTATATGATTTTTGTTTGATGATAATAAACATATACATTCGTTTAAATGTATTTGTTAATGTACTATTTTATTTTTCATAGATTAATTAAATATTTGTTGAATAAAATAATTTACATAGAATTTGAATTCAAACAGAAATTTTATTCAAACAAATATTTATTACAATTTTGAATAGTACAAATTCAAGCTCTCACTATACATATACAACTTTGATTACAATACATCACAATTTCATATTTACAGTTTTCCTCACTACATATCACTCACACTCGTAGTTTATCTTCAACTTCATTCCAGTTAGAATATAGCATCTGAGCAATCTGCAAAAATATTCACTAACGCAGTAAAATTGAAAAAGAAATATTTTTGCAATATAAAATGAAGTATGGATTTTTGAAAATATTGTTTGTCTCAGTTATTTGGATTGTTCGTCATCATTTATATTTGAATTCATCACACACAGTGTGTATCACTGTACATGCCACAAAGTCGTGCACATAGATATATACACTTGTATTCTTATCAGGGACAGATAATCATGAGTGGCTGCAATACACACGTGTACACTTATACACGTGTGCACTGCCTTGCCAACTCGTGTGCGCAGCCACCAAAGAAAATTAGCAAACTACAAGTGACAATATGAATGCATCCAGATGACAGTGTGACAGTGCACCAAAGAAACCACTGCGATGATGCAAACTGACTCGAAGAAATGTCACCAAGCAAACAAAATGTCAAAGACCAGACAATAGTGAAGAACACAAGGCATAGCGACTGCAACAGTGACAAACATCATATATAGGAATGCAACAACTAGGTGAAGATGCAAGAACAAAGAATTGCACAAGTGTAGCCTCGAACTACAGGTCTCAATATCAAAGAGACAACATCAGTATGCAATAAAGACTACTGCAAATATACAAAAACAACTAAACCAACATGAATGCAACAGAAAACAACAGAGCATCAAAGCACATGTATGCAGACCAGTGCCAACAATGACCAGACCAAACAAAGAACCAGAAGTACAAGTGCAGTTTAAATGGCTGGGCAAGTGCACAACTTCACAACAAACAAGTCAGTGTAGCAATGAAACAATACATACACCATGTGCAGAGGACCAGTGATACAAGTAACATGAGCAGACCCAAACAATACATACACCAGCCTCAACACAGTGAAGATACCAAATACAAAATTCATACAGAAAGCTACATGGATCAACGAATTGGATGAACAAAACTCGAGTGCAATAGTGAAGCCAGAAGAAATGGAATGCAACTACAGTGATCTCAATATAGTAATGACAGCAGATATAAATGCAACAGTACTCAGATGAACACATGGAGGAAGTCAATGAAGCCAAAGCAAACAGAAGGGATGATCAGACACAGGACAACAAGTGCACAAATATACACAATCCAGGCAATACAGCAATGATCACAAATGGAACACAAGTCAGTGGCAAGCTACAAACACCTGTGCAACAACAGTATCAATAACCAGTGCAGTAGCTACAACTTCAACCACAAAACCCAACAGCAATGCATGTATCATGAAACCAAAGTGCTCGATGCACAGTGCAGACAAATGCTTAAATGAATATGAAATAACCAGAGAATGGCCAGAACTAAATGTAACAAGGATCAGAGATGAAGCTCACATGGATGAACACAAAGATGGCCGAAGCCGTGTCAAAGCAGATGTTAACCAAGTCAAAAATCAAGTGTGTGCAATTTTTGAAAAAGTCAAAATAAATAAAAGAGGAAAGTTTCTGCCGTTTGACACAAGAAAAATCGAACGTTCTCAAGATAAAGCCGTGCGCATCAAGTCAGGAAATCGAGAAATAGGAAAGTATCGAATTCATATAAATACATCACCCAAGTTCATCATTAGTAAGGGTGTAGAAAATTCAATCAAATCCAAATATAAACCCAAACGTCATCATCGGCAATTGGTACCAAGTCGAAGTATTAAAATCCAAATTCATCATCGACATCATGTGCAAAAAGAACGATCGAGTTCAAGTACGAAAAATCAGAAGAAGCAAAAGCACAAATTACATACCGGAGCAAGGTCGAACTCGATCATCGAAGGAACCGTGAGCAAAGCAAAGAGACGGTCGATTGCCGCCGCAGCTTAGAAGATCAATTGTAATCGATCAACAATCAATCGGGTTCTTCGATAGCACAAAACCCTAATTGTTGAAGAGGAACGAACAAGAATAGAGAGCCGACATTGATAAAAGAAAATAACAGGGCCGCCTTTTTTTCTTGAGTGATAATACTTTGGGCCGGTTATATTTTAAAGGCTTTTGGCTATTAGGTTTTTGGGTTTAATTTTTTTTATTTGTTGTTTTTTTACTTTTCGAATCAAATCTTGGTAAATCACCACCTAGATTGTAGGTAGTGTCAGATTGTCTAGTTAGAATTAGTTCAGTGAGCAGGGTGTGCGAGTTTGCAAAACTTTATAGGCAGGAGCAAGGGTTTGTGAGCTTGCAAAACTCTATAGGCGGGAGCAGGGGGTGCGAGTCTATTAGAGTGTTTGTAAGCGGGGGCAGGGTTTGCGAGTCTGTTAGAGTGTTTGTAAGCGGGAGACTGTTTAATTCTAATAGAAATATGGGAATGCAGCAGTAGGCAGGGGTTGGCGAAGCTGGGTAAATTTTGTGTGTGATTTACTTTTCAGCATATTTATTTCTGCAGTTTATTTCTGTGTTTAAATCGAGAAAATTTGCTATAACCCTATTCACCCCCCCCCCCCCAGGGTTAATCTAGATCCTACATTATGAAATTGGAAGAAACAGTTCTAATTTGAAACTACATTAAATATAAACTATTTTTAATTTATGACTATTTTTAATATATAAACTATTTAATCTATAAACTATTTTAAATATGAACTATTTTTAATTTATAACTATTTCAAAATATATTAATTGTTGTCAATGTTTTAACCGTTTAAGTTGGAACTGTTATTATTTCGAAAGTGTTATGATTAAGAAAGTGTTATGATTTTTGAAAATAAATATGATGTAAAGTGAATATTGGTATCGAATTGACATGGTTTTGAAATGAATATGATATTTTGATATGAAGTATAAACTATTTGAAATATAAAATGACCACAGTATGAAATAAACGTTTGGTTGTTAAAGAGACTGGTATTGGGCATTGTCATACTCTCTGCCAATATCGGAAACAACTTTAGCCACTGTGTAAGGGGCGGGGAATCCAGAATGAAGTAGGATGGTTTGACAACGTTGCTTTATTGAGGTGTGAAACGAGCCGTAAATAAGATGACTATAACAGGAGCGATTAGCGAGCCAAGTTAGATAGCTCCTCCGATCGGACACACTTCTACGATATCATTCTATTACTTTGTGATTTGATTGGGTGCACCTTTGATTTTGGGAGTGTTGTACGAGGTGGGCAGTAGCTGCGGCTATACGTTACCAACAGCCCGGAAGTGTTAGTTGGTAGAATCCTACCCTGGGTATATCCTCGCGTGCCTTGTCATCTAGCTTATCGAGCCCACTATGATTTTGGTTTGTGTCATACCTATGGAGTGCTACATGTTATCCCACCGGTTCGGTGGAGTTTACAGTACTTTATAAACCACGGCATTATATAAAATGTGTTAATGGGGATATGGGCAATGCCTTAACGCTATTTTAATACTTTACTTTACCGATAGACATATATTATAGTAGCAGATATTACTACATGGTAGATATTTCCAAGGATCCTTAGAGGATGGGTATCCCAAACATCCTTTAAGTTACTCGTATTTCAGTTGACATTTCACTTGAGTTCAATTTACCGATATAAGAATGTTAATCCTGACTTGAGTGTTTTGAGTTTTGCTTTATGCTCGGGTCAGACTGAGTGTCACAACGTTTGAGACTCACCTTTGGAGATTGGATCTTTGTTTGAAGATCTATCATCCAGATTTAATTTATTTTAGTTTATTTCAGTCATTTATGTTCAGACTCGTCAGTTGCTTATCTATTAGAGATTCATTTGTATTTGAGATTCTGTGGTATTTTGTTTCATATTCTGATGTTTTATAGTAGCTTCATGAAATACTATTTATCTATTCCACTGCTTAATGTTGTAATACTATACGTCTATGATTCTGTGATTGATTTATTTACTGTATATGCTAAGTTTTGCTAATTATAAATTAACAATCTGTTGTTTTGTGCAATTCAAGTCTGACATGTGTGGACGATTGTCGATTTGAATGGTTCGAAATACCAGGTCATTGCATTTGTTAACATGCTTTAACATATATATTACACATTTTAATAACTAAAACATGTTTACTTTTAATAAACATAATTAGAAACTTCTAAAAGTCATTAGTAAAAGTAAGTACTAATTAACAAAAGTAAGAAAAATAAACATCAAACCGCATCAAATAAAAATCTTACAAAATAATTACTTTTCTTTACTTAATCTTTAAGTGACTAAGACATAAAGTAAGAATGGAAAGGATGATGCTACGTATTGAAAAAAGTTGATGTTGCTTTAGGTTAAAGTAAGGATAATTTGGTAATTTGGTGAGATGTTAAATTTGTAAAATTCCATTCCTTACTTTTTCTATAAATACCCACCTCCTTCTCTCATTTCATTCACATTTCTTCTTCTTCTTCTTCTTCTTCTTTCAATCTTCTTCATCTTATTCCTCTCCTCCTTAATGGCTTCCAAGCCATAGAAAAAAATTAGAAAGAAATAGTGTCAAAATATCAAAATATTCAAAAGAAATCAATGTTCATTCTCTTCAAATCAAAATCCTCTTTTCTTCATATTTTACCTCTTCTTCTCTTGGCCATAACTTCTTCAAAACTGAAACAAAATAATTTTTTTTCAAATCTTGTATTTTTCCACTGGCTACAACTTTCTTGCTGACCACTTTATCTCATTCTAAGTTAACTATGTCAAAAATACACTTCTTTTCAGTGCGTTCTCTAGCCCAGTTTTTAAGCTATAAAATAGATCATTTTGTTTTGATCATAATTTGATCATAATTGAACCAAATTAAGAAATTGCTTTTATAAAACCATATAAAATTCCAGTGGCTACAAATTTATGTTGTTCACTTTTTCTAGTTTTATGGTTTGCTATACCTGAAACTCGGTTCTTTGAAGTGTATTTTCGGGATTTATATTTGTGAATTCGAGAATAGCTCTTTTTCTTTTGACCATATCTTCCTCAAAAATAATCAAAATCAAGTGATCATTTTTTTTATTCAAGAGAAAGTAATTTGCAACAATTTTTAAATTAATAAGTGTTTCAAATTTTGAGAGTAAGAGAGTCAAAAACTAGAGAGAAAACGACCTATTTTTGGGTCTAATTTTGAGAATTCATGGTCAAAACTCCACCACTTCTTCTCGATATTTTCGACCAACCTCCATCTCAAGCCTTGTCCAAGTACTTGGAAGGAGAAAATCGGGCTTATTTTCATTTGGTTCCGAAGCATGGTAGGAGTTATGTGTTAGATCTTAAGTTCCATGCCTTAAAGTTTGACAGAGTTGAATCCAAAGTAAGTTATTTCTTATTTTAAGTTCATTAAAACCATTGCTAAGTTGAAAGAACATTAAGTGTTAAGTGTTGTTTCAAAACCCTAGTTGAATGCTTATTTACTTTATTTTCTAAAGCAATGGTTTGATTTCCTTGCTCGATATTTTGTTTGAATGGTTAATTAAGTAATATAAAATTTAGAAGCCAAATAATTAATAGGGAATGCAGAAACTACTAGTACATGTGTTTCCTCTATGAGATCCAAGGAGACTTGGGCGAGGGACGGAACATGTCGAAGGGAAAGCCCGTATGCTTCAAAATAAATATCAAACCATTTTAACCCAAGATAAAATAAAATGTTATAAATATTTATTGCGTTTATTTCATTGATTGATTATTTGAATTAGGCTTGGCCAGTTTATGAGCATTGATTATTATTTACTGATTGTTGACTTTGCTAGACCAGTTTATGAGCAATTAATTATCCATATGAATGGGCTGGGTAGAAAATAATTGTAGGATAACACCTTGTGATTTAATTTACGATTTGACTATAAGATGTTTAACGGTAATATTTGGTTCCTTTCAATTTAATGAATTGTTTTGAAAATTGGTTTTCAAATGGAAATGTTATGAAATGTTTTCCCTTTAGAAGAAACAGAAATGTTTGCTAATGAATACTTTGAAGTTATATTATATAAAAGTAATTTATATAAGAATGGTTTAATAAAAATGTTTCATAAAACAGAAAGAATTTCAAGGACTAAACCCGATGGTTTTAAGATGATTTTGAATGGATTTGGGAAATGAAAATTATTATAGATTTGAAAGTACTTGTGAATATTAGTGTGAAATGATTTATCGCTTCAGGATATAAAATGATTTGGTATGTTACCAGTGATTCGGATAACCCATAACTAAAAAGTGGGCACATGTTTTTGGTATAGTGCGCTCTTGGAATAGGGGGATGTACTTATTTATCGATTGTATGAAGGTTGGGACCCAGTTGCCTTATTATTGGGAGAAACCTCCTGATCTGGTATCATAAGGTTTGATATGTCTTTATTACAGTACTTGGGATTTTCAAATAAACTTTTCAAAAGTGATTTGATTTAAGATCCCAAAGTAAAGTATAATTTAAATATAAAAGATAAATATATTTCAAAAGTTTTGATATAAGAGTTTGATATGATAATAAAGTCCAAAGAGATAATTCCCGTAAAGGTAATTAGATTTGAAAATCTAAAATTGAAGAATAAGCCTAAGTGGGTAGTTTTGGGAATTACATATTGTTTTGTTGCATCGTAGGCTCCATGAGTCCTATTTACGGTAGGAGAACTATGTTGGCTTTATCCTATATCTTATTGAGTACCCAACTGGATAGGGGTACGTAGACAGCCACAGGTGGTAGTGATGCAGCCTCTAAAATAATATAACCCTTTCATGTTTATCTATTATTGGTTGTTGTTTATCTTGTATTGTTGTATCTTTCCTACTTACTATTTTATTCCGCATTTACATTGTTTACTGAGTTCATGGGTAAGGATAGTGATGTCTCTCTCATCATAGTTGTGCGGTGGTAGATTTATAATCATTGTATTTGGTATGTATTAAGCTAACTTTATAGGATTAATAAATTAATTACTCTGATAAGTTGTATAATTGAAATTGTATCCTATATATTTAGAAATGTTGAATATTTATCAAAAATGGTGTACTAAGTTGGTAGTTTTCGCTAGTAGTTTTAGAACGGATGGATTTTTTGGCAATTTTAACTGGTACGAAAATTCGGATCGTCATACGTGGTATCAGAGCTTAAGTTAGGTGCCTATGTAAAATTTGTCTAGATTAGTAAATCAACCTAGGAATTTTCTAAATGAAACTACCTTAATTTGATAAATAAAATGGATAGGATAAGGCATCATATCTCCGACCAAGGTTATAGGTGATATTACTATTTTGGTGTGCTTAACTTTCGTTAGTTGTTGTTTTTTCGTTATATTTTTTTCGTCCTTGTAATTTCGAGGACGAAATTCTTTTAAGTAAGGGATAATGTAACGACCCAAAATTTGACCACTTTAAAATATACCATTTAAAATTATTTTAAATATAAAATAAGTAATGTTATATGATTCAAATAATATTGAATAGGATTTGGAAAGAAAAAAATACATAAAAATAATAACATTTGCTTATATCGACAAAAGTGACAAATTCTTGATTTTAGAAAAGTAAGTTTAAATGGTTTAATTAATTATTTTGATTTATTTATGAGTGTTTATATTTTTAAATAACATTATAAAAATTTATTTTTAAATTTGTTTTACATAAATAAATAGTTTAACTAAACGTCAAAATGTGACCGTAAAACATTTTGTCATAAATCAAAGTTTTGTCGATTAAAAGTTGTCGCAAAGTTGTCGTACCTTTGTTAACATGCTTTAACATATATATTACACATTTTAACAACTAAAACATGTTTAATTTTAATAAATATAATTAGAAAACTTCTAGAAGTCATTAGTAAAAGTAAGTAAGAATTAGCAAAAGTAAGAAAAATAAACATCAAATCACATCAAATCAAAATCCAACAAAATAATTACTTTTCTTTACTTAATCTTTAAGTGACTAAGACATAAAGTAAGAAGCGATAGAATGATGTTAAGTTTTGAAAAAAGTGGATGTTGCTTTAGGTTGAAGTAAAGATAGTTTGGTAATTTGGTAAGAGGTTAAATTTGTAAAATTCTATTCCTTACTATTTCTATAAATACCCACCTCCTTCTCTCACTTCATTCGCATTTTTTTTCTTCTTCTTTTCACAAGATTCTTCATCTTCTTTCCCTCCTCTTTAATAGATTCCAATTCACAGAAAAAAAATTAGAAAGAAATAATGTCAAATTATCAAAATATTCAAAAGAAATCAATGTTTATTCTCTTCAAATCAAACTTCTCTTTTCTCCATATTTTACCTCTTCTACTCTTGGCCATAACTTCTTCAAAACAGAATCAAAATACAAAATTCTTTATTTTAAATCATGTATTTTTTTAGTGGATACAACTTTCTTGTTGACCACTTTGTCTCATTCTAAATTTTACTATGACAAAAATACACTTCTTTCTAGTGCATTCCCTAACTCAGTCTTTAAGCCAGAGAATAATCCATTTTGTTTTGATCATAACAAGATCATAATATATCCTAGTTAAGAAAGTCCTTTTTTCAAACCATATAAATTTTTAGTGGCAACAACATTTATGTTGATCACTTTTTCTAGTTTTGAGGTTCGCAATACCTGAAACTCAATTCTTTGAAGTGCATTTTCGAGCTTTATATTTATGAATCCGAGAATAGCTTTTTATTCTTTTGACCATGTCTTTCTCAAAATTAATCAAAATCGAGTGATTCTTTTTTTTAATTCAAGAGAAATAATTTGCAAATTTTTTTTTCTCTTAAGAAGTTTTTTAAATTTTGAGAGTAAGAGAGTTAAAAACTAGAGAGAAAATGACCTAATTTTTGGGTCTAATTTTGAGAGTTCAAGGTAAAAGCTCCACCACTTCTTCTCCACACTTTCAGCCAACCTCCATCTCAAGCCTTGGCCAAGAACTAGGAAGGAGAAAATCGGGTTTATTTTAATTGGTTCTGAAGCATGGTAGGAAGTACGCGTTAGATCTTAAGTTCATTGCCTTAAAGTTTGACGGTGCGGATTGCAAAGTAAGTTATTTTTTATTTTAAGTTCATTAAAACCATTGCTAAGTTGAAAGAGCTTTAAGTATTAAGTGTTGTTTGAAAACCCTTATTGAATTCCTGTTTACTTTATTTTCTAAAACAACGGTTTGATTTCCTTGTTTGATATTACGCTTGGATGGTTAGTTAAGTAATTTATAATTTTGAAATTAAATACTTAATAGGGTAGGCGAAAATGACCAGTACATGTGTTTCGCCTGTGAGATCCAAGGAGACTTAGACGAGAGACGGAACATGTCAATGGGAAAGCCCGGATGCTCCAAAATAAATATCAAACCATTTTAAACCAAGATAAAATAAAGTGTAATAAATATTTGATAGATTGAAGCATTGATTATTATTTATTTTTGCAGTTGTTTCATTGATTGAATGTTTGAATTAGGCTCGGCCAGTTTATGAGCTTTGATTATTATTTATTTTTGTTGACTTTGCTCGACCATTTTATGAGCAATTAATTATCCATATGCATGGGATGGGTATAAAATAATTGTAGGATAACACCTTGTGATTTACTTCATGATTTGACTATAAGGTGTTTAGCGGTGATGTTTGGTTCGCTTCAATTTATTGAATTATTTTTGAAAATTTGTTTTCAAATGGAAATGTTATGAAAATTTTTCCCTTTAAAAGAAATAGAAATGTTTAGTAATGAATATTTTGAAGTTATATTATATGTTATATAAGAATGGTTTTTATATAATATTTTATAAAACGGAAAGAATTTCAAGGACTAAACCCGATGGTTTTAGGATGATTTTTGAACGGGTTTAGGAAATGAAAATTATTATAGATTTGAAAGTGCTTGTGAATATTAGTGTGAAATGATTTATCGCTTTGGAATATAAAATGATTTGTTATGTTACCAATGATTCGGGTAACCCGTAACTATAAAGTGGCACATGTTTTTGGTATTGTCCGCTCTTGGAAAAGAGGGATGTGCTTATTTATCGATCGTATGAAGGCTGAGACCCAGTTGCCTCGTTATTGGGAGAAACCTCTTGATCTGTTTGCATATGGTTTGATATGTTTTTATTACAGTATTTAGGATTTTCAAATAAACTTTTCAAAAGTGATTCGATTTAAGATCCTAAAGTAAAGTATAATTTGAATATAAAAGATATATATTTCAAATGTTTTGAATTAAAAATTCGAGAATAAAGTCCAAAAGGATAATTTCCATAAAGGTAATTAGATTTGAAAATCTAAAATTGAAGATTAAGCCTAAGTGGGTAGTTTTGGATATTGCATATAGTTTATTGCATCGTAGGCTCCATGAGTCCTATTTGCTGTAGGATAACTATGTTGGCTTGATCTTGTATCTAATTGGGTACCCAATTAGATAGGGGTACGTAGGCAGTCACAAGTGGTAGTGATGCATCCCCTAAAATAATATGACCCTTTCATGTTTGTCTGTTGTTGGTTGTTGTTTATCTTGTATTATTGTATCTTTCCTGCTTACTATTTTATTCCGCGTTTACAATGTTTATTGAGTTCGCAGGTAATGATAGTGATATCTCTCTCATTAGAGTTGTGGAGTGATAGATTTATAGTCATTGTATTTGGTATGTATTAAAGCATATTTTGTAGGATTAATAAATAAATTAATTACTCTTATAAATAGTATAATTGAAATTGTACCCTATACATTTAGAAATGTTGAATATTTATCAAATATGGTGTATTAAGTTGGTAGTTTTCATTAGCAGTTTTAGAACGGATGGATTTTTCGACAATTTTAATTGGTCCAAAAATCCGGTTCGTCACAGAATAACTCTGATTCGATTGAATTAAAGTCTGGATTTCTTAAAATATAGAGACAAGAACCAACTTGAATTTATTTGTTTTATTTGAATTTTTTTTAGGAAATTTATTTTAATTTTCATGGAGGCCATTAAGGGAGTGGAGGGCAAGAGAAGAAAATAAAATGTATTTTTCAGGAAAAGAATCATGAGTGAATGAATAAGAGAGGATATGTTTTAAAGGAAATATTGAAACCTTTCAATTTTCTTTTTTAAAACTTCCATATTTAATTTCTAATTAAACCCAATCAATACATTTTTCCTCCTCTTCATATTTACATCATAAGAAATAGGCATAAAACAAAAAGGACAAAATACATTTCATAAGTGATATTTTAGTAAGTCATAAGAAGGAGATTTATTTCTTTCTTTTAATCCCTCATTTGGATTTTCAAATCACAATTGAAAACTCTCTCCTTTTTGATCATACACGTGGGCCTGAATAGAAAAATTTCCAAAAGCACTCAGCAATTAACTATTTAAATCCAATTTAAATATTTTATTAGTACCAAATATCAATACGCATGTTTATAACTTTTATAGATGCACTTTATTAAATGCTAATGGTATTCAAACAAATCAAACAAAGTATAATAATTAATATTTCATACATATCAATTAATTTACCATAATTTATAAATTAATTAAATCATGTGGTTTATTCAGAGTATTCATCATTATTGTTGTGCGACTCAAAGGTATAAATTCCGTTAGTGATTAATATCGAATAATTCGAAAATTATTGTTCACACGTCACCATAGCTAATGGTGTGACATTTGGATGAATTTGTCACTTACACATCTTTTGGTAAAATCCAATTTTACTTATTATAAGCGGTTTCTGATAGTGATAATTATTTGCAGCAATTATCTTTGTCAAACTATATCACATTAGGACTTATCGAATTTGGTAGTGGTCGAAATTCTAATATTGTCCACATTCAACTTTATAGTCCAAACACAAAGTTCTTGATTCAATAATAACAATTATTATTAACCAAATTTCTCTGGTCCGGGATTTTGACTTTGAGCTG
Organism: Allium cepa; assembly: GCA_030765085.1. NCBI lineage: Eukaryota > Viridiplantae > Streptophyta > Magnoliopsida > Asparagales > Amaryllidaceae > Allium > Allium cepa. The sequence goes on along the minus strand of CM060944.1, from coordinate 506,685,439 downwards.
ACTTCAGTTGGCCGTGACACTGACCTCATATAACCGAGGAGACGAATCCTCTCTTAAATAGTGTCCCACTACCAATGCTTACACTCAATCCAACTACAGTCATTCAATGGGCGTCGTGCCATGATTTAACTATAACCAAAGCGGAGCTTCTACATTGAAGATTAACATTCTTAAGTCGAGAAAACTGTTTAATTATTCACATCGATATTTTTTCTTGACCTTAGTTATATTAACCAACAGAAAACTATCGAGTGAGTTATTTCATAATTATCCAATAACTATCAATATGTAATCTCTAGGTGCCCCCCAACAAACAAGGTTGATACATTGTCCAATATTTTGAGAGTGTTGCATACTCTAGTCTCAATGGATACATCAATATCGTGTCTTGATGCATATTGACTAGAAACATTTAAAATAGTACATTTATTTTCATTGTGATAAATTACTTATGGTTGCAACACTTTGTAAGTACTGCCACAAAATATTCCATTCATGGATTTTCTATTAAATATACTTTTAGTTAAAGTAATTAATTAATATAACACATTATATCAAGTATATGATAGAAATAAAATACCTTTTATTTCGAACTAGATTGATTATTGAGTTAGATACACGTAACACATTACATAATTGCCCCTAGTGCATAACCTAACTCTATCAGAGTGACCTGCACTGTAGCCTTTGAATACCTTCAAAACACTATTGATATCTGAAGATCCAGGTCTGCACGTCTCTAGCAGGCATTGCTCTAGTGGCATGACTCATAGTAACTACCTGTATATATGAATTATTAGCAACTTCCAAAAAATGATTTGAAGTACTAGAAATAAAATGTGGGTGCTTAAATGTTATATGTATAGATCTACAAATATAAAATGCTCTCCCAACTTTGTCCAATTTATGGTGATTGGATAATTTAAGCTTAGACACCGAATGTAACGACTTGTTATTCACGACACTTCATAATCCATGCATGAACACATGTAGATTCCACAAGTATCACATCGACAATTCATAAGGAAACATTTAACACAAAAATAAGCATATCTACCACAGTATATATGTACTAATCATCTCATAATGGAAGGAACAAACATAACATCAGCATAAAAATGCATAAGACTAAATGCATATCATATAAATGAAAGAGACATAAGATCTGCCATCATACTACATCAAACTCCAAAGCAAAAGGATTCATATTAGTACACAAATCCTATACAAGACGTCTACAACCTAAAAGTATAGGATAAATATATGATAATAGTGATAATGACCATAGCTCTAAAACTGGACTACAACTAAAAGAATCCTACTTTAAATCAACCTATTCGACAAATAGATAACAAAAGAGAGAATATAGAGAGTTTCAAAAATAAAGTCTGGTAAAAAGAAAATATCATCAATCTGCATAATTAGCAATACACTAACATATCATTTACAACAACGGATGGTATAATACGTGGTAGTGAAACCATACATCAACATGCATTATCATATGCAACCAATAAGTTAACGCATTTCTACTATATGCTACATAATACGTGATAAGTCTAATAACAACGACTCACCATGGCAACTGAGCATGACTTAACTGTCATACACGAGACTGATAGGGCACGAGTCTTCTAGTATGGCCAAGACTTGCTAAATATAATCATCAATGTAACACCAATACTATGACATATGCCCATAGTCCTATTGAACTCAAATCAATATACACAGGTCTATCAACTATCATTTGTTTAACACGAGGGCTTAAGATAAGTAACTCGAGGCCAATAGCCTTTGCTGCAAAGTAGTCCAAGGTATATTGACTTTGCTACTAAGATATGTTAGAAATTAGACCCATTGGGTAGTACCTGAATACAGTCCTACATGTCTTGATTCTCGATAGGTCAAGTTTTGTTGGATCTAAACTTTATATTTAAACTTGGGGTCCAATTTGAGGTTCGGTGTAGACCTGGCCGGGACGAGTCAATTCTGTTAGGTAAGGGCACTTAAAATACACATATTTTAATGTTTTGATTAGGTCTTTTGGGTCGGGTCAATTAGGATTGCGTCTGACTAGGTCTAATTGGCATTTTCCATCGTCGAGACCGAACTCGAGACCTATTGGGTTTAGTTTCTATTAGATCCATTCAGTTTGGTTTTGCAGGTCTCAGTACAAATTGTCAACAGTATACCAAGATAGATTGTCTTTTATCTTTGAATCCATGCATCCTAATGCATGTTATCAAAAAATCATGCCTCGTGCATTAAATAGTCCAAGGTTGGAACTAAGGCAAATAGACCAACTTGGTAAATACAACACCATATGGGATTATATATCACAATATCTTAGTCTTTTCGTCTCGAAGCCATCGAATGATTCCATAAAAGCCCCATACGAATCAGATCTCACCCAAACAATCATTGTGGTCTCCATATCTTTTAACATCAAACAAATATTTTTTTAAGACTGGCATACCATTCTCGAACTCACCATATTGCTCTTTAGTCACTCTGCACCTTCCAAGTTACTTCCCCGCACACAAACTGAAATCAAACTCTAAAATTCCAAAATATCAAAACTATGCCCAATTGTTTAATTCAACAATTTTTCAAATGTTTGAATGAGGAAGTCAAAAGTCTTACTTTTATTTCAGATGTCTAGAACAGTCATCTAGCATTTAAACTACCCCTACATTTGCATGGAAATATTATAGGAATTCCTATCCTAACAACGTCTAAATATCAGACGTCCGCTGTTTCAACCAAGATTTAACTTCGATAGAAGAATTTCCTTTGGTGGAAACTCGTTCCACCTTCTTCCCTTTCTCTCATTCATTTTTCCTCTCTTCTTTTCCAACGCTTTTCTATCTAGGCTCTTTGCACTTATGTCTCTCCATCCAATTCATACACTTGTTATAAGTTGCTTTCCGTTTGAGATAGTATTGCATCATACTCGACGAACAACTTTGAGGCGTTGAGGACCAATTCAAACATCACTCGTATATGACTACTTAACTTCCATTCCAACTTTCACACGCATTCAACAATGTCAGTCTCTAATGTCCTAACTCATTCTTTACTCATATAATGATACTCAAACCAATAACAATCAGGATAATCCAACCAACAATCATTGCACCACGTTTAGTTCATTCTTAAGTGTATTACTACATTCATTTTATGACTAAACATGTATAAGTATTCATTCAATCATGATTCTTATCTCTAAAATGTTAGCTTGAATTCGTTCATCAAACCTTGACCCAACATTTGATATTAAATAAAAAATATAGCATAAACGGTGATCATAGTATGGAGAATAAATCTCACTCACCAAATCAAAAGAAATCCAAACTTAAAGCTCTCCAAAAAATTCTCAAATGATTAATTTGGAAACCATACTCAATCTTCACCAAGATTCATCTTAAATAGCCAGACCTGTAGAGAATATTCTCCTTTGAATTTAGAGTGTATTTTTCAATATAAGAGTGGTCCTAAGAAAGAGGAGAGCACTCGTATTTAGAGTACTATTTGAGATCTTATGTTAAGAAATGAAGAAGTTATGAAGATTATAAATTATAAAAACATAGTTTCTCTTTTGGAGAAGAAGAAGAGAAAATGAGGAATGAAGAAGAGGAAACTTATTTAAGAATTTATAAAGGTATTCTCTAACTTAATTACCATTTTGCTCATAACTTCTCTTTTCTTCTATTTTTTATCATTCAATCTGATTTTAATTTACTTTATATATATATATATATATATATATATATATATATATATATATGACATTACAAAACACAGTGGAATATGTTTTGATTCTTAGTTCATTTATCTTTTAAAATCCCTTGTTTTAGTCATTCGTTCGATTAAGTCATTTGATCAATTACACTAATTTATTATCTTAATTACTAAGAGTTTAAAATATAATTAAGTTGGCACACAAAGTGTTTCCGCTATGGCTTTACTTTGCATATGGTTTTAGACAATGGTTAATGGGCTTTATCATCTTGTAAGCTTATTCTAATCATCCTAACATCACTTCTAAATACTACTTAGCATAGGAATATGAATTAAAAACATAATACGAATCACAAAGGGTAGAAAGTCATTCCCATCCACTAGAAAAGTACTTTTCTCAAATTCAAGTATTAACCACCTCTCTAGGCCTCCAATCCAACTATGTTTAAAATCTTAACTTGTCATTCCTTCCAAATAAGAAGATGAGTTTGTTGATAATTTTCGAAAACTGAATTATGACTATTTTCAATTAAGTTTAATAAATTTATTTGGTAGAGATGGGTGGGTTTTTAGAGACCGGAGCTTGGATGAAAGAGAGGAAAAGGAGATGAATACTTTGTGAAAGTGAATCGAAAGTGGGAGAGGGCGTTGGCTGAAATAGCTTTCACTTGGGGCCTATGTACTTAATATCGGATAAATCGTTGATAAATCGTTGATTTATCACATATCGCTCCCAAGCCGATTTTTCTTTTTCAAAATATTACTTAAAATATCATTACCGATATATCATCTGATATTTATTGGTATCGCTTTGATAATTATTGTAAAATATTCGATATTTATTAAGAATATCGTTCATTATTGTATGTGTTCATATTTACAAATAAATATCTTCACAGTCTCAATATTTGTATTTTGTATATAGTGAATGACAATATTTTGACCATATTAGAAATCCCAATAATCTTATTTTTCAATTTTGACCATACAGTTTTAATCTTCACCAGTAGTCTTTCGATAAAGGTAACTCTACTTATTCCATTATTATTTAACATATTTTTTCTTAGATGACTTATCACTAAAATCAAGATCAAGAAAGCACTACATCTCTTTTTGGTTATTTTTTTGTTCAACATTTCTAATCGGTAAGTTATCTTATGAAGCTTCATTTATTAGCTATTATCATGTACCAGGAAGTAAAAGTGGAAGAGAAGTAAACTTATATATTTTCCATTTCAATAATGAACGAGCTGAAGTAGTATTTGGTATCAAATAAACATTGTTTATGTGATAAATAAAGTGGAAATGACAACGACGAAACTGTAAATATGGAAAATTTTAGGAAAGTACTATAGATGATTAGATGACTGAAGAAACAATGAATATTGTATAAAAAATGAAGAAAATAATAAAAATGTACATTGTATGAGTTTCTCGGTTTTTATGAGCCTATACTATGATTTCTATTTAATAAAATATCTCAGTAATAGATTGTAATATGCAAACTATACGCAATTAGTATTTGATAGTTATATGACATTATTTGTCCAAATATTTGAAAACTTAACATCAATATAACATTATAAATACTATATTATCATTTATAACAGTTCTACACATGTTTGATATTTTGCAGATATTATCCCAATTTGTTAAAATATCTCATGTTGGTACTTGGCTGATATGTACCCGATACTGACATTAACTACTTAGCTTGAGGCAGACTCGATTACAGAAACTCTCTAATCGTAATTACAGAAATTGTTTCCACCCTAACTCTCAATCCTAACTTTTAGAATACCAAGTCTAATATGTTATTTTTGATTCAAACACATTCCAAAACCAACAAAAAAGTTTTATGATCAAATTCATCCAGTATGCAAGTTCTTTTTTTAAGTCATGAACTTAGCCAAATTTATTTAATTAAATAAATCTTCTAATTGAATGTTTCAACGTGTGGTGAAATTAAGGTTGTTACGGTACATATTTTGTCTAATGGATTATAAATATGATCTTTGTCCTTCAAAGCCCCTAATAGTTAATTTAATTAGTTATCATTATTATGTTAAATATTAATTAATTAGTAGTTAATTTTGATTAATTATTATTAATAATTACAAATTAATTAAAAAGAAATACTAATTAATTATTTACTTAAGAATAACAAACAAATTATTATTACTTAATCTTTACTATTAATAAAGAGAATTCAATAAATATGATTTCCACGGTGTCTTTTGAAATTCCAAAAATACGCTCATCCATCAACGGAGTCTCACCGCCAGTTTACGCATTCACCACCATCAGAATTCAACTATCAATTTGTCATAGACACTGTCAACAAAAAAACTTAAAATAAAAGTGTTGTTACTAATAAATTTTTTACACTTATATTACATCCGTCCGCTCATTTTTTTTATTAAATAAAGTGTAAATATTTACCTATTAGATGCACATATGCGCGGATTATGCTAGTCATAATAATAATTCTTATGTGGGATGTAGGATTTCTTATGTCAGATGTAAGAATCAAATCCTCCAGAACTCTCCAAAATTGAGAGTTTAAATGCACTATTATAGAATGTTGCCGTAATTTTCACGTTCAATGCAACACCCCTTACCAAATGCTTTGAAAGGATCATTTAGCAACGTTCAAGAACGGGGCCTGAAGACTAAGGTAGTGAGAAATCTAGAAGTTGAGCTAACAACAACTTGCCAATATTATAACATATTTAACAATTCGATGCTCTTTTAGCTATTTTGACAGATTGAAGAGTTTAATCAAAGCAGATGAAAACTAACGATTACAGGTGGAAGAGATTTTATAGATCATATGGGACTAAAGTATAATTTCTGGTTAGGAAACTGAAATGGTTTCAAGACCTATGGGAATAGAATTGCGTGTAGATCATTCTTCAAAAGGTTTGGACATAGAGAAGCTAATGTGTTATGGAGTGGTCAGTGTATCATTCTCTACTTATAATATGTTTGTTTAAGATGATTTGTGTACACTGAAAATTAATGGTAAGTCATTTATGATTGGGTGGAAAATAATACACCGCTCATTATGTTTCTACTTGGAAATTTTCAAGGGGCTACAAAAAGTAATCAGAGTAGCAGAGTTAAAGCTATTTCTGTACTTGTAGGTTTATATCATATATTTTCTAACTCGAAAAAAAGTAAGATGGTATGTAATTACTTGCTATGTTGGTGAACTGAACATTGTACGTGAACAAAATCATTAGTGATTTAGTTTAGTTATCATGCATGACATATACTCTAATTTAAGTTTATACGGTTGTTTCAAAAACTAAGCATGTACTTCTATAAATATATATTTTCTTCTGCAAATATATTTTTTCTTTATGTCGAAGCTTACAAGTCCCAACTGTAGTCAGATCTCTAGAAATTATGCTATAGGTTTGTGCTATTGACATATATGTGTACATTGCCTTGCATGAATATATGTGTGCATAGGCATGGTCACACCTAAAGATTACAGCTATGTAGGAGAGAATTAGCTTCATACCTTACATCATGCGCATCATCAACTTTACCTCTTAACTCTCACACTTTCTCGGCTTTTTATAGTAGCATGAGTGTATAAATGGTATATGCACCGTGATGCTTTCCTTACTAGCCATCCCTGTAAATATTTCTTAGCACAGCTGCAATTTCACAAAATGTTAGTAAAATAAATAAAATATTGCACTGGAGATATATAGTTTTGTTTAAGGAAAAATGTAATGTACAGCATAATTTTAGTAAAATTGGTGCAAGAAAAGAAACAATAAGACATTGTGAATTAGTTAGTAAATAACGGGCATTTTGTGAAAAAGGAATAGCTTCATGAGTTGCAACAAACAAAGAGAAATAGAACATAGTTTACAGTATGTTTGTATATATTAGACTGATTATATTTTATTTACTTGAATGTGAGAGAAAAGTTACCATAAATATACGAGTTCTTTAAGAATATAATAAATATAATAGTAATTATTGTAGGTTTCAATATCCAGTTTTTTGCACATTACATAATATTTTATCAAATGTAAATGTCTAGTAGCGAATAACAACCAATAACAGTTGCTATGTTGAAAGAAGTTGACAAATATGTATTTTATTGAATTGCAGAGATTCTAGATACAGAGCAGTTGTTCACTACTATTCTATTGTTCAATACATATTGATACTGCAATTTCTATATAATATATTTATAAGAAAGTGAATGTATACCGCAATAGGCTGAAGGTTGGCCCATTTGCTTATAACAGCATAACCGCTTCACTTGATGATATAGAGTTGGTCCTCATATGGTTTGGTCTTCGTATTCATTTTATTACTCGTTTAATTTGCCCCCCTCAAACCCAGTCTAGGACTAGAGTTTGCAATAAGAAAAAATCCCAATTACTACCGACTTTAATTCTCTTTTAAAAATTTCTTTAAGTCAAGAGAAATTTCACTTTAATTCTTGCTTAAAACTATCTTTAGACTTCATTATCTTCTTGTTAGAGTTGAAATATCACTGTATTTGAGATTGTCGAAATTTTATATGAATCTGAAAAATCTTCTTACTGCTTCTGTCTCACTTGCTTCTTAGCTTGACATGAATGAAATGGCTTCAATTTCTTTTCAACTTGACATAAGTAGATCCATCTTCAGTTTGATGATGATCATCAACTTCACTGACTTTGAGCTTTTGTTTGAACAACAGAAAATTCTTTTTTGAAAGTGATTTGGTTAGTATGTCTACAATCTGGAAAGTTGTAGGTATATGGTTTACATTCAACTTGTTATTTTCGACTTGCTCTCTGACTCAGTAAAGGTCTAACTCCATATGTTTGGTTCGTGAATGTAAATCTAGAGTAGCACCGAGTAAAATTGTACTGAGATTATCACACCATATTTTAGCTTGATTGTCTTTTTTAACTTTAAGTTCACTCAATAGTGAGTTAATCCACATTATTTCAGCAGCAGAATTTGCAACACTTCAGTATTCATTTTCTACACCCGATCTAGATATGTTTGGCTATTTTTTAGAACACTATGAAATTGGGCCCTTGCCTAGGAATATATAATATCCTACGGTAGATCTTCCATCATGGGGATCAATAGCCCAATCTGCATATGCATATCCATTAATGTTGATGTTTTTGCATGTCTCTAAGATCAATCCATGTTTCATTATTCCTTTTAAGTACCATAAAATTTTCTTTGGCAGCCTTCCAATGTTCATTCAATAGATTTTGCATAAACTGACTTACTTTATTTACACTGAGATAAATTTCTGGTCTGTTTATTGTTGCATAATGTAATGCTCCTATCATACTTCTACACTAATGGTCATTTGATATTGCTTCACCTTTGATATTAGATAGATGTAGATTGCTTGTCATGGGAGTAGACGGTTGTTTGACGACTAATTTAACTAATTTTTTATTGGCTTAGAAAATAGTTGAAATTTTAAATTAAATATTAACCATAAGCGAATGACGTACAATTTTAGTAAATGACGAATACGGATCATTCAATCAAACTAAACTAAGAATTGAGGTTTTGATTAGCTAAGAAAAAATATAAAACAAAAGGCTAGAACAATAATGATTGAAAACATGAGATTAGAAAACAATTTAGAGTCAAATCCATTCTTATATTTTTTATAAATCTAACACACAAATAATCGACGATCTCTCTATTTTGATCTTAGATGGAATTAGTGATATATTTATCACAAGTATTGTTTATTTATTTTATTAATTAACATAACGTAAACCATCAAACTATAATACAACATATAAAACCACTTATTAATTCTCATGAAAATGAAGTCAAAGCAAAAGCTATTTTAAGTATGATCTATTTACTATTGTATTTAGTAACATAGATCATCAAATTTTGTTTCTACTTTAATTCCAGAATCAAAAATCAATTAGTAAAATGATGATGTGAATTATGTTTATGTGTAGTAAGCATAGCCCATTTGTAGTTACAACATAGGCTATCAGATTCTATTTTATAAACTTATATCAACATTCACTTTCATGAAGCATTAAAAAGAGATCATAAATGACAAGATATGTTGAATTTACATAATTTTAGAGAACTTCGTTACACTTAAATTGAATGTGCTCAGCTACTCAATTGTGTTATCAAATCAACACATGTAAATTTCAACCTTTTAAAGCAAGTAAAAAAGGTAAGAGCTAATTATAATAAAAAAAATATCTAAACTAGTTGCATAAAAGTAAAACTAAGCTACTAACATGAAATGAAAGAGCATGTAAATAAAAATATGGAAAATAATAAAATATGAATAAGAAGAAGTAAAAAAAAAAGAGGCACAGGAAGTCATTTTTATTTCATATAACTTTAAGGCCATAATTTGCATGCTATTTTCCAAAGAGATAAAAGATCCATTACATGTACATAGGAGGGTTATTGTACATGCACAAAACCTTAATCCATATTTTAGGGGGCTTTCCAAAATACTCCTTAGGAAGTGTGGGCACCAAGTTATCATTAGTCTCTAATTAATCCATCATCAAGTATGCATGAAACTTTAACCTTCACTAACTTATCCATTAGCTTCTAATTATATATTAAGGTAAGTGGGTTGGTTGGGTCCTTCATGATGCATGAGTTTCAATTATTTCCATCCAAAATTCCTATAATTAAAAAGAAAATATGCAAATAAATATTCTCAAAATCAATTCATGCACAAAATTACTATTTTACCCCCACGTTGATGTAGGAATTATGACTTATAAGCCTATTTGAAATTTGGTTTTAAATATGTAAAAATACCTATTTTGATATTTTTTTAAAATAAAAATAGATTAAATATGGATGTAAAAATATGCACATTTACGTGTATATCAAATACCACCACACTTATCTTTTTATTCATCATCGAATAAAGAAAAACTAAGATATATCTGTTTATGTAGGAAATAGACGACCGCATTGAGCGTATGCAACAAGCCGTTAAATCTCTAGGTGTACCTAGTAGGACAAGTGTTGTCTAGTGAGGGATTTCAGCGGATACTACCCACAAAATCCAAATGAAACATGAGAAATTCCAAAATGCAAGATTTATTTACAAACAGATGGATGCAAGTTTTCTGAAAATATTTACAAATGAAGAATTTACTTTCAAATCGACACGAATAAGTTAAATATAAGTTCTAGTCATTATCAAGAAATTTAAGTCCTTTTACTCATCAAACTTCAAACAAAAATTAAGCAATCATCATAATTAGACTCTAATTTGGCTAGTTGTTTCAGTTAATAACATAGTGCAACTATGAAACAAATCCTTAGTTAAATATCAAAGTTTTTCAAAGTTGTATATTCATTTCTTTTGAATAAAAAGTCAAATCGCATAAGTGAAAATAGTGCTTTGATTTTAATTGCTTACTCTCTCTTCATTCGAAAATTTTGTTGATATTTACAATATTTACATATGCCTAACTCGAAAAACTGAGGCCATATATATTACCCATGCACCACCTCCTGGCTTACATGAGGGGAATATATGGCATGATGAGTGTACACACAAGTATGTACACCTATCGACTATAGGTGTTATTAGTGGAATAATTTGTTTTATACACACACACCTAACTCAGATAAACCGAGGCTAGATATACTGATCATGCACTGCCTTTCGGGCTTATGTGAGAAGGGTACAGAGCATGGCGAGTGTACACACTTGCGTGTAAACACATGACTCTAGGCGTTAGTAGAATATATACATATATACAAAAAATATTTTTTTAGTTTTTTTATGAAGAGAGATTTTTATAATATCATCATTGCATTACTTAACTTAAAAGATTTAAAATGTTATCGCTTTTAATTTAAATTAACCCCTTTTTAAACAAAGATTTCAATTAGAATATACTTCATAATTATCACCCATGAACCTTCCTATATACTAGTTAAACCACCATTACTTGTAATCAAACTTTATTTTATTTTTGTTTAGTCAAACAAATTTTCAAAAATTTGAATCTAATAACCAAACTTATACTTATCCTATAATGTTTCTTCAAAAGTATATCAAAAGGTTGAAAAGCAATTTTTGTTTTTGATATTTTTTTCTTTTTTTAAATTTTTGAGTATTGGAAAGAAAATGCGAAAAATTAAATCATGAAAAGTAAAAAAATGAAAATGAGACTCCCCCCGCACTTAATTTTGACCGTGTCCCTATAGTCAATGCATGATATAATGAGTGTAACAAGGACAAATATGTATATATTTACAAAAGAGGGTTAACATTTCTTACTAGATGTAGCATTTCTCATGAAGAATCATGAGCTCCTCCTCTTGATCACATGGAAACTCAAAGAAGGGTTTCAAATGATGATCGTTAACTTTGACAATCGATCCATCCTCAAGGTTTTTTATTTCTATTCCCCGTGTGGAACAGTTCGTAGCACAAATGGTACGGTGCATATCAATTTTAGTTTCCTAGGGAAAAGTGAATTCTAGAGTTGTAAAAAAGAACTTTATGGTTTGGTGAAAACATTTTTCTCAGGATTGACTTGTCATGAAATACTTCTGTTTTTTCTTTGTAAATTTCTCGTTTTCATACTCGTCATTCCTAATCTCCTCTAGTTCATTGATTTGCAATTTTCTACCTTCACCGGCATTTTAGAGATCAAAGTTTAAGTTCTTTATTACCCACAATTCTTTGTGTTCGAATTCAACTGGTAAATGCCAAGATTTCCCGTAAATTAAACTAACCAATATTAGTTTTAAAAGTGGTACGGTAACCCAAAGCGCATCGGCTAATTTCTGAGACCAATCTTTTCGGATTTTGTTAGCAGTTTTCTCCGAAATTTGCTTTATTTGTCGATTTGAAACTTCAACTTGGCCACAAGTTAGAAGATGATATAGAGTGGATAACTTGTGGGTTATCGAGTAGTGCTTCATCAATGTTTCAAAAAAGCGATTGCAAAAATGGGTTCCGTTATCACTAATTATTATGCGAGGTGTGTTGAACCTCGAAAAGATGTTTTCTTTAAGGAATTTAACAATAATTCTATGGTCCTTGGTTTTACAAGGAATGGCTTCGACCCATTTCGAGACGTAATCGACAGCGAGAAGTATGTACAAATTCCCAAAAGAATTGGGTAAAGGTCCCTAAAGTCGACCCTCAAACATCAAAGATTTCGATCGTATGAATGGGCTTTAAATGCATCTTATTTCATTGAGAAATTCTTTCATGCATTTGGCATCGATCACACGTTTTACAAAATTCAAATGAGTCTTTGAAAAGAGTAGGCCAATAGAAACCACATTGAAACACTTTTTTAGTAGTTTTTCAAGGACCGAAATGTCCATCGCATGCTTGATCATGATAGAACGAGAGAACACTTCTGATTTCACAATTTGGTTTGGGCAATACTTGAACTAGCATGGATCATCCCAATAGAAATATTACACTAGGGACATGAATTTGCATTTGTCCTATTTGGATCAAAATGACGGAGTTTCTTTGGGGACTAAGTAGTTCACTATATCAGCCTACCATGGATCGATAGAAATTGAAAAAAGTAATTCATCGGGAAAGTTTTCATGGATTGGTAAAGGCGATGGTGTGTTGGGAAGACGATACAAGTGATCAACTATGATATTGTCGGATCCTTTTTAGTCCTTGATTGTAAGATTGAATTCTTGTAATAGAAGGATCCAACGAATCAAGTGAGACTTAGTATCCTTTTTAGCGAAGAGATATCGAAGAGCAGAGTGGTATGTATAAACAGTAATGTGGGGGACTACCTGATATTGTCTGAATTTTCAAGTGCAAAATCTTTTGCTAGATGCTCTTTTATAGTGGATATGTAGTTAAGTTGAGCATTGCTTAGAGTCATATTAGCATAATAGATAACATGAAGATTTGTTGATGCGTTGTCCTAAGGTAACACCAACTGCAAAGTTCAAAGCATCACATGCTTCAAATAGAAGGTCTCAATTCGGTGAGCAAATTACGGGAGCAGAAACAAGTTCATTTTTGAGGCGTTTGAAAGCAGAGATACAATCAAAGTTAAAGTCGAATGGAAAGCCTTTTCCAAGAAGAATTGTAAGAGGTCGCGCTGTGATGTCTCGGAAATTTAGGCAATAATTATTTAATAATTTCACTGATAATTATTTTAAATATTGATTTAATAATTTAATTCAAACAGAAATTCTCTTTTGAAAATTAATAATTATTTAATTTGTCAAATGATATTCTTTTCAAAATTTAAAAATATTTAAGTAATAAATTTATCTTTCTATGCTTATTTAAAAATATTTATTTATAATGTATAAATGTTTATACATTGTAAATAGAGGGTTTGGTTTTAATTTTAATCTATATTAAATAAAGGATATTTTCTAATTATTATATATAAATGTATAATTTGTAAATTGATTAAATTAATTTAAATTAGTATTGTAAACTTTTTAAAAGTTTGTTTTAAAGATCTATCTTATAATTTTCATAGAAATGTAAGTAAGTATTTATTTGTTTATAAGAATAAATATAGTTTAAATTTTGTTTTATAATAAAAGTTTGTTTTGTTTTATTTTAAAATTGCTTTTCTTTGAAATAAGATTTAATTCATTCTTGTTAAAGTATAATATTTAGTTTGAAACCTTTTGAAATAAAATAAATTCAACACTTCTTTTCTTCTTAAAAATCTTTCCTTTTGAAATTTAGTTTCATAAAGAATATTATTTTAAAAATAATTAAAAAAACATTAAAATATAAGTGTATAGTTTTATAAAGAAGTTTATATGTATTTATTTAAAGACTAGATGTTAATAAACATTTGAAACATGCTAGAAATAAATTAGAAATGGTTTAAGATAAATTCAAATACCTTTATAAATTTAGAATACTCTTTTAAATATTGAAATGAACATGTGTTAAATCTTAAAACATAAAGTGAACACTTGTAAAACATTTAACATAATAATACAACAAGTGGCAAGTTAATTTATTTTTGATTTTTAATTATATTGACAATAAAACTTAGCTAAAGCATTTTGTTAAAAACACATTTTCTCATTTGAAATCTGAAATCATATTTCAGTAAATCAAAAACCCCAAAACAAAAACATGTTAAAATATGCAAATCATTTCTACAAACTTCAATCAAATCTGCATGCTAAATTACAACCTCAAATCTGCAAACCAAAACCTTTCAAAAATCTGCAAAATGAAGATCAATTCTACTGCAAATATGAGCAATAAAGTTTTGGAGTCTGCATGCATACATCAACAGGAAAAGCAACTTCAATTTCAAAATGCAGTTTCAAACAGGGTCCTGGAATATGAATCTGCACCTAAAATTTGCTCTTCATCTTCATAAAAAAGTGAGTAAGCTTCTAATTTTAAAAACAGTTCTTATTTTTTTATAATCAAAGCTAAACAAGTTTTTCAGAAAAACACAAGTTCTAATTCAAACTTGTTTTAAAAAAATAATAATAATCAAAACTGCTGTAAGGAAAAAGGAAGAAAATGGCTCTGACTTTTAGTGAGTAACCTCACTATCATATTTAAACACAAATTATCTTTAAAAACATAAGTAACAAATATATGTGTTGCAGTGAATACTGTTTGATGATTTCCTTGCTTTATGTACATTTGTGAACCTGTGTGTTTTCAGTGGATTTTATCATCTCTGTGGTTTGTTATGTCTCTGTACTGAATACTGTGAGCATGAATCAATTTAAAATTTGATTCATATACAAAATGTTATAGTAAATTCATGGAGTATGTTGAAAAAAAAAATTATGCATGTTATTTTATTTTGAATAAATGAATGATTATTAACCTAAGAACATATGTGATTCATTGTTTATATCATTGCTTCTCTGTTCATTATTACAGAGTGTAGTGACAATAACAAAAAAAATTCAAAATCTTTTTATCTAATCTTTGTTAGGACCTGAATTTAAAACAAAATAGTTTTGTTAAATCATAACCTAAGTACCAAAAATAGGTTCCTGTATTTTAAAGTTTTGAACTATGTTAGGATATGTAAAATACAGTAATGATGTTACAATCTTGTTAAATCAAATCTCTTAACATATTGATTCAAGATTATAACTTGAACCTATTCAGGAAATTATGATTTTAAAAACTAAAATCACATTTTTTTTAATAATGCTTTGGGGTGGCATTTTGGGTTTATATGGGATTTGAGTTTGAGGCAGTCTCTGTCAATCAAGAGGTTGAGGAGGCTCAGGGTTTCTGTTGAGGGTGTATGGAGTTGCGAAGCGTTCGGGAAAAATGCCTGAGGTGGTTCACGATGGTCGAGGCGATGATCAGAAGGGGGTGGAGATGATATTGGGTTTTCTAGGTTTTGATAGGATTTGGGGTTGTGTTTCAGGTTGTTTGATCAACCTGAAATTTTGGAAGTTTGAGTTGTAGTGGATGTAGGGGATGATAAGTGACTTGTAGGAGTGGGTTAGCATGGCTGTAGTTCGCCGAGGTGACGGTGCAGGTGCACCATTCATGTTTGGAGTCTGGTGGTCTTTTGGATGTGTAGGGTTTTTTTACTCGAAGTAAAACTCGGGTGTTTTTGCTTTTGACTCGGAGCAGCTAACTTAAGAACCCGAAGTAAATAGTATAGTTTCTCGGGGTAGTATAGTGCAGGTATTAAATCTGTAGATTTGCAGTCTTTTTAAAATTTAAACAAAATTCATATTTTTAAATTGAAAACTTGATTCAAGTATAATTTGAATCTGAATTCAAATGTAGTTTTGAGTTCAAAGGTTTTTTTTTAAAATGAAATCTGAAATTTAAACAAGTTTTAAGTTCAGTTTTGAATCAAGTTTAAAAACTGTTTCAGGTTTACTTTTAAAACCTGACTTTTAATCCAAAACAGTTTTGTAAGATTATGAACAGATTTAAAAGTTTAAGCAAAACTTAATTTTTTTTTGAATTCAAGATTAAAAATTGTTCAAAGGTTTCTTTAGAAACCAGTTTAGGATTCAAAACAGTTGTAAATAGAAAATAATAATGAACAGATTTAGATGTTTAAAAGTAAATTTGAAAATGGAATTTGATTTCAAATAAGATTTAAAAACTTGAAATAATTTAGTTCCTTTTGTATTGAATTAAAATATGAAGTGTTAATTTTAAGTTTGAAAGTTGAAATAATCAATTTATTTTTCAAAGCTTAATTTATTTTAATCAAGTAAATTTATTTTAAATCTTTCTTTATATTTAAGTAATGAATGTTCTTTAAACATTCATTTTATTTTAAGAATTTTACTTATTTAAAATTTGGATAAATGTTTAAATCTTTAATTTTTAAATGAATTGGAATTTGAATTTAATTTAGTAATGTATTGTTTTAATACATTTTGAACTTAAATCAGTCATTGATAAGTAATTTAATTATTTTGAAAAAATATTTAAGATAATTAAGGATTTACTTAATTATTTGATTTAAATAATGGTTTAGATTAATTTTAATTAGAGATGATTTATTAATCTAGTTCAAATTTTCTTAAGTATAGAATTAATGAAATGTTGATAATTAATAAATGGTGATAATTATCTAAGGATAATTTAGTAATTAATTAATGTAATTATTTTGATAATTAACTAGATTAATTAATTGAATATAATTAATTGTAATTTGTTAAGTATTATTAATTGTTAAAGTAATTAAGGAATAAATTACTTATGGTAATTAATTTTGATATGTGATTTAATTAATTTAATTAATTTAGTTTAATTAATTTAAATAAATCATCTAATGATTTTTATGAGAATAATTACTTAATGTAATTAGTGGAGCAGGATTACTTAGATAAGTAATAATGATAATTACTGGAATGTAATTAGTAATTTGGATAATTACTTTTGTAATTAATTAAGAAATTAATGATTAATTATTGGTTAATTAATTTATAAATGAGTAATTAAAGATAGTTAATTACTAAATTTAATATTAATCAAGGTGATTAATAATTAGATTAATTACTAAATGTAATTAGTTTTAATTAAGTAATTTATTTATATATTAGAGATCATTAATTATTATAATTAATGATGTAATTAAGGATTGTTTGATTAAATAATAATTAATTAAGTAATTAATTAATTGTAATTAATTAAGGATAATTATAATTAATTAATAAATGAGTAATTAAATGTTAATTACTTATGATTATGTGAAATTAATTAAAGACTAATTACTTATTGTAATTAGTGAATGATTAATCAAAGATGTTTAATCAAGTTTAATACTTAGTGGATAATTAATTAACTGGGGTTAATTAATTAAAGGATATTAAGCAGGATTTTAATGAGTAATTAATTTAATTTAATTTAATTTAATTAGAGATGATTGTAATTAATTTAATTCATTTTAAATTAATTATAATTGATGATTAATAAATCATTGCTTATGGATGTTATTTATTGAATGGTTGTGATCTCAGTAATGAGATTAGTTGTATCTGTATGATATAAATGTTTGGTTTAAGTATGATAGTTTGTGATGGATTATTTGGTTGTGATGATTATCTGATTATGGATGATACAGATTATCTGTTATAATATGAATGTGATTATCTACTGTGATATATAGTTTATCTATCTATGTGAATTAGATACAATGAAATAAGTTAATTGTTTAAACCCTTGAGTACAACTTGGACATTAAGATGGCGTTTGGTTTCGATGAGACCGGGATCGGGTTTCCATATTTGGATATCCGAAAACCACATCGATTCCAATTAAACGTTAGGTCGTTAATCCAAGTGGAGTAAGTGAAGACTCTAGGTATAAGGGCTATACGTCAGTATAACTCTGTGGGTGATTCCGTAATGAGTTGACGGAATAGTACTTATAAATTCGAGATGGTGATATAGAGTGCAAGGGTTATCGTCGTTAACTCTGAGGGTGATTCCAAAACGAGTGTAACGAGATAGTGCCTTCGGTTTCGTTCGAACCCGGAATGAACTTGTATGGATTGAATGCTTTTAGAACATCGTCAGGTGGACGATGAGCATTCTAAGATTGATATGTCCTATAAAGGTAATCGTAACCTCAAGCCTCATCAACCGAGAACGGCTAAAACAGGGGAGGTGCAGCAAAGCTTTGTGGGTAGCCCCCACTGGAGAGCAAGATTTACTCCTGTATAAAGGTCCCTTTATATTCGGCTGTGTGGCAGTTGGTGACGACCAATCTGCGGAGTGGTCTTATTCGGAACTGTTCAGTAAGGAATGGGTCTGGCTTTGTTTGCAGGGGAGTTAGGGTCGCTCCACGGTACAGTGATCTAGGCCACGTACTGTGACGGGCGGTACCCCAGTAGCCCTGCCTTTGATGGAATCCATAATCCAATAAGTGCCTGTACGGTTTTGATTGTACCCAACTATGTTGGAACATGAGATGTAAGCATTCCAGCTATTTCTGTATTTTATTTCGAAAACCCTAGACACTATTATAATATCACTGGATTTCCTATCAAATGTTTTGGTTAGCGTAAGGTAAAAACTTTTCCATGTTTATGTGTGGGAAGTCTTACGTGATACCTTTTGTTTCAAAGAATTTTCTAAAAGTTAAGCAACTTTATCCTCGTTTACTCACACCAGACCCCTGTCTGACATGAGTGTTTATTTTTTGTTTTATTAAACTCTTGGGTACTCAATATTATGTATGAGTAGTCAAGTGATTCAGGATAGCTTTGACGAGTTCTGGAGGAGATAATGGAGCAGGAGGCTTCAGCGTGTAGATATATGTAGTGGTTCCGCTGTGTTGAGTTGTGTCTGTTTTCTCTGATGTACTTGAATTGTAATTGCTAGACAGATGTTTATAACTGTCTAGATTGTGTTGTATTAGCTTTTTAACTCTGATGTATATGATACTATGTAATATTTTATGCGATATATTATAATTTATTCGATTCCGCTGTGAGATTCTGATGTTGTCTATTCTTTCTTTCCTCTCTTTTCTATCCCTTTCTTTCTTCTTAGCGATGCGACTTCCTGGAGTTTGGAAGTTGGGTCGTTACATTGTGGTATCAGAGCACTAGGTTGAGCAAATACCTAGACCCTGGAGTGGTGTCCTTCTTGAGAGAGCGTATTTGTAATATTGAATATATATATTATTTATTTATTTCTTCCTATTAGATTGGGTTACCTGTTCGAGTTTTCCAATATAAGTATAAAGGTAGATAGGGTAGTGGTGCGTGTAACACAACTACCAATTATTGGAGTTCGAGTGTTTGAAGTTGGAAGTGGTCGCTAGGCAGTTTGGGCATCTTGAGTAGTTCTGCAGTTGGTGAAGGATTTCACTAACCTCTGAAGGGAATCTTTTCAAGATTCGGAGTTTATCTTTGGATTGTAAGCTTGGTAGCACTCGTGTGAGTGGTTTTTCTTGAGTTTGGATCAGTTGGAAGTTCCGAAGCCAGCAAGGATATTTTGGCAACCTTAGGAAGGAGTTCTGTCTGTATTTGAATTTGAGGCTCAGTTTGGCTGAGTATTTTTTGTTTGGTTTGGGAGCGAGTTTCCTGAGAGACATCTGTCTATCTGGAAGGCTATATTGTGAAGAGGCCGGTGAAGCTTTGGGATTCGATGAGCTTTTGAATAAGGAAGTTTTGGCAGCAGTAGCAGCAGTGAGTGGCCTGTTCTTCGATGGTTCAGAAGTCTCTGTGATTCTTCTGACGGTGGTCCGGGCAGATGGTGGAGCTTGTCCATTTCTTCTGGAGCTCAGTTGGGTGTGATGTTAGTGGTTAAGAGGTGGACCACTAGTTCTTCTTTTGGGTAGAAGGTTTTAGCTGTTCTGTTTGTTGAAGTGAGAATGATTTCTTGGGATCTGAACTAGGTGGAATCGCAAAAGTGGCTTGCGATGGTTCGGAAGTTCTCTTAGTGTTCTTTGTTTTGGAATTGAAGCATCTTTAAAGGATGTTTGAGTTTTCGAAGTGGTATTTTCTGGATATCTTCGAAGGAGTTGAGATTTGCATCCGCATCGAGAGATTGAGTTCTGTTACAACTTGATTCTTGGAGCTTTACCGGTGGTTCAGCATTGTAGGAGATTCTTTGAGAATGTGATCTGTTTAAGTTGGCAGGATTTATTGGATCCAGTTTTTTGGTTGAATTTTTGCTGTGACGTTTGTGACTGAATCGGACAGGTCACTGAGATTTTATGGAATTTGATGAACAGTGTTTCCAGGATAAGTTGATCAAGTTTATACTTGTGTTCATCAACAGCATTCTCGAATCAGAGTTGCGCAGTGGAAGCATGGTGGCAACTATTCCAGAATAGAAGCATCACTGATTCTTTGGGAATTTGAGTTTTGTCTTGGATTAAAGGATTTTTGACTGCTACTTAGTATTGGCAATGGGTCTGAAAAAGTATCTACAAGGGCGAAATTTAGATATTTGCACCCTGTCGAAGTAAGGAACCATGGCATATATGTTTGGAACAGATTCCATTTTGAGAGATTTGAAAAAGCACTATCTCGTTGAAAGGTTCCATACATCTGCCCTTTCTCAACGTATTTCTTTAGACAAAGACTCCGTTTTTTTTACAGGAAATTCATTTTGGATCTGGAGACTTGAATGTTTTGTATCTGTTCTGTTTTCCAGAATAGGAGTAGTATGTCTGAAGTCTTCTGATATTTGTGTAATAGAGTTTGTGTGGTAGATTTGATTGATTTAGAAGTTGAAGGCAGCCCAGGATCGACAGGGGAGATGTGTGGATAAGAGATTGGATCTTTCTGTCTTCTCTTAAGGATTAAGTGTTTGCTCTACAGGATTGAATTGCCAGTTCGGATGGCTGGAATTTGTTTTGTTTTTCACGTATCTCCGAGGGAGTACGTGTATGGTTTATCTCTGGTTTTAGAATCAGTAGTTCTGGGTGATTTTGGGAGTTGCTCAGGACTTGTCTGTAGTCCTGTATTCTGTTTAGATTTGTAGAACTAGATGTATAGGAGCTCTAGATCTGAGTGGTGTAGCTAGTTTAGATTCTGTATGGCGAGTGTCCCAGTGTTTGTACCTGGGAAACTCTAGGGAATTCTATCCAGAATTTTGTTTGGATAGATAGAATTGTTTGTTTGAATTGGTTGCTATGGTTTCTAGTATTTGGTTGATAGTATATGTTTGCTATTTTAAATTTTAAACTCTGTATGGGATTATTAAATTACCTTTTCTTTTAAATTTCGGGGACAAAATTCTTTTAAGGTAGGAGGAATGTGATGTCTCGGAAATTTAGGCAATAATTATTTAATAATTTCATTGATAATTATTTTAAATATTGAAATATTGATTTAATAATTTAATTCAAATAGAAATTCTCTTTTGAAAATTAATAATTATTTAATTTCCCAAATGATATTCTTTTCAAAATTTAAAAATATTTAAGTAATAAATTTATATTTCTATGCTGATTTAAAAATATTTATTTATAATGTATAAATGTTTATACATTGTAAATAGAGGGTTTGGTTTTAATTTTAATCTATATTAAATAAAGGATATTTTCTAATTATTATATATAAATGTATAATTTGTAAATTGATTAAATTAATTTAAATTAGTATTGTAAACTTTTTAAAAGTTTGTTTTAAAGATCTATCTTATAATTTTCATAGAAATGTAAGTAAGTATTTATTTGTTTATAAGAATAAATATAGTTTAAATTTTGTTTTATAATAAAAGTTTGTTTTGTTTTATTTTAAAATTTATTTTCTTTGAAATAAGATTTAATTCATTCTTGTTAAAGTATAATATTTAGTTTGAAACCTTTTGAAATAAAATAAATTCAACACTTCTTTTCTTCTTAAAAATCTTTCCTTTTGAAATTTAGTTTCATAAAGAATATTATTTTAAAAATAATTAAACAAACATTAAAATATAAGTGTATAGTTTTATAAAGAAGTTTATATGTATTTATTTAAAGACTAGATGTTAATAAACATTTGAAACATGCTAGAAATAAATTAGAAATGGTTTAAGATAAATT
This sequence comes from Allium cepa, assembly GCA_030765085.1. Taxonomy (NCBI): domain Eukaryota; kingdom Viridiplantae; phylum Streptophyta; class Magnoliopsida; order Asparagales; family Amaryllidaceae; genus Allium; species Allium cepa. The sequence goes on along the minus strand of CM060944.1, from coordinate 506,662,722 downwards.
CAAATACCTTTATAAATTTAGAATTCTCTTTTAAATATTGAAATGAACATGTGTTAAATCTTAAAACATAAAGTGAACACTTGTAAAACATTTAACATAATAATACAACAAGTGGGAAGTTAATTTATTTTTGATTTTTAATTATATTGACAATAAAACTTAGCTAAAGCATTTTGTTAAAAACACATTTTCTCATTTGAAATCTGAAATCATATTTCAGTAAATCAAAAACCCCAAAACAAAAGCATGTTAAAATCTGCAAATCATTTCTACAAACTTCAGTCAAATCTGCATGCTAAATTACAACCTCAAATCTGCAAACCAAAACCTTTCAAAAATCTGCAAAATGAAGATCAATTCTACTGCAAATCTGAGCAATAAAGTTTTGGAGTCTGCATGCATACATCAACAGGAAAAGCAACTTCAATTTCAAAATGCAGTTGCAAACATGGTCCTGGAATATGAATCTGCACCTAAAATTTGCTCTGCATCTTCATAAAAAAGTGAGTAAGATTCTAATTGTAAAAACAGTTCTTATTTTTTTTTATAATCAAAGCTAAATATGAATATGTTATTTTATTTATGAATATGTTAATCAAAGCTAAAAAGTGAGTATGTTGAAAAAAAAATTATGCATGTTATTTTATTTTGAATAAATGAATGATTATTAACCAAAGAACATATGTGATTCATTGTTTATATCATTGCTTCCCTGTTCATTATTACAGAGTGTAGTGACAATAACAAAAAAAATTCAAAATCATTTTATCTAATCTTTGTTAGGACCTGAATTTAAAACAAAATAGTCTTGTTAAATCATAACCTAAGTATCAAAAATAGATTCCTGTATTTTAAAGTTTTGAACTATGTTAGGATATGTAAAATACAGTAATGATGTTAAAATCTTGTTAAATCAAATCTCTTAATATATTGATTCAGGGTTATAACTTGAAACTATTCAGGAAATTATGATTTTAAAAACTAAAATCACATTTTTTTAATAATGCTTTGGGGTGGCATTTTGGGTTTATCTGGGATTTGAGTTTGAGGCAGTCTCTGTCAATCAAGAGGTTGAGGAGGCTCAGGGTTTCTGTTCAGGGTGTATGGAGTTGCGAAGCGTTCGGGAAAAATGCCTGAGGTGGTTCACGATGGTCGAGGCGATGATCAGAAGGGGGTGGAGATGATATTGGGTTTTCCAGGTTTTGATAGGATTTGGGGTTGTGTTTTAGGTTATTTGATCAACCTGAAATTTTGGAAGTTTGAGTTGCAGTGGATGTAGGGGATGATAAGTGACTTGTAGGAGTGGGTTAGCATAGCTGTAGTTTGCCAAGGCGACGGTGCAGGTGCACCATTCATGTTTGGAGTCTGGTGGTCTTTTGGATGTGCAGGGTTTTTTTACTCGAAGTAAAACTCGGGTGTTTTTGCTTTTGACTCGGAGCAGCTAACTTAAGAACCCGAAGTAAATAGTATAGTTTCTCGGGTTAGTATAGTGCAGGTATTAAATCTGTAGATTTGCAGTCTTTTTAAAATTTAAATAAATTCATATTTTTAAATTGAAAACTTGATTCAAGTATAACTTGAATCTGAATTCAAATGTAGTTTTGAGTTCAAAGGTTTTTTTAAAAATGAAATCTTAAATTTAAACAAGTTTTAAATTCAGTTTTGATTCAAGTTTAAAAACTGTTTCAGGTTTACTTTTAAAACCTGACTTTTAATCCAAAACAGTTTTGTAAGATTTTAAATTATGAACAGATTTAAAAGTTTAAGCAAAACTTAAATTTGTTTTTCAATTCAAGATTAAAAATTGTTCAAAGGTTTCTTTAGAAACCAGTTTAGGATTCAAAGCAGTTTGTAAATAGAAAATAATAATGAACAGATTTAGATGTTTAAAAGTAAATTTGAAAATGGAATTTGATTTCAAATAAGATTTAAAAACTTGAAATAATTTAGTTCCTTTAGTATTGAATTAAAATTTGAAGTGTTAATTTTAAGTTGGAAAGTTGAAATAATCAATTTATTTTTCAAAGCTTAATTTATTTTAATCAAGTAAATTTATTTTAAATCTTTCTTTATATTTAAGTAATGAATGTTCTTTAAACATTCATTTTATTTTAAGAATTTTACTTATTTAAAATTTGGATAAATGTTTAAATCTTTAATTTTTAAATGAATTGGAATTTGAATTTAATTTAGAAATGTATTGTTTTAATACATTTTGAACTTAAATGAGTCATTGATAAGTAATTTAATTATTTTGAAAAAATATTTAAGATAATTAAGGATTTACTTAATTATTTGATTTTAAATAATGATTTAGATTAATTTTAATTAGAGATGATTTATTAATCTAATTCAAATTTTCTTAATTATAGAATTAATGAAATGTTGATAATTAATAAATGGTGATAATTATCTAAGGATAATTTAGTGATTAATTAATGTAATTATTTTGATAATTAACTAGATTAATTAATTGAATATAATTAATTGTAATTTGCTAAGTATAATTAATTGTTAAAGTAATTAAGGAATAAATTACTTATGGTAATTAATTTTGATATGTGATTTAATTAAGTTAATTAATTTAGTTTAATTAATTTAAATAAATCATCTAATGATTTTTATGAGAATAATTACTTAATGTAATTAGTGGAGCAAGATTACTTAGATAAGTAATAATGATAATTACTGGAATGTAATTAGTAATTTGGATAATTACTTTTGTAATTAATTAAGAAATTAATTAATGATTAATTATTGGTTAATTAATTTATAAATGAGCAATTAAAGATATTTAATTACTAAATTTAATGTTAATCTTGGTGATTAATAATTAGATTAATTACTAAATGTAATTAATTTTAATTAAGTAATTTATTTATATATTAGAGATCATTAATTATTATAATTAATGATGTAATTAAGGATTGTTTGATAAGTAATAATTAATTAAGTAATTAATTAATTGTAATTAATTAAGGATAAATATAATTAATTATAATTAATTAATAAATGAGTAATTAAATGTTAATTACTTATGATTAAGGTTAATTAATTTGTGAAATTAATTAAAGACTAATTACTTATTGTAATTAGTGAATGATTAATCAAAGATGTTTAATCAAGTTTAATATTTAGTGGATAATTAATTAACTGGGTTAATTAATTAAAGGATATTAAGCAAGATTTTAATGAGTAATTAATTTAATTTAATTTAAATTAATTAGAGATGATTGTAATTAATTTAATTCATTTTAAATTAATTATAATTGATGATTAATAAATCATTGCTTATGGATGTTATTGATTGAATGGTTGTGATCTCAGTAATGAGATTAGTTGTATCTGTATGATATAAATGTTTGGTTTAAGTATGATAGTTTGTGATGGATTATTTGGTTGTGATGATTATCTGATTATGGATGATACAGATTATCTGTGATAATATGAATGTGATTATCTACTGTGATATATAGTTTATCTATCTATGTGAATTAGATAATAATGAAATAAGTTAATTGTTTAAACCCTTGAGTACAACTTGGACATTAAGATGGCGTTTGGTTTCGATGAGACCGGGATCGGGTTTCCATATTTTGATATCCGAAAACCACATCGATTCCAATTAAACGTTAGGTCGTTAATCCAAGTGGAGCAAGTGAAGACTCAAGGTATAAGGGCTATACGTCAGTATAACTTTGTGGGTGATTCCGTAATGAGTTGACGGAATAGTACTTATAGATTCGAGATGGTGATATAGAGTGCAAGGGTTATCGTCGTTAACTCTGATGGTGATTCCAAAACGAGTGTAACGAGATAGTGCCTTCGGTTCGTTCGAACCCGGAACGAACTTGTATGGATTGAATGCTTTCAGAACATCGTCAGGTGGACGATGAGCATTCTAAGATTGATATGTCCTATAAAGGTAATCGTAACCTCAAGCCTCATCAACCGGGAATGGCTAAAACAGGGGAGGTGCAGCAAAGCTTCGTGGGTAGCCCCCACTGGAGAGCAAGATTTACTCCTGTCTAGAGGTCCCTTTATATTCGGCTATGTGGCAGTTGGTGACGATCAATCTACGGGGTGGTCTTGTTCGGAACTGTTCAGTAAGGAATGGGTCCGGCTTTGTGTTGCAGGGGAGTTAGGGTGGCTCCTCGGTACGGTGATCTAGGCCACGTACTGTGATGGGCGGTACCACAGTAGCCCTGCCATTGATGGAATCCATAATCCAATAAGTGCCTGTACGGTTTTGGTTGTGCCCAACTATGTTGGAACGTGAGATGTAAGCATTCCAACTGTTTCTGTATTTTATTTTGAAAACTCTAGACACTATTATAATATCACTGGATTTCCTATCAAATGTTTTGGTTAGCGTAAGGTAAAAACTTTTCCATGTTTATGTGTGGGAAGTCTTACGTGATACCTTTTGTTTCAAAGGATTTTCTAAAAGTTAAGCAACTTTATCCCCGTTTACTCACACCACACCCCTGTCTGATCTGAGTGTTTATTTTCTTTTTTATTAAACTCTTGCGTACTCATATTATGTATGAGTAGTCAAGTGATTCAGGATAGCTTTGACGAGTTCTGGAGGAGATAATGGAGCAGGAGGCTTCAGCGTGTAGATATATGTAGTGGTTCCGCTGTGTTGAGTTGTGTCTGTTTTCTCTGATGTACTTGAATTTTAATTGCTAGACAGATGTTTATAACTGTCTAGATTGTGTTGTATTAGCTGTTTAACTCTAATGTATATGATACTATGTAATATTTTATGTGATATATTATAATTTATTCGATTCCGCTGTGAGATTCTGATGTTGTCTGTTCTTTCTTTCCTTTCTTTTCACTTTTCTATCCCTTTCTTTCTTCTTAGCGATGCGACTTCCTGGAGTTTGGAAGTTGGGTCGCTACATTGTGGTATCAGAGCACTAGGTTGAGCGAATACCTAGACTTTCGAGTGGTGTCCTTCTTGAGAGAGCGTATTTGTAATTTTGAATATATATATTATTTATTTATTTCTTCCTATTAGATTGGGTTACCGGTTCAGGTTTTCCAATATAAGTAATAAAGGTAGATAGGGTAGTGGTGTGTGTAACACAACTACCAATGATTGGAGTTCGAGTGTTTGAAGTTGGAAGTGGTCTGCTAGGGCAGTTTGGGCATCTTGAGTAGTTCTGCAGTTGGTGAAGGATTTCACTAACCTCTGAAGGGAATCTTTTCAAGATTCGGAGTTTATCTTTGGATTGTAAGCTTGCTAGCACTCGTGTGAGTGGTTTTTCTTGAGTTTGGATCAGTTGGAAGTTCCGAAGCCAGCAAGGATATTTTGGCAACCTTAGGAATGAGTTCTGTCTGTATTTGAGTTTGAGGCTCAATTTGGCTGAGTATTTTGTGTTTGGTTTGGGAGCGAGTTTCCTGAGAGACATCTGTCTATCTGGAAGGCTCTATTGTGAAGAGGCTGGTGTAGCTTTGGGATTCGATGAGCTTTTGGATAAGGAAGTTTTGGCAGCATTAGCAGCAGTGAATGGCCTGTTCTTCGATGGTTCAGAAGTCTCTGTGATTCTTCTATCGGTGGTCCGGGCAGATGGTGGAGCTTGTCCATTTCTTCTAGAGCTCAGTTAGGTGTGATGTTAGTGGTTAAGAGGTGGACCACTTGTTCTTCTTTTGGGTAGAAGGTTTTAGCTGTTCTATTTGTTGAAGTGAGAACGATTTCTTGATATCTGAACTAGTTGGAATCGCAAAAGTGACTTGCGATGGTTCGGAAGTTCTCTTAGTGTTCTTTGTTTTGGAATTGAAGCATCTTTAAAGGATGTTTGAGTTTTCGAAGTGGTATTTTCTGGATATCTTCGAAGGAGTTGAGATTTGCATCCGCATCGAGAGATTGAGTTCTGTTACAACTTGATTCTTGGAGCTTTACCGGTGGTTCAGCATTGTAGGAGATTCTTTGAGAATGTGACCTGTTTAAGTTGGCAGGATTTATTGGATCCAGTTTTCTGGTTGAATTTTTGCTGTGACGTTTGTGACTGAATCGGATAGGTCACTGAGATTTTATGGAATTTGATGAACAGTGTTTCCGGGATAAGTTGATCAAGTTTATACTTGTGTTCATCAACAGCATTCTCGAATCAGAGTTGCGCAGTGAAAGCATGGTGGCAGCTATTCCAGAATAGAAGCATCACCGATTCTTTGGGAATTTGAGTTTTGTCTTGGATTAGAGGATTTCTACAGGAAATTCATTTTGGATCTGGAGACTTCAATGTTTTGTATCTGTTTTGTTTTCCAGAATAAGAGTAGTATGTCTGAAGTCTTCCGATATTTGTATAATAGAGTTTTTGTGGTAGATTTAATTGATTTAGAAGTTGAAGGCAGCCCAGGATCGACATGAGAGATGTGTGGGTAAGAGATTGGATCTTTCTGTCTTCTCTTAAGGATTAAGTGTTTGTTCTACAGGATTGAATTGCTAGTTCGGATGGCTGGAATTTGTTTTTTTTTTCACGTATCTCTGAGAGAGTACGTGTATGGTTTATCTCTGGTTTTAGAATCAGTAGTTCTGGGGGATTTTGGGAGTTGATCAGGACTTGTCTGTAGTCCTGTATTCTGTTTAGATTTGTAGATCTAGATGTATAGGAGCTCTAGATCTGAGTGGTGTAGCTAGTTTAGATTCTGTATGGCGAGTGTCCCGGTGTTTGTACCTGGGAAACTCTAGGGAATTCTATCCAGAATTTTATCTGGATAGATAGAATTGTTTGTTTGAATTGGTTGCTATGGTTGCTAGTATTTGGTTGATAGTATATGTTTGCTATTTTAAATTTTAAAATCTATATGGGATTATTAAATTACCTTTGCTTTTAAATTTCAGGGACGAAATTCTTTTAAGGGGGAAGGAATGTGATGTCCCGAATATTTAGAAAATAATTATTTAATAATTCCATTGATAATTATTTTAAATATTGAAATATTGATTTAATAATTTAATTCAAACAGAAATTCTCTTTTGAAAATTAATAATTATTTAATTTGTCAAATGATATTCTTTTCAAAATTTAAAAATATTTAAGTAATAAATTTATCTTTCTATGCTGATTTAAAAATATTTATTTATAATGTATAAATGTTTATACATTGTAAATAAAGGGTTTGGTTTTAATTTTAATCTATATTAAATAAAGGATATTTTCTAATTATTATATATAAATGAATAATTTGTAAATTGATTAAATTAATTTAAATTAATATTGTAAACTTTTTAAAAGTTTTTTTTAAAGATCTATCTTATAATTTTCATAGAAATGTAAGTAAGTATTTATTTGTTTATAAGAATAAATATAGTTTAAATTTTGTTTTATAATAAAAGTTTGTTTTGTTTTATTTTAAAATTTCTTTTCTTTGAAATAAGATTTAATTCATTCTTGTTAAAGTATAATATTTAGTTTGAAACCTTTTGAAATAAAATAAATTCAACACTTCTTTTCTTCTTAAAAATCTTTCCTTTTGAAATTTAGTTTCATAAAGAATATTATTTTAAAAATAATTAAACAAACATTAAAATATAAGTGTATAGTTTTGTAAAGAAGTTTATATGTATTTATTTAAAGACTAGATGTTAATAAACATTTGAAACATGATAGAAATAAATTAGAAATGGTTTAAGATAAAATCAAATACCTTTATAAATTTAGAATTCTCTTTTAAATATTGAAATGAACATGTGTTAAATCTTAAAACATAAAGTGAACACTTGTAAAACATTTAACATAATAATACAACAAGTGGCAAGTTAATTTATTTTTGATTTTTAATTATATTGACAATAAAACTTAGCTAAAGCATTTTGTTAAAAACACAATTTCTCATTTGAAATCTGAAATCATATTTCAGTAAATCAAAAACCCAAAAACAAAAGCATGTTAAAATCTGCAAATCATTTCTACAAACTTCAATCAAATCTGCATGCTAAATTACAACCTCAAATCTGCAAACCAAAACCTTTCAAAAATATGCAAAATGAAGATCAATTCTACTGCAAATCTAAGCAATAATGTTTTGGAGTCCGCATGCATACATCAACAGGAAAAGCAAATTCAATTTCAAAATGCAGTTTCAAACAGGGTCCTGGAATATGAATTTCTACCTAAAATTTGCTCTTCATCTTCATAAAAAAGTGAGTAAGCTTCTAATTTTAAAAACAGTTCTTATTTTTTTTATAATCAAAGCTAAACAAGTTTTTCAGAAAAACACAAGTTCTAATTCAAACTTGTTTTAAAAAAAAAACTACTGTAGGAAAAAGGAAGAAAATGGCTCTGACTTTTAGTGAGTAACCTCACTATCATATTTGAACACAAATTATCTTTAAAAACATAAGTAACAAATATATGTGTTGCAGTGAATACTGTTTGATGATTGCCTTGCTTTATGTACATTTGTGAACCTGTGTGTTTTCAGTGGATTTTATCATCTTGTGGTTTGTTATGTCTCTGTACTGAATACTGTGAGCATGAATCAATTTAAAATTTGATTCATATACAAAATGTTATAGTAAATTCATGGAGTATGTTGAAAAAAAAAATTATGCATGTTATTTTATTTTGAATAAATGAATGATTATTAACCTAAGAACATATGTGATTCATTGTTTATATCATTGCTTCTCTGTTCATTATTACAGAGTGTAGTGACAATAACAAAAAAATTCAAAATCTTCTTATCTAATCTTTGTTTGGACCTGAATTTAGAACAAAATAGTTTTGTTAAATCATAACCTAAGTACCAAAATAGATTCCTGTATTTTAAAGTTTTGAACTGTTAGGATATGTAAAATACAGTAATGATGTTAAAATCTTGTTAAATCAAATCTCTTAATATATTGATTCAGGGTTATAACTTGAACCTATTCAGGAAATTATGATTTTAAAAACTAAAATCACATTTTTTTAATAATACTTTGGGGTGGCTTTTTGGGTTTATCTGGGATTTGAGTTTGAGGCAGTCTCTGTCAATCAAGAGGTTGAGGAGGCTCAGGGTTTCTGTTGAGGGTGTATGGAGTTGCGAAGCGTTCGGGAAAAATGCCTGAGGTGGTTCACGATGGTCGAGGCGATGATCAGAAGGGTGTGGAGATGATATTGGGTTTTCCAGGTTTTGATAGGATTTGGGGTTGTGTTTCAGGTTGTTTGATCAACCTGAAATTTTGGAAGTTTGAGTTGCAGTGGATGTAGGGGATGATAAGTGACTTGTAGGAGTGGGTTAGCATGGCTGTAGTTCGCCGAGGCGACGGTGCAGGCGCACCATTCATGTTTGGAGTCTGGTGGTCTTTTGGATGTGCAGGGTTTTTTTACTCGAAGTAAAACTCGGGTGTTTTTGCTTTTGACTCGGAGCAGCTAACTTAAGAACCCGAAGTAAATAGTATGGTTTCTCGGGTTAGTATAGTGCAGGTATTAAATCTGTAGATTTGCAGTCTTTTTAAAAATTAAATAAAATTCATATTTTTAAATTGAAAACTTGATTCAAGTATAACTTGAATCTGAATTCAAATGTAGTTTTGAGTTCAAAGGTTCTTAAAAAAATGAAATCTTAAATTTAAACAAGTTTTAAATTTAGTTTTGAATCAAGTTTAAAAACTGTTTCAGGTTTACTTTTAAAACCTGACTTTTAATCCAAAACAGTTTTGTAAGATTTTAAATTATGAACAGATTTAAAAGTTTAAGCAAAACTTAAATTTGTTTTTGAATTCAAGATTAAAAATTGTTCAAAGGTTTCTTTAGAAACCAGATTAGGATTCAAAACAGTTTGTAAATAGAAAATAATAATGAACAGATTTAGATGTTTAAAAGTATATTTGAAAATGGAATTTGATTTCAAATAAGATTTAAAAACTTGAAATAATTTAGTTCCTTTAGTATTGAATTAAAATATGAAGTGTTAATTTTAAGTTTGAAAGTTGAAATAATCAATTTATTTTTCAAAGCTTAATTTATTTTAATCAAGTAAATTTATTTTAAATCTTTCTTTATATTTAAGTAATGGATGTTCTTTAAACATTCATTTTATTTTAAGAATTTTACTTATTTAAAATTTGGATAAATGTTTAAATCTTTAATTTTTAAATGAATTGGAATTTGAATTTAATTTAGAAATGTATTGTTTTAATACATTTTGAACTTAAATGAGTCATTGATAAGTAATTTAATTATTTTGAAAAAATATTTAAGATAATTAAGGATTTACTTAATTATTTGATTTTAAATAATGGTTTAGATTAATTTTAATTAGAGATGATTTATTAATCAAATTCAAATTTTCTTTAGTATAGAATTAATGAAATGTTGATAATTATTAAATGGTGATAATTATCTGAGGATAATTTAGTGATTAATTAATGTAATTATTTTGATAATTAACTAGATTAATTAATTGAATATAATTAATTGTAATTTGTTAAGTATAATTAATTGTTAAAGTAATTAAGGAATAAATTACTTATGGTAATTAATTTTGATATGTGATTTAATTAAGTTAATTAATTTAGTTTAATTAATTTAAATAAATCATCTAATGATTTTTATGAGAATAATTACTTAATGTAATTAGTGGAGCAAGATTACTTAGATAAGTAATAATGATAATTACTGGAATGTAATTAGTAATTTGGATAATTACTTTTGTAATTAATTAAGAAATTAATTAATGATTAATTATTGGTTAATTAATTTATAAATGAGTAATTAAAGATAGTTAATTACTAAATTTAATAAATCAAGGTGATTAATAATTAGATTAATTACTAAATGTAATTAATTTTAATTAAGTAATTTATTTATATATTAGAGATCATTAATTATTATAATTAATGATGTAATTAAGGATTGTTTGATTAAGTAATAATTAATTAAGTAATTAATTAATTGTAATTAATTAAGGATAAATATAATTAATTATAATTAATTAATAAATGAGTAATTAAATGTTAATTACTTATGATTAAGGTTAATTAATTTGTGAAATTAATTAAAGACTAATTACTTATTGTAATTAGTGAATGATTAATCAAAGATGTTTAATCAAGTTTAATACTTAGTGGATAATTAATTAACTGGGTTAATTAATTAAAGGATATTAAGCAAGATTTTAATGAGTAATTAATTTAATTTAAATTAAATTAATTAGAGATGATTGTAATTAATTTAATTCATTTTAAATTAATTATAATTGATGATTAATAAATCATTGCTTATGGATGTTATTGATTGAATGGTTGTGATCTCAGTAATAAGATTAGTTGTATTTGTATGATATAAATGTTTGGTTTAAGTATGATAGTTTGTGATGGATTATTTGGTTGTGATGATTATCTGATTATGGATGATACAGATTATCTGTTATAATATGAATGTGATTATCTACTGTGATATATAGTTTATCTATCTATGTGAATTAAATAACAATGAAATAAGTTAATTGTTTAAACCCTTAAGTACAACTTGGACATTAAGATGGCGTTTGGTTTCGATGAGACCGGGATCGGGTTTCCATATTTGGATATCTGAAAACCACATCGATTCCAATTAAACGTTAGGTCGTTAATCCAAGTGGAGCAAGTGAAGACTCGAGGTATAAGGGCTATACGTCAGTATAACTCTGTGGGTGATTCCGTAATGAGTTGACGGAATAGTACTTATAGATTCGATATGGTGATATAGAGTGCAAGGGTTATCGTCGTTAACTCTGAGGGTGATTCCAAAACGAGTGTAACGAGATAGTGCCTTCAGTTTCGTTCGAACCCGGAACGAATTTGTATGGATTGAATGCTTTCAGAACATCGTCAGGTGGGCGATGAGCATTCTAAGATTGATATGTCCTATAAAGGTAATTGTAACCTCAATCCTCATCAACCGGGAATGGCTAAAACAGGGGAGGTGCAGCAAAGCTTCGTGGGTAGCCCCCACTGGAGAGCAAGATTTACTCCTGTCTAGAGGTCCCTTTATATTCGGCTGTGTGGCAGTTGGTTACGACCAATTTGCGGGGTGGTCTTGTTCGGAACTGTTCAGTAAGGAATGGGTCCGGCTTTGTGTTGCAGTGGAGTTAGGGTGGCTCCTCGGTACGGTGATCTAGGCCACGTACTATGACGGACGGTACCCCAGTAGCCCTGCCATTGATGGAATCATAATCCAATAAGTGCCTGTACGGTTTTGATTGTGCCCAACTATGTTGGAACGTGAGATGTAAGCATTCCAGCTATTTCTGTATTTTATTTTGAAAACACTAGACACTATTATAATATCACTGGATTTCCTATTAAATGTTTTGGTTAGCGTAAGGTAAAAACTTTTCCATGTTTATATGTGGGAAGTCTTACGTGATACCTTTTGTTTCAAAGGGTTTTCTAAAAGTTAAGCAACTTTATCCCCGTTTACTCACACCAGACCCCTGTCTGGCCTGAGTGTTTATTTTCTGTTTTATTAAACTCTTGGGTACTCATATTATGTATGAGTAGTCAAGTGATTCAGGATAGCTTTGATGAGTTCTGGAGGAGATAATGGAGCAGGAGGTTTCAGTGTGTAGATATATGTAGTGGTTCCGCTGTGTTGAGTTGTGTCTGTTTTCTCTGATGTACTTGAATTGTAATTGCTAGACAGATGTTTATAACTGTCTAGATTGTGTTGTATTAGCTGTTTAACTCTGATGTATATGATACTATGTAATATTTTATGTGATATATTATAATTTATTCGATTCCGCTGTGAGATTCTGATGTTGTCTGTTCTTTCTTTCCTTTCTTTTCTCTTTTCTATCCCTTTCTTTCTTCTTAGCGATGCAACTTCCTGGAGTTTGGAAGTTGGGTCGTTACACGCGCAATCTTGCTAAAATCTTTTACAAAGCATCTGTAGAAATCGGAATGGCCTAGGATGGAGCGAATTTCCTTAATGGATTTGGGAATGGATAGATTTGCAATGACATCGATTTTCGCTTTACCTACCTCAATGCCATTATTTGAAATGACATGTCCAAGGACTATGCCTTGAGTAACCATAAAGTGGCATTTTTACAGTTTAGCGTTAAGCATTTACCCTTGCATCATTTAAGAACTAACTCAAGATGGTGCAAGCATTCAAAAAAAGAGTTTCCAAAGGTAGAAAAATCATCCATAAATACTTCGAGAAAACGTTCGATCATATCAGAGAAAATGCCAATCATGCATCATTGAAACGTAGTGGGACCGTTACAAAGGCCAAAAGGCATATGTCGATAAGCAAAAGTGCCAAAGGGACACATGAAAGTTGTTTGCTCCTAATCTTCGGGAGCGATTACAATTTCGGTATAGCTGGAATAACCATCAAAAAAGCAATGGAATTCATGACTGGCAAAATTTTCAAGCATTTGGTCGATAAAAGGAAGACGAGAGTGATCCTTATGTGTTACAACATCTAATTTTTGGTAATCAATACAAACACACCAACTCGTTAGAGTTCTAGTTGGAATAAGTTCGTTTGAATTGTTCTTGACAATGTTAAGCCTAGACTTTTTCGGTACAACAAGGATTGGGCTAACCCATGAACTAGTAGAGATTGTAAATGATTCCGTTACCGATGATTTTAAGAATTTCATCACACACCGCATCCTTCATTTTTTGGTTAAGCCTTTATTGTGCATTACGAACAGGCTTGGCATCTTCAATTAAATAGATGCGATATTAAATAAGAGCAAGACTAATTTCCTTTATATCGGTGATCGACCATCCAATTGCTTCCTTATTTTTGGAAAGGATTGAAGGTAAGGAAGTTTCTTGATCAAAAGGGAGAGTCACAGAAATTATGACTAGAAATGTTTCGTTGTCACCTAAGTATGCATATTTAAGGTAATCGGGAAGGGGTTTGAGATTCAACTTCGAGAGTTGCTCAATCAAAGAATTAGGTTAATATTTGGACTGAACTGGAAGCGATTCAAATAGGAGTATGTATTCAATCTCATTAGGGATTTCGTGAAACATTCTTTCGTACTCGACCTCGCATTTATCGTTAAGGTCAATCGTCTCGTTTTCGAAGTTTTCGTGAATGCCACTAACTTCCAACGTTTGGTCACGAGGTTCATTCGGTTGGTTTTCAAGATTGAAAATGTTAAGATCCAAAGTCATGTCTCCAAAAGAAATTTTCATCGAACCGTTGTGACAATTGATTAGGCATTTGAGATGGCTAAGAATAGTTGACCCGATATTAAATGTATTTGACTCGTAGGGTTGGTCATAGGTTGTGTTTCAAGAATGATAAAATCGGCGGGGAATATGAATTGCCCTACTCTAATGAGTACATCCTCAATTTCTCCCATGGGCTTTTTAATGGAACGATCAGCGAATTTATGTGTGACCTTTGTGGGTTTGACCTCGCCTAAGCCTATTTGTTCATACACAGAGTGTGTAATCAAACTGACACTTGCACCTATGTCTATCAAACATTTATTAATCGTCTTGTCTCTAATTGTACACGAAATCGTAGGGCGGCCAGGGTCTTTGTATTTAACGGGCATGGATTAGGACAAGGCTTTACTCAAACTGGTAGCTAATAAGAATTTTTTAGCCACTTAAGTGTGTCACTTTTGGATACACAAGTCCTTAAGAAATTTAGCATAAGTTGGGACTTGCCGAACAATGTCAAGAAGCGGGATGTTAAATTTTTACTTGTTTAAAAATTTCCAACATCTTTCCATTTGGTCCGAGTGTTTCTTTGGTTGAAGACAATGTGGAAATGGGACATGATACTCAGTAAGGGGGTTTGCTTGAGTAGAAAAAGAATCTTGATTGGCATTCGATTCAGTGTTTGGCTCCACGTTCTATTCAGATTCGTTTTTGTTTTAGAAGTGTCGAGACGGATTTTCGACAAATCATTTGGATTAACGACTTGATTATTGAATTGTTTACTGACAATTGGGTGATGTTGTTATCTTGAACAATATGGGCTTGATTCGAGTTAGCGTTTTGAATTCTAGGATTTGTAACAGGCTGGCTCGGGAATGTGCCTCGTTCAAGTTCACTTATAGGCGTGGCTTGTTGACCCATTTGCATTTCATGTTTAGTAATTGATTGGCCTATGTTTTGCATATATGAGGTCAATAAATTTTGCAAATTGCTGTTTAATTGGAGGCTTTAAGTGGCTGCTTTAGCCAGCATTTCAAGACTTTTCTGAAGTGAACTTAAAGGTTTATCGTCTTGGGGAGGGTGAGCAAGATTTGTTGAAAATTTGATTATTGCAGTTTATTTTGAGACGGACCCGCAAAATTTGGTTGAAAATAATTGGGTTGAAAGGGAGGATTCGAAGCATTTATTCGGAAATGCTTGAAAATTAGGACGAACCACATTCATGTTCCAGGCAAAATTCGAATAATTTCTCTAAGCAGGGTTGTACGTTGGAGAAAACCAGTCATTTTTAACATGACTGAAAGCGTTGAGTTGTTCGAAAGAATTAGAGCATCGATCAGCAATGTGATTAGGGTTGTTGCATTTATAACACATGGGTTGGGAAGTTTGGTTCATTTGGTTATATGAGAAAACGTTGTCAAATTTGTTAATCATTGAGTCAATTTTAGCTTCCAAAGCCAAAGAAGATCATATCTAGTGTGCACTCGATCGTGAACAAATTGATTTTTCAAACGAACATTCCCATTGGGATGATCAAGGAATTGCCAAGCATCCTCATGATTTTGGGCAAGAAAGTTGCCTTGGCACATTGATTCGAGTATGGTTCGTGAGCTATTTTCGAGTCCATCATATAAGATTTGGCAAAGCTTCCATTTTTCAAAGTTATGGTATGGACACTTTATCAAAAGCTCTTTGAATTTTTCAAAATATTTTCCGAATGTTTTTCCCCTGAGTTGATGAAATATTTTGATTTCGATTCAAAATATTTTCCGAATGGTTTTCCCCTGAGTTGATGAAATATTTTGATTTCGATTCGGATTTTAGATATTTTTTCCAAGGGGTAGAACTTTTTTAAGAAAACATTCACAAATTCTTCCTAAGTTTTAATCGAGTTAGATGATAAGATGTACAAATATTTTTCAGCGTAATCCGTAAGAGAAAATGGAATTAATCGAAGTTTGATTCCATCATCAGAAAGTTGTTGGAGTTTCATGTTTGTGCAAATTTGTTCGAATTTCGTCAGAAAAATGTATGGGTCATCAGCCCAGAATTGACAAATTTTGTAAGCATGGCAATATGATTCGAGTGAATTTTGAAATGGTTACCTATAGGGGAGGGTAACGTGATACAAGATGGAATAAGAACTCTATCAGGAAACATTCTATCCATAAGAGTTTGAGGGGCATTCTCATTCGCCATTTTTAAGAGGATCGTTTGTTCGAGTTAAACAATTAGTGTTAAGTCGCGAGTCCAACGATTTGTTGTTATGTCACGAGTCCAAGTACTCATGCATAAGTGAAAGTCGAGAAGAGAAAGATATTAGAATCGAATTTAGAAAATGAAACAAGATTTGAAAAATGAAGTGAAAATTTGTTTTTGTTGTTTTTTTAATATTTTGTTTTTAGAAGGTGGAAAAAATTTACCAAGAGAAGTTTGATTTTTGTTTTGTTTTTGGCTTTTCAAAAAGAATTTATATGTTTTTGTTTTTGTATATTTTTTGTTTTTGAATTTTCAAATATCTACCAAAAGAAAAAAAATTGTTTTTTTTTGCATTTTCAAATTTTTTAATATGTTTTTGTTTTTGAAAATATTATATATATATATATATATATATATATTGTTATTCAAAAAAAGAAACTTAAGAATTATTTTTATTTTTGATTTTGATTGAAAATTTTCAAAGGAAAGGATTTAAAATGAATTTTTATTTTGAATTTTAAAAAACTAAGTTAAGTTAAATTTACAATATTTTTTGGTTTTGGATTTTTGGATTTTTTTTAAATATGCCTGAACTAATGCAGCTAAATAAATTTCTTTTATTTATCGGTGCACTACGAATCACCGTAGCAATGCAACCGAAGGTTTAAGTACCTTTAGAGAAATAACCACTATAATATTTATGAATTACCACAATATTCATAAATGGTTATTGCTCTACAATAGCCTAGACACCAAGAAATAAAATTATTCAAAGAAGATAACTGTCAAAATATAATTAAGCCCTAGATGAGCTCATGACTCCTTTAAGTCGAATGTCTAACCGTTATTATTAGTCAAAATTCTATGAAACGTGATTTGTGGCCAAGGAATGAATGGTAAAATCCACCACATTATGTGAATTAGGGTGTTGCCCTTAGAAAAGAAAAGTAAGATAAGATGAATGCAAAACAAATTTAAATGTGATTTAACAATGCAACTATAATGAAATTTGTTTTTATTTTTTAATTTTTTGAATTTTTGAAACTTTCACACACACACACACACACACATATATATATAAATGCAATTGCAAGCAACGAACAAATGCAAGATAAATAAAAATTACAGATGAGAGCACGATACCAGAGCGTGTTGATTTTTAGCAATTTATTTATTACTTTTTTTAGCAATGAATTTTTTAAGCAAGCAAGCAAACAATTATTTTTGGCAAGCACTTCTTTTATTTGTTTTGACAACCTGAAAATTAAAAACAAGATATATACAGCTTTATATATATATACACACACACACATATACATATATACATATATACATACACATATATACATATAGTATGTATGTATGTATATGTACATATACATGTATACATACATATATATATATATACACATATATACATACACACACACATATGTATGTATATATATGTGTATGTATATATATATATGTATGTGTGTGTGTATATGTGTGTGTGTGTATATATAAAGAGACTTACAACAAATGAATTGAAAGAAACTAAAAAAAATGAATCTAACCGAAATGGTCCTTTTTTTAAGAACAGAGAAATGAAGAACTTAAAATAAACAAATTAACTTAGAAGACACAAGTAAACTTAAAAAAAGCAAAAGGACAAAAAGAAACAAATAAAATAAAAACAAACCCAAACCCGACCCAATTCAAAGGAGAACTCTTTCACTTTTTTTTATTAGACCAGTTTACAATTCCAGACGACACTCGATAAATTATTTTCCTCAATATCCAGAAATTGAGATTTCCCAAATCAATAATCACACTTGTAAATGGTTCGAGTCACTTGTTTCGATTGCTATTGATTTCGGGTGAAGGCGATTTGGTGAGACTGTCGTGGCTGTGCTGATGGGTTAGATCGAGGTCGCGAGAGTGGGGAATGATTGCAGTGAGGATTTCGGACTGTTTTGAGTTGCGTGTGTGGTTCACGGCGAATTCTTTGGGTTCGTGTGTGCGGCTGCAGGTTGGAGGAAGTGTGGTGGTTACTGGTTGGTGGACAGTGGTAAGATGGTGATAGTGAGCACTGTTTGGTGGTAGAGGGGGGTCTGTTTGCATGTTGAATGAAGATGGTGGCAGAGCTAAGTTTGGAGAATGGCGTTGTTGTTTGTTGTGGGGAGAGGTAATTGACTGTGCATAGGGACGTCGACTTTGTAATCAGGGTGGTTGAGGTTTATGTGGCAGTGAATGTAATAGTTTAGTGTTGTATGTTGCTGTGTAGTAAGGTTGTGCTGTGATCAAGAGGGGTTGTGCTGGTGGTAGTGGAGGGTAAGGATGCTGACGACAGTAAGGTGGTTTTGAGGATGTAGAAGTGATTATGAGCAGTGTATAAGGAGGACAAGTGCACAAGCAGTGGAATGTATGCTTGTTGACTGGTGATAGAGATGGCTGTTGGTATTTGTTGAAGTAGTGGTGGTTGCTGTTGTATCGATGCAATTGATGATTATGTTGATATGGGGCAGTTGTGGTGTATATGCAGCAGTAATGTGGTGATGGTGATGAAGGTGTGGGTTGAATTGAAGAAAATGTGAGATGTATGGAGGTCAGTTGTTCCCTGTGTGCACTAGTGGTTGTTTTGATGAATGGTGGTGGGTAGTAGATGTGGTTGAAATGATGGTAATAGAAGATGTAGTCACAGAGAGATGATCGGCGATCTGAAGAGCAAGCAAGTGTATCATTTTATGGTTTTGGTGATTGTGTGGAGTGGTTGAAGTTTTGGTAGTGTAATGAGTAGGCAAAGGGATGTAGAAGCTTGCTCTGTGCCGTTTGAGTTATTGCTTGGTTCCAGCAGTTTAAATGCAAGTGGTTTTGTGAATGATAGGTTATAGAGAATGCACAGTTGTGCACTGTAAAATGGATAGGGTAGCTGAAGTTGGATGTGTGCACAGAGATGTAAATGCAGTAGCTAGTGACAGCAAGTAAGTTATGGTGATATGTGGGTATGTGAAGATGAGGTAGGATTTGATGATAGCAGTCAGTAAGAAAGTTATATGGGTAGGTTGTTGAAGTTTGAAGGTTGAAGTATATGCATGTACTGTTTTAAGGGGTGGTCAGAGTGAAGACAACAGATGAGGGAAATTTGTGATGTCTAGGCAGTGGATAAAACTAATATAAAAATATGAAACGTAGAGATATGAAATGTAGAAGTGTGATGTAAAGAAAATGAAATGAATAATTGCGTATGTTGTTTTTTTTTATAAACTAGAAATGTGCGCACACACGCGCGCGCAGACACACATCTATACATACACATACATACATACATATAACTAGAAATTAAGCACACAAACAAAATGCCACAAAAATCACACACAAACATACAATAATTTTTTTGAAAATGCAATCCACACACCGAACGAAAGACACTAAAATCAAACAAAAATAATTTGAAAAATAGAAAATAAAATCAATTCAAATTCCCAGCAACGGCATCAAAAACTTATTTAACGACTAATTTTCTATCGGTTTAGAAAATAGCCGAAAAATTTAAATTAAAAATTAACCGCAAGCGTGGGCGTACAATTTCAGTACGTGGCGAGTACGGGTCGATCCACAGGGAATTAGATAGATTTTAATATTTCTATTCAATCTAATTAAACCACGAATTGAAGTTTTAATTAGCTAAGAAAAAAATGTAAAACAAAAGGCTAGAACAATAGTATTGAAATTATGAGATTAGAAAACAATGCAGAGGAAAATTCACTCTTATATTTTTGTAAATCAGCACATAAATGATCTACGATCTCTCTATTTTGATCTTAAATGGAATTAGTGATGTATTTATCATAAGTATGATTTATTTATGTTATTAATTAACATAATTTAAACCATTAAACTATACTACAACACATAAAACCGCTTATCAATTCTCATGAAAATGAAGTCAAAGCCAAAACTATTTTAAGTATGATATATCTATTATTGTATTTAGTAACATAGATCATCAAATTTTGTTTCTAATTTGATTCCATAATCAAAAATCAATTAGTAAAATGATGATATAAATTGTGTTTATGTGAAGTAAGCATAACCCATTTGTAGTTACAACATAGGCTATTAAATTCCATTTTAAAAACTTACATCAACATTTACTTTCATGAAGCATTAAAAAGAGATTATAAATGACAAGATATGATGAACTTGCATAATTTTAGAGAGCTTCTGTAACGTCCCGCCTTCTGAGGCCCAAAACTAACTGCTACTGATGTTGTAGTCATCCGTAGTTGTTATTTCTTGGCGACCGAATGCGGCATAGTTAATATTGATACACAGGAACACAACAATATGAAAATTTTTAAGCTTCCACAAAATAGAATTTTCATTTCTTATAAATAACATTAAGATTTAATTACATAATCCCAGATGCTAACCACGTTCAGATCACATATACATATACAAAATATGATAAGAGCGGCATATGAAGATGTCATCTTATGATGATCAGAGAACTAATAATATGAACTTTACAGTTCTTAGTACATCACAGCAGAAAACCCAAAATTGCTCCCATATAGTTAACACTGCCTGATGCACGTCTCCGGAAGCTTGTTCGTCCAAAAACCTGAAAGTCTTCCACTCTCAGACTAATCAAATTATTTTGAGTACCCGAGAGTTTGTGGAGAAACACAAACTTCAAGTCAGACAATAAGTCTGGTATGAATAATCCCCTATCATCTCTTATCATAAAAAGATATCTAGTGAGACCAAGCCGCTTAGCAGAACGGGTTTTCCCCTCACTAATATCCAAAACAAAACATGCAAATCATTTACTATGCCCCTGCACCCAAAATGATTAGTCTTAACATAATATGAAATAAAGCTATAAATCATATGCATTGGATATCCCATCCACCCACTTATTAGATATCCCATCTAAAACAATTTATTAAATTTTTCATAAAATCAATTTATTAGATTTCCCCTCTAAAATCTTTAAAATGACTACCAGTCATAATTTAATAGGACTATCCATCCCAAATCCGTTTAAAATAAATGCAGATTATCCATCATACATTGCTTTATAAAAGATAGTATAGGCTATCCACCACACACTACATAGTTTTCCTAGGATGACTATGAACCCTTGGGTACCAATTCCCGAGGCTAACCACCTCTGGCAAAACATTCTTTCTTTAGAAATTTGACATGGGCTATCCACCGTACATTCCATGGTTTTTCTAGGTTAACCAAGAACCCAACACTTGGCCAATTAAAACATCATGATCCCCATGATTACTTATTTTCCCTGGGTATATCATCTGTTTAACTTATTCTCATTGGCAGTCCTAATTGGATTAAATTAAATAAAAACACACTGATAGCCTCAATGTAAATTTTCGAAAGTATATTTCTGTTTGTAACCCAAAACTATGTATCATAAACATAAAACCCACCTCGGTGTCTCCAAGGTTTAATAACATCAAATTTATATAAGGATCCCCCTTACATATTCAAATAAAATAAGTATTTTATGCTATGACACTTCGAAGTAACCCCTTCAAGTTAGCAAAATTTTACTTAAGGGAAAGTGGCTTAAAACAGCCTTTTAAACCTCTTTAAATGAACTCCCATTCGAAAGAAAATAAACATCAAAAGTTAGCCACTTCGGAAGCCTTCCTTTTGAAAGCACCACAAAATCTTACCTTTCGACCTTGCCGAATGGTCCTACCTTTCGACCTCGTCAGAAGGTTTCTTTTCGACCAAGATGAAAGCCTGGGGTATCCCCCCTATAAAACCATTTATAAACCTTCCAAAAGCAATGAGACTCAAAACCTTTCGAAATTATTGAAACTCAAAACCTTCCGCAATCATTGAATGTAACCCCTTCAAAAGCTTTCGAAGTCAAACCTTTCGAAATCAAATCTTTCAAAACCATTTAAAAACAATGAAGTGTTAGTGTTGGAACCAACCCTTCGAAAGTATACTTCCAACCTTGTCGAAGGTTTACCCTTCGACTTTATTGAAGACATTAAAACTTTTACCTTAAAAAACAACGGAAGGTTCAGAAGTAACCCCTTCTTCTTCCCCTTCTTTCCCTTCGACTTTGTCGAAGGCATCCCTTCGACTTAGTTAAAAGGATTAATACATCTTTTTAGAAAACATTCTAAACAATTCTTTTGAAGGGTTTGGCTTTCAAAGATCCCCTTCGAAACCCCGTCTTGAATATATAGAAAATTTAGTTTCTTACAAAATAATATAGTCAAAGGATCCCCCTCCAACTAATTCGAAAGCAATTATGTTTCTATTCGAAAGCAAAGGAAGCAGCCTCCCTATCCCTTTCCCCCACTTCCCTTCAATAGCGTGCCTACCTTTCGACTTAGACGGAGGGTAATTATTTACCTTCCGTCTTAGATGAAGGGATAAAAGCGAGATTGTTGGAGTCGAATGCAGAACTGGGCCTAACAAAGTGATGTTTTATCTTGCATGTCTAATTTTGATTGGCCGAGGAGCCTTCTCCTGTACTTTCAAATAGTAAAAAGTATACAAAAGTCATCTTTTTTTAAAACACTATTCTTCTTCCCCAATTAAAATTTCGATTTGCAGCCTTCCCTCCGAATTGACTAATTCGAAGGCAATTTTGCAATTTAGCTCTTAGGCTTAAATAATTTAATTACCTTAGTAAATCACTAAGGAAAAATCCCCAAAAAATCAATAAAAATATGATAAATCATATAGTTCAACGTATTGAAATTTCAAAGCATATGAAGATAAAAACAACTCGGAATTGAACCAAAACTGAATAAAAACGTGTGAATTAGCTCATTATCATTTAATACACCTATATCTTATCCAAACAAAGGTTTAAATGGTTATATCCTAACCAAAATCAAAAATATGAATTGAGTATAATCCATAACCGATCAAAACACAAAAATTGAGATGATAAATATGATTATTCACCTTGATTGGTTAATTGGAGAATGAGATAACTTCCTAGCTGTGTTTTTTGCTCCACCTGGAGCTTCTAATGACCGGTCAAAATATAGGTAATGAGTTATGAATGAAAAAGTAAAAGTTTATTAAGGTGGAGGAAGATATTTATACTAAGAAATGTTGCCCCATTTCTAAGTTTACCCCTTAGGAAATTCCTCCTTAATTTAGTTGAGTCTTATTTTAATTCATTCATTAAGACGCAACCATTGGATTTATTAATCTCATCTCCCTAATTATTCACATTATTATATTAATTTATCTAATTAAATATCTCAAATAATGTTAGTTAGAATTTAGGGGCACTAGAGCTTCATTACCCTTAAATTGAAGGGGTTGGGCTGCTCATTTGTGTTATCAAATCAACACATGTAAATTTCAACCTTTTAAAGCAAGTAAAAAAGGTAAGATATAATTATAATAAAAAAGATCTAAACTATTTACATAAAAGTAAAACTAAGCTATTAACATGAAATGATAGAGCATGTAAATAAAAATGTCAAAGAAAATAAAATAAGAACAAGAAGAAGTAAAAGAACATGAGGCATAGTAAGCAATTTTTATTTCATATAACTTTGAGGCTACAACTTGCATGCTATTTTACTAAGTGACAAAGATCCATTACATGTACATAAGAGAGCGATTTATATATGCACAAACCCCTAATCCATATTTTAGGGGGCTTCCCAAAATATTCCTTAGGAAGTGTGGCCACTAAGTAATCATCAGTCTCTAATTAATCCATCATCAAGTATGCATGAAACTTTAACCTCCGCTAACTTTTCCATTAGCTTCTAATTGTAGATTAAGGTAAGTGGGTAGGTGGGGTCCTCAATGATGCATGAGTTTGAATTATTTCCATCTTCCTTCCTTTGTTTCCATCCTTGTGCATGCATATTTCCATAAGACATCTTCAAATTTCCATCCAAAATTCCGATAATTAAAAGAAAATGTGCAAATAAATATTCTCAAAATTAATTCATTCACAAAATAACTATTTTACCCCCACATTGATGTATGAATGATTATTTAAAAACATACTTGAAATTTGGTTTTAAACATGTAAAAATACACAATTATGACATTTATTTTAAAAAAAAAAAATAGATTAAATATGGATGTAAAAATATGCAACTTTACATGCACATTAACAGTGCATTTGCCTTGTCCATTTTAGCTCTAACCAAAATTTCTGAAATATATTTCTCTTTACTTGAATAAATTTTGTTGCTTGACATTCTTCTAACTCCAATTCCCAGAAAGTAATTCAAGCATCCTAGATTTTTAATGTGAACTCTTTATTTAGTTGTTGAAT
This sequence comes from Allium cepa, assembly GCA_030765085.1. NCBI lineage: Eukaryota > Viridiplantae > Streptophyta > Magnoliopsida > Asparagales > Amaryllidaceae > Allium > Allium cepa. The sequence goes on along the minus strand of CM060944.1, from coordinate 506,638,117 downwards.
GAGTTTGCTACTTTTTACTTCATTGCTGCCTGTAATAATAAAATCATCAAAGTATATTAGCACATAAGTGATTGCAAGTGTTAACCAAAATTTATGGTTAACACCCCGAATCTATTCTAGCTAATGTGGTTAATCCGGTATGAATGAAGGCTTTGACAGTCTTAAGGAATGCACATGTTATTTTCTTATATATATATATATATATATATATCTTTAGAATCAGACCTTTCAAAGTCATCGAAAGGTTGCGGTCTCCTTTTTCTGGGATAAATCAGATTCTTCCGAGTTAATCCTTTTGAGGGTGGAAGCTGCCTTAAGGTTTAAGCTGGTTATCAATTTCCTTGCTGAATAGGCAGCAGTTTTCGACCTTGTTCGAAAGGTTTGTTAGCTTGTATGAAGTTGGATTCGACCTAGTCGAAAGGTTTGTGAATGATCTCCTTCAACTTCGACCATGATGAAAGGTTTGATGACTTGGATTATAATGTCGAAAGGTTATTAAGATTGTTATAGCAAAAGAGCTTTCGAACTAGTCGGAAGGTTTGGGGCTCTAAGTTAATCACTCTGATAGTTTGAGGTTAGTATTTGAACTAGATGCATTATCAATCTCGTCGAAAGGTTTAGTCTTTTGATTCAATGAATTCGGAAGGTTTAGTGACTGTAGAACTGATTTGGTACTCAACTTAATCAAAAGGTTTTTATTTGAGAGTTGGAGTCTTCGAAGGATTGAAATAATTACTTATGATAGAGCTGTTGATGATCCTGTCAAAAACCACCTTCCGCAGAGGTTTAACCTAACAATATGAGTTAATCCAACAAAGATTCATGTATATAGAAAAGTAATTAACCAAGTTTAAGTCTTCCCTCTTTATCCAAGAAAAAACTTTATTTATTAAATTCCACAAATCAACATTCAATTAGGGTTACAATGCTCAAATTAAGAAGATACGAATTTAGAATGGAAGAAATCAGATCCCCTAAATAGGACCTCTTGGGTCTCACTAATAGACGTGGATGGTCAACCTTTCGGCCCTATGCTTTCGACTGGGTCGGAAGGTTCTCCTTTTATATGCGATTGCGAACCATTCAACTTTGTCGAGAAATTTGTTTTTCATCTGCTATCATGGACCTTTCGACTTTGTCGAAAGGCTTGCTTTTCTTTACGCCATCACGTACCTTTCGGCTTGGTCGGAAGGTTTGCCTACTTCATGCTGCTGTGAACCTTTGAACCTAGTCGGAAGGTAGCTTTTTCCTTACTTTTTGTAAACCCTTTGACCTTGCTGGAAGGTTTCTTTTCACCAAATTATTGTCGAGAGCTGTGCTTTCCTTCAATGTCTTCAAAAGGTTGTCTTTCTTTCTTTACTGACTCGTTAGTGTTGTCATCTTCATAAACCTTTTGACATTGTCGAAGGGTATCTTGGATGTGTTATAACCGGTTCGAAAGGCTTATTATGTTTTTGAAAAGGTCATTAAATTCTTGCTCGCACTTGCTTTGACTTCTTCATCCTTTTTGAATGGTAAGAACACTCTGGATACTAGAGACAGAACCTTTCGGCTACTTCGATAGGTTTGATGCTAGTAAAGTCTGATGACTGTTTCACTTGACTCCTTCATAATATTTGGGTTGTGTTCCTTTTCCTTAATCTTTGTTGAGAGAACTTCCATCCTAAATGGAAGATTGATTTTTGGTGTACTATTTGGCCCCCACAATTTGAAGGGATGCACTTGACTTTCAAAGTCATTTTCGTTGATAGCTATAAAATTTTCCCGCCTCTTGGTCCCTGCACTGATCTGGAACGTTCACTTAAATCCAATCCAATGGTTGAGAATTTGGGCGACTTTTCTTATATAGCATGCTCCTTCCCTTTCTTCCACTTTTACCTGAAATTAAAATCACCGCACACAAGTAAAAGAGTTCTCAAAAATTTTCTAAATCTTCACTCACTATAGCAAGGTATTTCTTGAATTTATTTCACCAATCTTAGTTTAATTTTCATCCTTATCAGTTTCTAACCAAATTTCTAGTTTCCCAAATTCAAAATCGAATTTGGTTTTACTGGAAATTCAACTTTCCCTAAATCATTTTTTGAACAAAGTTCATCTATGGTTTTAAATTTTATGCTGCCGATCTTTTCCGTGGGAAAACCCCCTTATCGAGTTCAATTTTATACCCATAGTAGTTTTTGGTTTGTTTTAAAATTTAATTTTTGACCTATTGATAATATTATATTATTCTTTGGAGTCAAACTAGATTGATTCCAGATGAAAGTAGTTTTGTTAATGAGTTCATTTTGCTTGTTTCTCAAGAAAAATTTGAAACCGCATTTATTATTGGGTTTGGGTTTTCTTAAACCCAATATGTTAACCTGGGACTAACCATTGCACGACTAGGCAATGTAAAATGACTTTCCTACCCTTTTGAAAGAGGTTGAGGTGGCAAAATCAGGTTTACCTCTTCTTTTATACCTTTCGATGAAGTCGGAAGGTATTTTTAGACCGTCTTTTCATTATGGTTGAAAGGTTAGGTGATACCATAGTGAAACCTTTCGACAACAAGCTTCTGATAAGGTTGAAGGCTTTGAACCTTTCGACTACCTGGTTTCGATAAGGTTGAAATTCTTCACCCTTAGAGTTGCCTTTGACCATCTTTGCCGAAACGTTTCAAGCACATATGATCCATGTTGGAACGTTTCGACTTCAATGGTTATGGCATATTTTGATAACTTTAATAGGACCTTTCGACAATATTAACGATATCTATGTTTTCCAACTTAGGAAAATTAATTTTGTTTGTATCGAAAGGTCTTGTCACTTATCTTTAAGTTACACTTAGAATAGGCCCAGGCTTCCATAGAACCATTGATATTATCGAAAGGTAGTAAATATTTTGCCTTTTCCTTTCGACCTTGTCGGCAGCTTAAGTTAAATTTATGTTTACTTTTAATTTTTTTTGTTGATGTGCAACAGTCGAAGTTGAGGTCATTACTCTTGCTGACATTGTCAAAAATCTACTTTATTGATACATCGACGTCGTCGAAAGCTTTTACTATATTCCCTTCGACTTTGTTGAAAGCCAATTGTAAATCTTTCGACTTTGTTGAAAGCTTAAATCGTTAAGTTTTTGACTGAAAATTTGCACCATTTTCAAAGCTTTGTGCAACTTTTCATGTTTGACCTATATGGGAAAACTTATTTACTTTTTATTTTTGATTGTTATCTAAATTTATAATTGATTAAAGGTTCTAATTAAAATATTTTCACCTGGCAGAATAATGAGTTCTCCAAAAATTGAAGCTACTGCCAAGCACTCTTTCATTGAATCATAGAGCGAAGTAGATGCTTTTCTGAAGGAGTTTGGCATCACCGAAGTTGAAGCCATCCCTTCCAAATCCACCAACACTATTGACAATCCTCCAAAAGGGTATTTTGCATTCACCGCCATCCACATATGGCATGGTGGCTTTCTTCCTTTTTCTGCATTCTTATGCTCTTTCTTTTCTTATATTACAGTTGCTATGATACAACTTCTCCTAATGTGTATACCCATCTTTTATCCCTCGAGATAATGGCGCTGGAATCTGGATTTCCTTTGCTTAGCCCTGAAATTTTAAACTTCTTGACCAAATTGGCAAGGTCAAGTAAGTCTAACAAGCAAATCTTTAGGGTGAATGTATATAAGAAGTTGATATTGGATGATATTAATAAGCTTTAGGATTGGGAGAACCAATTCTTTTTTGTTAAGAGCTTTGCAGATGTCTATGTGGCCTTTGCATTTTTCGGTAAGTTTATTTCAATGTTGTCTTCATTTTTCTCCATGTTTTTTATGAAGTAATCTCTGATATTTTTCAGGTGAACCTCCTAAGACACTTATAGACACAAACCAAATAATCATCAATTCCTTAATGGCCACTCTAGAACAACTTTGGAGTAGGTTAACACTCCTATCTCGTTCGAACCTAAGAAAACATTCTTTGCTTCCAACTAGCCAAAGGATTCTTGGTACCCCACCAGTTATTATGCTCAATTCTCGAGGAAATCGCTTCTTCTCCTCGGACAATGTAGAACATTTTAGTTCATTGTCGCCCATTCGTTCTAACATTTCAAGTATACTGTTAGCTTATTATTCTCCTTTTTTTATCTATGTAATTCTTAAATGGATCTGATTGATTTTATATCTGCTTGAATTAGCTCCAGATCCCTCAAAGGCCACTATTTCTTCAAGTGATGATGCTCTTCCACCACCATCTTCAGATCTGTCATCAGTTTTGGAATCTTTTTCTAGATCCAAGAGATCTTCGAAAAGGAAACTAATAGTGCCTTATGAAGATGCTCTCGTAGAAAAAACAGCGAAGATAGTTGAAGTGGAGGAGGAAGAAGAACGTATATCTCTTGGGGGAGCTTCAAAGAGACCAACTATTGAGATCCAAAGGCATTGTGGAGCCAACTCCACCCTCCCCAACTCTCCTTTCACATAGTACAATTTCAGACTCTCTGGTTGCGCTGGCTCAGATGCAAGTTTCCCATTTTAAGACTTTTTCTAATTCGTCATCTTCTTTCACTCATTTGCCATCTAATTTTGGCAAACTTGCCAAGCTCATTCTTCATTTAGAATCCTTCATATTTTCCTCTTTTCCGTCTTTAAGCCAAGATTTTGTAGAAAATCACCACTTTCTCATGGACTAACAACTCTTGGTAAGCTTCTGTCCAAATAATCTTACCATGACTGGATCTTTTTAATTGCTAACCTGTGTCTCCTCTCTTGTTGAGATTTCCACGAGCTGGATTTCTTTTAAAGAACATGTCTCTAGGCTCTCCTCTGAATCCTCCAAGCCGTAGGAGGAGATGTTGAATTGAAAAGTCAGCTAGCCACATTAATGGCAACTCAAAATACTACTTTCTTCGAACTAGAGCAAACTAAAGCTTCCCTCGTAGGGTCGAGAATGATCTTAAAGCAGAGAGGCGAGCCCATCAACATACCTCTAACGTGAAACTCACCATAGAGCTTGCCCTAAAATAATTAGAAGACGAGAAAGATCGTTTGATTTCCAAAAATACTTCGATGAGAGATAAATTCAAAAGGTCTAGAGCTTCGCTTAAGCTAGCTGTTCAAACCCTTTTTGACTTCCAAAAGCATGTCTCCGACTTTGTTGACACCACCTTGGGGCCCATAATGCTAAATAATTACGAAGATGCCCACATGCTTTCCTATGCTGACAACCATGACAAATGTCCCGACTTTGGTTTTCCTTCACTTGGGCCAATTCTATCCAAGAGAGTCATGAAAAAATTGAACGAGTTAGGGTGAAGAGGAGATTGTTGATTTCAAGGAAGCTCTTTCTTTTGATATCCCTTTTTTTGACATTGGATCAAATTCTGAAGAAGAGGAAGATAAGGATAAAGATCCAAAAGAGAAGAAAGATGATGAAAGACTCAATTGGGATGGTGACTCTGATGACGATAATCCCTTTAGAGGCAAGGTGGTGGAGATAAGAAGGTCCCTTCCGGTGCTTCAGGGTTGGATAGTGGAGATAAAGATAATGCTCCCAAACCAGAGTAATCCCCCACAAAAGATATGCCACTAATACCTTCTGGTTCAGCTGCTCCTCCAGAGGGGGAATTGCTCCCGCACATCTCAAAGATCCACAAGAGAAGGAACAAGCTCCTCAGGCTTCAGTTCCAGTTTCACAGGTATGGAATTCCCTGTTTAAATGTCTTATACCTCGAAGATAATAACTAGTGATAAGTCATTTAACTTAGATAAAGAAGAAGTCAAATCTTCCCTATAGAACAGAACTTGAAAGCAAATGGGGGGAAATTAACAAGTTACATAGGGGGTTAGACAAAATAATAAAGGAACAAAATGCTCTATCTCAGAAATATCATAGTCTGAATAGAAGCACTTCGGTTCAGCATAATACCCTCTTAAAAGAAAATAGATAATTAATAACTCTATTCTGGATGATGATTGAAGAGAGAGACATTTTGGTCAATTTTTTGTATAAAGTATATTGTAGACATTCCATCGTATAATTTTTATTCTAAGGTGAATTCAGTGGGGGTTTACTTAGACGTTTCCATAAAAGATATTTAGATGAATTTGGTTCTGACCCGCATCGTGGAGCTTGCTGGAACTTACCGCAGGTTAAATCAATTCCTCAAGATTTTCCTACTAAAAAGCTTAAGTATAAAAAGAATAAATTTGTTTCTGAATTCTTTTCTAAGTCTATCTTGTAAGAACTAGATGAACGACTATAAATATGTAATAAGTAATTGATTTTTGAATATATATTTTTGTTATGCTTTCTATGCTTAGTTTATTTTTACCATGCTCTTTTAGAATACCGGTTCTTTAGATCAGGTTGTCCCAAGAGGCCACTTAACTCAATATGTTAATTTGGGGGGAGTTTACTCTAAAAATGGCAAATTTTAAGGACTTCGAAGTTAGTAAGATATTGCATTCTTCAGGATCTGCAAAAATTATACTTGGAATACCCCCATCTCCGCTTCGACTTCCTCGGTAAAGAAAAGGAAGTATTCTTAAAAGATATCAGAACATTCCATTCTAAATTAATTTGTGGTCGTGATAGTCCACCAGCCGAAAAATGGGATTATAGTAAATGCCCACCTATTATAACTCCAGAAGGAGTCACTTTACCTTTTGAATCAATGGTCATGCTTTCAAAAAATACTTAGGCAAAGTTAGGAATGTTGTCTCTCAACTTTAGATGCGATGATTAGTTCATCCCTTTGACTTTGATTGTATTTTGAGTTGTAATCCATTATTACAGTAATAAAGATATGTTATTTTTTTTATCTCAATTTCAGTTTTATTTATTTCTTTTCTTTAAATAGGAGCCACAGTCATCTACAACTTCTCTTGCTCAAAGCTTAATATCTCATATCGATGTAATCAGAGAGAGATTATTGAAAGAGAGTGGAATAGTTGTGATTTGGGATGAAGTATTATTGGAACGGTTTGATGGTAATGTTGGAGCCGTAAAATGGAACAAAGATACCTTATCCAAAATCCTATAGCCAGCAATCATAAGGATTGTATTGACTATCTTGAGATTGAGATTAAGAGAAAAGATGAGGCGATTACTATGTTCAACGAAAAATGAAGTCAAATCCACAATCGACTTCGATTAAAAAATGTTCGAGTTTATCCAGCAGATAAGCGATTTAGAGCTAAAAATTGAAAGATAGTCAAGGTCAATGTGCCACTTTGGAATTCCTTGTAGGGGAAAAGTCTCCAAGCATTGACCTTCTGGTCCCTCAAACAAACCCTTCAATTGTCAAGCCTACTAGGTCAAAACTTCTCATGGCTCAGAAATTTCCAACCGTGCTGAAACCTCCACCAGGTTTAGATGATAATGTAGTTGGAAACTGGTACCAAAGGGTGTGGTTTGAAATTGCCAAATATTTTGACGAGTAGTAGAATTTAATGTATTCCTACACTATCAATGACTACGCCGCTAAGAATCAAAAGCTTGAGTGTAATATTTATTTCCTCCAAAAGCATGATGCTGAATTGGAAAGGGAAAACAACACACATAGAGCTACAAATAGGGCCATTAACCGTGCTTTAATAAAAAACATCGAGGCAATTGATGATAAGAATACAATTAAAAGAAAGGAGAAAAAATTCAACGAAGTTCTCCGCATAGAATTGACCATGTAGTTAATCCTTGGGTGGTAGAGAGTCTTAATAAAGCATCTCAAATTTTGTAATTTATTTATGTATTTGGGCTATGTAAATATATCTAGTGCATAACTTTGTTGTTTGTAAATGACAACATAACTCACATAAATTATGGAAATTTTGTAAATATCATCTGATTTTGATCCTTTTCTATGATGTAAGCTTTGATATACTTTTGAATTACTCATTCAGTGACTTTTGTGCTTGCTAAATAATTTGCTATTCCTTGCCATTTCGACCTCCTTACGGAAGATGTGGCAAACAACACTTCTAATTGTTAGCTTTAAAATTGACATATTTGTCTATGTATATCATTTGCTTAGATTAGCAATTCATCTTGCCAATCGTATGACAAGTAGTTTATTCAAAATGTTAAGATTTCATCTTTAACCATGATGAGAAATGATCATGGATTTAAATCTTTCTACTTGTTTGGAATGCATAAGACCTGTTGGAAGTAAATCCTTCTTTATCGTATGGTAATGAATGTTAGAATTATAACTTTCATTAAATGAAGAACCTGATTCAAGGGTTCATATCTGAACTTTTGAAGTAGTAATTTTGTCACCCATTATTTTGATATAGTTAAAAGTCCAAATTCCCCATTCGGGGAGTCTTAACAGTATTCTGTTTGATAATATTCTTTGGCCCAGATTCGAGCATTCGAGACGAATAGAAAGTCCAAAAATCTTGTCCCTAGACTAAGACTTCATTAAACAACAGTCTTGATATCCAGATTCAGATATAATATATTAGAGATCGATAATGACTCAAAACCCAGATTCGAGTATTCAAATGACGAGATTTTATATAGAGGACCCGAAACTCATTCTCGAATTTCAAATAGTGAAGTTTTGAATTGAGTGTCACGAACCCGGATTCGGATATTAGATTTTAAAGTTCATATATATCAGAATGTTGAAGTTCAGAATACCCTTTTTGGTAATGAGTGATAAGAGGTTATAAATCCATATCTGCTAATCTGGTCTTAATAACAGAAGACCGTTTTCGGCTATAAGTAATAGAAGATCAGAGAATCAATCTAGCAATAAGTAATAGCAAACTGGAACAAAATTTTGATAATAAGTAATAGAAGACTAGAATACCATTTCTTGCAATAATTAATAGAAGATCAGAATACCTTTCTTGGTAGTAATTAAAAGAAGACCAGAATACCATTTCTAGTAATAAGTAATAAAAGACCACAATACCATTTCTAGAAATAATTAACAGATGACCAGAATACCATTTCTGGTAATAAGTAATAGAAGACTAGAATACAATTTTTGGCAATAATTAATAGAAGACCAGAATACCATTTCTAGTAATAAATAATGGAAGATCAAAATACCAATCTGGGAGATGGAATCAATGAATTCTTTCTGATTTTCTTGTCGAATGCGCCATCTTCAGGCTTCGATGATATTTTGCATGTTTTCCTTTCTCGGTCCCAAGTTTCTTTACTCATCTATTTTAGCCTATTTAAGGCAAGGATTCTATTTCCCAATTCTTGTGCTTATTTAAGCTGTTTCCATTTTAGGCAGTCTCGATTTCCGGCAGTAGCCCATTTCAGGCAGGGACTTTTCTTAGTCCAACGGACATTTCATCCGGGTTTTCGGTGCACTTGGATAGCTTACTCTTAAGCAGGGCCTATGGACTTACCCATCCTCCCTCTAGAAGGCGCCTTAACCTAGCCATAGCGTAACATGGCTAAGGGATTATTGGTACCTTGGCTAGGCCATAACATAGTGGGACTAAGGGATTACCCGTCCTCCCTCTAGGAGGTGCCTTATCCTGGAGATAGCGTGATGCAGGTAAGGGCTTATGCTGCTTTAACCTAGCCATTTTTGATTTTGGCACGGTTGAAGGCTTACGCCCTCCCTCCAAGAGGTGCCTTGACCTGACCATCTTAGCGCGACCAAGGGCCTTCTACCATTATTGATAGCCTACCATTTTAGGTAGTCTAAGTTTAAGGAGAATTTTAATCCTGACCACGTAGACTTGTCTTATTTTAAGAATAGAATTTTATTCCATGATTTGTTCAATCTTTTAAAAACTGTTTAAGTTTTCCTTGTATTAGGAAGTGTAGGACCATCTTTTCAAGCACCTTGCATTAATTTGTATCATGTCCATTTATTAGATGAAAGTTGCAATATAATCCCTTAATTTTCCTTCTAAATCTCGATTTCTTTTTTTGAGAAGGCCAATAATTCAGTTCTTCTTTAGTTCGGATATGTATGTCTTCAATCAAGGTAGTAAGATTATATTCTTTAAGAAGTCCTGAATTTGAGCCATCTTTGACTAGCGTCTAATTCTTTTGTGACTTGTTTAAAGTACTTCCTCTTGAGGAGTAGGTTTCCTTTTCATTGTTTGTTAGTCTTCTTTTAAGGGCTTTTCTTTCAATATTAGGTTTCGGTCGGAAATTTCTTGGTAATCTTTATATTTCTATTTAGTAATTCCTTCGCTATCCTCAATTATTCGGTTGTGGATTTTTTTTACATGTTCATGGTTTTACTTTGAATGGAGTGCCTCATTTATAATCTTACTCCATTTATATGCAAAACTTTCATAATCCTTTATCATTTCCTTTTCAAAGATAGACACATAGGAATATAACTGAACGGTCCTTCTCATTTATAGAAATAGATCTTCTTTCCTCGAATTCTCCTTTTGGAGAGCAAAGATTGGGGTTGATCCCATATGGAATGGGTTGATACTCCACTTTAAAGGCTCATAGGGCATAACTTGTCTTTTCTTCTTAATGACTTGTAGAGCTTGAAGCTAGAGGGTTTTCACTTCAAGTAAGTGCGAGTTATAATCCATTTGACAATTGGACCTTACTTCCAAAGGTTCCATGGACCCTTGAATCAATTTTCCTTTCCAAAAACCTTTCTTGTTTCGAACATTGAATCTATTCCTTATCCTTTGAATGCATTTAGAAGAATTGTGAGTCTTTTATCCAAAATAGATCCTTTCTTGTTCGTAAAGAGGAGTTGGTAAGCTTTAAGAAATTTATCTACGTAGAAGAGTAGGTAGGGAACTCAATAAGGATGGAGGTTCAGGCCCTCCTTCTAGCGCCAAAATATTAACCAAAATTTATGGTCAATACCCCAAAACTATTCTACCTAATGTGGTTAATCCGGTTTGAATGAAGGGTTGGACAGTCTTAAGGATTGCCATTGTGATTTCCTTATATATATATATATATATATATATATATATATATATATATATATATATCTTTAGAATCAGACCTTTCGAAGTCGTTGAAAGGTTGTGGTCTCCTTTTTGGGTTAAATTGGATTCTTCTAAGTCAATTCTTTTGAGGGTGGAAGATACCTTAAGGTTTAAGCTGGTTATCAAATTCCTTATTGAATAGGCAACAACTTTCAACCTTGTCGAAAGGTTTGTTAGCTTGTATGAAGTTGGATTCAACCTAGTCAAAAGGTTTGTGAATGATCTCCTTCAACTTTAACCTTACCAAAAGGTTTAATGATGTGGATTATAATGTCGAAGGTTATAGGATTGTTAGAGAAAAAGAGCTGTTGACCTAGTCGGAAAGTTTGGGGCTCTAAGTTAACCACTCTGGAAGGTTGAAGTAAGAATTTGGACAAGATGCATTACCAATCTCGTCGAAAGGTTTAGTCCTTTGGTTTGATGAATTCGGAAGGTTAATGATCACTAAACTAATTTGGTCCTAAACTTAATCAAAAGGTTCTTATTTGAGAGTTGGAGTTTTCGAAGGGTTGAAATAGTTACTTATGATAGAGTTGTTGTTGATCCCGTCGATGAGTGCCTTCTGTAGGTGTTTAACCTGAAAATATGAGTTAATCCGGCAAAGATTCAAGTAAATAGAAAAGTAATTAACCAAGTTTAGTCTTCCCTTTTTATCTAAGAAAAAGGCATTCAATAAATTTCCCAAATCAACATTCAATAGGATTACAATGCTCAAATTAAGAAAATACAAGACTAGAATGGAAGAAATCAGATCTCCTAAATAAGACCCCTTAGGTCTTATTTATAGATGCGGATGGTCAACCTTTTGGCCTCATGCTTTCAACTGGGTCGGAAGGTTCTCCTCTTATATGCGACTGTGAACCTTTCAACTTTGCCGTAAAATTTGTCTTTCATCTGCTATCATGGACCTTTCGACTTTATCGGAAGGCTTTCTTTTTTTCCGCCTTCATGACCTTTTGGCTTGGTCAGAAAGTTTGCCTACTTCATGATGCTGTAAACCTTTAGACCTGGTTGGAAGGTTGCTTTTCCCTTTCTTTTTGTAAACCCTTTGACCTTGTCGGAAGGTTGCTTTTCACTTGATTGTTGTCGAGAGCCGTGCTTTCCTTCAATATCTTCGAAAGGTCGTCTTTCTTTCTTTACTGACTCATGAGTGCTGTCTTTTTCATAAACATTTTGACATTGTCGAAGGGTATCTTGGATGTGTTATAACTGGTTCGAAAGGCTTATTATGCTTTCGAAAAGGCTATTAAATTCTTGCTCACACTTGCTTTGACTTCTTTATCCCCTTCGAAAGGTAAGAACACTTTAGACACTAGAGACGAAACCTTTCAGCTACTTTGAAAGGTTTGATGCTAGTGAAGTTTGATGAATGCATCTCTTCGACTCCTTTGGAAGATTGGGCTGTGTTCGTTTCCCTTAATCTTTATTGAGAGACCTTTCGGCCTAGACGGTAGGTTGATTTTTGGTGTAATAGCAAGCTTACTAAATTTGTAAATGAAAAATTATCAGATTTTGTTGGACTGTAGCCAAGACTGATTAATGTTGACTTCAGTTTGTCAAACCAAACTCTAGGTGCTTTTTTGAGCCCATAAATTGTTTTGTTTCATTTTCACACAAGCTTTTCATTGCTCTTTTGTTTGAATCCTTGAGGCTTCTCTATATAGACTTCTTCCTGCAAAACACCATTTAAAATGGCTTATACATCTAATTTTTTGATAATCAAATCTTTGTGCAAGGCTATAGTGTATTATTCTTATAGTAGAAGGTTTCGCAATAGATGAAAATGTCTCATTAAAATTAAATCTGTTTTGTTATGAATATTCTTTTTCTACTAGTCTTGCCTTGAACATAGAGATTGAACCATCTGAGTTTTTCTTTATTCTATATGTCCATTTGCATCCAACAATGTTTTTGTTGCTTGACAAGGAAACTAAAGTCCAGGTCTTATTTCTTACTAAAGCATCTTATTCTTCTTTTATTGATGTTCATCATTTTTCATTTTGTACAGCTTTTTTTAATTTTCCAAGTCAACATCGTAGGCTTTTGGCTTGAATGTTCCACTCTTTGTCTTTGTTATCATATGATATCCAATTGCTGATCACTGTTGGTATTTGTGGCTTCTTGACTATTAGATGATTGGGAATCATCTAATGATTGATGACTGCCTGATTATAAACCAGTGTCATACTGTGATGCCGGACCGGGAGTATCTAATTCTGATTGCTCATGACCTAGCTTATTCTTGAGCATTGTGTATTGTGAACTGGAACCTTTTTCACTTGAAGTTGTACTTTGAGCATTTTGGTTCTCCTCTATCTAATGTTGCGCAATTATCTCAGGTATTTCCGGTATGGAAATTCTTGGATTGTATACCTTTTGTGATGTTTTAATGTCTGCTTTGCTAAATGGTAAGGCATTTTCATGAAAAACCACATGTCTTGATATAAAGATTCTTCCATTGCCATCTAACCATTTATATTAGAGGCATAACCCAAGAAAGTACAAGGAGATGCTCTAAAATTTAATTTATATATTATAAGGTCTTAAATAGAGAAAACATAATCATCAAAATACTCTTAAATTCTGATAATCTGGTCTGATTTTATATAACACTTCCATTAGACTTTTTAACTCTAGAACTTTGTCGGTAACCTATTTATCAAGTACACTGTTGTAGAAAAAGCATCAGGCCAAAACTTAAGTGACATTGATGCTTGAACAAGTAAAGTAAGGCTAGTTTCAACTATTTGTCTATAATTTCTCTCAACCGGTCCATTTTGTTCGGATGTGTATTGACAGGTTGTTTCATGTATTATCCCTTTTTTAAGTAAAATTTCTTTAAGTGGTTGAAACTCTGTTCCAGCATCAGTCTATATGACTTTTAGTTGACAACTTGTCTGTTTTTAGCCTGAACTATAAATTGTAATACTACACTATAAGTTTCAGATTTAGATTTTAGAGAATAAATCCACACATATTTAGAATATGCACCAACAAATGAAATATAATATTTGCACCCATTAATCAGTACTAATTAGAGTTTGTCCCTATAAATCTGCAGCAATAAACTTTAAAGGTCTATTATATTTAGTTTGTGAACTTGGAAATGCAAGTTCATGGCTTTTTCGCCTTTGATAATAAATGCAAACATATGGCATTGATTTTTTTTAAAAGAAGTTGTATTACTATTCAATACATGCTTTATAATGTTTACATTTGGGTGACCTAGCTTACAATGCCATATATAAAAATTCTTACAGTAATTTTCCTATTTGATTTCAGAAATATTACATCATTTTCCTTTAAATCCAAAATTTCGAGCAACATTTAATTTGTACAACCCTCTAAATTCTATACCCTACAATAGAATTTTTTTGATTGAAATATCTTTGACTAAGCAATATTCTGGATTAAATTCAAAATACACATTATTATCTTTTGCAAATTGTGACATGTAGTAAATTTTTTCTTATTATGGGAACTCTTATAAAAATATTGATGTAGATTTTTTTTCCCCGTAATAATTGCATTTCCAGTGTATGTAACTATAGTACACTTTCTATCACCCATGTGCATAGATTGTGCAACTTTATAATTTTTTGCTCCCTAAGTTTAGATTATTCAAATTGCTTGTTACATGGTTAGTGGCTTCTAAATTCGAGTACCGACTTTCATGATGTATATCTACTAGTTTAGCTGCATCACTACTTGCATTTCCTGACTGATTTTTGTTGTCTTGTTGAGCATTAACCATATTGACATTGGATTGATCGTTTCTTGTATTGCTTTGCTGTGATGGCACATAATTTCATCAAATATGAAATAACATTTGCTTGTGATATGACCATATCTCTAACATATCTGACACTTGATTATGTTGTTGTTATACCTTCCAACTCTTCCTTGAGATCTATTGACTTGACCATCTCTTTGACTATTTGATTGATTTCTACCATTATAGTTCTTTTCTTGATATGTATCTATTGTTACTAACAATATTGGCAGAAAAATCTGATACAATAGGCATCTTTTGCTCGATTCTGTCTTTATGAGCATGAAGTGTGAAATGTACATACAGAATAGTGGATGTTGTTTCTTTTAATGAGATTATTGCTACCACAACCTCATATTCTTCATCCAGCCCATTCAATATAGACAATATATATTCATAATCTGAAACTTTGTGGCGAGCTGATGCAAGTTGATCACACAACATTTTAACTTTGCACATATATTCTTTCATTGATAACTCCTTCTTTAAATTTCGCAATTGCCTTTTGTAGTACATAACTTTTGCAGCAGATTGAATATAGAAAACTTGTTCAATTGATGACTATATTTCATTAGCAGTCTTGCTTCCAATTAATTTTGGTAAAAGATTTGCACTAATAGTGGAAAGTAACCAAGAACTTACTAAATGTAACGATCTCGATTTTTAATTAAAATTAAATTTACAATTAAAATAAATTTTTGAATAAAGTTGTAAATTAATTTGAATTTTTCAAATTTAATAGGATATTTGTTTACTTGGGTATTGATTTTAAAAATTTAATTGATATTCTGGATTTGGATATTTAATATCTTAGATAAAAAGTAACATCCCAAAAAAATTTATCAATTAAAATAAATAATATATTTTAACTTTTAGAATTTAATTTGGAAATAAATTAAGAAAAATCTAAAATAAATGAAAATAAGTGATAATAATATATAAATAAATTCCAATTTTATTTTGAGTTAAAATATTGAAAGGATGAATGTTTTAAAATGTCATTTAAATTTAAAAATCTTATACATATGTACATTTCATATATGAGTAAAAATTGAATACATATTGGAAATTAATTTAAATTATTTAGGATAAAGTATGAATGTATAAATGGACATCAATGTCTATTTTTCAAGTTTACAATTAGAATTTGGATTTAAATTTAAAGTAAATGTTTGAAAAAAAAAGTAAGTAGCATTTAAACATTTTTGAGATGTAATATATATGTATTAGTTAAATTCTTTCAATATTGAACATGTATGTATATATACAAAAGAATAAGGATACATTTATTTTTAAAGTGTATAAGATATAAATATAAAATTTATAAAATTCATTTGCTTTGTAAAAATCAAAAAGGCTGCATATATATCAACATGTGAGGGTGGAGTAGAATAATTAACAAGATCTAAAGCTTATGATTATTTTAACAAATGGCACAAGACATCATTTCCTAAATAAATTAATCAAATAAAAAGAATTCAGAAACCTTTCACCTTCCCATTTCAAATTTTAAAACCTCCAAATCTCTGAAAAGTTTAGCAACCCAAAAGATTTTGCAATCTTTACTTCAACATTCAAGAAAAAAAAGAGTTCAGAAAAGAAAAAGAAAAAAAAACTGCCTTCTACAATTCAAAACCAAAATCTGAAGTGTTTTCTTAAGCATCAAAGTGTAGTGAAATACATTCATCTCTAAGGTTAGTTTGTTTTAAACTTTGTAGTTTATAAAATTATGGTTTTTAAAACCAAGTTTTTAACACAAACAAAAATTTCAAACTGCAGATTTGTCTTAAAACAGTAAAGCTTCAGGTTTTGACAAAGAGCAGTGCATAGTTTTTTTCCTGGAAATAATTTTAAAAGGCAAGTAACCTTTTTAACTTTGAATTTGAAGTTATAATCTATAATACAACAAGGAATTTAATACCACAATATCCAATTTTTTTTGCAGGAAGAAGCACGATCAAAGCTTCATTCTATTTCTGGTTTTCGAAGTTTCAGAAGAAAAAAAATAGCTCCTCTGTTCTATTTAAAATCCTAACTGTAAGTAATAAAAAAAATTATATATATTATTATTGATTAATTGAATAAGTGAATACAACAAGAAGTAAACAAAGATCTGTAACTATGTTTTGCAGATCTAAACCCCAATTTAAAATAAGAAAAGAAAGAGTAGTTGCAGGCTTTCATCTCTGATTTGAAACTGTCAGCAAACATCTCTGTCTTCTGGAAAAGAATGTGAGTAAACCTTTGTTTCTTTCCAATCTTTGTTGCTGTGTGAATTCTTGGATGATATAGTAAAGTTAATTATTGGTTTGCATGCAAGAATTTGGAGTATGTGAATGAATGTTTGGCCTGTGTATCATTGCACATGAATGTAACTCCCTGTTTAGCTTCAAGATGAAAAAGCCTGTCAAACCCCCTCTCTATTTTCTGTGAAATTGAAAAATAAACAAGATGGAGTTATTAAAACTTGTACTATGTTTTCCAGTAATTAAATCAAAAGCAAGTTTTGAAATTTTGTTTTAAACTTGCACTATGATTTTCAGTAATTAATCAAAGCAGGTTTGAATTTTTTTTACTGGGAACTTAATAAACACAGAAATTTTTGGTTTACAGATTAACTAATATCCAAACAAATCTGAATCTTCTCTCCTCATTTCTTCTGGAAGTAAATTGAAAACAAATTAAAGTTTTGTTTAAACCTGTACTATGTTCCAGTAAGAAATTTAAGCAAAGTCTTATATAGTTTTCTTCCTGAAAGTAATGAAACACAGTCACAAATTCAAATGTTGCAGAATTTCAAACTTCACAAAGGTTAATGTCAGTAATACCATGCAAATCCCCTTCAAAAATGATGATTTTTGAAAACAAAATGCAAAATTTTCATTAAGCTTTGGTCGAGATAATGGAAGTTGAACTGAAAATGAATTTTTGAGCAATTCTGGTGATCTATGTAGTTATGGGCCTCGAGTTCGTGGTGGCAACAAGATCTAACGTTCAAGATCACCAGAAAAATACTAGATCGGTTTATAAATCATTGCATCTTTAATTCAAGATCAAATTAGGGCTTAGTGACCCATTTTTTGTTCATGTTCGAGAAAACGAGGCCACACCATCCACAGGTGATCGGACTGCATGCCAATGGTGCTAAACGCGGCGTAACATGATGATGGAGTGTGGGTCCAAATTTGGTGACCGATAACGGTCGGAGGACGGCGAGACGTGTTTTATTGGTGATGGTTCTGATGGGTTTTAGGGTTGAAGGGTCTCAATTCACGTTTTCGAATCTTTTCAAATTCTGGGTGTTCCTGGTGTCTTGGGGAATGGTGGTCGACTTGTTGATGGCCGCAGCACCGACCAACGGCGGCGAAAGGGGCCGTGCACATGCACACGATGGGATTGTGTGTCAGGTTGATGGGTTGGGGAAGATAGGTGGTAGCTCGAAGCAGCACGCGGGGGAATTGGTGAAAAACTCATAGACGAGCTCGTGTTAATTTAGCATTGTATCAGGTTGGTTTTTAGACTTAAACAAATTTTTGAAATAAATTGTCACTCGGGTCAATATTGGCTAAACTCGAAGCAAGTGAGTGTTTTCCTCGGGTGCAACTCGAGGAACTCTCGGGTTAGGCATAAAACAGCAGGAAATCCAGTTTTTTCTAAACTTTGAAATACAAGTTAAATATTTTTTTAAAAAAATCCACCCTTTTTAAATTAATGATAATTGTAAATAGGATATTAGGAAAATAGTATTGAATCAATTATTTAAAATTTATTCCTAAATCCTAAAATTTTCTTTTAAATAAAAGTTGTTTTAAAAATTTTAACTTGATAAAAATTATAGAAGTAAATCAAAATATCAAGTGTTAACAGTTAACCAAATTCATTTATATGACGAAATAATGATTAACAATTAATGTTTTTGTAATGATTTTATAATTAATAGTTAATCAATTAAAGAATAGTTAATTAACAAAGATAATTAAGCTTAATTAGTTAACAATTAAGAATTTGTAAATTAAAATAATTAATTAAAGAATAATTAATTAATAAAGCCAACTAAGATTAAATTAATTCATAGTTAAGCAAAATTAAACATTGATTTAAATAATTAATTAGATAATTATATGATCAGTTTACCTTAACCACAATCACCGTAGTCAGAGATGATTGGCCATCATCAAATATTCTGTACTGGATTGATATTTCTGTTACGATACTATGATTGCTTTGTGATGAACTGTGATTTATGATTTGTTCCTATATTTATGTGAAAAACCCTTTTTGTCCGTAAAACGGCATTTGAATTTCGATGCGACAGGGAGTCGGATCCAGTTGGTTATCCGAAACCCACATCGAATCATAATGATGAATCTTTGTGATTGATAAATTTACTTTATATATGAATCTGTGAACGAAGATAAGCGTTATGGGTTATACCGCTTATCAATATTGATATGATTGAATCTATGATGATTAATGTTGTGCACTATTGTGTAAAACCCCCTGGACTACACTATACACATACAAATATGGATTGCACGTGGAAATCGGTTAAGTCATAGATTTTTTTGAAATAATTTTAAAATTGAATTTTTAAATCCAAATGGTTTTGGAAATAGATCGAATTTTAAGTGGAAAGCTTTTGAAAAAGAATTTCAAAGATAAAAGTTATTTTTGGATAACTTAATTTAGTTTTGGAATTTGATTTAAATTTGAATTCAAAATTTGAAATTGAATTATATTTTGAGAATTTAAGATGTAAAAAGGTTATACAAGCTTACATGGGTTTTAAACCATTTTTAAAGTGTTGTTTTGGGAATTAAATTTTAACCCAAGGATTTTAACTTGTATAATTGAAATCGGATTTTTCCAAAATGAAAACTGTTTGTTTTCAAATGATAAAAGCTTTCATATAAGAAATGAATTTCCAATTTGTATAAAAGGAATTTCAAGTTTGAATTGAAATGGTTTTCCAAGTTATGAAGGAATCTTTGGAAATGGTTTTTGAAAGCTATAAGTTAAATCTTTGATTTAAAGATTAAATGAGCTAATCCAATTGGAATGGAAATTGTTTTGAAATCCGTGAATGGATCTTTGTGAAACTGGGTAAACTTTATGAAATAAATCTTTTGTTTAAATATTTGAAATGGTAATTTGGTTTAAACCATTTAAAAAGAATTTTTGGATAATAAGTTGTGACTTAATTGAAATCCTGTATCCATATATTTTTAAATATTGCGCTCGTTATTCGGTTTAGCCGAGAGAGGACCTTGTGTCATATAACCCATTTTGAATAATGATACGTCGTTATCGATAACATTTGAAGACCGGTGGTGAAGACCGAGTAATTGCGAGAACGATAGGATGACCTATCGATTGTCTCTGCACTGAGTAGCTATGGTATAGAGATTCCCTAAGTGATGGGAAGTCCGATCGGGACTGCGAATACCCGGATTTGCAAGGGCTTCTTCGGAAGTGCCTTTGGTTCTGTTCGAACCCGGAACAGACTTGTATGGTTGTGCGTCTGACACTACACTTTGAGATGTAAAGCCGATTTCTTTCAAATATATATCTATTGGAGGCGGAGAATTTATTCTCTTAGCTTAACACCCTTCTCTGAGACGTACGAGCTCAGAGGTTATATAGTTAAAGGTTATCAGCGATATACTCCCAATTTGGTAGTGTGGCATGCTAAGTGCTGCTGTATGTTGATGATCATTTGTTGATCATTTGTGATCAAAGCATGGCTTTCGTGTAAAGCGTAGCTTTGTGGTCGAGACCTCATCGAGCCTCACAAACTGGTAATGGTCGAAACTTGAAAAATGCGGCAAGGTTTCAGGGGTAGCTCCCTTAGGGTATGACCATTCCTTCTGGAAAAGGGTGGTATCATGGTATGGAGCCCAGATACTTACTCATGTGGACACTGTAGTATATTTATTATTGTGTGATGTTATTGGAGGACCCTCGGATAAAGGTCCCAAAGGACCGGGGGTGGCATATCTTTAGGTATTACTCCCGGGTAGGGAGGAAACTGGCCTTGTGTTGGCAGAGAGCCGGGTAAGTTCTCGGGGCGTCCCGCCAAAGGCGTTCCTATGTGGCAATAGGAAGCTCCTTAGCCTGACCATTTGTTGGAAAATCCAATCAAAACAATACGCGCCCTATACGGTTTTAGTTGTATAACCTGCCATGGAATGTGGTGGTAACCTGTTATTGAACATGGTAGCTATAGTAGGAATACGATACTGGTCGTATGCTGGCTAGGATTAATATTATACTTTCGAAATGTTTTCCACTATACACTAATAATAATATCAAAATGGTTTTCGCGTATCAAGCATATTTGACTATCATAAGGAGAAATCTCCTCCAATTCTACGTTTGCATTGTGTGTGTGGCGGGAGGCCTTATGGTAGTTTTATTTTCTAAAAAGCATTGCGGATTTGAACTTTAAAAGCTTTGATGTTTGTTTTAAAAGATAAAACTGCTTTGTTTGCTCACACCAGTCCCATGACTGACCTGGACTTTATTGTTCCTTACCTAAACTCTGGGTGTCCACTATTTTCCACACGGGCAGTCTAGAGTTAGGTTTTTAGATAACTCGGTAATAGGTATAGATTTGATAGCCTCCGAAGTCTCTGGATTGGTAGTTTCAGTCTTGGGATCTCCTTCAGTCTCGGACGACTGACCTTGCTTAGCTTTGTGCAATGTGATGAGGGTTCGAGCTAGCTTTGGATTGAAGATGGAATTCTTGGAGTTTGGCATTGAAGACATTATCTTTCTGCTGCTATTTCTTGTATCTCTGATAGTATTGATAGTTGTTGTATCATTCTATTGTATTCTGTTGTATCTGACATTGTATCAAATGTTGTATATCAAATGTATTATTCATTTTCTTCCGCTGTGTTTTACTTAATGTGTTATAAGCTTTGGCGAACCAGATTCGACGTTTGGATCTGCGGCATTTGAATACGAGTGTTGCATTCGGTGCCGATTTTCGAAGGTCAAGTCAGGGTCGTTACGCTAAACTATCATGTCTCTGATGTGATATGTATCCTTAATTGCTTACAAGTTTCCCATCTTTGTCTGTAATATATCTTGGTAGTGTAAGTAATTTTCCTCCAGATCATAGCCTCTGATTATAGTTTCTATCTGAAACTTCCAGAGGAGAAAATTTGTTTCATCTAGTTGCACATTGATAATTTGATTATGTGGTTTGATTAAGGCCTTAATAAGATCTTGTGCTGCAGATTTCTAGGTTGTTGAATCTGAGTTTCTTGCAAAGGATGATGGTGAGGCCTCTCCTTCAGCCATTCGATAGTGTCAAAAAGAAGATAAAGTGCAAAAATATTGATTCTCAAATGCGATAACCTTAAATGGCAAAGAAATCAAAATTTTTACAGAAATTTGTTGCAGTTTGAAATATACAGAGATCTAATGTTGCTAAAGTGCAGCTAGAGGATACAATGAATGATGAAATGGTTCCGACAGTAGTTTCTTGGCGAGGTACTGATTGAAATTCGGTATTGAACTGATGGCAAGGACATGAATACAGATCCAGGTATGATCGAACTTGCACAATCAAATGACGAGAATCTTGATTCATTAATGATTAAGGATGCACAGCCTAATCTTAATGATGAAATTGAATGTGAGATTAATGGTAAGGCATTTTCCTTCTTTCTTTTCTTTATATTAAACGATATGATGTTCTGATACCATGAAAGAATAGAGCAAATGTGTATTTTATTGAATTGCAAAGATTTTAGATATAAAGCAATTGTTCATTTCTATTTGTTGTTCATTATGTATTTATACTGCAATTTCTATACAATGTGTTTACAAGAAAGTGATAATATATATCGTAATGGGTTGAAGATTGAGCCATTTGCTTGTAACCACACAAAGCTTCACTTGATGATATGGAATTGGTCATCGAAATGAGTTGATCTTCGTATTCATTTTATTACTCGTTCCAATTTATGCTTTGGAAAGTATACTAGGAGGTTTTTGGATTTAGATTCCTAAAGCATATATATTACCACAAATTTCGATTCAGTATACACTTTAGATTAGAGTATTGTCACTATCATCTCTAAGTTTTCCTCAAATCAAGATCATCTCCATACTACAACATTCAGAATGGTACATACGACAGATAATGACATCAGATATTATGTTCACTCTTTTATTACTTTTTATGTAGAAATAGTGGTTAATAAATTTAGTTCGGTTCATTTCCACGCTGCCTCATTTCTAAAGCAGTTGAACTCTTTACAACTTTTAGGACATCTAGAAGGTTTTTGGAAAACGTAGGCATCATATGTTAATTTATAAAATAAAATGTTTATGCTATTTGGTCACTAATAGCAAGGTCAGCTTTATGCGAATACGGCCTGTACGCAACTATGGTTCACATGACGCATAATGTTCTCATATTTTATTAGCAACTTTATAATTCAATATAAAAATGCATTCTCATATGTTATTAGCAACTTTAATTTAATAAAAAATGCATTCTCATATGTTATCAGCAATTTTGTAATTCAATAAAAAATGGTAATTTCATACATATATAAGTATACATTCTTCTTTTTTTAAAAAGAAAAAAATTTAAGTATGACACATTTGCACACGCAGTGTGTGTCCCGTGTATACGTGTACATGTGTGCTTCCACATTGATGCATGCAGTTGTGTGTTATAAGCATATTAATGGAGTACATATTTGAATATCACTAATTACCTCTCTACGTCAAACCATCATCATTATCGTCGTCGTTTTCCTCATCTTTTTCCCAAATGATAGAAACCAACAATATATGTTTTCGTTTGCATAAGTTTCTATCTTGAGTCATATCTTTCGTCCCTAATCATTTTCTTATATGATAAAATTTAAAATAAATATTATATTTGACTAGTATAAAAATGCCTCAATACACATACTTACAAACATTTACATGTCTGAACTGGTTTTAGCTGTAGTATAGGCGTTGAATATTTTTTATGAGAAAGAGGAAGAGAATATAAGAAAGAGGCTTTTTTGCTGTTAAAAACTTTCCTTATATTGATGATAGATTTGTTTTTTGATTGCTTGATACAAAACGATGAAAGAGCTCTTCTATTTATAGAACGCCATAGACTATTCTAGAAACATAACTCTCTAAATAATTCTAGAAACACGACTCCATATATAATTTTTGTTTCTACTAGAAAATTCAAGAGCTTTAAACAAACTACAATAAATGCAAGAAGACTCTAGAAACTATAACAACAAGAAGCTTCTAGAAATTAACCATAACAAATCAAGTTTAATATTTCAGTGCCCCTGCTTAAACCTGATTTGCGACTCCACGCAGATTCCTCAACCTGAAAAAATCTCATGCTTAATAGGCTTGGTGAAGATATCAGCTGCTTGATCATGCGTCTTCACATACTATAATTGCACATCCTTTTTGGCGACACATTCTCTAATATAGTGATAGCGTGTATCAATATGCTTGCTTCGATCATGAAAGACTGTATTCTTTGCCAAATTAATTTGCTAAGTTGTTGTCCATGGAAATCTTGGTCGGCTCCTCTGGTGGTAATTTCAACTCCTTTAGCAGATTTCATAACCAAATTGCATGGCAAACACATGAAGTAGCAGCTACATACTCTGCTTTGTATGTGAAAAGAGTGACAATCGACTGTTTTTATGACATTCAAGTGAAGGCTGTGTCTCCCATGTAGAATATGAAGCCCCTTATGCTTTTTCGATCATCCATATCTCCACTCCAATCACTATCACTATATCCAACAATCTCATAATTATCAAAAATAGAGTAGTACAAGCCAAAGCTTATTGTGCCTTTAACATAGCGAAGAATCCTCTTTGCTTCCTTCAAATGAGTTGTTATTGGATTCTCCACATATTGATTCATAGCTCCTACAACATATAGAATGTCGGGTCTTGTGCACGTCAAATATCGCAAGCATCCAACCATGCTCTTGAATAGTGTTTTGTCCACTTTTTCTCCTTCTTCTTGCCTTGATAACTTGATTCCACACTCAATCGGCGTGCAAACTGGGTTAGAGTCATCCATCTTGAACTTCCTCAATACTTCCTTAGCATAACCTTCTTGGGTGATTAAGATGCCTTTATGTTCTTATTTCAATGCCAAGATAATAAGCTGTAGGATCGATTTCACCCTAGAGGGGGGGTGAATAGGGTGAAAGTATTAATTATAAAAATTAATTGCGGAAGCTTATAAAATAATTTCAACAAAGATCACAGAATAGAAGCAGCACAGATAAAAACAAAATAATAAATGCAGAAATAGAACGACACAGAATTTACCCAGCTTCGGCAAAAAACTGCCTACGTGCTGCCCCCAAGGTTTCTACTAGAAATTAGATAGTCACACGCTTACACACGTAAACTCACGACACTCGCTACTGACTAACCTAACTCTACGCTCAAAACCCTGCAACAACTCAGCCACTGAGTTGCGAATTCTCAAACTACGCCACGTAGCTTGTCCCCTAGTCACACGACTACCAAATACAACGGTTTGAAAAGAGTTTTAAAATTAAAAACAAATTTAAAACAGAAAATAAATAAAGCCCTTATTTAAAAACTAAATCCCTTATACTAAAACCCTAATACTTAATGAATGGCCCCTTTATTATTTAGACCCGCTTCCTTTTCTATTCGGTCCTTTGGAAAATGGCGGCTTCTTCGATCATAATTTAGGGCTTTTGTCGTTCGATCAAAATTAGGGTTTCGGATGCCAATTTATCTCGTTGCTCTTGTCGATTGATATTGATGCTCTATTGATCCGCTTGCTTAGAGTCGCGCTCGGCTGCTTCTCTTGATTTGTGAAATTAGGGTTTGGCTTCGGTTGCTTCGAGATAATTGAATTCGCCTTTTCTTCTGGTATGTTATTTCTATCTTTTGCTTTCAGGTTTGATTGCTTGAGTTCGATTGCTTTTTCATTCATGCCGATGATGATACTTTGGTACTCGTATTTATATGAATTCGAATACACTTAATTAGTTCGTATTCACTTGCGACTTCATCACTTTCCTAATTTCTTACAACTTGATACGCACGGCTTTCCTGATTTTGTTACACCTTGATACACACGGCTTTAACTTGAGACGTTCGATACAATTTGAATTATTCGGCTTCGAATTTGTTTCGTGGCCACCACGGCTTTGATTATCAAACGTTCGATTTTCTCTTGATTGTCATTGCAGAAACTTTCCTATTCTACTTTGCTTTGACTTTTTCAAAGAATACGAATTTGAGTTGAATTCTGACTTGGTTAACATATGCTCTTGACATGGCTTCGGCCATCATTGTGCTCTTCGTCTCTGGCCATCTTCTCTGATGATGTTGATTTTACTGTGACATTGGTTATTGCTTCATTATGTTGTCACTTGATCTGTTTCACTTCCATACTGAAGTTCACTGTTGCACTTGAGTTTTTGCTTGCATTGTCACTTGGTCGACACTTGCATCACTCTGGTTATTCTTCACTATTGTATAATTGCATTTGGTCTGCACTGTGTACTTTGGTTTCATGATACATGCATTGCTGTCGGGATTGTTGTTTGCCTGTCGAATTTGCTTTGTATCATTGTGCATTGTTGTACTTGCAACTAACTTGTGTTTCATTTGTGTACATTGTTTCTTGGCATTGACCACTGTCTTCATTGTATATTCTGTAGCATGTCACTGGATGTTGCTGCAATCTTCACTTCTGGTCTCTGTTCATGTTGGCACTGTCATATTTTGGTCATGTTGCCTTCAGTAGCTTCACTGTTGCATTTTTCCATGTATTTGTGCTTTGATGCATTTGCATGTACTCTGTCATTGCTATATTGAGATCACTTTAATGGTATTCATGTATCTGCTATTGCACTTTGCATATGAACTTGATATTGCAGTCTTTGATGTTGTTGAACTTGGTGACATGCATTTCTTCAAATCTGCCTTTAGTTGTATTCATTGTGTTGTTGTCTGGACACATGTTTTATCACTTGAGCTTGAAGTAATGTATACTTGATGGCTTTTGTAGTCGAGTTGTATTCATGTACACTACTGCCTTGAACTTCTGGTTGGCCACTGTTGCATTACTGTATCTTGTGGCACTTTGGTCTGCTGTTAGTCGAGCTTGCATACTTCATGCTTGTTGTCGTATACCTGTCCACTGTAGTTTCATTGTGGCTTCACTGATTACTTGTCATGTTGCATTACTGGTTGGAGCTGTGCACACGAGTTGGCGAGGCAGTGCACACGTGTATAAATGTACACGTGTGTATTGCAGCCACTCATGATTACCTGTCCTTGTAGCGTTATCAAGTGTGTATATCTATGTGCACGACTTTGTGATGAATTCAAGTGTGAATGATGACAAACAACCCAAATAACTGAGGCAAATGATATTTTCAAAAAATCATATTTCATTTTATATTGCAAAAATATTTCTTTTTCAATTTTACTGCGTTAGTGAATATTTTTGCAGATTGCTCAGATGCTGGATTCAAACTGGAATGCAGTTGAAGACAAAATACGAGTGTGAGTGATATGTAATGAGGATATTAATGTAAATATAAAATCGTGATGTATTCAAAATTGTATATGTATAGTGAGAGCATGAATTTGTACTATTCAAGATTGTAATAAATATTTGTTTGAATAAAACTTCTGTTTGAATTCAAATTCTGTGTATTTGCAAATATTTGTTTAATCTATGAAAAAATAAAATAGTACATTAACAAATACATTTAAACAAATGTATATATGTTTATTATCATCAAACAAAAATCATATAAGTGCATATTCAACAATCTCCCCCTTTTGATGATAACAAACATATACTTAGGATTTTGAAACATATTAAAACATATTAAATGTATTTGATGATTCCACCATTTCAATGCTTGCTCCCCCTATTTAAATGCTTCGTCTTTACGAAACTCCCCCTTCTTATATGCATATCAGTATAAGATTTAAATGCCAAAATCCAACATTTCTCTCCCTCTTTTGTTATCAGCAAAAGAGTAAAAGTGTCATGAAATAGAGATAAGGTGATAGATAGTAATATAACATTAAAACTCAATCGCTATAACTATGTAATTTAAATAGAAAATCAAACAAAAATCATAACCATTCTTGTTGGGCGCATATTCCATTTTAGAGATGATGGGAATGATGTTATCATAAAATCATATAGTTATGTCGAGTTGTGATATATATCTATCAGGAATTTGAATTTCTACTAACCATGCATAACCGTTAGGACTTTTAAATGAGGTTAGTAGTATTTCAATTTTTTTTTTTAATTTAAAAATGAATTCAAGTATCTTCTAACCACGCATGACTGTGAGGACTTTTAAATGAGATTAGAATCAACTTGTTTACTTAATAAATTAATTTTGATATGCATTCCATACATGCATAACCTTGAGGACTCTTAAATGAGCATGGAACTACATATCAAATTCAAAGTAATCCACCCATGCATAACCGTGAGGACTTTTAAATAAGAGTGAATACTTTGAATTTTATTTTATTTTATAAACTGAAAAACTAATGATTCCTGATTATGATACCACATATCAACAAACTATATTGGATTTTTGATAAGCGATGGTCGATAGAATTATGATAGAATTAGAACTGGTCATGGAATCTTTGCCAAACAAAGAATTTTATAACTCTTATGTGAATTTCTAAAGAAATTTACTAAGTATACTGTCTTGAGGAAAAACGTATGATTAATATCACCCGTTATCATTTTTCAGTCACTATTTACCTTTTTGATAATTAGGAGGGGGATGGATTTGTTAATTAGGCAATCAAATTTCTAAAACAGCTAAACTGAGACGTAGTTTGCAAAAACTGTTTTCTGGAAGGGGTTTTGTAAAGATGTCTGCCAATTGTGAATCAGTTGAAATAAAATTTATGCTGATATTTTCTTTGGAAATATGATCTCGAATAAAATGATGCCTAACATCTATATGTTTTGTTCGTGAGTGATGCACAGGGTTATTTGTGAGATCAATTGCGCTTTTACTATCA
The DNA here is from genome assembly GCA_030765085.1 of Allium cepa. Lineage (NCBI taxonomy): Eukaryota > Viridiplantae > Streptophyta > Magnoliopsida > Asparagales > Amaryllidaceae > Allium > Allium cepa. Next base: position 506,609,346 of record CM060944.1, on the reverse strand, counting down.
CACATTAGTGGTACACGTTTAAAATTTAGACCATAGTCTTGCAAAGTCTGTATCATCCATAAGATTTGAGCAGAGCAACCGCTTAGAGCAATATACTCTGCTTCTGTGGTGGATAATGCAATATAATTTTGTTTTCTGCTTGACCATGCAACTAATGAATGCCCTAACATAAAACATGCTCCACTAGTACTTTTTCTATCAACTAAATTCCAGCGTAATCATCATCTGAAAAACCTTTTAATTCAAAGTTATCATTTGATGGATACCAAAGACCAAACCGTGGGGTGTGCAACAAATATCTTATAATTCTTTTAACAGCTTTTAAATGAGATTCTTTTGGGTTAGATTGAAAACGTGCACACATGCAAACAGAAAACATGATGTCAGGTCTAGAAGCGGTAAGATAAAGAGGTGATCCAATCATACCTCTATACTGCTTTTGATCAACTGTCTTACCTTTTTCATCCTTGTCAAGTTTAAGAGTTGTACTCATGGGAGTTCTTGCTGGTTTGGCATCTTTCAATCCAAATTTGTTGACAAGTTCCCTAATATACTTTGTTTGAGAAATGAATGTTCCTTTATCGCTTTGTTTGATTTGAAATCCTAAAAAGAATTTTAACTCTCCAACCAAGCTCATTTCAAACTTTTCCTGCATGACCTTTTCAAATTTATCATATAATAACTTGTTAGTAGCACCATAAATGATGTCATCAACATATATTTGAACAATCAAAAGATCATCGTTTTCATGCAATAGAAATAGTGTGGTGTCTACACATCCCTTTTTGAACCCATTTTCAAGGAGATAAGAACTAAGACATTCATACCAGGCTCTAGGGGCTTGTTTTAATCCATATAAAGCCTTTTTCAGTTTATATACATGGTTTGGATATTCATGACTTTCAAAACCTTCAGGTTGTTCAACAAACACATCTTCTTTTAAAATTCCGTTAAGAAAAGCACTCTTAATGTCCATTTGTCTTAGTTTAAATCCTTTGTAGCAAGCAAAAGCTAATAATATTCTAATTGATTCTAGTCTAGCTACAGGTGCAAAAGTTTCATCAAAGTCAACTCCTTCAATTTGATTGTATCCTTTAGCGACTAGTCTAGCTTTATTTCTAATTACATTTCCAGATTCATCATATTTATTTTTAAAAATCCATTTTGTTCCTATAACTGGATAATCCTTAGGTCTAAGTGCTAGACTCCAAACATTATTTCGTTCAAATTGGTTTAGCTCTTCTTGCATGGCCATAAACCAGTTTTCATAGTTAAGGGCTGAATCTATGTTATTTGGTTCTATTTCTGAAATAAATCCACTATATAAGCACAGATCACATAGATTTCTAAAGGAGGAATGAGTCTGTATACCTGCTATAGGGTTTCCAATTACCAATTCTGGAGGATGGTCTGCTTTGTATTTTAGTTTTGCTGGATCTAGATTCCTTCGGACTTCTGGAGTTATGACAGTTTCTCTGATATCATCAGTTTCTTTTGGTTCTTCATGCTCATCTTTTTCTTTCTCCTCTTCAACATTGCTTTTGGATGTTTCCTGATTATCAATGCCTTCATCAAATTTCACATTGATTGATTCCACGATTGTTTTAGTCCTTTTGTTGTAGACTCTGTAAGCTTTGCTTCTCGAAGAGTATCCCATGAAGATACCCTCATCAGCTTTTGCTTCAAATTTTCCTAATTGATCACCTTTATCGCATAGCTGGCTGATTGATATCAAGTTGTGGTGCAGATTTTCAACATACAGTACATCATTCAGGGTAAATGTATTGTTACCTACTTTGCCTTTGCCAACAATTTTACACTTTTCATTGTTACCCGTTGTGACCCTGCCACCTTTATACTTTTCTAAGCTAAGGAACTTTGATTTATCGCCTGTCATGTGTCTGGAACAGCCAGAATCCAGATACCATTGCTGTTGTTCCTTAGCCTGCCAGCATACCTACACGAGAAAAAAATTTAGTGACCTATTTGTTTTCATAGGTCCAAAATTGTTAGTGGCAAGATATTTTGGAAGCTAATTTAGAGGAGACCGAAAACTATTTAAACATGTTCCTTTTGACACCCAAATTTGTTTTACTTTGAGAGATTTTATATTTGTGGCTTTTGGAACCCAAATCGATATAGTCTTCACATGTTCGGGTTTATAGCAACAACTATTTTGATTATGTCCAAATGAATTGACTTGATTAATTTGGTTTCTATCTTTTTGAAATTTTTTATATCCAAGTCCTTGCCTAGACGTATTAAGAGTTTGTTTCCCTAATAGCATATTCAATGATTTTTCTCCTTTTGAGAATTTATCTTACGTTGTTGATAGTTGTAGGACTTGGGTCTTGAGAGATTCATTTTCATTTATCAGTTGTGTGCACCTTTTAATAGAGTCTTCTATTCTTGTGTTTTCAATTTCTTTCAAAAGCAGGATTTCATTTTCAAGCGATTTAATTTTGTTTTCTGAATTTTTAACCTCTTCTTCGAATGTTGGACACTTCTCACACTTAGGGATTCTGCTTTGATAGGTTTTAACTAATTGGTTAAGTTGTTTATTTAAATCAATTAAAGAATCCTTTTGTGATTCAAGTTTGGCATGCTTTTCCTTAAGTCGTTCAAAACAGCCATTTACTTCGTGAAAATATATAAGCAATTCTGAATGAGAAAGTTTTGATACCTCACTTGGCTCATCATCATCACTGTCAGTTACTTCACCATGAAGACATAGATTTGCTCTTTCACTTTCACTTTCGGTGCTATCACTTTCATCTTCATCAATTTCATCCCAAGTAGCCGCAAAACTTTTCTTCTTCAGTTTCTTTCCTTGGTTTGGTCGATTTTGAGGACAATTTGGCTTGATATGTCATGGTTTATTACATTTGTGGCAGATGATCTCTTGCTTCTCCGAAATGTCTAGTGCTTTGTTCATTATGCTTTTAATTTGATGGTTTCTGGTTGGATTGCCATATTTGCGATTCCACTTTTTGAATCTCTTTATTAATAGTGCTAATTCAGCTTCACCATCATCATCGTCATTTTCAGTTGTTCCTTTGAGAGCAATTGACTTCTTTCGAGTATCGCCTCCTTCTCGCTCTTCCTTGAACTTTAGCTCTAGCTCATAAGCGGTGAGATTTCCAATGAGCTCTTCCACCTTGATTTGTTTCAAATCGTTTGACTCTTGAATAGCTGTGACTTTTGCTTCAAAGCTTCGAGGAAGAACTCTGAGAATTTTCCGGACTATCTCCAACTCTGTGTACGATTTTCCAAGAGCCTTTGATTTGTATACTATATTGGACAGTCGTCCGTACATCTCTTTGACATTTTCTTCTTTTGCCATTGTGAAATTCTCGTATTCGCTGCTTAACATGGCTAGGCGAGATTCTTTGACTTGAGATGTTCCTTCGTGAGTTATTCGAGCGTGTGCCATATTTCCTGCGCAGTTAAACAATGAGAGACACGATTAAATTCAAATTGATCCAATGAACAGATAATAGAATTCATAGCTTTGGCATTAGCATTTTGTAATTTATTTTCTAGCTCTGTCCATTGGTCCATCGGTTTATCTATTTCCTAATTGTCTACAATTATAGTTGGTGATCTATAACCTGTCTCAACAATGTTCCAAGCGTCAATGGTTTTTAGAAAAAAATTCATTCTATTTTTCCAGTAGGCATATTCACCATTGAACATTGGTGGTCTAACTATGGACCGACCTTCAGCAAAAGCATTATTAAAAGAAGCCATTTTTTCAAATTTTTAAACAGAAACTGATTTTTGAAAAATGAATTTAAAAAATTGACTTCTAGACCTTGCTCCGATACCACTTGTAGGATCGATTTCACCCTAGAAGGGGGGTGAAAAGGGTGAAAGTATTAATTATAAAAATTAATTGCGGAAGCTTATAAAATAATTTCAACACAGATCACAGAATAGAAGCAGCACAGATAAAAACAGAATAATAAATGCAGAAATAGAACGACACAGAATTTACCCAGCTTCGGCAAAAAACTGCCTACGTGCTGCCCCCAAGGTTTCTACTAGAAATTAGATAGTCACACGCTTACACACGTAAACTCGCGACACTCGCTACTGACTAACCTAACTCTACGCTCAAAACCCTGCCACAACTCAGCTACTGAGTTGCGAATTCTCAAGCTACGCCACGTAGCTTGTCCCCTAGTCACACGACTAGCAAATACAACGGTTTGAAAAGAGTTTTAAAATTAAAAACAAATTTAAAACAGAAAATAAATAAAGCCCTTATTTAAAAACTAAATCCCTTATACTAAAACCCTAATACTTAATGAATGGCCCCTTTATTATTTAGACCCGCTTCCTTTTCTATTCGGTCCTTTGGAAAATGGCGGCTTCTTCGATCATAATTTAGGGCTTTTGTCCTTCGATCAAAATTAGGGTTTCGGATGCCAATTTATCTCGTTGCTCTTGTCGATTGATATTGATGCTCTATTGATCCGCTTGATTGGAGTCGCGCTCGGCTGCTTCTCTTGATTTGTGAAATTAGGGTTCGGCTTCGGTTGCTTCGAGATAATTGAATTCGCCTTTTCTTCTGGTATGTTATTTGTATCTTTTGCTTTCAGGTTTGATTGCTTGAGTTCGATTGCTTTTTCATTCATGTCGATGATGATACTTTGGTACTCGTATTTATATGAATTCGAATACACTTAATTCGTTCGTATTCACTTGCCACTTCATCACTTTCCTAATTTGTTACAACTTGATACGCACGGCTTTCCTGATTTTGTTACACCTTGATACACACGGCTTTAACTTGAGACGTTCGATACGGTTTGAATTATTCGGCTTCGAATTTGTTTCGTGGCCACCACGGCTTTGATTATCAAACGTTCGATTTTCTCTTGATTGTCACTGTAGAAACTTTCCTATTCTACTTTGCTTTGACTTTTTCAAAGAATATGAATTTGAGTTGAATTCTGACTTGGTTAACATATGCTCTTGACATGGCTTCGGCCATCATTGTGATCTTCGTCTCTGGCCATCTTCTCTGATGATGTTGATTTTACTGTGACATTGGTTATTGCTTCATTATGTTGTCACTTGATCTGTTTCACTTCCATACTGAAGTTCACTGTTGCACTTGAGTTTTTGCTTGCATTGTCACTTGGTCGACACTTGCATCACTCTGGTTATTCTTCACTGTTGTATAATTGCATTTGGTCTGCACTGTGTACTTTGGTTTCATGATACATGCATTGCTGTTGGGATTGTTGTTTGCCTGTCGAATTTGCTTTATATCATTGTGCATTGTTGTACTTGCAACTAACTTGTGTTTCATTTGTGTACATTGTTTCTTGGCATTGACCACTGTCTTCATTGTATATTCTGTAGCATGTCACTGGATGTTGCTGCAATCTTCACTTCTGGTCTCTGTTCATGTTGGCACTGTCATATTTTGGTCATGTTGCCTTCAGTAGCTTCACTGTTGCATTTTTCCATGTATTTGTGCTTTGATGCATTTGCATGTACTCTGTCATTGCTATATTGAGATCACTTTAATGGTATTCATGTATCTGCTATTGCACTTTGCATATGAACTTGATATTGCAGTCTCTGATGTTGTTGAACTTGGTGACATGCATTTCTTCAAATCTGCCTTTAGTTGTATTCATTGTGTTGTTTTCTGGACACATGTTTTATCACTTGAGCTTGAAGTAATGTATACTTGATGGCTTTTGTAGTCGAGTTGTATTCATGTACACTACTGCCTTGAACTTCTGGTTGGCCACTGTTGCATTACTGTATCTTGTGGCACTTTGGTCTGCTGTTAGTCGAGCTTGCATACTTCATGCTTGTTGTCGTATACCTGTCCACTGTAGTTTCATTGTGGCTTCACTGATTACTTGTCATGTTGCATTACTGGTTGTAGCTGTGCACACGAGTTGGCGAGGCAGTGCACACGTGTATAAATGTACACGTGTGTATTGCAGCCACTCATGATTACCTGTCCTTGTAGCGTTATCAAGTGTATATATCTATGTGCACGACTTTGTGATGAATTCAAGTGTGAATGATGACAAACAACCCAAATAACTGAGGCAAATGATATTTTCAAAAAATCATATTTCGTTTTATATTGCAAAAATATTTCTTTTTCAATTTTACCGCGTTAGTGAATATTTTTGCAGATTGCTCAGATGCTGGATTCAAACTGGAATGCAGTTGAAGACAAAATACGAGTGTGAGTGATATGCAGTGAGGATATTAATGTAAATATAAAATCGTGATGTATTCAAAATTGTATATGTATAGTGAGAGCATGAATTTGTACTATTCAAGATTGTAATAAATATTTGTTTGAATAAAATTTCTGTTTGAATTCAAATTCTGTGTATTTAATTTTATTCAGCAAATATTTGTTTAATCTATGAAAAAATAAAATAGTACATTAACAAATACATTTAAACAAATGTATATATGTTTATTATCATCAAACAAAAATCATATAAGTGCATATTCAACATAAGCCATGAGCCCAATATCAATCATCTCAAACTCCTTTATCGTCTCTTTCTTAAACTCTTTAAACATGCTTGGATTGATACCTATGAAGATCAAGTCATCTACATACAAGCATACAGTTAATGTATCGCCATTTTGGATTTTAATATAGAGTGCAAGCTTACATGGACATTTGATGAAGTTTATTTCTTGGAGGTACTTATCAATTAGAGCATTCCAAGCTCTTGGAGCTTGTTTCAACCCATTAAGTGTTTTCTTTAGCTTCAAGACCTTGTCTTCTTCTCACTTGACTTCGTAGCCTTGTGGTTGCTTGATATAAGCTTCTTTTCAAGAATTCCATTTAGAAAGGCAGATTTCACATCCATTTGATGTATCTTTAATTATTTTGAGCTGCTGAAGAAATTATTAGTCTAACAGTTTCTAGTCGAGCGACTGAAGCAAATACTTCATCATAGTCAATGCCAACTCTTTAACTATAGCCTTATACCACCAATCTCACCTTATATCTTTCGACTACTCCTTTGCTTTTTTATTTGCTTTATACATCCACTTCACACTAATTGCCTTGTGTTCTTTTAGAAGTGAAGCTAATTCCCATGTGTCATTCTTCTTGATGGCCTTGATTTCTTCATCCATAGCATTTTTTCAATTCTTTTTTTTTGCAAAGCTTCTTGGAAGTTTTATAGGCTCACAATTCGAAAATAGAAAAAAGATAGTAAAATTGTCTTAATTTTCTATTACCTCGTAAATTTCTTGAAGGCTTTTTAAGTGTGGATCCTCTTCACTTGAGCTTTCATCTTCCTGACAACTTGTGGTTGGGAAAGCTAGTGGAGAAGTGGGCTCCTCGCTTGATTGATCGATCCTTAATTATTGCATTTCATCTCCTTTAAGGTATGGAAAGAAGTTGTAATTATCATTATGTAATCTCCATTCTCATTCTCCTTCTTCATTGAACAAACTATCTCAACTAATTATTATCTTCGTCGTATCGGGATTGTAAAGCATATAGCCTTTGGAGTTGGTGTCGTAACCAATGAAGATATACTTCTCACTTTTGTCATCCAATTTTCTTCGCTTCTCGTCCGGTATATGTACATAAGCTATGCTTCCAAAGACTCTTAGATGAGAAATAATAGGCTCCCTCCCACTCATTGCTTCTTGTGGTGTCTTTCCCCACACACTTCTTGTTGGAGATCGTCTGATAGATAAACTACACATGCCACAGTTTCCTTCCAAATTTCCTTTCGTGACCTTTTACTTTTAAGCATGCTCCTTGCCATCTCAAGAATTGTCCTACTCTTCCTCTCTGCTACTCCATTTTGCTGGGGAGATCTAGGCACTATCAACTGTCATTTGATTCCATTATTTTCACAATATTTATGGAATTCTTTTGATGTGAACTCCCCTTCATGATCAGATCTCATTGCTTTAATCACAAGGGTACTTTCCTTCTCGAATTGGGCCTTGAACTTCTTGAAGTTCTCAAAAAACTCTGATTTCTCCTTCAAAAAATACAGCCATGTTTTTCCTAAAAAATCATTGATGAAAAGAAGGAAATAATTACCCTTACCAAGTGTACTTGGCTTGATCGGACGATAAACATCTGTATATATGAGTTCAACCTGTTGAATATGCAAGTGTATGATTTTTATTTGATGATAATAAACATATATATATATATATTCATTTAAATGTATCTGTTAATGTATTATTTTATTTTTCACATAATTAATAAATATTTGCTGAATAAAATAAATAACATAGAATTTAAATTCAAACAGATATTTTATTCAAACAAATATTTATTACAATTTTGAATAGTATTAAATTGAGCTCTCATTATATACACAATTCTCAAACAATACAATTTTGATTACACAACTATCATTTACATAAGCACATCACTACATTTCACTCATTCACTCGTATTTGATCTTCAACTGTATTCTAGATTGGATGCAGTATCTAAGCTATCTGCAAAAATATACACTTATGTAGTAAAATTGAAAAGAAAATATTTTTGTAGTGTAAAATAAAATATATTTTGAAAATATTATTCGCCCCGGTTATTTGGGTTGTTCGTCATCATTTAATTTTGAATTCATCATACACGAACAACTTGTAATATGCACAGTGTATCACTGTACATGCCACAAGGCCGTGCATACCGATATACACTTGATAAAATTGCAGGGACATGTGAGCACAAGGTCAAACCCAAATTAAAAGTCGGGTTCAACTCAAGTGCAATATAAATAAACTCACGACACGAGCACAAGGTCAAACCGAAGCTATAAGCTGGATTCAACAGGTGCAAAATTCCAAAAGTCAAGACAAAGTTCATGCAAGGGAACTAAAATGCAGACAAGTTCAGTGGCAACCAAATTGAAGTATACAGCATAAGCAAGTATCAATGAACTGGTTAGAACAAAGGCATTAATGTAGACAACAAATGTAGCAGTTATATACATGCACTCGAGCCAACATGCACATATGAAGATATCAAGTGCACCAGTACAAAACAGTAATGTAACTACCAGAATCCATCATAAAACAGCGAACGAAAAATCACGAAACAACCTGACTTGTATATCGAACAAATACCAAAGGTCGCACTGCACCAGGAATAACTCAAATGCATATGAACCCAGACAATACGGTAGTGGAAGAAATAGTATAGTAGTTTAAAATAGCATGCAATCGAATAAGTCGAAATGCACAGCTCAATGCAAAAACAAGTAATCTAGTCAAGCTACACAATGAGCACGACTAAGTGAATATGCATCATGTACACAATGACAACCAATTTAATTCAAAGCAACTCGAGCTCCAGATTGTACATAAGATAATGACACAAACAGTTCAAGATGATCAAGACACTATAGATGCAAGCAAAGACCAGTTAACAGCAGCCTCAATGAATATATTAGTAGACAGTACAATGAAAACCACAAGACTCAAGGCTACAACATAACAACATGAAGAGCATGTATACAGCAAGTGCATATCAAACTGCAACAAGCCTCAACAATGCACAGTGCAGACTCGAATAAACAGTTGACAGAGCTTGGGGCTACAATCCAGTACATGTGCAACCTGAACCAAAGACTTACGCACACAATACAACAATTTAAATGTCATAGACTCAATACAATGCAAACACATGTGAATGGTTAACAAAGACAGTGGTCAACATCAAGCATATGAATGCACAAGTACAGTGACAGGATGAGCAACTACAAGCATCAGGTTGAAAAAGTTACAGGGATGAACACACAAGAAATACATATACACAGTAGTTACAAAAATAATATAACAAATTCGAATGATGATAGAAGTAGCCGTGGGTCAAAAATCCAAGCAGTAATTTGTCAAAACAAAGTCAAGTTTGAAGACCATAAATCAAGCCGTGGTGGCCAAGAAAATGAACAAGTCAGAATAAAACAAGCTTTGTTAATCAAGCTAATAAAAATATACAGGGTGACAAAGTTAGAGAAATCAACAACATCCAAGCAACATCGAACGGCCAGAGCAAAGATTATCAGACGAAGTCGAATAATATACTCAAACGAAATTATAGGGATTCGAACCCAATTTAAACCCGATAACATCATAGGCTAATACTCATTTGATTTCAAGCAACAAAGAATAATCATTCAACTCGAATCAAAGTCGAGCGTAATTGAAATCAAAAGAAACATCATGTACCAATTTTATAATATACGCGCTCGACAAATTGGAGCTTTTGCAAACAACAATCAGCAAGCCAAATCAAAGAGCATCCAACTCTACAATCGAACAATATCAAGCGGCGCTTTGATTTAGCAAAACCCTAAATAAGATAGGAATGAATGAACACAAACGAGGTCATCATTTTTTTTACAGATCAAAGCAAGCCAAAGAAATAAAAGAGTACGGGGGCGGACATTTCTTTAGTGATAATTTATTTTGGGCCGGTTTTCATAAAAGCTTTTAGGCTTATATTTTCAATTAGGATTTTGTTTTGTGTAAATTGTTTTAAATTGTATTTTTTTTAAACTTGTGCATTATCTAGTCATGTGACTAAGGGACGAACTATGGTGGTGTAGTTTGAGAATTCACAACTCGGTGGCTGAGCTGTGGCAGGGTTTTGAGCGTAGAGTTAGGTTAGTCGATAGAGGATGTCATGAGTTTACGTGTGTAAGCATATGATTACCTAATTTCTAGTAGAAACCTTGAGGGCAATACGTAGGCAGAGTTTTCCAAAGCTGGGTAGATCTGTGTATTCTATTTTCTGCTTTTATAATTATGCTATAATCTGTGCTTCTATTACTCTGCTATATCTGTGTTGTGATTATTTTACATTCTTCCGCAATAAATTTTTATAATTATTGGTGTCATTCAATTTACACCCTCTAGGGTGAAATCGATCCTACAAGTGGTATCATAGCTAGGAACATAAGTCAATTTTTGTTTTAAAAATTTGATTTTTCAACGACCAATTTTTGATTTATAAATTTGAATTTTTAAAATGGCTTCTTTTAGTAATGCTTTTACTGAGGGTCAGTCCAATATAATTCCTTCTGTTTTTGATGGAACAAATTTTTTGATTTGGAAATTAAAAATGAAATTTTATTTAAAATCTGTTAATCTTAAATGTTGGAATATTATTGAAAATGAATGTGATAGAATAGATGAGGAAAATACTTCGATTTTTTCCAAATCTGTTGCCACTAACAACCACGGACCTATAAAAACAAATAGGTCACAAATTTTTTTTATTGTGTAGGTGGGTGGCAGGCTAAGGAACGACAATAGTGTTACTTGGGCTCTAGATGTTCCAAGCACACAACGAGCGACAAAGCAAAGATTCCTTAGCCTAGTACGAAGGTAGCAGAATCATAATGGACAACACCGTTATCATAAAGGTAAAATAGATAATGGTATATTTAACGTGAAAATCTGCACCATAATCTAATTTAAATTAGCCAGTTATGTTATAAAGAGATGAATGATAATTTTGATTCTGCTTATTCAAAATGTTGACTAATCATCTTTGAACTATTTCACATATATTTGCTTGGATTAATGATGGTGTTTCATTGATGATTGCTCATGATACACATGGATGTATTTGTTTATCTTATCTGACACTATGGTCACTGTTTGTTTATTTGCACGACTTCAGTTCGATTTCATTTAAAAGATGTTAAAAATGATTTCAAGGTATTTGTTGCAACATAATAGTCTGGTCTATAACATTCAGCTAACGATAATCTTGAGTTAAAGGAAAATTCAGATGAAGATTACACTAGTAATCTAGTTGATAGAAAAATTATTAGTGAAACGTTTTTTATGTAGAAACATTCATTAGCTGCATCATATTTCAAAGAAAAAATTTGCAAATTTTTCATTTCAAATTAGCAGATATTTTTCTTATAAAACCCATTCTAGAAAATCATTTTTGTTGACCTTGTTTCAGATTAGTCATTTTGAAAATTTTGATTTTATAATTATTTTTGGATTTGATCTTAAGTGACTCCATTGACTACTATGACTTCCTACTGATTATCGAAATGATAAAGAGTGATTGAAAAATGATGAGTGTTGATATTAATCATATATTATAACTTGAGACGGTATATTTAGTAAATTTCTTTAGCAATTTGAACAAGAGTTATAAAAACTTTTTGTTGGTAAAAATAACATGACCATTTCTATTTCTATCATATTTCTATTAACCATCACTCATCAAAATCCAATATTGTATGTCAATATGTGGTATTTTAAACGGAAAATTATGCGCTTTCAATTTATTATATTTTTAGCAACAAAAAACTTCCAAAGTATTCACTTTTATTTAAAAGTCCTCATGGTTATTCATAGGTGAATTACCTGGAATTTTTTATTATGTGCTTTCATGCTCATTTAAAAATCCTTACGGTTATGCATGTATGGAACGCATATCAAAATTGATTGATTAAATAGACAAGTTGATTCTAATCTCATTTAAAAGTCCTCACAGTTATGCGTGGTTAGAAGATGCTTGAAATTTATTCTTTTATAAAAAAAATATGAATACTACTAATCTCATTTAAAAGTCATAACGGTTATGCATGGTTAGTAGATATTCAAATTCCTGATATAATATACCACAAATAGTCATGACTATATGGTTTTATATGATGACATCATCCCTATGATTCTAAAGTGGAATATGCACTTAACAAAATATTTATGATTTTTGTTTATTTTTTTATTGAAATTTAATGTTTATACTCGATTGGGTATTGATGTGTATTAATGTCTATTACTTTATCTCTATTTTTCTAACCCTATTACTCTTTTACTGATAACAAAAGGGGGAGAGAAAAATTAAGATTTTGGTAAATAAGGGTCAAATATTTTATTTTATTTCATGCATATATGAAGGGGGAGCTTTGTGTAGAGAGGAAGCATTCAAATAAGGGGAGGAAATGAAAGATCAAATACATTTAATAAACTCAAAATCTTAAATATATGTTTGTTATCATCAAAAGGGGGAGATTATTAAATATACAAGCATATGATTTTTGTTTGATGATAGTAAACATACATATGTGTATATTCATTTAAATGTATTTGTTAATGTACTATTTTATTTTTTATATAATTAATAAATATTTGCTGAATAAAATAAATAACATAGAATTTAAATTCAAATAGATATTTTATTCAGACAAATATTTATTACAATTTTAAATAGTATAAAATGGAGCTCTCACTATATACACAATTTTCAAACAATACAATTTTGATTACACAATTATCATTTACATAAGCACCTCACTACATTTCACTCATTCACTCGTATTTGATCTTCAACTATATTCCAGATTGAATCCAACATCTGAGCTATCTGCAAAAATACACACTAACGTAGGGAATTAAAATGAAAGTATTTTTGAAGTGTAAAATAAAATGTATTTTAAAATATTATTTTCCCCAGTAATTTGGATTGTTGGTCATCAATTAATTTTGAATTCATCATACACGAACAACTTATAACAAGCATAGTGTATCAATGTACATGCCACAAGGCCATGCACACCAATATACACTTGATAAAATTGCAGAGACAGGTGAGCACAAGGTCAAACCCAAATTAAAAACTGGGTTTAACTCAAGTGCAATACAAATAAAGTCACGACACGAGCACAAGGTCAAACCCGAGCTATAAGCTAGATTCAAGAGGTGCAAATTCCAAAAATCAAGACAAAGTTCAAGCAAGGGAACTAAAATGCAGACAAGTTCAGTGGCAACCAAACTGAAGTATAGAGCATAAGCAAGTATCAATGAACCGGTCAGAAAAAAGGCATGAATGTAAACACAAAATGCAGCAATTATATACATGTACTCGAGACAACATGCACAAGTGAAGATATCAAGTGCACCAGTACAAAACAGTAATGTAACTACCAGAGTCCATCATAAAAAAGCGAACGAAAAATCACAAAACAACCAGACTTGTATATCGAACAAATACCAAAGGTCGCACTGCATCAGGAATAACTCAAGTGCATATGAACCCAGGCAACACGGCAGTGGACAAAATAGTACAATAGTTTAAAACAGCATGTAGCTGAATAAGTCGAAATGCTCAGCTCAAACCAAGCACGGCTCAATGCAAAAACAAGTAATCAAGTCAAACTACACAATGGGCACGACCAAGTGAATATGCATCATGTACACAATGACAACCAATTTAATTCGAAGCAACTCGAGCTCCACATTGTACACAAGATAATGACACGAACAGTTCAAAATGATCAAGACACTACAGATGCAAGCAAAGACCAGTCAACAACAGCCTCAAATGAATATATCAGTGGACAGTGCAATGAAGACCACAAGACTCAAGGCTGCAACATAACAACATGAAAAATATGTATACAGCAAGTGCATATCAAACTGCAACAAGCCTCAACAGTGCACGGTGAAGACTCGAATAAATAGCTGACAGAACTCGAGGCTATAACCTAGTACATATGCAACCTGAACGAAAGACTTACGCACACAATACAACAGTTTAAATGTCACAGACTCAATACAATGCAAACACACGTGAATGGTTAACAAAGACGATGGTCAACATCAAGCACATGAATGCACAAGTACAGTGACAGGATGAACATCTACAAGCATCAGGTTGAAAACGTTACAGGGATGAACACACAAGAAATACATATATACAGCAGTTACAAAAATAATGTAATAAATTCGAACGACGATAGAAGAAGCCATGGGTCAAAAATCCAAGCAGTAATTTGTCAAAACAAAGTCAAGTTTGAAGAACAGAAAATCAAGCCGTGGTGGCCAAGAAAATCAAGTCAGAATAAAACAAGCTTTGTTAATCAAGCTAATAAAAATATACAGGGTGACAAAGTTAGAGAAATCAACAACATCCAAGCAACATCGAACGGCCAGAGCAAAGATTATCAAACGAAGTCGAATAATATACTCAAACGAAATTATAGGGATTCGAACCCTATTTAAACCCGATAACATCATAGGCCAATACTCATTTGATTTCAAGCAACAAAGAATAATCATTCAACTCGAATCAAAGTCGAGCGTAATTGAAATCAAAAGAAACATCACGTACCAATTTTATAACATACACGCTTGACAAATTGGAGCTGCTGCAAGCAACAATCAGCAAGCCAAATCAAAGAGCATCCAACTCTATAATCAAACAATATCAAGCAGCGCTTCAATTTAGCAAAAACCCTAAATCAGAGAGGAACGAACGAAAACGAGGCCGTCCTTTTTTTACAGAGCAAAGCAAGCCAAAGAAATAGAAGAGAAAAGGGGCCGACATTTCTTTAATGATAATTTATTTTTGGCCGTTTTTTATAAAAGATTTTGGGCTTATATTTTCAATTAGGGTTTTTTTGTTTAAATTATTTTAATTTTAATTTTGTTTTTAAACTTGTGTATTGTCTAGTCGTGTGACTAGGGAACGAACTAACGGTGGTAAAGTTCGAGAATTCGCAACTCACTCGCTGAGTTTTGGCAGGGTTTTGAGTGTAGAGTTTGGTTAGTCGACAGTAGTTGTCGCGAGTTCATATGTGTAAGCGTCTGAGTACTTAATTTCTAGTAGAAACCTTGGGAGCAGAACGTAGGCAGGGTTTTGCTGAAGCTGGGTAAATCTGTGTGTTCTATTTTCTGCTTTTATTATTCTGCTATTACCTGTGCTGCTATTTCTCTGCTATATCTGTGTTGCGATTATTTTATATTCTTCCGCAATAAATTTTTATAATTATTAGTATCACCCTATTTTCCCCCTCTATGGTGAAATCGATCCTACACAACCTGCATTTTAGCTTTTGAGTATAACTCCTTTGGAAAGTTCATTTTGAATTGCTTTCCAATTAAACATCATTCTTACACTTGATTAGGATGGCTTATGCGTAGTATTCCCCTTACCATTTCCTCCTTGGAGAGAAATTCTAGTCATCTGAAGTTAAAATGTCCAAAACGAAATGCCAAAGCCAAGAGGCATCTTTATAACGCACCTTAAGGCATTGTGCGTGAATGTTGAGCACAAACATTCTATTTCTTAACATTGGTACCTTAGCAATAAATTTACTTGCACCGTCTCTTATAGAAAGGTTATTATTTTTTAATCAAATATCATAACCTTTCTCTATGAGTTGTCCTAGGTTCAGGATGTTGCTCTTCATATTTGGCATAAAATATGCGTTATAAACGAATTGGTGCTCTCCATTCTTCAATCGAATAAGAATTTTTCTTTACCTTTCACTGTTGTTTTTGATTCATCTCCAAATGCGACGTTGCCCTCCATCGATTCATCAAGCTCCACAAACATATTTTTTCTTCCACACATATGGTTGCTTGCATCACTAACCAGGTACCATTGATTTTTCTCACCTTTTTCATTTTCTTAGTGAGGCAATGGTAATGTATCATCCTCTTGACTATTTTTTTTTCAACATAATTGGTCTTCCCGTAAACTTTATGATTTTTTGGAGCTCTGCAATCAAAAGTATAGTGTCCAAATTTCTTACAATTGTAGCGTTTAACCCGTGACTTGTCATATCTTGAATTTTCTCTTCCACGTCCACTTGTTGAGCTTTCTACTCTTTTATTGTTGTTGTTTTTGTTGTTTTCATTGTTGGGCCTCCAACCTCGTCCATGTCCATATCCATGACCTCTTCCTCTTTCTTGGCCATAACCACATCTTTGTTGGCTTCGATTATTTTCTTTCTTTTTTGAATCAATCCATGTCTTAAGAACTTGCTACACAGTCTCTTCTTTCTTTTTTTTCTTCATAAGCTTACACTGAGCCTAGAATTTCCTCTATTGCCATGGTCTTCAAGTTTTTTGTTTCTTTAATGACGACGACAATATGTTCGAACTTTGGATATAATGCTTTCTCCATAATTCTTACATAATTTAACTTCTCACCATTTCTTTTTAGATTATTATCAATCACTAAAATTCTTGAGAAGTAATCAGAAACAAGCCCATCTTCTTTCATATGCAAAGTTTCAAACTCTCATCTTAAAATTTGAAGACGTACCTTTTTGACTTGATCAGCTTCCTTGTAAGATGTTCGAAGCTTCTACCATGCTTCTTTTGTTGATTTCGATCCCGAAATCTTCTCAAAAGTATTATCATCCAATGCTTGATAGGTTAGACAAAGGGACTTCTTGTCTGTTGTTCTTGAGTTTCTCAAACCATCCCTTTGAGTTTGAGATAAGCTACCTTCATTTTCTTGTTCAGTATAGCATTTCTTCATTATTTTTCATACGTCATGTGCTGCAAGAAGGGTCATCATTTTTAAGCTCCAATTGTCCTAATTGTTCTTGGTGAGCATTAGAACTTGCAAGGAAACGCTGTTATTCGACATCTTTTTTTTGAAAGAATCTTACAGTTCCGATATCACTTTGTTGAATATTTTTTATGACAACGAGGGAGAGAATATAAGAAAGAGACTTTTTTGTTGTTAAAAACTTTTCTTGATGGTTGATTCCTTACTTGATTGCTTGATACAAAATGATGAGAGAGTCATTCTATTTATAGGACTTCATATAGACTATTCGAAACATAACTCTCTAAATAATTTTAGAAACATGACTCCAACCATAATTTTTATTTCCATTAGAAAATTCAAGAGCTCTTAACAAACTAGAAATGCAAGAAGTCTTCAGAAACTATAATACTAAGAAGCTTCTAGAAATTAAGCATAACAAATCAAGTTTAATATTTCAACAATAGGTTCACCACTACTTATTAAGAAGCAATGCATTGAATACTCTTTATTTTATTTTTTTGAAAACCCAGGACAACCCAGCGGGCGGTAAACTCCTGGAGAGGGTATAGTAAAGCCGTCCGCTCAAAAAATACTCATCCTTGAATTTTAGTGAACAAGTTTTAGTAAAAATTGATTTAATCAGCTCCCCATCTTAAACTTTTTGTCTAGGGAAAAAAAACTGAGATGTATATTCTGAAATGATTCGACTTTGATTTATTTTCTAGGCAACCTTCAAATATTAGGCAATTATTGAATTGGTTAACCATTTAGCTACTTTCAGAGGTCATCTTTATAATTAAGATAATAAAATTACTCGCATTAGAAAATGACAATGGGTAGATTTTGCTTATGTTTACCAAACAAAATCTTGTAAGTGCCATTTTTTTATCAAACGACTCTACTTTTTTATTGAAAATTTTGTTTGTTAAATGTCAGTAAAGTACTGATCAACAGTACTGCATGTATTCAAATGTATCAACATGCATGCATATTGCTAATTATATATTACTCTGTTAATAAAACAGGGGGATTAGGCCCTGGAATTTTCATTAAAAACTATTTACTGAACAGCTTGAATACAATTATCATTAGCACTCAAAAAAACCAGCTTCATAAACTGCTAGTTTCATCAAGGGTCACTTAATTTAAACATATTCCTATTCTCAATATGCTAAATATAGAAACAGTTAATGCATGGATAACGACCTATTTCTATGAAACAAAGAAATATCATTTCTTAACATAGATTTTGAGCAAAATATGTTAGAGAGAAAAAAGTATACTGAAATGATGCGTAATATTATGCTGAGCACCATGATTACATACTCAATATATTTTCCGTAGTTTGAAAATATTGTTCAAATTATAATTAAATACTTCCTTGATGTAACGAAGCAGGTATGTATATTCATCTCCCCTTGTTTGATGTTTAGACATGCAAGGCATCTAAAATTAACATCGATTGAATTGGTGTGAATAATTTTTTCCTTATGTAAGATTGAATATCACGGTGTTTTTTATTATTGGATACATTAAATAAATATAATATGCTTGATCAGTGAAACATGCTGAAATCAATAGATCTGGAGAAAGTAAAGTCAAAGAAATTCACTGAACATCACATAAAGAACTGTACATCTTTATTTCAGTTTGACCATTATTTTTACAGTATCCTAAATGCTTGAGTAATCATGTAAATAAAAGCAAGAATGGTAATAAGTGATAACTATATATAGAAAACTATGTTACTGATACAGTTATACTTAATTGTTGATTTCTGATCCCACTATAATTTGTATCTAAAGAGTTTGCTGCATGAAAATGCATTGAATCCAGCACATTTAAATGCTTATTTTTTATGCATAGCTGAAATAACAAGACATGCCGCTAGAACCAATATCTAGTCTTTCTTATAAATCATGTGATGCATGGCATAATATAAAACTGAAGAATACATAATATTCACAGACAAAATTTGAAACGCTGTCTCTGATAATAACTTACATTACTGTCTATTAAGCTGCAATCAGACATTATCTTAGATTCTGAAACAACTAGATAACTAGACAGTCATAAATACGCTAAAACTAGAGAGGTATAAATACTTGTTTAGCACATGTATCATCATTCTTTCAATTGTATATCAAGTTGTTGTATGTATAAGTAGAAGTTCAATTGGAGAATAATATAGAAAAAGTAGTTTCATGTAAATGACAACTATTAAATAACTTACTACCCGGTACATTTCGAATGTGTTATAGTATATACGATATAACTGCATTAACTCAGTTGGTTTATAAAGATACGGGGTTTATATTGAATTTCGGAATACATATTTTAACAAAAAAAATCCCTTGTTGTACATACAACACAACTCATATATATTACTCACGTATAATGCGACACCCCCCAACAATTACAACATAGATAATTGTTTATTCTAGTTGTATTCGTTGCAAAGGTTACGGGGACTTAAAGCTTGATTGAATGACAGGATTGTGACAGGATACAATCATATTCAGAAAATAAGGTTACCATATTTTAGCTGTTTTGTTTGTAACGAATTACATCGTTAACAGAATAGTATATAAACAAGACTGGGTAATAATAACTAACAAGCACCTCGGGCTTGTTGCTGACAAACACAGAAATAAGGTAGTTGCAACAGTATCATTTATTGGCCCAAACTATTCTTAGGGTTGTCTCGCATGTTTAATGGAGGAACGAAGGTTTGGATTGGAGAAAAAAAAAATCTCACGTCGTTAAATAACATGGAGAAGTGGTGTATAAATACTGTTGCGTGGGTTGGCACACACTTTGTTGTAACAAAAGAAATCGTTAATGTTACGTGTCTACCAACCCATATTTATACACCACCTTTTCCATATTATTTAGCGATGTGAGACTTTTTTTTCTCTCCATGTAACGACGGTCGGAACAAGCTCCCTATCTCCAGCACGTGGCGTACGCATATGGGTTGACACACACTTTGTTGTAACAAAAGGAATCCCCCATGTTACATGCCTACCAACCCATATTATTTAGCGATGTGGGACTTTTTCTCCAATCCAAACCGGCGTTCCTCCATTAAACATGCGAGACAAGCCTAACAGTCTCCTCCTTGACTCGCATCCATTTGCATAACCTTTGAGAGTACTGCCGTGTCTGCATGGCCCAGTCCGTAACCTTCGGCTCTGATACCACTGTTGTGTAACGACGGTCGGAACAAGCTCCCCATCTCCAGCACGTGGCGTACTTATATGAGTTGGCACACACTTTGTTTTAACAAAAGGAATCCCCGATGTGGGACTTTTTCCAATCCAAACCGTCGTTCCTCCATTAAACATGCGAGACAACCCTAACAATGGTTAATCGACGCTTTGGATTGGAAAAAGTCCCACATCGGGGATTCCTTTTGTTACAATAAAGTGTGTGTCAACCCATATGCGTACGCCACGTGCTGAAGATGGGGAGCTTGTTCCGACCGTCGTTACACAACAGTGGTATCGGAGCAGACGGTTACGGACTGGGCCATGCAGACACAGCAGTACTCTCAAAGGTTACCGCAACACTACAAGAAAAAGGCAGAATACCGACAGCCAAGACCGACGGCTTCCGACGGCCATTTTCCGACGGCTTTCGACGGGCCGTCGGCGGCCGTCGGAAGCCGTCGCAAATTTGCGATTATACCAGCCAGCCGAGCCCTTTCTTCCTCCTCCATTTCATACGAAAAAAACCCAAAAAACCCCCCAAATTCAACCCCTAAGCTTCCAATCCCTAATTTTTAGCTTCCGGATCTTCCAACGCACTCTAATCAAGCTTCAGTACTCTTAATCTCAGGTATAATCTCTTATTTTTATGAAAAATTCAGTTTTTACCCTAATTATAGATTTGCATAAATTGATAAATTAGGGCGAATTAATGATTGCAATTGTTTCCACTAGCGTAATAACGGTTTATAGCATCACATGGTATACCAATTTCATCTTTTATCGTGAAATTGTGATAAACACGTATAATTTGTGCATGTTCATGTATATGTATTTTGTTGTGTATGCCTTGATTCGACGATTGTATACGTTATTTGGAATAAGATAAAATGATTGAATGAACTAGGAGTATTATATTGTGCACGTTTTTACTTATGACACAAAAAAAATGCATTACTCTAAATTATAATTGTGTGTATTGAAAAATGACAAAATGTTAAACCAGCCCTAAGTTGATGCGTAATACGTCGAATAAATGTGTGAAATTAATATATAAATGTGAACAGTGAGTAAAACTGTATTTTTGAGTAAAATGCGCGCATGTTAACCGACAAATGTCCCTTAGAGAGTTTTTGGCCCCGTCTGACGAGTGTTGTACATGATCGTTGTATAAATAGTCGTTTTTTTCGAAAAACGACCATTTATATTCATCTGGTACAATGTTTGTCGGATTTGTCCCTGTATTGGACAAGTTATGAACACAGTAAGAATTTACATTTTGTATACTACTTCGTCTCAAACGGTTCATAAAATTTCGCCCTAACTTTTCTTTTTTGTTTCCTGCGTACACGCATTTGTGTACAATGCAGGGAACAAAAGGGAAATGCTGCCGAAATTTTATTGAATCGTTTGGGACGAAGTAATATACGAAATGTAAATGCTTACTGTGTTTGTAATGGGAGGTAGGATGTCTGACCAATGAAAAAAAATTATATATTTTTAATCGTTACGTACGTTAAAAAATGAAATGTGCCCTATTTGAAAATATTTTTAAATTTGTGAAGTTGTTCTTTAAATTCAAAATATTATACGAACATGAAAATAATCTTTTTCGAATGTGTATTCTTCAAAATAAATATTAAATTTTGAACTTCTCATTTTGTCAAATAGGAAAAATGATTGATTATTTTGTTGATCGAAGGAGATGGATGTACCAAAGAAAAGGAATGAGGGGCTCAATAAAAGAAGATTTTTATAACGGTATAAACGTGTTTGTTGAATTCGCCTTAAGTAATAACGGAAACGATCCAGAAATTCGTTGTCCGTGTAGTAGGTGTAGACATTTGAAGTTTTTGTTACCAGATATTGTGAAAGTTCATTTGTGCCAACACGGTTTCACACCCGAATATTATGTTTGGGATCGGCATGGAGAAGTTGTAGCAAATACTTCTGTAGAGTCTGAAAGTGTCGTTAACGAAATAGTTTCAACGACCCGTATAGAAAATATGGTCGAAGATGCAGCACGATCAATGTTTCCTATGGTTGAAGTTGACGACGATGATGTAAATGTTGAAGAACCAAATATTGAAGCTAAGAAAATTTATGATTTACTAGATGCAGCTAAAAAACCTATTTGGGATGGTTGTAAAAGCGGCACGCAGCTGTCAGTAATCGCAGAATACATTGCGATGAAGTCAAAATACAACATCACTGAAGCTGGGTTTACGGCTGTTGTACAAGCTGCAAAAAGACATATGCCGCCCGATAATCTAATGTGTGAAAATCACTACGAAGTTAAAAAACTTATGTCGGCTTTTGGTTTACCGTATCAGAAAATAGATACATGTTTAAAAGGATGCATGTTGTTTTGGAAAGAAGACGCAAACCTTAGAAATTGTAAAGTTTGTAACCAGGAGAGATACAAACCAAGAAAAAAGAAGGGTAAGGAAGTTCCGTACAAGCGTATGCACTACTTACCCATAACTCCAAGACTTCAAAGATTATACGCATCTTCTGTAACTGCGTCTAATATGAGGTGGCATAGCGTGAGAACGGAGGAAGAGGGTACGTTGACACATCCGGCCGATGGAGAAGCATGGAAGCATTTCGATAAAACGTATCCAAATTTTGCAGCGGAGAGTCGAAATGTTAGATTAGGATTATGTACGGACGGTTTTTCTCCATTTTCTCAATTTGGTTCTAAATATTCATCCTGGCCCATTATCGTCACACCGTATAATTTACCTCCATGGATGTGCATGAAAACGCAATATATGTTTCTTACTGTTGTCGTTCCTGGCCCCGACGATCCGACACAAGGAATCGATGTATATTTACAACCGTTGATTGAGGAGTTAAAAATACTGTGGAACGAAGGAGTAGAAACATACGATGTGTCAAAGAAGAAAAATTTTCGTATGTTTGCTTCTTTGTTGTGGACTATAAGTGATTTTCCTGCCTATGCAATGCTTTCGGGATGGAGTACTGCCGGTCGTCTAGCATGTCCATATTGCATGGATGAAACACGAGCGTTTTCTTTACCTCATGGTAAGAAAATTTCATGGTTTGACTGTCATCGATATTTTCTCCATGTAAATCATCCCTTCAGAGGAGACAAGAAAAACTTTTTAGCTAATAGAGTAGAAAATAGACAACCACCGACGATATGGTCAAGCGAAGACATATATGAACTTGTTAAGGACTATCCAAAGATATATGAAACGGGGGAGCAAACAGAAATTGAAGGCAAATCAGTTGTTCATAACTGGTGCAAACAAACTATTTTTTGGGAGTTGCCGTATTGGAAACATCTTCTGCTTCGCCATAACATAGATGTGATGCACAATGAGAAAAATGTATTTGATAATGTGTTTAACACAATTTTGAATGTGAAAGGGAAGACGAAGGATGATTTGAAATCAAGACGTGATATAGAAGAATTATGCAAACGTCCCGAGCTTCATATGAAACCAAATGACAGTAAAAAACCAAAAGCTTGTTACGAATTAGATAATAATCAAGTTAAAGCTGTGTTAAAATGGGTGGAAGGGTTAAGATTTCCTGATGGGATATCATCAAATCTTCGTAGATGTGTTGACTTTAAAAATAGTAGATTGAGCGGAATGAAAACTCACGACTGTCACATAATGATGGAAAATTTATTTCCCGTTATGTTTAAAGAACTACTGCCGTTAAAAGTTTGGAAGGTAGTAACGGAGCTTAGTATGTTTTACAAAGAGCTTTGTTCGACTACTTTAAAAGTGCAACGTTTACGTAAACTTGAAGTGGACATTCCTATATTGCTTTGCAAATTAGAGAAAATATTTCCGCCAGGTTTTTTTAATGTGATGGAACATTTACCTGTTCATCTTCCATCTGAAGCACGACTTCGAGGTCCTGTCCAATACGGATGGATGTATCCATTTGAGAGGTATGTAATATGTTATAACGTAATTTAATTGCATTTGAAAGATGAAGTTAATATAAATTAATGTTGCATAGATATTTGAATCATCTGAAGAAAAAAGTGAGACAAAAAGCACGAGTTGAAGGTTCGATATGTAAATCTTACATCGAAGAAGAAGCTTCGTTCTTTTTCTCTCACTATTTCAGTGACCATGTGAATATTTCATTTCAAAGTGTTCCTCGTAATGATGAAGGCGACGAACAAGAGTCCTCTCAAGCAATGTTATCTATTTTTAGACAACATGGTCGGCCTTCTGGAAAATGTGTGGAAATATGGCTAGACGATAGAGATCTTCGTGTAGCACACACTTATATTCTTCTAAATTGTGCCGAGGTTGCACCGTTTGTTAGGTAATCTGAAATAATAATTTTTGTTTTATTCTTTTCTGTAATGCATGCGCGTGTATAACCTAATGTAATAATTTGTTTATATAAACAGTGTTTATGAACGGGAACATCCGAACGGAGATCTCAGTAAAGAATTTTCCCGTTGGTTTTCAAATTACGTTTATGAGCCGAAAAATTGTGTTGTTGACGAAGGGTTGAAACATCTTGCAATGGGACCAAAAAGAGTGGTCAAGACATATCCAATATATTTCGTCAATGGATACAAATTTAACACTAAAGAATACGGTGCAGAAAAATTAACAAATAATACTGGTGTATTTGTTAAAGGTAGTGACGATCCAGAAAACCATTTAAATGATTTTTATGGCGTTCTAACACAAATTTTGCAACTGACATATTTCTCAAGACCCGCGGAGGAGGTGTTTCTATTTAGATGCAATTGGTTTAGCAATGTTCCAGGTTCTGGAATTAATGTGCATAAGGATTATAATCTTATCGAAATAAAGCATACATCGCACTATCACAAGTATGATCCTTTTGTACTAGCCAAACAAGCATTGCAAGTTTATTACGCTCCTTATCCGTCTCTAAAAAGAGATAAAGCAGATTGGTCTGCAGTTTTTAAAACAAAGGCCAGATTCACATTCGATGGGAAGAATATTCCGGACGAACAAGCTTATCAGGCAGATCTTGAGCAAAATAACGAAATAATAATTACAGACGATCATACAGATTTTGGTCCTTTGATCGATGAATCAAATGTTTTGGTAGAAGCGTTTGACAGTGCAGAGGAAAATATCGTCGAAAACGAGACCGAATCTGAATCAGAAGACGATGATGACTGATATAAATTTGAATCTGTTTTTTTGCAATTGATGTAACTATGTTGAATTCTTGATGTATTATGAAATTGATGTAACTATGAAACTAAATCCGTTTACTATTGTTTTATGTTATTTCAATTTGTCATTTATTTAGCAATTTTTATTAAAAATGCAATGAACTCTGCTTATCGTAGGAAGAGTACACCCATCATGAATCAGGTATAACAAACTTACATGTCTATTTACATTTCAGTCATTATAATTAAGCAATTTATACCATTGATGTCATGTTCATATGAAATATATTTCATTATCATGTTTTTATTCTCTTATATAATGATGTGTAAACGTCACAGGTTTATCATTATGTCACATAGAGGGAGGAGCTCTTCCCGTTCTTCAGGAGGCGATGGCAGTGGCCCATCGCAAGCGCCACACCGTCCAGTTGTTACGTTAGCCCCCAAAGCAGATGGGTAAAAATTAAATCTTATTCATCATCTTATTTTTTCTATACTATACGTATGTACTTATCTGTATCGTACTTAAAAACAGGGGGTTCGAGCTACTACCCACTAAGGTAGTGTTGGACGTCTCCAGAGCAGCATATCGTAGTAGGATGAGTGCGTGCTGGCCAAAGTGGGATACCATCCCTCCGCACATCATAGAGTGCATATGGCAGGATGTCCTAGTATGTGTAATTTTTATGTTTTCCATTTTTAATTCGTTTTTGTCGTTTTTCTACCGTTTATCGTTTAAAGTGTAATCTTTTTTTAACACAGGCTGAGATAGACATCCAGACAGATGATATGCAGCTGGCACGAGCATACTGGATGAGGAAGATGCGAAAGAACTACAGAGACACGATATCTGAGGTTAAGAAATCCGGGAAGAGACCACGGTGGATGGGGGAGAGCGTGTGGCAAGCTTGGTTGAGCTACTGGGAGACGGACGAGGCGAAGGCAAGTATACTAATTTTTTTTCAATTATTAATTTAACGTGATTGAAAAATAATGTATCAAATTTTGAATGTACAGGCAGAGTCAGATAGAAACTCTGCAAATAGAAATAAGAATCCCGTTACTCATCGCGGAGGATCGAAGTCGTTTCAGCAGTATCGGCAGGAGTTGGTAAATTTAATTACTGAATAATAAATGTAAATAGTTTATGCTATATGATTTTAAATGTATAATAATTGTATGTAACAATCAACTTCAGGAAGCCGAGGCACATGGTCCTGTCAGCTATATGGACGTGTTCACCCGTACGCATGCTGTTGAGCATGTTAATCCAGACGGGACTGTTTCGTACACATGGCAGGACGATAAATCCAGTAAAAGCCATGTAAGCATATTTCATTTTATTCAGTATTAGTAATTGTTTTAGTTGTCAAATTATTATGAAATAAGATATGATATTATTAATTTGTCAATGCAGGAGATGTTTATGGAGCAGCGACAGAAACTCCTTTCTGATACGGGTCGAGAGCAGCTGACGACCGATGAAGAGGACATTATTTTTGAGTCCGTTATGAGTCCACCAGAGCATGGTCGACGATACGGATTTGGCAATTTAGCGGTAAATAATTTAATTTTTCTTAAAATACTTAAAATATGATATTCTTACCTTTTCAAAACAATAAACTTTGATTTTATTTATTTTTCAATTATTGCAGTCCAGTAGTCAGAGTAGGAGACGGCGGAGTAGACCTCAGAGCGAGCTAGCAAGTATAGAAGAATTACAGACTAGAGTTCAGCAGTTGGAGGAGCAGAACCGCCAACAGGCCATGCAGACGGCACAGTTATTTGAGTACATGCAGCAGTTTGGTGGCCGCTTCCCTTCATCGGCTGGCTCTGGATCTGGGGCAGATTGATTCATTGCTTTCTAATTCGTTCGTGCAGGTATGTTTAGTTTTAGTTTACAATGATTTGGTAGAAGGAACAATTAATTGTTGATATGTATAATTATGTATAATACACTTGGTTCTGTAGCTGTATCAGGATATGCATGATTAGAACAGTTATTGTTAGTATTATTGTTAATGTTGGAATGTTATGTATATTTTGTATTTTATTTTTATTCTAATTTAGTTTATTTCTGTGTCTATTGAATATTTTGGAGTATTGGTTTGCATGTTTGGTTGGATTATTGTTTATTTGATTGTGCAGTATTGATATTGTAGTGTTTGGAAGAGAAATGTGGTTGGAAGGCTCTATTTGCAGCAGATTTTAAAAAAAAACAGCAGGTTTCCGACGGCTTCCGACGGCTCTCGACGGCTTATTGGTCGAAATTTTCCGGCGGTTTCCGACGGGTTCCGACGGCTTATTGGCCTGATTTCCGACGGTTTCCGACGGTTTCCGACGGCCGTCGGAAGCCGTCGGAAACCGCCGGAAACCGCCGGAAACCGTCGATAATGTATACGGCATCACCCGTCGGTAGCCGTCGGAAATACTGCTCCCCGACGCCTTCATTTCCGACGGCTTTTTCCGACGGCCGCCGACGGCTTCCGACGGCCGCCGACGGTTTTCAGCCGTCGGAAATCCCCCCTCCCCTTGTAGTGCAAGGGGATGCGAGTCAAACGGGAGACTGTTAGGGTTGTCTCGCATGTTTAATGGAGGAACGAAGGTTTGGATTGGAGAGAAAAAAAAGTCTCAAATCGCTAAATAATATGGAAAAGGTGGTGTATAAATATGGGTTGGCAGACACGTAACATTAGGGATTCCTTTTGTTACAGCAAAGTGTGTGCCAACCCACATGCTTACGCCACGTGCTGAAGATGGAGAGCTTGTTCCGACCGTCGTTACACAACAACTATGACTGTGATAGTTGATCATGTGAGTTAGTATAAGTTAATGCAGTGATGTCATCACAAAGTGATCCTATCTCCAACAGTTCGAAAGTGTGAACATACGATTTTCCTTACTTCGAAATGAACAGGGGCCTATTCAACAGGCATTCGAATTCTTTTGGAGGCAGCCACAAAATTGAGGCGCCTGTTTAATATAAATCTCATCACTACAAGAAAAAGGCAGAATACCGACAGCCAAGACCGACGGCTTCCGACGGCCATTTTCCGACGGCTTTCGACGGGCCGTCGGCGGCCGTCGGAAGCCGTCGCAAATTTGCGATTATACCAGCCAGCCGAGCCCTTTCTTCCTCCTCCATTTCATACGAAAAAAACCCAAAAAACCCCCCAAATTCAACCCCTAAGCTTCCAATCCCTAATTTTTAGCTTCCGGATCTTCCAACGCACTCTAATCAAGCTTCAGTACTCTTAATCTCAGGTATAATCTCTTATTTTTATGAAAAATTCAGTTTTTACCCTAATTATAGATTTGCATAAATTGATAAATTAGGGCGAATTAATGATTGCAATTGTTTCCACTAGCGTAATAACGGTTTATAGCATCACATGGTATACCAATTTCATCTTTTATCGTGAAATTGTGATAAACACGTATAATTTGTGCATGTTCATGTATATGTATTTTGTTGTGTATGCCTTGATTCGACGATTGTATACGTTATTTGGAATAAGATAAAATGATTGAATGAACTAGGAGTATTATATTGTGCACGTTTTTACTTATGACACAAAAAAAATGCATTACTCTAAATTATAATTGTGTGTATTGAAAAATGACAAAATGTTAAACCAGCCCTAAGTTGATGCGTAATACGTCGAATAAATGTGTGAAATTAATATATAAATGTGAACAGTGAGTAAAACTGTATTTTTGAGTAAAATGCGCGCATGTTAACCGACAAATGTCCCTTAGAGAGTTTTTGGCCCCGTCTGACGAGTGTTGTACATGATCGTTGTATAAATAGTCGTTTTTTTCGAAAAACGACCATTTATATTCATCTGGTACAATGTTTGTCGGATTTGTCCCTGTATTGGACAAGTTATGAACACAGTAAGAATTTACATTTTGTATACTACTTCGTCTCAAACGGTTCATAAAATTTCGCCCTAACTTTTCTTTTTTGTTTCCTGCGTACACGCATTTGTGTACAATGCAGGGAACAAAAGGGAAATGCTGCCGAAATTTTATTGAATCGTTTGGGACGAAGTAATATACGAAATGTAAATGCTTACTGTGTTTGTAATGGGAGGTAGGATGTCTGACCAATGAAAAAAAATTATATATTTTTAATCGTTACGTACGTTAAAAAATGAAATGTGCCCTATTTGAAAATATTTTTAAATTTGTGAAGTTGTTCTTTAAATTCAAAATATTATACGAACATGAAAATAATCTTTTTCGAATGTGTATTCTTCAAAATAAATATTAAATTTTGAACTTCTCATTTTGTCAAATAGGAAAAATGATTGATTATTTTGTTGATCGAAGGAGATGGATGTACCAAAGAAAAGGAATGAGGGGCTCAATAAAAGAAGATTTTTATAACGGTATAAACGTGTTTGTTGAATTCGCCTTAAGTAATAACGGAAACGATCCAGAAATTCGTTGTCCGTGTAGTAGGTGTAGACATTTGAAGTTTTTGTTACCAGATATTGTGAAAGTTCATTTGTGCCAACACGGTTTCACACCCGAATATTATGTTTGGGATCGGCATGGAGAAGTTGTAGCAAATACTTCTGTAGAGTCTGAAAGTGTCGTTAACGAAATAGTTTCAACGACCCGTATAGAAAATATGGTCGAAGATGCAGCACGATCAATGTTTCCTATGGTTGAAGTTGACGACGATGATGTAAATGTTGAAGAACCAAATATTGAAGCTAAGAAAATTTATGATTTACTAGATGCAGCTAAAAAACCTATTTGGGATGGTTGTAAAAGCGGCACGCAGCTGTCAGTAATCGCAGAATACATTGCGATGAAGTCAAAATACAACATCACTGAAGCTGGGTTTACGGCTGTTGTACAAGCTGCAAAAAGACATATGCCGCCCGATAATCTAATGTGTGAAAATCACTACGAAGTTAAAAAACTTATGTCGGCTTTTGGTTTACCGTATCAGAAAATAGATACATGTTTAAAAGGATGCATGTTGTTTTGGAAAGAAGACGCAAACCTTAGAAATTGTAAAGTTTGTAACCAGGAGAGATACAAACCAAGAAAAAAGAAGGGTAAGGAAGTTCCGTACAAGCGTATGCACTACTTACCCATAACTCCAAGACTTCAAAGATTATACGCATCTTCTGTAACTGCGTCTAATATGAGGTGGCATAGCGTGAGAACGGAGGAAGAGGGTACGTTGACACATCCGGCCGATGGAGAAGCATGGAAGCATTTCGATAAAACGTATCCAAATTTTGCAGCGGAGAGTCGAAATGTTAGATTAGGATTATGTACGGACGGTTTTTCTCCATTTTCTCAATTTGGTTCTAAATATTCATCCTGGCCCATTATCGTCACACCGTATAATTTACCTCCATGGATGTGCATGAAAACGCAATATATGTTTCTTACTGTTGTCGTTCCTGGCCCCGACGATCCGACACAAGGAATCGATGTATATTTACAACCGTTGATTGAGGAGTTAAAAATACTGTGGAACGAAGGAGTAGAAACATACGATGTGTCAAAGAAGAAAAATTTTCGTATGTTTGCTTCTTTGTTGTGGACTATAAGTGATTTTCCTGCCTATGCAATGCTTTCGGGATGGAGTACTGCCGGTCGTCTAGCATGTCCATATTGCATGGATGAAACACGAGCGTTTTCTTTACCTCATGGTAAGAAAATTTCATGGTTTGACTGTCATCGATATTTTCTCCATGTAAATCATCCCTTCAGAGGAGACAAGAAAAACTTTTTAGCTAATAGAGTAGAAAATAGACAACCACCGACGATATGGTCAAGCGAAGACATATATGAACTTGTTAAGGACTATCCAAAGATATATGAAACGGGGGAGCAAACAGAAATTGAAGGCAAATCAGTTGTTCATAACTGGTGCAAACAAACTATTTTTTGGGAGTTGCCGTATTGGAAACATCTTCTGCTTCGCCATAACATAGATGTGATGCACAATGAGAAAAATGTATTTGATAATGTGTTTAACACAATTTTGAATGTGAAAGGGAAGACGAAGGATGATTTGAAATCAAGACGTGATATAGAAGAATTATGCAAACGTCCCGAGCTTCATATGAAACCAAATGACAGTAAAAAACCAAAAGCTTGTTACGAATTAGATAATAATCAAGTTAAAGCTGTGTTAAAATGGGTGGAAGGGTTAAGATTTCCTGATGGGATATCATCAAATCTTCGTAGATGTGTTGACTTTAAAAATAGTAGATTGAGCGGAATGAAAACTCACGACTGTCACATAATGATGGAAAATTTATTTCCCGTTATGTTTAAAGAACTACTGCCGTTAAAAGTTTGGAAGGTAGTAACGGAGCTTAGTATGTTTTACAAAGAGCTTTGTTCGACTACTTTAAAAGTGCAACGTTTACGTAAACTTGAAGTGGACATTCCTATATTGCTTTGCAAATTAGAGAAAATATTTCCGCCAGGTTTTTTTAATGTGATGGAACATTTACCTGTTCATCTTCCATCTGAAGCACGACTTCGAGGTCCTGTCCAATACGGATGGATGTATCCATTTGAGAGGTATGTAATATGTTATAACGTAATTTAATTGCATTTGAAAGATGAAGTTAATATAAATTAATGTTGCATAGATATTTGAATCATCTGAAGAAAAAAGTGAGACAAAAAGCACGAGTTGAAGGTTCGATATGTAAATCTTACATCGAAGAAGAAGCTTCGTTCTTTTTCTCTCACTATTTCAGTGACCATGTGAATATTTCATTTCAAAGTGTTCCTCGTAATGATGAAGGCGACGAACAAGAGTCCTCTCAAGCAATGTTATCTATTTTTAGACAACATGGTCGGCCTTCTGGAAAATGTGTGGAAATATGGCTAGACGATAGAGATCTTCGTGTAGCACACACTTATATTCTTCTAAATTGTGCCGAGGTTGCACCGTTTGTTAGGTAATCTGAAATAATAATTTTTGTTTTATTCTTTTCTGTAATGCATGCGCGTGTATAACCTAATGTAATAATTTGTTTATATAAACAGTGTTTATGAACGGGAACATCCGAACGGAGATCTCAGTAAAGAATTTTCCCGTTGGTTTTCAAATTACGTTTATGAGCCGAAAAATTGTGTTGTTGACGAAGGGTTGAAACATCTTGCAATGGGACCAAAAAGAGTGGTCAAGACATATCCAATATATTTCGTCAATGGATACAAATTTAACACTAAAGAATACGGTGCAGAAAAATTAACAAATAATACTGGTGTATTTGTTAAAGGTAGTGACGATCCAGAAAACCATTTAAATGATTTTTATGGCGTTCTAACACAAATTTTGCAACTGACATATTTCTCAAGACCCGCGGAGGAGGTGTTTCTATTTAGATGCAATTGGTTTAGCAATGTTCCAGGTTCTGGAATTAATGTGCATAAGGATTATAATCTTATCGAAATAAAGCATACATCGCACTATCACAAGTATGATCCTTTTGTACTAGCCAAACAAGCATTGCAAGTTTATTACGCTCCTTATCCGTCTCTAAAAAGAGATAAAGCAGATTGGTCTGCAGTTTTTAAAACAAAGGCCAGATTCACATTCGATGGGAAGAATATTCCGGACGAACAAGCTTATCAGGCAGATCTTGAGCAAAATAACGAAATAATAATTACAGACGATCATACAGATTTTGGTCCTTTGATCGATGAATCAAATGTTTTGGTAGAAGCGTTTGACAGTGCAGAGGAAAATATCGTCGAAAACGAGACCGAATCTGAATCAGAAGACGATGATGACTGATATAAATTTGAATCTGTTTTTTTGCAATTGATGTAACTATGTTGAATTCTTGATGTATTATGAAATTGATGTAACTATGAAACTAAATCCGTTTACTATTGTTTTATGTTATTTCAATTTGTCATTTATTTAGCAATTTTTATTAAAAATGCAATGAACTCTGCTTATCGTAGGAAGAGTACACCCATCATGAATCAGGTATAACAAACTTACATGTCTATTTACATTTCAGTCATTATAATTAAGCAATTTATACCATTGATGTCATGTTCATATGAAATATATTTCATTATCATGTTTTTATTCTCTTATATAATGATGTGTAAACGTCACAGGTTTATCATTATGTCACATAGAGGGAGGAGCTCTTCCCGTTCTTCAGGAGGCGATGGCAGTGGCCCATCGCAAGCGCCACATCGTCCAGTTGTTACGTTAGCCCCCAAAGCAGATGGGTAAAAATTAAATCTTATTCATCATCTTATTTTTTCTATACTATACGTATGTACTTATCTGTATCGTACTTAAAAACAGGGGGTTCGAGCTACTACCCACTAAGGTAGTGTTGGACGT
This sequence comes from Allium cepa, assembly GCA_030765085.1. NCBI lineage: Eukaryota > Viridiplantae > Streptophyta > Magnoliopsida > Asparagales > Amaryllidaceae > Allium > Allium cepa. The sequence goes on along the minus strand of CM060944.1, from coordinate 506,575,318 downwards.
CTCCAGAGCAGCATATCGTAGTAGGATGAGTGCGTGCTGGCCAAAGTGGGATACCATCCCTCCGCACATCATAGAGTGCATATGGCAGGATGTCCTAGTATGTGTAATTTTTATGTTTTCCATTTTTAATTCGTTTTTGTCGTTTTTCTACCGTTTATCGTTTAAAGTGTAATCTTTTTTTAACACAGGCTGAGATAGACATCCAGACAGATGATATGCAGCTGGCACGAGCATACTGGATGAGGAAGATGCGAAAGAACTACAGAGACACGATATCTGAGGTTAAGAAATCCGGGAAGAGACCACGGTGGATGGGGGAGAGCGTGTGGCAAGCTTGGTTGAGCTACTGGGAGACGGACGAGGCGAAGGCAAGTATACTAATTTTTTTTCAATTATTAATTTAACGTGATTGAAAAATAATGTATCAAATTTTGAATGTACAGGCAGAGTCAGATAGAAACTCTGCAAATAGAAATAAGAATCCCGTTACTCATCGCGGAGGATCGAAGTCGTTTCAGCAGTATCGGCAGGAGTTGGTAAATTTAATTACTGAATAATAAATGTAAATAGTTTATGCTATATGATTTTAAATGTATAATAATTGTATGTAACAATCAACTTCAGGAAGCCGAGGCACATGGTCCTGTCAGCTATATGGACGTGTTCACCCGTACGCATGCTGTTGAGCATGTTAATCCAGACGGGACTGTTTCGTACACATGGCAGGACGATAAATCCAGTAAAAGCCATGTAAGCATATTTCATTTTATTCAGTATTAGTAATTGTTTTAGTTGTCAAATTATTATGAAATAAGATATGATATTATTAATTTGTCAATGCAGGAGATGTTTATGGAGCAGCGACAGAAACTCCTTTCTGATACGGGTCGAGAGCAGCTGACGACCGATGAAGAGGACATTATTTTTGAGTCCGTTATGAGTCCACCAGAGCATGGTCGACGATACGGATTTGGCAATTTAGCGGTAAATAATTTAATTTTTCTTAAAATACTTAAAATATGATATTCTTACCTTTTCAAAACAATAAACTTTGATTTTATTTATTTTTCAATTATTGCAGTCCAGTAGTCAGAGTAGGAGACGGCGGAGTAGACCTCAGAGCGAGCTAGCAAGTATAGAAGAATTACAGACTAGAGTTCAGCAGTTGGAGGAGCAGAACCGCCAACAGGCCATGCAGACGGCACAGTTATTTGAGTACATGCAGCAGTTTGGTGGCCGCTTCCCTTCATCGGCTGGCTCTGGATCTGGGGCAGATTGATTCATTGCTTTCTAATTCGTTCGTGCAGGTATGTTTAGTTTTAGTTTACAATGATTTGGTAGAAGGAACAATTAATTGTTGATATGTATAATTATGTATAATACACTTGGTTCTGTAGCTGTATCAGGATATGCATGATTAGAACAGTTATTGTTAGTATTATTGTTAATGTTGGAATGTTATGTATATTTTGTATTTTATTTTTATTCTAATTTAGTTTATTTCTGTGTCTATTGAATATTTTGGAGTATTGGTTTGCATGTTTGGTTGGATTATTGTTTATTTGATTGTGCAGTATTGATATTGTAGTGTTTGGAAGAGAAATGTGGTTGGAAGGCTCTATTTGCAGCAGATTTTAAAAAAAAACAGCAGGTTTCCGACGGCTTCCGACGGCTCTCGACGGCTTATTGGTCGAAATTTTCCGGCGGTTTCCGACGGGTTCCGACGGCTTATTGGCCTGATTTCCGACGGTTTCCGACGGTTTCCGACGGCCGTCGGAAGCCGTCGGAAACCGCCGGAAACCGCCGGAAACCGTCGATAATGTATACGGCATCACCCGTCGGTAGCCGTCGGAAATACTGCTCCCCGACGCCTTCATTTCCGACGGCTTTTTCCGACGGCCGCCGACGGCTTCCGACGGCCGCCGACGGTTTTCAGCCGTCGGAAATCCCCCCTCCCCTTGTAGTGCATATCCCGAAACTCTTGTCCTCATTTCTGCACTGTAGGATTACCCGCACTCCATTGCAACTGAAACTAAGTGCAGATATCTGACTATCGTATATCTGCTGTTGGAGATGCTCTACTTGCAGCTCAGGTAATAGAGAAAATAGATTGAAGCAAGATAACAGTAAAATGTACAGGAACGAAGATAGAATCATGCAGACATAGGATATTTCATCACGTGTTTACTATTATGGAAATTTTGATCACACATGCACATCTTGTATAGAAGAGTACCTTTTTATATGCAACAAATTTATACCCCAGTAGTGCATGTACGGTTACCGTATATCATGTTACATGCTATATACTCGCACAATATTAACTTCAGTGCAATGGACATGTGATACAAACACAAAGTAGTCAGAAGTCTGAGTGCCTGAAGGTGTGGTACTTTGACACAGCTTCAAGTCCAAAGGAATCCTTAATTATATGTGACGTTTTACGAACGAAATTGGATACAAGAATAAAAAACCAAATGAAAAGGTTCTTATTAGTTTGCATATTGGCGATAACACTGAATTCTGTATAATCTTATAAATGTACTTCTCAGAGCCATGCAACGTAGTTATCGTTTTATTTTGACAAACAGTACATCAAAAGATTCAAAACACGATCTAGCGTATACTGAACAATAATATCAAACTATGAATATGTTAGTTTATTTTGCCTAAAATTACTAATTAGAGGAAGAAAAAAAAACACAATTGAATTTATATTTCATCAGTGTAGCAAGAATTATGAACTTACTAGATGAACAGTATGTTAGTGTTCAAATAAGAATTAATTGTCTCCTGTCATCCTGAAGAAAATTAATATTTCTTTTTGATTAACAAATACTGCTTTAAGAAAATATAGTAATATAAACAAAATAACGGTGTAACAAAAAATAATAATTTACCCACAGCTTCAATCCAGCTTTACCAAATTTTCATCATAAATTGGATGGCATCTCAAGGATAACCAAATATGAAAGGTCTGTCTTCCATATTTTACGGTATAGATGAATCTAACACCAAATCTAGCACCTCGGCTATATAATATTTATTCAACTTCAACATAAATTGATAGATATTGGATACCGAGATGGGTCTTGCAGCTAGTGCAATGATAAATAAATACGTAGCTCCAAGAGGACATATAATAGCAGAAAAAAAGAAAGAAAGAGAAACAACTAGCTAGCTAATCCTTAATTAACAATTAATCAAGAAAAAAAATGTATTATAGTATGCAGAGACGTATGTCTCTTAATAGTAAAATAGTATACATAAACTGTTGACATCGTATTGATCTTAGCAGCTTCTCTTGCGTCTATAATGAGGACAACGCACCTTCCTAAAAATGTATATAAAACTAGCTCTACTGAGCTCATGGACTTTGACATAGATTCAGTGGAATTTATAATGTACTCGTTCAAACTCTAGTACGTACTAATCTAGTAACCTTGATTCAAGAACTAAATTTAACAACAGTTATAAATTTGCCTGCGACTGTTGTAAAAATTCAACAGGCCACACATGCAGATACATAATGTGCAGTTCTATTTTTTATATTAACAGTTAGATTTTCTGAGTGAATTGTGTATATAAGAAAATGTAAAAGAGAAAGATGATCTATTATTGAATGATTTCAGCCCAATACAAATACTGTGTCTTATATAATGTTTGGCAATAATACAGTTGTAATATGAAAGGACAATATTGCCCTTGAAATCCTTGATATAAAAGAACAACGAAAAAATTGTTCGTTCATTATTTAGCCCCCTTATTTTAAGCTAGGGTTTCCCTTCTCTGAGTCTTCATGCCGGCTCCTCCTTAAACATAAAAAAAGTTCTTAAAATCAACCGAGAGAATTCATTATTACAATCTCTAAATATGAAATCAGATCTTAGTCATCTCTGAGCTTTGGCATGGAGATTGGCTGAGATGCTATCGCTTTCGTACTTCGGACTTGAGCATAAAAAAAGCTTGTATATGCCTTCGAACACTGATTATTCATAGATCTTCTATTCGAAGAGGAAGATAGAGCACTGCCCACTTCAGATCTAGGCCTGGAAATCTGGGTCTGCTTGTTTAATTCAGATCTGGGTTCTGATGTTCAGGTTTGCCACTGAAGCTTTTGATTCTTAGATCATCTTTGAATCGGTTGAATTTTCTTACTGAAAGATCTTTAGTAAGTACGTCACTTCTCTGGTAAGGTCCAGGTATTGATTTATGTTAATTTTTCTACTGTTCACTTGTTCTTTGAAGAAATACATGTCAAGTTCCATATGTTTTGTCCTTGCATGTTGAACTGGGATAGCTGATAGCAAAATTGCTCCTAAGTCATCAAACCAAATTGTAGCTTTCCTGCTTGTTTTAATCTTTAGTTCACTGAAAAGTGATTCGAGCCACATTACTTCGGCTGTTGCATGAGCCAGACTCCTATATTCAGATTATGTGCTTGATCTTGACACCGTTGCTTGTTTCTTTGAACACCACGATATATGATTATCCCCTAGATAGATGCAATAACCTGTAGTTGACCTTCTATCATCTGGGTCTGAAGCCCAATCTGCATCTGAAAAACCAGTGATTGCTAAACTTTTATTTGCACTTAACAGTGAGCCATAACTCTGAGTTTCATTAAGATATCTTAGTATGCACTTTACGGCCTTTCAATGTTCACTTAATGGTTGGTGTATAAACTGACATACTTTATTGACACTGAATGATATTTCTAGCCTGGTTATAGTAGCATATTGGAAAGCCCCAACTACACTTTTGTATTCCTTTTCATTTGAAATAGATTCACCTTTGTATTTAGAGAGATGTAAGTTGCTAGTCATTGGTGTTGGTAATGATTTTGCATTGTGCATTCTTGTTTTGATGAATAATTCTTTGATGTATTTCCTTTGACTTAAGTGCATTTCTATGCTAGATACTCTGTTCACTTCTATTCCCAGGAAATAGCTGAGTTCCCCTAAGTCTTTAATTGAGAACTGCTTATCTAGAAACTGAATAACATGACTTATTTCCTCTTTACTGTCTCCGGTAATTATAAGATTATCTACATATACCAAGATATAAGTAGTAGTGTTACCGTTGAGCTTTGTAAATAGTGATGTGTCTGACCTTGCTGGCTTGCAATCTAAACTGATGAGGGTAGTCTTTAATTTGTCGAACCATACACTGGGTGCTTTCTTTACTCCATAAATAGCTTCATGAAGTCTGTATACTAATGTTTTTGTACTTGACTGTCTGAATCCCTGAGGTTGTTCCATATAAACCTCCTTCTATAGCTCACCATTTAGAAAAGCATTGTTCACATCTAGTTGCCTGGTGTTCCATCCTTTGTGCAAGGCTATGGTTAAAATCACTCTAATTGTTGTTGGTTTAATAACTGGAGAGAATTTCATTAAAGTCAAATCCATGTTGTTGTGTATATCCTTTTGCTACAAGCATAGTCTTATATTTTTTGACTGTTCCATCTGGATCCCTTTTTAGTTTGTACGTCCATTTGCATCTAATAATGCTTTTATGTTGTGGATGAGGCACAAGACTCCAAGTCTTGTTCCTTATTAGTGCATTGTATTCTTCATTCATTGCATCTTTTCATTTTTCATCTTTCATTGCATGCTCATATGTTTCTGGTTCTTCATTGGCAGTACTTGTTGCATAGACTTTTGGTTTGAATATACCACTTTTTGATCTGGTTATCATGTGATGTCCTCTGGTTGTTTGTTCTTGTTGTGTTGAATGTTGCTCCAAGTTTTGCTGCTCTTCATTATTTTCATTGACATATTGCTGACTTCTTGAGCTAGTTGGAGTGTGACTGAGATGTTGAGATGATCCTGTGATGTCTTGACCTGTTCCACTCTCAGACATAGCGTTTTGAGCCTCAGAGTCATCTTTATTCACCACTGTACTTCTCTGTTCCTGATTACTTGCATATAGTGGTATAGATGGAATAGACAATAGGTTTGTATACCTTTTGTGCTGTTTTATACTTGATGTTTCAAAAGGAAAAATGTTTTCGTTGAATACAACATGTCTAGATATAAATAATTTTCCATTACTATCTAGACATTTGTATCCTTTTTAATTCACCCTATATCCTAAGAAGGTACATGGTGTTGATCTGAAATTCAACTTATGTGAATTGTATGTCCTTGGATGGGGAAAACATAGATATCCAAACACTTTCATACTTTTATAATTTGGTCTTATATTGAATAACACTTCCATTGGACTTTTTCCTTGTAATGTTTTAGTAGGCAGTCTATTAATCAAATAGACTGATGTTGCAAAGGCATGTGGCCAAAATTTCAGTGGAAGTGATGCTTATGAAAGTAATGTGAGACCATTTTCCACTATATGCCTATGTTTCCTTTCCACTAGACCATTTTGTTCTAATGTATAAGGACATGTACTCTATGAACTATGCCCTTATCATGAAAATAATTTTTCAGAGTTCTGAACTCTGTTCCACCATCTGTCTGCACCATTTTAACTGTGTGGCCAGTCTGATTTTCTATCTACTTAATAAAATGCATAACACCATTATATGTCTCAGACTTAGACTGCATAAAATATATCCATGTATTTCTGGTATAAGCATCAACAAAAGATATATAATAGTTGTAACCATGGTCTGAGTTAATGGGAGCTGGTCCCCATAAATCAGTTGCAATAAGTTGCAATGGTTTGTCATATACAGTTTGAGACTTTGGGGAGGCCAGTTTATGGCTCTTTCCCATTTGACAGTGAGTGCAAACATAGGAAGCATGTATATCTTTAATATTGATTTTATTATCCTCTAATATCTTCTTTACAATTTTGATACTAGGATGACCCAACTTATAATGCCAAATGTCAAATATACTTCTAGTACAAGCAGTAGAAATCGATTCAGCTAAGTTGCACCATATTCTTAGATTACTACAGTGATTAACTTTTGTAACATTGAATCTGTATAGGCCATTATATGTTTCACCCTACAATAAAGTTTATTTAGTCTTAATATCTTTGACTAGACAATATCTAGGATAAAATTCAAACAATACATCATTATCTAGGGCAAATTGAGAAACACTAATAATATTTTTTCTTATTTTGGACACTCTTAATAGGTTATTCAAATATAGTACTTTCTGCCCGTTAATAGTACCAGTGCTAGCATGAGTAATACTAATTTTTGTTCCATTACCCATACTAATAGACTATGTACCTTTGTATTCTTTGTTTCCCAGGTTCAAATTCTGTAGATTACTGGTCACATGGTGAGTTGCACCTGAGTCTGGATACCAGCATTCATGTTAAATGTCTTCTGACTTTGCTCCTTCATAGATATTCAAGTTATGTATTCTTTGTTCCTTTGATGTACCCCTTTGATCATTCTGCATGCTTGCTATATTTGCATTTGGATTGTTGTTTCTTTGTGAAGTGTTATAGTTGGAGTCAAATCTGAAGTAGCACCTGTTAGCAGTGTGTCCTACTTTTTCACATATTTGGCATTTTGGCCTGTTGTTGTTATTCCATCTTCCTCCTCTACCTATATTTCTTGCAGAAGGATTTCTTGAATAATTTTGTTCATTTCTTGGATAAGTTTGATCATTTTTTGCTGCGGTATTGCTGCTTTCTTGATTTCTATTTTTGTTTTTGTTTCTTTAATTTGCTGTGTAATTGATTGAGAGTTCTCCGTCAAATGCTTTATTATGTTCAATTCTACCTTCATGTGCAAGTAGGTAGAGTGGACATACTGAATTGTGGGTATTTCTTCTTTAGATGCAATAATTGCAACAACTGCCTCATAATCTTCGTCTAAACCATTCATAATAGTCAACATCTATTCAGTATCCAATTTCTTGTGACCTGCTGCTTCTAACAAGTCACAGTAGCCTTTGATTTTGTTTAAGTAGTCTTTCATTGACATATCATTCTTTCTTAGATTTTGCATCTGCTCTTGTAATGCACGATCTTTGCTGCAGACTGAGAATTGAATGTCTTTTCAACTGTCATCCAGATTTCATTTGATGTTTTACAACCAATGATTTGTGGTAACAAATTAGTGCTTATTGAGGACTATAATCAAGAATTAATAAATGATCTTGCCTTTGTTGCACAGTATACTCTTTATTGCTTACAAGCTTTCACTGAATGTCTACAATAAATTTGGGTGGTATAGTTAGTGTGCCAAGAATATATTCCTCTAATCCATAACCTCTGATTGTTGTCTCCACTTGATACTTCCATAGCAAGTAGTTACTATCATCTAGATGAGCAGTGATTAATTGGATTTGTGGACATAATTGTCTTGATTAAATCATCTACATGTGCTTTTGGCAATTGATCAGTAGGCTGCGATTCTGTTGCAGATGAATTGCCAGATGAATCATTGTTCTCGTCTCCCATTGATGAAAAATGAGTTCTTGATTGTTGGAATGAACAGGAATGGATGGTTGGATCTCTTAACATGCACATCCCGAGATTCAAATGATTTGACGATGAATCTTGAGGCGAGGTGTTTGTTCTGAGTGAGGGAAGGATGGGTAAAACTGATATTAGCAGATATGCACTGGTATGAACAGATACCATTCTTGATCTTGGCCTTTCTCAGATGATGATTCCAAATATGATGAGAAAAAGAAACAAAACACAACCAACATTTGTTCAAATAATGAACTGAGATCTGATGAACTTCTTGGTGAGGTGTTTGATTGCCGTGAGGCTTGGGTGCTCTGATACCGAGTTAGATTTTCCAAATGAATTGTGTATATAAGAAAATGTAAAAGAGAAAGATGATCTATTATTGAATGATTTCAAACTGTACAAATACTGTGCCTTATATAATGCTTTGCAATAATAAAATTGTAATATGAAAGAACAATATTGCCCATTGATATAAAAGAATAACGAAAAAACTGTTCGTTCATTATTTTTATCTAAGGTTCACTGAAATGACCAATTTAGAGATAAAGTTTTAAAGTTTAAGGATATAATTATCATGTAAACAATGTGTGGATACGGAAAATTCTAATTTTTTGAAGGACCAAATTAGAAAATTCCAACATTATGAAAAAGGATGTCCAGCCTGTCCTAATACATTGAAATAGCCTTATATGTTTGTTCTTCTATGAAAAGAAAATGAATTATTGCTTTATTGCTTTTGATTCTATACCGAAAAATACAATTACAGTTCTCTGTTTGATACAATCTGTTATATAAACATTCCTAGCCGGGCTTTAGCATTTGAGCAGAAGAAAATAAATATATGGGCCAGGCCCATTTATCAACAATAGTATTAACGTTATACTGTTTTGCCTGAGTTGCTGACTTAACCTAATCTCACAATACCCCTCCTCAAACCAGTTCAAGGGTTAGTGTTATCATCACTCGATAATGGCCTCCACGAAAAAGTGTTCCACAAGGAGTTTCTCTGATTTCCATCTAAAATCTGACAAATTTAAACTTGAAGAAAGAATAGATGAATCTGGAATGGTTGCGGCTACGTTATAACGAGCAGACCTCAGATTCAATCATCAACATCGGAAGATACAAGCTTTGTAAATTGGTACAACTTGCAGATCTGGAATGATTGAGGCTTCACAATGAGAAGCAAACCTCAGATCTGCAGTTGCAACTGATAAGGCTGCTAAATCTGGAAAGATTGGGACTTTGCTTGAATGAGCTGATGTCAGATCTCTCGGTTGGTGGCAAGTAATTCAGAGCTCTATGTTCTGAATTTAGATTTACCAAATCGATGTTTAGCTCACTCCTGAACTCGGTAAAGTTGATCTTTGACAAAGCTTTTGTAAAAATATCAGCTTTTTGGTAAGTTGAAGGTATGTGATTAACTCTTAGTTTTTCCTTCATAACTTGTTCTCGAACGAAGTACAAGTCCAATTCCATGTGCTTCGTTCTGGAGTGTAGAACTGGGTTTGCAGTAAGAGAAATGGTACTGAGATTGTCGCACCAGATGGTTGATGTAGTATCAGTTTTGATATGTAGTTCTTTTAGTAGTGATTCTATCCACATAATTTCAGCGGTTGCACTTGTAACGCTTCTATACTCGGCCTCTGTGCTAGATCTAGATACAGTAGGTTGTTTCTTAGCACACCATGATATTGGATTTTTGCCTAAAAAGATACAATATCCAGTTGTAGACTTTCTGTCATCACTGTCAGTGGCCCAGTCAGCGTCTGCATAGCCATTGATGTTGAGTATCTTGCTAGTATGTAGAATTGATTTATAGTGCCTTTGAGGTACCTCAGTATTCTTTTAACTGCCTTCCAATGATTATCTAGTGGCTTTTGCATAAATTGATTGACTTTATTGACACTGAATGATATATCTGGTCTTGTTATTGTTGCATATTGTAATGCTCCAACAATGCTTCTGTAAAATTTCTCATTTTCAATTGGTTCTCCTTTATTTTTGATAAGTGTGAACTGCTGGCCATTGGTGTTGAAATTGAGTTTGCCTTATCCATTTTTTCTTTTGCAAGAATTTCTGAAATATACTTCCTTTGACATAGATGTAACTTGTTGTCAGAAGTTCTTCTAACTTCTATGCCAAGAAAGTAATTTAACTCTCCCAAGTCCTTAATTGAAAATTCTTTGTTCAAGTGTTGTGTGACTCAGCTAATTTCTGTATCACTGTTACCTGCAATTATAAAGTCATCAACATAAATGAGTATATAAGTAACAGTTGAATCAGAGAATTTAATGAAGATAGAGTTGCCAGATTTTGTTGGAATATAGTTGAGACTGGTTAGAGTTTGTTTCAGCTTGTCAAACCACACTCTTGGTGCTTGCTTGAGACCATAGATAGCTTTATTTAACTTGCATACCATGCTTTCATTTCCTTGTTGTCTGAATCCTGGTGGTTGTGTTAGAACCTCAATTGTTGATTTTAATGACAACAACTATACAATTATGTCAAAGAATCTGTAAGCTAATTTGCAGGTACATGGGCATCAAAAAGAGATAATCAAATACATTCAAAATGAAGATATACAGTACAAAAAAAATAAAAGAATGTATATGGAGATACAAGAAGAGATATATACGATAGAGACAAGACAAAAATGACAAAGAAAGTATTATTAGTCATAGAGTGCTGTGTCTAGAGTTTCCAAATGTTAAAATCTTCTCCAAATGGTATACACACATATACATTCATATTTTAAATGAAAAATCAAGTTTTCAAAAATTGCATGGAGCGGGACTCAAACCCGGATCACTAGTTCAGAAGGCAGATGCTCTAACTATTTAAGCTATGGTAATTTTTAGTTACAGATAAAATTCAGACGTCTGAATTGACCATTTCAGACGTCTGAATCTGGGCAAAAATAGCCTATTTCTTTTCTGGTTTGCACGTTTCAAATTTCAGAAGTCTGAAATTTATTTTCAGACGGCTGAACTTCTTCAACTACTATATTTTTGAAAAGACATTTCATTTTCATGAAGAGTTACAACCTTTTACTAAGAGATACATGCATACTCTTTCATGATAACTTTTCACGAATGATTACAACTCTTTATACTATATATAAACATATTAGAATCATTTGTTTAACACACCGAATTGATCAAAAGCTTTCTATTTCTATACTACACTGATTCTAACATTTTGAGCATTCAAATTTCTACATAATCATTCATTTACTTCCATATTCTTCACATACACACACACACACACACACACACACACACATATATATATATATCAAAAGGAGAAGATTATAGGAAGATTGTACTATCAAGAGACAAATTCGTGTTATTGAGAACACACCGTGTCATATACTTTCTGTATAAGTTGAAGTCCTGTTCTGCTGTTCAGGCAAGTGAAGTCCTCTTCGGCTGTTGAGGCGAAATCCTGTTCTGCTGCTCAGGCCCCTTGTTCGGCTGTTCAAGGGTTGTTTTAAACCTGTTCCTCTGGGTTAAGTGAGGATTGTTGCTAGTGAAATTACAGAAGAAGTCTGGGACTGGACGTAGAACGGGAAGTTCGAACCAGTATAAAAATTCCTGGTGTGCTTGTTTTATTTTTTTCTTATTTACTCTGCTACAGTAACTTTGTTTTATTTCCGCACTAGTATATTATAATTCCTTATAGCATGATCCGCACAGTAACTTTCAGGTTGCTCCATGTATACTTCCTCCTGTAAGACACCATTTAAGAAAGCATTATTTACATCTAACTGTTTAATGGTCCAATTCTTGTACAAGGCTATAGTTAGAACAATTCTGATGGTAGATGGCTTCACAACTGGTGAAAAAGTTTCAGTAAAATCAAATCCACTTTGTTGCGAATATTCTTTTGCTACCAATCTAGCCTTGTATTTTAGAATTGTACCATCAGGATTTTTCTTTAGTCTATAAGTCTATTTACACCCTATGACATTTTTATGTTCAGGTAACTGAACAAGAGTCCAGGTTTTATTTCTTGTAAGTGCATCATATTCCTCCTTTATGGCTGTCTTCCACTTTTCATCTTGTATTGCTTGATAATAAGAGCTGGGTTCCTCATTGAATGATTCTGCACTGTATATTTTTGGTTTAAATATACCACTCTTTGATCTTGTCATCATATGATGACCACTGTCTTTATGTGCAGGATTGATCTATTGAGTCTCATCTCTCACTGTGCTTTCCTGCTGAGTATTGGATGACTGAGAATCATTCAATGTTGAATGATGATCAGTATGACAGATACTATCTTGTAGTGGAGACTGATGAGATCCTTCAGGTTCTTCATACTGATCAGGACTAGAAGCATTTCTGGTCATTTGTTGTTGTTGACCAACATTGTTCTCATCTTGAGACATCTGTCTCTCTACAGGTATAATTATCTCAGGTATAGGAGGTATGGAGATTTTTGGATTGTATAGTTTTTTTGTAACTTTGTTTTCAGATTTACTGAAAGGAAACTCATTCTCATTAAAGGTTACATGTCTTGATATATAAATCCTACCTTTGTTGTCAAGACATTTGTAACCTTTTTGATTACTTGCATATCCTAGAAATGTACAAGGGGTGGACCTAAATTCTAACTTGTGTGTATTGTAGGGTCTTAAGCAGGGGAAGCACAGGCATCCAAAAATTTTTAGACTCTGATAGACTGGTCTGATGCTTGTTAGTGTTTCAATTGGACTTTTAAGTTGCAAGACTTTGGTTGGCAATCTGTTGATAAGATACACTGCTGTTGAGAAAGCATCAGGCCAGAACTTCAGGGGTACAGATGCTTGTGCAAGAAGAGTTAGACCTGTTTCTACAATGTGCCTGTGCTTCCTCTCAATTAGACCATTCTGTTCAGAGGTATGGGGACAAGTTGTTCTGTGACTAATTCCTTTTTTTTGAAAAAATTCTTTGAGTGGTAGAAACTCTTTCCCACCATCAGTTTGAATAATTTTTACATGGCCGTTTGTTTGTTTTTCAGCACTTGCTATGAACTGCATCACTGCATTACTAGTTTCAGATTTTTCCTTTAAAAAATAAATCCACACATATCTAGAAAAGGCATCAATAAATGAAATGTAATACTTATAACCATAATCAGTAGATATTGGGGCTGGTCCCCACAAATCTGTGGCAACAAGTTCTAGTGGTTTATCATATTTGGTTTTTGAATCTGGAAATGAAAGTTTATGACTTTTGTCCATTGGGCAGTGAGTGCATGTATAGAATGAAGGAATATTTTCAACATGAACTTTATTATTGCTACTCAAAACATGTCTTACAATTTTCATACTAGGGTGACCCAGTCTAGCATGCCAGATATCAAAGCTATTGTAGTTTTCAGCAAATTTTGTTTCAGACATGTTACACCAATTTTTCATACTGTCATGTTTTCTTGGTCTTGCAATATAAAATTTGTATAATCCCCTACATTCTCTACCCTGCAAAAGAATTTCATTTGTTAGTGCATCTTTTACTAAGCAGAATTTTGAGTGAAATTCAAAGTACACATTATTATCTTTTGAAAACTGTGAGACACTCATCGGATTCTTTCTGATTACTAGTACTCTCAAAAGATTATTGAGATATAACTGTCTAGCACCTATAATACTTGCATTTCTAGTGTGTGTTATATGTGTTGCTTTACCATTACCCATGTATAATAAAAGTTTACCTCTGTATTCTTTGTTCCCAAGATTTAGATTGTTGAGATTATTTGTAACATGGTTGGTTGCTCCTGAATCTGGATACCAACTGTCATCTTGAATGTCCTCTGCTTTAGCTAGATGGTTAGTTGTATTTTCAGGTTGATCTTTGCATCCTTGTTGAACATTCTCCATGTTTGCAATAGAATCATTCTGTCTTGAGTTCCCAGTATTTTGTTGAGATGGTGTGTAGTTAGCATCAAATCTAAATAGCATCTGTTTGCTGTGTGACCAAATTTCTCACAGATTTGACACCTTATCCTGTTGTTATTGTTTGTGTATCTACCACTTCTTCCTCTTGATCTATAACTCTGACCACCTCTTTGATTGCTGTTGGATTGATTTCTGTAGTTATGATTTCTTTCTTGATTTCTTCCTCTGTTGTTGGCAACATAATTTGCTGAATATTCAGAACTTGTTGATTTTTTTTCTTCTAATCTTCCCTCATGTGCTAGCAATATAGAGTGTACATACTGTAGTGTTGGTAAACTTTCTGTTGATGATATCACAGCTACAACATATTCATATTCCTCATCTAATCCACTTAACAGATACAGAATTTTTTCTGTGTCACTTACATTGTGTCCTGCTGAAGCCAACTGATCACAAACTGTTTTGGTTTTTGACAAGTATTCTCTCATGGTCTGATTGCCTTTCTTTAAGTTGTGCAATTGTCTTTTGTACTGCATAATTCTTGCAGCAGATTGAGAACTAAAAGTTTGCTCTATTTTGTGTCAAATATCATAGGCAGTTTTACAACCTACACTACTACAAAACAGATCATTTGCATCAGTTGTTTACCCCCCCTTTGCATCAGTTCAACAACCGATGCATATGCAGCCGATGCAACAGGGTTAATACTTTTGCATCATTTCTGAAACCGATGCAAAAAAGAACTTTTTGCATCAGTTGTTAGTAACAACTGATGCAAAATATCATGGTTGGTTGCTTGAACACAGCCCATTTTGCATCGGCTGTAATGAAATCCGATGCAACAAAGTATCTTGTTGCATCGGTTTTTTTTATAACAGCCGATGCAAACTTATCCCTCTATTGCATCGGCTTATTATACCAACTGATGCAAATTAATTCCCATGTTGCATCGGTTGTAATGAAAACTGATGCAAACTAATCCTTCTATTGCATCAGCTATTTATACCTGATGCAAAAAAGCCATTCTTGTCAACATGCATTCATCTGGTGTCTCCAAACAAACAGAATGGTACGTAGAATGATGTTAAAAATTGTCCGACAAGATTCATCCTTATTTGTTTTTGTTGAGTCAAGATTTTTATAGAGTTTTGATTTCTGACAAAGGAATAAGCCGTGATCGACAAAAAGAAGTTATTCATTTAAGAAACACAAAGAGCTCCATATATTAGAGGTTGATTATTTGGTATGTTAGTAATTTATGTTAAAATCTATCCTCAAATAATCTTATAACTTCAATCTTTCAATATATATACATATGCACATTAACTGTGCAAATTGGACTAAACCGGTCGACCGGTTGAAAATAAGGTGGTCGACCGTTTTTGCCCAGAATGCACAGATAACATGCACACATGCACATAACGTATATATATTTGAATTCCTGTCTACTGGTCCATTTTTGACCTGTCGACCGTTTTTAAACAGAAAGCAACTTTTTCAAAAGACACTTCTCTTCTCCAAAGGTTGCATCTCCTATCTTTCATCAATGATCATAACTCTTAATGGCAACTGTTCACAAAGAGTTACAACTATTTTTCTCTATATATACTCATCTAAATCATGGATTCAAACACAAGTTTTTACACGATCATATATGCTCTCTAATCTAATCTCTAACACTCCTGCATTCTAAAAATTAATTTAGCTTATTGAATCATTGAAATTATTTCATATCTTTTGATTCAATAAGTAAATACCTTCTTTAATCTTTACAAAACATCATTCATATTCTTTGAGGATAAGATTATAGGAAGGGTGTACTACTAGTGACAAATCCGTGTTTTCAAGAACACAAGTTGTCAACAACAATTGTATTTGTTTTTGTTGAAGTCCTCGTGTTGTAAGAGGCAAGTGTTGAAGTCCTCGGTGTTGTAAGAGGCAAGTGTTGAAGTCCTCAGTGTATTAGAGGCGTGAAATCCCGTTCGGCTGTTCGGGTATTGTAAACCTGTTCCTCCGGGTGAAGCGAGGTAGTTAATAGTGAAAATCCAGATAGGAGTCTGGGACTGGACGTAGGACGGTGCTCCGAACCAGTATAAAAATCTCTGGTGTGATTTTTTTCTATTTTTCTATTTACAATGCTATTATCATCTATTTCCGCATTTGTATTGTAATCCATATTACACGATCCGTGTATACTATATTAGCACATATAATTGTATACACACCGCACTTTCATTTGGTATCGGAGCATAGCGACTTTTCATTTGGTATCGGAGCCTGGTTTTCTAGAGATCGTAACAACATCCTAGAATAAATGGCTACAAAGAGATATAGTCAAGGCAATAAGAAGAGGAAGAGCAATAAAGGACAATCAAAGGAGCAAACAAACAAATGCTTCATGGCAAAAGATAACGAGGTTAGTGATCTAACTTTTGATGATATGATAGAAATAAATTCAGAACTTCTAGACACTTTAAAAAGTCTCAAAAGAAAATATAAGGAAGCTCTGGAAAATCAGAAGAAAGCAGAATTCGAAAGAGATATGCTTAAAGACGAGAAGAGAATATTAGAAGAAGAACTTGAGAAAATTCAAGATTCAGACAATTCTCAACTCGCTCTATTAAGTCAAGAAATAGAAGCTCAAAAAGAAAAGAATAATGCTCTAGCTTCTGAAAATCATGAGTTAAAAACAAAAATTAAAATTGTTGAGTTAGATAACACTAGTCTCAAAACTAAGCTTGATGACATTACTAAAAATATTTCCAATTTTAATAAAGGGAGAGAAAATTTATGCAGGATTATTGAAAATTCTCAACCTGCTTCAAATAAGAAGGGATTAGGTTATGTTAAGAATTCAAAAGCTCACAATGATAGAAGTGGTGTAGGCTATAAACAAGCTAAAAGTAAAAATAGTACTAGATATGCATTCATGTATACTAACTTTAGTGCTAGTACTAGTAATCAAGATAGTTTTAAAACCAGTTATAGTCATAATAGTACCTTGTTTAGAAATGATAGAAATTATTCTTCAAGTACTAAGCTAATAACTAATAGTATTAAGATATGGATTCCAGCTAATATGATTGATCATGATAAACAACTTTATATTAGCAACTATTATAAGAATGTAATTTGTAATGAAAATTATATTTATAAAGGTTCAACCACACCCAAATGGGTATGGTTTCCAAAGACCTAACCCCCCGGACCCTAACATAGTAAGTGGGTACCGAAAATTATTATTATTTTTTGCAGGTACTCAGAGAAACAAAAGGAAAAGGATAGATTTTGGAATTTCAAAGAATGTTCCATATGTTTAATAGAATTACGTGCTTACAATAAAATATGGACTTCGGTAAATATGAGGGAGAAATTCATATGCATATAAATAGAGGGAGATATTATACTTAGGAGGAGATGTTATACTTAGGTGGAGCTTTGAAGACATTATCTGGCACTTGTGTGAATGTTACTCTTGATCTGTGATAGTAGTTTTATGTTGCCTATAATCTGTTTTACATCTTCCATTTAACAACTTCTTTTTGTCGATGACAAAGGGGGAGAAAGTGCTAACAATTATTTGCAGGAATATATATATATAGACAAAATATCAGGGGGAGATCACATATTCAGGGGGAGATTCAGAACTTCAGATATATGTTGTCATCAATCAAAAAGGGGGAGAATGTTGAGTCAAGATTTTTGTCATCAATCAAAAAGGGGGAGAATGTTGAGTCAAGATTTTTATAGAGTTTTGATTTCTGACAAAGGAATAAGCCGTGATCGACAAAAAGAAGTTATTCATTTAAGAAACACAAAGAGCTCCATATATTAGAGGTTGATTATTTGGTATGTTAGTAATTTATGTTAAAATCTATCCTCAAATAATCTTATAACTTCAATCTTTCAATATATATACATATGCACATTAACTGTGCAAATTGGACTAAACCGGTCGACCGGTTGAAAATAAGGTGGTCGACCGTTTTTGCCCAGAATGCACAGATAACATGCACACATGCACATAACGTATATATATTTGAATTCCTGTCTACCGGTCCATTTTTGACCTGTCGACCGTTTTTAAACAGAAAGCAACTTTTCCAAAAGACACTTCTCTTCTCCAAAGGTTGCATCTCCTATCTTTCATCAATGATCATAACTCTTAATGGCAACTGTTCACAAAGAGTTACAACTATTTTTCTCTATATATACTCATCTAAATCATGGATTCAAACACAAGTTTTTACACGATCATATATGCTCTCTAATCTAATCTCTAACACTCCTGCATTCTAAAAATTAATTTAGCTTATTGAATCATTGAAATTATTTCATATCTTTTGATTCAATAAGTAAATACCTTCTTTAATCTTTACAAAACATCATTCATATTCTTTGAGGATAAGATTATAGGAAGGGTGTACTACTAGTGACAAATCCGTGTTTTCAAGAACACAAGTTGTCAACAACAATTGTATTTGTTTTTGTTGAAGTCCTCGTGTTGTAAGAGGCAAGTGTTGAAGTCCTCGGTGTTGTAAGAGGCAAGTGTTGAAGTCCTCAGTGTATTAGAGGCGTGAAATCCCGTTCGGCTGTTCGGGTATTGTAAACCTGTTCCTCCGGGTGAAGCGAGGTAGTTAATAGTGAAAATCCAGATAGGAGTCTGGGACTGGACGTAGGACGGTGCTCCGAACCAGTATAAAAATCTCTGGTGTGATTTTTTCTATTTTTCTATTTACAATGCTATTATCATCTATTTCCGCATTTGTATTGTAATCCATATTACACGATCCGTGTATACTATATTAGCACATATAATTGTATACACACCGCACTTTCATTTGGTATCGGAGCATAGCGACTTTTCAGTTTTGACACACGAAGTTAAAGACAAACGTCCACAAAAGCATCCATGGCATAGAGTACAAATAGGACATTTACATAAACATAGTTGATATACAATTTAAGTATAGGATTACAAAATAGCATAACAAATACTTGGAAAGAGAAGGAAGCCCCTCATTTTTTGGCAGCAAGTATTTTCTTCGGTAGCTTATCAAAAGGAATGGTTTTAAGCAAGAAAAGTCTAGCCGCCCTCTCAGGCAGAGTTCCACCACACTTTAAACCTTGCCTTTGCAGCTCCGTTTTCAACCTCTCCAATCCAAGAGCCTTAACAAAATAACCAAACCAGTTATTTACTATATAACAAGCCAAACGGATAATGTTTAAGTTAGTTAAGTAACAAATATCAACATATATCAACCATGTTAAAAAGCTTATGCGCATGTCAGTATGTTACTTTAAGTATACATGTTGCCAATAATACGCAGTTGTCACTGAGAAAGAGGTCCCTCTTCACAAAAAAATTCACTGCATACTATTTTGTATACTTTTTTTACAAAACTGTTTACAGCTTGCATAACTGTGCCATGCACTTCTTCACAATTCTATGCACTTTGAACATCCCAAAACCATGCCACCAATTGTTGCCTGCATACATCTCACACCATTCCAGTCGTCATCAACCTACTGCCTCCACCCATCATCTTACTGCCGTTGTTCCAAACTTCTGTGCAAACAATCTACTGTGCACATACAGTGCACACACCAGTGCATCCATTCACCACGATCTTTGGCTAACAAAATACTGCATTCTTCCCTTACCTCCACAACATCCCCTTTCCATTCACCAACCCTGACTGCAAACATATACAACATCCACCCCAACCAAATTCCTGTTACTAACACCACCCACTACCACCTCACTGATCAACTGCCACTTCCAATATTAACCACTGTCAACCAAACTTCATCAAACCCCACTGACCACAATTATACCCATCACAATTATCACAGTTACAAACACATACCACTAGCAACCTAATCATATTGCCATCAACCATCAACCCGTCATCTTACATATATATAGAGCAACTAATTAACTGCCTCAACTACCAAGCCTCTCCCTGAACCACTGCTCCACCTTACTGCAACCTTGCCAACATCAAATACCCTCGACCAATCCATACAACAGTTTCATAACTCAATCCATACAAACATTCAACTATCACCGTCTCAACCACTCTGCATATCACCATCTCCATACCTTGCAACACCACCCCAACCTTCATCACCACTGCCTTCCATAAATCTATACTATGTTTGTACGGGGGGATCGCTTGTGTGTCGATGATTAACCTATCCATATTCAATAAAAATCATTGTAAGTTGATTTCTAAGTCGATGAACCACTGTCATACGCCAATAAGTAACATATTTTGCCTAATATAAATCTGTATTTTAGAGGCACATCGGTAGAGGTCAACCCCGTAATGTGCAGACTTATTATACTGAAATTTATCATCATCGACAATAGTGCCATATCACAGTGACATCAAATATATTCATCTGCACTTGCCTTCTACCATACAATTGTGCACAGTGCATTTTCCATTACTCACTGCTAAACCACCAATTCATCACCTCCCCAAGTCACAACTGCTTCTCCATACTAACCATCCCCTCTGTGCATATACATCACTCTCTGAAACACTCCTCTCATTCAACCCAAACGAACACTGTGCCTTTCAGTTGAGTGCACCTTACCTGCATCAATATCCATCATCTGCCATCTCCCTCTACAAATCCAAGATTCCATTGCCTATAGACCAACAGCCTCTCTACCACCAGAACCCCATCCACTCCTCTACATCACCACCAATTCGAAACAGCCACTTCTACTGACCATCAACTCCAATAAGCAGAGTCACCACACACAACAGTTATACTAAAGCACCCATCTCGTATGCTTAAATAATTTCATTTTAATCAACAGTAAATGTGCATAGTTTTTAAGTTAAAATAAGCAGGCAAGCCGGGAAAAAATGTGTATATCAAGCGATTTTTAGTATAAAATTGAATTGTGTATAATTACAAAGGATAGGATTATTAGGAGTGGGTCTGAACTGATTATAGACACTAAGCAGTTAATAAAATGATGGATATCGAGTACTTTTTCAACATGGTGGAAACTGGGTGAATGAAGATTTTGATTAGTTTAACAATTTAGGGATGGTTTTGATTAGAATTAATTTCAAAGAAGTTTAAAAGAAAAAAAAAGAAGAAAAAAAAGAAAGGATAAAAACAAATTGATAGTTGTACTTTTGTTCAAATTTCATTTACCAAAGCATATGCTGTAAGTTGAGATATAAATATAATCAGCGACTTGACAGCCTACAACTGCTGCTCACCCTCCAATACCACCCAGCTTCTGCCTGAACAACACCCTGTTGCAACAGACAACCAACCTCCATCACCTGACAGTAACTCTAACACATCCACCCACACATCAAACTTTGCAATAACCCTTACATAACTAACCACCGCTCATCAAAACATCCCAGTCCAACATCCATCTCTTCTATAACCAAAACTACAACAGCCCACCACTGACCACATACAAAACACATACCATAAATTGCATGCATACCATCCCCACCATCATCTTGTTGTTGCTCAACTTCCATCAACCATCAACCACTGCCCACTGACACTGCATACACCTCTTGTTCAAACATTGCATTGCATTCAACCATATCCAGTCATACAAACAAGCCTTGAACTCATTCAAACCACTGAACTCATTTAAACAAGCCACTTCCACTGTTCTACACTTCAAAGCACAGTAACAACTCCTTTGCACAATTCATTTCGACCGCAAACACCCTCTAACGACACAACCCACAGTCGAACTTCAATTTGAACCATTCCCAAATTCAACATCGAAAATAGCTTCAATTTTGAGCAATGGATATGTACGTTTAGCTTTTAACTATTTTTTTTAACAACATTGTGTCATTATTTTAAAAAATGTATTCAATTATAATTATTTTATTTTTAGCTCCTAATCATGTAATGCTGAAAGTATGAAAGAGACAAGAATAAACTCACCATATAGTAGCATATAAGAAGACTACATCCAGTTATGCATGATATAGCTAGCTAAATTATCTCGAACCTCATCTATCTCTTGCTGGCTATAAGAACTATCTTGTACAAAGTACTGCAATTACAAGATTGTTTCGAAACATTAATCGAATAAGTACTTAACAAAAATTATGAAGGAAAAAAATTAAAGTGGTACCTCAAGCATTTAGGTGCTTCGATCGTGGTTTTTTACTATATCATACATATACCTCATCACATAATATACACAATCCGTCGTTCTAGATTGTTGAGGACACTGCAACAATATTACACAATAATTTAATAGATAGGTTAATTTGAATTTATATCCAATATAGAAGATTATTTTTATTTTGTACAAAATAAGTCACCTTAATATTCTTCCATTTCAAGTAAATTCCTCGAGATTTTCCACTATACGCCTTATAAGTTTTAAATGCCTTACACATAAAATAAAAATTTAAATACAACGTACATATTCACTTGCATCAAGCAAAAAAGATATCAGAAGGCAAATAGATAAAACGTACATATTCACTTGTGGTCTAATTTCCAGTTTAGATTTGCGTTCGACTCGGGGATCCAAAACATAAACCTCATTCTTTTCTATACGAAAAACAAGCAGTAGACAATGTTTCCTACATTATAAGATTTATATGAAGTTAATATCAACATTAGATTTGCAAACTAGTTTATAAAAGTTTATTGCTCATACCCTTCGTAGTGTGGGGCTAAGAGTAAGGTCTTCGATTGTGACGCACACCATGTGTTCGAAATATATATATTTGTCGCGTCTGGATATTTCCGCACTTGAGACAACTTATATGGACACATAAACCCGATGGTCTCCACTCCGAGGTCATTGCACATATGATTTAACCACCTAAAAATAAGTACAACATACAAATATTGTTATTCTACCATTTCATGTATAATACATAATATAAAATAGAACATATACAATGAATTTATAAGCTATTTGTTGTAAATGTAACCTAAGTATTTCACATAGTAGCTATATTGGTACACAGATAGAAATATTCATCATATATATATATATATATAATACTCACATGATGCAAATTTGCAACCATTCTCCATTCAACCATCCCATACTAAGGAATTGGATAATGTCATCCATAGTGACATGGATTTCAAAGTCCTCATCGTATGTAAATAAATCCTTGTTCACATGAATTGCATTGATGAAATTATTATCATGAGATGGCACTTGAACTATCATGTCATGGAAATATTTTGGATCATATACTTCAAATAAAATCATATACTTCAAAAGAAACATGCATAGTGACTGGGGAGATGACTGGTGGGCAGCAGTCAATGGCAGAAATGGGGGTATTTGCAGAGATGAACAAGGTGATGATTGGTAGATGTGTTGATTTGCAGAAATGGGGGTATTTCCTGTAAACTAGAATTTTCGTAAGATAATACGTTTTTAAAACATCAAGGCATTCTATAAAAGTACCAAATCAAACATCAAGACATAGTTATATAATAAAAAAATAAAAATAAAACCATAAGAAAATAATCAGAGACAGAAAATAAGAATGTATAAGACAGAGAAACAAAGTAAAATGAAACGATGATACTGACTTTCATACAATTTTGGCCCAAAACAATATTTTAGTTTAACAAAATAGTATCCTTTTAGTGCAGATCATGATAAAGAGATGAACATGCAAAACATAAAGTGTTAAAAATGTTGAACCTAACCAAACCCACCTTCTCATCATCTATTTTCACTATCAACTACATTTCTAACTCAAAAATTTTATACAAACTTTGTGGAATGTTAACAATCAAAAAGTCTCCATTGTTTAAATATTAAATCAAGACAGTCAATAATGTACGCAAGAAGTAATTACAATTATTACTTTCTTCGACATCGTCAAGGAAACAAAAATACGTTTTAAAAGGATAAAGTATGAAATGAACAAAAAAATTACCTTAAATTCCTCAGTTTCACAATTCTTCTTGAACGTTTCCCACTGTACTTGTGTAATGCCATCATAAAGCTCGTACGGCTCTTTATGGTCCATTGGAAGTGTTCTTGTCTTCGTAATCCAACCACCCACCAATTTTGTTTTGAAATCTTTCCATCGTCCACAGACATATTTTAACACGTTATCTTTCATGTTGTCGTCAATGTGGTACTCGATCTGAGATTAAAAAAAATCATAGTTACATACGCCTTATAAGACTTCAAATGTCCAATTTGGTCTCAAAGCCGAATAAGTAATAAGTGAATAAATGAATTTATAATACCTTAACATCTTCCCATATAGTATCTTTAAGCCCTTTACAAACGTCATCCTAATTTTTAATATTGATATCAATTTTAGATCTAGCAGTATCGCCCACATACGCCTTATAAGACTTCGCCCACTTTCCAATAGGGTTGCCGTTATCACTCCACTCAATGAATTTTGGTTCTTGTGTTTTATGTTTCTTCCCGGTTGTTGGGCCTCTTCGCCTCTTCTTAGACAACGACTGTGAAGTAGAATGATCATGTTCTTCATTTTGTCCAAATTGTTCTATCTCCATTATCACTATTCTGAAAAAGAAGGCCTGGCGTCAGAATTATGAACAGAACTACTGCGAGTTTTCACACATTAATAATTATACTGTAAGTGGTTCAGTTTACAAGAAATAACAAGGTTTAATCATGGTTGATTATTAAAAATTGTTCCAAATGACTCTTTCTCAATGAATATGCCTTTAATTTGAACCATTGACTTATCAAAATACATGACATAATAATTGAAAAATGGGTTTAATATATAACACCAAAATTGATTTTATTATTAATACGTAGGATAAAAAGGACAAAAAGGAGGGTTCAAACTATGACAACCCTGAAACTGAAGGAGCCTTTGAGTGGTGGCAAGGTAATACTACATATAAGCTGCAATATACCTTGCAGGCATCATGCTAATTTTGTTTATTGATACAACTTATTTTCTTTTACAGGGTCATATTACTACTGAAGGTAACGATCTATGCTCTATGTTCAGATTAAAAACAGGTAACATACCTTCCAAAACTGAGACGAGTAAAACAATTAAACAAATCAACTATGTTGGCATATACTTAAAGGCTTCCCATGCAACTTTATTTAGAGTCTTATAAATGAATCGCTCTGTAACTTAAAGTTTGCAATGCTTTATATATTTCAGGTTTGAGTCGTTCTTTACTTTGTACTCTGCTATATCAAGTTGCTAAAGATGGATGGTCTGTATGCAGTAGAACTATGTCCATTGTTCTAGAAGCATCAGTTTATTGATAGGATTTGATTTGTATCTCTCTATTAATAATTATAATGGCCAGAATGCTCGAATTTCTTAAGTTTGAGTTAATAATTCTCAAAATTTAGTTTGTGGTTTTATATTGGTAAATATGAATGCTTGGTTTTCATATCATGAAAGAGTTAGATCTTGAACAACATGGATACATAGGTGATAAATCAGAAATTATATTGTTTTTTGTCATTTCTGAAATTGTTGTTCATTTCAAAAGTACCACACTGTTGATCGATCGGTTTATTGCCTTTTTGGTACATTTCTACATCAATCATCAATTGGCATACGAAATTGAATATTGAGATTCATAAACAGGAGGAGATAATAAATATATAGAACCAATAGATAAAACAATAATAGTTAAGAATTAATAACTTTTTTTAATGACCACTCAACTGAAACAAAATACTCCTGTTGGAGTCTTGTGGAATATGGATCAAAACCCAAAACATTTAAACATTGACAATGATTAATAGCTTATAAATAAAAATTTGCAATTTACAAATTATGACTTTCTCCTGTTTAAAATCAGTAAATCAAAGAATGTGGGACATTAGATTTTAAATTTTAACAGGTTAAAAATGACTGTGATGCATGCCGACGTAGTTAAAATATCCAAGTAGGGTTAAATGAATTATCGGTCTACATATAGCAGCATGGCCTCCTAGTTTTTGCTTTGGAACCAAAGCATGATGTTGGTACATGGAATACAGCCCTGTGAATATCAAGTATTTAAATCGGGTAGGTGAAGACTAAGAGTAAGATTATCTTTTTATACTCAAATCGGCTGATGGAACAAACTTGCACTTTGCAAGTAATTTGAAACTAAACTGCATTTCTCAACCTGGGATATAACAGTGATTATTTGATATTGCCTTTGATGCTAAGCAGCAAGTAATTTCAATTAGTAATCTTTTTTTATTATAAAAGTTAGCTCACCTGAACTATTATAGCCTCTTCCAGTGCCAAATAAAAGTTGGGAGGACCTTTCAATTGATTTTATTGTTCAACCATCAACGTGTCATTCCCTATTCAGTCATATTGGGAGGATGTACTCTCTAACAACAAAATACTGAAAGATGTGATCAAAATCTCTAACAACAAAGCTCACTTCATGCCTCTTGCCATTCAGCCTGCACAAAAAATGTTTAGTTTAAGTTAGGCAATAAAAAGTACATGTACTTGTATGCATTCAACAAAAAAAATTTCACTTAGTTTTATTTTATCGAGTATCTACCTGATTTCGAAAACTGACGAAAGACAAATTAAATGATTATAATATAGTAAGTAGATTTAATTTATTTGATGGAACAATTCAAGAAGCAATTGTGTCCATTATTCATATCCGAAGTCTGCAACAAAAACAGCGATCAAGTATCCCTGTAAAATATCTTATTAGTAATTATTCTAAAAAAACTAAAGAATTACAGAAAATGAAAGATTTCAACTGGCAAATAAAGTATGATGAGTATAAAAAAAATTTACCCAACTATCCAAACCTCCTCATCGCGATCAGAACGTGCATAAATTGCATTTAAATCAACTTCTTCTGGTAGACTTAAGCCGATGGAGAAAGGTGGATTCTCATCAAATTGATTATACTCTTCTTCATCCACCACATCACCAATCCCAACAATGCGTCTTTTGCCGGGAAGAACAATAGACCACTTATTATCGGCAGGATCAGCCACGTAAAAAACTTGTTTTGCTTGAGATGCCAAGATGAGTGGATCATTATCATGACTCACTTGACCAAAGTCAACCAATGTGAATCCATGTTCATCCACTCGTACATCACGACGATTATCAGCCCATCTACATCGAAATAGCGGGATTGTGAAGTCTTTATACTCAAGTTCCCAAATATCCTCGATTATCCCATAATATAGCATTGTCGCATTTATTGGTCTGTTATCTTTAGCACTAGCAAATTCTCTTGAAGATGCAACGATGCTAACTCCACTATTTTGCATTTTGCTCTTCTCATCCTGACGCTTCGTATAAAAGACATAACCGCTCATATCATATCCTTCCCATGAATTGACATGCAATCGAGGCCCATATGCTAACCATTTTATTGTATCTGAAATACCATGATTGGTTTGAGACAATTGAAACATTACCGTATGTTTAAACCATATGACAAAAGAGCGGTTATGTTCATTCGTCAACCACCTTTCGTTCTTTGAAGGATTCTGAGACTTTAGAATTGCCATGTGCTCCTCCAAGTAAGGATGTACCTCACTAAGGTGCTGCAAAACAAGTAGCTGAGCTTTGTGCAACATCTCATCACCAATTGAAATCAATTTTGATCCAATTATGCCCTGGCCATCAAGTCGTCCTTCATGTCGAGACTTACGAAGTCCAATAGGTTCAACACCAGTTAAGTATGGAGTGACAAATTCTATAACCTCCTCAGCTATAGTAGCTTCTATGATACTGGCTTCAGGTCTATATCTGTTTTTTATTTTTCTTTTTAAAGTTCCCATATGCATTTCAAACGGATACATATATCTCATAAATACAGGACCACAAATTTTGATTTCTCTTACAAGATGAACAACCAAATGCAACATAACTTCGAAAAATGAAGGTGGAAAATACATCTCAAATTGGCATAAGGTAACAATAACATCGGCTTGTTGAGCATCCAACGTATCAGGATCAATTACCTTGCTACAAATTATATTAAAAAAGAGACAAAGCTTTGTAATAACATGCCTAACATGTTTAGGCAATATACCTCTAATTGCAACAGGTAATAAATGTTGCATTAACACATGGCAATCATGAGACTTCATACCGGTCAATTTCAAATCCTTCACTGATACACGACTGCTAATGTTTGAAGAATAACCTGTTGGAACCTTCACACCACGAAGACACTCACATAAACTAGTTTTCTCTTTTTTGGACAATGTATAACATGCGGGGGGCAAATAGGTACGTTTACCTTTCCATTTTCAACATATCTTGCCTAGCTTTCTCACCATCTTTTGTCTTACCAGGTATATTCAAGAGTGTCCCAACGATACTGTCACAAACATTTTTTTCTATATGCATTACATCTAGACAATGTCTAACCTGTAAATGTCTCCAATACGGAAGTTCCCAAAATATAGATTTCTTCTTCCACGAGCCTTCTAAAAGAGGAAATACTTTGCCAAATGCATTTTCAATATCCTTGACCCGTTCGTAAACATCATTTCCTGTTAATGGCAAACGAGCAACTCCATTCTCTATCTCCCCATTAAAAGGCTTCTTCTTTTTACGATAAGGATGATTAGGAGGGAGAAATCTACGATGGTGCATATACACATTTTTTTTGCAATAATGTAAACGCTCAACAACCATATCATCTTCACAAATTGGGCATGCTTTGGCACCTTTTGTACTATAGCCAGACAAGTTACCATACGCAGGAAAATCATTTATGGTACAAAAAATCATAGCGCGCAATGTAAAATTACTTTGACTATATGCGTCAAACACACGCACACCTTTATCCCATAGAAGTTTTAGATCATCAATAAGAGGAGTTAGGTAAACATCGATGTCATTTCCTGGTTGTCGTGGTCCAGAGATTAAAAGAGACAACATGATATATTTGCGCTTCATACTCAAATGAGGTGGAAGATTGTAAATCACCAAAAGAACAGGCCAAGTACTATGTTGACTACTAAAGTTGCCAAATGGGTTTATGCCATATGTACAAAGACCAAGTCTGAGATTTCTAATTTCTTCACCAAAATCAGGATACATTGTATCAATGTTTCTCCACTGTGGAGAATCAGCTGGATGCCTCAATAATCCATCATTTTTCCTCACATCTGCATGCCACCTTAAGTTTTTTGCATTTTCTTTATTTGCAAATAAACGTTTAAACCTTGGTATAATTGGCAAATACCACAAGACTTTTGCTGGAGGCCATTTCTTATTTGGGTCATTATGAACGTTCCCTCGCGACTTGTAACGGGATAATCCACACTTGGGACACTCGTGCAAGTTCTCATATTCATTTCAATACAATATACAATCATTTGGACATGCATGTATCTTTTTATATCCTATACCAATTGGGCACATAATTTTCTTTGCCTCATAGTTAGAAGTTGGAAGCTCATTACCTTCCGGAAGCATGTCATTCAAAAGTTCCAACAAAGATGTAAAACTTTTATCACTCCACCCATGCTTTGCTTTTAAATTGAAAAGCTTGAGCACAGCAGACAATGTTGTGAACTTAGCAAAATTAGGAAACAAAGGCTTCTCGGCATCAATTAATATTCTTTCATACAACTTTGGCTCTTCCATCAAATGTTCTTCAGCATCACGAAACATCTCATGAACACAATCATTCTCATCATTCGCGTCATTATTCATGTTATCTTCTCGGTCATTCTCATCATTCTCATGATTATTAGAACTAGCTCCACTAAGTATACTTTCACCATGCCATATCCACCGCGTATAATTTTGCTTAAACCCATAACGGATTATGTGATCTCTAATCTGATCTATGTTACGAAGTCTTCTCTTATTTTTGCAGTGTCTACAAGGAAAAAAAATAGTTTCTTACCCTCTTCTTAATTGATCATTCAGTGCACAATTGATGAACTCTTCAATTTTGTTTAGGAATTCGTCATCGTTGCGTTTTACGTTGTACATCCAACTACGATCCATATGCAAATGCTAGAGACACTACACAAGCAAAAAAAAAACATTGGATTACGAAGAGCATTCATTATTAAATCAATATTTTTAGCTAATTCAAATGGAGTGGATACTCAGGTCAGTCGTCCAAATAAGTTTTTAGCGCCGTTGCCGGGGAGTTGATTTGATTTCAATTTCTATTTTTCGAACTATTTTTGTCTGATTTTGTGTGTTTGTTCGTATTTAAAAAAAAATGTGTTGTGTGTTTGTTGTGTGAATTTTGCTTGCATTTTGATTTTGTTTATTATTGTTTTCTTGTTTGAATTTCATTTGCATATTAAAAAAAATACAAAATTTCAAAAACAAAATATTTTATTCATTTGCAATTACAATTTCATTTTTACATTTTCACTTCCTCTCTGCCTCACTCTCCCTCTGTTTTTACATTCCACCACACTTCCCTGTCACAACAAAATTTCCCCCTAACATCCCTGCACACAAAATACCATTGCAAACTCACAGCAGTGCACATCATCCCTCAACAATATTTGCCACTTCCTTCAACATATCATCTCAGCCCATTCTCCCAAAACAACCAACCACCTTCCCACCATTACACTCCACTGCCACAAATTCCACTACAACTTCAAAATCATCACCATTTACACCAAACCATAACTTCAACGAACCATCAAAACTTCCACAAATACCACATCACATATACAAAAGTTCCACAAGCTCCTCACTGTTCCTTGCCAGTGGCCATTGCTGTTCACCATACCACCATACCAAACACCAAGCTTTGAGACTACTGCATACTTCATTTCAAACAACTCACAACCTTGCTGGCACATCATTGTTGTATCACAGTGTCGAACATCCTTCTCTGCTGTTACTTCCATTGCCATTACAAACCTAGTGTACACATCACCATCCCTGTCAGCCTGCAAACATTCACTCCACCTTATTTCACCACATAATATCACAGCCATTTGCATTCAAAACTTGCTTTCAAAACTTGCTTTCCAGCCATCCAAACTGTGTAAGACATTTACATCTGACCATCTGCCGCTGCACTGCAAGCCACTTCATCCATACAACCCAACGTTTCCACCAAACAACCATCTAACTCCCCTCTGATCAATTTCCTTCCCTACTGCTGCCACCTACTACCCCCCCCCCCCTCCCGGGGTTGAACACCCAGTTCTGCCTCTGTCTAAAAACCACTCCACTGATCATTTTAGTTGCACACCAACATCCACAGACCACTGTCATCATCTTACCACACTTCCACATACCACTGTCAGTGTGCAGCTGTCCAACCATCACCAGTGACCAACCATCCACCCAACAACTTGCATCATACTCCTCTACACATACTCCTCTGTCAAACCACCTACTGTCAAGCATCCCTGACAATCATCTCTGTGCACCAGTCACCAAGCAAACCACCATACATCACCTTCACAAACTTCTCATACATCACCTTCTCAAACATTCATCAACTACCTTACTGCACCAAACTTCATATCACCACTGACATATACTTTAACATCCGCAGAACCAAACCAACTGTTCAACTGACTAAACCTCTTTGACCATCAACAGTGTACGCCCTTCACTGCTGTGTACAAACTGCTGCATACCACATTCCTCTTTCTCATTTAAAAAAAAAAATCATTTTCATTTTACAATTTCTACTTTGCTTTTACAAAGTTTCACTTGCATTTACAAAAGTGCCAACTTTTTCTTCAATTTTGTGCACTACTGCGCACTACTATGCACTCTAACCCTCTGCCACAAATACATCTCCTTACAAAATTCAACTGATCCTCTCTGCCTAAACTTCAATACTTCCCCTCTGACACCACATACCACCCATCACACTGCATACCACATACTGCTGATATACCTCCTCTACAACCCCTTTACTGCCATATCTGTGCACAACTGTGCATTACTGCACAAACAAACATAGCAATTCAATCACCATACAACTTGCCTGCTAATCAACTAGCTTCACCTCAAATCCATCTTCACTTTTTGCAACTATATATACAACACCCTTCAACTAACTTCGCCACTTCGCCATCTGCTGACCACCCTGTTCAAACCTTGTCAGTCCATTCATTTCCAATCATATTGCTGCTAACTACTCTTCATATCATATTGCACATATCATCAACAGCCTCTATCACTTTGCAACAGCATACATACACACTTCATATCATATTGCACATATTATTTTGGAGCCAGCTTTTTTCATCTAAATTTGAGCTTGATAGCTTGGCGCTTTTAAAAGCTTCGCGTCAGTTATTTTAAATGATTTCTCTAAGTAGTTAATGCTAAATTACATTAGACTTTCCATTGTAGTTATATACATTATATCAAGATAAATACGTGTAACCAGTGTTATACCTTTACTTGACATTTTTATAGCATCTTGTTCAACATTTGTAGAGTAGTGAAATATTTTTCCTTATTTTATTCTGTGAGCAAATTGCTTTGTTTTTTTTAGGTTGCAAATGCTATAGCTGCAAAGACCAAACTTCTTTTGAGAGAATTAAAGACTGTAAAAGCAGATCTTGCATTCGCCAAAGAATAATGTGCTCAACTTGAAGAGGAGATTAAAATGCTAAGGGAGATCCATGATAAAAGGGGACCTAAAGATGATGATTTAGTACGTCTCCATTTTCAAATTTTTGTTGCTATTTTGTATCTCTTATACTGATATCAATGGATCTATTTAATATGGAAAGCACCAAATGCTCACTGTATGCACATATATAAATCACATTTTTTTTAAAAACAAACCCATCGTGTAGAATTATTATAGCCCCTTACACGAATCAACATGTAATCCAAAGTGATATACAACTCTATTAGGTTACATAATGGTTTGTAGCTTATGTGGCATCCTATTTGTACTTTTGTAATTCAGTTTTTCTCCTGGAATTTTCTCCAAGCATGCTTTTGATTTTAGGAAAACAAAACTGACAAAAAAGGTTGTTGGGAAATTCTAAATTCTAAATTGATTAACCCATAGGTCGAGTGAAAATTCCATTTCTAAAACTAATGATTCTTACAATGATCCATGAATCTCAAAAACCATATACGGATTGGAAAAGCATCCCAAACTCATTTAAATACTGCCAAAAAAATTATGACGAATCAATTTCAAGTCAACTATTATGAATCGGTCATTGTTTTCATAAAGAAGAATCGTAAAATCAAGGGCTTCATGTTTCCACTGTGGCTCAATAACTCAAGCTATCCTTCAAAAATATATGAATTTTTCTCAAAAAAGTCGATGTCAGCAAGAAAAGTAAATTTATACCTAAAAATCAATCAGCAAACTCGAAAGTTGAAATCAATCAGCAAAATCGAACACTCGAAATCAAACGATCCGATGATTATTTTGAAGCCGCGAATTATTTTAGGGTTTTTTTTTCTTTTTAGAACCCGCGAATTATTTTGGGGGAATAGAATGGGACGGCGGCAAACGCGGGAATAACCTAATTTTTCAAATTGCATCGTGTACGAAACGAAACCGATGCGAAAAGTATTACGTTGGACGTAGTTGCATCGGTTTACTTTAAAACCGATGCGACTAAAACAATTTGCACCGACGTATTTGCATCAGTTGTTGGTGACAACTGATGCAAATTTGACTTTTTTATTACCTACTGCTTTCCACGTACCAATTGCATCGGTTATTAAGACAGAACTGATGCAAATAATTTTATTTGCATCAGTTTTTACTTAAACCGATTCAAATGAGGCGATGCAAATGGCCTGTTTTGTAGTAGTGCTATTAGTTGTGGTAGAAGACTTGCACTAATTGAGGATAATAACCAAGAACTGACTAAACTATCTTGTCTTTCATGTATGACATATTCTTGATTGTCAATTAACTTGCATTGTGCATCTGCAGTGAATCTTGGTGGTTTAATGATAGTTCCAAGAACATATTCCTGAAGACCATAAGCTTTAATTGCAGTCTACACTTGAAATTATCAGAGTAGATAATTGGTTTCATCAAGTGGAGTATTTATAATCTGGCTATGTGGTTTGATGATGGTTTTGAGGAGTTCTTGGGTGGTATTGGATTGATCTTGGGTGGATTTGGAAACAGATGTGGGTGAAACAGTGCTATTATCATTCCCTTCAGCCATTGATCAAGAAATTACAGCTTGAAGTAAGGAAAAGAATTGAGATTACCAGAGAATGAAGATGCAACCAGGAACTGACTGGATGATGATTTGTGACAGGAAGTTTCTTGGCACGACACTTCAGGTTAGACAACAAAATCTTTGAAATTCTGATAGTATTGATGCAGCCGAAGTGTGATATATGATGAAGTTTTTCTGATATCTAACTTTCTTGGCACGACACAATGCTAAATGATAAATTTTCTATAACATATCATATACAGTTGTTAAACTGTATATGATTCGATCTCATATGATGAAAACTTTCTGATGAGATATGATTCTCGATAAACAATTGGTGATTAGATGTTGTTAAGCAAATATTGCTCTGATACCATGAAAAGAAAATGAATTATTGCTTTATTGCTTTTGATTCTATACTGAAAAATACAATTACAGTTCTCTGTTTGATACAATCTGTTATATAAACATTCCTAGCTGAGCTTTAGCATTTGAGCAGAAGAAAATAAATATATGGGTCAGGCCCATTTATCAACAATAGTATTAACGTTATACTGGTTTGCCTGAGTTGCTGACTTAACCTAATCTCACAATATTCTATTTCTTTCGCTCTGTACCGCTACGCACTTATGAATAAGACACACGCATTTAGGTATCTACCGTACCTACCTCTCCTCTTTGGTCCTCTTTCTCGGAAGTTTATTCATTCTATACCAAGATCTAATTAGTTGGTTTTGAAGTATATTGAATTTCCAAGAAGTGCTATCTGAGTCTCCCATTGTTTGATTTCTTTGATAAATTTATACCTTTTTAAAATCTGTCAAATGTAAATTTAGGATTCTAAAGATTATTAAAGGTAATAAAACTGAGGATTATAATCAGACGTTCATAATGTTTGCAATAAATCACAGAATAGTTTCATGGTAACCTCCGGTTGGAATATATTTCCTAACTGATGTGTCAAAGTAATAGATTCATTTAGAATGGTTTGATTTTAAATATGACCAGTCCTCTCATGCATTGACATAAAGTAGTTTTGATTCTCAAGTATGCCTAATTCACTTTTCTTGCTTACATGGCATCCTTTCAATGCCAATGTTTAAATTGATTGCTTTATTAATGAAAGTAACTGAACTACCAAACATATATCAAATAATTATATATTAAATCATCAACTTGATTATATGTGCCCTACAGGAATAATTTATCTGATTACACATATTGCATATGTACAATGTCATACATAACTTCATGTAAATTACGTACATGGTTCATATGTACGCTCTCCTACACTTCTTTAATCTTTTACAAATATACGAATACAATTGCGTACATCTTTTAAAATCAAAGATACAATTATATATTGCAGACAATAGAGATAAAGCCCCACCTTATACCTTATAAACTTCCTATAAATAGAATTACATACATATACACACAATGCAACATAACCAGCTTTCCATTCAGTCTCTAACTATCATACAAATAAGAAGCAGATAATAATGAGATCACCTTGTTGCAATGAAGCGGAAGTGAAGAAAGGACCTTGGACTGCAGAAGAAGATAAACTATTAATCTATTATATACAAGAACATGGGGTTGGCAGCTGGAGGAACATACCAAAAAAGGCTGGGCTCAAACGATGTGGAAAGAGTTGTAGATTACGTTGGACTAATTATCTTCGACCAGACATTAAAAGAGGGAAGTTCTCTGAGGAGGAAGAAAAGCTTATCATCCACCTTCACTCAGTTTTAGGAAACAAGTAATCTTTTGTTCGATTTTTTTCACAAATCTTTATCGTTTCTCTTCATATGAGATTTTTTTTTTCCTTTTCCTTTTTCGATATGAATATGCATTATAACACAGATAATAGTTGTATTATAGTACAAGATCTTACAGTCATACTCCTCTAACCCATTTATTAATCCACTGGGGCCGATAACTATAATTGTAAAGTCTACATTAATTATAACAGAGCTTATTCACTCTATTATCACACAAACTACGTATAATTGTGTTGTAATATAAGATGTTACTATCTCATATTATAACAATTTATTGATGGATCAATAATACAAGGTCTAACACTTTCTTAAAACCTACGGAAATCATAGCTATACCATAAATTTTGAACAAATGACAATTGCTTTATAACATGGCCATCCCTTGGGAGTGCATGCTATCCACCTTCACTCAATTTTAGGAAATACGTACTCTTTGGTTTGATATTTTCCTTAAAACTTATTTGATTCTCATCATGGCCAGTCATTTATGTATTGATGAAGAATATGAATACGTGTTATAACACAGACAAATAGTTGTGCGACATATCCCAAAAGTCCTACACCCATTAACCGGGGTAAGCCTATAAACTTTGAAGAATTGAGAATTGCTTTATAAAATGGGTCAGCACTTGAAAGTGTATATTGTCCCAAAAAGAGTAGGTAGAATTAAACTGATTGTTCTCCATAATATTGTATTGAAGGTGGTCTACAATTGCTACTCGTTTGGACGGGAGAACAGATAATGAGATAAAGAACTACTGGAACACACATCTTAAGAAAAAGCTCCTCCTTATGGGAATTGATCCTGTCACACATCGACCTCAAGCAAATCTTGATACCTTTTCAAACATCTTAACTCTCCTTGCGTCCTCAAATCTTAACAATTTCCTACGCACTCCTCCACTGAACATTAATGTACTTCGACTACAGACGGACGCAACACAGTTGGCCAAAGTTCAAATCATGCAAAGCCTTATTCAACTACTCGCAGCTTCGAATTCCTCTCCTACTATTGATGATCTGAGTCTATTAGCATCATCGTCGCCCTCCCTTGTAAATCATAACCAAGCTGGTTCCCCAAATCAGCATTTGGACCCAGCAATATCTTTAATGGACATATTGAGTTTTCGAAATTCACCTTTTGTCAACAGTTTTCCATCACAAAGTAATAATTTCACAGCCAATTCTACCCCTTTAAATCCTACTTTAGAACAAATACAAGAACAGGTTTACTCTAATAATGTGTCACCAAATTCACTGTCGTCAACTCATTTTGAGGCTTGGGATGGACTAAACCATGGTGCCGGTCTTCGTTGGGATGATTATCTTATAAAGTGAGTGAAAAACTAAAATATGAATATATTTATTATATCATATGGCATGGATGTTTAAATAAATTTGGTAATTATGATTGTTAAACATACTTATTTTGGCACTTGCAGCCAAGGAGCATGGTCCAATGCGTCTCAGGTGATAAATCATGAAACAAAACGCGTGGAGGCATTTGTTCTTAGGAAATGATATTTATGTTTGATGGATTGAATTTAATACAACTGAGAGAACTTTATTATATCACAAAAGACAGCACCGATGTACAGTAATAGCTTGGTCTATATGTATAGATAATTAGTTCAATTGGGATGTCCATGAATATTGTTTTCAGTGACCTACTCACCGATCATGTATTGCTCTTGTATTTTATTGTCGAATGATTTTGTTACTAGGGGAAAACAGCATTAGATAAGACAACTGGAGATACTTAAAAGACAACTGGAAAAGCAGAATGTCGAAGCAAAAAAAAATCTTACAACCACAAGCTTATGTTGCTTACCCTATTTGTTTTGTGTTTTCGTACAAACAAAAATACCCACGACGCATGTATATTATGAAAAACGGTCAATTTAAAAAATGAAGCTAGTGTAGGAAATAAAAAACAATTTTTTTCTTTATTTTTCATGTTTTGAGAAATAACGACGATAACAATTTGTCTTTTCATTGTTATTCCACTCTCTCTGTCGTTACCTATGTCTTTTTTCCACCCACTCCGTTGGTCCTTCCATCTTCTCGTATTTTATAACTAATGTTGAAAATCCAAAACACAAAATACAAACAGCTCATTAATGTTTAAAAGGCCGTAATATTAATATATGTACTATTTGCTTCTAAGAACTACAGTAGTTTAATAGTTAGTTATTGACTAATGATCGAGTAAGACCCGGTCATTTGTGTACAAGATACTGACTCTGCACATTAACAGTCTCATAAGTAGTATTTTCTCTCACGCAACTAAAATTTAAGAGTGAGAGCCGAAGATGATGTGATTACATCCCAAATAACTTCAGAAAGACGTAACGACGTATTTACAACTTTACATGCATTTTGGTCAGTGCGGGATATCAAGAAATGCAGAAGAGGAGCATGTATGTTTGAAGCTTTTGATATGATATTTAGATGCTTGGTCCAAATTTAGGTATATAAAGAAAAATGCGGCGTACAATCGATAATTTAATCATCTGCGTGCATTGTCGTGCACCAACCAAAAGAAACTTGTTGGGTCTGTTATGTAGTCCATTTAAACCAAGTTGATTAAGTCGACCCCTAGCTTGGCATATATCCATGTTTTTTTGTCCACATCATCTATGTACCAACATTTCTAACCGCAAATGCTGAAAAACAAAATAAGTAGTTACTGTATATAGGTAGACATGATCTCTAAACCAACTGTATGATAATGATATAGGATAAGTGGTCAGAAGTTAGAGCTATCATTTCAGTAACTATCAAATGTAGCTTAAGTAGCATCCGGTGGGACTATTATTATATTTTTACATGTAAATGCGTTGGAACTCCAACTTTAAAGTTTAAGCAAATAGGACATTACATAACATCAATGGTGATAAGTTCTCTTCCTACCAAGGTGTTTTTCACACTAATTCGCACGCGCACATAAACGTACATATATACCTACATATATATATATATAGATGTATGTGTGTACATATGTACGTAGGTACGTACGAAGGATCTAAGATCACATCCTCTAAATTCTCATATACCTCACTTTGTTTTTCTATATTTGGATTTAACTTAAAAAGGCAAAAACTTTTACGTCTCTCAAATAAGAACACAGACATGAATTAGAAAAATGGTCGGCCAGGTAAGTGTTGGTCAAAGAGAGGTTTTCAATTTACAGAAACTTTCATTAATTTGATCAACCTTTAGCTTTAAATGCACTTGTCTTGAAACCCAACCAAGTTAGAATTGCAATTAGTTTCCCGTAAATGATGGTTAATTTTTTCAGTACTGTGACGACCCGCACCTTCTGGCATATCGATCCAAAGTCTATGGTGAATTTCAAAATTACATCGTGTCAAAAGTACGAGTTATCGAATTTTTAAACATTGCAGAGACTAGGAATATAAGGATAAAATATAAGATATTCTACACTTTCAGAGCTCACAGCAGAAGACAATAAAATATAAATACAGAAAATAATCATCTCAGAAAATATCTTAGAAAACACAATGTCAAAACATACGTAGTAAAACTCCAAAGTTAACAAGACAACAACATATAGTCTGATAAGTACTATATATGCGTTGAAATATTAAACTTGATTTGTTATGGTTAATTTCTAGAAACTTCTTTTTATTACAGTTTATTGAGAGCTCTTGAATTTTCTACTAGAAAATAAGAATCATGTATGGAGTCATAATTTGAGAATTGTTTAGGGAGTCATGTTTCTACAATGGTTTAGAGAGTCATGTTTCTAGAATAGTTTATGTAGTCCTATAAATAGAAGAGCTCTCTCATCATTTTGTATCAAGCAACCAAGTAAGAAATCTACCATCAATAAAAGAAAAGTTATCAACAACAAAAAACATCTTTCTTATATTCTCTCCCACTTTTCCATAAAAAATATTCAAAAAGTGGTATTGGAGTTTTAAGATTCTTTTATAAAAAAAGATAGATATGGCGAATAACGGTGTTCCCTTACAAGTTCCAATGCTCACCAAGAACAATTATGGCAATTGGAGCTTAAGGATAATGGTTTTCCTTGAAGAACATGACGTATGGCAAATAGTGGAGAAAGGCTATACTGAACGAGAAAATAAAGGTAACTTATCTTAAACTCAAATGGATAGTTTGAGAAACTCAAGAAAAAGTAACAAGAAGGCTCTCTGTCTAATCAATCAAGCATTGGATAATGATACTTTTGAGAAGGTTTCGGAATCAAAGTCAGCAAAAGAAGCATGAAAGAAGTTTCGAACATCTTACAAGGGAGGTGATCAAGTCAAAAAGGTACGTCTCCAAACTTTAAGAGGAAAGTTTGAAACTTTGAGTGTGAAAGAAGGTGAACTTGTTTCTGATTACTTGTCAAGAGTTTCAGTGGTTAGTAGTAATCTAAAAAGAAATTGTGAGAAGTTACATGATTTAAGAACTATGAAGAAGATTCTTAGATCATTAGATACAAAATTCGAACAAATTGTCACCATAATTGAAGAAACAAAAAATTTGAAGACCATAGCAGTAGAGGAACTTCTAGGCTTAGCTTATGAAGAAAAAAAAGAAAGAGACCGTGGATAAGTTCCTAAGACATATATTGATTCAAAAAAGGAAGAAAATAATCAAAGCCAACAAAGATGGAGTTGTGGCCAAGAAAGAGGAAGAGATCGTGGATATGGATATGGATGAGGTTGGACGTCCGACAATGAAAACAACAACAATAGCAGCAGCAACAATAAAAATGGAGAAATATCAAAAAGCGATCGAGGGAGAGGAAGTCCAAGGTATGACATGTCGCGTTAATTGCTGCAATTGTGAGAATTTGGATCTTATGCTTCCGAATGTAGAGCTCAAAGAACCAATAAAGTTGAAGAGAAGACGATTTAAGTTGAAGAAAAAATCAAAAGGATAGTACATTACTATTGGCTTACAAAGAAAATGAAAAGGTGAGAAAAATTAATGGTACCTAGATAGCGGTGCAAGCAACCATATATGCACTATGTCACAAAGTGAATCAGACAACAGTGATCACACAACATATGTTTTTGTTATCCCACTTTTTTGCCCAACATATGGAAAAATCATTGTCCAACGCAGGTCCTGAAATCATTATGTTATTTAGATTTCATGCATGACATTCAAACAACATTTTATTTGTTGTTTGAACGTAGTTATAAAAATTTTTAGATTTGGCTCCATAAATATGATATTTTCCCTTTTAATATGGTCAATGTTTTATTTTCCCTCTCATATTTTAGTTTTGATTTCAGACCATACTTTTATGTTGTTTGGTTATAGTTATAATTTTTTTTAGATTTGGCTCCAAATATTTTAATCTCCCTCCAAAAGTGGTCAACATTTTACATTTCCCCTCTCATATTTTAGTTTTGTTTTCAGACCTTACTTATCTGTTGTTTGAACAAGTAGTCAAAAAATTTAGTTTTTGATCCACATTTCATATTTTGGTTTCGATCTTCATGTTTTACAATTTTATATTATTTGTTGAAGTTGTAAAAATATTTAATGTTCAATCCATATTATACTTTCGTTTCCCTCTCAACATTTCATTTTCCCTCCTTTTCTTATTATTATTTTTCACTTTCTCTCTCCTAATATTCTCTCTATCTCAAAACCCAATCGAACCCTAATCTCGAAAATTTGGCAGCGAAACCAGCAAAACCCTAATCGCGATGGTAGTAAGGTATACCCCAATTCTCTTGTCTTCTGTTTGTGAAATTATGATGAGAATCTGGTGATTGTTATTGGTTGTTATCGGTTGTTTTGATTGCTGGGAAATTTGGCTATTATGCTTACTGCAATTGTACTCTGCTATTGTTCTTCTTCTTTTTAGTTAGGCTACTCCTTACTGCTTTTGGTTTGTATTCAGTGGTTTCAACTCTACTGTCTAGTGCCATTTAGTATTGAATACAAAATGGTTTCTACTGAAATATAATGGTTTGATCAGTTTCTACTATATTGTTTGTATTTATCATTATGGTTTTCAATTTCTTTGAAAAAATGATAAACTTTTAATTTTGTTTAGTGCTATAGGTGGATAATCTCAGTTATAGAATAATAATAAACTTAGTTCATTTTGTTTAGTTGTATATGGATAAGTCATGGATGCATGCAGATAGACGTTCATATAAATTTGAAAAGAGATTAACATCATTTTTTGAGTTTGCATCAGCTAATGCCAGGGATAAAAATAATATACTATCTCCTTGTTTGAAATGTTGCAACAAATATGGATTCCCTATTTTAGTTATTAGGGACTATATTTATTTGAATGGCATTGACGAGGGTTATTAGCATTGGAAACGTCATATAGAACCAAATATAGTTGGGTCGGAACATAATGTTGGAGAAGAATCTGAAAGTGAAGATGGGGAATATCATAGTGGTGTGTGGAAGGATGAGATAGATGGCAAAGAATGTGAGGATGAACATATGTCAGATGACTCAATTGAGTTTTTGAAGTATGTGGAGGATGGTGATAAACCACTGTACCCTGGTTGTACGAAGACAAATAAGTTAAACATTTTGATTCAGGTTTTCAATTTGAAAGCAAGGCATAACATGACTGATAGCTATTTTATAAATATGTTATTATTGATTTGGGGTTTTCTTCCAGAAGAAAATTTGGTTCCACACTCCTTGTATGAAGCTAGAAAGAGTCTTGATGCATTATGAATGAAATACGAAAAAATTCACGCTTGTCCTAATGACTGCATGAAGTATAGAGGGTAGCATGAAGCTAATGTTCGCTGCCACATTTGTCG
This sequence comes from Allium cepa, assembly GCA_030765085.1. Lineage (NCBI taxonomy): Eukaryota > Viridiplantae > Streptophyta > Magnoliopsida > Asparagales > Amaryllidaceae > Allium > Allium cepa. Next base: position 506,532,346 of record CM060944.1, on the reverse strand, counting down.
CATTTTACGCTGGAAATTGTGGAAGGAAAAAAAAGAATTAACAGGTGTTCCTACTAAAGTTTTGTGGTACTTTCCACTAATTCCAATGCAAACAACTCAAATTCCAAAGGGTTCAGATTTTTCACAAAAATGCTAAATTCCAAGCCCACTGAAGCTCGAGTTAGGTATCTGGTATCCTATGAATAGGCAAAGAAAAATATATTTGAGCTCAAATAAATATCTCACAACGGAACTGACTAAAATATAATAGCAAGTAAATACTCACCAAGATAGTAACACTTTCTAAACAAGTGTCTTAAAGCTGGAAAGTCTCTGCCATCTACCTAACCTGTAGGATGTTATGAGGAGGGGGTCAGAACTAAAGTTCTGGTGAATGGACAAATTATATACTACTAAGCTTAATTATGCATATACCGTTTTATTTCCATTTTCTTTTATATTAGGTTTACTGGGTTTGTAATACTGTCACCATTGTGCATGAATCGTACCCATCTACTCCCTAGTAGATTAAAACCTAATTATATATATATATATATATATATATATATATAGCTATATGCCCAATGACCGCATCGGTCCTACGTACTACCCAAAGTACCTTCCATGTCATCCTTGAAAAGGACTCCATCGTCTTGCTTCTAGAGCGTTCTGTAACTACATTTGTAAAGGATAACTTCGTGAGGCCTCCAATACAGATGCTTCGTCGTCTACTATGAAAATGTAAAACTGCGTACGCGCTAGCCTATACTAATGCTCAGACATCCATAATGTACCATCCAGTGCGTACTTTGAGGACTATACATAAATATTTACTCCTTGAATCCAGCCAACAAGGTCTATCTTGTACGGAACTCAGTAGGGAATTTTCTATATGTAAAAGACAGCTTCGTTAGGCCTACAATACATATATTCTATTTGGTATGTCTCTTTTCTCATCGTCGCTATGGCCCCACGCAGCCGTCGCTCAACTAATCGAAAGACCTCTAAAGAGCTAAGTGGATGTGCCCTACTGCAAACACTCTAAACATCCAATTGGTAGCGTCCCACATCCAATGTCTCGATAGTGGAAGAATTATTGGCATGTTGGTTTAGCTCTAGTCTTTCCCAAACTCGTTCTTGGTTGATGATGGCTTGTTCTCCACATGCGATGCGACTATCCTTTTGGGTCCTACCCATGGGTCCTACCCACTAAAATCTACTCGCAAGTCAGAGTAGGAGTCATACGAATATCCTACTCCATTCATTAACCATTTGACTGCCTACAAAGGTTGGCTTCATTAGGCCTGCAATGCAAAAGCAGTCAAGGCATAATCTCTTGATGAAACACCAACAGACCTGCCTCCGGTAGTGCAGCCTCATTAGGCCTTTCGCAGATGGCCATACTAGAGTAACCTCACGTCCCGTTGAACTCTCGTACTTCCTTATAGCCCAAATTAACTAAGTTGGATGTGCTATTTCTGTGCTAAAAATCTGTGATGAACTACTTTTTTAGGCTCTTCATCCTTTGGGCTGCTCCATATGCATCTTACCATTTTATTAGATCCTACGTATAATCTTTATTATGTGTATAGTTTACTTTTCTAATTTTGCTAACTACTTATTACCCTAATTCTGTTGACTACTTATTTGCCCTAATCAGCATAAGCTTGTCCAGCCTCACCTAACTGTTGTGAGACCATCACTTCCTGACTGAAAGGGAATACTGTTGGTTGGCTCCTTTCTTCTATGTTTTCTTATTAACTTAGCGTAAGTTTTAAAATAACCATTTCTTGTCACCTCTAATTATAACCTATGTTATAAATTTATAATTATGCTTGCAATTGTTAATTCTATATTCTTTTATGATCTACATGTGTTAAATATAATTATGAGTGTCTCTTTTCTACTCTAGTCCGTCTTCTTTTATTATGACATTGAATTCTCTTTGGTTCTCTTATATTATATGACAAACCTTGGTTTGGGACTACGTCCGACTGTCACAAATTTACTTATCATAACAACTTCTTTGCTTTTATTCTGCATAGTAAATGCAGATCTAGGCACATTTCTGTTTACTATTTCTAGCCTTGTCAAATAATTAACTTGATTTCTTCTTTAATTTCTTTAACTCTTCACTTTATTTTCTTTTATTCTAGGAAGTAGTTCTACTCGATTTGGTTGGTTACAAAAACTGTGATAAAAATCCATTTCCATATTTTAAATATTAAATGATGCTATAAACAATAATTCGTAATTACAAGATATTTCTTTTTATTATTTCTTTAATTTTTGGGTAATGCAAAATATAGAAATTGTCAGGACCCGATTCTTCGACTTTCGAAAATTCAACATCGATACTCACTTTATCGACTGCCGAGCAATCGAACGACGGAAAACCGAACACTGAGGGTTTTAAGAAAAAGAAAAGACAGAAGAAGAGAGAAGAAGGTAGAAGATGGAGAGGAAAGAAAATAGAAAATAGAGAAAATAGAACGGAACAGAAAACAACAGAACAACATCAGAATCTCACAATTCGCAGCGGAACAACATATAATAATAAATGAATAATCTTTAAACAAAGAACTATATCAGTTATTACATTTTATACATTTCATTACATCATATCATCAGAGTGTACAACATCATACAACATCAAACAGCGGAAAAAGAAATACTATATAACTAGTAATACGCCATGCCATCCAGCTTGCCTCCAGCAACTCCTGAATATCCAGAATATCCTGATAAACCTTAACTCTTGACTGCCCGTGTGAAAATTGGTGGGCACCCAGAGTTTAGGAAGGAAAACAATAAACTCCGAGTCAGTCATGTGACTGGTGTGAGAACTCAAAACAGTTTATTTATCTTTGAAAACAAAATAGAGGAATATTTTTAAATTCAATTCGCAATGCTTTTAAAAATGAGACTCCATAAGGCCTCCCGCACACACACACAATGCAAACGCAGAATCGGAGGAGATTTCTCCTTATGATAGTCAAAGATGCTTGATACGCATTAAAAAGAACATTTGATATTATCATTAGTGCATAGTGTAGGAAAAATTTATTTCGAAAGTAGAATATAAATCTTAGCCAGCATAGACATTCCGAACTATGCCTACTATAGCTAACTATGTTCAATAGCAGGTTACCGTCACATTCCATAGCAGGTTATACAACTAAAACCGTACAAGTCTCGTATTGTTTCTTTGGATTTCCAACGAATGATCAGGCCATGGAACTTCCCATTGCCACATGAGAATGCCTGTGGATGGACGTCCCCGAGAACCAAACCAGATCTCTACCAACACAAGGCCGGGTTACCCCTAACTGAGTAACAACTGACCGAATATGCCATCCCCCGGTCCTTTGGGACCTTTTCACCGAGCGCTCGCAATCAATTCACACAATCATAACAAAGTGTTTTCAACATGAGTAAGTATCTGGGCTCCATACCATGATACCACCCTTTTCCAGAAGGAAATGCACACATCCTAAAGGGCGCTACCCCTCATAACCTTGCTGCTTCTTTCCTGTTTTGACCATTCACGGGGTGCGAGGCTCGACGAAGTCACGTCCACAAAAACATACTTTATACAAAAGCCATGCTTTGGGTCAACAAATGATCATAGAAATGATCACAAAGATAGACGATCAAATAAACGATCCTATCACAAATAATCAACACAATGATCATTTACAGCAACACTCAGCATGTCACATTACCAAATTGGGAATATATCGCTGATAACATTCAACTACATAACCTCTGAGCTCGTACGTCTCAGAGAAGGGTGTTAAGCTAAAAGAATAAATTCTTCGCCACCAACAGAAATATATTTGAAAGAAATCGGATTTACATCTCAATTTGTAATGTCAGACATACAATCCATACAAGTCTGTTCCGGGCTCGAACAAAACCGAAGGCACTTCTTACGAAGCCCTTGCAATCCGGGTATTCACAATCCCGATCGAATTTCCCATCACTTAAGGAATCTCTATACCAGGAGCTACCCAGTGCAGAGACAATCGATAGGTCATCCTATCGTTTTCACAAATACTCGGTCTTCAACACCGATCTTCAAATGCAATTCACAACGACGTATCACATATTCAGAATGGGTTATACGACCCCATGGTCCTTTCCCGGTTAACCCGAATAGTGAGCGCTTATTCAAAAATAAGTGTGGCATTCAAATTCAAACAAATCACATCAAATACCCATTCAAAGGGAAATATTGATAGTCGGTTATTGAACTATCAATGTATATGAACACATCACCAGATTCCAAATAATTTTCCAAATTATTTATTTTCCAAAATATCTTCACAAGATATAAAATTTTCAATACTTCAAAAATAAATCAATATTTATTTTTAAACAAATTCTCCTTTTCATTCATAAATTCCATAGTGAATTTATATTCCAAAATTATCTATGAATATTCGATTTCAATTATTCATTTCAATTTATCTTCAAAAAGATAAATTCTCAAAATATTCACTTTATATTGGAAAACATTTCCATACTTATTAAGTAAGTAATTCACGAATTTTATTTATTTTCAACACTTAGAAAATATTCAATATACTTAAATCGAGATTAAGTATATATTTCATTCTTTAAGGAAATCATTCTCTTAAACATATTTATTTGGGCCAAAACGAATGTTGCGTAAAACATCGTTACGACAACCCAAAATCACTAGTATAGGGATTCGAAATTAAAATAGATATATAAATCCCAATACTATACAAAACATTTCCTTTCGGAAATCATTTACTATAACAACAGTGTTATAGTCCACTATTTCCTTTTATTTCTCGAAAACGTCTATTTCAACAATAAATGTTGAAATCTATGATTTCGAATCTTAACACATTTTAAAACATCGTTAGATCGTTTTAATTCAATTTAGAACATCAAATCTAAACATTTTCTTCAACATATTATTCACTATTCAAAAACGTGAATATACTATGTTAACAAATTTCATCACTTCTATTCATTTTATTTTAAAGGATCATTCACAGTCAAAAATGTGAATATAACTCCATTAATAGGTTACAACAATTTACTTATCAAAATAAGTTGTTTGCGAATTTATAAAACAACGTTTCTAAATTCCTTTATTAACCTATTCCAGTTTATAACTCAATTATAAACTAAAAGTCCATATTATAAGTTAAATGCTTATAAAACGATTATTTTACAAAATCGTTCTTTTAAAGACTTTCCAAATCATAAATCTTATAACTTATAAGATTCATTTATTTAACCAAATCTATTCTTCAAATAACTTCACAAATTTATAAATCTTACTATTTATAAATTTCATTTATAACTTCACCATTTTTAATTTTATAAATTCCATTCATTTACAAAATTCATTTTTCACTTCATTCAAACACTTATAAAAACTCGTTTTATAATGTCAATATTCCAATTTATAAATATCCATTTATAAATCTCTTAATATAAATCAATTTATATTATTCTTTAAAACGTCTTTAATCTCCTTTATTATTTCACCATTTTGATTCATAAAATAATTAAATTTTATAAATCCTATATTTAAACCTTTCACAATAAATTCTAAAATTCCGATTAAACTATTTTATAAAATCATTAGCATCATATTCTCAAAAATCAGTTTTTAACTATATTTCTCAAAAATCATAATTTTTATAACTTTAAAAATTATAACGTTTATTTATTTAAAATGAATCTATTCCAAAAATATAGTATATTGTCAAAAATCACTTTATAAATCATTTTAAAATTCCAAAACTTGGTCCAATGATGCTACATACCAAATAGTCAATCACGACAACAACGATATCATATATCAATATGATAATCCATCAAATATCAAAATATCTGAAATCAACTAAATACTGTTGAGGAATCCAGTTGGATCCCTCCAACCTGTTTCCTGCATCCAAAAACATTAGCACAATACCAATTTCGCTCCAGTACGAAATTATCGCGGTATATGTTCTTATTAAATATTATCCGCTTAATAACGGCGTAATAGGGTCTCATCCGCTAAAAAATACGGGAAATCAATCAACTGCAATATATACATATGCCAATATATATATATATTGCTATTATATATATAATACCAATTTCACTGTTTATGAAATATTCGCGGTATATGTTTTTAATAAATAACATCCGCTTACTAACGGCGTATAATGTCTATTTTAACAATCAATAGATATCAATCAACATTCAAACATGCATTCAAATATTTTAAATCTAACTATTTAAAATAAAATCGAAACTGGTTCGATTGAGTGAGAAGTTCTCACCTTGGTTTTATTTCCGTTTTAGCGATTTATTTCGAATAAAATTAAACGGACGTTTAATTTTACCCAAAATTCTCACTAACTCCAAACGACTCCAAACCAACTCCATCGCGTAGTGCTCGTCCATACGATTCCAACGCAACTGAGTTTGCATTTTTTCGACCTCGTATGAAAAAGTTATGAATTATTGAAGTTTACACGTATTTTATTTACAAATTCACAACATTAACTTAATAAATCTCAACCTTAGCCAATCTCAGCCACAAGATCCAACACCCCACCATCATCACCGCACGTCTTCTTCTTCCCAAACCCACGCACGGCTACAGGATAGAGGCCGAACAAAAGAACCCACCATGTTGAAATTAGGTTTTCACTTTACAACCTTGTTTCACAACGATACTTCGATCAAGACGCGCCAAATCGAAGCCACCAACGCAAGCTATCCACGGCCAGAAGCATGTGGAGCTCGGCCCCACCATTCATCTCATGTTGCGTGCGCAACATAGGGCCGACGGACCCCTCTAACCCCCTCCACGTTGCACCAAAATCCATCATATCCGTATGGATTGAAAGCTTTCGCCAAGATCTTCATCTTTGTAGTTGATCACTTCGCTTGATTGTGAATGGATTTGGAGAGATTAAGGAATGAAATTGGGACAATTCTGGCTATTCATATAAAAGAGGCGGCTGTAGTATGAAATTAGGGTTTAGGTTTTATTTTTTTTTTAATTTAGAGAGAGATAGGGGTCTATTTATAGGGAACCGATCGACACTATTCATCCCGGAAATTCCGAACTCCGATTTACGCGCCGTAACCAGCGTTTCTAGGGTTTACCCCGCGTTCCGGACACAATGGAACAGGTTTCGGAAGCTAATTCGGAAGTATGTGCGAGTTATGGCTATAAACGCTCAATTTGAATTAAACCGATTTAAGTCGATTTCTAGGCGTTTTAATTCGTACCGGACAAACGGTAAATCCAATTGACTTGAAATTTGAAACCTTGCAATAATATCACATTACGGATCCGATGAAACTGGTTTCGTCGAAATCCGAGACTTTTTGAAAAATGGCTATTTTAACTCGCCAAATTAAAATTAAAAATAAATCGATGCGTTTCGAGCTGCCACGATCAAACGATAACTCCGATTGACACGAAAATTGAAATCCGGTAATAACTAACTATTACGGATCCAATGGAACTGGTTTCGTTCAATTCTGAGACTGTTCAAAAATTGGCTATTTTTACTAGTCGAATTAAATATTAAAATATTCAATTTTCACAAATTAACTTTTAATTCGATTTTAAAAGTTCTAAAATATCGTTCTAACTCCCATATGATAAAATAAAATTTTACAAATCATTTTCAATCATATTTAACTCAATTTTCAATTATTTCCATAATTTAACGTATTAAATTATCGATTAAATTATCCAATTAAATCCAATAATTCAAATTAAAATTTATTTGACTTATTAATTCACTTATTAATATTTAAAATAAATTAAATATTCAAATTTTAATTTCTAAAAATTCTGGGTCGTTACAATCTTCCCCACTTAAAAGAATTTCGTCCTCGAAATTACAAGTAAGAAAAATTATAGAATTTATTAATTTTCCCAAAATTCATAATTAAACTTCTTACAATACTTTACTAAGTTTTCCCAAAATTCATACTTAGTTATCTTTTCAAAAACAACTACTAATGTTTAACTTTCAATTCCAAATCAAAGTTAAAGTTTTCAAAAAAATTTCCAATTTTTTCTCAAATTTTTTCTAACGCCTTAAATTTTCGGAAAAATTCGCCATAGTCTCCTTTGCGCGGCTCGAACCGAAAAAAAAATGACAGTATATATATCACAAATATGCATCTCATCAAGTAATGAGGCATCCCGAAGGGAAAAAAGTATAAAAGTACGGTATGTAATCCGAGATATGTACCTTATATTTTATTAGCGAGCATATACGGCTAATATAGCGCGAAAACGAGCTCCAAATGCGAAGCAAACGCGATCCGCACCTACTAATCACTCAACAAACAACATGAGAACATGTATATATGACAATAGTATCGATATACAACATATAGCAACATAATAACTATATATGCTAACATAGCAAATGTATTCAATAGCAATTATATTCAACCATCAACCATCATCCATAACCAATAAATATTCATTCATATTCTCATTAATGTTAAATGAAATGGTTTTCAATTTAATCATATTCGATTCATTAACAGTGGATGTTTTTACTAACATTCATTTTCAATTAGTTTATATTCACTAATTCATATTCAAGTTGGTTCACTTCTAATTCAAATTCAATTCTATTTAAGATTCACTTAACTTCCAATTGAATTCCAATTACTTTAGCTTCCAATTTCATTAATACTTAATGAATTACATACAATCAACTAACAATCATATAACAACCAATGTATATTAATTGCAACCAAATTCCTTTGCTTATATTCATTCTATTTGGTTTAACACCATCACTTTCAATTGGTTTAATTAAATTGATTTTCATTTAATTATTCAACTTCCAATAACATTAGATTTTAATGAATTAACATTTATATTCATTATTTCATATCAACTAAATTCACATTCAATTGATTTACATTCAATTCATTAATTCAATTCAATTACAAAAGTTGAATTTCATTTACATAACTTAAGTTCATATCTATCACTTAACTTTATTAATTTACTTTGATACTAATATCAACTTCATTCAACATATTTTAAGTTATATTCATATAGTTTCACTTCTCATATATATAAGTTTATTTCACAATTGTAAATCACTTTAATTATAATTCAATTCTTATAATTCTTTTGCTTATACAATTATTCATTTATTTGAATCTTTTTCAAACAACTAAACAATCAACAATCTACTTATATACACTTTAATAATTTTGAAAAATTATTTCTTTATATATAAAATATAATCAAGGTAAAATTATTTCATTTACCCATTTTAAAAACAATATTGTGTCGAATTGTTCTGTACAAGTGTTTCGAGATCCCTATCAACAACGTTAATTACTCGTATTAACCAGAATCTATATACCACTCAACAAACCAATCATCACAATATAAAACAATTTATATTCACTAACAAATACGCTCTCATAGCTATTATTACACTCAAATTCATTCTAGAGTACTACTGACTCTATCTCTAATGAGTAACACCCAACAGAACCATGGTTGTCGCTTAACCATAAGCTCTGATACCACATTGTCAGGACCCGATTCTTCGACTTTCGAAAATTCAACATCGATACTCACTTTATCGACTGCCGAGCAATCGAACGACGGAAAACCGAACACTGAGGGTTTTAAGAAAAAGAAAAGACAGAAGAAGAGAGAAGAAGGTAGAAGATGGAGAGGAAAGAAAATAGAAAATAGAGAAAATAGAACGGAACAGAAAACAACAGAACAACATCAGAATCTCACAATTCGCAGCGGAACAACATATAATAATAAATGAATAATCTTTAAACAAAGAACTATATCAGTTATTACATTTTATACATTTCATTACATCATATCATCAGAGTGTACAACATCATACAACATCAAACAGCGGAAAAAGAAATACTATATAACTAGTAATACGCCATGCCATCCAGCTTGCCTCCAGCAACTCCTGAATATCCAGAATATCCTGATAAACCTTAACTCTTGACTGCCCGTGTGAAAATTGGTGGGCACCCAGAGTTTAGGAAGGAAAACAATAAACTCCGAGTCAGTCATGTGACTGGTGTGAGAACTCAAAACAGTTTATTTATCTTTGAAAACAAAATAGAGGAATATTTTTAAATTCAATTCGCAATGCTTTTAAAAATGAGACTCCATAAGGCCTCCCGCACACACACACAATGCAAACGCAGAATCGGAGGAGATTTCTCCTTATGATAGTCAAAGATGCTTGATACGCATTAAAAAGAACATTTGATATTATCATTAGTGCATAGTGTAGGAAAAATTTATTTCGAAAGTAGAATATAAATCTTAGCCAGCATAGACATTCCGAACTATGCCTACTATAGCTAACTATGTTCAATAGCAGGTTACCGCCACATTCCATAGCAGGTTATACAACTAAAACCGTACAAGTCTCGTATTGTTTCTTTGGATTTCCAACAAATGATCAGGCCAAGGAACTTCCCATTGCCACATGAGAATGCCTCTGGATGGACGTCCCCGAGAACCAAACCGGATCTCTACCAACACAAGGCCGGGTTACCCCTAACTGAGTAACAACTGACCGAATATGCCATCCCCCGGTCCTTTGGGACCTTTTCACCGAGCGCTCGCAATCAATTCACACAATCATAACAAAGTGTTTTCAACATGAGTAAGTATCTGGGCTCCATACCATGATACCACCCTTTTCCAGAAGGAAATGCACACATCCTAAAGGGCGCTACCCCTCATAACCTTGCTGCTTCTTTCCTGTTTTGACCATTCACGGGGTTCGAGGCTCGACGAAGTCACGTCCACAAAAACATACTTTATACAAAAGCCATGCTTTGGGTCAACAAATGATCATAGAAATGATCACAAAGATAGACGATCAAATAAACGATCCTATCACAAATAATCAACACAATGATCATTTACAGCAACACTCAGCATGTCACATTACCAAATTGGGAATATATCGCTGATAACATTCAACTACATAACCTCTGAGCTCGTACGTCTCAGAGAAGGGTGTTAAGCTAAAAGAATAAATTCTTCGCCACCAACAGAAATATATTTGAAAGAAATCGGCTTTACATCTCAATTTGTAATGTCAGACATACAATCCATACAAGTCTGTTCCGGGCTCGAACAAAACCGAAGGCACTTCTTACGAAGCCCTTGCAATCCGGGTATTCACAATCCCGATCGAATTTCCCATCACTTAAGGAATCTCTATACCAGGAGCTACCCAGTGCAGAGACAATCGATAGGTCATCCTATCGTTTTCACAAATACTCGGTCTTCAACACCGATCTTCAAATGCAATTCACAACGACGTATCACATATTCGGAATGGGTTATACGACCCCATGGTCCTTTCCCGGTTAACCCGAATAATGAGCGCTTATTCAAAAATAAGTGTGGCATTCAAATTCAAACAAATCACATCAAATACCCATTCAAAGGGAAATATTGATAGTCGGTTATTGAACTATCAATGTATATGAACACATCACCAGATTCCAAATAATTTTCCAAATTATTTATTTTCCAAAATATCTTCACAAGATATAAAATTTTCAATACTTCAAAAATAAATCAATATTTATTTTTAAACAAATTCTCCTTTTCATTCATAAATTCCATAGTGAATTTATATTCCAAAATTATCTATGAATATTCGATTTCAATTATTCATTTCAATTTATCTTCAAAAAGATAAATTCTCAAAATATTCACTTTATATTGGAAAACATTTCCATACTTATTAAGTAAGTAATTCACGAATTTTATTTATTTTCAACACTTAGAAAATATTCAATATACTTAAATCGAGATTAAGTATATATTTCATTCTTTAAGGAAATCATTCTCTTAAACATATTTATTTGGGCCAAAACGAATGTTGCGTAAAACATCGTTACGACAACCCAAAATCACTAGTATAGGGATTCGAAATTAAAATAGATATATAAATCCCAATACTATACAAAACATTTCCTTTCGGAAATCATTTACTATAACAACAGTGTTATAGTCCACTATTTCCTTTTATTTCTCGAAAACGTCTATTTCAACAATAAATGTTGAAATCTATGATTTCGAATCTTAACACATTTTAAAACATCGTTAGATCGTTTTAATTCAATTTAGAACATCAAATCTAAACATTTTCTTCAACATATTATTCACTATTCAAAAACGTGAATATACTATGTTAACAAATTTCATCACTTCTATTCATTTTATTTTAAAGGATCATTCACAGTCAAAAATGTGAATATAACTCCATTAATAGGTTACAACAATTTACTTATCAAAATAAGTTGTTTGCGAATTTATAAAACAACGTTTCTAAATTCCTTTATTAACCTATTCCAGTTTATAACTCAATTATAAACTAAAAGTCCATATTATAAGTTAAATGCTTATAAAACGATTATTTTACAAAATCGTTCTTTTAAAGACTTTCCAAATCATAAATCTTATAACTTATAAGATTCATTTATTTAACCAAATCTATTCTTCAAATAACTTCACAAATTTATAAATCTTACTATTTATAAATTTCATTTATAACTTCACCATTTTTAATTTTATAAATTCCATTCATTTACAAAATTCATTTTTCACTTCATTCAAACACTTATAAAAACTCGTTTTATAATGTCAATATTCCAATTTATAAATATCCATTTATAAATCTCTTAATATAAATCAATTTATATTATTCTTTAAAACGTCTTTAATCTCCTTTATTATTTCACCATTTTGATTCATAAAATAATTAAATTTTATAAATCCTATATTTAAACCTTTCACAATAAATTCTAAAATTCCGATTAAACTATTTTATAAAATCATTAGCATCATATTCTCAAAAATCAGTTTTTAACTATATTTCTCAAAAATCATAATTTTTATAACTTTAAAAATTATAACGTTTATTTATTTAAAATGAATCTATTCCAAAAATATAGTATATTGTCAAAAATCACTTTATAAATCATTTTAAAATTCCAAAACTTGGTCCAATGATGCTACATACCAAATAGTCAATCACGACAACAACGATATCATATATCAATATGATAATCCATCAAATATCAAAATATCTGAAATCAACTAAATACTGTTGAGGAATCCAGTTGGATCCCTCCAACCTGTTTCCTGCATCCAAAAACATTAGCACAATACCAATTTCGCTCCAGTACGAAATTATCGCGGTATATGTTCTTATTAAATATTATCCGCTTAATAACGGCGTAATAGGGTCTCATCCGCTAAAAAATACGGGAAATCAATCAACTGCAATATATACATATGCCAATATATATATATATTGCTATTATATATATAATACCAATTTCACTGTTTATGAAATATTCGCGGTATATGTTTTTAATAAATAACATCCGCTTACTAACGGCGTATAATGTCTATTTTAACAATCAATAGATATCAATCAACATTCAAACATGCATTCAAATATTTTAAATCTAACTATTTAAAATAAAATCGAAACTGGTTCAATTGAGTGAGAAGTTCTCACCTTGGTTTTATTTCCGTTTTAGCGATTTATTTCGAATAAAATTAAACGGACGTTTAATTTTACCCAAAATTCTCACTAACTCCAAACGACTCCAAACCAACTCCATCGCGTAGTGCTCGTCCATACGATTCCAACGCAACTGAGTTTGCATTTTTTCGACCTCGTATGAAAAAGTTATGAATTATTGAAGTTTACACGTATTTTATTTATAAATTCACAACATTAACTTAATAAATCTCAACCTTAGCCAATCTCAGCCACAAGATCCAACACCCCACCATCATCACCGCACGTCTTCTTCTTCCCAAACCCACGCACGGCTACAGGATAGAGGCCGAACAAAAGAACCCACCATGTTGAAATTAGGTTTTCACTTTACAACCTTGTTTCACAACGATACTTCGATCAAGACGCGCCAAATCGAAGCCACCAACGCAAGCTATCCACGGCCAGAAGCATGTGGAGCTCGGCCCCACCATTCATCTCGTGTTGCGTGCGCAACATAGGGCCGACGGCCCCCTCTAACCCCCTCCACGTTGCACCAAAATCCATCATATCCGTATGGATTGAAAGCTTTCGCCAAGATCTTCATCTTTGTAGTTGATCACTTCGCTTGATTGTGAATGGATTTGGAGAGATTAAGGAATGAAATTGGGACAATTCTGGCCATTCATATAAAAGAGGCGGCTGTAGTATGAAATTAGGGTTTAGGTTTTATTTTTTTTTAATTTAGAGAGAGATAGGGGTCTATTTATAGGGAACCGATCGACACTATTCATCCCGGAAATTCCGAACTCCGATTTACGCGCCGTAACCAGCGTTTCTAGGGTTTACCCCGCGTTCCGGACACAATGGAACAGGTTTCGGAAGCTAATTCGGAAGTATGTGCGAGTTATGGCTATAAACGCTCAATTTGAATTAAACCGATTTAAGTCGATTTCTAGGCGTTTTAATTCGTACCGGACAAACGGTAAATCCAATTGACTTGAAATTTGAAACCTTGCAATAATATCACATTACGGATCCGATGAAACTGGTTTCGTCGAAATCCGAGACTTTTTGAAAAATGGCTATTTTAACTCGCCAAATTAAAATTAAAAATAAATCGATGCGTTTCGAGCTGCCACGATCAAACGATAACTCCGATTGACACGAAAATTGAAATCCGGTAATAACTAACTATTACGGATCCAATGGAACTGGTTTCGTTCAATTCTGAGACTGTTCAAAAATTGGCTATTTTTACTAGTCGAATTAAATATTAAAATATTCAATTTTCACAAATTAACTTTTAATTCGATTTTAAAAGTTCTAAAATATCGTTCTAACTCCCATATGATAAAATAAAATTTTACAAATCATTTTCAATCATATTTAACTCAATTTTCAATTATTTCCATAATTTAACGTATTAAATTATCGATTAAATTATCCAATTAAATCCAATAATTCAAATTAAAATTTATTTGACTTATTAATTCACTTATTAATATTTAAAATAAATTAAATATTCAAATTTTAATTTCTAAAAATTCTGGGTCGTTACAGAAATGTCACTATTTTGCACTAATTCCCTTTTTCTTTCTTTTATTCTTGCAATTACGTTTATCGTTATCTTTTAAATTTAAACTATGAAAATGTATTCTCTTTTCTAAACCAACCAATTAATCTATCACTAACTTCCAAATAAAGTAATTGGATTTCCTTCTTTTTAATTTATTTCACCTGTTTTAGCATAATTTACTGTAAATTTCTTTCTTTTAGGCTTACTGTTAAGCCTGATATTATTCATATTTAATTGAATTTCTTTCTTTATCTTCTATATAAATAATAATTAAATATAAGCTTTCTTATAAAATTTACAGTTTTCAACATAACTAGTTACTGAAAATAAATGCTGAATTAAATATTTAACGGGAATCTAACGATAATATATCATAAATGTAAAAGATATATAATTTAAATCCACTCACAAGCCGTCCTTAGCTTTCTCCATGGTCTTAGCTCTACTCCATGGCTTTCCTGGATCTCCTTCTAAGGTGTCTAATATTTTTATTAAGAAGATATTCTCTCTAGAAATATTTTCTATTCAGGGTTTAGCCTCTAGCACTGAACCCAATTGAGAGAAAATTTGATTGTGAGAAAATGGCTAGGCCTAGGGTTCTATTTATAGTGGAGATTGGGGATCACAGATCATTGGATTTTAAGATTGAGTTTACATCAACCATGTCATAGGCTTGCTGCGAATCGTTGGATCCAGAAAACAACGTCCGAGATTGTGTGAAAATCGAATTATTAAACGTTAACTTTTAACCGTTGCCTATTCATTCTAATTAATTTCCATTAATTACAAATTTAATTCCCTTTATAACACATGTTTATTTTGAAATTCAAACATTGCTAATTAATGTAAATTAATTTCCTTTAATTACAGATTAGATTAACATTGCATGCTAATGTTAATTAATTACCTTCAATTGCTGATGTTCTAACGACCCGTAAATTTTAACAATTTAATAAAGTATTTAACTGAATATTTGTGAAATTTAACTATAAAAATTTTCAATGAAAATTCTATATTTGAAATACGTCTATTTAGATATAGCAAATGGAAAATTTTCATTGGAAAATATGAAAGTTAATTCTGTTGTGTAATTTTCAATTTCAATTTAAAATCAGTTAATTTGATGAAAATAAAATCTTTTCGAAACCTGGATATTTTATAAAATAAAATTATAGATAATTTTCTGAATGAGATGTCATATTTCGTTTCATCAAATTTGGACTATTATTGCTCCGTTTATCTTTTTTCCGGCAAATTAGCAACAGTTTTGACAACAAATATCGACTTTTGATAGGATGGTCGTATCGCGATATCTGTGTGTCATTCTGTTCGTTTCGTCATACTGATTTCCATAGTATATTCATTTTTGTATTTCAGAGTCCGGAACACCGTAAAATCCGTGAAACCAGTTAACGGTATCGGTACTAGTTTGATCCATTTTGAATTCCGTGTCTCTTCAACTATTCAACGTGTAATATCAATAGCCTTTTTCTTTTATTAATCCCTAGATTTGTGCCTGGCCTTTGCTATTCACTATTTTTATTTACTATATAATATCTGTTGCTTTCAAAAATGTTGCATATATTTTGTGAAACCGACCCATTCATTCATTTTGCATGTCTCTTTATATTTCTGAAACAGTCTGCTCATTTTCCCTTTTCGTTTTCAGTTTATAAATTATTTACAGCTAAGCATATATATTATCGCTTGTGAAACCATGTCATTCTCTTCTTTCATCTTTCACCTACTCCTCTCCTCTCTTATGTTCGGTCCTTCTGGTTTTATAAAAAAAATTGTAATATTGGAAGCTTTGTATATTAGAGAAATTTTGCAACTCTCTTCCTTCGCCCAAGCCTTCAACCGCCCTCACCACCACAACATCAGACAAACACATGACAGCACTATGACCCGTCATCGTCTCTTCCCCAGGTAATCGGCCTCCTTTCCAGAGTCTGCCTCTCCAAGCCCGCCACCCTCCTAAAGCCTCACCTCTAGATCCCCTTCCACCTCATCAAACAAGCAAAGCCATCGTCAGCCTCATCTCCCTCTGCCACTTCCATCGGTCCCAACTTCCCGCCTTCCCTCGCCTCATTGCCTTTCCACGTAGGCCCCACCGCCAGCACCTCGTGCAACTAGAACTTGAGCATCTACCTTGAACCTGAAACCCGACTTCTCCCCCATCGTCTCCGGGTCCTTCCTCCATAAATGAGAACAAGCAACCTTCCCTTGTTTGTCTCCAAGCTGCCATGAGACTTTAACAACTCCACCTTGCAGCTGTGGCCATGCAACCCGACCTTTCGCCTCCTCCTTTGAATTTTTTTTAGTTGCATAATGTATCAGAGAAGCTTTTCTACTCTCACCTTCTCACATGGACATGCAGCTTGCTTTGCAACCCATCACCATGTGTCAGCCTCCATCTATATTGTAACGACTCGTAAAATTCGGTAATTAAAATTTTAATTTAAGAAGATTTTGGTAACTTAATGTTGAAGGAAATAAAAATATAGTGGATTATTAATGGAAATTATAACTTGGATAAGATTGGTAAGTTAATTGTTAATAACTTGGATATAATTCAAATAAGTGAAACAATGTAAATGTTAATTATATTCTTATTGTAATAAAAGAATGTTACTAAGATGAAGTGATTAATTTGATTAAAATCTTAATTAATGTGTGCATTAGTTTACAATAGGATATAAAAGGTAAATTAATAATTCAAAACGTTGGCTTACTAATAAAATAATGTATAAGGAATGGAAATGGGATAAATTAGTGTATGAACTAATGGTAGCACTTGTTGTAAGCTAATAAGTAAATTAAAATGTAACAATGCCAATTTAGGTTAATAATTTATAAAATAATGGAAAGTGTGAGTGTAAATAGAATAGAAACGTAAACTTATTATAAAGTAGTAATTGGTGTAATAAAAAGCATGAGACCATGTAAGTAAATTTATTGGGAATATTCAATGTAATTGGATGTAGATTTATGTAATAATGTTAATGCAAATTATGTAAATAAATGTAAGTATTGATGAATATATGAATTAATGTCCGATTTAGGGTAATAGAATGAATTCATATGGTGTAAGCGATTATAATAAATAATGAAATAATAACTGGGATGGAATATAAAAACGAAGTTAATTAAAGCTGAATTATGTAAATTGAACGGAATAGCAATAAATGAAATAATGGAAAATGGTATAATTGGGTTATAGGATGATGTAAGGTAATAAGTAATTAATTCAATGCAATCCAAATTGAATAAAACGACTCTTTAGGTTATAATTGATTGTAAATAGGAATATTTGGTAATAAATTGAATATAGGAAAACAAAGGCAATTAGTGAATTAATTAATGAATTCATAAAAATAAATAGTAATCAAATAAAATCAATGTCCTGTAGGTGATTATAATATTGTTTGGAATTGAGAAATTATAAAGTATGAAACCAAGTAAATAATTAATGGAGAATATAAATAATTATTAATGTACATATTTGGCAAATACAATAAAATTGGAATTAAATGTTATGCAATTGAAATAAAGATGAAAATAGAAATGGAATAAAATTAGCGTTATATTTGGAATTTTAATCTGGATTGATAAGTAACAAACGTATAAAAGCAATTAAAAAGCAAGAAGGTGGAAACTAATATAGGTTGCTAGTTTATTTAATGTGTTAAATAAACTTTGGTAATCAATTGTAATAAAATTTAAATTTAACATTCGTTAATATAAATGAAAGTAATAATCGGAAATAATGTTAATTTTGTTTATAAAATGATAGTTGGTTGAATAAAAGGAATGCAAAATAAAGTTGTCAAAATATTGGAATCTAATGTATGATAATAGGATTGATTGCAATTAAATGAAATTAACTATTTAAATACTACGTTAATTGAAATTTAGATGGATTATGAGAAAATATTAAGGTAATAGTTTGTAAATCTAATGTTAATTTTATCCGTTTGATAATAATGAATTGAATAATAAGAATGAAAAATAAATTTAATAGAATTATTGGGAATTTAATTTATAATTTTGAATATAATGAAACTGAAAATTTAACACTGCAATTGATAGATTAATCAACTTTAAATTGACATCTAAACTTGTTTAAATTATTGTAGATGATTAAGAAATATAAAAGTGATAAAATTGTCAATTATTGAATTGAAATTTAAAAATTGGATTTTATTTATTTAATTATTAAATTATTTTATTAATGGAAAAATAGCCATTTTGGCCACGGACTCGGATTTCGACGAAATTAGTTTCATCGGATCCGTAACGATGAATTATTGTAGGATTTCAAGTTTCGTAGCGATCAGACTTGTCGTTTGATCGTACGGGCTCGAAACGCCTTGAAATCAATTAATTAAAATCAATTGAAATGAATTTGAAAAATATTGATTTTAGCATAACTTCTTCATACAAAGGAATTTGGACTTGAAACTTGTTCTATCGCGTTTAAAATATTTAAAAACATCTATTTTGATATATGGGTTGATCCAATTTCATTCCGGAGTCGAAATGGGCTTTTTGGGCCACTTTGGCGTTAGCGCGTAAATCAATCTTATCCATCCCTTCAAATGTCAACCCTGCCTATATATATCCTACTATCAACCCTAGAAGCCTCTGTTCCTCATTTCTATACGTTCTATTCACCTCCTCACTTCAATGGCAGACAAACCCTAATTCCGATTGCAATCCCAAATCAAATCCAAAACTGAAATTTCAAGCTCCACAATATATGCCAAATTTTATATCAGTTCTAAGCTCTCGAAGAATGTAACTCAGATCTGCAACTCGTTTTTCGATTCGATGTATTGTTTGTCCAGAAACCGAAGAACAATTTTCGGCTGTTCATCACGTCGAAATCAAACTTGTCCAATCGTCGAACCGTTTCTGGGTTTTGTAGAGATCGTTAAGCGGAGTTCATCGGTGGCATTTGCAAGGTGGATCAACGGTTAGATGTGGTGGAAATCTCGATTAGGGTTTGCGTTTTTTGGGGCGGCGCTGGCTGTTTTCGACGACGACGTTCGTCGTTGGGGTGGTGCGCGAGGCATACACGTGGTCGACAAATTAAGGGGGAGGGGGCGGCGCAGAAGGCAGTGCGAAGTTGTGGTCAAAGGGCGTGATTGGTTCGAGCGGCTTCAGTTGGGTATTCTCGTGGTTATCTGTAG
This sequence comes from Allium cepa, assembly GCA_030765085.1. NCBI lineage: Eukaryota > Viridiplantae > Streptophyta > Magnoliopsida > Asparagales > Amaryllidaceae > Allium > Allium cepa. Next base: position 506,512,031 of record CM060944.1, on the reverse strand, counting down.
GGGCTAGGAGATGATGACGTGTAGGTTAAATTATTTATTTATTTCTTCAATTTAGTTAAATTTGTAATCGTAAAGCTTCTAACATGTATAACATTTTCATACGAGCTCGGATTTGGACGCGGTTTCTTTTGTTAGAATCGTATCTGAATTCCAGACATTTAGCGCTGGTTTGGACAAATTCTGAGACAGTCAAATTTTTGGGTTTAAATTGGATTTAAATTTAATTTAAATTCAAAAGGTGAGTGTTTTAACCCACTCACAACTTCTAAAATTTCTTATGTTTGTTAAATTAAATTTTTGTTGTGATTGTGCATTTATTTATGACTTTTCGTATATTTTTAATCATCATCTCAGTTATTGCATTTATGTAAATTAAATCGTTATTTATTTTATTATTGAATATAACTGCCAGTTAAATACCTGTTATATATATTATCAGTTTACTATTGGTATTGATTGATTATTTTGAATGATGATTGTGATGGATGTATGATTTTATGATGGTTGAATGGATGTTTATTTATATCATCATAATCTGCAAGTTGTTATGCATTTATTTTTGATTCGGGATTGCGGTTTGAAATGATATACAACCACATTTTTATTTTTAAATTGCGGATTGAAATGACAAATATCCGTATCACTTGACCATAGGATAGAAAATTAAATACAGACACCGCGGTCTATATATAAAATATTTTGAAATAATTTCTATGGTTTTGTAAAGAAATATATGGTTTTATGAGATGTTGATTTGGATATTTTTAAATATTATTTTATATATATAATTTATTTCTTGGTTTTAAGCCATGTATAAAATTGGTTTAAAGTATAAAGAAGTTAAATAATAAATGTTGATTTTATTAAGATATAATACGATTAAGTATATATTTAAATTTTATTTATAGAGTTTATAATGTGTTAAATAAAATTAATGTTGGAAGATAAATATGAATTTGATTCGAAATAAAGTATATAAGAATTATCCTCGAATAAAATTTATTTGAAATTTAAATAAATTTTAGATTTTAAATGGTATGATTTTTATAACTTGATTCTGGTTTAGAGGACCTAAATGAATATTAAGTCGATTTAAATGAATATTATAAAGTTATTTAAATTGAAAGAATATCCTGTTATTTGAAGTTTAAGGTTTTACTTAGATGATATTTGATTTTTTTTAAGTAAACATTTCAAATCTAAATAATAGTAATTGAAATTGATATATATATGAAATTATCAAAGATTTAGATTTGAAATGGTGGAATATTTAAGCTTTGAAATATATGGAAATTTATTATTTTATTTGGGGATTTAAACCCATATTTGGAATTGATTTGTGAAGGTGAAGAAGCTATTTTATTTTGTTAAGCAATTGAATATTTAAACCATTTAAGTGGTGTAGTTATATTTCAAAGTTATAAAATTCAAAGGTTTATGTTTTGAAAGGCTATAATTCAAGCATTTGGTTTCGAAATATTACAACTTTGAAACGTTTTGGGTTAGAAAGGGATATATTTGAAAATGATATCATACTGATTTGGTTTTAAAAAGGGAAAATGATATCGTATTTATATGGTTTTGAAATAAATATTATATCCTGGTTTTGAAGTATAAGTTATTTGAAAAGACCACGGTTTTATAATAACGTTTGGTTGTTGAAGTGACCGGGATCGGAAGTTTTCATACTCTCTGCCAACTCCGAAAACCACTTTAACAACCGTGTACGCGGGGAAGATCCCAGAATGAAGTAGGATGGTGGCGGCGTTTCCTTTAAGGTAAATACGTGGACCCGACTCCCGTGAGTTGGCATAAGGTGGCTATAATAGGAGTGATTGACGGGTTAAGAAGGTAGCACATTTTATCGGACACATCCCTTCGATATTATACTCTGACTTTTGGATTTATTCGGTGGCCACTTTTGATTTCTTTGATTTGAGGGTGTGGCTCGAGGTGGGCGATAGCTGTGGCTATGCGTTACCACCGACCCGGAAGCGTAATTGGTATATCTACCCTGGCATTGCCTAGTTGTGCCGTGTCACCTACCCTAGCGCGCCTTATACGATTTTGTTTTGTACCATACCTATGGAGTGCCCTCTGAGGATGCCCAGTACGGGGGAGATTACGGTACTGTATAGACTATGGGAATATAAAAGTGTGTTAAGGGCTATATGGGTAACCCCTTAACGCTATTTTCAGTATATTATATTTTACTTTAGACATTATTATAATAGCGTATATTACTACATAGTTAATAGTTTAACGGATCCTTAGGAGATGTGAATCCCGAGCACCTCTTAAGTTACTGCACTCACGTTAGACACTGGATAGGAGATGTCAAATCCCATAAACATCTCTGACGCCGTTCCACTCATATTATTTACTGTTGATTTAACTCACATAAGATCTTTTAGTACTGACTCGAGTGTTTTGTCTTTTCAATACGCTTGGGTCAGTCCGAGCATTTCAGGAATCGAAGACTTTATTTCTAGTGGACGGAGATGATGATTTTATTATTATTATTATTATTATTATTATTATATATATTATATTGTTCCACTACACACTGTATTTCGCTGCATTGATTATTATTTACTGGTATGTGCAACTCTGATATGTATTGTATAAATATAATCAAATGATTATAAAATAGCTTCATGAACTGTATATTTGATTATTATATTTTATCGTTCTGCTGCAAGATTCTATTTTGTTTTTTTCTTTCCCTTCTTTTTCTTATTTACCCCATAACAATCCGCCCTTCCGTATGGTTTGAATTGGCACGTATGTCGATTTAAAGCGTGCGGAAAGGCGGGACGTTACATCTGGTATCAGAGCTTTGGTTTAGCGATAAACCTTAGCTGTGTGGGGCCTGACTCTTATTAATAGGGTAGTAATACCCTATAATGAGTCGTTGAGTGTATATATATGAGAGAGCGTATTTGTTAGTGTTATAAAAAGGTTTTATATTGTGTCAATTTGTTCCGTTCTGTATTTATAAATTCTAGTTGATGCATGGGACGCTATGACATCAATAGGGATTTCTAAACACTTAATAAGACAGACCGATACAATATTTGTTTTGAATATAGGTGAATGAAATAATTTTGCCTATTATATTTTCTATATATATAAAATAAGGTTTTTATAAATGATATATATTTGGTTGCAATATATTGGTTGTTAGGTAACGAAATTTATAAATAATAGTTGAAATAAGATTGAAAATAAAGTAAATGAAAATTGGAAATTTAGAACTTAAGTTCCGGGGTTTTGAAATTTCTTTTGAATAATTTTGAAATATAATAATAATTTTATTAGAAGTATTTTCTGATATAAATATTTCAATATAATTTGAAAGAATTGTTTTAAACAAATTCTAGAAAGAAATAAGTTGTACTCCTCTCTCTGTCGTTGGAAAATAATTTCGACGATGAGTACACGCATCATCGATGTTCATTTTCGAGTTTCGAAGTGGGAAGGCCACTGTAGTAGTTTACTGCAGATTTGTTTGATAAACCAAATATAAAAATTTTAATTGCTTTAATTATAATTGGATATGTAAATTATAAGTATATATTTATCTGTTATTTTAAAATGATTTGAAATTTAACCCGGTATTTAGTTCTTAAGTTTCCGTTAATCAATAGTTTCAATTATTGTAGGAAATGGGTTGTAACTAATTTATAAATTGGAACCTTTAATTAAATTAAGAGATTTAATGCTAAGTTATTAATTAAATAAAAAGAAAATTTAAATTCGTAACATATAAAACAAAGGATATTATTAGTGAACATTTAATTAGTTAAAAGAAATGAGAAAAACTTGTATAACTTTCAATTACATTCTTAAAAGCATATGTATAACTTACCAAAAGATCTAAAAGTTGAAATGTTAACAAGAAATTGTAATGGATATTATACAAGTAAAACTTGAAGGTAATAAATAAGAATTTGATGTGTAGATGAAATGCTACTAATTAAATAATAGAAGGCATGTATTGTAAGTAAGAAATTTTAAACTTAAGTAAATAAGTTGAAGTTATTTCTGAATAAAATTTTAAGAAATAAATGTAAATTAAAAAAAAACCCATTATATGAATGAAAAGAGAAATCAAACAACAAATGTGTGAATGGAATTAATAAGGATAAACTTAATTTGTTGTTCGAAATTGTTGTTGTTCGGTTTATGGTTGTTTGGGTGAGGATACTTTAAGATTGTTTGGATGTATAAATAGTCTATTTAGCTTCATCATAGACTGTTGAGTAAATGGTGCGCTTAGTAGTTATTTTTCATCCTACACAATTTGAAGTTTGAACCCGAACAACTATTTGTTTTGTTGATATGAATGGATAATTGATGTGTGTTGATTTTATGTGACGGTTGTATGCCTTGTTGCAAGTGATTGTTGTTTGTACTGATTTGTTTGTTTATGGTTGAAACAACTTTAAATATTTCATTCTATATAATTGTTAACCTTTTTGGATTATATAAGTGAAATACAGGTTATGGAAGCAATTGCTACCGCATTTGGTTTCATAATATAAGCGTAAATTTGCCCGACAAATAGGTACATTCTCGGATTTCGGTTTTATAGCGCTATTATATTATTTTCCCGTGTTGGGATATATTAGTTTTGAAAAAATATGTTATATATTGTTATATTTGATATTATATTTTCTCCCGAGCCTCTCCGTACACTCTGCCGAAATTTTTCGAAAATTTTGGACTTAGAAAATATTTTGAAAATGTTTTTCGAATTTTTTTAATTTGAGTATAAAAAGATTTAATGGTTATAAATTGGCATATTTTATTTAAATTAATTAATTTTGTAAAAGTTATTTGTTATAAAATTAATTTTTTATAGGATATATTGATTTCCTAATTCTTCTTTTCCTTTCTTTCCCCTTTTCGGGGACGAAGTTTTGAGTGGGGGAGAGTGTAACGACTCATAAAATTCGGTCAATAAATTTCTTAATTTAAGAAGATTTTGGTAACTTAATGTTGAAGGAAATAAAAATTTAGTGGATTATTAATGAAAATAATAATTTGGATAAGATTGGTAAGTTAATTGTTAATAACTTGGATGTAATTCCAATAAGTGAAACAATGTAAATGTTAATTATATTCTTATTGTAATAAAAGAATGTTACCAAGATGAAGTGATTAATTTGATTTAAAATCTCAATTGATGTGTGCATTAGTTTATAATAGGATATAAAAGGTAAATTAATAATTTAAAACGTTGGCTTACTAATAAAATAATGTATAAGGAATGGAAATGGAATAAATTAGTGTGTGAACTAATGGTAGCACTTGTTGTAAGCTAATAAGTAAATTAAAACGTAACAATGCCAATTTAAGTTAACAATTTATAAAATAACGGAAAGTGCGAGTGTAAATAGAATAGAAACATAAACTTATTATAAGGTAGTAATTGGTGTAATAAAAAGCATGAGACCAAGTAAGTAAATTTATTGGGAATATTAAATGTAGTTAGATGTAGATTTATGTAATAACGTTAATGCAAATTATGTAAATAAATGTAAATATTGTATGAATATATGAATTAATGTCTGATTTAGGGTAATAGAATGAATTCATATGATGTAAGCGATTATAATAAATAATAAAATAATAACTAGGATGGAATATAACAACGAAGTTAATTAAAGCTGAATTGTGTAGGTTGAATGGAATAACAATAAATGAAATAATGAAAAATGGTATAACTGGGTTATAGGATGATGTAAGGTAATAAGTAATTAATTCAATGCAATCCAAATTGATTAAAACGACTGTTTAGGTTATAATTGATTGTAAATAGGAATATTTGGTAATAAATTGAATATAAGAAAACAAAGGAAATTAGTGAATTAATTAATGAATTCATAAAAATAAATAGTAATCAAATAAAATCAATGTCCTGTAGGTGATTATAATATTGTTTGGAATTGAGAACTTATAAAGTATGAAACCAAGTAAATAATTCATGGAAAATATAAATAATTATTAATGTACATATTTGGCAAATACAATAAAATTTGAATTAAATGTTATGCAATTGAAATAAAGATGAAAATAGAAATGGAATAAAATTAGCGTTATATATGGAATTTTAATCTGGATTGATAAGTAACGAACGTATAAGAGCAATTAAAAAGCAAGAAGGTGGAAGTTAATATAGGTTGCTAGTTTATTTAATGTGTTAAATAACATTGGTAATCAATTGTAATAAAATCTAAATTTAACTCTTGTTAATATAAATGAAAGTAATAATCGGAAATAATGTTAATTTTGTTTATAAAATGACAGTTGATTGAATAAAAGGAATACAAAATAAAGTTGTCAAAATATTGGAATCTAATGTATGATAATAGGATTGATTGCAATTAAATGAAATTAACTATTTAAATATTACGCTAATTGAAATTTAGATGGATTATGAGAAAATATTAAGGTAATAGTTTGTAAATCCAATATTAATTTTATCCGTTTGATAATAATGAATTGAATAATAAGAATGAAAAATAAATTTAATAGAATTATTGGGAATTTAATTTATAATTTTGAATATAATGAAATTGAAAATTTAACACTGCAATTGATAGATTAATCAACTTTAAATTGACATCTAAACTTGTTTAAATTATTGTAGATGATTAAGAAATATAAAAGTGATAAAATTGTTAATTATTGAATTGAAATTTAAAAATTGGATTTTATTTAATTAATTATTAAATTATTTTATTAATGGAAAAATAGCCATTTTGGCCATGGACTCGGATTTCGACGAAACCAATTTCATCGGATCCGTAACGATGAAATTATTGTAGGATTTCAAGTTTCGTAGCGATCGGACTTGTCATTTGATCGTACGGGCTCGAAACGCCGTGAAATCAATTAATTGAAATCAATTGAAATCAATTTGAAAAGTATTGATTTTAGCATAACTTCTTCATACGATGGAATTTGGACTTGAAACTTGTTCCATCGTGTTTAAAATATTTAAAAACATCTATTTTGATATATGGTTTGACCCAATTTCATTCCGGAGTCGAAACAGGCTTTTTGGGCCACTTTGGCGTTAGCGCGTAAATCTATCTTATCCATCCATTCAAATGTCAACCCTGCCTATATATATCCTGCTATAAACCCTAGCAGCCTCTGTTCCTCATTTCTATACATTCTATTCACCTCCTCACTTCAATGGCAGACAAACCCTAATTCCGATTGCAATCCCAAATCAAATCCAAAGCTGAAATTTCAAACTTCACAATATATGCCAAATTTTATATCAGTTCGAAGATATCGAAGAATGTAACTCAGATCTGCAACTCGTTTTTCGATTCGACGTATTGTTTGTCCAGAAACCGAAGAACAATTTTCGGTTGTTCATCACGTCGAAATCAAACTTGTCCAATCGTCGAACCGTTCTGGGTTTTGTAGAGATCGTTAAGCGGAGTTCATCGGTGGCATTTGCAAGGTGGATCAACGGTTAGATGTGGCGGAAATCTCGATTAGGGTTTGCGTTTTTTGGGGCGGCGCAGGCTGTTTTCGACGACGACGTTTCTCGTTGGGGTGGTGCGCGAGGCACACGCGTGGTCGACAACTTACGGGGGAGGGGGCGGCGCAGAAGGCAGTGCGAAGTCGTGGTCAAAGGGCGTGTTTGGTTCGAGCGGCTTCAGTTGGGTATTCGCGTGGTTATCTGTAGGGGCTAGGAGATGATGACGTGTAGGTTAAATTATTTATTTATTTCTTCAATTTAATTAAATTTGTAATCGTAAAGCTTCTAACACATATAACATTTTCATACGAGCTCGGATTTGGGCGTGGTTTCTTTTGTTAGAATCGTATCTGAATTCAGACATTTAGCGCTGGTTTGGACAAATTCTGAGACAGTCAAATTTTTGGTTTTAAATTGGATTTAAATTCAATTTAAATTCAAAAGGTGAGTGTTTTAACCCACTCACAACTTCTAAAATTTCTTATGTTTGCTAAATTAAATTTTTGTTGTGATTGTGCATTTATTTATGACTTTTCGTATATTTTTAATCATCATCTCAGTTATTGCATTTATGTAAATTAAATCGTTATTTATTTTATTATTGAATATAACTGCCAGTTAAATACCTGTTTTATATATTATCAGTTTACTATTGGTATTGATTGATTATTTTGTATGATGATTGTGATGGATGTACGATTTTATGATGGATGAATGGATGTTTATTTATATCATCATAATCTGCAAGTTGTTATGCATTTATTTTTGATTCCGGATTGCGGTTTGAAATGATATAAAACCACATTTTTATTTTTAAATTGCGGATTGAAATGACAAATATCCGTATCACTTGACCATAGGATAGAAAATTATATACAGACACCACGGTCTATATATAAAATATTTTGAAATAATTCTATGGTTTTGTAAAGAAATATATGGTTTTATGAGATGTTGATTTGGATATTTTTAAATATTATTTTATATATATAATTTATTTCTTGGTTTTAAGCCATGTATAAAATTGGTTTAAAGTATAAAGAAGTTAAATAATAAATGTTGATTTTATTAAGATATAATACGATTAAGTATTTATTTAAATTTTATTTATAGAGTTTATAATGTGTTAAATAAAATTAATGTTGGAAGATAAATATGAATTTGATTCGAAATAAAGTATATAAGAATTATCCTCGAATAAAATTTATTTGAAATTTAAATAAATTTTAGATTTTAAATGGTATGATTTTTATAACTTGATTCTGGTTTAGAGGACCTAAATGAATATTAAGTCGATTTAAATGAATATTATAAAGTTATTTAAATTGAAAGAATATCCTGTTATTTGAAGTTTAAGGTTTTACTTAGATGATATTTGATTTTTTTTAAGTAAACATTTCAAATCTAAATAATAGTAATTGAAATTGATATATATATGAAATTATCAAAGATTTAGATTTGAAATGGTGGAATATTTAAGCTTTGAAATATATGGAAATTTATTATTTTATTTGGGGATTTAAACCCATATTTGGAATTGATTTGTGAAGGTGAAGAAGCTATTTTATTTTATTAAGCAATTGAATATTTAAACCATTTAAGTGGTGTAGTTATATTTCAAAGTTATAAAATTCAAAGGTTTATGTTTTGAAAGGCTATAATTCAAGCATTTGGTTTCAAAATATTACAACTTTGAAACGTTTTGGGTTAAAAAGGGATATATTTGAAAATGATATCATACTGATTTGGTTTTAAAAAGGGAAAATGATATCGTATTTATATGGTTTTGAAATAAATATTATATCCTGGTTTTGAAGTATAAATTATTTGAAAAGACCACGGTTTTATAATAACGTTTGGTTGTTGAAGTGACCGAGATCGGAAGTTTTCATACTCTCTGCCAACTCCGAAAACGACTTTAACAACAGTGTACGCGGGGGAGATCCCAGAATGAAGTAGGATGGTGGCGGCGTTTCCTTTAAGGTAAATACGTGGACCCGACTCCCGTGAGTTGGCATAAGGTGGCTAAAATAGGAGAGATTGACGAGTTAAGAAGGTAGCACCTTTTATCGGACACATCCCTTCGATATTATACTCTGATTTTTGGATTTATTCGGTGGCCACTTTTGATTTCTTTGATTTGGGGGTGTGGCTTGAGGTGGGCGGTAGCTGTGGCTATGCGTTACCACCGACCCGGAAGTGTAATTGGTATATCTACCCTGGCATTGCCTAGTTGTGCCGTGTCACCTACCTTAGCGCGCCTTATACGATTTTTTTTTTGTACCATACCTATGGAGTGCCCTCTAAGGATGCCCAGTACGAGGGAGATTACAGTACTGTAAAGACTATGGGAATATAAAAGTGTGTTAAGGGCTATATGGGTAACCCCTTAACGCTATTTTCAGTATATTATATTTTACTTTAGACATTATTATAATAGCGTATATTACTACATAGTTAATAGTTTAACGGATCCTTAGGAGATGTGAATCCCGAGCACCTCTTAAATTACCGCAACTCGTTTTTCAATTCGGCGTATTGTTTGTCCAGAAATCGAAGAACAATTTTCGGCCGTTCATCACGTCGAAATCAAGCTTGTCCGATCGTCAAACCATTTCTGGGTTTTGTAGAGATCGTCAAGCGGAGTTCATCGGTGGCATTTGCAAGGTGGATCAACGGTTAGATGTGGCGGAAATCATGATTAGGGTTTGCATTTTTTGGGGCGGCGCTGGCTGTTTTCGACGACGACGTTCGTCGTTGGGGTGGTGCGCGAGGCACACGCATGGTCGACAACTGGGGGGAGGGAGGGGCGTAGAAGGTAGTGCGAAGTCGCGGTCAAAGTGCATGTTTGGTTCAAGCGGCTTCAGTTGGGTATTGGCGTGGTTATCTATAGGGGCTAGAAGATGATGACGTGTAGGTTCAATTATTTATTTATTTCTTCAATTTAATTAAATTTATAATCCTAAAGCTTCTAATACGTATAACTTTTTCATAAGAGCTCGGATTTGGACGCGGTTTCTTTTGTTAGGATCGTATCTGAATTCCGGACATTTTGGCACTTGTTTGGACGAATTCTAAGGCTGTCAAATTTTTAGGTTTAAATTGGATTTAAATTCAATTTAAATTCAAAAGGTGAGTGTTTTAACCCACTCACAACTTCTAAAATTTCTTATGTTTGTTAAATTAAATTTTTGTTGTGATTTTGCATTTATTTATGACTTTTCGTATATTTTTAATCATCATCTCAGTTATTGCATTTATGTAAATTAAATCGTTATTTATTTTATTATTGAATATAACTGCCAGTTAAATACCTGTTATATATATTATCAGTTATCTATTGGTATTGATTGATTATTTTGTATGATGATTGTGATGGATGTATGATTTTATGATGGATGAATGTATGTTTATTTATATCATCATAATCTGCAAGTTGTTATGCATTTATTTTTGATTCGGGATTGCGGTTTGAAATGATATACAACCACATTTTTATTTTTTAAATTGCGGATTGAAATGACAAATATCTGTATCACTTGACCATAGGATAGAAAATTATATACAGACACCGCGGTCTATATATAAAATATTTTAAAATAATTTCTATGGTTTTGTAAAGAAATATATTGTTTTATGAGATGTTGATTTGGATATTTTTAAATATTATTTTATATATATAATTTATTTCTTGGTTTTAAGCCATGTATAAAATTGGTTTAAAGTATAAAGAAGTTAAATAATAAATGTTGATTTTATTAAGATATAATACGGTTAAGTATTTATTTAAATTTTATTTATAGGGTTTATAGTGTGTTAAATAAAATTAATGTTGGAAGATAAATATGAATTTGATTCGAATTAAAGTATTTAAGAATTATCCTCGAATAAAATTTATTTGAAATTTAAATAAATTTGAGATTTTAAAAGGTATGATTTTTATAACTTGATTCTGGTTTAGAGGACTTAAATGAATATTAAGTCGATTTAAATGAAGATTAAGTCGATTTAAATGAATATTATCAAGTTATTTAAATTGAAAGAATATCCTGTTATTTGAAGTTTAAGGTTTTACTTAAATGATATTTGATTTTTTTAAGCAAACATTTCAAATCTAAATAATAGTAATTGAAATTGATATATATGAAATTATCAAAGATTTAGTTTTGAAATGGTGGAATATTTAAGCTTTGAAATATATGGAAATTTATTTGTTTATTTGGGGATTTAAACCTATATTTGGAATTGATTTGTAAAGGTGAAGAGGCTATTTTATTTTATTAAGAAATTTAATATTTAAACCATCTAAGTGGTGTAGTTATATTTCAAAGTTATAAAATTCAAAGGTTTATGTTGTGAAAGGCTATAAATCAAGCATTTGGTTTCGAAATATTACAACTTTGAAACGTTTTGGGTTAGAAAGGGATATATTTGAAAATGATATCATACTGATTTGGTTTTTAAAAAGGGGAAATGATATCATATTTATATGGTTTTGAAATAAATATTATATCCTGGTTTTGAAGTATAAATTATTTAAAAAGACCGCGTGTTATAATAACGTTTGGTTGTTGAAGAGACCGGGATCGGAAGTTGTCATACTCTCTGCCAACTCCGAAAACCACTTTAACAACCGTGTACATGGGGGAGATTCCAGAATGAATTAGGATGGTGGCGGCATTTCCTTTAAGGTAAATACGAGGACCCGACTCTCGTGAGTTGGCATATGGTGGCTAAAACATGAGCGATTGGCGGGTTAAGAAGGTAGCACCTTTTATCGGACACATCCCTTCGATATTATACTCTGACTTTTGGATTTATTCGGTGACCACTTTTGATTTCTTTGATTTGGGGGTGTGGGTCGAGGTGGACGGTAGCTGTGGCTATGCGTTACCACCGACCCGGAAGCGTAATTGGTATATCTACCCTGACATTGCCTAGTTGTGCCGCGTCACCTACCCTAGCGCGCCTTATACGATTTTGTTTTGTACCATACCTATGGAGTGCCCTCTGACGACGCCCGGTACGAGGGAGATTACGGTATTGTATAGACTATGGGAATATAAAAGTGTGTTAAGGGCTATATGGGTAACCCCTTAATGCTATTTTCAGTATATTATACTTTACTTTAGACATTATTATAATAGCATATATTACTACATAGTAAATAGTTTAACGGATCCTTAGGGGATTTGAATTCTGAGCACCTCTTAAGTTACTGCACTCACGTTAGACACTGGATAGGAGATGTCAAATCCCGTAAACATCTCTGACGCCATTCCACTCATATTATTTATTGTTGATTTAACTCACATAAGATCTTTTAGTTTCGACTCGAGTGTTTTGTCTTTTCAATTTGCTCGGGTCAGTCCGAGCATTTCAGGAATCGAAGACTTTATTTCTGGAGGACGAAGACTTCAATATTATTATTATTATATATTATATTGTTCCACTACACACTGTATTCCGCTGCATTGATTATTATTCACTGCTATGTGCAACTCTGATATGTATTGTGTAAATATAATCAAATGATTATAAAATAGCTTCATGAACTGTATATTTGATTATTATATTTTATCGTTCCGCTGCAAGATTCTATTTTGTTTTTTTCTTTCCCTGCTTTTTCTTATTTACCCCATAACAATCCGCCCTTCCGTATGGTTTGAATTGGCACGTGTGTCGATTTAAAGCGTGCGGAAAGGCGGGATGTTACATATGTCAAGTAGCATAGGTATGTATATCTGTTTTATTGAATATATTATATTAGAGCTTTATATATATGCTAGTTTTAATAATATTTATATAATATGTTAGCTATATATAAAGTTTACGTCAGTTGTATATATGTTAGTTTATATATATTGTAATAAAGTAAATTCATATTAATTCTTATAGTAAATAGTGATCTAAAAATACAATAGGTATATAAGTATATATGTTTACATATTACTTTATACAGATCAGTATACATGAGTTTGGTTTTCAAAAATATACAGAGATATTTTATGTGTTAAATTAAAATTTTGATTTGAAAATATATGAATGGAGAATTTATCTTAAATATATGTTTTTAAACTGACTAAGGGAATTTTTTTTATATATAACATATCTTTGCTCAGTTTATATTAAGCTAATTTTGATTTGTCCTCTGTCAGTTCCAAACTTCCAGTTTAGTTTTGATCGTCAAATTTATGTTTATCGTATTTTAATTTGGAATCCGTTGCTTGGATTCGTGGCTCAGTTCGTTATCAAACTTCTCAAGCCTTGAAAGGTGAGCAATCACTCACGATTAACATTCTTATATTTAATAAATTTAACTCACATTGAAATCACGATTGAAATATGTTATTAAACTTAAATTTGTTAGTTATTTAATTGTTAAATATGATCTGTTATTATTTACATTTGTTCACCGATGTTAACTGACAATATTGACCCATAACCTGTTGCATATAGTTAAATTGGTAATTTTGATATATGCTTGTTAATCGATATGTTACGTTATTTATATTATTATTTATTGTTCTCACCCTACAAGTTCCTTGTTATTTAGAAATCCCTATGAGTTGAGATGATATTTATTTGAACGATATTATAGATTAGGCGAAGATCGTTATGGGTTGAAATGATAAACCTAAGCGATTTTCATTTAATTTAGATTTTGGGATTGCCGGTTGAAATGATATACACCCATAAATATTAAATTATTGCGAATTGAAATGATAAATATTCGTATCATTTGACCATAGGATAGAAAATTATATATGGACATCGTTGGTGATTTCCAAAGTTTAAGGAAATACATGGATTTTATTAAATATTGATTTTTTATAATATAAAGAATTTATTTTAATATACGTGTAAAATTTAGATTTTTAAAATTATATATTTTGGAAATTAAAATTATGAGTTAGTTTTGAAAATATAATTTTTAAGATTTTTCTTATAATTTTATTATTTAAAATACATAAAATAAGATTTAATATAAAATACATTTAATAATAATATTTAATTTAATAAAAATTTAATTTATTTGGTTTATAACATATTTAAGTATTTATCTAAGTTTATATTAATATATAAAAAATAGATTTTAAAACTTTAATAATATAGGTTAGGAAGATAAATTAATGTTGACTTGGAATTTAAATTGGTTAATAATTGAATTTAAATAAGAATTGATTTGAACCTATCGATTTTGGGATTTTGAAAGATATGATTGATAATTTGATTTAGTAAAAAGTGATTAAATGAATATTCTGAATTTTAAATAGAATTGAGACTAAATATTTAATATTGATTTAAAATTTACAAATTGAGATTTTATTTAATTATTATCAAAATGATTAAGTGAATATTTTCCAATTTGAATAAAATTAAAGTTAAATGTTGAAATATAAATGAAACTTATATTGAAATTGTTTGAATATTTAAACCTTGAGTCTTATTGGAATTGATGTGATAGTTCAAACCTGGATTTGAAGTCAATAAAAATTGAAATGGTTTTTTGAGAATTTGAATCGAACCTTTAACCTTTTAAATTGAAAGTGTTGAACAGGGATTTATTTAAATTGAATTTTTGAATGTAAGCTGATTTGAATCGATTTGTGAAATTAGAGGAAACTATTTTTATTATATAAAGTATTTTTAATATGTATAAACTATTTTAATATATAAACTATTTTAATTTATAACTATTTTAATATATATATTAATTTCAATATCTAAACTATTTAAGTTCAAAATGTTATGATTTTAACAGTGTTATGATTTCAAAAGTGTTATGATCTCAAAAGTTTTATGAGTTCGAAAGTGTTATAATTTTGGAAGTGTTATGATTCTGGAAATGAATATTATTAAAAGTGAATAATCATATCGAATTGATATGGTTTTGAAATGAATATGATATTTGGATATGAAGTATGAACTATTTGAAATGAAATGACCACGGTGTGAAATAAGCATTTGGTTATTAAAGAGACTAGGATCAGACATTGTCATACTCTTTACCAATATCGAAAATCACTTTAACAACTGTGTATGTGGTGGAGTTTCCAGAACGAAGTAGGATGGTTTGGCGACGATTCTGTACGAGGTATTAACGTAGCCCTGAAGCCCATGAGTCAGCTTGATATGGCTAAAACAAAAGCCGTGCCGGGCCAAGTGAGTTCATTCCTCCGATCAGACACATTTCATTGATACCATTTTATTACTTTGTGATTTGATTGGGTGCACCTTTGATTTGGGAGTGTATCGCGATGTAAGCGGTAGTAGCTGCTATGCGTTACCACCAGTCCGGATCCGCAAACGGTATATCTACCTTGGCATTGCCTCGCATGCCTTGTCACATACCCTATCGCGCCTTCTACGAGTTTGTTTTGCATCGTATCTATGGAGTACTCCCTGGTAGCCCACTTGTGAGTGGAGTTTACAGTATCTGTATATATTACGACATTATATAAAATGTGTTAAGAGGGATACGGGTAACGCCTTAATGCTATTTTAATAGTTTACTTTACTATAGACATTATTATAATAGTGTATATTACTGCATAGTAGATAGTTCTACAGATTCTTAGAGGATGAAAATCCCAAACATCCTTTAAATTACTTGTATTTCAGATGACATTTCACTTGAGTTGAATTTGTTAATATAAGAATGTTAATCCTGACTCGAGTGTTTTGTGTTTTACTTTATACTTGGATCAGACCGAGTGTCACAATATTTGTGACTCACCTTTGAAGATTGGAGCTTTGTTTGAAGATCTATTTGTCCAACTTTCAGTTATTTTAGTTTTTTCTAGTCATTTATGTTCAGACTCCTTAGTTGCTTATGTATTAGTAATTCACTTGTATTTGAGATTCTATTGTATTTTGTTTAGGACTCTAATGTTTATAGTAGCTTCATGAACTACTATTTTTCAATTCCACTGCTTATTTCTATATTACTCTATATCTGTGATTCTGTGATTGATTTATTTACTGTATATATGCTGAATTTTGCCAAATATAAACTAATAATCTATTGTTTTGAGCAATTCAAGTCCGATATGTACGGATGCGAATGGTTCGAAATGCCAGGTCGTTACAGTTGGTATCAGAGCTCTGGTTTAGGCAAAACTTAGCATATAGAGTAAATTTAATTACAAAACCACCTTCGTTCGAGCTTGAGTTTCTTCCTTTTTGACTTGGGTTTTCTTTGAATTTTTGAAACTTTCCCCTTTGTTCTGAAATCCATTCTGGTCTCTTCCTATTCATGTTCTTCTTGATTCGGGAGAATCCCATAGCTCCGGTTTGGTTGATTTCTATAATGAATTTCAGAACATCTTGCCACCTCAACTGGTAATTTCATTCTTTTGTGTGACTCATCCCATCGACGGTCTCGCGAACCTTAGTATGATTTGTAAAGGGGTGAAACTCCTTTACAACAAGCATTGATTCATCGAAGATTTATACATTCTCGGTTTTGATGCTATTATTTCTTGCAAAGCCCGAACCGTTTCCTTAGCAGACGACTAGGGAAATTCTCTTATAATTGGATGTCGAATGCCTCAGGATTATGAAGGCATTCTTTTCTTTTCGCTTGACTCTCAACCTAGTGATCTTGACTCCACATTGATAAACAGTGATTATCCCGATGATTAGTGAAGTCATTCCTCATCCTCCCAAGTGGGAAATTGAAATCTTCATCGATCATATTCCTGGAGCTCGACCTGTTGTCCTTCAGGGACGAATGGTTTCTATGAATGGTTAGTCATGCCCTTTGGATTAACCAATGCTCCTGCCTTCTTCGTCGATCTAGTGAACCGTGTTTTCCGCAATCTTACCAACTTGATTAACCTGGTTTTCGTTGATGATATTTTCGTATTTTCTAAGTCTCAGTTGACCCGGTTAAGGTCACCCATGAATAATATTAGTCTATCCTTTTTCCTCTTTTGTAATTTAATTACTTATCTTCCTTTTGAGCCTATCCTCTTAATAGAATTCTCTCTGATTGGGTTCCTCTAAATTTGAATCTTTACTCTTTTTCCAGAATCCATTCTTGAATCTGAGCTACACTTTAGCACCACAAGTGCTCTGCTAACCTCTCCTTTAAGCCTACCCAAGCTCACCCAACGGTTTAAACTAATGGGTAGTGCTACCTTTATTGTGTGAGGGAGTATATTTGTTATTAATATAAAATATTTTATATTGTGTTGCTTGAGTTGTTAAGGTTGATTTGGGGTTTCGATCGATTCATCTGGCCAACGCTATCGATAGAAATTCCAAAATACTTGCACAGAGCAAACTGACACAATATTGTATTCAAAGTTGGTAAATGAAATAATTTTATGTATGATTATTTTATATATAAAGATATAATTTTTGAAATTGGATGGTTAAATGAATTGGTTGTTAGAAATGATAATACTAGATTATCATTTATTATTTTATCAACATTCTGAACCATTAACTATTATTGTATGTTAAATGAAGTTGTAATTTTAAATCTGATTTGCAAATGAAATGAATTTAAGTTAAATATTTGAGAATTTAATTTTCGGCACTGTTCAAAAAATTTGGTTTTTAAAGTTTTGGAAAATATATCATATGAAAGTATTTTCATATGGAAATTGTGTCCAAATAATTTTAAAAGGTAAGTCCGTACTCTCCTCTTTTGTCGCTGGAAATAGTTTCGGTGATGACTGTAGAATCATCGACATTCATTTTCGAGTCTCAAAGTGGAGAGACCGCTTAGTAGCTTTGCTGCACTGTTGTTTTAAAGATAGATTTGATTTGAATTTCTTGAGTATGATTTGATTTATAATATATTTATATATATACTTATTTCAAAAATGATTTGATGTGAAACCGGAAATTCGATTCTTGAATTCTGTGTTAAGTTAGGGTTTTCAATTATTGAAGTAAATCAAAATATTTAAAATATTGGAAGTGTTTAAAAATTTAAATTAGAATTTAAAATAACTTAAAATAGTTGAACTAGGATAAAATTTATTTGTATAATATTCATTTCATTCTAATAAACATGTATAACTTGCCTGAATTATTTAATAAGTTGAAATGTTAAGATGAATTTGCAATTGAATGTTATGTGAGAAAAAATTAGGCAACAGATTATTCAAATTAACTTCTTTTGCTCAATAGAAATATTAAATAATAAGTAAATTGGTATAGTGCTCAATTACATTTGAAAAATTAATAAAAGTTACCTGAAATATTCAAAAGTTTAAATGTAATAAGAATATGTAGTTGAACAGTATACAATATAAAACGTAAGAAATAAAATGTGCAAAAATATCTTCTGATATGGGAATTTATAAATAATTATACATTTACTTTATGATATAAGAAAAGTAAATTGAAACAAATTGAATAATAAATAGAGAATGAGTAAATGAATGCAAACATAAGAAACTAAACAGGTAATAAAAGAATTCATATCTTTATAAATAAATGGTAAATTATAAAGAATAGTTGTGATTGAATTATACGAGGAATTAACTTAAGTGAAATCAAATGGAATAAATAAATTAGCCAAATAAAATAATTTTTGTTTTGAAAGAAATTTTACAACAACTATTAATGAATTGAAACAAGTCAAATTGAATGAAAATAGATGAAGTGGAAATCATCAAAATATGAATGTAAATGAATATTATTCGTTAAATAAAATGGATTGAAAACCAAAAGTTTTGAGTGGGGGAGAGTTTAACAACCTATGAATTTTAACGATTTAATAATGTATTTAACTGAATTTTTGTGAAATTTAAAATTATAAAATTTTGCAATGAAAATTCGATATTTGGAATACGTTTATTTAGACATAGAAAATGGAAAATTTTCATTGGAAAATATGAAAGTTAATTCTATTGTGTAATTTTCAATTTCAATTTACTATTAGTTAATTTGAAAAAAATAAAATATTTTCGAAACTTGAATATTTTATACAATAAAAATGTAGACAATTTTCTTTGTGAGGCGTTATATTTTGTTTCGCCAACTTTGAACTGCTATTGCTCCGTTTATCTTATTTCCAGCAAATTAGCAACAGTTTGGGTAGCGAATATCGACTTTTGATAGAATGGTCGTATCACTGATATCTATGTACCATTTTGTTTGTTTCGTCCTGCTGATCTATGCAATATATTCATTTGTGTATTTCGGAGTCCGGTACGCCGTGAAAACAGTTAATGGTATCGGTACTAGTTTGATCCCTTCTGAATTTCATGTCTCTTCAACTATTCAGCGTGTAATATCAATAGCCTTTTGCTTTTATTAATCCCCTAAATTCGTGCCTGGCCGAAACAGTCTGTCCATTTTCCCTTTTCGTTTTCAGTGTATAAATTATTTTCAACTAAGCATATATATTATCGCTTATGAAACCATGTCATTCCCTTCTTTAATTTTCACATGCTCCTCTCCTCTCTTATGTTCGGTACTTTTGGTTTTATAAATTTTTCTTTTTTTGAAATATTGGAAGCTTTGTATATCATAGAAATTTTGCAACTCTCTTCCTCCACACAAGCCTTCAACCGGCCTCACCACTACAACATCAGACAAACACACGACAGCACTACGACCCGCCACCATCTCTTCCCCAAGTCATCGGCCTCCTTACTGAGTCTGCATCTCCAAGCCCACCACCCTCCTGAATCCTCACCTCCAGATCCCCTTCCACCTCATCAGACGGCAAAGCCACCGTCACCCCCGTCTCCCTCTGCCACCTTCGGCCGTCCCAACTTTCCACCTTCCCTCACCTCATTCCCTGGCCACGTAGGCTCAAACACCAGCAGCTTGTGCAACCAGAACTTGAGCAGCTACCTTGAACCTGAAACGCGACTTCTCCCTCATCGTCTTCGGGTCCTTCCTCCATAACTGAGAACAAAAAACCTTCCCTTTTTTGCCTCCAAGCTGTCGTGAGCCTTCAACAACTCCGCTTTATAGCTGCGGCCACGCACCCCGACCTTCCGCCTCCTCCTTTGAATTTTTTTAGTTGCATAATGTATCGAAGAAGCTTCGCTGCTCTCGCCTTTTTACGTGGACATGCAGCTTGCTTTGAAACCCATCACCATGTGTCAGCCTCCATCTATGTCAAGTTCTTCATTTTTAATAAATAGTAGCATAGGTAATGTATATCTGTTTTATTGAATATATTATATTCAAAGCTTTATATATATGCTAGTTTTAATAATATGTTAGTCTAATAATACATTAGTTATATAATATGTTAGCTATATATAAAGTTTACGTCAGTTGTATATATGTTAGTTTATTTATATTATAATAAGGGGCATTTCACTAGAGGGCAAACTTTGCAGTCCAATTAGTTTCTAGGATACACATCCATAAAAATTAATTTCAAGGCCAAAGTCAGCAGAATAATTACTTTTAAGAAGTCAGCAATTCATTTACTTTCAAAGATATAATTTCATAGATTTTTAGGCTTTAGAAACTAATTATTTTTCATCTTGTCCTTAAAAGTAATTATTTCAGTTATGTGTCCTAAAAACTAATTGCACTTGCTAAAGAGGCCCTTTTGGCTAATTTCCACTTATAATAAAGTAAATTATTATTAATTATTATAATAAATAGTAATTTTAAAATACAATAGGTATATAAGTATATATGTTTACCTATTAGTCTATACAAACCAGTATACATGAGTTTGGTTTTCAAAAATATATAGAGATATTTTATGTGTTAAATTAAAATTTTGATTTGAAAATATATAAATAGAGAATTTATTTTAAATACATGTTTTTAAATTGATTAAAGAAAATTATATATATATAACATACCTTTGCTCATTTTATATTAAGCTAATTTTGATTTGTCCTTCGTCAATTCCAAACTTCCAGCTTCATTTTGATCGTCAAATTCGTGTTCATCGTACTTTACTTTGGAATCCGTTGCTCAGATTCGCAGCTCAGTTCGTTAACAAACTTCTCTAGCCTCGAAAGGTGAGAAATCACTCAAGATTAACATTCTTATATTTAGTAATTTAATTCACATTGAAATGACGATTGAAATATGTTGTTAAACTTAAATTTGTTAGTTATTTAATTGTTAAATATGATCTGTTATTGTTTGCATTTGTCCACCGATGTTAACTGACAATATTGACCCATAACCTGTTGTATATAGTTAACTTGTTAATTTTGATATATGCTTGTTAATAGATATGTTATGCTATTTATATTATTATTTTATTGTTCTCACTCTATAAGTTCCCTGTTAATTTAGAAATCCCTATGGGTTGAAATGATACATACCCGAAGATGTTATATGTTAGGGGAAGATCGTTATGGGTTGAAATGATAAACTCAAGCGATTTTCATTTAACTTAAGTATTGGGATTGCGGGTTGAAATGATATACACCCATAAATATTAAATTATTACGGATTGAAATGATATACATCCGTAAATATTAAATTCTTGCAGATTGAAATGATAAATGTCCATATCACTTGACCATAGATATAAAATTATATACGGACACCGTTGGTCTATTTTGAAAAATGATTTCCAAAGTTTGAAGGAAATATATGTATTTTATTAAATATTGATTTTTTTATAATATAAAGAATTTATTTTATTACATGTGTAAAATTTTGATTTTTAAAATTGTATGTTTTGGACATTTAAATTATAAGTTAGTTTTGAATATATAATTTTTAAGACTTTTCTTATAAAATAAGATTTAATACGAAATATTTTAATAATAAGATTTGATTTAATAAAAAATTAGTTTAATTGGTTTATAATATATTTAAGTATTTATTTAAATTCATATTAATATAAAAAGATAGATTTTATAACTTTAATAACAAAGGTTGGGAAGATAAATTAATGTTGACTTGGAATTTAAATTCCTTAATAATTGAATTGAAATAAGAATTAATTTGAACTTATCGATTTTGAGATTTCCAAAGATATGATTGACAACTTGATTTGATAAAAAGTGATTAAATAAATATTCTCAATTTTAAATAAAATTGAGACTAAATATTTAATATTGTTTTAAATTTATAAATTGAGATTTCATTTAATTGTTATTGAAATAATTAAGTTAATATTTTCCAATTTGAATAAAATTAAAGTTAAATATTGAAATATAAATGAAACTTATATTGAAATTGTTTAAATATTTAAACCTTGAATCTTATTGGAATTGAAGTGGTAGTTCAAACCTGGATTTGAAATCAATAAAAATTGAAATGGTTTATTGAGAATTTGAATCAAACCTTTAACCTTTTAAATTGAAAGTGTTGAATAGAGATTTATTTTAATTGAATTTTTGAATATAAGCTGATTTGAATCGATTTGTAAAATTAGAGGAAACTATTTTATTATATAAAGCATTTTTAATATATTTAAACTATTTTATTATATATGTTATTTTAATATATAAACTATTTTAGTTTATAAATATTTTAGTATATATACTAATTTCAATATCTAAACTGTTTAAGTTCGAAGTGTCTCAAAAGTGCTATGATCTCAAAAGTGTTATGATTTCGAAAGTGTTATAATTTTGGAAGCTTTACAATTCTGGAAATGAATACTATTTAAAGTGAATAATGATATTGAATTGACACGGTTTTGAACCGAATATGATATTTGGATATGAAGTATGAACTATTTGAAATAAAATGATCACGGTGTGAAATAAGCGTTTGATTATTGAAGAGACCAGGATCGGATATTGTCATACTCTCTACCGATACCCAAAATCACTTTAACAACTATGTACGTGGTCGAGATTCCAAAACGAAGTAGGATGGTTTGGCGATGATTCTAGTATTAACGTAGCCCTGACTCCCGTGAGTCAGCTTGATGTGGCTAAAACAGAAGCCATGCCGGGCCAAATGAGGTCATTCCTCCGATCGGACACATTTCTTCCATACCATTCTATTACTTTGTGATTTGGTTAGGTGCACCTTTGATTTAGGAGTGTATCTCGAGGTGGGTGATAGTAGCTGCCACGCGTTACCACCAGTCCAGATCCGCAAACAATATATCTACCCTGGCATTGCCTCGCATGCCTTGTCACATGCCCTATCGCGCCTTCTACAAGTTTGTTTTGTGTTGTACCTATGGGGTGCTCCTTGATAGCCCACTTGCGAGTGGAATTTACAGTGTCTATATAGACCACGACATTATATAAAATGTTTAGGGGGATATGGGTAACGCCATAACGCTATTTCAATAGTTTACTTCACTATAGACATTATTATAATAGCGTATATTACTACATAGTAGATAGTTCCATGGATCCTTAAAGGATGGAAATCCCAAACATCCTTTATGTTACTTGTATTTTAGTTGACATTTCACTTGAGTTGAATTTATTAATATAAGAATGTTAGTCCTAACTCGAGTGTTTTGTGTTTTACTTTATGCTTGGGTCAGACTGAGTGTCACAGCATTTGAAACCCACCTTCGAAGATTGAAGCTTTGTTTGAAGATCTATCTATCCAGCTTTCAATTATTTCAGTTTAGAGTCATTTATGTTCAGACTCGTTAGTTGCTTATGTATTAGAGATTCACTTGTATTTGAGATCCTGTTGTATTTTGTTTTAGACTCTGATGTTTACAGTAGCTTCATGAACTACTATTTTTCTATTTCGCTGCTTATTGCTATATTACTCTATGTCTGTGATTCTGTGATTGATTTATTTACTGTATATACTGAGTTTTACCAAATATAAATTAACAAACTATTGTTTTGAGCAATTCAAGTTCGACATATGCGGATGCGGATGTATCAAAATGCCTGGTCATTATAGATGTTAATTAATTTCCTTTATGATGTGCATCTATTTTGAAATTCAAACGCACGTTGTTTTTGGAATTTATATGCGTATATATTTATAAACAAATATATTCACGCACATTTACACGTATAATTATTTTTCGATACGGAACTTCGAACGTCTATAACTTTTTCATCAAAGTCCATTCGAGGCATATTATATATGTAAATTAATTTGAAAATCACCACAAACACAATGTATAAGTTTCAAGGCCATATTCTGACAATTCCAAAAATGCTAGTTTTCATTGTTTTTGATTATTTTGATCATTTAATTATCTAAAAATGCTGGGTGTTGCATTCTCCAACCCTTTAGGAAATTTCGTCCCTGAATTTCGAAAAGCGTAAATTATGTAATTCCTTGCATCAATCACATCCATTTTGTATACGTCTGATTTTACGACCATCCGTGTCCTTGTGCAAAGTGTCATTCAACATAAAATATATGCATGTACATGAATTTCTAAGCGGTACCTCCTATACGAATGCTTTTCTTCTTTAAAATTTATTTTAAAACATGATGCACACAACCTAAATTTACTTGCAATTTCTATATGAATGCAATCTTTTGAAAACTCAAAACGTTTTTCATCCAGTTTTCCCACACTCCTACTGAATAGGGGTGTAGTTCAGTGAATTTTACATCCAAATCTTACCATACAACTTTTAATATTCTAATTTCAGAAAAAAATCTAATTTTCCAAACTCGATTTCTTATGTCAGAAAGAAGGTAGAAAATGAAAAACCTTACGTTTACCGTTTTACCTTTGTGCACCTGTTTCCTCATTCCTGGAATCTATGCTACTATTCTATAAAAATGTTTATCTTACCTTCCCAAGCATAGTTCACATAAGAAAATTTTTCTTTTCAAAATTTTTCCAAACTAATTTTATGGAAAAAATGTATTTTCCTTTTGCAGTTCTCATTTATTTCTATTGACGTTTTTGTTACTTTCTTTAAGTTTGTTGTTTTCTTTAAGTTACTTTTATCTAATTTTACTTTTCCTTAATATAGGAGCTAAACTTAGCTATCTTCTAGAACTATGAGGCCTAGGGCCATGTCCACTCCGACATAGAAAGGTCGTACTCCAAGAATCCAAGTAATTCATATGCCCCTCCTGCCGCCTATCACTTTTTGCTAACTTATGCTGTATTACTCACGATGAATAAGATCTGTTCATCTGTTTCTTTCCATACTCAAAATGGAATAACCAAGTATCATTTACTACAATGAATAAAGATTTTAATCTATGCAGTCTCTATCTAAAAAGGCAATTGAGCTTGGAGAAATTTTCTCTTTACCTTTACTTTTCATTTTCCCCAACCATGGTCTATTTATCCTAATCACGTGTGTCTTACTATCTTACTAATGTCACTTTACAATTCTTCTATAGTCTACACACATGAAGAAACATTCCTTTGTTCCCACCAGTGTCCTATATATTTTACGGGAACTTTTATTATTACTACGAAAAGTAATCAATGCTAACTCCTACATAGCCTTACCCTTTTTCCGTCGTACCTAGGAAATGATTCATATCTACTCCACATTTAAAAGTTTGATTTGGTATTTATCATTTTATTTTAAAAATTAATGCTCCTAAATTTTTGAAACATCAAATCCCAAATTCTTGCCTTTAAAAGTGTTACTTTGAAGTTTCTATTAAATTCAAAGGTACTTGGTTACTTAACATTTTCTCTTTCTAGACTTCAATCTTTACAGCTTTTTTTTTGAATTTAAATTATTCTCCAAACCTAGAGGGGAAAACTTACAAATCCTAAGTTCAAAACTTATTCCTCTTTTCCTTTCAAAAACCTTTACAATTTCCTAAAAAAATTTGGATTCTTAAATTTAACTATTTACTAAGTTTTTTTCTCTTTCAGAAACTTATTTACTTTTTCACCAAACCATTTTTCTTTATAATATGCCTTGCTTGTTCTTAAAACATTTTTCCTTTTTCTTGACTTTCAAAAATGTCCTCACATGTTTTCAAAACATCTTCTTTCCCTAAATTGTCAAATTTACAAAAACTGGAGTAGATAAGAACAATTATTTTATCAAAATTCCCTTAACTTTCATACTCTTCCAATTATCTAACCTTGGAGGAGTTTTTAATTTACTACAAATGCGGATTTTCTACAAAGGCAAGCAACCAATGCGTATAATCAATGGAAAAATATATAATTTCCATTGCTTAGCCTTTCTACTAACTCTCTATGACATCCCTTCTAACTTACACTATCTCTAATTATTACACTTCTTAGTACACCTAATGGCTTTATACCTTAATGTATTGGAACTACTTTCTCTTAGAGAAACCATGATAAAACCTTCTATGAATCCTTTAAAGGAGAATTTCAGGTTTATGTGAAATTACAAGGAACTTATTTTATAATTTATCGAAATAGGCTATACAAAATATGATGTTTTCCATACATTGTACATCTCTTTAACGTATTCCCTATAACTTGCACAAAACATCATTATTTGTGTTTTGGTTTCATAGAAAATTATATCATTATCCATTTCATTTCAATATATTAAAGTATATTTAATCTATATTCACTTATAATAGACATTTTCTACGAAATTCGTTAATTTCCTAATATATAACTTGCATCCTTTTCTTCTTCAAAAGAACTAATTTTCAAAGTTGTTTTCAATATTTTCGTAACTAGAAAACATTTTCATGTACTTATTTAAATAATAAGTGTACTTACAAAACACTTTATTTCTATACTTGGAAATTATCTTCAAAACACATTTTTATTTGGGTCAAAACAAATGTTGTGTAAAACACCATTACTACAACCCAAAAATACTAGTGCACGGGTTCAACTATAACAAGTATTAATAAATCCCATGTGTTATGTAAAAACTTTTTCTCTGGGAGTCACCTACTATAATAATAATGTCATAGTCTAGGCTTCCTTTATTTTTCACGAAAATATCTATTACAACAGTAAATGTTGTAACCTACGTTCTTGATACTTAACACATTCTAGGTTTTTATATTTAAAAATCTTTGTTTACCTATAAGGAAACTAGCGAGCTATACATGCTTTATAATTCTTCAAAAAGAATCTCAAAATTTACATCATATGAAAACCAATTTAAATTTATTACCGCTTTTTTTCAAAAACCCATTATTTACTTCCTCAAACATATTAACAATTATATTTTTCAACCTTCCAAAAAGTTTCGTTTTATTGGACTAGACATAAAGTAGATTTTCTTAGCTTTGCTCCATGGTCTTAGCTCTGCTCCATGGCCTTCCTGGATCCCCTTCTAAGATGTTTAATATTTTTCTAAAGAAGATCTTCCTCTAGAAATATTTTCTATTTAGGGTTCAGCCTTAGGCAATGAACCCAACTGGGAGAAAATTTGATTGTGAGAAAATGGCTAGGCCTAGAGTTCTATTTATAGTGGAGTTTAGGGATCTCAGACTGTTGGATTTTAAGATAGAATCTGGTGCAACCATGTCACAGGCTTGTTGTGAATTGTTGGATCCATAAAAAACTCTCGAGCTTGCACGAAAATCAAATTATTAAACGTTAACTTTTAACCGGTGCCTATTCATTCTAATTAATCTACATCAATTGCAAATTTAATTCCCTTTATAACACATGTTTATTTTGAAATTTAAATGTTGCTAATTAATGTAAATTAATTTCCTTTAATTGCTGATTCGATTAACATTGCCTACTAGTGTTAATTAATTACCTCTAATTGCTGATGTCAATTAATTTCCTTTATGACGCGCGTCTATTTTAAAATTCAAACGCACGTTATTTTTCGAATTTATATGCGCAATGTTTATAAACAAATATATTCACACACATTTACATCTATAATTATTTTTTGATATGGAACTTCAAATGTCAATAAATTTTTCTTACGAAGTCCGTTCGAGGCATATTACATATGTAAATTAATCAGAAAATCGCCACGAACACGATGGTATAAGTTTTGAGGCCATATTTTGAAAATTCTAAAAATGCTCATTTTTGATGTTTATAATTATTTTGGTTATTTAATTATCTAAAAATGCGGGGTGTTACATTCTCCCACCCTTTAGGAAATTTCAACCCTAAAATTCGACAAGGGTAAAATTATGTAATTCCTCGCGTTAATCGCATCTATTTTGTGTACATCCAATTTTGCGACCATCCTTGTCCTTATGCAAAGTGTCATTCAACATAATATATATGCATGTACATGAATTTCTATGCGGTACCTCATATATGAATGCTTTTCTTCTTTAAAATTTATTTTAAAACATGATGCACACAGCCTAAATATACTTGCAATTTCTATATGAATGCAATCTTTTAAAAACTCAAAACATTTTTCATCCAGTTTTTTCCCACAGTCCGACTGAATAGGGGTGTAGTTCAACGAATTTTACATCCAAATCCTACCATGCAACTTTCATCCAGTTTTGACTCTTTTATGCATTCACTTGATTTTGATCGTAGTATCAAAGACGCTTATGTGTACTTAAGCATTTAGAGAGCTGTAGTTAGGTGTATTTGCTCTTGTATGTGGATGAAATGTTGATTTTTTCCAAGGATAAAGCTGAAATTTATAGTTTGAAGATGAAGCTAAAAGCGGTACTTGAGATGAAAGACCTTGTGGAAGCAAGGAGGATTTTGGGTATAGAAACCCAAAGATATAGAAAGCTAGGACTTTTGAGGCTCAATCAAAAGAATACTTTAGGAAAGTGCTTGCTTGGTGCGGAAGGAGCAAAGGCAATTGGTACACCCATACCATTGCATATATAGTTTAAAAATAAAGGCTCCCCAATCTCATAGAAGGACAAAGCTTACACGGAGAAGGTGTCTAATGCTAGTGCAATTAGCAGTTAGATGTATGTATATTATGGTTTGCACTTGGTCTGACATTGCATAGGTTGTTGATCGGTTAGTGGATAAATGGAACATCTAAAAAAGACGCATTGAGAGGTGGTAAAGTACATTTTTAGATATTTTAAAGGAAGTCTCCACCATGGGCTTGCTTTTGGTGGTAGAGATAGGGATTTTAGCTTGGCAGGATTTTATGATTTTGCCTATGCCGGTGATAGAGATTGAAGGAAGTCAAACTTAGGTTATCTGTTCGCTTTTGGAGGGCATAACTATTAGTTGGAAAGGAAGGTTGCAGACTATTGTTACTTTTTTTTACTATAGAGGCGAAGCTTATAGCTACTGATGAAGCGACTAAGAAGGCACTGTATTTAAGGTGGTTGATGTGTGATTTGAGCTTCGTATATGATGGAGTAGAAGTGAATTTTGACATTCAAAGTGCAATTCAATTAGCTGAAAATTCGGCTTTTAGCTTAAGAACGACGCAGATAGAGATGAGAGAATCCTTTCTTGTCTTAACGAATAAAGGAAAGCTACTTTGTTTTCAAAAGGTTCACACAGACATGAAGGCAGAAGACATGTTCACCAAGTTCTTACCTATTGTAAAGTACAAGAATTATTCAAACTTGATCCGCTTATCACGGTGCTAGGTGCCACATGGTGGCATGAGGGAGAGAGAATTGATAGATGGAGACATTTGTTTACATTGAGAAGATAGATAGGTCCTACATGGAAAGGATATGTTTAAACACTTTGTTGGTGGACAGAGCGTTTCCAGAGTTCATCGAAAAGTGTAGTGGGTGATGGCATTGCCGAAGCTCATTGGGAATGTATCCGTTGTGCTCAAGATTGCTCTGAGTATGAAGGTGTAGATGGAATTAGATGGTTTTATTTAAAGATATATACTACATCAAGGTGGAGTACTGAAAAAAAAGTGATACAATATTGGATTTTGATGTTTTTCTTAGTCCCATATCGTGGAACAAGTTCAATCCCAAGTTCCAAAGCCTATAATTAATGGAGCCTATGTAACAAAAATAATTTGTATCTTTTGTGTAATCTTCTCTCTAAGTATTTATAAAATTCTTCTCTTCTTACTGGACGTACACTGTCACATTGATATTGAAACCACTTTAAAAAAAATTATGTGTTTTCCTTTCATTTATTATTAATTGGTTAATTTCACCTTTTTAAGGTGACAAACCCAATAATTTTGTTTGATTATTTCACCATTTTTGATCCAATTTGTGTAACGTACGAGGCTTTTGACCCCTGAAAATCGATTCTGATACATCCTGGGTATTCACATGCCGCAAATTCAAGTGTCGAAAAGCCCGATTTTTAAGGAAAAGTAAAATAAAGAAAGAACAGAATCTTACATGAATGGAATAACATATATTATGTCAACAATAATCTTCATAGCGGAAAATTTTGAATACAATATTAGAGTCTACCCTAGATTTAGCCTGGACAGTTATAAACCCTTCATCCTCAAATGTTGAAAAATAAAAACAAATGTAATAGACGTAGCGGATAATAGAAAATGTCCATACGTAGATGAAGATCTCTAGCCCTCCCTTGGTAATTCCAAGCATCTTCAACTAAATCTGAAACTACTCGGACCTGACCTGAGTATTAAAAATACCCAGATCAGGCTTGATAAACCAGCGCGAGATACTCGATTTATAAATTTATGCTAGTTAAAAACCTTTGAAAAGAAAGGTATCTCATAAGAACACACCCAAACATAAATACGGACGGGTTTTTACCTTATGATAACCAAACATTCTTATACCCAAATAATTTGATATTTTTTCTAATGATATTTCTTTGAAAACACTTTTCAAATATATATATCAAAAATAGCCGAATTTGTTAGAGTGATTAAATTTGACGGTTTACTAGTTACATTTTAAAAGTAGGTTCTATAATAAAAATTGTAAAGGCTACATATTAAAATTTGATTTCCAACTTTATAGGGAACTAGCGGCCATTCAGATCCAAAAAATCCATGCATAACACATAGTTTTCGCATGGGTTCACATGAATTCCATCAGCCTTCGAACTATGCTGCTATACTACTATGGAATAGAGTATTACTCGACTAGGATTTACACGGTCTTCGTCGGCCTCCAATATCTGTCCATTCGTACAATATGCCAAAAAAGTGCATAGATGGACATCTTCCCCTAATAACAGCCTAAAATGTCCTTCAGACCACAAAGTATCCGATACCACTCCTGGGATATATGGCTCATGAGGCTACGCTCCACAAAGCCACGCTTTGCTTTTCACAAAACTGCGCTTTGATCATCATAAGTTCCAGTTTGAATGCCACATTGTCATTTAATTAATCACTATTGACTTTCATGAACATACAACCTCTGAGCTCATACGTCTTAGAAAAGGGTGTTAAGCTAAGAGTAGTTTCCTACTCTGCCACCATATAAATAAGTTTGTAAATGTCAACGTTCTGTTCTCAAAAATGCAATGTTAGACTTTCGTCTATACCATAGGACTTGTAGCGATTAGTCCCTGTAATCGAAGATTTTCATAACAAAGCACTACTGCCACCATAAATAAGATATGGTAAATTTCACCCCAAGGGATTAGTGGCAAGCAACACATCATCATAAAGATCCCCGTCTTCAAAAATCATCATTTTATCGTGTCTTCACTTCCAAACGTATAAATTGGTTCGAAGTGGTTTTCAGATAGAAGTTGCCCGAATTCAACCTCGGTTCCTCCGAACCAATCATCGATTAAAAAGATGTTAAGTTTATACATGATTATCGATCATCATTCAATTTAATTCATCATTTATTCATTCATAAATAACTCAATGACACATATATTTTAAATTATTCCATTTAACTTCTTAATATTGTATGGAATCTTTAAGCCTTATTTATCGAACACTTTTATTAAACCCTTTTAAATCATGGAATAATTCCATATTATTCCATCCTTTACTTAGGAAAATATTTCCAAATCATTTATTTAAATCTTTATAAAAATTTCCAAATCATAACTTTTAAAACACGTCAAAATAATGTTATTTAAGAGATAGTTTACTCAAATAAAAAACAATTAACTTTAAGTATAGGAATTAAAATAATTCTAAATCATTTATTTAAATCTCATATTAGGAAACATTATTGAGCAAAAAGGATCATGGAAATTATACCAAATCTGCGCAATATCAATTTCTGTATTCAACCTTTACTATCCATCGAATAGTGGTGAAATCGCCTTTTTTATTAATACATATAGTACGGGTTCCCTCCTCCAAATTTATCACAAATGTAAGAAGATATCTCCTGCAATCCAGGTTATTTACATTTGGAAAATCTAATCTTTATACTTAACTTGTTTTCGACATTTTGACCTTATTTATCCCTCGTCTAGGAGAGGCTAGGTGAGCCAGGGCACTGGTAGCTCCTGTGCATCTCCTTAGTTTAAGCACCTTATCCGGATCTCACGAATATAAAAATACGGTCTACCGTCGGCTTTTAGTGCTAAGATTAAATCACTTGAATTTGACAGCTTATCTTTAAACTATTTATTTAAACTCTTTAAAATAAATTATAAATTCCTCAAATCATATTTAAAACACTTAATTAGTTATTTGAAAACATTTATAAATGATTTGAGAAAGAATACTTAAGTTTAAGTTCATATTTTCAAAGTTATCAAAGTGCTGCAAAAAGTGATACGTATGGTGCTGCAAATAGTGCTTTCAAAGCTTATTTAATTAAAATAACTTTTCGATCATTTATAAATCTATTTTTATAACTTAAATATCTTTTCAAATATTTTAAAGGATTTATAGAATTTAATCCATATTTTTTAAAAATTTAAAATATATATTCAGAACATTTGGTACTTTGGCCACCAAACTACCAAAGCATGATTTTATCGAAAACTTGATTTGCTTATATTTTAAAATTTACTAAATGAAATCTAGATTTTATTTCTTTGTTTGAAAGATATGGATATAATAATTTGAATTTTTTTTATCTTGAAGAATTCCGAGCTACATTCCATTCTATATATTCGTTTGACTTTTACGGCGTGAATCTCGAACTATAGTTATGCAACGCGCGCATTTTTGACTGAATTTTCAATATTCGTCAATACTTATCCAAATTGAATTTTAAATGTATATAAAACATTTAAACTATTTTCAAATATTTAAACCAATATTTTCCATATTAAATCTCTTTTACACTTTTAAATCATTTCATTATATTATATTATTTTAATATTCATCTTCAATGTTTTTATATTTTAAAACCATTAAGACTCTAAACAACTCCATGCACATATTATTTATGGATTATATTTTCATTTAATTAACTATGATTAATTATTAACCATTTCTCTTATCATTTATCAAACCAAATTATCAACCATATCACAACCATATAACCAGTCATAATATCAACCTAGTTATCATCCAATATCAACCTATATTCAACATATTAATCTCTAATTTAACATGTATATTATCATTTTAAGTTTTATTTAAATAAAACTAATATTGTGTACTCACCATAAATCAAACCAAAATTTCCTACCAACATTCATATCACCACAACACTTTACTAATACACTTATATCATCACCTAAACACTTCATTTACCTTGGTCAAGTGCACGACCATCCTCCTATTCCACCTTGCTCTCAGCCATGCTCTTAACACCCCCAAATTCTTGACCATAGCCCTCCTCTCCATCATGCTCTTGACCAAGGACCATGAAAGAAGAGAAGAGAAGTAGATTATGAAGTGGTTAGAGAGTAATTAGCGGATTGATGCTTTAGCACTCCATAATTTTTAACCCTCCTACCTCTCTTAAAGATGAGAAGCCATTAAAGAGCACTAAGGAGCTCAAGAATAGTGAAGAAGAAGAATGAATTTATGAAGAATAAGAGAGGGTATGCCTCCCTATTTATAGCATTTTCAAGCATGTCAACCTCCACAACATCCACCTAACCTTGCATTTTGTTATTTCCATACGTTGGTACCCTCCTCCCATGTGCTACCATGTACCACCATCACTTCTTTCACTTCCACGCCATATACATGTCCATAATTGACTTTAGTTTGCTTAAAGGTTAAGTGTAAGAGAAAATATCTTATATATATGTATGTATCTATTTATGTATGTATATTTGTATATACACATGTATTCATGTGGATGTTCGAGTGTGTATATGCATGTTATATATGTGCACAAGACATATAAACAAGGTTGCAATAACTTTTGAACAACTTCAGTCTGTTAAACCGTTGAAAATCAAAAAACCGATTCCGGTCACATTTTCACTTGTTAATTATATTACATATAAATATAAAAAAAATTGAAAATAAATTTTTTATCATTATTAATGAATTAAAATGCTCGTATTTGAATTATAAAACCATATATATTAATATTAACAATTATTTACAAAAAGAGATATAATGTCGATAAAACGATATCCAATTTTTTCTTTATATTTTTCAAACCGATTATATTTATTTATAAAACTATTATAAATGATTTATTATCACTTTATAACTACTTAAAATGAATTATTATCATTTAAAACAATTATTTGAATAAATATAATAATTTTTAAATCATTAAATCTCAATTTCAATTCATAAATCAATTATTATATATGGACATCACTAATGATGTCATATATTCATTTAATTTCCAAAAATAAAATAAATTGTTTTATTTCATATTCTTGTTCAAATTATAAAAATAGGTATAGAGCTGTTTATCGATAAAATGGTTTTCGGTCATTTTATCGATATTCCTTCAAAGTTTATATTTTCATAAATACTTATTCAAAATAAGATTACCATCATTATTTATTGTTAAAACATCACAATCTATTTTTTTAAAATCTTATATTTGAATATTTAAAGATAAATATAATTTATCAAATTGATAAATTCGCAGGTCGTAACAATTTGCTTCTACATCTGTGTTGTTGGGTAGTATCAGCTTGGAAGGATGGATCTAACAAAAACTTCAAATGCCCGTAACCTCTTCGTTTGAGCTTTATTTTTAGCATATTATATATGCAAGTTGATCAGAATTTCACCATGAATGCAATAGCATAAATGGTCAAATTCCAAATTTTACAAAATTTTCATTTTTATCCCTATCTTATTTAAATTAATTTATCCAATTTATTTATTTACAATTTATTTTATGGGATGTTACGATCCCACTTTATGTTAGCTTGATTATTTAAAGAAGATTCTTGAGCGGTGCTCTTTAGTTTAGTAGCTTCAATAGGTAAGTTTTTTTTCCTTACTATTAAATTGTTTTGAATTTGGTAAAGCAAGCTGGTTAATATTGACTAAAAAGTTGCATTCCATGTTCACACTTGCTTTACTTAGTGTCCATAAGTTGTAGAGCATTATGTTCTTGAGATTATTAAAGTACAAATCATGGATTTTTGGATATTTAATTTTATATTAAAAAATATGAAGCTTTGTTTTTCTTCTTTTTACCATGTGGTATATATTTGAAAAGTAATATATACAGAAGTCAAGTTATAACTTCAAATCGGGCTATCTTTAATTTATCTAGTGCATATCAATTGTATAGACTTATGGTCCGCATGTTGATGATCATTAAAAGTATGGATCATAGATCTTTTGATATTGAAATTTCAATTTGAAATATAGAAAACTACGTTTTTTGATATATTTTTTAGTGGATACACGAGAAAATATGCATGGAAGTTAACTCTTCACTTCGAATCATCATGGTCATCTTTGTGATAACAAAGAATGTCCAAGATCCTTTCCATTTTATGTTTGTGAGCATCCATTCAATCTTGTAAAATTTCAAATATGAAAACAATTTTTTAAAATAGTATAAAATCTTAGGGCACACCTATCTATTGTTGATAGTATGAACGTATTAGTTACATAGATGAGTTGAGCAGTCTGAATGGATGGCGTAAACTGAAATGCAAAGATAACAAATGTTGCTTTCCATATGCCTATGTAGTGAAAAGAACATGGATATTGTAATTATGTATTTAATTTTGTTCTTTATATAATAGTACAAGCCTTCGTACTTTCATTTGCATTTCAGTTTTTGCATTATTATGTTTAAACAATGTATCCTCTTTATATTTTTTTAACATACATTTTTTTGTAGAACTCACGGATGTATGATGAAATCAAAAGCTTGGGTATATTATTGGACCGTCTGCATACAAAAAGTTGGTATTCTTAGGTTTGACAAGTTGTTTGAATGTCTTTCTATGCAATAGCTCCGCATGTACATATATGAAATACTTGCAGCTGGACAACTTAGCATTATGATCATACTTTGTCTTATCAAAATTTTAGAATGAAATTGATCTCATGGTTAATCTTAGTGGTACTTGCACTATGACATGTACTTGCAGGTTATCTAAATTTTAATTGTAGGTACATGCATTTATATGAAGTATACATGCAAGTTCTTTGGTAAGGCATGTACTTGCAAGTGCATCTATGAACATAAGATTTTAAATTTATAAAAAGTATTTTGGTGTATGCAGACGCACATGCAACATACATGCATTTACATGATGCATGCATAAATACTTGGAGTATAAATGTATTTATATGAAGTATGCATATGAATCTGCAATCGGAGATAAACTTCATTCCAAAATTTCGATAAAAATAAAATTATGCAGATGCACTTGCAGTATGACATATATTCTATGCAATGTATCTAAATGTGTATCTTATGTATCATTTTAAAATTTATCTGACATGTTCTATTTTCAAACATAAAAGCCTGCTTCCATACTTTCTTTTGTTTTGTCATTTCTTTTCCTGACCATATATGATGTGTTTAATGTTTTACCTTGAATTAAATATGTATTTTAAGATAGTAAATTTTTTGTTAACCAAGAATATTCCATTTTCATTTGTTGTTAAACTTGATAGCTTAGATCTTTTAATAGCAAATTTCAAAATGTATGATACAACATGACGATGACCATATATTTGAGGTTTGCACAAACAATTGCTTTGAGTCAATAGCGTAATATAAATAACTTGATTATTACCTTAAAAACTAAATGGTTATTTTGGTTCATTTATAGCTTTTGATCCCATGTCTGCAAGCAAGGTACCCTTTTTTATTAGTTGTTTTCTCACTCATTTGTCATGTCTTGAGATCGACGTAAGTAACCAAAAAGATATAGATGGTGGAGTTAAAAATGTTGTTTGAGGAATCTTGACATAACCCACGGTTAATGCATTGAGTTTTGTGTATGTTTGTACATACAATTTTGAACTAAAAAGAAGTTAATGCACGTTTTACTTCATACACGTCCAATGGATGTGCCATATGTACTGGTTTATATAATTTAAATTCATATCAAGTTCTCAACTGATTGCAATTTCTATTTAACAATATCTCAAACTAAATTAACCCAATTCTAGATTAAATATGGTATAAACAAACTTAATTACATACAAACTAGCATAATTAACAATGAACTCAATCACCTCTAGTAAGTTATTCCCTCTTTTATCTGTCTGGAGTCACCCCCTTGGTTCGTTAATCACTCCTTACATTGATTTGATTATTCCTTCTTTCTCTAATCTTATGAATTTAATTTGAAAACTTTTTTTTTTAAAGAAAATTGATTTGAAAAGGAACAAAGAGTTGGGTTTTGGGAGAGATAGAGCTTTGGTACATTCTGGATTACATTAGGGTTCTCAGTATCAGATTAGGGTTATATTTATAGGGATACAAATCAACATCAACCATTACATAAAATTTCTTAAAATCTGAGTCGTTCAGCCTAGAAAACCTTAGCTAATAATGCTCGACCGATTGACCACTTGGTTTTAGGCGGTCGACGGCTAGAGTTCTATCGATCCTACTGGAGGTGTCAACTAGTGGAGCTTTCCCTTTTAAATTATTTCTTTCCTAATTTATATATTTAATTATTTTTTATTTTCAACTTTTTAAACTTTTCATACGAGCTCCGATTATAAAACTTTGTATATGAAAATTGTCTAGAAAATCGTTACAAACACAACGGTACAAGTTTCGTAGCCAAATTCAGACGTTTGTGTAAATTTCATTTTTTCCCCTTATTACGTTTAATTTAATTTCTTTTATTAAATTTCCTATTAATTTTTGCAGGGTGTTACATCTATAACATAGGTTTTGGGATCATTGTTGGTTCATTTGCTCTTATACAGTGGAAATTTTATTTCATATAAGCATTTCATAGAATATAAATATACGTGTTTGTTTTTATTTATTTAATCTTAGTTTTTTTTAAATAAGTCTGTAATTATTTTTTATTTGAATTTAAATAAATGATGAGGTTCAAGATAAATATATGTAATTGCACTGAGATAACAAGGAATATTTGACTAATTATATAATGATCTACAACAGATAATTTATCATGGGTTAATTTATGAGACAAATATCAACAACCGAGGGACGATGATTAGGGTATAGACTAATCAGGGTGTAGGCTAAGAGTTCCCTTTAAGGAATGTTTAACCAAAGTAAAAATTTGCATCGATATTTTGAAGGTAATAATTGTTTATAACAATAGAAGAAACAATATGGCCATAAGCACCTACTTAGTCGATACTTTTAATGATAACTTTTCAAACATTTTACTTTTAATTGAAAACTAATTTCATTTTACTATTAGATTTCCTTTTGCTTCTCTTAATATATAAACAATCTTTTATATATACATACATATATATGTATTGGACTCGTTTCTTTTAAGAGTTTTTCTAGTTTTACGTGTTACTTTGGATTGCATTACTTATGTTGTGGCATTTTGTGGATATAGTTGATAATCCTAGATTGTTGTTATTGTTTACACATGATGACTCACCAAGAACTTGCTTATTTGAGGTTGTGATTGTTTTGATTTACCTCTATTGACATGCTTTGTTTTTTCCTTTTTTGTGAACGGAACCATTGTCGTGCTAATTTTCATTCCATGGATGATATAGTTTTTCGGATTACATCTTTAGTAACTATTTTTGGTGTTTTAGTATTTGATTTTATCATTTCTTCTTGACGGCTATATTTAGCTTTTAATTCTTTGTCTTATTATCTTATCATGGACTCTAGTTATTAGGTTCGGAGGGGCTTTTTTCTTCTTCAGCTATGTATCGATGGGAGGTATTTTGCTACCAGTCAATCTTATTATCAGCTCCTTTTTAAAATGTAGAAATAAAATTATATGAGTGTTCTTCTCTTGAAGCGGATCACTCCTTAAACTTTTATTTCTATTTTTTGTTAATAACCAAAAAAAAAATTGAGAATCACGTATCATTGCTACGCTATAAAGTTGGTTTTGTGATAACTGAAGCTTGTCAAGTTTTATGCTAAATTCCAATGTCGTTTAAGTTCAGATGGAACAAGAATGCGCAAGCAACAACTGGAATAATGGTGAATTAAACTCACCTTTTTGGTTAACCAGTAATAATATATAGTTGATAAAAATTGTTGATTGGATGTTTAGATGATTTATTGTTTTATTAGTTGATTTTGATTTATTCCCGCACCTAGTGAGGATGGCCTTATATATATATATGTATATATGTATATGTATATGCATATGTATATGCATATTATACGTATATATATACCCGCCTAGTAGCGGATGACCTATATTATATATTTATATACTATATGTGATGTAGGGGGACTGGTCGGAGGAATTCTAGAGGATTCCTCACCATTGTTCATTTTAATTTCAATAATATTCCTATCATATGAATTATTGAATATTTAACCCGATTGTTGGTTATATCGATTATGGCATTGTTATATGTTCAAAACCTGTACCTTATAGTGATATAAAAATCAAAATCGATATTGGTTTAACATTTGGGGGCAATTGGCCTCAAATTAGTATTTTAAAATACTATAAATCGCCATTGAGTTGGAATTGGTTTTGAGACAGGAAATGATTTTGAATTTGAAACCGGGTTTCGAAAATATTTTATTTTAAAGGATTTAACTTCATTTTACTCAAACCTTTTATTTTCTTTTTTTAAAGTGATTTATTAATATTTATTATTGTTTCAAAGATTACTTGTTTATATTTAATATTTTATTAATGTTGTTTATTTATATATAATATTGTTTTAATTTTTTTTATCAATATTTTAATATTTTAAATGCTAATTATATAAATTCCTAGTATATTTTAATAGTAATTATAATTATTTATTTATAAAGTTTTGGAAAT
This sequence comes from Allium cepa, assembly GCA_030765085.1. Classification (NCBI taxonomy): domain Eukaryota; kingdom Viridiplantae; phylum Streptophyta; class Magnoliopsida; order Asparagales; family Amaryllidaceae; genus Allium; species Allium cepa. Next base: position 506,471,580 of record CM060944.1, on the reverse strand, counting down.
TAATTATTATTTCTAATAATGTTGAAGATTAGTTATTATTGCTCATTTAAAAATGTTTTAAAGCTATTGATTATTTTTTTAAGATGTTTTAAAGTTGAAAATTATTATTTATTTAGAATGTTTATTTTTAGTAATTATTATTATATAATAGTGTTTAAAATAAATGATTAGAATTTATTTATAAATGTTTTCGAGACTTATAAATAGGGTGGTATTACGGACTATAGATTTATAAAAGGATCTTTAAAAACGGTTAGATATTTATAAGAGAATTTTTGAAAGGGGTTTATAAGTTTAATAAAGGAGTTTTATAAATGGGTTTATGGATTTATAAAGGGGTCCTAAATGATTTTAGGAATGCATAAAAGAGTTTCATAAATGGTCTAAAGATTTATAAAATATTTTATAAATGATTTTAGAAATTTATAATGGAGTTTATGAATGATTTATAATCGTATAAAAAGAAAATCTTCCTGAACATTTCACGAATATACTTACGCCCTAGAGCTACTTATTTCTTATTGTGATGGAAGTTTTAACAAGATACATAAATTCCAAGTACTCTTCTGGCTTAATCAGGTATCACCCTAAATGTAAGCTCACTAATGTTACTACTCTCATGTTCGCTGATGATATTATGATATTTACAAGGCCTCACCTTCCTTCAATCCAGTGTGTCTTAAATACTTTGTCTAATTTTTTTATGATGACTGGCTTGCAACTTAATGGTTCAAAGTCTGGTATAACATTTGCTGGGATAACATCTGCTATCTCAAACCCAATAAAGCAACTTTCTGGTCTTCAGAGTATGGATACGGATATGACGTATCTTGGCCTCCCTCTTTTAACTTCTAGACTCAAGACTGCTGATTGCCTTCCACTATACACTAAAATTGTTTCCTTGTTTGACAAGTGGTCCAATCGATTCTTAACACAAGCTGGTAGGCTAGTGCTTATCAAATCAGTTGAATTTTCCATGCTTGTTTATTGGTCCAAAGCCTACATTCTCCCAGTTAAGCTTCTGCATATGGTTAGAAGTGCCATGCTCAGAATCTTTTGGACTGGTTCCATCAACAATAGGAAACCACTTCCATGCTCTTTCAGTCTCTTCGAGAAGGACTTGAAATCTGGTGGCTTGGGAGTCATGCATATTATCAATTGGAATATTGCTGCCTTCAGTACACATTTGAACTCTATACTAGTCAGGAAGAACTCTAGCTGGGTTAAGTGGGTTTGGTCATACAGAATTGGTAGGCCTGATTTCTGGACTATGGCAGTGCCTAATACATGTAGTTGGACATGGAGAAAGATGCTTAGTCTGCGTGAAACTCTACTTCCCCTCCTTGTTCACAAGATGTCCATCTCTTCTGCTGTTAAATTTTGGTTTGATCCCTGGGTTGACAAGGGGGTGTTATTGATTAAGCTTCTCACCAATCAGCAAATGATTCAAACTGGCATCCCCACTGATGCTTTTGCTGTTGACTACATTAACTATGGTCACTTGCAACTGCCTTTCTCAACAAATCAAGTCATTAGGTCATATTGGAATGAAATACAAAGAAAACTCTACCCTGCTGTTGATGTTGATGCATTGTATTGGGATGCCAAACCTCACTCTGTTTCACTTGTGTATAAACATTTGCAAAGACCTGGTTGTCTTGCATTTAAATGGTGTGATGTTATATGGTCTGCTGATTCTACTCCTAAGGACAACCTGATGCTTTGGAAAGTTGTTCAGAGTGCATTGTTAACTAGAAGCAGGTTAATGGAGTTGGGCTTTGATTCTGGTTTGAACTGCCTTTTCTGTGATACTGCTGCGGAGACTATTCACCACTTGTTTCTTCAATGTTCATATACCTTGGTACTCTTTGATAAAATGATGAGGGTTGCTGGTTGTAATATGCTGTCTGGGCTCAGGGCAGTGGATCTTGATATGATATATAAAGCTACTAGGTGGCGGACTTTGAAAGCTAGATGCATTACAATCTGTCTGAAAAAGTATATGTCAATTGTGTGGCTGGAGAGAAATTTGATATGCTTTGAAAAGAAGAGGAGGGACGGGGATGTGTTATGGGACGTTTTGAAGAAGGATATTTACCAGGCAATGATGATTATACCAACAATTCCCACTCGATTCAGAGTTGTGTGGAGTTAGTTGGTTGTCAGTGTTTTTTCTTCTTCTCTTGTTTGCATGGTGTGCTTGTTTTTAACTTCTTTACTTTCCTTGTTAGTCTCTGTGTGTTTTTTTTCTTATTGCTTGTTCCAATTCGTTGGACAAGCTTATGTATTTTATTGTGTTGTTGCAATAAAATCAGGTAGGGGCCCTGTTAACCCCGCTAGCCTTTGCTAAAAAAAAAGTATATGGATGTTTCTAGATATTGAAAATATAGAGGTTGTGGATATATCTTTGTAAAGGTAATTTTTATTTACAAAGTGATTTTAATTAATCAAAAGATTATTTAAAAGGAGGATAGTGGTTGCTTATGTGCTTAATCAATGTTGGTTTTCCCTATGGGATTAAATCCTTGATTTGAATGTTTGTTTATTCGATAGTCAAATAACCGAGTATCGAATTTGGACCAAAAGCGTAACTTTGAAAATATCCAAGAGAAACACGCGAGTTATATGGCATTGTCATCTCCGATGATGTTGTACTGTGCGTATAAATCTCGTTTCGTTCTCCTAGGACAAACGATAAGGAAATTCGTCCACTAACAGTTAGGATGTGGTCTCCGCTCCTATCCTTGACTTTTTATTTCTTAAAGAACTAGGGTTAAGTTTATCGAAAATTAGCAAACGTTGTTTTGAAGAGATCGAGATTGGATATGTTATCCAAAATCCACTTTGATCTAACTCAAGCATTATGAAGTGAAGACATCCTGAAGATGATGGATTTAAAGATGAAGCTCTCCGAAGTGCAATGAATACTTACTACTAATCCTGAGAATGATTTCAAAATGGATGTAATAGAAGTTGTGCCTTTGGTTTCATTCAGTCCAAGAACGAACTTGTATGGATGAATGTTGACATTGTGTCGTTGATTGGAAGCCATTGTAATATTCCAACTGGGGAGTGCTATATAAAAGGTAAAACATAGTCTCAAGCCTCATCAACTGGGAATGACTAAAACATAGGAGATGCAATAGGGCTAAGTGGGTTGCTCTGAAGTAAGATGTGCTCATCCCTATCTAGATTTGATATTGTCTCTCATTTCTATGCCGCAGGGCCCATTAAAGGAGGGGTAATCATATTTGGTACTATCCAATAAAGGGTAGGCCGGCTCTGTGTTGGCAGGGGTCGATAGGTTCGACCCTGTGTTATTTTGTCTAGTGATGCACCGTAATGGGCGGTACCCCAGTAGCCTAATCATAATATGGAATCAAGTCTCCAATACGAGCTTTACGGATTTAGTTGTACCCAACCATGATGAATTATAAGATGCAAGCATTTAAGTTATATTCATATTTTACTTTGACCCCTAGACATTATTATAATATAAACTGATTTTCTATAGAAAATGTTTTGGTTATCGTAAGGTAAAACCCATCCGAGTTTATGTATGGTGTGGTCTTACGAGATACTTTTGATTTCAAAGGTTTTTATAAATTTAAAATTCAATTGGGTGTGTTTTCTCACGTTGGGTTTCCAAATTGACTCAGGTGCTATTTTAATATAATGCTCGTGTTCGACCGAGCATTTACAGATTCTTTGGATGTGTTGGAGCTTAGGAGACAAGCTGGAGGCCCAGGAATGTATTCATGTAAATGATTATTTTTCCGCTGCATTAATTCTTGTACTTATCAGCAATTGTGAGGATAGGTCATTATAATTGTCTGGGATGCAATAGGTTAATATACTCAAATTGTTGTCTTTATGTATAGTACAGTTTTACTTTTGTAAAGATCATTATTGTATTATAGGTTATTCGTTCCATTATGAGATTCTATGTTGTTTAGTTTTCTTCTTGTCTTCTTTCTTCTTCTTTTCCCCTCACAATCGGGTTTTCTCGCATTTGTTTGCTTGGCATGCAATACAGTGGATGTATTAGCGTCGATTTTTAAGGGTCAGAAATCCTGAGTTGTTACACTTGGTATCAGTGCGCAAGGTTAAGCTAGAACCTTGGCTTTGGTGGGGATTACTCATTAGAGATAGGGTCAATAGCACCCTAGAATGAGTTGGAGTGTATTTATGTAGAGCATGAACTTGTAAGTGATATAAAAATGTTTTATATTGTATTAGTTGATCTATTGAGTGGCTTACGGATTCTAGTCAATATGAGTAATTATCATTATTGATAGGGATCTCTAAATACTGAACTGAGCAATTCAACACAATATTGTTTTTGAAACTAGGTAAACGAGATAATTTTACCTTGATTATATTTATATATAAAAGAATAATTTTTTAGAAATTATTATAATCATATATGGTGTGTTTGGTTGTTAGAAAATGATAATATTAAGTGTTAAATTTAAGTTTAATAAAGTTTTTAATTTTAATCTAAACAAAGTTATACAGTTGGAAAATGAGTTATATAAGGAAGTGACTTTATAAATGAGAATTATAAAGTAGTGATTATAATTAAAATGATCAACATTTGCTAAAGGATTTTATCTAGATAGGAGAAATTAGGCAAATATGATTTATAAAGGAAATGAAATTGTATAAGTATGCCTTATAAAGATGATTTATAAATAAAATGGATTTAGACTAAGAATTTGATAATTTAAATACTAGTGATTTTGAAAATGTTTTTTGAAGTGTTATGAAGAATAATAGTAGTACTATTTTTGAAGTATTTTTGTACATAAATATTTTAAAAGGATTTAAAAAGAGTTTCGATGGCACTATACTCACTAGGTCGCTTAAAAATAATTTCGATGATGACTATAGCACCATCGACGTTTATTTTCGAGTTTTTAAAAGAGGAATTGCTATCATTGGAGTTTTGTTTTAATAAAACAAGTTTTCATTTAAATCCCAAATATGATTTGTTATACAAAAAGATATATATTATATTATGTACTATTTCAAAATAGAATTGAAATAAAATAGAGTTTAAATTTTGAAATTTTTATCAAAGTATTTTTTTCAAATTATAAGAAAATAGTTTTTGTAACTTACAAATTGAGGAATAATAAGTTAAAACAATGTTTTAAGCTATTGAATATGAATGTCTAGAAAAGCAAATTTGAAATGAAATTTTACTTAAGTTAAGATAATGAAAAAGATTTTTGAATTAAAATTAATTTTTATTTGAAATGAATTAATGAAATTGAATACTAAACTAAGTTAAACGAAATTTAAACTTTGATTTAAAATGGTTATGGATTTGAATTGTGAAGTGGAAATAGACAAAAGAAATGTTGTACAAAACATTCATAAACTTAAGTAAAATTTTATAAAATGATTCATAAATAAATTTAGCTTGGGGTGAAATGTTGTTAAACATAAAATTTAATGGAATAGTTCTTAAGTGATATTAGTACTGAAAGAAATGTACTAAGTAATAAGTGAACGTTAATAAATCGATGTGAATAAACTAATGTAAGTAAAAGAATTTGAATAGTGAGAAATCAATTGAAATAAATATGTAAGTTGTACGTATATTATTTTATTCGCATAATTGTTGATCCAGGTTCGAATATACGATTTTCAAATGATTTACATCTGTCTGATTTAGAATTTTTCACTCGATTCTCGACGGCGAACACTAAATGTGAATTTTTGATTGATTTTGAAATTATCTATCATAGCACATGGCTATGCAAGGAAATAGATGGTTTCTAATCAAGGGATCGGATCAGAGTCCGCCCTGGAGAAGTCGGTTAGACGATATTAGTTCGAAAGTGATACTGTGTGATCAAGCGATCGATCAGGTATGTTTTTACATACGAAGGGTATATGTACATCGGCACAGTCTTAAATTTATAAAAATTTGACATTGGAAAATGAAAATGGGTATGGTTATGAATTAATTAAATGGATATTATTTGACTGGATGGTTTTTCTGGTAACATTTGCAACATTTGCATATTAATATTGTATAGTCGATGCTATATATTGAAATTAATTTCTATATATATGTTCTCATTTGTCGTTGAGTGATTAGTATGTGTGGACAGCGTATGCTTCGCATTTAGAGCTTGTTTTCACATTATATCGATTGTATATGCTTGCTAATGTACACATCTCGGATTACATACCATATTTTTATATTTTTCCTAAAAGGATGCCTCATCCTTGAAGATGAGATGTATATTTGTAATTATATATATATATATATATATATATATATATTAAAAAAAAATTTGATCGAACCATGCAAAGGAGAGCTAGCGATATTTTTCGTAAAATTTAAGGCGTTAGAAATATTTTTGAAAATTTTTGATAACTAAAATTTGATGTTTATGTTATGAATTGGAATGGTATTAGTTAGTAATTATGAATGAATCTAAAGACCCACAAAATGTGATAACAAAATTTCAACAAAATGATTTTTGAAAAATTAAAGGCTTAAAAGATTTGATAATCTATTTCAAGTAATTGGTTTTAAAATATTAATTGGTTCAGGCATTTTTCTTACTTGCTAATTTCGATAACGAAATTGTTTTATGGGAGGAAGAATGTAACGATCTGGAATTTCAGTCATTTTATTTTGAAATAATTAATGTACATTAGATATTAAAATATTATTTTTATAAGTCAAACAACCTGAATTTCTAATATAAGGATTTATTTAAATTAACATATGAAAATTGCCTTCTACGGCACTGGCTCGAATTTTGATGAAACTAGTGTAATTGAATCCGTAATAATGAATTATTATATGCCATCGATTTTCATGGTGATCAGACATATCGTTTGATCGTCCGAGCTCGATACGCATGGAAATTAATTAAATGAATTTAAATTAAAATAATTAGGTTTAAAAAGCTATCTTCTATATATGATCGAATTAGGTCTCGAGACTATATCCATTACGTTTGAAATAGGGCTATTTAGTATCGAATGCCAAGTGACAGGCCTCTCTTGGAGTTCGAGATTTTTGGGTGCTAAAAACAGGATATTTTATAATTAAATAATATGCTGCCATGTTCAAGCCCATATCACTCTACTATTTAACCATACCCTTCCCCACGTCCTTAACCCATACATTTCATCCTTTATAATTTGCGTGCAACCAGAGAAATCAAAATTCACCATTTTTTATAGAAATTTTCCTCATCTCCATCCAAAGTCCTACAATCATCGGTCCTCCACAAGCATTTCCATGTGACGACCTCAACTGCATTTTTGTTCGCAACGATGTAATGGACTATTTGGACGGTAGAGATCATCTAAGGTGGTCGATGGTGATCAGTATTTCGAGATGAACGTGAACTGGTTTTCATGTTCATTCTACAGATTGTGGCTGGTAAGGCGGTGGCACTTAAGGCGTATGGTGTGTCACGGTCGGGGATTTCATCAATGGAAGCACGATGGTGGATGGGTGTTGGCGGCGGCGGCGGTTGGGGATTAAGGGTCACGCAGGTTTTAGGGTTCATGGTCGAGCTTCGGGTAGTTAGGGAAGGCAGCACCAGTGTCGATGAATTCATCAGAGGGATGGGGTTCTACTGCATGAGAGCGGCATGGTTCGGTGATCTATGGTGGTGGCGTGAAGGAGTTAAAGATCGAACTAGATGGGAATCGAACGCGAACGAGGAGAAGAATAAGGGGTGGGTTATTTATTTTTAAAACAAGGTTAGCTGTTAACTAATGATTTGTAATTAAGCGATTTAAATATAATTATTTAATTTGTAACCTTATAAATGCTGTAACTAATTCATATGTGGTCGGAATCGGACGCAACAGTTTGCTCTGCAATCATATCAGCGAATACTACGCTATAGAAATGGTTCGGTGAAAATTGGAGATTATTGAATTTTATGCTTAATTCAAACGTTGTTGGAGTTCAGATGGAACCATAACGCACAAGTAACAATTGGGACAATGGTGAGTTAAACTCACCTTTTTGGTCAACCAATAATTTTATATAGTTAATTAAAAAAATTTATTGGATGATTTACTATTTTATCAGTTGGTTTGGATTCATTCCCGCCCCTAAAGCAGATGACCTTACACACACACCTGCCTAGTAGAGGATGACCCATATTATATAATTATATACTATATGTGATGTAGGAGGACATGTTGGAGGGATCTAACAGGATTCTCGCTATTGTTGATTTTAATTTCAATAATATTCCTATCATATGAATTACTGGATATTTAACCTGATTTTTGGTTTTATTAATTATGACTTTATTTTATGTTCAAAACTTAAACCCTATAGTGATAGAAAAATCAATATCGATATTGGTTAAACATTTGGTAGCTATTGGCCTTAAACTAGTATTTTTAAATACTATAAACCGCCATTGAGTTGGAATTGGTTTTGAGATAGGAAATGATTTTAATCTGAAATTAGGTTTAGGAAATATTTTGTTTTAAAAGATTTAACTTCTATTTTACTCCAACCTTTAATCTACTTTTTTAATTAATTTATTTATGTTTAATATTGTTTTAAAGTCAATTTATTTTAAAGTTGTTTGTTTATATTTAATATTGTTTTTAAAGTTTTTTTATCAATATTTTAATATCTGAAAAGCTAAGTATTTAAACTATTAATATAGTTTGAAAGTAATTATAATTATTTATTAATAAAGTTTTTGAATTTAATTATTATTTATACTAATGTTGAAGATTAATTATTATTGTTTATTTAATAGTGTTTTGAAATTATTAATTATTATTTTAAGATGTTTTAAAGTTAATGATTAGTATTTATTTATAATGTTTATTATTAATAAATATTATATAATAATGTTTAAGGTAAATGATTAAAATTTATTTATAGTTGTTTCAAGACTTATATATAGGGTTTTATAACGGACTATAGATTTATAAAAAAAGTTTTATAAATGGTTAGATATTTATGAAAGATTTATAGATTTAATAAAGAAGTTTTATTAATGGGATTATGGATTTATAAAAGGGTCCTAAATGATTTTAGGAATGTATAAAAGAGTTTTATAAATGGTCCCAGATATTTATAAAATAGTTTATAAATGGGTTTAGAAATTTATAATGGAGTTTATAAATGATTTATAATTGTATAAAAAGGAAATCTTCCTTAACATTTCATGAATATACTTACACCATTGAGATAAGTATATAGATGTTTTCTAAGTATTGAAATACAGAGATTGTGGGTATATCTTTGTAAAAGTATTTTTATACAAATATTTATAAAGTTATTTTATTTAATGAAAAGATTTACTAAAAAGGAGGCTAGTGGTTGCTTATGTGCTTAGCTAATATTAGTTTTCCCGGTGGGATTAAATCCTTGATTTGAATGTCTGTTTATTCGATAGTTAAATAATTGACTATCGAATTTGGACCCAAAGAGTAACTTTGGAAATATCTAAGAGAAATACGTGAGTTATATGGCACAGTCATCTCCGATGATGTCATATTATGTGTATAAATCTCGTTTCGTTCTTTTAGGACAAACGATAAGGAAATCCTTTCACTAACAGTTAGGAGGTGATCTCTGCTCTTATCTTTGACTTTTTATTTCCTAAATAACCATGGTCGAGTTTACCCGAAATTAGAAAAATTTGTTTCGAAGTGACCGGGTGCAAATATGTTATCCGAAAACCACTTCAATCCAACTCAAGTATTAAGAATTGAAGACATCTTAAAGATGATGGAATTGAAGATGAAGCTCTCGGAAGTGCAAGGGCTACTTGCTACTAATCTTGATGATGATTCCAAAATAGATGTAGTAGAAGTGGTACATTTGGTTTCATTCAGTAATAGAACGAACTTGTATGGATGAATGCTGACATTGTGTCGTCGACTGTAAGGCAATGTAATATTCTAGGTGTGAAGTGCTATATAAAAGGTAAAACATAGACTTAAGCCTCACCAACCGGGAATGACTAAAACGAGGGAGATGCAGTAGGGCTAAGTGGGTCGTTCCCATGTACGGTATGATTATCCCTATCTAAAGTCGATATTATCTCTCATTTGTATGCTTTGGGGCCCATTAACGGAGGGGTAATCATATTCGGTGCTATCTAAAGGGTAAGTCGGTTCTATGTTGGCAAGGATCGATAGGTTTTACCTTGGTTTTATGTTATCTAGAGATGCACCGTGACAGACTGTACCCCAGTAGCCCAGTCATAGTATGGAATCCATTTTCCAATACGAGCTTTATGGATTTTGTTGTACCCAACTATGCTGAAACGTGAGATGCAAACATTATTTTATTTTGACTCCTAGATATAATATCAATAAATTTTCTATTGAATTTTTTTGTTATCGTAAGGTAAATACCCATCCACATTTACGTATGGCGTGGTCTTACAAGTTACTTTTGATTTCATAGGTTTTTATAACTTTAAAACTCAGTTTAGTGTGGTTTGTCAGGCTAATTTTCCAGACTGACTCGGATGTTATTTTATCACAATGCTTGGGTCGAACCAAGCATTTATAGATTCTTTGGATGCGTTTGAGCTTAGGAGACAAGCTAGAGACCCAAATACATGTTCACGTATATGGTTATTTTTCTGTTGCATTTGTTATTATATTTGTCAACAATTGTGAGGACAGATCGTTATAATTGTCCAGGCTGAAATATGTTAGTATACTCTGATTATTGTCTGTATATATTATAGTTTTTCTTTTGTGAAGATCATTATTGTATTATAGATTATTCGTTTCGCTGTGAGAATCTATGTTGTTTAGTTTTCTTCTTATCTTCTTTCTTCTTCTTTTCCCATAACAATCAGGTTTTCCGGCATTCGATTGCTTGGCATGCAATAGATTGGATGTATTAGTGTCGAATTTCGAGGGTCGAAAATCCTGGGTTGTTATAGGGAAGATGTGCCTCCTTCCAAACATGAAGAACCAATGTTTTTGTGCTATGTGTAGAGCCTAATTAACACTCTCAGCTCTTACTCACACATATTTGACACATCAACGTACTAAGGTATTTTCCAAAAATACCCAAATATAACTTGCGTTCCTTTATCAATAGTTAAATAATAATTAACTTTTAAAAATGGTTTTCATGTTTAATTGTTTTAAGTATAACATTTATGTATAATATAATTTTTATTTAAATTAGATTGTTGGATGCGGGGATCCATTTTCTAGTTTCAAAATATATCAAATATATAAATTACAAGTAGGGAAACACAAATCAATGCTTACAAAAACTAAAACATAATTGATAACCTACCCGAAGAAAAAATTATTGCCTACATAGATGTAAAATCATAAAATATAAAGTAGTTGAATCTACAATCTATGATTCAAATCCAATTTCGATTTAAAATTTAAACTTTACAATCTATGATCTAATTACCATTTGGAAAACCTTGGGTCTTTAATTATGCAACCCCTTTAAATATATTACATTTGTATACTTATTTACTAACTCATTTCTTTCAATTGTTGTGGATTATAATCGACACTTGGTCCACGTTACATTCCATCACTTTGAATATTAAAACTTATATAGAATTTGCTTAAGCACAACAATGGACACAAGATCAAATGTATACATATCATCAATATGAAATCTAACTTCATATCTTCGAAGTTACACCCTTAAACAATCATATGCTATGTAAGTTTTGTCTTTTCGCCAACACTATGTCACTAACTAACTAAAACAATTAGAGTTTGATTGAAAATCAACATTATAATAAAGTCTATAGTTGATTACAAAGTTCGATCTTCAAAACCACTTTGTTCATTTTGACAACATTCATCGATTGATAGTATTTCCTTGGCTAAGGTCCTTGTGACTTCATGACTGTTTCTAATTAGGTGGTAACCTTCTTGTATCGAGTGAGATAAATCCTCTATTGAGTAGTGACTGACTTCATGTGTTTTAAGATATACTCAACTACGATTGTAACACAATTAAGTTTTCATATGATTCCCTATAATCAAAGTATGCTCTTCACATGCAAGTTCAATGGTACTCTTTAAGTCACCTATTGTGCATTGACACATGAGATCTTTTGTTTAACTTAGACACATGTACTATAGAGATACTTCATTGATTTTTTCAATTCTTATCTTCTAACAAGCTTATGTACATAACATCTTAGTATCTCTATCAGTCATAAGTAATATGTTGTTTAGCATATGAATAGCCTTATGCATAATAATCTTTCCAGTGCTTCGATATATTCAAAACTTATTTTCAAAGCATACGATTGTGAACGTTTAACGATAAGTATTTATGTGTTTGATTCAAAAGTCATAATTACTTTTACAACTTCTATTAATAAAACTGTTAGCCTATGGATTTATACTCATATGTTCTAAACTGTAATCATACATTATACATAAATACATACAATAGAAATGAAACCAAAAGACGTACTTTTATTTTGAAAAAAAATCAATATCCATGAATCAAATACATAATCAAATTACATGATTATCACTAAAGGAACCCTCTACTTATTAATCTCATACTTGCATTTGAAGGCAATGATGGTGTCTCGGACTCATTCCTTGAATCGGTCTTCATAGATGAAACCATGAAAAGACCTTTATAAACAAATTTGTTGTGACGACTCGAAAATTTTGAATATTTGAAATTAGAATATTAAATTGATTTTAAATATTTGATAGTTAGTTTTAATATGAATTTCAAATATCACTGTTTATTTGACAATTAAATTATTGAATTTAATAAAATTGGAAATTGGAAAAATTGTTGAATCTTCAGTTTTAAGCCTGTTAAAAATAATTCGAAGGCTTCTAAAATTTATATTGATAGTGCTGAGGATAATAGAAGTTTTAAAATTGAATTTAACAGTGATTTGTTCAGTTTTGAAATATATCGTTTAAATTGAATTTAAAAATAGCCTTCCGAGGCATAGTCTCGGAATTCGACGAATCCAGTTCCATTGGATCTGTAATATTGTATTATTTTTGGATTTCAATTTTCATAATGTTTAGAGTCGTGTGAGCGTACGATATATAAACGCGCTGAAATTTATATCGAAAATTTAATATAAAAACTGGATCCAAAAAGCCATCTTCTCCATACGATCGAATTAGGACTCGAAACCTTGTCCATTGCGTTTGGAATAGGGGCATAACATTATAAACACCAAGCGGCATGCCTCGTTAAGGATTCAGGATTTTGAGGTACCTAAACGAGATATTTTTAAATATAAAGATATAAATGTTAAATCAGCAGCCACCATATACTGTCTTTAGCCAAACTATCTCTGTTAGAAATCGACCTATACCTGACTATGTCGCTCCTTCTCCTTTAAAGGATCACGACTTTCTTCTTTTTCTCTCCTCTCGACAAAAATCTGATTCAAATAAGAGAAAAAAAATGGCTTCCTCATTCTTCTTCGAAATCACGACCGCTCTTATTTCTTCCTCCCTCTTTCATGTAACTTCACGACTCAATGTTCGTATAAAATAGGGGGATTTCGAAATCAAAACAAGGGAGGGGCGGATTCAATTTGAATTTAATCGCGAGTCCTTCTTCCTGCTCTCCGAGTTCGAAGGCAAGTTCGCGAAGGAAGTAGCGAGCTCAAGTGCCTATGCATGGGTTTGGTTGGAATCGGAGGTCGGTGGTGTTTGCGTGAAGGCTAGGTGGCGCTTGGAATCTCGAGCGTTCGAACGATATGGCCAGATCGATCGTGAGATGAGGGCAGGAGTAAGCGAGATTAGGGATTTTTGTCTTCATTCATCATTCGATCATCGCTAGCAGCGGAAGCAAGGAGGGTTTGTGGGCTTGCGAGCCTGGAGTCGATGTCAACTGCGGTGATTAATGCTTGAACAAGTTCTTAGAGGTAGTTGCATGTGTCAGGGAAGCATGGCGTAGGGTGAACCATCGGCACTCGCGAGGATGGGACTGGCCGAAGTTGCATTAGTAGTGGGGGTGTGTGTTCTCGAACCTGTTGGCATGGTAAGGTAACTATTTATTTTATGATCTAAGGAAAATAATTACAGAAGGTAAAACAATTTCTGTTTTGAAAATTAATTAACAATAAAATAAAGTTACATAAAACTAGATTTTTGAAATCTACAAATTATTTTTATAAATATATACATTTACTTATGTAGTTACAAAATGGAAGGAAATCAAATAAAATAAATATACATCTTATAAACTTACTAGTTATTTAAAAAAAAGTATCTAGGGTTATTGATTTATTTAACAAGCTTATTTAGCTATTTAGTTACTAAAATAATATATCGAAAGGGAAAATTAGTTTAAACCCAAAGTACTAGTTTAAATAAATAAACAGTAATTAATTATTCGATAAATTCAAATATTAATAAATCATATAATTCTATCCAAGGTCTAAATCGTAGAAAATCAAGCCGGTGTGGATCGGATTTGCATATTAAAAATCAAAGATGAGTTAATCTCACTCATCTGGGTTTTAATTTAATTTAAATGGTTAAACTTAAATAATTGGTTGAATGTTTGAACTGAATTTGATGTGCTGTATTATATATAGTAGTACATATAAATAGTATATATTGGAGTGATTGATTTCCCGCATTTTATAGCGGATGAGACCCTACGCGCCGCATAATAGCGGATGATATTATATTAATCCCATATACCGCGATATTCCACCTCTAAGTGGAATTGGTATTGCGCTAACATCTGTGGATGCAGGGAAATAGGTTGGAGGGATCCAACTGGATCAACTGGATTCCTCAAAATTATTTAAATTGTTTAATATTCTATGTTATAAATATTTGATATTCTGTGATGAATTATATTGATAATTGGAATATTGAATGCTATGGTTCGTTTGGATATATTTTTGGTACACTGGGTTATCAAAATATATAGAATTGGATTTTGAAAAGAAAACAAAAGAGTGAATTTTTAAGTATAATAATCATAGAGAATTTGAATAAATTTAAGAATGAACTGGATAAGAATAAAAGTGATTTTAAAATCCTAATAAATAATTCCAAGTATGGAAAAAGAGGATTTTGAATAAACAGAAAATAATGAATTGTAAAACTTAAGTGATATTATTTAAAGGAATGAAGAATTTACTTTAAAATTCAAGGTTTAAATTTATTTAAAAGGATAAAGAAGGAATGTTGGAAATCTAAAATTGGTATTTTTCAGTTAAAAGATTTTAAATCATAAGTAAGAAATAAAAATTTGAAGTTAACGGGTTTTGAAGTAAATGAGTAAGTAAAGGAATTTATTCCAAAATGGAGTAATTTGAAAATCAATTTGGAAATTGATTTAAGTGTTTGAAATTGGAATTATAAGAAGGATGGGACTAAGAAATTTATATACTAGGTTTATAAAAGTGAAGTAATATATCAGTGGATATTTGAAAGAATAAATTCACGGTGGGAATTTATTAAAGGAATGGGTAAATTTCTTTAAAAATATATAGTGATTTATTTTTAAAAAAAGATGTGAAAGAGAAGCATATTTCCCTGGATAGCCAAATACGTTTTTTCAAAACGAATGTAAAAGTATAAGTTACATGTTTAATGTTGTTTTAGAGAAAAGGTATGTTTTAGAAAATTTATCATTTCTAACTGTTTAAATTCTAAAGTAAGTACTTCCTTTTAATCTATTATAGCAGTAATTATTTAAAGGTGGCTTGATATTATGTTTTAAAAGTTAGAAATTCAGTTTTATATTATACAAAGTAGTTTTATTTTAAATATTCTTAAAGTATATATTTTGAATAAGTATTAAAGTAATTTTTAATTTAAATGTGTAAAAGGTTGTTTCATAATAAAGTGTTTTAAATTATTTTAAAAATCTAAAGTTTTTGTGCTTGGTTGTTTTCAGTGGAAATAAATATTTGGGAATTTATTCCATGAGAAAATGTGGTTTGAAAACTGTTTTCAAAAGGGTTGAAAATCGAAATATATCTTACGAAGATATTTTGAGGTCAATAAATAATTTGGGAAATTATTTATGTTGATGGATGTTTGTGAATGTTAATTGATAGTTAAATCAACGACTATCAATATTGGCCAATACGCTGATCATTTCGAAGAGACCGGGATCGGGATTAATTTCTCGAAAACCACTTAGATCCGGTTTGTACGTTTTCTTGAGGAAGACGAGTTTGGATTCGAAGATGGAGCAGTGAAGTGCAAGGGCTAGTCGCTACTAATCCCGAGGTGATTCCAAAATGGATGTAGTAGGAGTAGCGCCTTCGGTTCCGTTCGAACCCAGGACGGACTTGTATGGATGAATGCTTTCAGAACATCGTCAGAGGGGAGATGAGCATTCTAAGTGATATGTTCTAAAAAGGTAACGCTTAGCCTCGAGCCTCATCAACCGGGAATGACTGAAAATCAGGGGTTATGCAGCAAGGCTAAGTGGGTAGCACCCATTAGGGTGAGGTCATCCATGTCTAGATGTCCTTTTTATTCGGCTTACTGGTGCGGTTGCTGATCCCAACCGTGGGGTGATCTTACTCAGGATTATCCAGTAAGGGATAGTCCCGGTCTTGTGCTGCAGGGGATTGCGAGAAATCCTCGGTACGGTGATCCAGGCCACGTATTGTGACAGGTGGTACCCTAGTGCCTAGTCATTAGTTGGAAAACCATTCTCCCTACGCGTCTATACGGTTTTGATTGTGCCCAACTATTGCTGAAACGTGAGATGCAAGCAATTCAGCTAGATTCTATTTTCGCTTTCTATAGAAACTATTATAATATCAGAGAATTTTGATAAAAAGTGTTTTGGCTATCGTAAGGTAAAAACCCGACATGTTTATTTGTGGCGTGGTCTTACAAGATGCTTTTGTTTTCAAAAGAATTTTGAAACTTTAATAATCAATTTGAGTGTGGTTTTCTCACGCTGGTATTCCAGAATGACTCGGGTGTTATTTAACTATAATGCTTGGGTCGGACCGAGTATTATAGAATACATGATATGATGCTGTGAAGCTCAGGAGTCGAGCTGGATGGTGATACGCACTTCCGTACTTGTTTTAAATATTCCGCTGTGTTGATTAGCTGTGTATTCAGTTTTGTGAGGACATGTTATGATTACTTTTTAGTTTGGTGTGATGTGCACTCTGATGATGTAATGTATAAACAGATTTGCTTTTGTGTAAAGATCAGTTATTACCTATTATATTTTATTCCGCTGCGATGGTTAGATTCTGATGTTGTTTCTATTTTCTTCTTCTACCTCTTTCTTCTTTAACCCAAATGGTTCGTATTTCCATTCATCTTGAGTTGAGTGATGGAGAATAGTGTCGAATCAAGGGGTACGGAACTCCGGGTCATTACAGTTGGTATTAGAGCTTAGGTTGGCAATAACCTTGGCTCTGGTGGGGATTACTCATTAAATAGAGTTTATAGTACTCTGGAATGAGTTTGAGTGTAATAATAATATGAGCGCGTATTTGTTAGTGAATGTAAAAATTATTTTTATATTGTGTTGATTTATCGGTTGAGTGTTTATGGATTCTGGTCGATGTGTGGGACGCCACGTCATCGATAGGGGTTTCTAAACTCTTAAACAAGATAAACCGACACAGTATTATTTTAAAAAGGGTGAATGAAATAATTTTACCCAAATTATTTTTGTATCTTAGAGATAATAATTTTTGTAAATTATTATAGTTACCAATGGTTGCTTGGTTGTTAGAAAATGATAATATTAAATTATTATCATTGTTATGTAAAATTTATATTGAGAAATTGAAATCATAACCAAAGCTAGGAAATAAATTCATATAGAAATGGGATTTGTAAATGAAATTTATAATTTGAAATAGAATTCCAGAGAAATATTTGAAAATAAATTGAAATGAAAATTTCAGAGGAATGTTTGAATAATTGGATGGATTTGGAATTTTTGGAAAAGTTTAAATTCCTTTGGGTTGAAAATGGTTTCCAAAGGTTTTGAGAAATGATAGTGATATTAATTCGAAAATATTTTTAAATCGGATTTGAAATCTAGTGAGACATGAAATTAAAAATATTTGGAAGGGTTTTAAAGAGATAAAAGCATTGAACTCACTTCGGTCGCTGGAAAATTATTTCGGTGATGACTGCAGCATCATCGATGTTCGTTTTCGAGTTTCCAGGAGAGGAATTGCTATCGAATGATTTAATTTGGAGTTGTTTGTAAAACTGGGTTGGTTTTAAAAATTCAAGAAATAATTGGAGATGCAATTAAATTATGGATTTCAAATGATTTTTGGAATACTTAAGTGATTATTGAAGACTCTGGAATTGGTTTAAAATGTTTATGAGTGTCTAAGAAATGGCTTAAACTCTGGGGGTTTAGCTAAAAATGTTTATGGATTATAAATAGGTTTGGAAATTTATAAAGTTTGAAATTTCCTGGGATGAAATTAACTTGTAAAAGTTAACAAAGTTAGAAAGGCAAGAAAATTAAATAAAGTAAACTAAAGAAGGTTAGTAAAGTGGAATTGAAAAAAAATATAGTTTGGGTGGATTAAAAGAACAAGGTTCTAAGAATTAAAAATTTATTTGAATGAATGGTGTGAAGTCAAAAGAATAGTATGAGGTTAGATTTAACTGGAGTTAAGTTATATAAGATTGAATTGGAATAAATAGATTTCAAGGGCTTATAAAAGAATTGAAAACCCATTGAATAAAAATATATACTTGGCTAAATTAAATATATAATCCTGAGTTAAAAGGTAAAATGTGAACGAGGTTGATTGTAAATGGACGAAAGTATGGATATAAATAAGTTATGACTTATAAAACTTAGAAGTGGAATGAAATGCAAGTGAATGGTTTGTAAATAAGTTAGAATGAAATAAAATTTAATATAAATTGTAGTGGAATCAATTTAAAATGATTATGAGCTTAAGTAATTATTTATTCACATAAATATCGTCCAATTTGCAAAGAAATAATTGTCGTTTGACGAAAATGAGATTAAATAAAATTCTATGAATTAACAGAAGTAAATAAAATTGATTTTTGAATCAGTTGAAATGAATATAAGTCCGTTTGGTTTAAAAATGAATCGTATACAAGCAAGTGAGTTGTAAATCACTTAAATTGAATAGTATGGATTTAGCGTTGATTGAAAGCAATTGAAATAAGTATCAAAACCTTACATACGTGCTTATGAAAGTATATAATATGCATTCTTATAGAATCCATGTTTTAGCTATTTAAATATATAAGTGAAATGCTATAAACTTCTTATATATAGTGCTTATATGTTTAAATTGAGTAAGTACAGGTATCTGAAGGCCACTGGCAGGATTTTGGTCGCGCTAATTGCTAAATAATAAGCCGCTTGCTTAAAAATGCTAAATAGAGGTACGCCTACAGAATAAAAGCTAGGAAATATAAACTGTTTTTGTTTTTCCAATCGGATGGGTCGATGTATATATATTTATATCTCTTATCAAATTGCAAAAGCTCCTCCATACAAACGAGACTCTGCCAAAAAAATTTGAAAATTTTGAGAGTTAGAAATTTTTTTGTTAGCGACAAAACGATTTCATATTGGAAATTGAAATAAATTAGTGGATGAAACTAATTTAAAATAATGATATGAATCAATTATAAATGGAAGATAAAATTCAATATTCAGAGTTGAAGATAAATTGAATTCATATGGAAATAGGAGAACCAATTTGAATAGAAGTAGATATAAACTAAAGTGGTGAAGTGTAAATAAATATAAGAAGCGTATAAAATACTTATATGGAACTTAAGAAGAAATGGTAGAATTCTTAAGTAATATGAGTGTCGGGAAAATATATTGAATAAGCATTTGAGTGAAGATTTAATAAAAATATGTGAAATAATAGGCGTTGATAAGTAAATAGAAATTAAAATGAATGTGAATAAAGAGAATGATATAAATACGTAAGATGTATCTATATTTTATTTTTTTCGCACAGCAATTTGATCCAGAATCGAGCACAGAATTTCGAGATAGTTATATCGATCCGAGTTAGGATTTTTCACTCGATTTTCGATGGCAAACCCTGGATATGGATTTTGATTGATTCTGGAAATTCTCTATCATTGTTATGACTATGCAAGGAGAATGGGGGTTTCTGATCAAGAAACCATATCTGAGTCCGCACTAGGAAGTCGGGTGGACGATCCTAGTTCGGAAGTGAAATTGTGTGATCGAGTAAGCGATCGGATTCGGTATTGCGTATGAATGATATAGGTACATCGTACGGGCTTAAATGGAATGAATATTGAAAATTTTGTAAAGAAGTGTATAAAATGATTTTGGAATCTGTAGTTGGATATGGTTAAAATGGATATACATGTTTTAGAAAGTAAGTGGGAAAATTGGGATTTTTTATTTCAGAAGATAAATTTGAACTACTCGACAAAAAGGTATGTGTTTAAACTTCTGTATGAAATTTGATTGGGTTTTTGATCTAGCCACTTGGCCTTTTGTTTTTCTTTTGGAATTTGGGAGCCCGTAGAGGCATTTTGTAGTTATACCGAGCTAGTTGTGCAAAGGAGACGCTGGCGAAATTTTATGGAAATTTAGGGAGATAGAAAAATTTTGGAAAAATTTTGATAATTCAAAATTTGTTTTTAAATTGAAATTTGAATTATTGAGCAAAGTAGTATTGTCTGAAAACTAAGGGATAAGTTTGGAAAGTTAGTAAGGTTGATGATGTTCTTATTAAAAGATGATTTTGGGTATTGTTAAAAACTGTTTGGTTTGGGTAGTTGTTGAAACCAGATTGATTGGGAAAATATTGATGGGTTATGGACCATTCCTCTTAACTAGTAATTTCGGGGACGAAATTCTTTTAAGGGGAAGAAATGTGACGACCTGGAAATTTTGAATATTTGAAATTAGAATATTTAATTGATTTTAAATATTTGATAGTTAGTTTTAATATGAATTTCAAATATCACTATTTATTTGACAATTAAATTATTGAATTTAATAAAATTGGAAATTGGGAAAATTGTTGAATCTTTAGTTTTAAGCCTATTAAAAATAATTTGAAGGCTTGTAAAATTTATATTGATAGTGCTGAGGATAATAGAAGTTTTAAAATTGAATTTAACAATGATTTGTTCAGTTTTGAGATTATATCGTTTAAATTGAATTTCAAAATAGCCTTCCGAGGCATAGTCTTGGAATTCGACGAAACCAGTTCCATTGGATCCGTAATATTGTATTATTATCGGATTTCAATTTTCGTAATATTTGGAGTTATTGTATGAGCGTACGATATATAAACGCGATGAAATTTATATCGAAAATTTAATATAAAAACTAGGTCCAAAAGGCTATCTTCTCCATACGATCGAATTAGGACTCGAAACCTTTTCCATTGCGTTCGGAATAGGGGTATAACATTATAAACACCAGGCGACGCACCTCGTTAAGGATTCAGGATTTTGAGGTACCTAAACGAGATATTTTTAAATATAAAGATATAAACGTTAAATCAGCAGCCACCTTATACTGCCTTTAGCCAAACTATCTCTGTTAGAAACCGTCCTATACCTGACTATGTCACTCCTTCTCGTTTAAAGGATCACGACTTTCTTCTTTTTCTCTCCTCTCAACAAAAATCAGATTGAGATAAGAGAAAAAAAATGGCTTCCTCCTTCTTCTTCAAAATCGCGACCGCTCTTATTTCTTCCTCCCTCTTTACTGTAACTTCACGAATCAATGTTCGTATCAAAAAAGGGGGATTTCGAAATCAAAACAAGGAAGGGGCGGATTCAATTTGAATTTAATCACGAGTCCTTCTTCTTGCTCTCCGAGTTCGAAGGCAAGTTCGCGAAGGAAGTAGCGAGCTCAAGCACCTATGCATGGGTTTGGGTGGAATCGGAGGTCGGTGGTGTTCACGTGAAGGCTAGGCAGCGCTTGGAATCTCGAGCGTTCGAACGTTATGGCCAGATCGATCGTGAGACGAAGGCAGGAGAAAACGAGATTGGGGATTTTTGGCCTCAGTCATCATTCGATCATCTCTAACAGCGAAAGCAAGGAGGGTTTGTGGGCTCGCGAGCCTGGAGTCGATGTCAACTGCGGTGATTGAGGCTTGGACAAGTTCGTTAGAGGCAGTTGCATGCGTCAGGGAAGCATTGTGCAGGGTGAACCATCGGCACTCGCGAGGATGGGACTAGCCAGAGTTGCATCAGTAGCGGGGGTGTGTGTTCTCGAACCTGTTGGCATGGTAAGGTAATTATTTATTTTATGATCTAAGGAAAATAATTACAGAAGGTAAAACAATTTCTGTTTTGGAAATTAATTAACAGTAAAATAAAGTTATATAAAACTAGATTTTTGAAATCTACAAATTATTTTTATAAATATATACATTTACGCATATAGTTTCAAAATGGAAGAAAATCAAATAAAATAAATATACATCTTTTAAACTTACTATTTATTTTTTTTAAATAATATCTAGGATTATTGATTTATTTAACAAGCTTGTTTAGCTATTTAGTTACTAAAAATAATTTATCGAAAGGGAAAATTAGTTTAAACCCAAAGTACTAGTTTAAATAAATAAATAGTAATTAATTATTCGATCAATTCAAATGTTAATAAATCATATAATTTTATACATGGTATAAATCGCGAAGAATCAAGCCGGTGTGGATCGGATTTGCAAATTAAAATTCAAAGGTGGGTTAATCTCACTCATTTAGGTTTTAATTTAAATTTAAGTGGTTAAATTTAAATAATTGGTTGAATGTTTGAACTAAATTTGACGTGCTATATTATATATAGTAGTACATATATATAGTATATATTGGAGTGATTGATTTTGCGCATTTTATAGCGGATGAGACCCTACGCGCGACATAATAACGGATGATATTATATTCATCCCATATACCGCGATATTCCACCTCGAAGTGGAATTGGTATTGTGCTAACATCTGTGGATGTAGGGAAATAGGATGAAGGGATCCAACTGGATTCCTCAAAATTATTTAAATTGTTTAATATTCCGTGTTATGAATATTTGATATTCTGTGATGAATTATATTGATAATTGGAATATTGAATGCTATGGTTCGTTTGGATATATTTTCGGTACACTGGGTTATCAAAATATATAGAATTGGATTTTGAAAAGAAAATAAAAGAGTGAATTTTTAAGTAAAATAATCATAGAGAATTTGAATAAATTTAAGAATGAACTGGATAAGAATAAAAGTGATTTTAAAATCCTAATAAATAATTCCGAGTATGGAAAAAGGGGATTTTGAATAAACATAAAATAATGAATTGTAAAACTTAAGTGATATTATTTAAAGGAATAAAGAATTTACTTTAAAGTTCAAGGTTTAAATTTATTTAAAAGAATAAAGAAGGAATTTTGAAAATCTGAAATTGGTATTTTTCAGTTAAAAGATTTTAAATCATAAGTAAGAAATAAAAATTTGAAGTTAATGGGTTTTGAAGTAAATGAGTAAGTAAAGGAATTTATTCCAAAATGGAGTAATTTGGAAATTGATTTAAGTGTTTGAAATTGGAATTTTAAGAAGGATGGGACTAAGAAATTCATATACTGGGTTTATAAAATTGAAGTAATATATCAGTGGATATTTGGAAGAATAAATTCACGGTGGGAATTTATTAAAGGAAGGGTTAATTTGTTTAAAAATAAATAGTGATTTATTTTTAAAAAAAAGATATGAAAGAGAAGCGTATTTCCCTGGATAGCAAAGTACGTTTTTTCAAAACGAATGCAAAAGTATAAGTTACAAGTTTAATGTTGTTTTAAAAAAAAGTATGTTTTAGAAACTTTATTATTTCTAACTGTTTAAATTCTAAAGTAAGTACTTCCTTTTAATCTATTATAGCAGTAATTATTTAAAGGTGGCTTGATATTATGTTTTAAAAGTTAGAAATTCAGTTTTATATTGTACAAAGTAGTTTTATTTTAAATATTCTTAAAGTATATATTTTGAATAAGTATTAAAGTAATTTTTAATTTAAATGTGTTAAAGGATGTTTCATAATAAAGTGTTTTAAATTATTTTAAAAATCTAAAATTTTTGTGCTTGGTTGTTTTCAGTGGAAATAAATATTTGGGAATTTATTCCATGAGAAAAGTGTGGTTTGAAAACTGTTTTCAAAAGGGTTGAAAATCGAAAAATATCTTGCGAAGATATTTTGAGGTCAATAAATAATTTGGGAAATTATTTATGTTGATGAATGTTTGTGAATGTTAATTGATAGTTAAATCAACGACTATCAATATTGGCCAATACGCTGATCATTTCGAAGAGACCGAGATCGGGATTAATTTCTCGAAAACCACTTCGATCCGGTTTGTACGTTTTCTTGAGGAAGACGAGTTTGGATTCGAAGATGGAGCAGTGAAGTGCAAGGGCTAGTCGCTACTAATCCTGAGGTGATTCCAAAATGGATGTAGTAGGAGTAGTGCCTTCGGTTCCGTTCGAACCCTGGACGGCCTTGTATGGATGAATGCTTTCATAACATCGTCGGGTAGGCGATGAGCATTCTAAGTGATATGTTCTAAAAAGGTAATGCTTAGCCTCGAGCCTCATCAACCGGGAATGACAGAAAATCAGGGGTTATGCAGCAAGGCTAAGTGGATAGCACCCGTTAGGGTGAGGTCATCCCTGTCTGGATGTCCCATTTATTCGGCTTAGTGGTGCAGTTGCTGATTCCAACCATGGGGTGATCTTACTTGGGATTATCCAGTAAGGGATAGTCCCGGTCTTGTGTTGCAGGGGATTGGGAGTAATCCTCGGTACGGTGATCTAGGCCACGTACTGTGAAAGGTGGTACCCCAGTGCCTAGTCATTAGTTGGAAATCCATTCTCCCTACGCGCCTGTACGGTTTTGATTGTGCCCGACTATTGCTGAAACGTGAGATGCAAGCATTTCAGCTAGATTCTATTTTTACTTTCTATAGACACTATTATAATATCAGAGAATTTTGATAAAAAGTGTTTTGGCTATCGTAAAGTAAAAACTCGACATGTTTATTTGTGGCGTGGTCTTACGAGATGCTTTTGTTTTCAAAAGAATTTTGAAACTTTAATAATCAATTTGAGTGTGGTTTTCTCACGCTGGTATTCCAGACAGACTCGGGTGTTATTTAAATATAACGCTCGGGTCAGATTGAGTATTATAGAATACAGGATATGATGCTGTGAAGCTCAGGAGTCGAGCTGGATGGCGTTACGTACTTCCGTACTTGTTTTAAATATTCCGCTGTGTTGATTAGCTATGTATTCAGTTTTGTGAGGACATGTTATGATTACTGTTCAGTTGGGTGTGATGATTACTCTGATGATGTAATGTATAAACAGATTTGCTTTTGTGTAAAGATCACTTATTATCTATTATATTTTATTCCGCTGCGATGGTTAGATTCTGATGTTGTTTCTATTTTCTTCTTCTACCTCTTTCTTCTTTAACCCAAATGGTTCGTATTTCCATTCATCTTGAGTTGAGTGATGGAGAATAGTGTCGACTCAAGGGTTACGGAACTATAGGTCGTTACATTTGTAGCATTGTATTTTGTATCTATTATTCCGACTGTTACCTCATCACTAATATATTGTCTTATCATGTGATAATTTTAAAGAATGTATTTGATTTCTTATGAGCTCTTGATTTCTTTATGATATGTATTGTTGATATTCTCACAATACATCGTAATGGATTCACAGTTGTCAGAGTGACCTCTAGCTCTTTATAAACATTCACATCCACACAACCTCAATATTTTACCTCCATCATAGAGTCCGGCACAAGTCTTGATTGGAAGTCTCCAAGGTAGCATTCCAACTATTGAGAGTGAATAGCTTAGATGCATGCTTATTATCACTGATAACACTATTAAAGTTTGAATCTGAATAACCTCGATAAAGAATTTTCATTTTCGTACATTATAAATTACACAATAGTGATATTTCTTATAGTAATTTAACGATTTTCTTTCAAATTTGATTGATATCTTCTTACCACTCTACATGGACAAACACATCAAGTACACCATATAGCATGACATAAATGATTAATCCTATAGCAAAGCATAAGGCATCATAGGAATACACTTCCTTTTCACATCGGTTGATGGGGAATCATTTTTTGAAAGGATCATCCCATGCTGCATAAGAACGATTCAATGCTTGTAATTTTTATACTAAACCTCCTTCGTATGATATTAATGGCTCTGGATTAGTACAATTCCAACATCATTCTCGAGTTATCTCTATATATCTTGATAATTATTATATTGGATTTCTCTCCTAAATCTTTCATTAAATATTTTTTAGAGCAAGACGGGTGTGTAGCGTGAAACTACACAGCCGGTTAGTAGCATATATATATATATATATATATATATATATATATATATATATGAAGGAGTATATAGGGCGATCAACACGCTTGATCGCTAGCGCCAAAAGAAAGTATGAACATCAACAGATACAACTTAAAGCAACACACATTAACAAAACAGAAGATGCAAGTAATCTCCACTGAACAAAACGATCCAACTGCAGTGGGAGAACTGGGTGGATCTTGGAGCAGCTGGTGATTATCTGTGGTTTGGTGGGAGGGCTGAGCTACTGCCAAGGGATTCAACTGGAGAAGAGCTACGCTGCGGGATGCGGAGTCTGAATGGAGCCGACAAGCTACGACCTGTAAAAATGCTGAAAAGATGAGAAATACGACTGGTGATGCTTTCGACTTGGGATCTGGGTTTATCAAATACACGTGCATTACGTTCCTTCCAAATGATCCAACAAAAAATAGCAATAAAGACATCCAGAGATAGATTTTGGTTGTTGTACTGCCAGTGGTCGAAAATAGTTGGCGGATTAGGGACAAAACCAAGTATGTGGGCACTCGAAGCTGCCCAGATCGAGTAGGTAAAGTCACAATCTTTAAACAGATGGGGAATACTCTCACATTGCTCGAAATAGAAGACACAGACAGGATCAATATGTATTTGAAGGCGGCAGAGTCGATCTTTAGTATTTATACGATTATGCACCAGGCACCATTGGAAAAAAGCAATTCGAGGTGGAATAGGGCACTTCCAAAGTCTGGAGAAGGAAAAGAGGCGTCCAGGATTATGCATAAAGAGATAGCAGGAGGCCACCGAGAAACCGGAAGCAGGCGTCGACGCCCAAACGAAGCGATCTGGTAGGTTAGAGAGGTGAAGGGAATGAAGGATGCTGGCTGCGGAGATAAGGTCTGAAAAAGTGTCAGGGCTAAATAGAGAAGGTGGGCAGAGGGAATCCAGTCCACGAGTGGCACAATCACTTACTGAAATCAACGGGGTATTCGAGTGAGGGAAGAGGCTCGGCAATGATTTGGCAAGGGGGAGTTGGCCGAACCAAGTGTCGAGCCAAAAAGCACTGTTGTTGTCGTTGCCAATGGCCACATGGAATAAGAATTTAACTCGAGGGATGACTTGAATCACACCAGACCAAAAAGGAGAGGGCTTCTTACACGGAGGACGATGGAGGATAAGATGACTTTTGGAATGATAATGAAGGGAGAGGATCCAGTCTTTCCAAATGAAGTAGTCTGGTGAGAGAATCTTCCAAATCCATTTAGAAAGCAGAGCAATGTTGAAGATTCTGAGGTTGGTGATTCCAAGACCACCATTGTTCAGAGGCAAACATATAGTATCCCAGCTGACCAGTCTTTTGGCACCGCCACCATTCCACAGGAAGGATCTTCTGACCCTATCCAAATGATTGATGACCCAGGAGGGGAGTTTGTAGAATGACATCCAGTAAACTGGAATGGCTGAAAGGACCGATCTAACGAGAACAAGCCGGCCCGCGGAAGATAGAGAGTGAGCCTTCCATCCCATTAATCTAGAGTCAATCTTGGAGATGAGGGGGAACCAGTCGGATCTATGGAGTTTGGTAGGTCTGAGATTGATACCAAGGTAGGAAAGCGGGAAATTCGAAATGCAACATAGGTATACCATTGTCAATCAAAAGCAAGTCATCTATATATAGCACTTAAAACGTCACTAAACATTTACCCTCTTTCTTATGCATACAAGATTTTGCGATGTCTTAACTAAAACCAAATATTTGATTTCATGGTTAAAACATTTATTCCATGTTCTAAATATTTTTTTAAGGTCATGAATTAACCTTAAAAGTCTACATGCCTAATACTTCTCCTACTATTTTGAATTCTACTGGTTGCAATATATAAACAATCTCTCTTAAACCATCATTTGATAATCTATCTCAACACTTATTTGTCATATATTATGGTTATGGTAAGTAGTTAAAGCGAGTAAAATTGGAATGGACTTCAAAATTAGTAACAATGAAATAGTTTAATGATGATCAACTACTTGAATTTGAAGATATCATTTTATCACCAAACTTGTTCTATAAGTTAAAGTCACAGTCTTTTTCATGATGATAGACTAAACCAAAAAGAATATAATTTATTGTAAGCTTAAGATACACGTGTGTTGAAATTAATAACTTAATTCAATGGAGGAGGAGCTATACGAAGAAGAAGTGCAGAGGAGGAAGTCACGAAGTTGCGGTGCTTGGGCTTCATGATGATTTCTTTCGATGAAGTGAAGCCCTAACTCTAGAAGAAAGCACCAGAAAGAATTGCCGAACCACTATTTTGGTTCAGTGGAACTGGAGCGTGCAAGTTGGAGACCGAACGAACTTCGTTTGGTAGTTGGATGATGGTTGGAGTGGCAGTGAAAATCTCGTTCGGTTGATTGTGTAGTGAAAGATTGATTTGCAGCGGTGTTTCACTGAGGAGTGTTGCCGAACCAAAGTTTCGTTCGATGATTTGGTGATGCCAAACGAAATATCTCGTTCGGTATTTGAGCATGGCGGTCCAGTGCTGCATGCCGAACCAAATTATGGAGATGTCGGCCCAGACTTGAAGTGCACTATGCCGAACCAGATTAATATGGGCTTTACCGTTTCAAATAGATGCCGAACCAAAACCCAGGGCTGTTATAAAGCAGCTACCCCTCCTCATATCTTCACTCCATAAATAGTGGAGCTTCTGTACAACAATGGCAGCCATCCTAGAGAGCTGAAACTCTGCTAAATTTTGTTTGTATTGTTAATTATTCTTATGTATAACCTCCAAAAGTGAATCAATATTTTAACTCTAACCTTTCAATGATTAATAAAATATCCTCTACCCAAGTGGACATGCATTGCCTCGCGATAGTGGAACCACTATAAATACTGGTGCTATTTATTTTTCTACATTGCATTGATCTATGACTATCTTTTCTGGTGTTTATCTCTGTTTTTTCGTCTCACTACAATCACGATATAGTTGTTTTCCACCGCATTTGGTTTTCTTATTCCCTTAGACTGATCTTCTGAAGGGATTTTCCCCAACAGTCTCGTATTAGAGCTGCAAGGTTGATTGAGGAGTGTTAGATGTTATGGAAGGAGATGAAGCAACTCTAGTTGTTACAAGACCCTATACTAGAGGGATGTATATCACGTCAGGATCACAATTGAAAAATGAGAAATGGAATGGAGATAAAGACTTCGAGAAGTGGTAATAGAGGATAAAGTCTATTTAAATGAGGAATGAAGTCCATCCAGTAATGTTTTCCCTTGAGGAGTTGACGGCTGACATCTCAATCGTGGAAAGCGAGGAGATGGAGAAATGAGCGTTTACTACTTTACAACTAGCTATGGGAGAGAATGCCATCTCAGAGATTAGCAGTAAAACCACTGCTATGGGCATTTGGACCAAGCAAGAAAGTCTCTACTTGAAGAAATCTCTGACTAACCATCTAATATTACTGAAGACACTTTTCACCATGCAGATGAGAGAGGGTAATTCAGTGAAGGAACATCTTAATTTCTTTGATCATCTTGTGATGAAGATGAACACTGTTGACTTGAAGATGGATGAGGAGAAAATGTCAATGATTCTTTTGTGTTTTCTTCCAGAGAGTTATACATGTTTCACTAACAGCCTTATCTTCACTAGAGACACGTTGATAATAGAAGACGTGAAGTCAGGCCTTCTATCTAAGGGATTGAGAGATCAGATGAGGGAGATAAGTGAAGGAAGTAGAGGTGGAAGTAGTAGTCATGACCTGTTTTTTGAAAGAGGTAGAGAATATAAGAAGAATTAGCACTCTAGAGGGTGTTCCAAGTCCAGAAAACCCGATAATGGCAAGAGAGAAAAGTCTAAGGATGGGAAGTGCTTCATCTGCCAGAAACCTTGCCATTGAAAAAATGATTATCCAGATTTAAAGAAGAAGGAAGAAGACTGATCTTCATCATTTGCGGTGGAGAAGTCTGTATCCAACGATGTGTTGTCTACAGTAGTATCGGATGTCTCAGACCATTGGATGTTGGACTCAAGGGGCGTCTTTCCATATGATGCCTAATAAGGATTACTTTAGTTCTTTCATTGGACGAGAGGAAAGCTCTATTCTTATAGGTAATGATGCTAGCTGTAGAACAATGGGTGAAGGTACAGTGAGGATCAGGATGTTTGACGGAATGATACACATTTTGACAGTGTCCGATATGTTCATGGTCTTTAGAAGTCCTTAATTTCTGTAGGACAATTGGCATCATTGGGATGCAAGATAACTATCGAGAAGGATTGTCTGATGGTTTTGAGAGATGCACTAGCTCTTATGAAAGGAGATGTGTTCCGAAATCTGTATTTGCTGAAAGAAATCACAGTTGTTGGAGAGTCATGTGTTGGAGTAGACAGTTCTCGTCCTTTGGATGTCACAATGGCATCTCAGGTT
Source organism: Allium cepa (assembly GCA_030765085.1). Taxonomy (NCBI): domain Eukaryota; kingdom Viridiplantae; phylum Streptophyta; class Magnoliopsida; order Asparagales; family Amaryllidaceae; genus Allium; species Allium cepa. Next base: position 506,440,789 of record CM060944.1, on the reverse strand, counting down.
GGGTCATATTCTAGAGAAAGGCTTAGAGTCGCTTCAAAGACTGAAGATGATCAAAGGAGAACGCTTCGACAAGATGCATTTTTGCCAAGAGTGTGTGTTAAGCAAGCAAACTAAAGTATCTTTTGGAGTTAGACTCCATAGATTGTGGCGAGTACTTGAGTACATGCATACATATATCGAGGACTGGTTGCCACTCCTTCTCTTGGAGAAGCAAAGTATTTTATCTCTTTCATTGATGACTTTTCTCGAAAAGTATGAACGTATTTCATGAAGGCCAAATCCGAGAGTTTTGAGAAGTTCAAAGACTGAAAAGCGTTTTTTGAGAACCAATATGGTTCTAGGTTGAAGGTGCCGAGATCTGATAATGGTAGTGAATTTTCTCTAGGGAGTTCCTTAACATTTGTAAACAATATGACATTCAGATATATTTCACTACACCCGGCGATTTGCAATCCAATGGGGTTGCAGAAAGGATGAACATAACTCTACTGGAGAAGTTTCGTTGCTTGAGATTGACGGCGGGCTTGTCTAGAGGTTTTTGGGCTAAGGCATTATCAACTGCGACACATATCATAAATCGAATTCCATGCTTAGCCATTGATGGGAAGATTCCAGAGGAGAAGTGGACATGTAAAGTAGTGTATCTTGGTTACTTTTGAATTTTTGGTTGCTCTGTGTATAAGGTTTTAAATCTCGGATATTGTTCATGTTTCGTCTTAGCGATTTTAGTGACTCGGTATCGTATCAGGGGAGATCTTGGACGAGAGGAGTGTGTCTCGGATGCCAATATCAGATTTACATATCGAACCTTAAAGTTCATCTCGGGACCATATCGGCGTATATTTCAATGTTTCATGTTTAAAATTAATTTGATTATGCAATATTATTTACATATACTAAAATAAATAAAAATTTAAGCTTACTTGACTTGTAAAATCACACCATATACCATGGACATAAAAACATAAAAACAAGCACATATAAACTCGACTAACACTTTCATGCGCTACAGTGTATCAAATTCCTTTCAGGTTTGAGCGAAAATACTTATGATCTTAAGTAAATATGAAATTAAGTTATAAAATGAATACATGTACATGTCGAAATGGGAATTTGATTAAATCAAATCAGTTCATACAGTACTAAAATATGATAAATAATATTAAAGAACCATATCCATGATGTTTACACAACACTAAAAGTTTAAAACAAGTAAACACCACTACATATCTAATTAAACATTATAGAAATATTGAATGAACACCACTTACATAGTTAAAATTCTAAACTTACATGAACCATTGTTACGTGAGTACCAACATAAAAGCAGGAAAGCAACCCATGGTGCTTGCACTACTTCCTACCACATAAACAAGTTAATTCTACCCTTTATGCTTGCATTACTTCCTGCTGCAGAGCATTCACAGCATCACCAATATTCACAAAATAAATGTTTGAATAAACATATAATATTTAAGAAAAGAAAGTAGTAGTCTTAACCATGAAATTATACTTTCAAATTAAATCTATTAGCAAATCTACTCTAAATTATACTGTAAATTCAATTTTTGAATTTCATTAATATAGAAAAAAAAACCTTATTTACATACCTTACGATGTTGTAGATTGTTCAAAAGCGATAGAGCAGTCGGAAATTGGAAGCAATCGCGAGGCGTTAGAAGTTAGAAGAGGGAGTTTGATTTTTTTAAGCAGAGGTGTTCGATTTTTTTTAAAAGAGGGAGTTCAATTTTGTCTCTAGAGAAGAGAAAGTTCGACATTTTTGATGAGCAATGTTATTTTGAGAAGTTTAATAAGATAATGAGGAAAAGGGCTGTCTATTTTTTGAATTTGGGCTGAAATGGACATATATCTATTTTAAAAACAAAACATATTAGGGAGATCTCGGAATATCGTTTCGCTCCAAATATCGGCCGATATATTCGAAATGAGATATCAACCGATATCTTATTTTCATTTCGCCCATGCCTTTAACCGAGATCTCGATCGATATATTCAAGATTTAATACAGTGCTTGTATACATTCACCGTACAGTTGATGACAAGTTGAAGACTAGAGCATATAAGGGCATACTAATGGGATGCACTGATGGTATCAAATGGTATCGAATCTGGAACCCTGTTGACCGAAAAATTATTCATTCCGGACATGTTACTTTTGATGAGTCTTCTGTGTTCAATCTGAAGGAGAAGCTACCTACCACATCAGATGATTCAGATAGACCTAAGGAGATGGAAGAAGTTTCCGTGTTCCAACCAAATAGTAAAGTTGTTATTGATGCTGTCGAGGAAACCGCAGTTCATGAAACATCATAGGATAGTCCACAGGTACCTTTTAGTAGTGCTGGTGATGTGCATGAATCTAGAGTAAGTTCATTTCAAGGTCGAGCTGCAAGGAGTTTAGGCGAAGCAGTACCTTCCCGGGTTAGTCGTAGGACTATTAGGCCACCCGAAAGGTATGGTGGTTAGTAGTTTGCAAACCTTAGCCTTGGTGATGAGTTTGTATATGCCTTACATGTGGTTCATGAGGAGTCGCTTGACCTTGATAAAGCTTTGAACTCATGTGACAGTTCAAAGTGGACGTGCGCTATGGAAGAGGAGTTAAAGTCCTTGAAGAAGAACAAGACTTGAGATTTGGTACCATCTTCTCAATGAAGCCAAGCCATAGCTGCAAGTGGGTGTTCAAGGTGAAAGATGATGGGAGATACAAGGGCAGACTAGTTGCTAAAGGGCTTTCACAAAGAATGGGATTGGAGTATGATGAGATATTCTGTCTAGTAGTGAGGCATATGTTCATCCGCATTTTGTTTGCTGTCGTCATAGCTTGTGAATTGGAGCTGGAGCAACTGGACGTGAAAACCGCTTTCTTGCACGGAGACTTGGATTTGACCATCTACATGAAGAAGCCAGAAGGATTTGTTGTAGATGGGAAAGAATTGGGTTTGCAAATTGAAGAAGTCATTGTATGGACTTAAGCAGTTGTCTAGACAATGGTACAAGAGGTTTGACTCTTTTATGCTTTCACTTGGTTTTGATCGTAGCATCAATGACGCTTGTGTGTACTTCAAGCATTTATAGAATGGTAGATGGGTATACCTACCCTTGTACATGGATGATATGTTGATTGCTTCCAAGGATAAAGTTGAAATCGATAGTTTAAAGCAAAGCTAAAAGCGGAATTCAAAGTGAAGTACCGTGGAGAAGGAAAGAAAATTTGGGGTATGGAAATCCAAAGGGATGGAAAGTTAGGATTTTTAAGCCTCACTCAAAAGGAGTACATTCAAAATGTGCTTGCTCGGTTTAGCATGGAAGGGGCAAAGACAATCAGCACACCCATGCCTTTGCATATACAGCTTTCTAATAAAAGCTCTCCGATCTCGTAAAAGGACAAGGATTATATGATGAAGGTCTCATATGCAGGTGCAGTTGATAGCTTGATGTATGTCATGGTCTACACTAGGCTTGACATTGCACGGACATTTGGATTGGTGAGTAGATTCATGGTGAATCCATGAAAGATGCATTGGGAAGAAGTGAAGTGCATCTTCAGATACTTTAGAAGAATTCCAAACCATGGACTTGTCTTTGTCGGCAACGGAAGAGATTTCAGCTTGGTTGGATTTTGTGATTCTGACTTTGCCAGTGATAGAGACCGAAGGAAGTCAACCTCTGGGTATGTGTTCACAATTGGTGGGACAGCGATCAGTTGGAGAGTGAGGTTGTAGACGATTGTAGCTTTGTCTACTACAAAGGCAAAGCTCATAGCTGCGGTTGAAGTAGCTAAGGAGACGCTTTATTTGAGGTGACTGTTGTGTGATTTGAGCTTCATATACGAAGGCGTGGATGTGTACTGTGACAGTCAGAGTGCAATTCACTTAGCTAAAAATCTGGCATTCAGCTCGAGGACGAAGCATATTGACGTAAAAGAGTCGTTCCTTGTCTCGATGAGTGAAGAGAAGCTTGTTTATCTTCAGAAGGTTCATACAAAGGAGAATGCAACAGACATGTTTACCAAGCCGTTGCCTGTTGTTAAGTTCGAGCATCGCTCGAACTTGATTCGCTTAATGAAGTGTTAAGTACCACAGGGTGGCACGGAAGGAGAGTGGAGATGCTTCATGGAGACGTTTGTTTTCATGGTGGAGATTGATATGTTCTACACGGTTTGTGTACTTTGAACACTTTTTTGGCTTTGTCGGAGTTCGTTGACAAAGTGTAATGGGTGATGACATTACTGAAACCAATTGGTTAAGTATCTATTGCTTGGAGCATGAAGAATTTGGTATCAAGGTGGAGATTGTTGAAATTGATACCTTAATTCAACGGATGAGAAGCCATATGAGGAAGAAGTGCGGAGGAGGAAGTCATGAAATCATGGTGCTTGGGCTTCGTGATGATTTCGTTCGGTGAAGTGAAGCCATAACCCTAGAAGCAAGCTCCAAGAAGAATTGCTGAACCACTATTTTGGTTCGGCGGAACAGGAGTGGTGCAAGGTGGAGACCGAATGGACTACTTAGTTCGGTAGTTGGCTGATGGTTGAGCGGCAGTGAAAATCTCGTTCGGTTGATTAAAGGTTGCAGTGAAAGATTGATTTGGAGCGGTGTTTTGCTAAGGAATGTTGCCTAACCAAAATTTTCGTTCGATGATTTGGCGACGCCGAACGAAATATCTCGTTAGGTTTTTTAGCATGGCGGTCCAAGTGCTATATGCCAAACAAAATTGTGGAGATGTCGGTTCAGACATGAATTACACTATGCCAACCAAATTGATATGGGCTTTGCCGGTCCAGATGGATGCCGAACCAAAACTCAGGGCTGCTATATAGCAGCTGCCCCTCCTCATATCTGCACTCTATAACAGTAGAACTTCTTTACAACAATGACATTCATCTTAGAGAACGGAAACTCTGTATAATTTTGTATGTATTGTTAATTCTTCTTATGTATAGCCTTCAAAAGTGAATCAATCTTGTAACTCTAATCTTTCAGTGATTAATAAAATGTTCTCTTCCCAAATGGACGTACACTGTCTCGCGGCAGTGGAACCACTATATATATTGGTGTTATTTATTACCTGTATTGCATCGATCTATGACTGTCTGTTCTGCTGTTTATCTCTGTTTGTTTCGTCTCACTACAATCATGATCCAGTTGTTTTCCACTGCGTTTGGTTTTTTTATTCTCTTAGACCGATCATCTGAAGAGATTTTCCCCAACAGCTTGTGTGTTGGGAAGTTATAAATCCATTGAATTCATCGGCCTTCGCCTTTTGTACAACAAAATTCCGGATCGAAGTGATTTTATATAGATATGTTACATTGATTAGTAAGATCATTCATGCAAAATTTGGATTTGTTTCGAAGCTTTTAGCTCCATCAAAATGTGATAGCAAATGTTTTAGAGAAAATTTATATTACTGATAAATATAGCTATTATCATGAATAAATGTTAGAACTATTGGTTAGATTTTTTGTAAAACATGCCATAAGAGGAAAAGAGAAAGGGAGGGTTCATAATGATCACTCTTTACTGTTCCATTTGGAGCATGAGCTAATCACATGTCTTCAATCATTACCAAAACATGAGAATAGTCGGATGATAACAACCACCATGTCCCAATTTGAGTGCTTCTCATTTTCCTATTAGGCTAATACTGCCACGCTCATCCGGGAACATCAAATCAAGCAACTCGTTATCATGATAAACATAAACATCCCAATTCTAATGCAGATAGTTACTGAACAATTTCTTACTGCACATGAAATGACCTTTAGATTTGTAATATATTCAGGTTGTACCTATACTACTATAATTTTATCATCCGACATATATTTGTTTTCACCGGAGAGCTGGTGTATATCCTAAGATTCAATCAAGTAAAGGGCTAGAAACATAAAAAGTGAGCAAGTAAACCCAAAAAAATATAAATCGTCACCATGTAGCCTTAAGATATGTGTGTGCGCGCCACAGGGTTGCCCAAAAAATAGGTAAATAGCCACAAGGAAAAAGTTACAAAAAAATTTAGTGATTGACAACAAACATCCAATGCAGTGAAAGCACCCGTTTATCAACACAGATCAGCAATAATCAATATAGAATTCAGATCTAAGCAACAACAATCACAATAATTCACGGATAACAATCGCAAACATAGGGTTTATAGTGGTTCGGCGATCTTGCCTACGTCCACTTTGAAGGTTCTCTCTTTATTGATTCACTTGATGGTATTAATCGATTACAGTGGATTACAGTTGATGATAGCTTTGAAATCTAGATACAATAGCGATAATGAAGTATGGAATTCAATCTGGCAGAGTCTGGACGTTCAATGGTGGAAGCTCCAAAGATCCTTTTTTCTGAAGGCTTCAGGGTGCTATTTATAGGCGTAGGAGGCCCAGATCTCGCTCAAACTTCGGGAGACTTCTTCTGGCACGTGAGTGGGCCCACGCGACCGACCCCACCAAGTTTCGACTCGATCTGACATCGATTCGAAGTGATTTCGAACCCATCAAGAAATGATCCAATCAAGCTGAAACTTGTCAGGAACAATCTTTACCTTGTATGGAAGCTACCGTGAAAATTTCGTTGCGTTTGGATCAGTGGTTTAAGAGATATGATCAATTCAAGTTGTGGTTTTTCGTGAGGGCTCTGTTTGAATCGATGACTTCAAATCCATGAATTCGATTCGATTGAAGCACGTGGTACTGTAATGACGTGGCGCGCACTCCTCGCATCAATCCTATTTTTTCTCCGTGTTGACCGCTTCAGAAGATTTGGATGGGCCTAAGGAGATGGAAGAAGTTCCCGTGTTCCAACCAAATAGTAAAGTTGTTATTGATGCTGTCGAGGAAACCACAGTTCATGAAACATCACAGGATAGTCCACAGGTACCTCTAGTAGTGCTGGTGATGTGCATGAATCTAGAGGAAGTTCATTTCAAGGTCGAGATGCAAGGAATTTAGGCGAAGCAGTACCTACCCAGGTCAGTCCTAGGACTATTAGGCCACCCGAAAGGTGTGGTGGTTAGTAGTTTGCAAACCATAGCCTTGGTGATTTGTTTGGCTATTCCCTATGTGTGGTTCATGAGGAGTCGCTTGACCTTAATAAAGCTTTGAAATCACGTGACAGTTCGAAGTGGACGTGCGCTATGGAAGAGGAGTTAGAGTCATTGAAGAAAAACAAGACTTGAGATTTGGTACCACCTTCTCAATGAAGCCAAGCCATAGGTTACAAGTGGGAGTTCAAGGTGAAAGATGAGGGGAGATACACGACTAGTTGCTAAAGGGTTTTCACAAAGAAAATGATTGAAGTATGATGAGATATTCTCTCTTGCAGTGAGGCATATGACCATCCGCATTTTGTTTGCCATCGTCGTAGCTCGTGAATTGGAGCTGGGGCAACTGGACGTGAAAACCTCTTTCTCGCACAGAGACTTGGATTTGACCATCTACATGAAGCAGCTAGAAGGATTTGTTGTAGATGGAAAAGAAAATTGGGTTTGCGAATTGAAAAAGTCATTGTATGGACTTAAGCTGTTGTCTAGACAATGGTACAAGAGGTTTGACTCTTTTATGCTTTCACTTGGTTTTGATCGTAGCATCAAAGACGCTTTGTGTACTTCAAGCATTTATAGAATGGTAGATGGGTGTACCTACTCTTGTACATGGATGATATGTTGATTGCTTCTAAGGATAAGGCTGAAATCGATACTTTAAAGCAAAGCTTAAAGAGGAATTCAAAATGAAGGACCTTGGAGAAGCAAAGAAAATTTGAGGTATGGAAATCCAAAGGGATAGAAAGTTAGGACTTTTGAGCCTCACTCAAAAGGAGTACATTCAAAATATACTTGCCCGGTTTAGCATAGAAGGGGCAAAGGCAATCAGCACACCCATGCCTTTGCATATACAGATTTCTAGTAAAACCTCTCTAATCTCGAAAAAGGACAAGGATTATATGATGAAGGTCTCATATGCAAGTGCAGTTGACAGCTTGATGTATGTCATGGTCTGCACTAGGCATGACATTGCACGAACATTTGGATTGGTGAGTAGATTCATGGTGAATCCACGAAACACACAACGCAGCGAAGTGCATCTTCAGATATCTTAGAAGAAATCCAAATCATGGACTTGTCTTTGGCTGCAGAGGAAGAGATTTCAGCTTGGTTGGATTTTGTGATTCCAACTATGACGGTGATAGAGATCGAAGGAAGCCAACCTCTGGATATATGTTCACAATTGGTGGGACAACGATCAGTTGGAGAGTGAGGTTGTAGACGATTGTAGCTTTGTCTGCTACAAAGGTAGAGCTCATAGCTGCGGTTGAAGCAGCTAAGGAGACGCTTTATTTTAGGTGACTGTTGTGTGATTTGAGCTTTGTATATGAAGACGTGTATGTGTACCGTGGCAGTCAGAGTGCAATTCACTTAGCTAAAAATTTGGCATTCATCTTGACGACGAAGCATATTGACGTAAGAGAGTCGTTCCTTGTATCGATGAGTGAAGAGAAGCTTGTTTGTCTTCAAAAGGTTCACACAAAGGAGAATGCAGCAGACATGTTTATCAAGCCGTTGCCTATCGTTAAGTTCGAGCATCGCTCGAACTTGATTCGCTTGATGAAGTGTTAGGTGCCACAGGGTGGCACGGGAGGAAAGTTGAGATGCTTCATGGAGATGTTTATTTTCATGGTGGAGATTGATATGTTCTACACGGTTTGTGTACTTTGAACACCTTTTTGATGGGCGGTGGCTTTGTCGGATTTCATTGACAAAGTGTATTGGGTGACGACATTGCCGAAGCCAATTGGGTAAGTATCTATTACTTGGAGCATGAAGAATTTGGTATCAAGGTGGAGATTGTTGAAATTTATACCTTAATTCAACGGATGAGGAGCTATATGAGCAAGAAGTGTGGAGGAGGAAGTCACAAAGTTGCCGTGCTTGTGCTTCGTGATGATTTCGCTCGGTGAAGCGAAGCCATAACCCTAGAAGCAAGCTCCAAGAAGAATTGCTGAACCACTATTTTGGTTCAGTGGAACTGGAGCGGTGCAAGGTGGAGACCGAATGGACTATTTAGTTCGGTAGTTGGATGACGGTTGGAGCGGTAGTGAAAATCTCGTTCAGTTGATTAAAGATTGTAGTGAAAGATTGATTTAGAGCGGTGTTTTGCTAAGGAATGTTGCCGAACCAAAATTTTCATTCGATGAGTTGGCGACACCAAACGAAATATCTCGTTAGGTTTTTTAGCATGGCGGTCCAAGTGCTATATGCCAAACCAAATTGTGGAGATGCCGGTTCAGACTTGACTTGCACTATGCCGAACTAAATTGATGTGGGCTTTGCCGGTCCAGATGAATGTCGAACCAAAACTCAGGGCTGCTATATAGCAGCCGCCCCTCCTCAACAATGACATCCATCTTAGGGAACTGAAACTCTGTAGAATTTTGTATGTATTTTAATTTTTCTTATGTATAGTCTTCAAAAGTGAATCAATCTTGTAAATCTAATATTCCAGTGATTAATAAAATCTTCTCTCCACAAATGGACGTACACTGTCTCGCTGTAGTGGAACCACTATATATATTGGTGTTATTTATTTATCTGCATTGCATCGATCCGTGACTGTCTATTCTGCTGTTTATCTTTGTTTGTTTCGTCTCACTACAATCATGATCTAGTTGTTTTCCACTGCGTTTGGTTTTTTTATTCTCGTAGACCGATCATCTGAAGAGATTTTTCCCAACAGCTTGTGCGTTGGAAAGTTATAAATCCACTGAATTCACCGGCCTTCGCCTTTTGTACAACAAAATTCCGAATCGAAGTGATTTTATATAGATATGTTACATTGATTAGTAAGATCATTCATGCAAAATTTGGATTTGTTTCGAAGCTTTTAGCTCCATCAAAATGTGATAGCAAATGTTTTAGAGAAAATTTATATTACTGATAAATATAGCTATTATCATGAATAAATGTTAGAACTATTGGTTAGATTTTTTGTAAAACATGCCATAAGAGGAAAAGAGAAAGGGAGGGTTCATAATGATCACTCTTTACTGTTCCATTTGGAGCATGAGCTAATCACATGTCTTCAATCATTACCAAAACATGAGAATAGTCGGATGATAACAACCACCATGTCCCAATTTGAGTGCTTCTCATTTTCCTATTAGGCTAATACTGCCATGCTACATCCGGGAACATCAAATCAAGCAACTCGTTAACATGATAAACATAAACATCCCAATTCTATTGCAAATAGTTACTGAACAATTTCTTACTGCACATGAAATGAGACCTTTAGATTTGTATATATTCAGGTTGTAACTATACTACTATAATTTTATCATCCGACATATATTTGTTTTCACTGGAGAGCTGGTGTATATCCTAAGATTCAATCAAGTAAAGGGCTAGAAACATAAAAAGTGAGCAAGTAAACCCAAAAAAATATAAATCGTCGCCATGTAGCCTTAAGATATGTGTGTGCGCGCCACAGGGTTGCCCAAAAAAATATAAAACTTGATCTAGGGTATGTGTTGGGGATTAGTATATACTCTTTTCATAGTTTGCAAGTTTAGGTTTGATTCATTGAGACTATTTAGAAAAAATAAAATAAAAACTGATGCAGCGGATAATTCGAAAACAATCTTCAATCGGTGAATGTAGCAATTGGTGAATTGATGAATACTGAATGGCCCAAATCCGTTGATCCAAAGATACCGGATTCTAGCTATCTTCGTCTCGTTGATCGCGCACGATGCCGAGAAACAAAGATCTACGATTCTTCGGACGTTGATCTAGCGCACTAGATTCCGTGAATCGGCTTCTACGAACGTCGAATCGAGCGCACTCGATTATCCGAACGAGGAGATAGGAGATAACACTCAACTACCAATTGTATGAAAGCACAAAGCTAACAAAGAGAATTTTATTCAAATGTCAACAACCGTTACAAGTGACTCAACATGTCTATTTATAGGCGTACAACTCAATTCATGACTCAACAAAAATTACAATACAATTGAATTACAACTCAAACGACTTAGAGAAAGGAAAAAAAAAACGCGGCGACTTAAAATTGCAGTGCCTTCACGTTATTCTCGGTTCCGACTCAAAATTAGGTCGGCAACGACTCAAAACATAAGTCGTTCGCGACTTATTTTGCAGTGTCTTCATGCTATCTCGGCTCCGATTCAACATTAGGTCGGCAACGACTTATGCTTCTTGCGGCTTAAGGAAGACTTCGTGCGCGACTTCTTGCGGCTTAAGGAAGACTTCGTGCGCGACTTGCAGGTCGCGATCTGTAGGGTTGAGGGGAAAAGGCTGTCTCGTGTTTCGGTGAAATTGAGAGGAAATTGGGTCGGAGGATTTAGGTCGGTGATGGGTGGGAGAATCGTGAGTTGCGAGGGCTGAGTCGGCGATGGGTTTGTCTCGCATCTCGGTGGGATTGAAGGATCGGTGGTAGTTAGATCGGTGGGGTTTGGGTCGGCTGCGATTCAACGGTTGTGGATCGGAGGATTTAGGTCGGGGGAGGGGTGTTAGGTCGGCCGGAGGTGTGGAAGTAGGTCGGGCAAAGGTTAGTACTCCATCATCCTCTCCTCGTTGGATGGAATTCGTCCTCGAATTCACACTCTTGTCAACTTCATCAAATTCCTCCCCATAATACGGAATTAAGTGTTTGATATTGAAAACATCAGAAGTATGAATATTTTCCGGCAATCTTAATCGATACGCATTATCATTGATCCTTTTCAAGACTTCTACTGGACCAATTTTTCGTGCTTTCAACTTGTTGTAAGTTCCAACTGGAAAACGATCTTTCGTCAATACCGCATAAACAAAATCACCCTCTTTTAAAACAATATTTCTTCGTTTCTTATCCGCCATTTGTTTATACCTCTCATTTGACTTCTCCAATCGTTCTTGAACGATTCTATGGCATTCTGTCAACCCATCGACAAATTCAACAGCCCGTTTAACAACTCCTTTCTGACCTGGTATGACTACCAAATCCAGCGGTCCCTTTGGTAAGCTTGAATATACAATCTGAAATGGACTGAACCCTGTACTTCGGTTATTTGCATGGTTGTGAGCAAATTCAGCTTGGCTCAACTTCATATCCCAACTCTTCAAATTATCTTTCACAAGACATCGTAACAAATTTCCCAATGATCTATTAACCACTTCTGTCTGCCCATCTGTCTGTGGATGATACGCGCTACTAAAATTCAGCTTCGTTCCAACCATCTTCCACAAACTCAGCCAAAAGTGACTCAGAAATCGAGTATCTCTATCCGACACAATAGACTCTGGTAACCCATGAAGTCGATAGATTTCTTTGAAAAATAACTGAGCAACTCGAACTGCATCCGCTGTCTTCTTACTGGCTATAAAGTGTGCCATTTTTGAAAATCGATCAACCACCACATAAATGGAATCGTTTCCTCTTTGAGTTCTAGGCAATCCCAAAACAAAATCCATACTCAAATCAACCCAAGGCTTAGTCGGTACAGGTAATGGCATATACAACCCCGCATTGGTCGCTGTTCCCTTTGAAACCTGGCATGTATGACATCTCTCCACAAATCTCTCGACCTCTTTCCTCATTGACGGCCAAAAATAAGATTGTGAGATCAGCTGTAAGGTACGATCACGGCCCACATGTCCTTCCTCGTGCAATTCTTTGATAATCTTCATTCTCAAGCTACAATCTGGTATACATAAACGATTTCCTTTAAACAGAAAACCATCTACCATCACAAATTCATCAGTATTCCCATCCTTAACTTTTTCAACAAACTTTGCAAAGTAAGGATCTTCTTCAATCAACTCTGGCAATAACTCGAATCCCGTCACTTCAACTTTCAGCGTTGTCAATAAATGATTCCTTCTGCTCAAAGCGTCCGCCACACGGTTTGTTACCCCTGATTTGTGCTTAACGACAAAAGTAAATTGCTGTAAATAGGCAATCCATGATACATGTCTCGCTGAAATCTTGTCCTGTCCCTGTAAATGCTTTAACGCCTCATGATCAGTGTATAAAACAAACTCTTTCTGAAACAAGTAATGTCTCCAGTGTTTCACAGCTTGTACAACAGCATAAAATTCCATATCGTAAGTACTATATCTCAACTTTGCTCCTGATAACTTTTCACTGAAATAAGCGACTGGTCTCCCATTCTGGCTCAATACTCCACCAATTCCCACCTTCGAAGCATCAGTATGCAATTCAAATAACAACTGAAAATTCGGCAGTACTAGAATCGGTGCTGTCGTCAAGAGTGTCTTAATCTTCTCAAAAGCAACTCCTGCTTCCTCTGTCCATATAAACTTCTTTCCTTTCATACAATCGGTTACTGGTGCCATAACACTGCTAAAATGTGGAATGAATCTTCGATAAAACGAAACCAATCCATGAAAACTTCGAACTTCAGTAATTGTCTTCGGTTGTGGCCAACTTCTGACAGCTTCTATTTTATTCTCATCCACTTGAATACCTTCTTTTGACAGAACATACCCCAAGAACAAAACACTGCTCGTCATAAACACACACTTCTTTGTTGCTGCGTAAAACTGCTCTCGTCGTAGAATTATCAACACTTCTCGCAAATGCTGGATGTGCTCTTCCATATTCCCACTATAAATCAGAATATCATCAAAATAAACAACCACGAACTTCCCAACAAATGGTCTAAAAATCTGGTTCATCACTCTCATAAACGTACTAGGAGCGTTTGACAAGCCAAACGGCATAACCAACCATTCGTATAAACCTTCCCTGGTTTTAAAAGCAGTTTTCCACTCATCACCCGGTCTAATACGAATCTGATGGTATCCACTCTTCAGGTCAATCTTGGAAAACACAACAGCTCCGCTCAACTGGTCAATCAAATCATCAAACCTTGGCATAGGAAATCTATATCTTACAGTAATCTTATTCAAGGCTCGACTATCAGTGCACATCCTCCACGTCCCGTCCTTCTTTGGTACTAACAATGCTGGCACAGCACATGGACTTAAACTTTCCTGTACACGTCCTTGCTCTAACAACTCTTCCACTTGCCTTCTTAACTCCTCGTGTTCTTTCGGACTCATACGATAATGTGGCCTATGCGGTAAAACAGCACCTGGCACTAGATCAATTTGATGTTGTATGTCTCTCAACGGTGGCAATTCCTTCGGTAGCTCTTCAGGAAACACATCACTGAATTCTTCCAATAACGGCTTCACTTCTTCTGTAATTTCCACGGATTCAGTAGTTTCATGTCCAATTAACAAAAACACTTCAGGACTCTCTTCTACTTCTTCAACGAATTCTTTCAATGTCAATAACGTTTTCAACTCCTCAATCTCCTCAGATTTGTTTTCTCCGTGCTGTCTCTTCTTTGGTACTAAAATGATTTTAACACCTTCGAACATAAAACTGTAACTATTGGTCCGACCGTCATGCTGCACTGCTCGATCATACTGCCACGGTCTACCCAAAAGCAAATGACAAACATCCATCTCAACTACATCACACCAAATCTCGTCTTTATATTTCTTCCCAATAGAAAAGGGTACTCGAACTCGTTTATCAACCTTCACTTCTCCTCTTTTTCTTAGCCACGCTAATTTATAAGGATTAGGGTGTCTCTCCGTCTTCAATTTCAGTTTCCTCACTGCTTCAGTTGAAATAATATTGTCACAGCTTCCTGCATCTATCACAAACTTACATACTTTCCCCAATATAGTGCATGTCGACTGAAAAATGTTACTTCTCAACCAACTAGCTTCATCCTCTTGCTTTGGTGTTAAACAAGACCTCCTCATCATTAGATTACAGCCTTCGTCTCCCGATGCGATATCCTGTTCATTCTCCTCAACTGGACTAGAATCATCTTCACCCACATCCTCATCTTCAATCTCAGCAATCATAGTTCGCTTCTTTGGTTTTGGACATTCGTTGCTCTTGTGGCCCACTTCCTGGCAATTGTAACATTTGAAACTGCTGTTGACCTTCGCCTTTTCATTCTCCTTCACAACTGGTTTACTGACAGCTTTAGAAACACTGGAACTCCCATTAACACCTCTGCTTTGAATATTGGAATTTGTAAACACACCACCTCCTCGTCTTCCCTGCTTCTCCCAAGCCAACGCTTTCTGGTGCGCTTCAGCCACAGATCTCGGATCAAACATATTAACCATATCCTGGATCTGCATTCGCAATCCTCCAACAAACCTAGCAGTCAACTGTTCATCTGTCTCCATAATGTCATTTCGAGCAATCAGTTGATAGAATTCATCAGCATAGTCATTTACTGATTTCGTCCCCTGCCGTAGATTCTGCAACCTTTGGTACATAAGAGATTGATAGTTGTATGGTAAAAATGTAGCTCTCATCAATTTCTTCATCTTCTCCCAAGACTCAATCTTTGACTTCCCCATCCGTTCTCGTGTAAGTTTGGTTTGCTGCCACCACGCCAAAGCTCTCCCTCTCAACCTAGTAGCAACCAACTTTACTCGACGATTCTCCGGCACTTCCTTGAAATCAAAGATTTCTTCAACATTAGATAACCAATCCAAGAATTCTTCTGCAACCATTCCGCCTTTAAATTCTGGAATCTCCATCTTCATTCCCGATTCCCATCGTCGATCATCATCAATAACCCGATATTGACGTTGTCCCTGATCTCTATCTCTGAAATGAACACTTCCTCTTTCACCATCAAACTCCTCATCAAAGTCTGATGTATAACGTTGTCGATCTCGTCCTCCAACATCTCTACTACCATTCCGTCGTTCAACATTTCTATTACGGTTGTCAACACTTCGATGATCTTGCTCTTCTCTTCTCTCTCGATCTGAATGGATCGAAGCTCTACTTCCCCCATGGTCTGATTCTGGCGAAACTCTTCTTCGATTTTGATTCATTTCAAGCATCATTCTCTCTAATCGACCAATTCCATCATTCAACTTTTCAGTGAAACTCTCGTTAATTCGTTGCTCCATTTCGTCAGCCTCTTCTCTTCCATACAAGGCATTAATATTGCGATGTCGTTGAGCTCGTCTCGGAGGCATGATTAAACTTCAAACAAACTTCAAAAAATAAATTTTCAAACACCTTTCGAACTCTGACCCAAAGTAAAATAGATCGAAACTTCCAACTTGTCGTAATTTCACGATGAACACGATGAACACCAAATTCTTCAACAATGGCAAATCCGATCTTCAAACTTCAATTTCTCGAAACCCAAGTCTCCAAATGATGCAAACTCCTTGCAATCTAGCTCTGATACCAAACTGATGCAGCGGATAATTCGAAAACAATCTTCAATCGGTGAATGTAGCAATTGGTGAATTGATGAATACTGAATGGCCCAAATCCGTTGATCCAAAGATACCGGATTCTAGCTATCTTCGTCTCGTTGATCGCGCACGATGCCGAGAAACAAAGATCTACGATTCTTCGGACGTTGATCTAGCGCACTAGATTCCGTGAATCGGCTTCTACGAACGTCGAATCGAGCGCACTCGATTATCCGAACGAGGAGATAGGAGATAACACTCAACTACCAATTGTATGAAAGCACAAAGCTAACAAAGAGAATTTTATTCAAATGTCAACAACCGTTACAAGTGACTCAACATGTCTATTTATAGGCGTACAACTCAATTCATGACTCAACAAAAATTACAATACAATTGAATTACAACTCAAACGACTTAGAGAAAGGAAAAAAAAAACGCGGCGACTTAAAATTGCAGTGCCTTCACGTTATTCTCGGTTCCGACTCAAAATTAGGTCGGCAACGACTCAAAACATAAGTCGTTCGCGACTTATTTTGCAGTGTCTTCATGCTATCTCGGCTCCGATTCAACATTAGGTCGGCAACGACTTATGCTTCTTGCGGCTTAAGGAAGACTTCGTGCGCGACTTCTTGCGGCTTAAGGAAGACTTCGTGCGCGACTTGCAGGTCGCGATCTGTAGGGTTGAGGGGAAAAGGCTGTCTCGTGTTTCGGTGAAATTGAGAGGAAATTGGGTCGGAGGATTTAGGTCGGTGATGGGTGGGAGAATCGTGAGTTGCGAGGGCTGAGTCGGCGATGGGTTTGTCTCGCATCTCGGTGGGATTGAAGGATCGGTGGTAGTTAGATCGGTGGGGTTTGGGTCGGCTGCGATTCAACGGTTGTGGATCGGAGGATTTAGGTCGGGGGAGGGGTGTTAGGTCGGCCGGAGGTGTGGAAGTAGGTCGGGCAAAGGTTAGTACTCCATCAAAAACACACTCCAATTCATTAATTAAACTAGTCAATGAAATTATTTACTGCTAGCAGATGTCAACTCCAACAGTTTAACACATAATGTTACTTTGACATGGTAACAATGAGCATATGAAAAATAATAATTAAACAGATGATACTGCGCTCACACGCACATGTATGCATGTATCTGTAAGATTTTTACTTTTTTGTATGCATGTATCTGTAAGATTTTTACTTTTTTTTTTTTTTTTTTTTTTTTTTAATACATTTTGTCGATGTAAAAGGCTAAATGGATCTTACAATCGGTTAACTACCATCTGGAGCCTCTTCATTCAAACTGTCAAAATGTTTCCAAGTATTATATATTGAAGCCCAATCAAAGGTTCAGGTTACCTCCTGTTCTTGACAATAACATGGGTCCAGTTTATTTGGAAGGTCAAAAGTTATGATATACGCTATATATGATTAGTAGTTCCTTCTACCAATTAATGTCTATAATTTTTGGTTTGAGAACCACATTCATATAAGAAGAAACCTACATAGTTCAAGAGACCGAAATAATCCAAAATCAACACAAAATAGTTCAGATTGAGAAATTAATCAGCTATGCTCCACACATACAGGCCCAAGTGTAACATTATGATGTTGAACATACAAGTAGCATAGTCACTTAATCATTCCATGAACAGTTGAGCTCGTGTGTAAAATGAGAGTCCCAAATGGATCATATTCTACGCAATAATTTTAAACATGGTTTACAGGCTGTTGGTAACAAGAACAAGGCAAGGGACCATTTCAATGAGAAAAAATCAAGGATCTTTCATATTTAAGATCAAAAATAGTTAGCTGGTCGTTCATAAACTACTAGTATTTAACAGGTTTATTAAGTCCCACTGTATGAATTGTCAATTCATAAATTCACAAGAATGCTATCATCAAACTATATAACATAATTATTATCTATGACAAATTGTTGAATAAAATCATAAAGAACGTACTTGCATGAAATCTTCAAATCCTTGATATTCTTCAGTGTTGTGCTTGTCTTTTTCATTTTGGTGGAGCGCACACAAAACGGAACTAGTTTCTCAACATAATAGCGAAACCTCACTTAAAAAAATCGTGTATATCAAATAAACTCATTGCCAACAAACTCGTTTTATGGTTGAATAGGTCACGCAATCAGAAATTCAGAATGTAGTGTGGAATCATAAAATCCTAACTGGTACAAGCTACGATATCATGGTTACATTGTCATTATATAATTATTAATCAAATGAATTTAACGTGTTACTTTAAAAATGATGATCCTTATTTTGTGGAAAAGATGTATATCTAGGATTTCACACGGGGCTTGAATATAATAAATCAACTGCCAATTAACATTGCTGCAAAATCGAAAGTGTAGTCAATACAGACAAGTCAACATGTTAAATCTACTTGTAATAAAAAATACAAGCACGTGAACTGGTCTTTGGAATTTGATATAAAAGAAATCTCAATATGAACAGATTTAATTACCTTTGCTTGTTAAGCATGAATATTCAATAGTAATGGGAACCCTAGAGTTTGGGGAAAATTTTGTTGGATGAAACATGATTTGACTTTCAGTTTTATGGCAGCAACTACGCAAGGGTTATGTGTGTAATGTTGTTGGGTTTTGCTCGGTGAAGAATGTCTTCATATCAATTACTGTGGCTTTTGAACAACTCATGTTAGTCATGTAAAATGATAATTGCTCTTTATATAGTATGTTTCCCAGCTACAAGTTACTACTTTAAGTACTTTCAACTATTTGGCGGTCTTTTTATATGTTCTCTTCAGTTTAATTCTATATGTATTTTCATAATTAGGGTAAATATATATAATATAACACGGATATATACGTCATTGCTTGCTTGACGGTGTATTTTATTTAAGAGTTTACTTAGGGAATATGTAGATGTTTCTTGAGTGTAGCAACGATGCTTTGGATTCAGTCCTATTTTCCATTCATCTCAGGGAAATTATGTAATAACTAGTACGAACTCGTGCTTCGCACACGAATATGGCAAAAACATATTTATTGCAGTTAGAAAATTAAATTATTTTGAAAAATAATTGGAATATACTATTTATAGGAAGGAATTAAAAACATTATTACAATATCAAATATAAGTATTAAAATTAGTAGACAATTCTTATTTAGTCAACGTAGTAATAAAACTGAATGCTCTTAAACATACATGTAGGCAAAAGAGTTAAAAGTACAAAGTGGACTCGTCGGTGGTAATTAAAAAAGCAACAGATGCACTATGGTGAAATACGAAAGCAGTAAAAAGCATGACTCCTATAAAATAGGACTAATGTCGTATCATTAAATAATGTCTCCACTACACAGTATATCGTTCATTAAATTGAATCATATTTTAATGCACAATATATATATATATATATATATATATAGTTGTGTTAACCTTGTTTTTTAACTGCTTTTATAATATAGACATAACAATCAGCATATGGTACCATCCATATACAGGATAACTATTGACAAAGAACTGAGTTAATTGAATTAAAATTTTAATAAATATATCTATCATTGATGTTATAGCAAATGTATAGTCCGAATCCATAGATGTCCGTCTTTATTACAGTAGCATGATAACAAAAGAATAAAGTGGTAATTATATGTCTTCATAATTATTCTTCCAAGTTTATAGATGAAGCACACAAATATATTTAGTGTATGGTCGGGGATTCAGTCTGTATATTAATAGCTCTCCATATATCAAGTGTGTGTATATATACATATATATGATAATTTCAATATATCCTCTTATTATGAAGATGTATTTGCTAAACTACATCTTAGATAATTATTCGCACATGTTGTTGCATTTTAATATAGTTTTTAAACAGTCATGATGTACGAATATAGTATAAGATAACCTCACATAAAACAATAATCACTCACCCATACCTACAAATATGAAAAACATAATGTAATGTTGACCAAAATGGAGAGTCGTAAATAATAGAAATTAAAGGTTCATTCATTTAAAATAACATACAACTTATAATAGCATTATTTGGTTTTCAGAAATGCAAATATAAACTAATCATGGAACGATGATATGTACTTCTCGGTGACAATGGCGGTTAAGGCGATTAAGCTAATAGGACTACACATTAAACATAAAATAAAATGTACTCACTTGTAGATTTTAACTTATCTCGGCTTTTCTTATTTTTATTTCCACTCTCCATAGCTCATTATTAGCTTCCTTTTCTATTAAACTATGAAGTCTCTCAGCATCAAGCTCCACATGCCCTTAGTCTTCTACTTCTCCTTCATTTCCATTTCTTCTTCTTGTTGCTCCTCAACTTCTCATTCCATGCCAGCATCTCTTTGTCCCTAAAAAAAATACAGCTTTGTCAAACTTTACTAGTGAATTAGTTTCCATATGCTTCTTTATCTAAAAAATGTAAGAAGAGAAAATGAGCCACCTGAACACAATTCACTACTAGGGGAATCACGTTTTCCGACGGTCTAAAACCGTCGGTGGCCGTCAGAAGCCGTCGGCCGCCGTCGGAAAAAGCCTTCGGAAATGACTGCGTCGGGGAGCAGTATTTCCGACGGCTTTCGACGGAAGTTGTCACACACGATTCCGACGGTTTCCGACGGATTCCGACAAATGTCGGTATCCATCGGAAACCGTCGGAAATAGTGTGCTACAGGCCACCGAGAGTCGTCGAAAGCCGTCGGAAATTTTGACCTATAAGCCGTCGGGAGCCATCGGAAGCAGTCGGAAATCTGCTGTTTTTTTTTGAAATTCGCTGCAAATATAGCCTTCCAACCATATTTCTCTTCCAAACACTATGATATCAATACTGCACAATCCAACATACAATAATCCAACCAAATATTCAAACCAAAACTACAAAATATTCAATAAATACACAAATAAATAAAATTACATCAAAATAAAATACAAAATATACATAACCATTCGAACATTAACAATAATCCTAACACGGCAACTCCCAAAAAATAGTTTGTTTGCACCAGTTATGAACAACTGATTTGCCTTCAATTTCTGTTTGCTTGCCAGTTTCATATATCTTTGGATAGTCCTTAACAAGTTCATATATGTCTTTACTTGACCATATCGTCGGTGGTTGTCTGGTTTCTACTATATTAGCTAAAATGTTTTTCTTGTCTCCTCTGAATGGATGATTTACATGGAGAAAATATCGATGACAGTCAAACCATGAAATTTTCTTAGCATGAGATAAAGAAAACGCTCGTGTTTCATCCATGCAATATGGACATGCTAGACGACCGGTAGTACTCCATCCCGAAAGCATTGCATAGACAGGAAAATCACTTATAGTCCACAACAAAGAAGCATATTTCACAGTAAAAAAACACTTAAAAATCTTTTAAGATTCAAATTTGTCTTAATCGTAAGCATCAACTCTAAAGATTGAATTGCATCAGTCATTGGATTGTCACATTGCAAAGGCATCTTAAAACAAAATTTCCCTTAAGCATTAATAATATTTTGTAAAGAGAATGTATGCTTTTTGTGGTATCTTTTTTTAGTAATATTTAAAACATTCTCATAACTAATAAGTGAGTGCACTATGCTTTTTGTAAAACGACTTATAATGTTGCTATTGCTTAACTATGACATGTAAAACTACTTATCTACATAAGAGATTACTTTTGAACTTATTACAAGATCATAGGCAGTGCACAATATTATATAGGAAGAGTTCAAATAAAATATTTAAAAAAGAAAATAAAAGAAATTGAAGAAGATGGTTAAAATGAAGAAAAGTTAATGTAAAAAAAAAATCTAATTGCTTACACTTTGGAAATGAAGAAAAGTTAATGTAAAAAAAAATCTAGTTTCTTACACTTTGGAAATGATGACCAAATGATGACTCTATACCATGGCTATTTCAACCACTAAAATTTTGTTGCTCTTTTCAATAATTCAGTATTAATAGAAACACTAACTAATAGTTCTTACCGTTTTCATTAAAAGATGAGAAGTCATAAAAACAAAAACCAAGCATGCAATACTTAGCGTAAATTCATGTATGTAATTAGAAGATATAACATATGAAGTGAAGCCAACATAATTATGTCCTAATTTACCTGAAGCAACATAGTTGATTTTCTTCGTGCACCTACAACTATTTATTTATCAATTCTAAAGTAGTACTTCTTTCCGGAAATTAATGAAGGATCGTTAAAAAGTAAACAATAAGATGTTTTTGTATTGTGGACATGCTTCCTTGAAAGTGAAATTTGCTACACCCATGGTTTACATCATGTAAATATAGATTAAAATGGGTTATAACTTTCCAAAACTTTCAACACCGTTTTTTACTTTCGTGTTTATTATTTGATCCTCTAGCCTCTAACTCGGATGAAACTTCTTCCGTGTGTAACTAATAGTTTGGTACTCTGAACTAAACATATAAATGATTGTCAAGGTTTGAAAATGATATTGTTCATTTACAACACTCTAGGTTTGGAAATTAAGCTAATTATTAACATAATATTTGTTGTAAGAAGCACTATTGTATCCTTCTTCTTGTGAATACTTACATATCACATATGCATCCTGAGTTTTTTCAAATTAATTGCACAAATATAAAGTGTATAAATTTATGATGAATGCATGTAATAATACAGACACAAATATGTAGGGAATAAATACAACCAAGCTTATGGTAAATAAACTACACATTTAATGGAAATTATATCTCCAAAAATAAAGCTACTCGATAACATTCTTGGATGCTTATGAAAAATATTGCTAACATTTACTGTTCTTATTTGATAGTAAAAGTATAACTAAGGTTAATATTGATGTACCATTTAAATTGGCAACTTAATTCATAAATTTACCAAAAACTATGTCAAATGCACGTATAAAGAGTATAATGTTGTAAAAAAATAATTAATGATTTTGAACCCATATTACAGTAGATTCATTGAAAATTATATTTGTTTAATGTATTCACATGCTTTGTGAAATATTTGTGTTTTTAAGAATATTTGATAGCATTTCTTTGTCAAACTGTTAATAAAAAATTTAAATCGTCCTAATATTACATATTTAAAGGAAGGGATTTCGAAAAAATGCTTGAATAAAAATACAACATTACGAAATTAAGCCCTTACGAATGCTTCATTTAAGGTAAGCAAGGATTGATTAAATACAATATTAAACCTTATGCATAAGCTAATTAAAGCCATTCAAAACATCCATTAAACCATTGTAAATCCAAATAAATCTTCTTAAAATAGGTATATATCCAAACTCACATTTCGTAGCCCATATATGTAATTAAAATTAATAATAAGGGGGAAACAAAATCATAATGTAAAGTTGAAGATTTATAGGTCATTTGATGTTTGGAATGGCAAGGAAATTTGTTGTCATTTAAAACAAATTAACCTTTATATTAATTTTTGAACCTTTAAATTATCAATTGATCCTTCAACCACAATATAAATACAATTAATTTTTTTTTTGCAAAGCAAGCGGGGTTAACTGGTCCCCTACCAGTTTATTCAATGAAAATTAAAAAAGAAAAAGCGACTATGAACAAGCTCACAGTCACAAAAAGAGAACAAAAAAACAGAAAAAAAAGAAAGCTACAACACAAAGGGAACAGGGATAAACACAAAGAAGAAAACAAAGAGGAGAAAAACACTAGAGCCAATCAGCCGAGACAAAGGATCTGAAATCAAAAATACAATCCCTCATTCCCATCTTAATACTGGCCTGTAGTGCAACCATAAGCTGACCACTACTCCTTTTCTTGTTTTCAAAGTTTCTTAAATTTCTTTCTTCCCATATGAAGTTCAGGTATCTTTTGATAAGAAAAAAATACACAAATCTTTCTTTTTTCTTCCACTTAGTTGCTTTTCCTATCAGAGCCCATTCAACACTTGATATGCCATGGATATGATTAACATTCATCGCTGTCATGAGGTTACACCACAAGCCCAATAACTCACTGCATTCAAAGAATAAGTGATCCACAGTTTCAGGTAGCAACTTGCAGAAAATGCAAAGAGGATCAATAGACATCCCGAAGTTCAACAATCTGTCCTTGGTCAGCAGAGCACTATTGATGACTTTCCATAACATCAGGTTGTCTCTGGGTATCGAATTTCTGGACCAAAGGACTTTATGCCATCTTATGTCAGTTCTACCAGGAGAGTTCACAAGCATTTTGTACACAGAGGAGATTGAGTGAGGCTTTCCACTCCAAAGAATAACATCATTGAGAGTGGGATTGAAAGGGATATGTTGATACTTATTCCAGACAGCTCTAATGTCTTGGTTACTGGTATATGGCAGAAGCAGCCTACCATCAACAATGAAATCAGTTGCAATAGCAAAACTACTAATACCAGATTGTAAGATCTGCTGAGGAGTAAAGAGCTTGCATAGGATCAGGCCTTCAGCCATCCAAGGAGCACACTAGAACTTTGCAGCACTGTAAGGAGATAGATTGACTTTGATAAAAGGAAGTAAGTAGGATCTTGACATTAGAAGGCTCCTCCAAGTCCAACTAGAGTTTTGGGGCACAGTCATTGTCCAAAAATTCTTACTACCCAAGTTATGGGTTTTGGTCCATTGAACCCACAAGGTGTCAGCATCAGATAGCAATGCATTCAAGAGAGAACTGATAGCTGCTTTATTCCATGTTTGCAAATTAAGAATTCCAAGACTTCCTTCGTTCTTTGGCAACTCCATAAGCCAAAAGAGCAAGGAATGATTTTTCTTGAGTGGATGGACCCAGTCCAGAAGAACCTTAACATAGCATTTCTAATCATCTTAATGAGCTTAATGGGAAGAATGAAGGTCCTAGACCAGTATACCATTATAGAGGAAATGACTGATTTGATAAGCACAAGCCTGCCTGCTTGGGAAAGAAATCTATTGGCCCAACAATTCATGGTGCTGCAGATTTTGTCATATAAAGGCAAGCAATTTGCAGTAGTTATTCTGGAGGAGCAAAGAGGTAGACCCAAATAACACATGTTGTTATTCATAGGTTGGAGGCCAGATAGAGACATTAAATGTCTTTCATGTGCAGAAGAGATACCAGAGGTGATCATGTGAGATTTGCTTAAATTGAGTTCAAGACCAGTCATAAGGTAGAAGTTGTGCAAAGTAGTTTTTATGTTTTCCAGTGAACTCTGATCGGGTTTAGTAAATAACAATATGTCATCAGCAAAAAGCAGTGAAGTAATTTGAGGGGATTTGCATTTTGAGTGAAACAAAAATTTCTTCTGTTCAAAATTCTTGTTCAACAATACATTTAAAACTTCCATCACAAGAATGAAAATGTAAGATGAGATTGGGTCTCCTTGCCTGATCCGCTGCTTGCTGTTGAAGTAGCCAGAATTGAACCCATTATGACTGATGGAGAAAGAAGGGGTAGATATGCAGTTGTATATCCAAGCCACAAAAACTTTTGGAAATCTCATGAGGGCCATAATTCTCACAATCGAACTTCAGTGAATACTATCAAAAGCCTTCTTCAAATCCAGTTTCAGAATTGCATTTTGAGAAGCTTGGGCACGACCATACCCTTTAATCAATTCATGTGAAAGTAAAATGTTGTCAATGATATTTCTCTTAGGCAGGAAGGCAGATTGATTCTTGGATATTAGCCTACTGAGAACAACAACAAGTCTAGAGGCTAATATTTTGGAGGTGCACTTGTATATGACATTGCAACAAGAAATAGGTCTGAAAGACTCAACAGTAGATGGATGCTGGGTTTTAGGGATAAGCAACCAGATTGGTAGCATTAACTTGCAATAAAAGTTTGGATTTGGTGAAGAAATTGTGAATTGCCTTTAAGAAGTCATCCTTGATTGTGTCCCAACTATGAATAAAGAACTGGAGATTGAATCCATTTGGACCACCACTAGAATTCCTGTTCATCGAAAAAAGTGTGTCTTTTATTTCTTTGTCAGTAACCTTAATAACAAGATTGGTAGCTTCCTCTTGTTGCACTAAGGGCACCTGCACAAGGTCAAGTTTTTCAAAATCAGGTTCGAAGTTATCTTTGTTACCAAGCAATGACTTGAAAAAGTTGAGCAGAGCTTGGTCAACTTCATCAGGATCAGAGTGGAGCACTCCAAATTCATCATATATATGAGAAATGTTTTCCTTTGCTTGCTTTATTTTAATGGCAGCATGAAAGTAAGTAGTGTTGTTGTCCCCATCATGTGCCCATTTAAGTCTCAGTTGTTGCCTCTTCATCTTTCCTTCAACTTTCAAGGCATCATTTAGTTGTTCATGTATACTTCTCTCATTTTCAGCAGCAGCAGCATTGTCAGGGTTTCTCACCATATATTCTTGGGCTACAATGACCTTTTGCCGCAGCAATGTTGATTTTAAGGTACCATTACCAAAATTGTTCCTTGCCCAAACCCTCAGAGCTTCTTTAGTAGCTTTTAATTTCCTGCAAAGAATAAACATGGGATTTCCATTAAATTTTTCAGACCACACTTTACTAATAATACTAGCATACTCAGGTTCATGGACCCAAGTACTATAGAATTTGAAGCCTCTTTTTTTTAATGACATATGTCCCGTTGAGAAAATGATTGGGGAGTGATCAGATAAAACAGGTAGGGGAATAAACGAAGACATGGTTGGCCAGGTGGTTAGGGCATTAATATTGGCAAAAGAATGGTCAATGTTAGTGAAGGTCCTTGTTCCAGATCGACTTCTTTTGTTCCATGAGTACTCAGCTCCAAAAGATGGGATTGGGAGGAGACAAGCATCATCAATTGCTTTATTAAGAGGGAAAATGTCTTTTGGCAACAGCAGGGAGCGACCATGCTTATCTTACAATTTGTAACAGCAATTGAAGTCCCCAAAAACAAGCCAGGGATGGGAGTTTTGTCTAAAGGCAGGAAGAAGATTGAGGAATGTTTGCCTTGAATTCACTGAGTTATGGGCATAAACTATGGAAATGTAGAAAGAAGTGGATGAATTTTTGAGCTTGGCATGAAGGTGCATGACTTGATCAGTGCTGAGGACAGAGGAGAGAGACATGACTAAAGGATCATGAATAATCATGATACGACCATAAGAAGCTTGATCCAGGTTATGGTACAAGTTCCAAGATGGATTGATATACCTAGCAGCTTTTACAGTTAGAGGTTCGTTTAGTTTGGTTTCCAGAATGGCAAAAAATGAAACATTATGATGGTTAATAAGATACTTGACTTGTTCAAGCTTATTCGAGGAGTGGGCTCCTCTTGTATTCCAAATTGTGAAGTTGTGCGTCATTAAGTATACTTCAAAGATTGATGAGTGACATTTTTCGTGCTCCTTGTTGCAGGAGACCCCTTGAGTTCTGATGTTTTAGCAACTTTGTGATGTTTGTTAAGGTTCGGTCTGATATCACTATTCTTCCCTGTCCCTTGTTGAGATTGTGTTTTTGGAGAAGTGGGCAGTGATTTCCACCCTGGCAAATCACCAAAGAAGGAGTAAGGTTGGTCATTTTCTGCTGGCATTTGCATCAACAAGGCAAGAATTTCTTTTTCAAGACATTTTCTGAATTGAGATTCATCTTTGTCAGTGGTGGAAAAAAAACTGCTGTTTAATGAATTCAGAGTGAGGTTGTTTGTGAAGTGATGAGGTTGACTTCCTGAAGAACTGTCAATATCCAGTATACTATTAACTTTTGGCATTTTGTCATGTTGGTTCGAAGTCACTGCTATGATATTATTACTTGCAAGAACATGTGTCTTTGTTTGCATGATATTGGATACGTGCACAAGTTCTGTATCAGCTAAAACTTCCTCTTGCCTGGTTACTACAATTTCTCCTTCTTCCAACTGTGTATCGTTATCACAGTAATCCTTCCCTGATTCATTATCCCCATTTTGATTACCAATTTGATAGCATGCATCAGGAAAATTATCTTCCATTAAAACTTTGTATCTATTGTTATTTCTTTTCCCTTCCTAATTGTTTATTAATGTGATATCCTTTCTCATGGTGCTCAAATCATGATTGTGCAGCAAAGTAGCACTATCCTCTACCCCTTCATTTCCAACTCTATTTTCTATTTCAACTGTTACATTTCTTATTTCCTTTTCTCTATTTAAGTTTGTTCCTTTCTTCTCCACCCTTCTCCAAACCTGTTTATGATTGGTGACTCTTGAGATCTTCCCATTATCATATTCAACACCCTCCCTATGATTTCTCTCTTCAAATTTGTCTCCTGCCTTCTCTACATAGTTTTTTGTCATATTCAAGCACGGTTGAGTCCTATGGCCAAATACTTTACAGTTAATGCAAATTTCAGGTCTCCATAAGTAATTAACTTTCACCATTTGTTCTGATCCATCCATAAGTCTAACAGGAAACTCATCAATCAACTCCTCAGCCGGTGTAACTTCAACCATGCATTTTGCATAGCCTATTCTATCTAACTTTTCAGTTTGTGCATCCATACACATGAATTTGCCTATGCGTGAAGCAAGCCAATTAATTCCCATGTGTGACCAGGCATAAAGGGGAATATTGGATATCCTGATCCAAACAGGAACAGATCGTATCGTACTACAACTGTTGCCAACTGTAGGATCCCATTGCTTGACTATGAATATTTTGTTCCTCATTATTATTGGATCTGAAGCAATGATATTCCTTCTGTCTTCCTCACAAGACAGATTGAATAGGAACAAATATCCATCTGATTTCACTTTGATTGAGCCTTTGAGTTTCCAATTTTTTTTTGAGATGGGCTATAACAGTGAGGTAAGATAAAGGCTTATCGAGAAAAAAACCAACCAGGTATTCACCCCAAACATCATTGCCTGCTTTTATCACATTTTCTGGCGGTACCAAGACCTTGCCGTCAAAGACCAAAGGAATAGGTATGTGTGAGTGCTGACCCGCATTGCGTGGTTTGGATTTGAAGAGGGAATTCCACTGGGCAGGGATAACGCCATGAGGAGCACTTGGGATCTGGGAGGTGACAGGAAGGGGAAGGCCTACAGTATCAAGAGGAGGAGGGGGATGGCCAACGGTAATGTGAGAAGGAGGTGGAGGATGTGGGGGAAGTAGGGTAGGGTCTGGCGGTTGGGGGTCGGTGGGGGACATGAGGTGACTGGGTGCAAACAGTGGAAGGTAAGGTGGGAAAGGGAAAATTACTTCAAATCGTGAATATATGTAAAGAAAATAGAGCATCAATGATTATTTTTTATTGAATTAGCATTAAGATATCAGATTTTTGGTGACCAAGACACTATTCACTATATTTAAGAGGAAGGTTACAATACTTTTATTATATAATTAGATCAAAGTTATATGGTTTATTTTTACAACATCTAATTACCTATTTTAAAATCTTCGTATTGATTATAATGTACCTTTATAATATCCCCACATAAGCGATATTACAAAGAATTATGCTCAAACACACCCACCACTGTAGATACCTTGCAACTGCAGAACCTGTGTACAACACAGTTATATATTTTGGTATAAATCAAGTTATATGAGGAAGTAAAATCATAGTTTACATACATACACATAGAAAATTAATTTTGTACTTAGCAAAAATGATGTCATGTGGAGTTGTGGTCTTCCACTTAGTACTCCTGATCAAAAAATGTACACTACACATAAGTACCATAAGTAAAAAAAATATAGTGAAATGAACTATCAAACACTTAAATCAATTTGTTCTAAATGGAGAGAAATATTGTTAAATAAATATGTTCAGACATAATATAGTAATATGACATGAACTGTCCGTTTAGACACGAATACACGTTAGCTCAAAATCATAACTAAGGTAACCTATAAGAATATACATATATATATATATATATATATATATATGAGAACATCACATAACAAAGTTAAATTAGGCAAAGATTCACTATGTAGACTACCTTGGCTCACACTAAGATATATAGATAATAAGATTTTATCTTTTTTGAATAATTACAGTTTCTATTATTATTTCTAAATATTTGTTTCTTTACACCAATTTTTTTAACTTGTGAGGAATCTCTACTCAAATTCTTGTATATTAGTCTTGCTCGCTAATCGTCAGCTTTTTTTTTGTTTTCCCTGGTTGATTCATTCTAATAGTTTTTCTCACCTAGGAGAAAAAATGAAAAATATAAAAATAATTAGGTTGTATCCATCTAACCAATGATTGTTAAAGATATCCATGGAAAAAAAATCAATGACTTCTCCTTAAAGCCTCAAATCATAAATAAAATTAAATTTTCAATCCAAAAGTTAGAAGAAAAATAGAAATTGATTGATCAGGGATAAAATGAATTTGGGTTTCGAAGTATAGAAGAAGAATTAGACCAACCTCTATACAAAGTTCTTCGTGTTGATTACTACTTCCGATCCGACTATGTTTTCACCATTTACGTTTATTATAATGAATAAATCAATGACTTCTCCTTAAAGCCTCAAATCATAAACAAAAAACTTCAGTTCGAAAGTTAGAAGAAAGATATAGTTTAATTATTCAGGGAAAAACGAATTACGATTTTGAAGTATAGAAGAAGAATTAGACTAACCTCTATGCAAAGTTCTTGTGTTGATTACTTCTATCGATCCGATTACGTTGTCACCTTTTCATCTATTTTGATGAATAGTTAGTGGAAAGAGTGGATGCAATAAATTAGGGGAAAAAATTGATCGTGAATGTGTAGATTTTCCTATAGAGGAAAACCTAGCAGGAGGATGCGAATGAGGGGTTAGAAGACTTTGAGGACGCCCTCCAAAATGGTAGAAATTTTTTGATCATGGAATATTTTCTTCACCATTAAAAGAAGTTCTTATTTATTTTTATTTAGAAGATGGTTGATTGTACAAAGGAAGAATAATTGAAATGATGTTAGAAGAGATGTTAGGAGAGAAAAAGAAGGGAGTCATGACTGTTCATTTCACAAAATACTCAGGAGGCTTTTGTGCTCTTGAAATCTAACTCGGTAATAATAATATAGTATAGATACTAAAGATCATATAATGCTAAAACAAAATTAACTCCAATGCCTAGCCTAAATTAACTACTAAAACAAAATTAACTCCAATGCCTAGCCTAAACTAACTATGTTTAATACTAAAAGCCGATGAAGTAGGCTTATCTATTTGTTAGAATTAAGATTGATGTTCGAGTAGGGATATGAGCAATAGAGCTCTAACCTACTCTCTTCCCACTTGGCTGAGGAATAGTTAAGTTGAAAATGTCAAAAACATATTGATCATATTGTTTACTTAGTCATTTACAAAATTCATTAATATTATACTTTACACTAAAAACAGACGAGGTAGATCGATCTATTTATAGGATTCAAGAATCACTACACTAGAAAAGTCATTTCATAGCGTTGAGAAAAGGCTATCAAAACTTTTAGCAACGTTTCGGTAACGCTGCGATAGACATGCAACTAAAAGTATGAAAGTTTTGGTGCAATATAGTAAAGGCTACCAAAAACACACATATTGTAGTGTTTCTAAAACCCTACAAAAGTTTTATTGCAGCGTTTTCAAAATGCACCAAAATTACATTATTGCGTAAATTGCATTTGTTCCCCGAGCACTTTTGAAATGCTACTAAAACTTATTGATTGATATACAACATATTTTAAACGCTATTATTTACTGTTTATGGCTTGTATCATTTCCAACAATCAATTACATATATTAGCCATATTAAAACCAACAATCAAACACATAACTATCATTTTCAAACCAACATCGATAATCATCATATTCAAATAATTGAAAAAACACGTTAATCGTATAATCAAGTATAATATCCATAACCATTTCAATAATAGTATTTCGAAAAAATAAGTGAATTCACTTACCACAACCATTTAAAAACAAGTCTACACAACTAGTATGAACAATTTTTTTTGGAAGAAAGGCACTTTATTAATAAAACCATGTGCTTCTATAATACGTCTCGTTAAAAAATTGCAATCCCCATATTCTAAATGGTTGCCTTATAAGGAAAAAGAGTACATATCATGTCTGTATATTAACAATACAAAAGACAAACAACCGGATATTCAGGTTGTCAAATAGATGGAGTAAACACCAAATAAAAACACTCAAAACCATCTATACGATCAACCTAGGACTGAATGCAAAAAAATAAAATTACATCTAACAAGAAATAGAGGCCAACAAACAACAAAAAGGAGAAAGGAATCTAAAGGTTAGCTAGACAAGGATAATCCAAATGTCTTAGCATAAAGCGACTTTGACCAAACTATCATGAAGCAACACTCAAAAGCCACCACAGAACTAGATCGAAAACAATGAAAAAACGACACCGGTTCATTGATGGCGGAAAAAAAGTGCGAAAAAATGAAGTAGGAATCTCTTCTTCTAGCGAGAGCGTAAGTTACGAACTCGAGCTGAAAATCAAGGAGGCTGAAAGATACGAACACGATCTACATCAATTCCAGAATCAAGCAGGATAAGCTTCTCTTCTTACTCAATTTCTTTGATTCAATATTATACTGAAGTAGATGTTTACTATCTTGAAGAATTAAAGTTATTCTCACTTGCTTTGGAGTCTTAATGCCTTTAAATGTTCTAGAATTCCTTTCGCACAAAATATTCTAAATAGTTACTGCAAATGCCATATTTATGATATGATTAAGAAAGCTATTACCTTTCTGAGCTAGGCACAAATTTTTTAATATATTATCTAGGTCGAACAGATTACCAACATCAATTCAAAGTTTTTGCATGATGTTTAGAAGAATTTGTCTTGAATAGATGCAATTAAAGAACAAATGGACTCTGTCTTCTTTATGATTCTCACATAGCATACATGTTTGATCTATGTTATTGTTCCATCTGCAGATTCTTACTTTAGTGTTCAGTCTGTTCACTTTAGCCAATAAAGCACATGTAGACATTTTGGGAGCACGATACTTGTCCCATATAATCTTAGTCCAATTATATTTTGAGTATTTGGTGCGAATATGCCCCCATGCTGAGTTGCTAGTGAATTCACCATTACTGTTAAGCAGCTAGTACCAATAATCTCTTTGCATATGAAATTTGATGTTGTGCACATAGCTTTTACATTGGGTAGGAATAGAACTCATGTGTTGTTTCCATGCATTTCTTGTGATAAGAGTAGAAACTTTTCTATATCTACCATCATTAGCAGCCAGTGAAAACCCCCCACATCTATCAGTAAGAGAGTAGCCATTGATCCATGGGTCACCCCACACATATGTATGTTCTCCAGTAACAATTTTTCTGTTTGTGGCCCCTTTACACCATTACCTAGCATTAAGAAGCGTCTTCTAAGTAAATGAAGCATTGTTGTTGAAAGTAGCATACCAAAAATTTGCATTTTTACAATATTTATTATTCATCAATTGAGCCCACAAGGATTCACCATGTATGAATTCCCAGACCAGTTTTATAGCCACAGACTTGCCAATGTCTTCTAAATTTTTAATACCCAAGCCACCCTCAGCTTTAGTCTTACAAACATCAGTCCAAGACATGTTGTGGGCCTTAGACTTCCAAATAAAATTGGCACATACGGAGTTAATTTTATGTCTGACTGCCACTGGTAATTGTGAAAGTGGGAGCCAAAATTGGATCATAAGGAGAATCACTGTTTTAATGAGTTCAACTCGACCACTTATATTTAATAACTTACTACTCCAGTCATTGATTTTTTTATTAATTTTGTAATAAGTTATCCAAAATCCTAGCTTTGAGCATATTACTTGATAGGGGCACATCTAAGTAAAGTACTGGAAGGTTTCCAATTTTAATGTTGACAATCTGCAATCTGCTATTTGGATTGTGCACTTTTACTGAAATATAAAGTAGATTTATTCTCATTGAGATCCAGACCAGTGAGAATTTTCAGATTTTGAAATGTTTGCCTTATGCAGTTAGCAATAGCAGTGCTAGCTTTGGCCAGAATTATGATGTCGCCAGCATAGAGCAAGTGAGTGATCATTGGCTCAGTTTTATATATAGGTGTGAAATTCCCTTTCATATATTCCAAGTCTAGAGTGATTGTGAGGAATTCCATGGCTATAGAGAATAAGTAGGGCAAGAGATGGTCCCTTTATCTAAGTCTCCTCGAGTTCCCAATCAAACCACATGGCTTCCCTTCAATTAATATAGAAAAAGAAGGAGTGGTTATGCATTCATATATAAGATTAGCAATTAATGTTGGAAATCCAATGGATAAGAGCATATGATGTATAAACTCCCTACTAATTTTATCATAAGCTTTATTTAAGTTAATTTTCACGCAAAGATTATCCGATTCTTCCTATAAAAATCACGAACCATTTCATAGGCAAGTAAAGAGTTTTCAAAAATTAATATCCCCGAGATAAATGCATTTTGGTTATATGAGATTAAATCATTCATGTAATGTTTTAGCCTATTAAATAAGAGATTGGCTAAAATTGTATATGATACATTACATAGTGAAATTAGCCTAAAATTTGTGATTTTAAAGGCATTTGGTTTTTTTGCGATGAGGCATATAAAGGCGTGACTAATTTCTTTGATGATTTTGCCTAATTGAAATATGTCATTCATAGCATTCCATATGTCAATTTTCAATTGCTCCCAATGTTATTTGTAGAACTTAGCATTAAGACCATCAGGCCCAAGGGAGCTTTTATCATCCATTTGAAAGAATGCAATCTTTACTTCATCTAGTTGAAATGGTTGGCATAGATTGTCATTTGCCTTTTGAGATAAGATTTTTTTGCAAATCACGCATGGAAATTGGATTGAGGGCTGAGATGAAGAATGAAATAAATCAGTGAAGTAGTTCACTACTTCATCTGCAAGATTATCTGATGCTACAGACCATTCACCATTGAGATTGAGAACATATTTGCTTCTATGAATAGGGCTTATCACATTCTCTTTATTATAGAAAAAATTCGTAGGCATGTCACATTTTTGAAGCCAGTTTAACTTCATACATTGATCAGTTTTCTCTATATGTTTTCTCATCATAATAGGAACCTAATCTGACTTTAATCTATACTATTCAGTTAGATCAGCATTCTAAGGGTCATTAACTAATTGAGTGTAAATATGGTTGGCCTCTTCTTTTAACCGAGTCATTATTTTATGCATAATGCTCTTCTGATTTCTCCAATTTTTCAATGCAGCTTTGATGTCCTTAAGTCTGGACAAAAGAATATGCAGGGGGTTTCCTTGAAACTCTTTATAGAGAGCATTCTGGATCGAAGAGTGATACCCACTTTGAGTATTCCAAGAATTACTATACCTGAAAGGAACTTTTACACTTCTATTACATTTTAGCATGAAACTGAATTGATAGGTGTGTGATCATTGATAGAGTGATTACCAAAGTGTTTAAATTGATTCATCCATGTAAAATTAACAAAGACCCGATCATTTTTGCTACGCGTGGAGAAATTAAGGCCTCCTCTCCACATAAAGAAATTACCAGTAAAGTGAGGTTCTATAAGCTTACAAAGAGATATACAATCAATAAATGATTGATCACCCATAAAGTTATAACTCCTATTTGTGATTCTTTCATAAGCTGATAGAATCGTATATCACCAACTACGATGCAAGGGAGATTGAATTTAGTAGATTGCTCCTCTAGATAATTCCATAAGTTAGTTCTTTTTTCTTCATCATTGTGTGCATAAACAATCGTACACAACATGCCAACCCTTGTAGCATTATGAAGGATATATGACGTATACTGCTCGGAAGAGTGTAAAATAATATTGGACCATTGAGTCGAATCCCACATAAGAAGAATTCTACTTTTTTGTCTATTTACTACATTATGAGAGTGTTTCCATTTACTAGTTAACTTTACTCATGAACTTATCTATGCTATCCCAAGATAATTTATTCTCTACAATACTGAGAAAAGAAACACGATTACCATTTAAAATATGAAATATTTCAACTTTCTTAAGGGGCGGTTATTCCCCTAATGTTCCAAAACATCACTTTCATTTATTGACTAGCATCTAATGTGCTACTTTCAACTGGGGGAGTAGCGACCCCATTGACTTAAGTTTTTTTGTCCTTTTTCTTTTTTCCTTTCAGTTTGTTGACCATCGAATTCTAGGCAGGGTTTTCAATTACTTCTGACGACATGAAGGCCTTAAATTCGAAAGGAACCTCTTTAGTCCTAACTTTTCTAGATGCTTTAGATCTGGTTACATGCTGTTGAGGCTGGCCAAGTTCAACTTCAACAAAGCTAGGCATCTTGCTAGAAGAATCTAGCGTAACCATAGATTCAGTATTAATGTAATTACAAAAGTTGTCTGCCTCATGTATTGCCATAACGTTGTCAATAGCAGATTTGTCCTTATTTGAACATGCATTAATAGCCGAGAATACAGTAACCGGATGGGCTTAAACATTATTTTTATGAGTTTGGGTGTTCAGTTTACAGTTGATATCCTTGTCATTATTATTATCCGAATGATTTTCCTTATCCAATTTATTCGACTCTACCTGCATGACAGTAGAGTCGGAAATATTTACATTATCAACAGAGTGATAATTGTCTACTGCCTCATTTCCATTGTTGACTTGAACTTCTTGCTTCTGAATTTCTTTAGTTTCCAAACTTTAGTAAACTGACGGTGTAACTCGCTGTGACCAAAGCTGGAGATGTTAGTGCAAGTTGTTAGCTTCCATTCATAACTGTTTTCTTGCCAGAATATTACTTCATTTTCAGTTAGGATAGGTATCTTAGTTGGGTAATCAAATGTATTATTTATTTCAATGAGAACCCTAGTATACACGATTTTAACAATACCTTCTGTAACTTTATCCAAGTTGATAGGGGAATCTAGAACGGATGCAACTCTACTAATCATTTCCCCTATCCAGTAATCCAGAGGTAGGTTAGGGAAGCAAACCCAAATTGAAATAGAGTAAAGTAGTTCTTTATTGAGATGAGTGCCAGGAGACCATTTTCTCATCATCATTAGTTTTTTGTTATAGTAATACGATCCACCTTCAATTATTCTATCACAGTCTATCTTATTATTAAATTTGATCACATAGCAACCGTTTTCCTTAGAGTATATCGTGAAATCTCATTCCAATTTCCATATTCTATTGATGTAATCTCTGAAATACGGAAAATATGGCTTAGGACCCACAACATAAATTGCTATGACATTATTTCATTGTTTTCTAGCTTCCTGAACCACTTCTACAGACATTTTCGCGCATTTCATTGAATTAAATTCGCGAGATTGGTAAAACTTCAAAGGTATGGAAACCAGAATGTCATTACCTTTTACCACTTCATTCCGAGCTCGATTTGTCACTAAGGAAAAATTCCATTTGTTGGGCGAAGTTTTGTTGTTGTTGTTGTGTTGAGGCCAATTTAAGTTGGAATCAGATCGAACGAAGTTGGGGAAAATGGGTTTAGGACTGGAGTTGAGAGGGGCATGTATGGGAATGTTATTGGGTTGAATCTGGAAGGTTTTAACTTACCTTTTCCATTTCTTGGATCTAACAGTTGTGAATCCATCTAAGGAGTCAGCGATGACCTCTGGGGATGATTTAGAAGGAAAACCTGGTGGGCAATCTTGGAGGGGTGGTTGGGGATCTTGAGGCAGATCCAGAGAGGGCAGCGGAGGATCTGGAGGCTGAAGGGAGAGTTGCAAGGTGTCATGGGGTATCCACAAGGCAGGCGGAAGGAGAAAAGGGGAGGGCGACACCATAAGAGGGGGAATAGGCGGTCGGTAGAAGAGAAGAGGCGACTCTAGGGTTTCTTTGATGCAGGTGTTCTTCACTTCGGAAATGCTAATTACCTATAGACAAGTATAATAGTCAACAGTTTGAATTACATACATGTCTTGATAATTTTTTTTTCAATTATTTTTACCTGTAGACAAGTATACCATAAAGTCATGTTGTAAGCCAAAAATCTTGTTAACATAATTAATGAGTTTATTCTTAATTGTGAGCACGACACTTAATTACTAATTTTTTATTCAGTTTGTGTTGACATTATTTCAGTCACATTATCGTTTTATTATGACGTTGATGCACATTGTAGAGATGACAATAATAGTTACTAATATAATAATCAATAGATCATCGTTTACATTGTCAAATGCTAATGCTTGTTTTATTCTTTGACAAAAAACCTTACACGTATTTGATGTGTGATACCGCATACAAATATAAGATCAATCGATTAGATGAAAATAAAAATATACATTATTATCTTCTTCCATTAGGTGCAATAGTTTATGCCACCCTAAGTAAACGTTGGTAGCCGAGTTGTAAAATATGCACCAACAGAAGCAACAAATTTAGGCAACTATGGTTGATTTTTATATCATCTATCCGCCCTAATGTTGTTGGTTTTTAATTTCCGTCGTTTTATGAAATAATGCATAGCTTATAACTCGGTTATTTTTACATCTACAGGAAAACTTCATACCAAATTATTGTTATGATTTCGATTTAGGTGCTGAAGGAGACCTATTCAAAGCACCTAAAACAATAATCGAAGAACCATTACTTGCATTAAACTCCCTAACTGTTAGAAATTGTCTTTGAATAAGTCTTGTTAGATAAGTGGAGACGTGCTCTAGTATACTGAGTCTTGTATTTAGCTAGTTTTAGATCCTACTTTTATGTTCTACCCGCAGTTGTATCTGCCTATATATTTAGGCTATTAGTTTTAAGAATAAATATAGTTTTCTTGTCTTTTTATCTCTAATATTTCTAACAATTGGTATCATAGCCTTAGTGCTCATACGAGTTTTTCTATCCTGATAGTTCCACTCCGGCGGCGGTAGCCACCATAAAAGATTGCCGTCCGCCGGGTCCGGTCTTGTGAATGCTCAATTATTTTTGGTTGCTGCAGTGTTCGGTTGTTGAGTTGCTTGTTTGCATTGGAGTTTGTGAGAGGCTGCTGAGGTGAATGAAGTTTGGACGCTGAGATGAGTAGAGTGATGTTTGGTATCAATTTGGCAGACAACAGGTTGTAGATGTTATTTGTGCTGCTGCTGAAGTGCCGGCGTTGCCTGGATTAAAAAAAAAAGAAGCCTGAACAACGTGTCATCGGCTGTCACCTATACCTTCTCGGGTTAATGAGAAAGTGAATTGATTTGCAGCCTTGTAGAATGTTGATGTAGGAAATGTGATTGAGGTTGCAGTCTAAAAACAACATGTGTTTGTTATTTGAATCAATATTGAATCTGATAGGGGCTGCATGAGAGTTGATGACGATGTGGCTCGTGTTGTTGATTTGAGCAAGTAAGAGTGACTGGAGATGAGATGTCGGTTGCTGTTGTATGCATGCAGTAGTATTGAAGTGTATAATAAGGTTTGAAAGTGACGTTGATGGTCGGATGAGTTATTGCATGAGAGATGTTTGTAGTGTGAGAATTGTGTCTTGGTGGCGGCGTAGCATGAAGAAGACAGTGGCGTAGCATGAAGAAGATAATGTTGGTTGAAAGGTTGGATGAGCGCTCGAGAACTGTTTGATGAAAATGCCTATTAGAAAATCGGTACATGCCTACAAGTGAAGTAGGTGGGTCTGTGAGTGAAGCAGACTTGGTTTTGTGTCATCCAACAAGCAAATGAAGAAGAGCCGCAGCTCTAGCTTGTTGGGGGAGATGACAAATACAACAGTTGAGCATGTTCAGCCGTGTAGAAAACCGAAGTTATATGTGAGATTTTTGTGCAAGATGACGAGATAATCAAGAATCACAATTCTTTATTGTAAACTGAATGTTTGACACATTTCAGTTTAAGGGAGGGTGTTAGAAATTGTCTTTGAATAAGTCTTGCTAGATAAGTGGAGACGTGCTCTAGTATACCGAGTCTTGTATTTAGGTAGTTTTAGATCCTACTTTTATGTTCTACCTGCAGTTGTATCTGCCTATATATTTAGGCTATTAGTTTTAAGAATAAATATAGTTTTCTTGTCTTTTTATCTCTAATATTTCTAACACTAACAGCTGCTACGGCTATATATAAAATGGACAAGATGTAATGGCTGAAAACCATATGTAATGGCTGAAACCATAAGCTGCTGATACGGAAAAGCGGAATGAACAGCTTAATGATGTCCTATATGATTGCAAGAAAGAACTTCTAGCTAAATATGCAATCAATTAAATGTTAAGTGAAGTACTCATTATCGAATTTCATGTGAATGAAATATAGGAAGTTCCTATCATAGGGAATATCAAATCAAATATGGAAGAGAATTCACATAAAAGCATGAGCAGTGGTTGTTTCAGTTCGATGAATTTGGTTGCTAATAATAGTAGCGGTAGGCCGAATTTCCTTGAATTTCACTCTGTGGATTTTGAAACTTCACTTGATTTAAGGAGTGCATTTGGTGAAGGTGATATTCCGGTTAGTAATAAATAAGATATAACTAAAGTGATTGAGAGCAATTCAATACGTCAATTTACAAATTTTAAATTCCCTTCCAGCTAAACCGTTGAATGTAAATTAAGTAAAAAATAGCGATGGCCATGCGAAATGAATGAAGAACTTACATGTCCGAACAAAAAATGATCAGTGAACTGAAACACTTGTTTGGAATGATATCTGCGAGCAAATGTTTTCTTATAATTATGAATATTGACAAAAAAAAGTCTATCTAACAATTATTGATTTCAAGTGTTGACAATTTTTTTATTTATTTATATCCAACTTCTTTCATCAAATGACGATCCACACATGCTTATATCAGTTTCTTATATCCACACATACTTATAAATACAAAAATTTATGTAATTATTTATAAGTATGTGTGGATAATCATGAAAGCTCATCTGCAACTTTTCATGAACAAGCTTAATATCCAATATCAGTTGATAGGCGAACAGTTTCATCTAAATACAAATTATTAGAAGGTAACTGAGTTCATAAACTCACCATCTGGCAAGGCATCGTTCAATGCCATGGGTGATTGGCCGAAGGAAAGATGGTTCTCTCTGAGAGTATAGCATACCAACCTAGAATAAAGCATAAGATTAAAAATATAAATCATGCATTCTTGAAAACATGCAATGATGAAATATTTAGGTGTAATAAAAAATTATGTGCACCTCCATAAGAGCTACCACGTAAGGGTCATCTAAAATCTCAAGGGTAATATCAGTGAGATAATTCATCTACACATGAAACAAAATAGGTATAAGAAAAGATCAATTAGTATAAATACATAAATCTGATGTATCCACACATACTTATAAATACACTTTTGCCCAGAGTTTAGATTTCAGCCTAAAGGGATTGCTTGCAATATCAAATAACTCATATGTTCAAATATGGAAAGATACACCGAAGAATCAAAATTATAAGAACATTCTGTATTATGATTCTGTATGATACCCATGAGAGTTTTGCTTTAATGCAATCCCTTTAACGCTGAAATCGATGATAATTTGCCAACAAATCATATCAACAAAATGGAAGTTATTCTCATTTTATTGAGAAGTGGTCATTTAACATATATATAAGGTATTTGTTGATGGTATTTTAATAATTCAA
Source organism: Allium cepa (assembly GCA_030765085.1). Lineage (NCBI taxonomy): Eukaryota > Viridiplantae > Streptophyta > Magnoliopsida > Asparagales > Amaryllidaceae > Allium > Allium cepa. Next base: position 506,398,952 of record CM060944.1, on the reverse strand, counting down.
CAATTCATATGATTATAAGAACGATGACAATAATGAAACCTATGAATGCTTGGTTAAGTGGAAGATGATATATAACAGGTGTCAATAAATCGGTATTCGTTTCTCGTTAAGAGAAGACAACTCTTTCATTTATTTAGCATATTTCTATCCAAAACATCAAGCCAACAAATCAATAATAGGACATTATTAATGTACCTCTATATACTAAAAAAAACGAGCAAGAAGAGAATTGAAAGGGTGACTTGGTAAATGACTAATTATTAACTTAGATAGTCAATTTAGTTATAGGTTTCTAATGGATATGATGTCTGCAGAGAGCAAGTAGGTTTAGTGTAACTTAACTTGTTAACATGAGCCTTGTTTTCTCCAAAACGGCATCATGTGCATCAACCTTTCGTCCAAATTCTACCTTTAACAGATCTCCAGAGTTACCAACAATGGTGAATGTACTAAATTGACGTGGATCTTCCTCACACAAGGATCAGTTATAAGATTTGTCTAAACCACTAGAGCCCAAAATATGTGTAGTCATTCTATAACAAATCTTGCGCAAATTGTTAAATCCAAAAACAGAAAATAAACAAACAAACAAGTAAATATATTTAGGACATCATACAGCTCTGCAATCCTTTTTGCTGCATAGTCTAGCCAGCCATCTGGTCAGACACCTAGATACTGACGCAGCGTGAGAAGCGAATTCGATGGTATAAATCGAATCCGTCCAGGATCTCACACGATTAGCGGAAATAATCGGTGAATCAATGAAGAATCGATGGAGTGATGAATACCGTAAGGCCCAAATCCGTTGATCATGACACTACAAGAAAAAGGCAGAATACCGACAGCCAAGACCGACGGCTTCCGACGGCCATTTTCCGACGGCTTTCGACGGGCCGTCGGCGGCCGTCGGAAGCCGTCGGAAATTTGCGATTATACCTGCCAGCCGAGCCCTTTCCTCCTCCTCCATTCCATACGAAAATAACTCAAAAAACCCCCTAAATTCAACCCCCAAGCTTTCAATCTCTAATTTCTAGCTTCCGGATCTTCCAAGGCTCTCTAATCAAGCTTCATTACTCTTAATCTCAGGTATAATCTCTTATTTTTATGAAAAATTCAGTTTTTACCCTAATTATAGATTTGCATAAATTGATATATTAGGGCGAATTAATGATTGCAATTGTTTCCACTAGCGTAATAACGGTTTATAGCATCACATGGTATACCGATTTCATCTTTTATCGTGAAATTGTGATAAACACGTTAATTTGTGCTTGTTCATGTATATGTATTTTGTTGTGTATGCCTTGATTCGACGATTGTATACGTTATTTGGAATAAGATAAAATGATTGAATGAACTAGGAGTATTATATTGTGCACGTATTTACTTATGACACAAAAAAAATGCATTACTCTAAATCATAATTGTGTGTATTGAAAAATGACAAAATGTTAAAGCAGCCCTAAGTTGATGCGTAATACGTCGAATAAATGTGTGAAATTAATATATAAATGTGAACAGTGAGTAAAACTGTATTTTTGAGTAAAATGCGCGCATGTTAACCGACAAATGTCCCTTAGAGAGTTTTTGGCCCCGTCTGACGAGTGTTGTACATGATCGTTGTATAAATAGTCGTTTTTTTCGGAAAACGACCATTTATATTCATCCGGTACAATGTTTGTCGGATTTGTCCCTGTATTGGACAAGTTATGAATACAGTAAGAATTTACATTTTGTATACTACTTCGTCTCAAACGGTTCATAAAATTTCGCCCTAATTTTTCTTTTTTGTTTCCTGCGTACACGCATTTGTGTACAATGCAGGGAACAAAAGGGAAATGCTGCCGAAATTTTATTGAATCGTTTGAGACGAAGTAATATACGAAATGTAAATGCTTACTGTGTTTGTAATGGGAAGTAGGATGTCTGACCAATGAAAAAAATTATATATATTTTTAATCGTTACGTACGTTAAAAAATGAAATGTTCCCTATTTGAAAATATTTTTAAATTTGTGAAGTTGTTCTTTAAATTCAAAATATTATACGAACATGAAAATAATCTTTTTCGAATATGTATTCTTCAAAATAAATATTAAATTTTGAACTTCTCATTTTGTCAAATAGGAAAAATGATTGATTATTTTGTTGATCGAAGGAGATGGATGTACCAAAGAAAAGGACCGAGGGGCTCAATAAAAGAAGATTTTTATAATGGTATAAACGTGTTTGTTGAATTCGCCTTAAGTAATAACGGAAACGATCCAGAAATTCGTTGTCCGTGTAGTAGGTGTAGACATTTGAAGTTTTTGTTACCAGATATTGTGAAAGTTCATTTGTGCAACACGGTTTCACACCCGAATATTATGTTTGGGATCGGCATGGAGAAGTTGTAGCAAATACTTCTATAGAGTCTGAAAGTGTCGTTAACGAAATAGTTTCAACGACCCGTATAGAAAATATGGTCGAAGATGCAGCACGATCAATGTTTCCTATGGTTGAAGTTGACGACGATGATGTAAATGTTGAAGAACCAAATATTGAAGCTAAGAAAATTTATGATTTACTAGATGCAGCTAAGAAACCTATTTGGGATGGTTGTAAAAGCGGCACGCAGCTGTCAGTAATCGCAGAATACATTGCGATGAAGTCAAAATACAACATCACTGAAGCTGGGTTTACGGCTGTTGTACAAGCTGCAAAAAGACATATGCCGCCCGATAATCTAATGTGTGAAAATCACTACGAAGTTAAAAAACTTATGTCGGCTTTTGGTTTACCGTATCAGAAAATAGATACATGTTTAAAAGGATGCATGTTGTTTTGGAAAGAAGACGCAAACCTTAGAAATTGTAAAGTTTGTAACCAGGAGAGATGCAAACCAAGAAAAAAGAAGGGTAAGGAAGTTCCGTGCAAGCGTATGCACTACTTACCCATAACTCCAAGGCTTCAAAGATTATATGCATCTTCTGTAACTGCGTCTAATATGAGGTGGCATAGCGTGAGAACGGAGGAAGAGGGTACGTTGACACATCCGGCCGATGGAGAAGCATGGAAGCATTTTGATAAAACGTATCCAAATTTTGCAGCGGAGAGTCGAAATGTTAGATTAGGATTATGCACGGACGGTTTTTCTCCATTTTCTCAATTTGGTTCTAAATATTCATCCTGGCCCATTATCGTCACACCGTATAATTTACCTCCATGGATGTGCATGAAAACGCAATATATGTTTCTTACTGTTGTCGTTCCTGGCCCCGACGATCCGACACAAGGAATCGATGTATATTTACAACCGTTGATTGAGGAGTTAAAAATACTGTGGAACGAAGGAGTAGAAACATACGATGTGTCAAAGAAGAAAAATTTTCGTATGTTTGCTTCTTTGTTGTGGACTATAAGTGATTTTCCTGCCTATGCAATGCTTTCGGGATGGAGTACTGCCGGTCGTCTAGCATGTCCATATTGCATGGATGAAACACGAGCGTTTTCTTTACCTCATGGTAAGAAAATTTCATGGTTTGACTGTCATCGATATTTTCTCCATGTAAATCATCCCTTCAGAGGAGACAAGAAAAACTTTTTAGCTAATAGAGTAGAAAACAGACAACCACCGACGATGGTCAAGCGAAGACATATATGAACTTGTTAAGGACTATCCAAAGATATATGAAACGGGGGAGCAAACAGAAATTGAAGGCAAATCAGTTGTTCATAACTGGTGCAAACAAACTATTTTTTGGGAGTTGCCGTATTGGAAACATCTTCTGCTTTGCCATAACATAGATGTGATGCACAATGAGAAAAATGTATTTGATAATGTGTTTAACACAATTTTGAATGTGAAAGGGAAGAAGAAGGATGATTTGAAATCAAGACGTGATATAGAAGAATTATGCAAACGTCCCGAGCTTCATATGAAACCAAATGACAGTAAAAAACCAAAAGCTTGTTACGAATTAGATAATAATCAAGTTAAAGCTGTGTTAAAATGGGTGGAAGGGTTAAGATTTCCTGATGGGATATCATCAAATCTTCGTAGATGTGTCGACTTTAAAAATGGTAGATTGAGCGGAATGAAAAGTCACGACTGTCACATAATGATGGAAAATTTATTTCCCGTTATGTTTAAAGAACAACTGCCGTTAAAAGTTTGGAAGGTAGTAACGGAGCTTAGTATGTTTTACAAAGAGCTTTGTTCGACTACTTTAAAAGTGCAACGTTTACGTAAACTTGAAGTGGACATTCCTATATTGCTTTGCAAATTAGAGAAAATATTTCCGCCAGGTTTTTTTAATGTGATGGAACATTTACCTGTTCATCTTCCATCTGAAGCACGACTTCGAGGTCCTGTCCAATACGGATGGATGTATCCATTTGAGAGGTATGTAATATGTTATAACGTAATTTAATTGCATTTGAAAGATGAAGTTAATATAAATTAATGTTGCATAGATATTTGAATCATCTGAAGAAAAAAGTGAGACAAAAAGCACGAGTTGAAGGTTCGATATGTAAATCTTACATCGAAGAAGAAGCTTCGTTCTTTTTCTCTCACTATTTTAGTGACCATGTGAATATTTCATTTCAAAGTGTTCCTCGTAATGATGAAGGCGACGAACAAGAGTCCTCTCAAGCAATGTTATCTATTTTTAGACAACATGGTCGGCCTTCTGGAAAATGTGTGGAAATATGACTAGACGATAGAGATCTTCGTGTAGCACACACTTATATTCTTCTAAATTGTGCCGAGGTTGCACCGTTTGTTAGGTATTCTGAAATAATAATTTTTGTTTTATTCTTTTCTGTAATGCATGCGCGTTTATAACCTAATGTAATAATTTATTTATATAAACAGTGTTTATGAACGGGAACATCCGAACGGAGATCTCAGTAAAGAATTTTCCCGTTGGTTTTCAAATTACGTTTATGAGCCGAAAAATTGTGTTGTTGACGAAGGGTTGAAACATCTTGCAATGGGACCAAAAAGAGTGGTCAAGACATATCCAATATATTTCGTCAATGGATACAAATTTAACACCAAAGAATACGGTGCAGAAAAATTAACAAATAATACTGGTGTATTTGTTAAAGGTAGTGACGATCCAGAAAACCATTTAAATGATTTTTATGGCGTTCTAACACAAATTTTGCAACTGACATATTTCTTAAGACCCGCGGAGGAGGTGTTTCTATTTAGATGCAATTGGTTTAGCAATGTTCCAGGTTCTGGAATTAATGTGCATAAGGATTATAATCTTATCGAAATAAAGCATACATCGCACTATCACAAGTATGATCCTTTTGTACTAGCCAAACAAGCATTGCAAGTTTATTACGCTCCTTATCCGTCTCTAAAAAGAGATAAAACAGATTGGTCTGCAGTTTTTAAAACAAAGGCCAGATTCACATTCGATGGGAAGAATATTCCGGACGAACAAGCTTATCAGGCAGATCTTGAGCAAAATAACGAAATAATAATTACAGACGATCATACAGATTTTGGTCCTTTGATCGATGAATCAAATGTTTTGGTAGAAGCGTTTGACAGTGCAGAGGAAAATATCGTCGAAAACGAGACCGAATCTGAATCAAAAGACGATGATGACTGATACAAATTTGAATCTGTTTTTTTGCAATTGATGTAACTATGTTGAATTCTTGATGTATTATGAAATTGATGTAACTATGAAACTAAATCCGTTTACTATTGTTTTATGTTATTTCAATTTGTCATTTATTTAGCAATTTTTATTAAAAATGCAATGAACTCTGCTTATCGTAGGAAGAGTACACCCATTATGAATCAGGTATAACAAACTTACATTTCTATTTACATTTCAGTCATTATAATTAAGCAATTTATACCGTTGATGTCATGTTCATATGAAATATATTTCATTATCATGTTTTTATTCTCTTATATAATGATGTGTAAACGTCACAGGTTTATCATTATGTCACATAGAGGGAGGAGCTCTTCCCGTTCTTCAGGAGGCGATGGCAGTGGCCCATCGCAAGCGCCACACCGTCCAGTTGTTACGTTAGTCCCCAAAGCAGATGGGTAAAAATTAAATCTTATTCATCATCTTATTTTTTCTATACTATACGTACGTACTTATCTGTATCATACTTAAAAACAGGGGGTTCGAGCTACTACCCACTAAGGTAGTGTTGGACGTCTCCAGAGCAGCATATCGTAGTAGGATGAGTGCGTGCTGGCCGAAGTGGGATACCATCCCTCCGCACATCATAGAGTGCATATGGCAGGATGTCCTAGTATGTGTAATTTTTATGTTTTCTATTTTTAATTCGTTTTTGTCGTTTTTCTACCGTTTATCGTTTAAAGTGTAATCTTTTTTTAACACAGGCTGAGATAGACATCCAGACAGATGATATGCAGCTGGCACGAGCATACTGGATGAGGAAGATGCGAAAGAACTACAGAGACACGATATCTGAGGTTAAGAAATCCGGGAAAAGACCACGGTGGATGGGGGAGAGCGTGTGGCAAGCTTGGTTGAGCTACTGGGAGACGGACGAGGCGAAGGCAAGTATACTAATTTTTTTTGAATTATTAATTTAACGTGATTGGAAAATAATGTATCAAATTTTGAATATACAGGCAGAGTCAGATAGAAACTCTGCAAGTAGAAATAAGAATTCCGTTACTCATCGCGGAGGATCGAAGTCGTTTCAGCAGTATCGGCAGGAGTTGGTAAATTTAATTACTGAATAATAAATGTAAATAGTTTATGCTATATGATTTTAAATGTATAATAATTGTATGTAACAATCAACTTCAGGAAGCCGAGGCACATGGTCCTGTCAGCTATATGGACGTGTTCACCCGTACGCATGCTGTCGAACATGTTAATCCAGACGGGACTGTTTCGTACACATGGCAGGACGATAAATCCAGTAAAAGCCATGTAAGCATATTTCATTTTATTTAGTATTAGTAATTGTTTTAGTTGTCAAATTATTATGAAATAAGATATGATATTATTAATTTGTCAATGCAGGAGATGTTTATGGAGCAGCGACAGAAACTCCTTTCTGATACGGGTCGAGAGCAGCTGACGACCGATGAAGAGGACGTTATTTTTGAGTCCGTTATGAGTCCACCAGAGCATGGTCGACGATACGGATTTGGCAATTTAGCGGTAAATAATTTAATTTTTCTTAAAATACTTAAAATATGATATTCTTACCTTTTCAAAACAATAAACTTTGATTTTATTTATTTTCAATTATTGCAGTCCAGTAGTCAGAGTAGGAGACGGCGGAGTAGACCTCAGAGCGAGCTAGCAAGTATAGAAGAATTGCAGACTAGAGTTCAGCAGTTGGAGGAGCAGAACCGCCAACAGGCCATGCAGACGGCACAGTTATTTGAGTACATGCAGCAGTTTGGTGGCCGCTTCCCTTCATCGGCTGGCTCTGGATCTGGGGCAGATTGATTCATTGCTTTCTGATTCGTTCGTGCAGGTATGTTTAGTTTTAGTTTACAATGATTTGGTAGATGGAACAATTAATTGTTGATATGTATAATTATGTATAATACACTTGGTTCTGTAGCTGTATCAGGAAATGCATGATTAGAACAGTTATTGTTAGTATTATTGTTAATGTTGGAATGTTATGTATATTTTGTATTTTATTTTTATTCCAATTTTGTTTATTTCTGTGTCTATTGAATATTTTGGAGTATTGGTTTGCATGTTTGGTTGGATTATTGTTTATTGGATTGTGCAGTATTGATATTGTAGTGTTTGAAAGAGAAATGTGGTTGGAAGGCTCTATTTGCAGCAGATTTTAAAAAAAAAAACAGCAGATTTCCGACGGCTTCCGACGGCTCCCGACGGCTTATAGGTCGAAATTTTCATCGGTTACCGACGGCTCTCGGCGGCCTGATTTCCGGCGGTTTCCGACGGCGTCCGACGGGCGACGGAAGCCGTCGGAAACCGCCGGAAGCCGTCGGAAGCCGTCGGTAATCTATACGGCAGCACCCGTCGGTAGGCGTCGGAAACACTGCTCCTCGACGCCGTCATTTCCGACGGCTTTTTCCGACGGCCGCCGACGGCTTTCGACGGCCGCCGACGGTTTTCAGCCGTCGGAAATCCCCCTTCCCCTTGTAGTGTGAAGATACCAGATTTAAGCAATCTTCGACACGTTGATCGCGCGCGATACCGTGAAGTAAGATCTACAATTCTTGAGCGTTGATCAAGCGCACTTGATTCCGCGAATTGGCTTCAACGTTCGTTGATTCGAGCGCACTCGAATACCGAAAGTGGAGATAGGAGTTAACACTCGACTACCAATTTAATGGAGGCACAAAGCTTCACAAACAAAATTTTATTCAATTTTCAACAACCTTTACAAATGACGCATACACTCCTATTTATAGTACAACACACTCCCGAATTAACAAAATTACAACACAAATGGTTTTCATAGCAAACGACTTAGAAAAAATACAATCGACTTAAAGTAACTCGGTAACGACTTAGGAAACTCGGCAACGACTTATGAAACTCAGCAACGACTTATGGTGGAAACCCTTCCTCATCGCGACTTAAGAAATAAGTCGTTCGCGACTTATCAAAGCTCGGCAGCGACTCATGGAGTTTTGCCTCGACTTAAACGAAACCATCATGCGACTCAATAATGTCAAGCGAGTTAAGGAGGCGGCAATGCAATTTTGCGACTTACTGGAAGCAATTCATATATCGTTCGCGACTTAAAGAGGTAGTTCGCGACATATGGAAAGTCGCTGCAAATTGAGGGAAAACGATTCAGTGATGGATTCGCGACTTAGGGCTTGTGAAGCTTGCGGCATAGTCTCGTTCGCGATTTAAGGCGGAGATAGGTCGGCCGCGACTTAGGGTGGTGATGGATCGGTCGCGACGTAATGTATAGGCCGGCAGCGAGGTAATAAGTCGACCGCGACTTAAGGTAATGCTTCATCATCCTCCCCTTGTTGGAAGGAATTCGTCCTCGAATTCACATTTTCGTCATCTTCGTCAAGTTCCTCCCCATAATACGGAATTAAGTGTTTGACATTGAAAACATCAGAAGTATGAATCTCTTCCGGCAATCTTAACCGATACGCATTATCATTGATCTTCTTCAAGATTTCTACTGGACCAATTTTTCGTGCTTTCAACTTGTTGTAAGTCCCGACTGGAAAACGATCTTTCGTCAAAACGGCATATACAAAATCTCCTTTTTTGAAGACAATACTTCTTCGTTTCTTATCCGCCATTTGTTTATACTTCCCATTTGACTTAAACAATCGTTCCTGTACAACTTTGTGGCATTCCTGTAACTCATTCACCAAATCACTAGCCTGCTTAACAACTCTCTTTTGATATGGTACTGTCGTTAAATCCAACGGTCCATTTGCTATGGCTGAATATACAACTTGAAACGGACTGAATCCAGTACTTCGATTGACTACGTGATTATGCGCAAACTCCACTTGACACAATTTCATATCCCAGCTTTTCAAATTATCTTTCACGAGACATCTCAACAAGTTCCCCAATGACCTGTTAACCACCTCTGTTTGCCCATCAGTTTGCGGATGGTAAGCGCCACTAAAATTCAGCTTTGTTCCAACCATCTTACACAAACTCAACCAAAAATGGCTTAAAAATCTAGTATCTCGATCAGAAACAATAGATTCTGGTAAACCATGCAATCGATACACCTCTTTAAAGAATAATTGAGCTACTCGGACGGCATCAACTGTCTTCTTACAGGCTATAAAATGTGTCATCTTCGAAAATCTGTCCACCACAACAAATATAGAATCATTTCCCCTCTGAGTTTTAGGCAAAACCAAAACGAAATCCATACTAATATCAACCCACGGTTTAGTAGGCACGGGTAATGGCATGTATAATCCTGCGTTCGTCGCTGTTCCTTTTGAAACCTGACAGATATGACACCTCTCCACAAATCTCTCCACCTCTTTCCTCATTGATGGTCAAAAATAAGATTGAGAAATTAACTGCAATGTACGATCTCTGCCTACATGGCCTTCTTCATGTAACTCTTTGATGATCTTCATTCTTAAGCTGCAATCTGAAATGCATAATCGATTTCTCCTGAACAACAATCCATCAACCAATACAAATTCATCGGTATTTCCATCCTTAACTTTCTCAACAAACTTTGCAAAGTAAGGATCCTCCTCAAACAACGCTGGCAATAATTCGAATCATGTTACTTCAACCTTCAACGTTGTCAACAAGTGATTTCTTCTGCTTAAAGCATCAGCTACACGATTTGTTACCCCTGATTTGTGTTTCACGAAAAAAGTAAACTGCTGCAAATAAGCAATCCATGATGCATGTCTCACTGAAATCTTGTCTTGCCCTTGTAAATGCTTCAACGCCTCGTGATCAGTGAATAAAAAAATTCTTTCTGAAATAGATAGTGTCTCCAATGCTTAACAGCTTGCACAATAGCATAAAATTCCACATCATACGTACTATATCTCATCTTTGCTCCCGACAGCTTCTCACTAAAATATGCAATAGGACGGCCCTTCTGACTCAACACCCCTCCAATTCCAACCTTCGACGCATCAGTATGTAGCTCAAACAATAACTGAAAATCTAGTAAAACAAGAATTGGTGTTGTCGTCAAAAGTTCTTTGATTCTTTCAAAAGCAACCCGTGCTTCCTCTGTCCACGAAAACTGTTTTCCCTTCATACAATCAGTAATCGGTGCCATCACGCTACTGAAGTGTGGAATGAATCTTCGGTAGAATGACGCCAATCCATGAAAACTTCTCACTTCCGTTATTGTTCTCAGCTGTGGCCAATTCCTGACTGCTTCCACTTTATTCTGGTCCACCTGTATTCCTTCTCCTGACACAACATATCCTAAAAATAAGACACTTCTTGCCATGAACACACATTTCTTCGTTGCAACATAAAATTGTTCTTGTCGCAGTACCATCAACACTTCTCTCAAATGATGTAAATGTTCCTCCGGACTTCCACTGTATATCAGAATATCATCGAAATACACCACCACAAATTTCCCGATAAAAGGTCTAAAGATTTGATTCATCACCCGTATGAACGTACTTGGTGCATTTGAAAGACCGAACGGCATAACCAGCCATTCATACAATCCCTCTCTCGTCTTGAAGGCTGTCTTCCATTCGTCTCCAGGTCTAATCCGAATTTGACGATATCCGCTTTTCAAATCAATCTTCGAAAAGATAATAGCTCCGCTTAACTGGTCCAACAAATCATCAAATCTGGGCATTGGGAATCTGTACCTCACAGTGATCTTATTCAACGCCCGACTATCGGTACACATCCTCCATGTTCCATCCTTCTTCGGCACCAACAGGGCTGGATCCGCACAAGGACTTAGACTTTCCTGCACACGCCCTTGCTCTAACAATTCTTCCACTTGCCTTCGCAACTCTTCATGTTCCTTGGGACTCATACGATAATGTGGTCGACGTGGAAACGCAGCTCCTGGAACAAGATCTATTTGATGTTGAATATCTCTTAATGGTGGTAACTCCGTTGGCAGCTCCTCGGGAAATACATCGTCAAACTCTTCCAGTACTGGTTTCACTTCTTCGGGAATCTCAACCACTTCGTTACACTCCCGCCCAATCAACAGGAATACTTCAAGCTCCTCTTCAACTTCCTTAACAAACTCTTTCAACGATAGCAAAGTTTTTAGCTCTTCAATCTCCTCAGATTTACTCTCTCCCTGCTGTCTCTTCTTTGGAACTAAAATAATCTTAACGCCTTCAAACATAAAACTATAACTATTGGTTCGACCGTCATGCTGTACTGCTCGATCATACCGCCACGGTCTTCCCAAAAGCAAATGACAAACATCCATCTCAACTATATCACACCAGATTTCGTCTTTATATTTCTTCCCAATAGAAAATGGAACTCGAACTCGCTTATCCACCTTCACCTCTCCTCCTTTTCTCAGCCACGCTAACTTATAAGGATTTGGATGTTTTTCCGTTTTCAACTTCAATTTTCTCACCGCTTCTTTAGAAATAATATTGTCACAACTTCCTGCGTCAATCATAAATTTACAAACTTTCCCCAATATAGTGCATGTCGACTGAAAGATGTTACTCCTCAACCAACTAGCTTCATCCTCTTGCTTTGGTGTTAAACAAGACCTCCTCATCATTAGATTACACCATTCGTCTCCCGATGCGATATCCTGTTTATCTTCCTCCACTGGACTAGAATCACCTTCACCAACATCCTCAACTTCAACCTCAGCTATCATAGCTCGTTTCTTCGGTTTTGGACACTCATTGCTTTTATGACCCATCTCCTAGCAATTGTAGCATTTGAAACCATTGTTAACCTTCGCCTTCTCACCCTCCTTTATCATGGGTTTACTGACAGGTTTAGAAACATTAGAACTTCCACCAATACCCTTCACTTGATTGTTGGAATTAGTAAACACACCACCTCCATGCCTTCCCTGCTTCTCCCAAGCCAACGCCTTTTGGTGTGCTTCCGCCACAGATCTTGGATCGAACATATTAACCATATCCTGAATCTGCATTCGCAAACCTCCAACAAACCTCGCCGTTAACTGTTCCTCTGTCTCCATGATGTCATTTCGAGCAATTAGTTGATAAAACTCGTCAGCATAATCATTAACAGTCTTCGTCCCTTGCCTCAAGTTTTGCAACCTCTGATACATGAGTGATTGATAGTTGTAAGGTAAAAATGTAGCCTTCATCAATTTCTTCATTTTCTCTCAATCAACAATCTTCGACTTCCCCATCCGTTCTCGTGTAAGTTTGGTTTGCTGCCACCACGCCATAGCTCTCCCTCTCAACCTAGTAGCAACCAACTTCACTCGACGATCTTTCGGAACCTTCTTGAACTCAAAGATCTCCTCAACATTAGACAACCAGTCTAAGAATTCTTCTGCAATCATTCCACCCTTGAACTCTGGAATCTCCATTTTCATTTCCGATTCCCATCGACGATCATCATCTACATCTCGATATTGACGTCGTGTTTGTTCTCTGTCCCGGTAATGAACACTTCCTCTATCACCATCAAACTCCTCATCAAAATCTGAAGTATATCGATGTCGATCTCGACCTCCAACATCTATACTACCACTCCTTCGATCAACATTTCTATCACGATTATCAATACTTCTATGATCTTGATCTTCTCTTCTCTCCCGATCTGAAGGTATCGAAGCTCTACTTCCCCCATGGTTCGATTCAGGTGAAACTCTTCTTCTACTTTGATTCATTTCAATCATCATTCTCTCTAATCGACCAATTCTTTCGTTCAACTTTTCAGTAAACTCTCGTTGATTCGTTGCTCCATTTCATCAGCCTCTTCTCTTCCATACAGAGTATTGATATTTCGATGGCGTTGAGCTCGTCTCGGAGGCATGATTGAACTTCAAACAAACTCAAAAAAAAAAAAATTCAAACACTTTCCGAACTTTGACCCAAAGTGAGATGGATCGAAATTCCCAACTTGTTTCAACTTCACGATGAGCACGATGAACACTAAACTTCTCAACAATTGCAAATACGATATCCAAACTTTAAATTCTCGACACCTAAGTCTGCAAATGATACCAACTTCTTGCGATCTAGCTCTGATACCAAACTGACGCAGCGTGAGAAGCGAATTCGACGGTATAAATCGAATCCGTCCAGGATCTCACACGATTAGCGGAAAGAATCGGTGAATCAATGAAGAATCGATGGAGTGATGAATACCGTAAGGCCCAAATCCGTTGATCATGAAGATACCGGATTTAAGCAATCTTCGACACATTGATCGCGCGCGATACCGTGAAGGAAGATCTACAATTCTTGAGCGTTGATCAAGCGCACTTGATTCCGCGAATTGGCTTCAACGTTCGATGATTCGAGCGCACTCGAATACCGAAAGTGGAGATAGGAGTTAACACTCGACTACCAATTTAATGGAGGCACAGCTTCACAAACAAAATTTTATTCAATTTTCAACAACCTTTACAAATGACGCATACACTCCTATTTATAGTACAACACACTCCCGACTTAACAAAATTACAACACAAATGGTTTTTATAGCAAACGACTTAGGAAAAATACAATCAACGACTTAAAGTAACTCGGCAACGACTTAGGAAACTAGGCAATGACTTATGAAACTCGACAATGACTTATAGTGGAAACCCTTCCTCATCGCGACTTAAGAAATAAGTCGTTCGCGACTTATCAAAGCTCGGCAGCGACTCATGGAGTTTTGCCTCGACTTAAACGAAACCATCATGCGACTCAATAATGTCACGCGAGTTAAGGAGGCGGCAATGCAATTTTGCGACTTACTGGAAGCAATTCATATATCGTTCGCGACTTAAAGAGGTAGTTCGCGACATATGGAAAGTCGCTGCAAATTGGGGGAAAACGATTCAGTGATGGATTCGCGACTTAGGGCTTGTGAAGCTTGCGGCATAGTCTCGTTCGCGATTTAAGGCGGAGATAGGTCGGCAGCGACTTAGGGTGGTGATGGGTCGGTCGCGACTTAAGGTATAGGCCGGCAGCGAGGTAATAAGTCGGCCGCGACTTAAGGTAAACGCTTCATCAGATACTCTCTAGTCCATGGTTTGATTCGAGCTCTGTTGGTTAACTTGTATGGAAACAACATTATATATCCATCCAGCAATAAAAGTATAAAATACAATTATTTTTCACATAGATAAAATGCAGTTTTCATATCTATTGCACACTTACAAGTAAGAAAGCTGGTATATTATAACTATAAAGGTAATAACGAGTCACACAAATACAGAAATTATAAGCTGTAAAGCAACACATAAGTGAGCCATTGACATTTCCTTTAGGCAATATCCGCTGTGTAAGCATTACTAATGGATCATGCAGTACTCTAAGCAGCAAAGGAGCAAAATGTTCAATTTAAGGGCAATTCAACGTACGGTATTCAATATTTCTAGGGCTTTCTTCATTGATAGGTTAACCAAACAACCATTGAAAACCTAAAGCGTATTTCGTATTTATATGGGTGTCTCGATTCACTGACCAACTAAGCAGCCATCTAAAGCCTCAAACATGTTTGGAACTCTAACTTTTCCAAAGCATAATTACTGAACAGATCACTGTTTTGATTCTTAGGTAAGAGCCATAGACTAATTAATGAGGGGATCTATATTTTTAGCGACCTCCACTAACAAAGTTATTAGATATTTTTGAATTTTGTTGAACAAAAAAATGTAAGTTCTTTTAAAAAAATTGGTTTCTCTTATAAACATGAAAAGAGAAAACTGCTTGTCCTGCTCATCCAAATCCATTCAGCCCAATAATCACCTTTCAGAACCGTTAAATTCAAAATGATGGAACCTACAATATTGTGCAAATCACCAATATAGTATTGATTCTAGTACAGAACAAGGATGAGCTTTTGAACTAATAGATAAAATAATGTAAAATAATTTGGTAGATAATGAAACTTTCTAACTGTTAGATCTCGTTTAGGGTCTCAAATCTTCATGAAATGCCATTGTATAGTTCCCATGCTACTAATCTGCTATTTTAACAAACTATATCAATGAAAAAGTTTATAGGGACATGTTGCATTTTCCCATATTATAACGAAGGATTGACCTCTCTAGTTGACTGGGTTTCATAAAGAAGGTTATTTCCATCAAAATTTAAATAAGATTCCTATTTTCATGTTCACCTTGTCAGGTTAAAGATGCAAGAATTCCACAACAATCATGTACAACCAGAAATAGTTAACTGGTTTGTCTACCTAAAACACCAATACACCTAACAACATTTGATGTCAAAAAATCACTTCCGATATCAAACGGATAACAAACAAGAAAAACTGTCCACTGTTTAACTGAACAACACCAAACCTAGAGTTACTATCTATTAAATAAAATGAAAGTGGCTGAATGCAAGCAAAAACTATCCACTGTTAATGAGTCGAGATGATACAATCGAAATGAAAGTGGCTGAATTCTCAAAATGAAACAAAATTATGAACTGTCACGTGTGAAAGCAGGCACATGGTTTGATAAACGAAGGTCCAAAATTAAATGAGGTGGGGGTGGATTCAGGAAGAGAACACGAAACTGTTTATTTAGATCTCAATAGCTTCAAAACATCGACTTCAATAGCGAAGCTCATTAATGACAAAACAAAGAATGACAAAAGAAAGAAGAACAAACCTTAGTTCAAAAAAACCAAACGGAAGCCTTGGTAAGAGCAGTAGAATAAAGCGTGCAATAAAATACGTCTTTACCTATACTTGTGGTGGAATAAATGTTATGTTCCTGATATTAACTGAACTATCAATATAAGCCTTACAACATAATTTACCTATACCGCCGTCAACAAACCGCTCTAGAACTGTAAAAGCATACGGGTAAGTTGCGTGACGACCCGCACTCGACACCCTTTGAATCCGACGCCAAACCACGTGTGTCCTACCCAGAACGCACCGATTGCAGACGATCGTGAGAAAGAAAAGAGAGGGTGGGAAGAAAAAGAGCAGAAAGAAGAAGAGAAGAGAAGAAAGAGAGAGAAAGAACCAAAACAATACAACATCTTATATCGCACCGGAATAACGTATAATATACATCAATGATCTTTACAAAGGGAAACTGTAAGAGCATCTCCAACAGGTGCAGAATTCTCAAATCTGCATCCAGAAAAACTTGCAACAGAGCGCAATATCCAATAGTGCAGAAAGGTGGAGCTTCGGTTCGAGAATTGCAAATAGGGTGAGGCGCCTGTTCAACAGGCGCCTGGATGCCAGGTGCCTGTTCAACAGGCACCTGAGAGTGAGGCGCCTGTTTAACAGGCGCCTGCCATCCAGACGTCTATTAAACACGCACCCACTTATTTTCCCCCAACGACCATTTTCTCCCTTCAAATACAACTCCCCACTCTTCTTCCATTCACAACCAATTTGTTTTCTCCATTACAGTTTTTTTCTGCCACTAATCTCAACTAAAAATGTACTCCGATTTCGACGTCGATGCTGCAAAGTCCAGTTTTGAATACTACGACTTATAAGACGTTATGGTTCCGATTGGGGGAGAAGTAACCAATGCAAGTTGGAGCGCTGCGGAAGACTACGATCTTTGCTACATTTACTGTGCCCTATCGGTTGATCCTATTCGAGGAACCGATCAAAGTGGTGAATCTTTTTGGAGCAAAGTTACTAATTGCTACAATTGGAAGAACATCGATCGGAAAAGAACGCTATCTTCAGTCAAAGGTCATTATGGAAAAATAAATCGCCAAACGCAGACGTTCGATTCTCAAATGTTCAAGCTAAAGCAAACGAATCCTAGTGGATTTGGAAATGAAACGCATTTGGTAAGCTTTAATATAATATCATTGTTCTACTTTTTATCATAGTTCTCTAACTATACTAATTTTTTTTAACAGAGAATGGCCGTAAACAAGTTCTTCAAACAAATCTATAAACCTGATAGTAAACAAGCACCACATTTTTATCAATTCATGCATGTTTATGACATGTTGGTCGAGCACGTTAAATGGAAATCATCGCTTAAGAAAACCGTTCAACAAGTTCAATCAAATAGTGGTCGGGGTAAAACGCCTAGAGTTGGAGAAAGCTCTAGTCCTAGGGAATCGCAAGGAAGCTACGGTTTAGGATCAAAAGAAGACCCAACCCCAACCGAAGATCATTTTGTTAGGCCACTGGGAGCAAAAGCGGCCAAAAAGAAGCAGACTATTGGAGCGGATCAAGTTGACATTAAAAAACTCATGCTTGAATCTGAAGATAGATTTAACCGGGCAATGGAGACTCGAGCAATTCAACACCAAGAAAAGTTATCAAGAATGGATCAACTTCTTGTTGGAAACCGGCAAAGTGATGAAGATGCAATAATGTTCATGGATACGTCACACATGTCTACAGAACAACTGGAGTATACAGAGCAAAGAATGAGAGAAATTATGGGGCGTACACTTGAAGAGGGTCATTAAATGAATTACTGTTTCTACAACGTTTGTATCTTTTAATTACTGTTATTTGTATTGTGTTCTGAATGCATGCAGTTATTAATATAAGTATTTTCATTGAAATTGCATTGCATTGAAAAAAGACTATAACAACATTACGTTAATTAAAGATAAATAGATTACAATAACAATAATAAGTAACAACAACAGAAACAACAGTAGGAAAAGTAACAACAGAAATATAGTTTCACTGTTTTCCAAAAAACCTCCAAAGATGATCTATGAGATCATTTTGCAATCTTCGATGCAGTTGAACACTACGGTAGGACATTTGGCTTTCTACATGAAACTCGAGTTCTAATGCGCTGCCGATCATATCGTTGCGCCAAACAGGCGGTGGTGTTGGAGCGCCCTCGTAAAAGTAATCTTCTTCCATGTCTCTTTGATCCTCTATAATCATATTATGTAAAATAATACAAGTGTATATTATTTTGGTCATTTTAACTGGTGAGCAAAGTCTGTATGGATTACTGACTATGGAAAATCTAGACTGAAGAACCCCAAATGCTCTTTCAACGTCCTTTTTCTGGCCTTTTTTGCATCGCTGCAAACTTTGATTGTTTATTGTTTTGTGGGTTAGGAATTGTCTTGACAATGGTGCTCCATTTAAGATATATACCATCGCCAAGATAATATCCATGATCATACGTGTTACCTCCTAAAGTAAAGGTACAAGGAGTTGATCTACCGTTTGCTAAATCATTGAAAAACGTAGATTGCTCGACTACGTTAAGATCATTTTTGAACCCGACATTTCAATAAATGCATGCCATATCCATAAGTCATACGACGCTACGGCTTCAAGAATAATAGAGGACCTACGAGACTTACCTTGATAAGATCCAGTGTACGCCTTTGGACAATTTTTCCACTCCTAATGCATGCAGTCTATACTGCCTAACATTTCAGGCCAGTCTCTACTACCATGCATATTTAATAACATAACTACATCCGTCTCGTTCGGTCTGCGTAAGTATTGATCACCGTAAATGTCCACGATAGCTTGACAGAAATGCTTCAAACACTCTAATACCTTGCTTTCTGCCACTTTCAAATTTTCATCAAGCGCATCCGCCGGTCCTGCATATGTAAGCATTCTGAGTGCAGCTGTCATTTTTTGAATTCCAGTCAATCCCATTGTACGAGATGCATTGGGTTTGAAGATAAAATATTTGTCATGCTGCTTGACGCGTTGTAGGATTCTAAGAAATAGAGGACGCCGCATGCGGAATCTTCTTCTAAAATCAGCATATGTGCAAGTAGGATTTGGAACAAAATAGTCTTCCATCAGTCTGTCGTTTTGCCATGAATGCCTACGATTTTTATACTGACGACCAACAACTGATCCACCCTGTTGCCTACTCGATTGACCAACCTGTAGTGCAGCCATACTTATTAGTTCCTTTTCGCGACGAAAATGATCTTCCATCATTTCATCAAATTCCTCGTCGCTATCATCAAAAAATATATAATCTTCTGCCTTCATTTCTTATATTTGAAATTGTATGAAATAAGAATGAGCAATAATACTTCTCAGCATCTAACAAGCCTTTTATAGCTTAAATCACGTGTTGTCACGACTGCAGTTTCCCGTCACATCTAAACACTATGACTATTGATGCAGTGTCTCATCCCATCATATACTATTAACTGTTGATGCAATGTCTTGTCGGTAGTGTAACGTCTGCACTGTCTTGTCTCTCCATACACTATTGACTGTTGATACAGTGTCTCGTCCCATCATACACTATTAACTGTTGATGCAGTGTTTTGTCTGCAATGTAATGTCTGCACTGTCTTGTCCCATCATACTGAAACACCCAAACATTAATACAGTCAACGATAATAAATACATAAACAATAATACACTCCATAATAATAGACTCCACAATAATACAACCATAATAATAATACACTCCATAATAATACACTTCATAATAGTACACTCTACAATAATACACTCCATAATAATACAACCACAATAATACACTCCACAATAATAATACACTCCACCAAAAAACTAGCGGTTACGGTCAAATTGTAAGTTGTGCACGATATTTCGGAGACGTCTTATTTCTCGTTCCAGCTTGTTGGCATATGTTATGGCCCTTGGGCATAGCCGTTCATCAACCCATTCTGCATAATTGCACCCTTCAGGCCAGAAAGGACACAACTGGATTCGACGACCAATATCTTCGCCATCAGCTCTAACCACAACTTCAACCTTATAACCACAATGGCAAAATACTGTGTAAGACTCAGCCTCTTGTTCAACCGAAGGTTGCAAATTTTGTACTTGTTCAACCTCCTGTGATTGTTGATGAACCAACTGTTCGTGTACTAGTTGAACATCTTCTTGAAGTGTGAGTTGGTCAAGATTTGGGAATTCACGAGCAACGACCTCGTAATGTTGGTCTTGGTAATTGATATTCCAATCTTCATTGGTGTGTTCGCTTTCCGTTGGAACGTACCCGGCATCAAAGTCAATAGATGATGACCAGGAAGGCATTGATATGAGGATGAGAAGATTGAAGGAGCAGAGAACTGAATTGTGTGTTTGAGAATAAAAGCTCCTACATATATATTGAAGCGTGTGAACGTTAAAAATTAATTATGTTTAAATATTAGCACTGTGTTTTGATTTGACAATGCATTAGAAAGTTAAAATTACTCATAAACAAGACAATAATAAATATGCATACACAGAAACAATAATACATTCAACAATAATACACTCAAATTATGGATATCCAAATCGTTCTAGCCAATTTTGACATATGATATAAGCCTCATGTCCAATGAATGTGCTGTGATATTTGAGAAAGTAACATCCTTAAAATGTAGAATGGGTTGGTTTAAACAATTTTTCAAATATAACCTCATTGAAAACCGTATTGTACCGCGTACAAGCGTTGTAGAAGTTCCCATAATCAGTCCTCAACTCCACCAGCGTACGTCTACTTCTACCATCAACATTGCTATTGTAAAGTTCAGAAAAAGTGTCCCAAAACTGAGTTGGCATTATCTCTTCATCATCGCACATTTGATCCGTTTGTATATAAAAATTTACTAACAGTGTCAATTCTGTAGCCGAAAATATTATGTTACACATTGATTGATTTAACCGAACTTTTAAATGTTGTGACATTAGAATATAACACTTTATCTTAAATAAAGAGTTCGTGATCCGCATCCAAAAAACGAAGCATAAGATTAACGTCCACGTGTCAAACATCCATAAAATTTTGACAGACAAACACAATTGTGTTTGTTACTTCAACATTCTAACTTCATATATGCTTAATAATAAACAAGCATAAATTAACATCAACATAGTGAAATACTCAACACAAAATATAATCGACACAATGCCATAACATATAGACAATCAGATATAACAGTAGCATCATTACCAACATAATATGCAATCAACTAATGTAAGGTGTGAAAAATAATAACACAGTCTAAAACATCTAAATGCAGCACATCAGTCTATGTGATCGGAACCGCTATCAATCTCCTCATCGTCTCCACTGTCGTCGTCACTGTCATCGTTGATGTCATCAAAGTCGTGAGGCTGAGGTCCGGCATTGAGCTGCTCCTGAAGCTACTGAATCTGGATCTGTAATCCCTGTACCTACACATCATACTGAGTCTAATGCTGTTGGATCGCAGTCTCGTAACTCTGATACATCATCTTTGTATAATCGAGCGTCATACGCTCAAATGCAGCAATCATCCGTCTATCATAATCCATGTACTGAGAATACTGATATGTGAAAAAAAGAATTATACATAGGTGGAGAATATAATGACAAGTTATTTAAAGAATAGTTAAAATTCGTACAAACCTGATGAGGCTGATATAATCAGGCGGACGGTACACCCGTAATATCGTCATCTGTAGGATACTGCAAGGGGTACTCCACCACCTGACCATGTACATCATATGCTCTAAACGAATGTGGAGGGGGGTCGAAAGTAGGAGGCAGCATGTACTGAGATGATGTAGGCTCAAAGGTGGCAGGCGGTAGTGGAACTCTACCGAAAGAGGTACGCAGACCAATATGATCGGAGTTCAAACCCCGAATATAATCAGGCAGCGCGTAAGCACGTGGGGCTACTCGAGCCCAATATGAATCAAAGTCTCCAAGAACTATAAATGGCTCACCATCCACTCATCCCCCACCCCTCATCGCAAGAATATAAGCTGGTCCAACCCTAATATCACCATACGTATCATCCCATGGTAGCGGATATGATGGAATGCGAACTATACCATACAACTGTAGCCAACACCGCTCCCCTAAATACCATATGAATGGACATGTAGGAACCTGAAAGCAAATCCTGCGTCGTGACATGGAAAACTGAAAAGTGAGTGGATGATCAGGACCGGGCTCTAGGAACTGTAAGTACTGATCCCATGGATGAACGATAATGTTACCACGCCGCCTTATATCCATCTGTTGTCTAGCCTCCATCAGCTCATTGTGCACCCCTTGTGCAACACGGGGCAAATGCATAGAAGGACCCCCAATGACGCAATCTAGGAAAGTAAATATAAGGTGTGGCATTCGCCTCTGCAATAAGTCGGGGGTGCATATTGGCAGTATACTCGTAGTACCAAAATGGAAGAATGTACCAAAATCCATATATCTGTCTAGACTGCTGAAGTGAATACGTATCTAATGCTATGTACAAATAACCAATAATAGTAGTACCATAATCATATATATGTAGTCCATCCACATCTACTAATCCAGCCAAAAAACCAAGCCTAATAGTGCCCTTATTGTTACTAAAAAATGTACACCCAAAAAGGTATAATATGAAGGCACGAATAACCGGAGTGTGCATATCCTCAACGGCCATGTACTCTACTATATACCGCTGCAAACAAGGGAGAGTAACAGCTCCTCCTCTAACCTTCTCATTGGCCGAAGTCGGTAAATAAGCTGAATATGACTCGAACTCCTCAAATGAACTATCAAATGGAACAGGGAGACGGTCTAGTTGACCAACCTCTATACCAGTGAGCATATAAAAATCTAGAGGAGTAAGTCCTAGCTCAAAATTAAGGAAATGAAATGTGTGCGTGGTAGGCCACCATCTCTCGGTGAGGGCCTCTACCAGACAACGATCTACATGTGCAAATCTAGGTAAAGCAAGAAATTCACAAAAAGGTGACACATGTAGCCTATCCAAAAACGGCTCCGGTAGATATATACCTATACCAACTACCTCGCATCGCTACGTGACGAACCTAAATATATGATTATTTAATGTTAAAATAAACAAAGAATTATTATACATATATATTTACATGGTTGTTTATCAAGCAATAAAGAAATAAACATACACCTGTGGCGTCGCTATAGATGCAGTAACTCGATGCGAAACAGTGGGGGTTAAGTCGTGCAAAGATCGAAGATCGTCTGGAGTCACGGTAGCATCAGGAGGGACATGAACAGGTCCGATATTGGCATCGATCGTATATCGAACGGTGCATCTACCAGTTTTGACCGGACGGAGCGACATTTGGATGCAAAGTTGAATTTAAAAAATTAGCTGAAAAGAGGATGAAAGAGGTGAAAATGAGAGGAGTGGGGGAAAAAGCGCCTTATGTAGGCGCATTAACCAGGCGCCTGTTTAACAGGCGCCTGGGCATCAAGCGCCTGTTCAACAGGCGCCCAAGTTTTAAAAAACACGGACGCTTGTTGAACAGGCGCCTGATGCCCAGGTGCCTGCCCTCATTTCTGTTGTAGAAATGTGGGATCCAACATTTTGGATTGTGGAAAATCAAATTTCCACACTCCAAACTATCGGAGATGCTCTAATATACATAAATCAATATCAAAGAACTCAATAAGTAATCATCAGCTTAGACAGTTATAATAACTCGTCCTCACAAATGCTAATAATTTACAACAACAATGCAAAGCAGCGGAAAAATAAATAGATAAGTGTATACGACATGAAGATCTCCAACTCGCCTGTTGAAGCTCCAAAAGCACCAAAACTGAACCTGTAAATATACTCGGTCTGATCCGAGCATTGAAAGGAAAGAATGTCCAGATCAGTCTGGTAAACCAGCGTGAGAAAAACACATCTCAACTGGATTTATAAAGTTATCAAAAATTTCCTTTAACAAAACAAAAGGTATCTCGTAAGACCACGTCCACACATAAACACAGACGGGTTTTTCTCTTAGATAGCCAAAACATTTAATATCAAATTCTCTTATATTATAATAGTGTCTATTATACAATAATAATTAACATAGTTGAAATTGTTATCATTATTAAATTCCAGAAATACTAGTCTCTACAAACAAAATGGCAGACATGTAGTGAATTTTGAATTCCATACAAATGACTAGGTAAAGGGAATACCATTCCGAAACTCGGTACACCTCTATAGAGATGTATCTAGGGTTGAAATACTTGATGCCTAAACCAATACAACACCGGCCTACTCATCCCTGGATAGTACCAAATATGTCATCATTCCAGTCGTTGCTGACCAATAATCCATGGCCACAAGCATACATCAACAATAATCAGATACATGACATGATAGCGTGTAAAGATATATCTAGAAGAGTGATGACATCACCTAATGGGAGTGAACCACTTTGCTTTGCTGCTTCTATCCCTATTTCAGTCATTTTTTGGGGAGTGAGGCCAAAAGAGGTATCGATTACCTTTCACATATCACATACCACATCATCTTTGAATGCCACATTGTCATTTCTATTGACTACTAATTGCCTTCTACAAAAATACAATCCTTGAGCTCGTACGTCTCAAGGAGGATGTTAAGTTAAGAGAAGTTGCCTTCTCTGCCACCAAACTGATGTACATTTATAAAAACCAATGTATATAATCTTAGAAATGCAATGTCAAACACTCGTCCATACAAGTTGTCTAGGAACAGGACAAACCGAAGGCTCTCTCCTACCATATCATATCGGATTAGTAGCGACAGCCCTTGCAATGGATGTTTCATAATGAAGAGGCTACTGCTACTAGATGTAAATTGGGAATTTAACCCGAAACGATCAACAAGCAGTCCTTCACTATGAAAATCCTAATATCGATAACATCGACCAACCTACACAATCGTTGTATAAATGTTGATTCGAAGTGGTATTCAGATAAATCTTATCTCGGTCTCTTCGCACCAACAAGGCAAAAGCATTTCTCAACCTCACATAGAAACTAAGTCTCATAGACTTATCACGTCTCCAACTTTCAACTTTCTATCATTCGGCCAAGAAGAAAGCTCGTTAGATTGGAGTAATCACTCTGTACTACACAAATCAACATTCTCAACACAAACGATAATCAAGCCTACACAGTCAGTTACATACTAAATGTACGACTGATTAGTTTCTACATCAAGTTGAGAAACTAGAATGGCCAAATTTGATAGTCGGTTATTTAACTATCAAAAGAAAAAACAAAATATATCACATAAATAGTCACTGGGCCTGATTTTTATTAATCGTTTATAAATCAAATCACTTTCTAATTATTCACTTCAAACTGTCTTTAAAATGATAATATTCATAACCATTTCATTTATTGGATATTTGAAAAAAAAAATTCACATACTATAATAAGTAAATTCACAACTTATTTTATAATCAAACCATTTAAACTCCATTTTATAATATCACTTTCCAAAACATTTATTTTATTTAAAGGATTATTCATTGTCCAAAATCGTGAATATAATTCCTTTACCAAATGCATTACTTCTACACATTTAATTTAAAGGATTATTCAACGTCTAAATATAATTCTTTTACCAAATCCATTACTTCTATATATTTAATGTAAAGGATTATTCAATGTTCACAATCGTGAATATAATTCCTTTAATATACATTCACATTTAACTTAGCAAATTAAGGTGATTTTACGTTTATAAAACCATGTTTATACATCCCACTTATATTTTATAAAAACTTCCATATATAAATTCTTTTATTAACAAATTCCATTTATATCTCATTTATATGTCAAAATCCAATTATAAGTTAATTTAAATATAAATCCCTTATTTACAAATTCATTACTTTTTTATAACTTTCTTAATTCATAAATCGATTTGCTTATAAGATTCTTTTATAACTTTATTTTAACACTTACAAAACTCGTTTATAATTCCGTTACTTTTTTATTTATAAAAATCAATTTTATATATCTTGTATATATAAACCATTTATAATAAGTTCAAAATCCCAATTTAATTTATTTACAAAATAGTTAACTTCATATTTCAAAAATCATATTATGATTACATTTAAATAAACTTCTTCTTTTAATAATTTACAACTCATTATTAAACTTATATAACTTCATTATTAAACTTATATAACTTCAAAAATCACTTAAATAGCCTTTTTAAATCGAATCATTATTTTAGTATTTTAGATTCCAGAAATAGGCCCATTGCTACAAAAGCGTTAAATAAAGGGATTCACATCAATCATATCAATCATGAAATCCAAACATCATATATCACATAATATAACATATATACCAATACGTGTAAATAGCATCAACCATAGTGAGGAATCCTGTTGGATCCCTCCAACCTGTCAGGTGCAATAAATGTACATATGAAAAAGTATGTACAATGTCTGCTTTTAGGCAGACGCGCGTTCAAAGGATCATCCATTCTTACAAGGGAATGTATAGGGACTCATCTGCTAAAATATGCGGGAATATATATCCAAATCAACTAGTATATATATAATATATTAGATCTTATCCAAACAATCATCAATCATCACAAATAAAATTTATTATCACTTATATAAAAATATAAGCGAGATAGAGAGAGTGAATTTTACTCGCTTTGGTTCCAATAGCCGTTGTAGCGCTTTTATTGGAATTAAATTAAACGAACGCTTAATTTTACTTCAAAATTCCAAGCAACTCCAAATCCATCCAAATCATCTCCACCAGGTAGTGCTCGTGAATACGAACCCAAGCAATTCATTTCGCCGAAATGGACCTCGTATGAAGAAGTTATGAATTTTATAAGATCACACGAATTTTATAAAATTAAATTTACAATTCTTTTTTATTTTAATTAACCTCAGTCTGGGCCGCACATCACGAATAGAGTAGATCACGGTCGTTCACCCCTTTCTTCCTCCTCAATAGTTCACGCATATACAAAATAGTGTTATAACCTATATAGCCGTCGTTTTACCATTGATTGTCGTGGCCACCAAGTTGCTTGAGACGACGATCTAACACCACCACGATGAAGCCCCCCACGCCATGCACCTCTAGCCTATGTCCGACCGAGCTCGGCCCCACCTCAGCCTCCTAAAACCCCCTTGAACGCGCGCCTTTTGCATGGCCATGCCGCTGATCCTTTACACCATTGATGATCGTGACCGTTAGTTACGAAGATCTCATCGTGCTCTACCTTTTCACGTAGAAAGTTTTTGACGAAAGTGGATGGATTAAGAGATAATTGGAAAGAAGATCGTGATTTGTTAGCCTTTCATTTGAAAGTGGCGGCTAGGGTATGAAACCCTAGGGTTTGTGAAAAGGGAAAAAAATGAGGGGCTTTTATAGAAAATTTTCGTGCACTATTAATTCGTGAAATTTTCGAACTTCAATCGAAGTATGCCGCTTGGTGTTTATAATGTATTACTCCTATTCCGAATACAATGGAATATATATCGAAGGCCAACTCCATCTTATTTGATAGATAGGTTTTTGAATCGAATTATTTAAATTAAATTTACTTAAATAAACTTCTTTGCGTTTCAGCTTCGTACGACCAACCGTAAGTCCGACTGACACAAAATTTGGAATCCTATAATAACTCACCATTATGGATCCAACGAAACTTGTTTCGTTGAAATCCGAGACAGTGTGAAAAACGACTATTTTACTCATTAATTAAACATTAAAAATTTCAATTTCTGTAAACTAACTTTTAATTTAAATAGGATTTAAAACAATGTTAGAAACCATTTTTATCCTTATTAGATTCAATATTCAATTAATTAACCTATTTATCTTATAATGTTCATTTTTAATATTTAAATTCAATTAAATATTTTAAATTCATACGACTGAAAAACTGGGTCGTTGCATTATTTTCCTCTTGAAAGAATTTCGTCCCCGAAATCATTACATAAGAAAAATACCCAAAATCCCATTAGCTTTTCAAAACCAAATGAGTTGAAATAGATTATCACATTTTTAAATTACTTAACTTTCGAAGATAAATCGATTAGTTATAACTTTATAAAAAAATTTATAAGTCTCAATTCATTTAGTTATTGACTGGCATCAATTCAAAATCAACTAATATCATTACAAATTATAAATCAACACTTAACATTTAGTTATCAATTTTTTTTCAAAATCTTCACAGAAATTCTAACGCCTTGAATTTTCAGAAAAATTCACCAGAGTCTCCTTTGTGTGGTTCGATCTGAAAAAAATCACAATACATGTAATATCACAAATATACATTTCATCTTCGAAGATGAGGCATCCGGTAGGAAAAATATAAAAGTACAATATCCAATCCGAAAAATATACCTTATATATTATTAGCGAGCATATACGGCTAATATAGCGCGAAAGCGAGCTCCAAATGCGAAGAAAACACCGTCCGCAGCTACTAAACACTCGATCAACCAATGAGTAACATGTATAAAAAATAATATCACATATAACAAAACTATACAATAATTATATGCCAGTGAAACAAATGCAATATAAGCAACAATCAAACAACTAGCATCCATTCAATGTCATAACCCAAACCGTATGCATATTCAAATGTCAATAGTTTCAATTTATTAACTTTCCTTTCTCATTAACATTTAATTTATTTGCATTCAATTATTTAATTTTCAATTTCATTAACATTAAATGAATTTCTGTTCAATCAACTAACATCCAACTAACAACTAATGCATATCCAGTATAACCAAATTTATTTAATTTACACTCAAACATTCATATTTACTCTGTTTACATTCAATTTGGTTTAACACATTTAATTCTAATTGGTTGATATTCAACATTCACATTCTTTGTTATTTACATCCAACTTCATTTACACTTACATTCATTATTTAGTATAATTTCTTATAATACTAATTAACACTTATGATTTATTTCCTAAATCACTTACTTAAGTTCAATTTACATTTTTATACAACATTTCTAATGTTTATTTTCAATCCACCACTTAAGTTTATAAAATTCTAACAACAATATTTCCAATCACATTCTGCTCACTAACTTATTTCTTTAGTTCAATTCATTTTGCAATTTAAGTTGAATTTCATTTTATAACTCAAGTTCATATTCATTCTATTAGATTCATTTCATTAATTCATTTTGACTAACAAAATTAACTTCATTTAGTATTACTTAAGTTAAATTCCTCTACAAATTCCATTTATTCAACTTATGATTCAAATTCAAGTTCCATTTCTTACATTCAACAAATAGAAAAATTGTCTTAACTCACAATTCTCAATTTCAAAAGTTATATAGACTTGTTTACATAAGATTCATGAATATTTAATTAAGCATATTCACATGCAACTTTTCAATTCAGAGTTATATAATCACTTTACATTTTAAGTGTGTATTCATTTTTATTTAATTCATTTCAAATATTGATCTAATTCATTTCAAATTCAATTAGATCTATTTAATTTTTCTTTAGTTAAATTTTAAATCATATATTTTATTACACTAACACAAATTTATTTAAATTTACTTAAGTTA
Organism: Allium cepa; assembly: GCA_030765085.1. Lineage (NCBI taxonomy): Eukaryota > Viridiplantae > Streptophyta > Magnoliopsida > Asparagales > Amaryllidaceae > Allium > Allium cepa. The sequence continues at coordinate 506,369,100 of CM060944.1, read as the reverse complement.
AATTTTAGGTTCATATTATAAGTCCAAAATTCATTTCACTTATATCTATCAAACCATATTAAGATATATTTTTTTCATATAAAATTTGTTTATTACAATAAAACTTAAAATTTCAATTTACTAATGGTAGAAAATCAATCACATAGAAACTCAATAATGATATTAATGATGCTGCAGTCATCACCCGTATTATTTTCCAGCAACAATAGTGAATCCAGTGCTTTATATTCTTTTAAAATCCATTTATTTATAAATATTATTTATAAATTTATACTTATATAATTTCTCTTCTTATTTCACTTCACTTATATAAGTTTGTTTCAATTTTTTTAATATTTTTTTGATTTATAATAATAACAACATTTATTATTTAATCACAACAAATAACAAATGATAATAATCAAATATTACCATTTGCTGAAAAACAAACAACTTATGTACTACTATATAAAATATAATCAAGGTAAAATTATCATTTACCCAATTTTGAAAACAATATCATGCCCAATCTCCATGTTCAAGTGTTTAGAGATCCCTATCGATAACATTGGCCAGACGCAACGATCAGAACCCATAAGCCACTCAATAGCTCAATCAACACAATATAAAATATTTATATATCACTAACAAATACGTGCTCATATATATAATACATTCAAACTCAATATAGGGCGCCACTGACCTTATCTATACCGAGTACACATCAAAGCCTAAGAATATACTAAAATGAAGCTCTGATACCAGTTGTGATGACCTGCACTCGGCACCCTTTGAATCCAACACTAAACCACACATGTTCGACCCAGAACGAACAGATTGCAGCTGACCATTAGAAAGAAAAGGGAGGGTGCGAAGAAAAAGAGAAGAAAGAAGAAGAGAACAGAAGAACGAGGGAGAGAGAAACAGAACCAAAACAATACAGAATCTCACCTCGCAGTGGAATAACATATAATATATATCAATAATCTTTACAAAGAGAAACTGTAATATACATAAATCAATATCAGAGTACACAATAAGTAATCATCATCTTGGATAACTGCAATAACACGTCCTGACAAATGTTGATAATTTACAACAACAACAACAACAATGCAAAGTAGCAGAAAAATAAACAGATACATGTATACGAAATGAAGATCTCCAGCTCGCCTGCTGCAGCTCCAAAAGCATCAAAACTGAACCTGTAAATATACTCGGTCGGACTCGAGCATTGAAAGGGAAGAACGTCTAGACCAGTCTGGTAAAACAGCATGAGAAAAACTCATCTCAACTGAATTATAAAGCTCTTTTCCTTTATCAAAACAAAAGGTATTCGTAAGACCACGTTCACACATAAACACAGACGGGTTTTTCCCTTACGATAACCAAAACATTTCATATCAAATTCTCTTATATTATAATAGTATCTAATGTACAAATAATAATCAATATAACTGAAATTTTTACCATTATTAAATTCCAGCAATGTTAGGCTCTGCAAAGAAAATGGCAGGCAAGCAGTGGATTTTGGATTCCATACAAATGACTTGGTAAAGGGACCACCTTTTCAAAACTCAGAGGGATGTACCTAGGGTAGAGATATTCAGCACCTAAACCAACACAAGACCAGCATATCCATCCTTGGATAGTACTGAATATGTCATCACTCTAGTTGTTACCGACCTATAATTTGTGGCCCCAAGCATACATTAACAATAATCAAATACACGACGTCATATTATGTAAAGATACATCTAGAAGAGTGATGACATCTCCTAATGGGAGCGAACCACTTAGTCTTGCTGCTTCTATCCCTGTTTCAGTCATTTTTGGGGAGTGAGGCCAGAAGAGGTATCGATTACCTTTCACATATCACATCATTTTTAAATCCTACATTGCCATTTCCATTGGCTACTAATTTCTATCCACAAAAATAAAATCCTTGAGCTGGTACGTCTCAAGAAGGGTGTTAAGCTAAGAGAAGTTGACTTCTCCACCAAACTGACGTACGTTTGTAAAAACCAATATACGTAATCTTAGAAATGCAATGTCAGACACTCGTCCATATAAGTTTCCAAGTTATCCAGAAACAGGACAAACCCAAGGTACTCTCCTATAACATTTTATCGAACTGTAGCGATAGCCCTTGCAATGGATATTTCATAACGAAGAGACTACTTCTACTAGATGTATATTGGGATTTTAACCTAAAATGACCAACAAGCAGTCCTTCACTATGAAAATCCTTAAATATCAATATCATCGACCAACCAACACAATCGTCATATAAATGTTGGTATGAAGTGGTGTTCAGATAAATTTGATCCTGGTTTCTTCGCACCAACAACGTAAAAGCATTTGTCAACTACACACAGAAACTAAGTCTCATAGACTAATCACGTCTCCAACTTTCAACTTGTTATCCTTCGGCCAAGAAGGAAGCTCGATAGATTGGAGTAATCACTCCGCGCTACACGAATCAACATTCTTAACACAAACGATAATCAAGCCTGCACAATCAATTTTTAATAATAATTAGACTCGGAACTTATTTTATAATCAAACCATTTAAACACCATTTTATAATATCACTTTCCAAAACATTCATTTTATATAAATGATTATTTACTGTCCAAAATTGTGAATATAATTCCTTTACCAAACTCATAACTTCTCCACATTTAATTTAAGGATTATTCAGTGTCCAAATATAATTCCTTTACCTAATCCATTAGTTCTGTATATTTACAATAAAGGATTATTCACTATCCAAAATCGTGAATATAATTCCTTTAGTATACTCTTACATTTACCTTATCAAATTAAGGCGATTTCACATTTATAAAACCATGTTTATACATCCCACTTATATTTTATAAAAACTTCCACATATAAATTTATTTTATTAACAAATTCCATTTATATCTCATTTATAAGTCAAAATCCAATTATAAGTTAATTTACTCATAAATCTATTATTTTCAAATTCATTACTTTTTTATAACTTACTAAATTCATAATTTTTTTTTACTTATATGATCCATTTATAACTTCATTTTAACACTTACAAAACTCGTTTATAATTTCATTACTTTTTTATTTATAAAATATCAATTTTATATATCTTGTATATATAAACCATTTATAATAAGTTCAAAGTCCAAATTTAATTTATTTACAAAATATTTAACTTCATATCTCAAAAAACATATTTCAATTCCATTTAAATAAATTCCTTCTTTTAATAATTTACAACTCATTATTAAACTTATATAACTTCAAAAATCACTTAAATGGGCTTTCTAAATCGAAATCTTAGTATTTTAGATTCTAGAAATAGGCCCAATGCTACAAAAGCGCTAAATAAAGGGACTCACATCAATCATATCAATCATGTCATCCAAACATCATATATCACATAATACAATATATATACCAATATGTGTATATAACATCGACCATAGTGAGGAATCTTGTTGGATCCCTTCAACCTGTCATCCACAACAAATATACATATGATAAAATATGTACAATGTCTGTTTCAAGGCAGACGTGAAGTCAAATGATCATCTGCTCATACATGAGAACGTATAAGGACTCATCCGCTAAAATATGCGGGAATATATATATCCAAACCAACTAGTACATATATAATATATCATATCTCTTCCAAACAATTATCAATCGTTATAAATAAAATTTATTCTCATTTATATAAAAATATAAGCGAGACAGAGAGAGTGAGTTTTACTCACTTTGGTTCTAATAGTCGTTGCAGCGTTTTATTTGAAATAAATTAAACGAGCATTTAATTTTACCCAAAATTCCTAGCAGCTCCAAATCTATCCAAACCAGCTTCATTGCTTACTGCTCGCGAGTTTGAACCCAGCGCATTTCATTTCGTACGAAACGGACTTGTATGAAGAAGTTATGAATTTATAAGATCACACGAATTTTGTAAAATTAATTTTATAATTCTTTTTTTAATTAACCTCAATCTGGGCCGCACATCTCGAATAGAGAAAATTACGACAGTTCGCACCTTTCTTCCTCCTCAACAGTTCACGCATGTACAAAATCGCATTATAACCCATATGCCGCCGTTTTACCAATGATTGTCGTGGCCTCCAAGTTGCTTGAGACGACGATCTAATGCCACCACGATGAAGCCCCCTACGCCATGCACCTTTAGCCCTGTCCCGCCGAGCTCATCCCCACCACAGCCTCCGAAACCCCCCTTGAACGCATGCCCTTTGCATGGCCACAACCATTGATCCTTTACACCATTGACGATGTGATCGTTCGTAACGAAGATCTCATCGTGCCTACCTTTTTCATGTAGAAAGTTTTTGACGAAAGTGGATGGATTGGGAGATAATTGGGGAAGAAGATCGTGATTTGCTAGCCATTCATTTGAAAGCGATGGCTACGGTATGAAACCCTAGGGTTTGTGAAAAGGGAAAAAAGGAGGCCCTTTTATAGAAAATTTTCGTGCACTATTCATCCGCGAAATTTTCGAACTCAAATCGAAGTGTGCCGCCTGCCATTTATAACATTTTATTCCTATTCCAAACATAATGAAATATATGTCGAAGGCCAATTACATTGTATTTGGAAGATAGGTTTTTGAATTGAATTATTTAAATTAAATTTACTTAAATAAATTTATATGTGTTTTAGCTTCGCACGACTAAACTGTAAGTCTGATTGACACGATAGGAATCTTATAATAACTTACTATAACGGATGAAACGAAACTGGTTTCGTCGATATCCGAGACAGTGTGTAAAATGAATATTTTTACATGTTAATTAAATATTAAATTTTCCAATTTCTATAAATTAAATTTTAATTCGATTTTAAAAGTTTACTAATTCTATTCTAATTCAAATAGGATTTAAAACAATGTTAGAAATCATTTTTTATACTTATTAGATCTAATATTCAATTAATTAACTAATTTAACTTATAATATTCATTTTTTAATATTTAATTTCAATTAAATATTCTAAATTCAGACGACTGAAAAAATGGGTCGTTCCAAATTGTCTATCCTGAAACAAATTCTTAAATGTTGTTTAAATCTATAATCCATCCATTAATTCTAAAATCTACCCTTAAGTGTTCAAAATTACAGACCATGTTTACTTAATTGCAACTTTACAAGACATAACCATGAAAATTAACACATCAATTATCTATTTATTTTTCTGTAACAGATTCTTATAGCCAAGTTGTAACGACCCGTAAAATTCGGTAATTAAATTTCTTAATTTAAGAAGATTTTGGTAACTTATTGTTGATGGAAATAAAAATTTAGTGAATTATTAATGGAAATAATATCTTGGATAAGATTGGTAAGTTAATTTTTAATAACTTGGATGTAACAGTATAAATGTAAGTTAATTGTTAATTACTTGGATGTAATTCCAATAAGTGAGACAATGTAAATGTTAATTAAATTCTTATTGTAATAAAAGAATGTTACCAAGATGAAGTGATTAATTTGATTTAAAATCTTAATTAATGTATGCATTAGTTTATAATAGGATATAAAAGGTAAATTAATAATTTAAAACGTTGCCTTACTAATAAAATAATGTATAAGGAATGGAAGTGGAATAAATTAGTGTATGAACTAATGGTAGCACTTGTTGTAAGCTAATAAGTAAATTAAAACGTAACAGTGCTAATGTAGGTTAATAAATTAATAGGTTAAATGAAATGGCAATTAGTGAATTTATTAAAATTGTAAAGTTATAATATAATAGTTGGTAATTGGTTGGGAAGAATGAACATACAAGTATTATAAAAGGTAAAACGGTGATAAATGGTTGTTACCATTTAATTCACCAATTACAAATAAAAATAATTAAATGTACTTTAATGATAATTAATATAATAACGGAAAGGGTGAATGTAAATTAAAAAGAAAGAAACGTAAAACTTATTTATAAGATAGTAAATGGTGTAATAGAAAGCTAAATAAATTTATTGAGAAGATTAATTGTAATTAATGTGAATCAAAGTAATAGTGACAGTCGTAGGTTACTATTTAATTGTCCTATTAATTTGTTGTAACTGTTATATTTGGGAATAAGACTTTATTATAAGTAAATAAAGGTAAGTATTGTATGAATATATGAATTAATGTGTGATTTAAGGTAATATAATGAATTCATATGATGTAGGTAATTATAATAAATAATTGAAATAATAAGCCAAAGTGAAATTTTAAGGCTATGGTAACAGTCATCATAAATTACCAGAATATATCTAGTCTACCAAATTAATTGGAAAACAATTACATTTAAATGAAAATAAATGTCTCATTAATGTGGGTAAGAACTGTAATTGTAAAGTGCAAATGTAATAAAGCAACGGAAATGCATATTTTATTCATAAGATAATATAAAGGAATGAAACCTATTGAGTGAATTAATTGAGGTTATAATTTTAACAAATGTATATATTTGACAACTTCAATATATTTGGAAATAATAGTTAATACAAAGGGAAGTTGGAAATTTGAATATATTAATGGAATGAAATGTGAAACAAGTGTTAACTACGTTACAAAGTAATAATAGACTCAACTAAATGGCTGGAATTGAATCTAATCAGTTTAATTGGAATTTATAAAAATTAATGGATTTAATTTATAATAAAGGGATTATTTTAAGTAAATGAAATAAATACTATAATTGGTGAATACATTTACTTTAAATTGAGATGGGAACTGGTTTTAAAGAATTATAAATTAATACGTAATACAAGATGATGAAATTTATGAATTATAGAATTTGAATTTAAATAGTGATTTAATTTATTTAATATTAATTTATTTAATTAACTGTAAAAATAGCCATTTTGGCCACAGACTCAGATTTCGACGAAACCAGTTTCATCGAATCCGTAACTGTGAATTATTGTAGGATTTCAAGTTTCGTAGCGATCGGACCTGTCGTTTGATTGTACGAATGCGAAACACCCTGAAATCGATAAAATAAATCAACTGAAATCGATTTGAAATAAATTTTTTTAGCATAACTTCTTCCTACGATGGAATTTGGACTTGAAACCTTTTTCATTGTGTTTAAAATATTTTAAAACATCTACTTTGATAAACGGATTGATCCAATTTCGTCCCGGAGTCAGAACGGGCTTTTCGGGCCACTCATCGTTCAGCGCGTTTATAAATTGGGTCCATCTATTCTATTTCATCCTTGCCTATATATACCTGTTATAAACCCTAGCCTACCTCTATTTATCATTTGTATGTACGTACAATTTCATTCACCTTCTCATTTCAATGGCAGACAAACACCTAATTCCAACTGCAATTCAAAATTTAAAGTGAAATTTCAAACTCCTCAAAAAAATTCAGACAAATTATATATCGAAGCTCTCGATGTACGCATCTAAGAACTGCAGTTCGTTTTTGGTTTTGTACCACCATTTGGCCAGAAATTGAAGGTTAATCCTCGGCCGTTCGTTGATGCGTGATGATCTACGACCGATCGTCGAATTGACAATGTGGGTCTGTGGAGATTATCGCGCGTAACCCATCCATGCAAGTTTTGCAACGAGTAGATGATTAGATCAGCTTCAATAATTCAAAGTAGAGCTTCGTTGAACTTTGGCGGCTGCTCGATTTAGCACCATCGATCGGTGCAGAGGTCACGGACCTGGGGCGAGAGCATCGCGGTTGATCGGAGGAGTCACGGCAGTCGTATGGAGGCGCGTAGCCATATTTGCCGCTCGGCGATAGTAGATTACGTCGGCAGATGTTAAAGAACGCGAATTCTAGGGCTTCGCTGGAAAGGTTGCTTGCGTGGCATGTGTTCTGGGGTGAGTGTTGTTTTTCTATTTTAATTTTAATTTTTGATTTCAAGTCTTCAAGCTCGAATATCTTTCACATACGATGTCCGTTTCACGTGCGATTTTTTTTTGTTAGGATCGTATTGAAATTCCAGACATTTTGACGCTGGTTTGGACAGATTCTAAGACTGTCCAATTTTTGGGTTTAAATTGAATTTGAATTCAAAAGGTGAGTGTTTTAACCCACTCACAACTTTTAAAATTTCTTATGTTTGTTAAATTAAATTTTGGTGCGATTTCAAATTTATTTATTGCTGTTTGGTATATTTTATCGTCGTTCCAGTTAAATTTAATTTATTGAACTAAATTATTATTCAATTTATTATTGCACATAAACTGCCAGTTAAATATTTTTATTATTGAATATAAATTGCCAGTAATTATTTGTATTTATTATCTGTTCTATATTAATGTTATTGTTTGAATTGGATGATGATTGTAATAAATGGTTGATGATTGATATTGGATGAATGGATGTTGTATGTTATATTGCTTTAAACTGCAAATTTTTATGCACTTTATTTCACTCGGGATTACAGTTTGAAATGATATATAACTATATTTTTATTTTAAATTATGGATTGAAATGATAAATATCCATATCACTTGATCATACGGTAGAAAATTATATACAGACACCGTGGTCTATATATAAAAATATTTTGAAATGATTTTTTATGGTTTGTAAAGAAATGTGGTTTTATGAGATAGTGATTTGGATATTTTATAAATGTTATTTTATCTATAGTTAAATTCTTGGTTTTAAGCTATGTATAAAATTTGTTTAAAGTATAAAAGAAGTTTAATAATGAAGTTTGATTTTATTAAAATATTATATGGATAAGTATTTACTTAAATTATATTTTAATATAGAGTTTATATTGATTGTATAAATCAAGGTTGAGAAGATAGTTTTAAAATTGATTTGAGATTTTATTTAATTAAGAGTTATATGTAATAAGAATCCATTTGGAATTTATTGGAATTGAGATTTTTAAAGGAATATGGTTTTATAACTTAATTCGTGTTTAAGGTGATTTAAGTGAATGTATGAAATCTACATAAATTGAGGAATATTCAGTTATTGAATTCGAAGCTTTATTTGAAGGATATTGGATTTATTAAGCAAATATTTCAAACTAAATAATAGTAAAGTGAATTTGGTATACATATATGAATTATAGAACTTAGTTTTGAAATATTGAAAAATTAAAGCTTTGAAATATATGGAAACTGAAATGATTTATATGGGAATTCGAATCGGTATTTGGAAATTTATTTGTGAAATTTAAGAAGATATTTTATTATAGAAAGTAATTTAATATTTAAACCATTAACTATTAGAAGTTATGTTTCAAAGCTATGGGGTTCAAGGTATATTGATTTGAAAGTACTACGATTTTGGAAAAAGGATATAATTTGAAATAAAAATGATATCATATTGATTTGGGTTTTGAAATGGAAATGATATTGTATTTATATTGTTTGTAATGGATATTATATTCTAGTTTTGAAGTAAAATTATTTTGAAATGTCCACGGTGTTATAATAACGTTTGGTTGTTGAAGAGACTGGGGTCGGAAGTTGTCATACTCTCTGCCAACTCCGAAAACCACTTTTACAACCGTGTACGCGGTGGAGGTTCCAGAATGAAGTAGGATGGTGGCGGCGTTTCCTTTGAGGTAAATACGTGGATCCGACTCCCGTGAGTGGGCATAAGGTGGCTAAAACAGGAGTGATCGACGGGCTAAGAAGGTAGCACCTTTTATCGGACACATCCCTTCGACATTATACTCTAACTTTTGGAATTATTCGGTTGCCACTTTTGATTTCTTTGATTTAGAGGTGTGTCTAGAGGTGGGCGGTAGTTGTGGCTATGCGTTACCACCGGACTGGAAGCGTAATTGGTATATCTACCCTAGCATTGCCTAGTTGTGCCGTGTCACCTACCCTAGCGCGCCTTATACGATTTTGTTTTTTACCATACCTATGGAGTGCCCTCTGACAACACCCAGTATGGGGTAGATTACGGTACTGTATAGACTATGGGAATATATTATGTGTTAGGGCTATATGGGTAACCCCTTAACGCTATCTTCAATATATTATACTTTACTTTAAACACTATTATAATAGCGTATACTACTACATAGTAGATAGTTTAACGGATCCTTAGGAGGTGTGAATCCCGAACATCTCTTGAGTTACTGCACTGACGTTAGAAACTGGATAGAAGATGTCAAATCCTGTAAACATCTCTGACGCCTTACACTCATATTATTTACCGATGATTTAATTACATAAGATCTTTTAGTCTCGAGTGTTTTGACTTTTCAATTCGCTCGGGTCAGCCTGAGCATTTCAGGATTTGAAGGCCTTATTTTTTGGAGGACGAAGACGAAGACTTACTATTATCTATTATATTATTCCACTTCACTATTGTATGCCGCTGCATTATTTATATTCTCTGGTACGTGTAACTCTGATATGTATTATATAATTTAATCAAATGTTTTGTAAAATAGCTTCATGAACTGTATATATGATTATTATATTTTGTCGTTCCGCTGTAAGATTCTGTTTGTTCTTTTTCTTCCTATGTTTTTTTTCTTATTTATCCCATAAAGTCCGCCCTTTTGTATGGTTTAAGTCAGACGTGTGTGGTTTATCATCGATTTGAACCATGCGAAATGGCGGGGCATTACATCTGGTATCAGAGCTTTGGTTTAGCGATAAACCTTAGCTTTGTGGGTTCTGACTCTTTATTAATAGGGAAGTAATACCCTATGGGAGTCACTGAGTGTATAGATATGAGAGAGCGTATTTGTTAGTGTTATAAAAAGGATTTAATATTGTGTTAATCTGTTCCGTTTTGTATTTATAAATTCTGGTTGGCACATGGGACGCTATGACATCAATATGGATTTCTAAACACTTATTAGGACAGACCGACATAATATTTGTTTTAATATAGGTGAATGAAATTATTTTGCCTATTATATTTTCTATATATATAAAATAAATTTATATAAATGATATATATTTGGATGCAATATATTGGTTGTTAGGTAATAAAATTTATAAATAATAGTTGAAATAAGATTGAAAATAAAATAAATGAAAATTGGAAATTTAGAACTTAAGTTCCAGGGTTTTGAAATTTCTTTTGAATGATTTTGGAATATAAGAATAATATTATTAGAAGTATTTTCTGATATAAGCATTTCAATATAATTTGAAAGAAATGTTTTAAAAAGAAATTTTGGAAAGAAATAAGTTTTGTACTTCCCTCTCTGTCACTGGAAAATAATTTCGGTGATGAGTGCATGCATCATCGACATTCATTTACGAGTTTCGAAGTGGGAAGGCCACTGTAGTAGTTTTATTATGGATTTATTTTGATAACCAAATATAAATTTCTAATTGTTTTAAATATAATGGGATATATAAGTTGTAAGCATATATTTATCTATTACTTTAAAATAATTTGAAATTTAACCCGGTATTTAGTTATTAAGTTTCCGTTAATTAATAGTTTCTATTATTGTAGTAAAATGGGTGGTAACTAATTTATAATTGGAACCTCTAATTAGAATAAGAGATTAAATGCTAAGTTATAAATAAAACTATAAGAAAGTTGAAATTGTAATCTATAAAACAAAGGATATGATTTTTGAATATTAATTTTGTTAAGGAAATGAGAAAAACTTGTATAACTTTCAATTACATTCTTAAAAACATATACATACATACATAAATACATACATACATACATACATATATATAACTTACCCAATAATAAAAGTTGAAATGTGAATAAGAAAATGTAATAGATATTATACAAGTAATAAACTTGAGGTAATGGAAGTAATTAATGAAATTCTTTAATAAATAAGAATTTGGCGTGGTAGTTGTTATAAACTTAAGTATAATTGTTTACTACTAATTAAATATAATAGAAGGCAGGTATTGTAAGTAAGAAATGTTAAACTTAATTAAATAAGTTGAAGTTATTTCCAAATAAAATTGTAAGAAATAAATGTAAATTTAAAAGATAAATTATTATATGAATGAAATTAATAAAAATTAACTTGATTTGGGATTTTTTTTATTTGTTTGGTTTATAGTTGTTTGGGTAAGGATACTTTAAATTTGTTTCGATAAATAAATAATCTATTTAGTCTCGCCTAAGACTGTTGAGTAAAGGGCACACTTAGTAGTTTATTTTCATTCCGTACAATTTAAAGTTTTGAACCCGAAAAACTATTTGTTTTGTTTGATATGAATGGATAATTGATGTGTGTTGATTTATGTGATGGTTGTTTGCTTGTTGCGAGTGATGGTTGGTATGTTGATTGTTTGTTGTTATTTGAAACAGCTTTAAATATTTTTATATAATTGTTAACCCTTTACGATTATATAAGTGCAATACAGGTTATGGAAGTAATTGCTACTACTTTTGGTTCCATAAATAAGTGTTAATTGCACGACCAATAGGTACGTTTTCGTGTTATGGTTTATAGCGTTATTATATTGTTTTTCCGTGTTGGGATATATATTATTTTGGAAAATATATGTTGTATATTGTTATATTGATATTATATTTTTTTCCGAGCCTCTCCGTACAAAGAAGACTCTGTCAAAATTTTCCGTAAATTCTGGACTTAGAAAAAAAAATTTGAAAATGTTTTCCAAACTTTAATAATTTGAGTATAAAGGGATTTAAGAGTTATAAATTGATATTTTATTTAAATCATTTGTAACGACCCAGAATTTCTGTCATTTGAAATTAGTATATTTAATCGATTTAAATATTAACAAGTAAAATTTGTAAGTCAAATAAATTATATTTCGAATATCTAGATTTAATTGGATAATTAAATCGATAATATAATATTTGAAAATACAGAAATAATTGGAAATCGGGTTTAATGTGATTAAAAATGATTTGTAACGTTGTATTAAATCATATTGGAGTTAGAATGACGTTATAGAACTTTTAAAATTGAATTAAAGTTAATTTGTAGAAATTGAATATTTTAATATTTAATCGACGAGTAAAAATAGCCACTTTTCAAACAGTCTCGGATTCCGACGAAACTAGTTTCGTCGGATCTGTAATGTTATATTATTGTATGGTTTCAAATTTCGTGTCAATCGGACTTACGGTTTGTCCGGGGCAAGCTAAACGCGTAGAAATTGATTCGAGTGAATTTTTAATTTAAATATTCGATTCAAAAACTTATCTTCCAAATTTGATCGAATTGGCTCCCGATATATATTCCATTATGTTCGGAATGGGGGTAAAACATTATAAACGCCAGGCGGCACGCTTCGTTTGGAGTTAGGAAAAATTTCGGGTGAATAGTGTTTGAGAATTTTCTATAAAAGGCCACAATTTTCACAATTTACACTCAAACCCTAATTCTAACCCTAGCCGCCAGTTACAAATTTAATGGCCGAAATATTATCACCTTCTTCCCTCAATTGCTTTCAATCCGTGAACAATTAAGAAAAACTTCCAACTACAACATTGAAGAGCCAAGTAAGATCTTCAGATCTATACGGTGATGATAAATTTTCGAGCAAGGATGTAGCGGGAAATCGAGCTGGAAGGCAGCGCATTCGCACGCGTTTTTCCACGTGAGAAGGAGGCCGAGCTCTGCCGCGTTCGTGGTGGCGGTAGGCGTGGTGATGGGCTTCAAAACGTCACTCGCTGATCGTCGTGGAGTTGCTCGTAGATGGCGTGACTATTAGGGTTTTTGGGGGCTTCATGGGTTCGGTTGCGCGTGCGTTACCTAGAAGGGGAGAAGGAGATGTGTGCGACCATGATTTGCTTAGTTGAAACATGCCGCCAAGATCAAGTTAAGGTTTAAAATTTAAAATAAAAGTTGAATTTGTTTATATTATAATTCGTTTAAACTTTAAACTATCGTAACTTCTTTGTACGAGGTCGAAAAATGACGAAACGAATTGAGTTGGCTTCGTATTGACAAATACTACACGATGGAGCTAGATTGGTATCGATTAGAGCTAGTGATAATTCTGGGTAAAATAAAACGCGTGTTTAATTTTATTCGAAATAAACACTGAAACCGTTATTGAAAGCAAGGTGAGAACTTCTCACTCAATCGAAATTGTTTCGATTTAAATTGTAAATAGTTAGATTTAAAATTGCTTGATTGTGTGATTGAATGATAAATCATTATCTATTGTGTTGAAATAGACCCAATACGCCGTATATTAAGCGGATGTTATTTATTAAACACATATACCGCGATATTTCACCATGATGTGGAATTGGTATTATATATGTACTTGGAGTTGATTTTCCCGCATTATATAGCGGATGAGACCCTATTGCGCCGCATAATAGCGGATAATATTTTATAAATCCCATATACCGCGATATTCCGTATTGGAACGGAATTGGTATTGTGCCAACATCTGTGGATGTAGGGAAACGGGTTGGAGGGATCCAAGTGGATTCCTCAAGCTTATTGATTTATTTACAGATATTGTGATATATTCTGTTGTCATATGATATATTATATTTTGGATGCCGTGATTGTTATATTTAGTGCTGTTGCAGCATTAGGCCTATTTTGGAAAAAAATTAAAAGTGTTAAAGTGATGATTCTCAAATTTAAAAGGGTTTTAAAGTGATTTTTGAAAGTATACGTTTTATTAAAATTTTGGAATTAATTCATTTTAAAATAAATAAATGTTACAATTTTAATGTTATAAAATTTATGATTTTTGAGAAATATAGTTAAAATGTGATTTTTGGAATATTGAGTTAATGAATTTTATGAAATAATTAAAATTGAGATTTTTGAAATTATTATAAACGGTTTATATAAAAGATTTATAAAATGGATATTTATAAAATTAAAATATTGAGATTATAAAACAAATTTTTATAAGTGTTAAAATGAAGTATAAATGGATTTCATAAGTGAATGAAATTTATAGATTTATAAATTTTGAAGTTATAAAATGAATAGATTTTGTAAAATAAAATATTTATAAGTAATTAACTTATAAATTGGATTTTGGCATTTAAATGAGATTTGAATAGAATTTGTAAATTGAGGGATTTTATAAGTTGAGGTTTTTACAAAATATATATAGATGTGAATTTATAAAATGTTGTTTTATAAATCCAAAACCAATTGAATTTGATAAGTAAATATGAAGGCTAATTAAAGGAGATATATCCACGATTTTGGACAGTGGATGATCCTTTAAATTAAATATGTAGAAGTGTTGAAATTGGTAAACGATTTATATTCACGATTTTGGACAGTGAATAATATATTAAAGAAATGTTTGAGGAAGTGATCTTTAAAATGGAATTTAAACGATTTGAAATTGTTTTAAAATGTGTTAAGGATTGAAATCATAGATTTCAACATTCATTGCTGAAATAGACGTTTTCGAGGAATAAAAGGAAATAGTGGACTATAACACTGTTGTTACAGTAAATGATTTCCGAAAGGAAATGTTTTTCTTTAGTATTGGGATTTATATATCTATCTTAATCTCGAATCCCTATACTAGTGATTTTGAGTTGTCGTAACGATGTTTTACGCAACATTCGTTTTGACTCAAATGAATGTGTTTAAGAGAACGTTTTCCTTAAAGAATAAAATATATACTTAATCGTGTTTTAAGTATATTGAATATTTTCTAAGTATTGAAAATAAATAGATTTGTGAATTACTTATTGTTAAATAAGTATTTGGAAATGTTTTCCAATATGAAATTGAAATGGTTTAGAGAATATATCTTTTTAAAAGATAAATTGAAGTGAATATCTGGCAAGTTATTAATTTATGGAAGATTAATAAAAAGGGCCTTGTGATTGTTATGGTGATGGATATTTATTTGTTGGCCTTGATAGTTCAATAACCGACTATCAATATTTACCTTTAAATGGGTATTTGTTATGATTGCTTGAAATTGAATGCTATACTTATTTTGAAATAAACACTCGTTATTCGGTTTAGCAGGGAGAGGACCTTTGTGTCATAAATCCCATTCCGAATAATGATATGTCGTAATGGATAGCATTTGAAGACCGGTGTTGAAGACAGGGTATTTTTGAAAACGGAAGGATTACCGTCGAATGACTCTGCATCAGCTGATCTTTGATATAGAGATTTTATCGCCCTTTGTGATGGGAAATCCGGTCGTGATTAGTGAATATCCAGATTGCAAGGGCTTCTTTGGAAGTGCCTTCGGTTCCGTTCGATCCCGGAACGGACTTGTATGGTTGTGTGTCTGACATTACAATTTGAGATGTAAAGCTGGTTTCTATCAAATATATTTCTATTGGTGGCGGATAATTTATTCTCTTAGCTTAACACCCTTCTCTGAGACGTACGAGCTCATAGGTTATGTAGTTGATGGTTACTAGTGATACATTCCCAATTTGGTAATGTGGCATACGAAGTGCTGTTGAGCATTTGTTGATCAAAGCGTAACTTTTGTGGAAAGCGTAGCTTTGTGGACGAGACTTCGTCGGACCTCACACCCCGAAAATGGTCAAAACATGAAAAGGTGCAGCAAGGTTATTAGGGGACAACACCCCCTTAGTGTATGTCATTTCCTTCTGGATAGAGGTGGTATTATGGTATGGAGCCCTGATACTTAACCTATGTTGTTGCTACAAACTTATTATTTTGTGGTTGTTGGTGAATCCGGGGATTTAGGTCGGTTGCGACCGGGGGATGGCATATTTGTGTCAGTAGTTACCCAGTTTGGGGTAACCCGGTCTTATGTTGGCAAAGATCCGGTTAGGTTCTCGGGGCGTCTTTCCAGAGGCGTACCCATGTGGCAATGGGAAGTTCCTTGGACTAACCATTTGTTGGAAAATCCAAAGAAACAATATGAACCTTGTACGGTTTTAGTTGTATAACCTGCCATGGAATGTGGCGGTAACCTGCTATTGAACATGGTAGCTATAGTAGGCATACGATAATGGTCGTATGTTGGCTAAAATTTATATCATACTTTCGAAATGTTTTCCTACACTTTGCACTTATAGTAATAATATCAAAGAAAATTTCTCGTATGAAGCACGTTTGACTATCATAAGGAGAAATCTCCTCCGATTCTGCGTTTGCATTGTGTGTGTGTGCGAGAGGCCTTATGGTAGTCTCATTTTCTAAAAGCATTGCGAATAAATTTAAAAATATTTCTTTGTTTGTTTTTAAAGATAAACTATTTAAGTTCTCACACCAGTCCCATGACTGACCTGTAGTTTATTGTTTCCTTCCAAAACTCTAGGTGCCCACCAATTTTAACACGGGCTGTCTAGAGTCAGGTTATCAGGTCATTCTAGAATTCAGGAGTTGCTGTAGATATCTGGAGGCAAGCTGGATGGCTTAGCGTATCAACTAGTATATAGTATTTCTTTTCCGCTGTTTGTTGTTGTAAACTCTGCTAAATGTAATGTAATGTGATGTAATGTAATAACTGATATAGTTCTTTGTTTAAAAGATTATTCATTTATATATTATATTTTTTTCCGCTGCGATTGTGAGATTCTGATATTGTTCTGTTGCTTTTCTTTCTTTCTTCTTCTATCTTCTACCTCTTCTTTAACCCTAACGGTTCGGTTTTCCGGCATTCGATTGCTCTGTAGTTGATACAGTGGACATATTAATGTCGACCTTCGGAGTCGAAAATTCTTACCTTTACATTTGGTATCAGAGCATATGGTTAAGTGACAACCTTGGCTGTGTTCGGAATTACTCATTAGAGATAGAGTCAGTAGTGCTCTAGAATGAGTGTGAGTGCAATAATGGATATGAGCGCATATTTGTTAGTGAATATGAAATTGTTTTATATTATGTTTGCTTATCCGTTGAGCTGTTTGTGAGTTTTGGTCGGTAGATGGGACGCCATATTATCGATAGGGGTTTCTAAACTCTTAAACGAGGCAGATCGATATAGTATCATTTTAAAATTGGGTAAATTAAATAATTTGACCTTGATTATATTTTATATATAAAGGAATAATTTTTTAGAATTATTAAAGTGTATATGAATTGATTATTTGGTTGTTGAAATGTAAGAATATATATAAGTTAATTGAAAGATGTTTGAATAAGTTAAATGAAACATATTGTAAAAGAATAAATTGTATAAGCAAAGAATTATATAAGTATGGAATTATAATTAATGCGATTTACAATTATGAAATAATCTTATATATAAGAAGTGAAACCATATGAATATATTTATAAATATGATTTGTAATTTGAAGTAAAATTCCAGAGGAATATTTGAAAATGTTTTGAAAGGGTTTGCAATTTGGAAAATATTAAATTCCCTTTTAAGTTTGAAAATGATTTTCAAGGGTTTTGTAAAATTGTTTTGGAGGGATAAAAGCTCTAAACTCTTTTCGATCGCAGGAAAATAATTACGATGATGATCGCGACATCATCGGTGTTCATTTTCGGGTTTCCAAAAGAGGAATTGCTGCCAAGTTGTTTTAAATGGAAGTTGTTTGGAAAATTGGGTTTGGGTTTTGAAATTCAAAGGATAATTAAATTGGTTTCAAAAATGGTTTTGGAAGATTGAAAAGACTCTAGAATGTTATATAAAATGATTGGAATAAAATTATTAAGTTGGAAAATAAATTGTGAATGAATAAATAAAATTTGCAAGTACAAGAAAATGAAATTGAAATCCATTTCGAATTTGTAAGTAAATAGAACTGGAATTGGAATCTGAATTAGATTTATAAGTGGAAATTTAAGTTAAGTTAAACAAATGGTGTTTGAATGGAATGTAACTTAAGTGATGTTGAATGAAGTTGATTTTGGTATCGAAGCAAAATAATAAAGTGAATTAAATGGTTGTGGACTTGAGTTATATAAATGAAATTCAACCTTATTGGTTAAATGAATTAGCAATTGAATTAACTAATGAATTGAATATTAATCAATCGAATGAAAATGGATTGATATAGAATAATGAATGTAAGTGTTAATTCATTAGAAGCTAATGAAGTTGAAGAAAAAAATTGAATGGAAGTCAATTTAATATCAACCAATTGGAATTAAAAGTGATGAACCAAATTGAATGTGAATTTAATAATTTGGTTGTTATATGATTGTTAGTTGATTGTATATAATTCATTAAGTGTTAATGAAGTTGAATTAATGAAATTTGATTTGAATGTGGAAGTGAACCAACTTGAATATGAATTAGTGAATGTAAACTAATTGAATACGAATAAATGAATGTTAGTAAAAAAACATCCAATGATAATGAATCAATTGTGAATAAATTGAAACAAACCAATTCATTGAATATAATGAGAAGTGAATTTATATTGATTTGGTTATTGATTGATTGGATAGATATTGAATGTAGTTGGATGATAGTTGGTTGATGGTTGAATTTATTGCTTTTGATTGCATTCTCTATATTGGCATATATAGTTGTTGGTATATGTTGCATATATACATGTTTCTCATGGTTTGTTGAGTGTTTAGTAGGTGCAGATTACACATTGCTTCGCTTTTGGAGCTCGCTTTCGCGCTATATTAGCCGTATATGCTCGCTAATAATATAGAAGGTACATATCTCGGATTACATATCGTACTTTTACAATTTTTTCCCTGCGGGATGCCTCATTACTTGATGAGATGTATATTTGTGATATATATATATTGTCATTTTTTTTCGGATCGAGCCGCGCAAAAGAGACTATGGCGAATTTTTCTAAAAATTTAAGGAGTTAGAATATTTTGAGAAAATTGGAAAATTTTGTGAAAACTAAGTTTTGATTTGAAGTTAAAAGTTAAACGATATAGTTGGTTTTGAAAAGATAACTAAGTATGATTTAAAAACTTAGCAAAATTATTGTAAAAAGTTTAACTATGGATTTTGGGAAAGTTAAACAATCAAATGAATTTGAAATTTAATTTGAACAAATGGTTTTGAAAAGTTAATGGATTTCAAGACTTTTTCTTACTTGGTAATTTCGAGGACGAAATTCTTTTAAGGGGGAAGTTTGTAATGACCTAGAATTTCTGTCATTTGAAATTCGTATATTTAATTGATTTTAAATATTAACATGTAAAATTTGTAAGTCAAATAAATTATATTTCAAATATCTAGATTTAATTGGATAATTAAATCGATAATTTAATATTTGAAAATACAGAAATAATTGGAAATCGGGTTTAATGTGATTAAAAATGATTTGTAACGTTGTATTAAATCATATTGGAGTTAGAATGATGTTATAGAACTTTTAAAATTGAATTAAAAGTTAATTTGTAGAAATTGAATATTTTAATATTTAATTGACGAGTAAAAATAGCCATTTTTCAAATTGTATCGGATTTCGACGAAACCAGTTTCATCGGATCCGTAATGTTATATTATTGTATGGTTTCAAATTTCGTGTTAATCGGACTTACGGTTTGTCCGGGGCAAACAAAACGCGTAGAAATCGATTCGAGTGAATTTTTAATTTAATTATTCGATTCAAAAACTTATCTTCCAAGTTTGATCGAATTGGCTCTCGATATATATTCCATTGCGTTCGGAATGGGGGTAAAACATTATAAACGCCAGGCGGCATGGTTCGTTTGGAGTACGGAAAAATTTCGGGTGAATAGTGTTTGAGAATTTTCTATAAAAGGCCACCAATTTTCACAATTTACACTCAAACCCTAATTCTAACCCTAGCCTCCAGTTACAAATTTAATGGCTAAGATATTGTCACCTTCTTCCCTCAATTGCTTCCAATCCATGAACAATTAAGAAAAACTTCCAACTACAACATTGAAGAGCCAAGTGAGATCTTCAAATCTACACGGTGATGATGAATTTTCGAGCAAGGATGTAGCGGGAAATCGAGCTGGAAGGCAGCGCGTTCGCACGCGTTTTTCCATGCGAGATGGAGGCCGAGCTCTGCCGCGTTCATGGTGGTGGTAGGCGTGGTGATGGGCTTTAAAACGTCACTCGCTGATCGTCGTGGAGTCGCTCGTAGGTAGCGCGGCTATTAGGGTTTTTGGGGGCTTCATGGGTTCGATTGCGCGTGCGTTATCTGGAAGGGGAGAAGGAAATGTGTGCGGCCGTGATTTGCTTAGTTGAAACGTGCGGCCAAGATCAAGTTTAGGTTTAAAATTTAAAATAAAAGTTGAATTTGTTAATATTATAATTCGTTTGAACTTTAAACTATCGTAACTTCTTCGTATGAGGTCGAAAAATGACGAAACGAATTGCGTTGGCTTCGTATTGACGAATACTACGCGATAGAGCTGAATTGGGATTGATTGGAGCTAGTGATAATTCTGGGTAAAATAAAACGCGTGTTTAATTTTATTCGAAATAAACACTGAAACCGTTATTGAAAGCAAGGTGAGAACTTCTCACTCAATCGAAATTGTTTCGATTTAAATTGTAAATAGTTAGATTTAAAATTGCTTGATTGTGTGATTGAATGATAAATTTTTATCTATTGTGTTGAAATAGACCCAATATGCCGTATATTAAGCGGATGTTATTTATTAAACACATATACCGCGATATTTCACCTTGATGTGGAATTGGTATTATATATGTACTTGGAGTTAATTTTTCCACATTATATAGCGGATGAGACCCTATTGCGCCGCATAATAGCGGATAATATTTTATAAATCCTATATACCGCGATATTCCGTATTGGAACGGAATTGGTATTGTGCTAACATATCTGGATGCAGGGAAACAGGTTGGAGGGATCCAACTGGATTCCTCAAGCGTATTGATTTATTTACAGATATTGTGATATATTCTGTTGTCATATGATATATGATGTTTTGGATGCCGTGATCGTTATATTTATTGCTGTTGCATCATTGGGCCTATTTTGGAAAAAAATTAAAAGTGTTAAAGTGATGATTCTCAATTTAAAAGGGTTTTTAAAGTGATTTTTGAAAGTATACGTTTTATTAAAATTTTGGAATTAATTCATTTTAAAATAAATAAACGTTATAATTTTAATGTTATAAAATTTATGATTTTTGAGAAATATAGTTAAAATGTGATTTTTGAAATATGGAGTTAATGAATTTTATGAAATAGTTTAAATTGAGATTTTTGAAATTATTATAAACGGTTTATATAAATGATTTATAAAATGGATATTTATAAAATTAAAATATTGAGATTATAAAACGAATTTTTATAAGTGTTAAAATGAAGTATAAATGGATTCCATAGGTGAATGAAATTTATAGATTTATAAATTGTGAAGTTATAAAATGAATAGATTTTGTAAAATAAAAGATTTATAAGCAATTAAATTATAAATTGGATTTTGGCATTTAAATGAGATTTGAATAGAATTTGTAAATTGAGGGATTTTATTAGTTGAGGTTTTTATAAAATATATATAGATGTGAATTTATAAAACGTTGTTTTATAAATCCAAAACCAATTGAATTTGATAAGTAAATATGAAGGCTTATTAAGGGAGATATATCCACGATTTTGGATAGTGGATAATCCTTTAAATTAAATATGTAGAAGTGTTGAAATTGGTAAACGATTTATATTCACGATTTTGGACAGTGAATAATACATTAAAGAAATGTTTGAGGAAGTGATCTTTTAAATGGAATTAAAACGATTTGAAGTTGTTTTAAAATGTGTTAAGGATCGAAACCATAGATTTCAACATTCATTGCTGAAATAGACGTTTTCGAGGAATAAAAGGAAATAGTGGACTATAACACTGTTATTATAGTAAATGATTTCCGAAAGGAAATGTTTTTGTATAGTATTGGGATTTATATATCTATCTTAATTTCGAATCCCTATACTAGTGATTTTGAGTTGTCGTAACGATGTTTTACGCAACATTCGTTTTGACTCAAATGAATGTGTTTAAGAGAACGTTTTCCTTAAAGAATAAAATATATATTAATCGTGTTTTTAGTATATTGAATATTTTCTAAGTATTGAAAATAAATAGATTTGTGAATTACTTATTGTTAAATAAGTATTTGGAAATGTTTTCCAATATGAAATTGAAATGGTTTAGAGAATATATCTTTTTAAAAGATAAATTGAAGTGAATATCTGGCAAGTTATTAATTTATGGAAGATTAATATAAAGGGTCTAGTGATTATTATGGTGCTGGATATTTGTTTGTTGGCCTTGATAGTTGAATAACCGACTATCAATATTTACCTTTAAATGGGTATTTGTTATGATTGCTTAAATTTGAATGCTACACTTATTTTAAAATAAGCGCTTGTTATTCAGTTTAGCCAGGAGGGGACCTTTGTGTCATAAATCCCATTCCTAATAATGATATGTCGTAATGGATAGCATTTGAAGACCGGTGTTGAAGACCGGGTATTTTTGAAAACGGAAGGTTTATCGTTGAATGACTCTGCATCAGCTGTTCTCCGATATAGAGATTTTATCACCCTTTGTGATGGAAAATCCGGTCGTGATTAGTGAATATCCGGATTGCATGGGCTTCTTTGGAAGTGCCTTCGGTTCTGTTAGATCCCGGAACGGACTTGTATAGTTGTGTGTCTGACGTTACAATTTGAGATGTAAGCTGGTTTATATCAAATATATTTCTATTGGTGGCGGAGAATTTATTCTCTTAGTTTAACACCCTTCTCTGAGACGTACGAGCTTAGAGGTTATGTAGTTGATGGTTACTAGTGATATATTCCCAATTTGGTAATGTGGCATACGAAGTGCTATTGAGCATTTGTTGATCAAAGCGTGGCTTTTGTGAAAAGCGTAGCTTTGTGGACGAGACTTCGTCGGACCTCACACACCGAAAATGGTCAAAACAGGAAAAGATGCAGCAAGGTTATTAGGGGACCGCGCCCCCTTAGTGTATGTCATTTCCTTCTAGATAGAGGTGGTATTATGGTATGGACCCCTGATACTTAACCTATGTTTTTGCTGCAAACTTATTATTTTGTGGTTGTTGGTGAATCCCGGGATTTAGGTCGGTTGCGACCGGGGGATGGCATATTCGTGTCAGTAGTTACCCAGTTAGGGGTAACCCAGCTTTGTGTTGGCAGACATCCGGTTAGGTTCTCAGGGCGTCTTTTCAGAGGCGTACCCATGTGGTAATGGGAAGTTCCTTGGCCTGACCATTTGTTAGAAAATCCAAAGAAACAATACGAACCTTGTATGGTTTTAGTTGTATAACCTGCCATGGAATGTGGCGGTAACCTGCTATTGAACATGGTAGCTATAGCAGGCATACAATAATGGTCGTACGTTGGCTAAGTTTTATATCATACTTTCGAAATGTTTTCCTACACTTTGCGCTTATAGTAATAATATCAAAGAAAATTTCTCGTATCAAGCATGTTTGACTATCACAAGGAGAAATCTCCTCCGATTCTGTGTTTGCATTATGTGTGTGTGCGGGAGGCCTTATGGTAGTCTCATTTTCTAAAAGCATTGCGAATCAAATTTAAAAATATTTCTTTGTTTGTTTTTAAAGATAAACTGTTTAAGTTCTCACACCAGTCCCATGACAGACCTGGAGTTTATTGTTTCCTTCCTAAACTCTGGGTGCCCACCAATTTTAACGCGGGCAGCCTAGAGTTAGATTATCAGGTCATTCTGGAATTCAGGAGTTGCTGTAGAGATCTGGAGGCAAGCTGGATGGCGTAGCGTATCAACTTGTATATAGTATTTCTTTTCCGCTGTTTGTTGTCGTAAACTCTGCTAAATGTAATGTAATGTGATGTAATGTAATAATTGATATAGTTCTTTATTTAAAAGATTATTCATTTATCTATTATATTCGTTCCGCTGCGATTGTGAGATTCTGATATTGTTCTGTTGCTTTTGTTTCTTTCTTTCTTCTTCTATCTTCTACCTCTTCTTTAACCCTAACGGTTCGGTTTTCCGGCATTCGATTGCTCGGCAGTTGATACAGTGGACGTATTAATGTCGACCTTCGGAGTCGAAAATTCTTACCTTTACATTATTAAATTTTGTAAATTTATTTCTGTATAAATCTAATATTCTAATTAAGATATATTGATTTCTTAATTCTTCTTTTCCCTTCTTTTTTCTTTTCGGGGACGAAAAGTTTTGAGTGGGGGAGAGTGTAAGGACCCGCAAAATTCGGTAATTAAATTTCTTAATTTAAGAAGATTTTGGTAACTTAATTTTGAAGGAAATAAAAATCTAGTGAATTATTAATGGAAATAATAAATTGGATAAGGTTGGTAAGTTAATTTTTAATAACTTGGATGTAACAGTATAAATGTAAGTTAATTGTTAATAACTTGGACGTAATTCCAATAAGTGAAACAATGTAAATGTTATATTATTATTGTAATAAAAGAATGTTACCAAGATGAAGTGATTAATTTGATTTAAAATCTTAATTAATGTGTTCATTAATTTATAAAAGGATATAAAAGGTAAATTGATAATTTAAAACGTTGGCTTACTAATAAAATAATGTATAAGGAATGGAAATGGAATAAATTAGTCTATGAACTAATGGTAGCACTTGTTATAGGCTAATAAGTAAATTAAAATGTAATAGTGCTAATTTAGGTTAATAAATTAATAGGTTGAACGAAATGACAATTAATGAATTTATTAAAATTGTAAAGCTATAATATAATAGATGGTAATTGGTTGGGAAGAATGAACATACAAGTATTATAAAAGGTAAAATGGTGACAAATGGTTGTTACCAGTTAATTCACCAATTACAAATAAAAATAATTAAATGTATTTTAATGATAATTAATATAATAACGGAAAGGGTGAATGTAAATTAAAAAAAAGAAACGTAAACCTTATTTATAAGATAGTAATTGGTGTAATAGAAAGCTAAATAAATTTATTGAGAAGATTAATTGTAATTAATGTGAATCGAAGTAATAGTGACGGTCAAAGGTTACTATTTAATTGTCGTATTAATTTTTTGTAACTGTTATATTTGGGAATTGGACTTTATTATAAGTAAATAAAGGTAAATATTGTATGAAGATATGAATTAATGTGTGATTTAAGGTAATAGAATGAATTCATATGATGTAAGTAATTATAATAAATAATTGAAATAATAAGCCTAAGTGAAATTTTAAGGCTATGGTAACAATCATCATACATTACCAGAATATATCTAGTCTACCAAATTAATTGGAAAACAATTACATTTAAATGAAAATAAATGTCTCATTAATGTGGGTAAGACCTGTAATTGTAAAGTGCAAATGTAATAAAGCAACGGAAATGCATATTTTATTCATAAGATAATATAAAGGAATGAAACCTATTGAATGAATTAATTGAGGTTCTAATTTTAACAAATGTATATATTTGACAACTTCAATATATTTGGAAATAATAGTTAATACAAAGGGAAGTTTGAAATTTGAATATATTAATGGAATGAAATGTGAGACAAGTGTTAACTACGTTACAAAGTAATAATAGACTCAACTAAATGGCTGGAATTGAATCTATTCAGTTTAATTGGAATTTATAAAAATTAATTGGATTTAATTTATAATAAAGGGAATATTTTAAGTAAATGAAATAAGTACTATAACTGGTGAATAAATTTACTTTAAATTGAGATGGAAATTGGTTTTAAAGAATTATAAATTAATACGTAATACAAGATGATGAAATTTATGAATTGTAGAATTTGAATTTAAATAGTGATTTAATTTATTTAATATTAATTTACTTAATTAACTGTAAAAATAGCCAATTTGGCTACTGACTTGGATTTCGATGAAACCAGTTTCATCGGATCCGTAACAATGAATTATTGTAGGATTTCAAGTTTCGTAGCGATCGGACCTGCGTTTGATCGTACGAACGCGAAACACCCTAAAATCGATAAAATATATCAATTGAAATCGATTTGAAATAATTTGTTTTTAGCATAACTTCTTCATACGATGGAATTAGGAATTGAAACCTTTTCCATTGTGTTTAAAATATTTTCATCTATTTAGGTATACGGATTGATCCAATTTTGTTCTGGAGTCATAACGGGCTTTTCGGGCCATTTATCGTTCAGCGCATTTATAAATCGGGTCCATCTATTCTATTTCAACCTTACCTATATATACCTATTATAAACCCTAGCCTACCTCTATTTATCATTTATCTGTACGTATAATTTCTTTCGCCTCCTCATTTCAATGGCAGACAAACAACTAATTGCAACTGCAATTCAAAATCCAAAGTGAAATTTCAAACTCCTCAAAAAAATTCAAAAAAATTATATATCGAAGCTCTCGATGTACGCATCTCAGATCTGCAGTTCGTTTTTGGTTTTGAACCAGCGTTTGGCCATAAATTGAAGGTGAATCCTCCACCGTTCGTTGACGCGTGATGATCTGCAACCGATCGTTGAATTGACAACGTGGATATGTGGAGATTATCGCGCATAACCCATCCATGCAAGTTTTGCAGTGAGTAGACGATTAAATCGGCTTCAATAATTCGAAGTAGGGCTTCGTCGAACTTCGGCGGCTACTCGATTTAGCACCATCGATCAGTGCAGAGGTCGCAGACCTTAGGGGAGAGCATCGCGGTTTACCGGAGGAGTCACGACAGTCGTATGGAGTCGCGTAGCTGTGGTTGATGCGGCGGCGACAGTAGATGACGGCGGCAGATGTTAAAGAACGCGAATTCTAGGGCTTCGCTGGAAAGGTTGCTTGCGTGGCATGTGTTTTGGGGTGAGTGTTGTTTTTCTATTTTAATTTTAGTTTTTGATTTCAAGTCTTTTAATTCGAATGTCTTTCACATACGATGTCCGTTTCATGCACGATTTTTTTGTTAGAATCGTATTGAATTTTAGACATTTTGACACTGGTTTGGACGGATTCGGAGACTGTCCAATTTTTGGGTTTAAATTGAATTTAAATTCAACTTAAATTCAAAATGTGAGTGTTTTAACCCACTCACAACTTTTAAAATTTCTTACGTTTGTTAAATTAAATTTTGGTGCGATTTGAAATTTATTTATTGCTGTTTGATATATTTTATCGTCGTTCCAGTTAAATTTAATTTATTGAATTAAATTATTATTCAATTTATTATTGCACATAAACTGCCAGTTAAATTTATTTATTATTGAATATAAATTGCCAGTAATTATTTGTATTTATTATGTGTTCTATATTAATGTTATTGTTTGAACTGGATGATGATTGTAATAAATGGTTGATGATTGATATTGGATGAATGAATGTTGTATGTTATATTGTTTTAAACTACAAATTTGTTATGCACTTTATTTCATTCGGGATTGCAGTTTGAAATGATATATAACCGTATTTTTATTTTAAATTACGGATTGAAATGATAAATATCTGTATCACTTGACCATAGGGTAGAAAATTATATACAGACACCGTGGTCTATAAATAAAAATATTTTGAAATGATTTTTTATGGTTTGTAAAGAAATATATGGTTTTATGAGATAGTGATTTGTATATTTTATAAATGTTATTTTATATATAGTTAAATTCTTGGTTTTAAGCTATGTATAAAAAAATTTTAAAGTATAAAAGTAGTTTAGTAATAAAGTTTGATTTTATTAAAATATAATATGGATAAGTATTTACTTAAATTATATTTTAATATAGAGTTTATATTGATTGTATAAATCAAGGTTGAGAAGATAGTTTTAAAATTGTTTGATATTTTATTTAATTAAGAGTTATATGTAATAAGAATCCATTTGGAATTTATTGGAATTAAGATTTTTAAAGGAATATGGTTTTATAACTTAATTCGGGTTTAAGGTGATTTAAGTGAATGTATGAAATCTAAATAAATTGAGGAATATTCAGTTATTGAATTTAAAGCTTTATTTAAAGGATATTGGATTTATTAAGCAAATATTTCAAACTAAATAACAGTAAAGTGAATTTGGTATATATATATATATATGAATTATAAAATTTAGTTTTGAAATATTGAAAAATTAAAGCTTTGAAATACATGGAAACTGAAATGGTTTATTTGGGAATTCAAATCGGTATTTGAAAATTTATTTGTGAAATTTAAGAAGCTATTTTATTATAGAAAGTAATTTAATATTTAAACCACTAAGTATTAGAAGTTATGTTTCAAAGTTATGGGGTTCAATGTATATAGATTTGAAAGTACTATGATTTTGGAAAAAGGATATATTTTCAAATAAAAATGATATCATATTGATTTGGATTTTGAAACGGAAATGATATCGTATTTATATAGTTTGAAATGGATATTATATTCTGGTTTTGAAGTAAAATTATTTTGAAATGACCGCGGTGTTATAATAACGTTTGGTTGTTGAAGAGACCGGGATCGGAAGTTGTCATACTCTCTACCAACTCCGAAAACCACTTTAACAACCGTGTACGCGATGGAGATTCCAGAATGAAGTATGATGGTGGCGGCATTTCCTTTGAGGTAAATACGTGGACCCGACTCTCGTGAGTTGGCATAAGGTGGCTAAAACCGGAGCGATCGACGGGCAAAGAAGGCAGCACCTTTTATCGGACACATACCTTCGACATTATACTCTGACTTTTGGATTTATTCGGTGGCCACTTTTGATTTCTTTGATTTGGCGGTGTGGCTCGAGGTAGGCGGTAGCTACGGCTATGCGTTACCACCGGCCCGGAAGCGTAATTGGTATATCTACCCTGGCATTTCCTAGCTGTGCCGTGTCATCTACCCTAGCGTGCCTTATACGATTTTGTTTTGTACCATACCTATGGATTGCCCTTTGACGACACCCAGTACGGGGCAGATTACGGTACTGTATAGACTATGAGAATATAAAAGTGTGTTAAGGGCTATATGGGTAACCCCTTAACGCTATTTTCAGTATATTATACTTTACTTTAAACACTATTATAATAGCGTATATTACTACATAGTAGATAGTTTAACGGATCCTTAGAAGGTGTGAATCCCGAACATCTCTTGAGTTACTGCACTCACGTTAGACACTGAATAGGAGATGTCAAATCCCGTAAACATCTCTGATGCCGTTACACTCATATTATTTACCGATGATTTAACTTACATAAGATCTTTTAGTTCTGACTCGAGTGTTTTGTCTTTTCAATTCGCTCGGGTCAGCCTGGGCATTTCAGGATTTGAATGCCTTATTTCTAGAGGACGAAGACGAAGATTTACTATTATCTATTATATTATTCCACTTCATTATTGTATTACGCTGCATTATTTATATTCTTTGGTATGTGTAACTCTGATGTATATTATATAAGTAAATCAAATGTTTTGTAAAACAGCTTCATGAACTGTATATTTGATTATTATATTTTATTGTTCAGCTGCTAGATTCTGTTTGTTCTTTTTCTTCCTCTGCTTTTTCTTATTTACCCCATAACAGTCTGCCCTTTTGTATGGTTTAAGTCAGACGTGTGTGGTTTATCGTCGATTTAAGCCGTGCAAAAAGGCGGGGCATTACACAAGGCAATGTTAAAACATGACCCACCTCAATTAAATAACCGAAATCAATAGAAAGAAATCAACTATAGTCATAATGATTCAATTCATTGGATTTAATTTATACATATATAATAAGATTTAACCCAAGTACTTTCATTCTAACATGAAAATGATGCATATTATTCCCTACAGTTCCATTAAATTAAAATACACATAAAAGATGAAGTTTCATATATCACACACAACATAAGTAATAAAATCTGAATTTAACAATGATGAATAAGAGCATAATTTAACTTGAATAAATGGATTAATCATATGGATAGGTGTGTAATTATGCCAAAAAGATAGCTTTATAATAATTTAATGCTTTATTTTATAATTTGCAGCTTCTGATAGCATCTTTCTAAAAAGTCGATTTGCAAACTAGGCTGCAAAGAAACTCTACCTGTAATCAAAGCAAGTGTACTAATAGAACATAATTTAATATTGAATTTTCAATGCAAATTCTAGAATTATGTGCTTATCTACCATATCTAAAGAGAAAAATTCCTAATGATCCATATTAAATAGATTTAGGAAAAAATTCAACATTTATTCAGTTTATATAATTATTTTGCAAATTTTTACTAACCGATGATATGCTACATTTGTCAAATTGATTTTAAAATTTTAAAAAAAAAATTACCAAATCATTTTGACAATAAAATAGCTAAAAAATTAGAGAATTAATCAAATTTAATGTTATAAATAAGTAAGATTAAATTATTGCTTAATTTCTTACTAAATACTGCTTAAAATATAACATATTTAAATGAGCACATATGATAAAAAGATAATTATAGAGGAGGAATTGCTTTTAAATTTACTGTTTTGACAATGACATGCATACCACACCGATCAAAACAAATCTTAATGTAAATGTATGTAATTTTTTTACTATTTATATTTTGAATCAAAGGACGGGACCAATCCAAGCCTATAAATATTTTTATAACATCAACGACAAGTATATACAGGTAACCAGATTACAGTTCATTAACCAGCCAAGACAACATACAAACACTGACTATAATAGCCAAGATAGTTTGTAAATATATATCAGCCATGCATTTCATCAAACACCAAACACCAAACATTCGCATCTAATAACGTTTGAACTACAACTCAAATGAATGTACTATGCGTGTAACATCTCATCCATCAAATAATGTATGAATTACAAATCAAATGAGTATACTCAAACTAGGTTTTCTTATAGTGTTATGTTTGTCCTATACATTCCACATAATGCTCTTGATGTTATATTTTAATTTGGCAGCATACCCCTAAATCTTTTATACCATATCATCATCTTTCTTTAAATGCTTACATAACATTGGCTTATTAATTATGAGACCAAAAATGATAATACGAAATAGATATGCAACAGACTTTTGTAGACTAAATTCCATGCCATAAAAAAACTGATTCAAAAATTAAAGCAACACATCTTCCATTCATTTATACAAATAAACCTTTGGCACCTGTATAATGGGGGCTTACATAACATTAAATCTGAAAAGGCTTCCAACCAGAGCATCAAATTTAGCAAAAAAAAAGAGAACAACAGTATATATAATTAATAATAAAAATAAGAAACCAAAGACACATTATTCTAACATCAACAAAAAAGAAAAATAAATTAAAAAAACATAAACCTTGCTACCTTCAACTGGAAAATAGAAAAGTTGAATACCATTAGACTGAATAGACTTACCGTTCACTTCAAAATATGTCTGTAGACACAAATCACTAATGAACCCAAAATGAAGTCAATAATTTACCGTTGGATTTTAAGGATTGGGAGTTGGTGAAATCATCGTCAAACTTTAAGGTTTGTGTGATTCCTCAGTCCGTCATAGCGAATTTTGGCCATGTAAGCGGCATCAAAATATTTTAGGGTTTGGGAGATGGTGGAATCAATGTCAATTTGGCAGTGGAGTCAACAAGTAGAGTGATTAAGAAGTCGAGCGACGAGGAAGTGAGATGTTAAGGAAATAATTTAAGGAGTGGGTGGAACTATGTTTTAGAAGTGGAGAGATATTAAGACCAATATTTTTATGTAATAGTAGAGCGCGTTAAAATGAAAAATAGGCGGGCAAAATTTGGCAGCATTCAAACTAAATAAAATATACTGAAAACACAATATAGTAGCACTTAGCTTTTAAGAACTGCCAATAAATGCAACTAAAAGTAGGGTTTCTTGTGGTGAATGAAATGTCTAGGCAAAGCTTTGATATGCAACCAGTGCCCTAACTTGCCTACCTTCACTCTTGTATGTGGAATAGGTAAGTCAGAATGTCGGAAATGAGTTAAGTATATTAATCATGATTTCTATAAGCGATCATTTTTAACTGGATATTGAACTTAACAAAATATTATCTTAGACTCTTAAAAGAATTTTTTTAAGATAATATAAGTATGGAATTGTTTTGGTTTTATTGTGATAATATGTTAACAACATTTATCTTTAAACCATTTTGATTATACTTATGAATGTAAATAGATCTTTGAAAGAATATTTTAAAGATAAACATAAATGAAATGGTTTTGGGTTTGTAGTGACAATGTTTAAGAAACATTAGTCTGAAACTTTTTGAATAGGTTTGTGAAAGTACTTAGACCCTTAAAATAGATATTTCAAAGGAAATTATATGTAAGGAATCTTTTGGAAAAAGATAAAAAAAGCAAAGGTTTAAGATAAGAAATCTTGTTAATGATTTGTGAATATACTTATACCATTTGAGATAAGTATACAAGTACTATTAAAGTATTGAAAGAGTATAAATGAATAATAATTGATAAACAATGTTTTATTAGATAAAAGAAGTTTTACTAATAAAAGAGGTTTTAAATAATAAAAGATTAATTAAACAAAAGGAGATTAGAAGTTTTTATATGACTTAATGTTACTTTGCATTACTTGATCATGATTTGTATGTGTACTCGTTTATGAAAAATATTTAGTCGTATAGTTGGCGCTAAAAGCTAATGAAGTAGGCTTGTCTATCTATGCGAGTCAAAACTGATGTTTGAGTAGGGATACGAGCAATAGAGCTCTATAATACTATCTTCACTCTTGACCGAGAGATTGTATGGGATGGAAATATCCGAAATGTGATAAGCATATAAGACTTGGTTTCCATATACGATCGTTCTCATTATTATTGAATGACCAAATTCGTTGATTCAGTCTTGAAGAGATCGAGATCGGTAAGTGTTTTACTTATGGAAACCACTTTAAGACCGAGATACGTATTTTATCTCTTGGAAGTTGATCTGTCGAGATGCAAGAATCCATGGGTTGTTTCGAGATGTGGGAATCCAATTGGGATTCATGTTCTATTCAAGTGATGAAAACTCATGTGAAAGATGCCGAATGTAACCTTGACATCGAAGATGACTAAAAATAGAGTAGTCCTTATAATCCAGAGTTTAGCTAGCCCACAATAGAATGTTATAACTCCATAACTAGAGTATGCTTATCAATGTTATGCGCCTGAGGTAATGATATGTGGGATCATGTGTTTGGGTATAGATCAGCTATATTTACCTAGAGGTATATTTTATCTAGAGATATACGACGCTCAGAGGTAGTTTCTGACCATTATGGAGGAGATCCGCTTCAGTTCACTGGAAGCGTCTCCATGAAAATCTATTATGCGAACATTTTTTATTGGTTTTGATTGTACCCTCAAACATGTTGTTGAATGCAATCAACGTAACCATTCCGGTTATGTTACACATTTATATTTTACACCCTAGACATTATCTATTATACATCTTATGTAGTTATTATATGGTGGTTATTTTAAAAGGATAAACGTTATGGAATTCAATGCGGTCTCAAAAGCAATGTTATATGTTGATCACATATTTCTTGAGTTTCTCATACCAGACTTTTGTTTGACGCATAGTTTTTATTTTCCCTAAATTCCTTCTTTGCTCTTTCGAGTAGTCTAAGAAAGGCAAGTTTTCATTAATGTTCTTGGAGCTCGAGAAAACGAGTTGGATGTCACAAATATCATAGTATTGATTACTTCTGTTGCATTACTATATTGCACATAGAAGCATTTGTGAGGACAAGTGGTCAAAACTATGCAGGCTAGTAATAGTACATAGGTTTTGTAACTCCAAAATTTATGTAACAGTGTAACCCTTTGCACTATTATTTTGATATTATATGCTATGGTTCTGCTATGAGATTTTGATATTGTGTTCTCTTCTTTCTTCTTTTATTCCTTTGTCCTTTTATTTTACCCAAAAAATTCATCTTTTCGGCCCTTTGGTGCTCGGGGTGTGAATACCGTGAATGTATTAGTGTCGACACTCGGGAGTGAAAAAGGCATGTCGTCACATATGGTATCAGAGCTGAAGGTTAAGCGAGAACCCTAGCTTTGGTAAGGCATGACTCATTAAGAGATAGGATAATGGAATGCCCTAGCATGAGTTAAGTGTATTATATATATGAGAGCATTTTTGTATTTGTTATAAACATATACCTTAAAGCTATTTGTAACTGTGAAAATTAAATATCGTATATAATGTAACTCCAAGTATGAACTATTAAATTATAGTTTAATTAAAGCAAGGTTTAATGATCTTTATCTGTTATCCCTCGTTAATTAGTCTAGTTATGCTCGGCCAGTTTATGAGCATTACTATTTGTTGATTATTGATATCCGCTCAACCAGTTCATGAGCAGTTTCACCTTTTCACTACATGGGTTAGGTAGACAGTAAATTATTAGAACATTGAAATGAACACCTCGTGAATTAAATTTCACAGTTGGACTATGAGACAATTGGTGATAATGTGGGGTTAAAAGTTAAATTTGATAAAAGTTGTTTACTTTAATCATAGGAAGATAAGATATTTTAGAAAATAAACATTTACGAAGAGATTTATATAAGAAAGTGATTTTACATAAATAAGATTTAAAACATGCTTTATAAGCAAGAAGGATTTAACTGCTTTTTTGAGAACTTAAATCCCAATGTCTTTGGAAATGTTTTTTAAGATTTTGGAAAAATAATAATAATATTATTTGACATTAATTATTTGGGAAATTGGTTTATGAAATTAGGATCATGATACTTAGCAATATTAACAAAGAATTTGATACCACTTAGGAATAATTTTGGCAAGTCCGAATGGTTACTGAACTCACTTCTATTACTTGAAAATAATCCTTGAGATGAGTTTAGCATCACTGAAAGTATGATTTGTTATACAAAAGATATATATGTATATGTGTGTGTGTGTGTGTATTATTTTAAAGCGATTTGAAATAAAACCTTGGGCTTTGTTCTAAAGTTATTATTTTGAAAGAAATTTAATATAAAATTTTTAATGTAGAAAAGTTTATATGTATTCTACGTAGGGTGCCCGAGTGGTATTGGCATAGCACAGAATAAATGTTAGAACTTTTCACATTTTCCCTTTTAAGTAAAGCGTGTTTAATAAATTATTGAAATTTGTTACGTTATTTAACGGACACATGTAGCATATGCATTAGGGTTATATGGTATGTGCATCATGCTATGATACGTTGTTGGTAGTTTTTATTTGTTAAAATGAAATGGATGTTCGGTGATTTTGGATAGTCGGAAGCTTTCGAATAATTATAGAACTTGAAGATTTTTTTTTTGCATAAAGCTATAAAAGTTGAGTTTACATAACACATGAATTGAGAAGGTAGTAAGTGAAAATAAGTTTTAAATTTGTTGAACATCCTTGTTAAGTAAACGATGTTTTTGTATATACTCTAAGAACGTAGTAGAGTATCATACGAATATGAACTTAAGTTATAACTGTTTATAAATTTGAAGTTATGTTTTATGAAATGGTTTATAAATTATTTTAGTAGTAATAAGGTACACTGTCTGTGATGAAAGATATTGATACAGTTAAAATGTAACGACCCGGAATTTTGGGCAATATAAATTTAATAATCCGTGTAAATAATTTAATTGATTTGATAATTTTCTTTATAATTTTAATTTAAAAATTGGCTAATTTAATCTTTTAAAGGTTGATAAATTTTTAATCTGGAAATATTGGTAAGATTGTTTGTCAAAGCTAATCAAATTTTATTCTGTTTATAATATATACATTTGATATATATTGTGAATATGAGATCTTTTGTTTCAAATTAAAAATTGAAGTTTTTCAAATTGTAATATATATGTTTGTATATGCTATAGTTTGATATTGTTTTGAAATTGAATTTTAATCCATTAATAATTTATATATGAATGAATATGGTAATTTAAAGCTTTGTTTAATTTATATTTTCAACTGTTAATTTAGAATTAATTCATTTGTTTTCAAAATGTAAGATAATTGTAGTTTTAAAAATATGATAGTTTATAAAAAGGATTTAAATAAAGTTTTGTTTTATTTCTTTATAATGTTTAATTTGAAATGGTTAAAAATGTATATGTATGAGTTTTAGATTTTTAAAATACAGGTATGAGAATATATATTTGCATTATAATTAATTTTAGGATATTTTCTTTTAAAAGTGATACATACATATGTAAATTATATTTGTTAAGTAGCTTAAAAAAAGAAAAGAGAAAATGTAAGTTTATATTAACATTTAAATTAAATAAAAGTTAAAAAAACACTTAAGTACAAATGTAAACATTCTAAGGCATCTCTAACACACTTGTAAAGTAATTAAACAAGATGAATGACAATTGTAAGAATGTAAACAAGTGGCAATCATTTTATTCTAATTTTTAATAAATATCGTAAAAAGAAAATTAGTTTTCTTTCTCATTTCTTTTGCTTCCTTCTTTCAAAATTAATGGCAACCTGAAACTTGAATCTAAAAGCAAAATTAAAACCTGAACTATTTGTCAAATCTGAAAATTAATGGCAACCTGAAACTTGAATGAAGATTGTTTGCAATTGTATGATGAAGGTTATTAAATAGTTTCAGGAATTTTAAATGCCACCAATCCTGTTAAAAATAAAAATAATAGTGAAACTTAAATTTTGGGATAAAAATCATCTTGCTCAATTTCAGAATCGAATTATAGGATTTGATTCGTGCTTGGGAATCATGAATTTTAACATGCGAATGGTAATTTTTAGTGTGATAATTTGTTTGAAATTTGAGAATGAAAAATATTGGCAATTTACTAAATTGTCGATGATCCCCTTAATAATTGAAGATGATTTCTTGGTGGAAGTTAATTTAGGTATCATTGATCTAAGGAAAAATGCTGGAAATTTTTTTTAATGTGAGAATTTCTCGGGATGGATCGAAATAGGGTTTTAGCATGATTTAGTTTGGGCTTTGCTGTAGGGGTTCTTGCGACATGAATGTTGGATCGGGTTCGATCGCAGTGTGGGAATGTTGAAGCTCGGGGTTGTGGCGTTTCTAGGGTAAGGTCGGCGGTGGCTTAACGGTGTCGTGATGTTGGTCGTAGGTGATTTTGTGGAAGGTGGGATCGGCAGATTTTCGAGTTGAGGGTCCAAATTTTGATTCGCGTAAGATTTGTTCGAGTTGGGTGTGTTGTGGTGCTCGCTTGCGAAAAGGTGACTGTCGTAGATGATCGCGGTTGCCCACGGCAGCCGGAGGTAGTGGGAGACGTGCACATGGGTGTTGTGTACACGACATTGATCTGGGGGAGTTTGGTTTTGGGGGAAGATGATGGAATCTCGGGTGGGAACGCGCGTGTGACTCGGGGGTAACTCGAAGTCAGGTTGGTTTGGGTTTGCTTCGGGGTTAACTCGGGTTGGTTGGTGGTTTGCTTCGGGTTTTTGTGATGCCCCACCTCTATACCCACGCTAGCCAAGAACACTCCGGAGTAGTGCTGTCAACTAGCACGGAGAATAAGGCTGTTGAGGAGCGACCATCCATGTAATTGCTTATCACACGGTGGCTATAAATAATCTTCGGAAACAAACATAGAAATAATCATATCACAAATCAGTCACAGATATTCATATCACAAAGGCGGAAGAAGATATGAATATATAACTAACACATGAAAGTGTACATCAGAGTAGTGGTCAGTAAGATCCACGATAATACAAAAGAATAGCAACACGTGCTATACAAAAGAATACAACTATGAGTCTATATCTCAAGTGTATACAACAAAAACTGCTAATCTAAACAGTTAGCCAAAAGTCAGAGTGATGAATCCCTGGGAAGAAGTCAAGCAGAAGCACCTGTAACATCTCGGTCTGACCCGAGTATTATTTAAGAAAATAATAAACGGATCAGTCTAGCTATAAATATCAGATGACATGATATAACATAAAAGATATGGCATAAACATAAACATCCATAACGACATACCACTATAAGTATGTAAATAATGATCAACAGAAGATCAATCAATAAGAGATAATCAATATCACAAGAATCTTCTCAAAGATTCGAAGAGTGCATCATACCCTAAACTTGTACTCATAACAAGTCAATGACATAAATTCCAGAAATCAACACGAGAAATCCAGAAATCATAAAAAGGGAAAGAGGCCTATCACATGACGGTCCGAAGACCAAGGGGAGCTACCCCGCATGTGTGAATGGAATCGCACAGATTGAGGTCAAGACTAACCAAAAAGCAGAAAGGTATGTGTGAATGGAATCACACAAGTGGTGTCTAGTCTAACCTTGCAATGAAAGAGACATCGCGCAATTGCTAGTCTAATTCATAAAGCGATCATCAAGATCAACGAGAAGTGTCAATTACACTAAGCTAGTAAATATAGAAGTTTAGCTTCATGTCCCATAACCACTTGCTTAACTTAAATATTTACGAACAAACTGTAAATCTTCACTAATAAAATTGTCACAAGAGGTTCAATCGAATAAGTCCAAGAATTAACCGACGAAGTGAACGCAAGTGTTTCATACCACTTGTTTTACTAAGTCGTTTAATTAGATTTCTCATTCGAGTGAGGTAAAGGCTTGTATATACTAATAGATTGGAAAACGGTTTAAGAAAAGAGCTTTGTTATTAAAAATAGAGTTGAAATTGTTTGTTAAAAGAGTTTTGATATTTACTACTAGTATCGAAACCTTTATATTATAAAGTGACAAAACACATAAGCAAGTGTAGAAACAATCAGTCACAAAGATCGCATACGGAGATGCGAATAAAATCCAAGGAAATCAGCTCAATGTTTTTCAGATAAGATCCCCTACGGAGGGGGGGTCCAGGGGGTGGCAACCCCCCAAGGTGGGGGTGCGGGGGCAACGCCACTGCTTACGGGGTTCGACCTGCCCGGTCAGGTCGCGGGGGTCCAAGGGGCAGCGCCCCCGGCGGGGTGCGGGGCAGCGCCCCGACCAAAACGGTACGACCTAGTGAAGACAAAATGAGGTCTAACGACCTAAAGGGATAGGGTCGAGCGACCTAAAGGTGTTCGCGACCTAACGATGACTCGCGACTTAAGGAAGAAGGGGTGAGCGACCTATGGTCATAAACGAGACCGAGCGACCTAAGGGAATAAGGGCCGAGCGACCTAGCATTCGAACGACCTAAAAGAGGCGTGGCCTAAAGGAGACGCGACCTAAAAGAGGCGCGACCTAAAGGAGACGCGACCTAAAAGAACATAAGGTCAAACGACCTAACTGTATTGGGTCACGCGACCTAAAGAGAAGCGGCCTAGCGACCTAGAGTGCACACGTCCAAAAGTGGGAACGACCTATCGAGGTAAGGTCCAACGACCTACGACCTAAACAAATAGGCCAAGCGACCTATAGGGTTAACGGTCTAACGACCTAACAGTTATGGGGTCACGCGACCTAACTAAGTACGCGACCTAGTGGGTAAGGGAGTCGAGCGACCTAACTTCATCTAGTGACGAGCGACCTAATGGAGTCAAATAGCGAGCGACTTAACTAGTTAACGACTCAAGGGGGTCAACGACCTAAAGGTCCAACGACCTAAACCCAAACACACGAAAAGTGGCCAGAACGACCTAGGGGTTAACTCACATGCGACCTACGACCTAAGGCCCATGCGACCTACGACCTAACTCCGATACGAGCTAATAAGGCCAGAACGACCTAGGAGCAGAAAATCCATCAAAACGCTAAAAATCGGAGTTTTTCGCCAACCCAATCCAAACCAAATGCAAATATACATGCAAACATGATAGGGATTCATTTCCAACAGTCCAATATTGATATAGACTAGATTTGTGAGATAAAAATCTCACCTTTGCACTAAAGTTTATGAAGATGAAGCTTGAAAGCAAGGAGAAGCAATCCAAAGCTTGAATCCAATATCTTCTACTTGAATTTGGAGTTGAATGTTGGATTTGCAATTGAATTTGTGCTTGGAGTTTTAATTTCCCATTCCCTTCACCATTAATGCCAAAGCTTGATTAGTTAGGAAATTTATGAAGAGTGAGGAGAAGAGGGTTGGAACTTGGGCTTAATAGGCTAAACTAACCCAAAGTCCAAAGCGGGAAAAGTTAGTGAAATTTCACTAACTCCAAACCTATCGATGTTTATACTTCAAAAGTTGTAAACGACATTTCGAACTCAATGGAAGTGGTCTCGAGTCCTAATTTGACCGTTTGCAAAAAGTAGCTTTTCGGACCAAAATCCGATTAACGAGTTAATATTTAAATAAAATATTTAAATACAAACTCGATAAATATGCGGGTTGTTACAGTTTGGGTGCTGTCTGGTAATAGTTTTATAAGGAATAAAAATGAAAACTTTAAACTTGTTGTTTAAAAATTTAACGTTAATCATATTTATAAAGTATAAGTTGAAATTATATATTTTATTTCAATTTAAATTTATTTAAAGTGATTTCATATTGTAAGTAGTTTAATTATATTTTGAATTTAAATATCAAATAAAAATTTAAGTTAAAATGTTAAGAAATGATTCAAACTTAAGATTTCAAATTTTATATTTAAATAAATATGATTAGTTTAAATTTTTTAAAGTATTGGGAATTTTGGAATTTGTTACTAAATTTCTATTTTCAAATAAGATTATCATTATGATTTTGTAAACCAAGATTAATAACTTTTTTTTAAAATTAATTTATATAATCCAAATGATTTGTTTATAGAAATAATTAAGGTTAAATTATTTGAATATGACTCAAGAATACTTAATTAAGTATAATTGTTAATAAGTAAGAGATTAAATAAGATTTATGATCTTCTTAATTAATTAAAGATTTTCTTTAATTATAAGAAGATTAGTTAATTAATTAATTGTTTAATTAATTTTAAATAATTAGTTAATTATTTATTTAAATTTAAATAATCACATAATTATGATTAATTAAGTATAATTAATTATGAAGTAATTAATGATTACTAATTGAATGTAAATTAAGAATGGTAATTACTTATGGAAGTAATTAATGGAAAATACTCATGAGAGTAATTAAGTTGAAGTGATTATGGGGTAATCACTTGTTGTTATCAATTAAGGAAATTGATTAATTTATTTGTTTTGAAGTTAATTAATTATGGAGTTATTAATTAATTAAAGTATTAAGGATTATTTAATGATGAAGTTAATTGTTTGTTAAGTGATTAATTAAGAGAGTAATTAAGATTTATTAATGGAAGTAATTAGAAGATAATTACTTATGTAAGTAATTAAGAGTTAATTATTTAATTATTTTAGTTAATTAATCAATGTGATTAATTAATGAATAGGATTAATTTAAAATTAATTACTAAGGATAATTAATTGAAATGTAATTAATTAATAAAGTAATTAATTAAGGATTATTTATTAATTAAAGTGGTTAATAATTACTTAATAAAGTAATTAAAGATTAATTAATTAGATTAATTAATCAAGGGTTAAGAAAATTAATGAAGAAGTTAATTAATTAAGATAAGTAATTACAAATTGTTAATTACTGTTTAAGATTAATGAGATGATTAATTACAAATTAATTATTTAATTAATTAATGGAATAATTAATTAATAAGGATTAGTTAATTAATGATATTAATCAAGGTGATTAACATAAGTAATTAATTAAAATGTGATTAATTAATCGTAATTAATTAAGTATTAATGTAATTAATTATAGTTGATTAATTAATGAATGATCATTAATTATTGTAATTAATGATAGTAATTAAAGGTTAATTACTGAATATGGTTAAGGACAATTACTTGAATGTAATTAAGATAATTAATCGAGAAAGATTAATTAGTGAAGACCATTAGAGATGATTGATTAATTTATTTGGAATAATTAATGTAGAAGAATTATGATAATCCAATTGATTAGGAGATAATCAATTCTGTTTTGGATGTTTGATTAATATGGGTTGATTGGATAATATTGGTTAATTGATTGATATTGGATGATCAATATTTGGAGATTAATGATTGGTTGATATTGGATGTTTGATATTGGTTTGACATTGGATGATTTGGATATATTTGTTATATGATATGCTGTTTTGTGTAGATAAAAATTGATATGAATTATCTACTGTGATAATATGATTCATCTATCTGCTTATATATCATCCTGAGTATAAGTTAAACTGTTTAAACCCTTAAGTACAAGTTGGACATTAAAATGGCGTTTGGTTTCGGTGAGACCGGGATCGGGTTTCCAGTTTTGGAATCCGAAAACCACATCGATTCCAATTAAGCGTTAGGTCGTTAAGCCAAGTAGAGCAAGTGAAGACTCGAGGTGTAAGGGCTATACGTCAGTATAACTCTGTGGGTGATTCCGTAATGAGTTTGACGGAATAGTGCTTATAGATTCGAGATGGCGAATCAGAGTGCAAGGGCTATGGTCGTTGACTCTGAGGGTGATTCCAATAATGAGTGCAACGAGATAGTGCCTTCGGTTTCGTTCGAACCCGGAACGAACTTGTATGGATTGAATGCTTTCAGCACATCGTCAGGTGGACGATGAGCATTCTAAGATAGATGTGTTCTATAAAGGTAATCGTAACCTCAAGCCTCATCAACCGGAAATGGCTAAAACAGGGGAGGTGCAGCAAGGCTTCGTGGGTAGCTTCCACTGGAGAGCAAGATTTTCCCCTGTCTAGAAGTCCCTTTTTATTCGGCTGTGTGGGCAGTTGGGTCGCAGCCAACTGCGGGGTTGTCTTGTTCGGGACTGTCCAGTAAGGGATGGTTCCGACCTTGTGTTGCAAGGGAGTGGGAGTACTCCTCGGTACGTTGATCTAGGCCACGTATTGTGACGGGTGGTACCCCAGTAGCCCTGCCATTGATGGAAGCCCATTATCCCTACGAGACCCTACGGTTTTGATTGTATTACCCACTTTTGTGGCTAGTAGCTGGAATTTAATAGATGTAACAATTTCGGCTATTTCTTATTTACTTGAAAACCCTAGACACTATTATAATATCACTGGATTTCCTATCAAATGTTTTGGTTAGCGTAAGGTAAAAACTTTTCCATGTTTACGTGTGGGAAGTCTTA
The DNA here is from genome assembly GCA_030765085.1 of Allium cepa. Lineage (NCBI taxonomy): Eukaryota > Viridiplantae > Streptophyta > Magnoliopsida > Asparagales > Amaryllidaceae > Allium > Allium cepa. The sequence continues at coordinate 506,325,304 of CM060944.1, read as the reverse complement.
CGTGATACCTTTTCTTTTCAAAGTTTTTCTAAAGTTAAGCAATTTTAACCTGTTTACTCACACTAGACCCCTGTCTGACCCGAGTGTTTATTTTCTGTTTTATTAAACTCTTGGGTACTCATATTATGTATGAGTAGTCAACTGATTTAGGTTAGCTTGACGAATTCTGGAGGAGATATGGAGCAGGAGGCTTCGACGTTTAGATATATATTGATTCTGTTGTGTTTGATTGATATCTGTTTCTTGTATACTTGAGTTGTATAGTTAGACAGAAGTTTATAACTGTCTATTATCAGTTGTTTAAGTTGTGTACTCTGATGTAATGAGATACTATGTAATATTTTATGTTAATTATTATATTTTATTCGTTCCGCTGTGAGTTCTCTGATGTTGTTCTGTTTCTTCTTTATCTTTCTTTTCTTCTATCCCTTTCTTTCTTCAAGATGATGCGATTTTCTGGGAGTAGAAAGTCGGGTCGTCGCACTTGGTATCAGAGCATTAGGCTGAGTAAATACCTAGGCTCTATAGTAGTGTCTTTCTTGGGAGAGCGTACTTGTAATTTTTATATATGACTATATATATATATATATATATATATATATATCTACCTAATAGGTTGGGTTATCTGTTCGGATTTTCCAACATAAGTTTCTAAAGGTAGATGGAGTAGTGGTGTGTGTGTGTAACACGACTACCACTAATGGAAGAGGTTCCATATGTTGAGGTTGGAAGTGTATTTGTCGAGACTATAGACCTAATACCGTCTTGAATAAGATTTGTAGTTTGGAATAAGGATTTCTCTGATATCCGAAGGAAACCTTTTAAAGATTCGGAGTTTGTATTTGAAGTGTAAGTTGGATTTCGCTCGGGTAAGCGAATTTTTCTAGTGTTTGGATTTGTTGGAAGTGCAGGAGTAAATGATGATATCTTGATAACTGCGTGATGAGATGCAGTATCCTTGGATATTTTCTGAAGGTGTTTTCTCTTGAAGCAGTTCTAGAAGTGGTTAAGGAGCAGACTTTACCTGTTGCAGAGAAGATTTATCTGTGTATAAGTTGTCTGAATCCTTAGTAAGGAGTTTGGCTGTTTTGGAATATGAGACTAAAGTCTATAAGTTATTTGCTTTGGCATGGTCTCATTTGTTATTCCTTATGGTAAGCGAGTTGTGGATGCTTGGTTTGGAGTCCGAGTTTCTTGAGAAGTTTTCTGCCATCTTGGAAGTCAGTTGTGTGGTTTGTTGAAGGTTTTGGAGTTGAGAAACCTTTGGATTAGAGTCTTGGGTTAGCTCTGGTAGCAGTTTCAGCTCGAAGTGTTAGATGTGCTGTCAAGAAGATCTTTTAGCTTTGCAGTATCTTTAAGGTGGAGTTTACAAGCAGCAGTGTGGCTTGTTTCTCTGGTGATTCAGGAATCTTTGTGGTTCTCTTTCAACAGTCCGGGCTGAAGGTGGTGTTGTTTTCTTGAAAGGTTAACCTGGTTTGGAAGAAGCTTTGAGCTGTTCTAATTGGTAAAGAGAGGACAATTTGTTTGGAATCCGAACTAGGTAGGATCGCAAAAGTGACTTGCGATTAGTTGGGAATTTTTCTTGAGCATTCTTTTGTTTGAGGCTGAGGGTTCTCATGTAGAAGTAGGAGCTGTTGATGTAATCAGGAGTTTTTCAGCATCTGGAGTTGAGTTCCATATTTGTTTTGGTTCCAGAAGCGATGCTGGTAGTTAGCCTGGTAGTTGGATAGTTCTTGGAGAAAGCAGAGTTGGAGTAGCAGCTCAGAATTTTTGGATTTGGATTTGGTCAGATCTTGTTTTGAGATGGATTCTACTGTAAGGTTGTGACTGAGTATGATGTGTCACTCAGATTTTTATGGATTTGATGAACAAACTTTCCCGCATATATTGGATAAGTTTGTATTCGTGTTCATTAGCAGTATTCTCATCTATTTTAGAATCAGAGTTGTGCAGCAGAAGCGAGGTATCAGCTGTACAAGAAAGGAAGCGAGTTCTATTTGATATTGCTTGAGTAGTAGAGTTTGTGTTCTGGATTTCGACGGATCTTGGAAGACTCTTTTGTTGAATAGGATGTAGGAACTGTTTGCTTTGGTCTAGTTGTTTCTAGAAGTATCATCATTGGTTGAGCTGATCAGGAAGAAGTTTGGCAGTCTTGGATTTTCTGTTGAGTTACAGATATGAGATAAGGAGTTTGGTATTCGAAGTTGGAGACTTCAGTGTTGTTAGAATTCTCTGGTTAAGAGAACAGATATTGGATAAGATTGATTGGTTGGTGCTGTGGCATTTGAAGATTTCTTATCTGTGTTTTTGATAAGATAAGATTTGTTGTCTATAAGATTGAATTGCCAGTTTGGATAGCGGGAATTCATTGTGTATCACGTATCTCTGAGGAAATACGTGTATGATTCATCATTGGTTATTGAATCTGTAGTCCAGTTGGAGTTGGATGTTGAGCTAGATTTGAGAGTAATCTAATGTTCTGTTCAGATTGATTTATCTGGAGATGAGAGGAGCTCTGGATTTTGGTGGTGTAGTTAGTTGAGCTTTTGTAGAGCGAGTCTCCCGGTGATTTATACTTGGGAAACTCGAGATAGTATTAGAGTTTTATTCTGATTTGTGTCAGAATAATTAGTTAAGTTTGTTTGTTTATGTGATTTCTATGGATGTTAGTAACTGGTTGTTAGGAATGCTTTGCTGTTAGAAATTAAAATCTGTACTGGATTATTAAATTACCTTTGCTTTTAAATTTCGGGGACGAAATTCTTTTAAGGGGGGAGGATTGTAACGACCCGGAATTTTGGGCAATATAAATTTAATAATCTGTGTAAATAATTTAATTGATTTGATAATTTTCTTTATAATTTTAATTTAAAAATTGGCTAATTTAATCTTTTAAAGGTTGATAAATTTTTAATCTAGAAATATTGATAAGATTGTTTGTCAAAGCTAATCAAATTTTATTCTGTTTATAATATATACATTTGATATATATTGTGAATATGAGATCTTTTGTTTCAAATTAAAAATTGAAGTTTTTCAAATTGTAATATATATGATTGTATATGTTATAGTTTGATATTGTTTTGAAATTGAATTTTAATCCATTAATAATTTATATATGAATGAATATGGTAATTTAAAGCTTTGTTTAATTTATATTTTCAACGGTTAATTTAGAATTAATTCATTTGTTTTCAAAATGTAAGATAATTGTTGTTTTAAAAATATGATAGTTTATAAAAAGGATTTAAATAAAGTTTTGTTTTATTTCTTTAAAATGTTTAATTTGAAATGGTTAAAAATGTATGTGTATGAGTTTTAGATTTTTAAAATACATGTATGAGAATATATACTTGCATTATAATTAATTTTAGGATATTTTCTTTTAAAAGTGATACATACATTTGTAAATTATATTTGTTAAGTAGCTTAAAAAAAAGAGAAAATGTAAGTTTATATTTACATTTAAATTAAATAAAAGTTTTAAAAAAACACTTAAGTACAAATGTAAACATTCTAAGGCATCTCTAACACACTTGTAAAGTAATTAAACAAGATGAATGACAATTGTAAGAATGTAAACAAGTGGCAATCATTTTATTCTAATTTTTAATAAATATTGTAAGAAGAAAATTAGTTTTCTTTCTCATTTCTTTTGCTTCCTTCTTTCAAAATTAATGGCAACCTAAAACTTGAATCTAAAAGCAAAATTAAAACCTGAACTATTTGTCAAATCTGAAAATTGGAATCCAAAGTAGGATAAAATATGCAAATCTGTAACCTGCAATTCAATTCCAATCTGCAATCAACCTTCAACTTGAAGTCTGCATTTCTAAATTCTACTTCAACCTGCACTTTCTTTTGAGAGCATCTGCAAATCCAATATGCATTTCAAAGATGAAGAATCAACCTGCAACTCCAAAATTCTGCAAATTCAAAACTGGAATCAAGTTCAATCTATAACAAAAATTTATGCATGCAAAGTTTTCAACAGCAATTTTCATATTTAATATTCAAACCTGGAACAAGTATAAAGAAAACCTGCTCTGCATATTCTAGAAAGGTGAGTGAACTTCTTTTAAAAACAGTTTGAATTGTTTTAAACCATCTTGCATGTGACGTTATAACTTGTATTGAAATCTGATGCTTTGAATTTATATGGATTGTGTTGTGTGAGCTTGTTATTATGTTCCCTGTTATTTCAAAGAATGTTCTGTTTAAAAAAATTTTTATAAAATTAATATCTACAGATATAATCCATATTAGGCTTAAGTATTTGAATGAAGATTGTTTGCAATTGTATGATGAAGGTTATTAAATAGTTTCAAGAATTTTAAATGCCACCAATCCTGTTAAAAATAAAAATAACAGTGAAACTTAAGTTTTGGGATAAAAATCATCTTGCCCAATTTCAGAATCGAATTATAGGATTTGATTCGTGCTTGAGAATCATGAATTTTAACATGCGAATGGTAATTTTTAGTGTGATAATTTGTTTGAAATTTGAGAATGAAAAATATCGGCAATTTACTAAATTGCCGATGATACCCTTAATAATTGAAGATGATTTCTTGGTGGAAGTTAATTTAGGTATCATTGATCTAAGGAAAAATGCTGGAAATCTTTTTTAATGTGAGAATTTCTCGGGATGGATCGAAATAGGGTTTTAGCATGATTTAGTTTGGGCTTTGCTGTAGGGGTTCTTGCGACATGAATGTTGGATTGGGTTCGATCGCGGCGTGGGAATGTTGAAGCTCGGGGTTGTGGCGTTTCTAGGGTAAGGTCGGTGGTGGCTTAACGGTGTCGTGATGTTGGTCGTGGGTGATTTTCTGGAAGGTGGGTTCTGTAGATTTTCGAGTTGAGGGTCCAAATTTTGATTCGCGTAAGATTTGTTCGAGTTGGGTGTGTTGTGGTGCTCGCTTGCGATAAGGTGACTGTCGTAGATGATCGCGGTTGCCCACGGTGGCCGGAGGTAGTGGGAGACGTGCACATGGGTGTTGTGTACACGACATTGATCTGGGGCAGTTTGATTTTGGGGGAAGATGATGGAATCTCGGGTGGGAACTCGCGTGTGACTCGGGGGTAACTCGAAGTCAGGTTGGTTTGGGTTTGCTTCAGGGTTAACTCGAGTTGGTTGGTGGTTTGCTTCGGGTTTTCCATTGGGTGCTGTCTGATAATAGTTTTATAAGGAATAAAAATGAAAACTTTAAACTTGTTGTTTAAAAATCTAATGTTAATCAAATTTATAAAGTATAAGTTGAAATTATATATTTTATTTCAATTTAAATTTATTTAAAGTGATTTCATATTGTAAGTAGTTTAATTACATTTTGGTTTTCAATTTAAAAAGGGATATTTTGAATTTAAATATCAAATAAAAATTTAAGTTAAAATGTTAAGAAATGATTCAAAAATAAGATTTCAAATTTTATATTGAAATAAATATGATTAGTTTAAATGTTTTAAAGTATTGGGAATTTTGGAATTTGTTACTAAATTTCTATTTTCGAATAAGATTATCATTATGATTTTGTAAACCAAGATTAATAACTTGTTTTTAAAATTAATTTATATAATCCAAATAATTTGTCTATAGAAATAATTAAGGTTAAATTACTTGAATATGACTCAAGAATACTTAATTAAGTATAATTGTTAATAAGTAAGAGATTAAATAAGATTTATGATCTTCTTAATTAATTAAAGATTTTCTTTAATTATAAGAAGATTAGTTAATTAATTAATTGTTTAATTAATTTTAAATAATTAGTTAATTATTTATTTAAATTTAAATAATCACATAATTATGATTAATTAAGTATAATTAATTATGAAGTAATTAATGATTACTAATTGAATGTAATTTAAGAATGGTAATTACTTATGGAAGTAATTAATGGAAAAATACTCATGAGAGTAATTAAGTTGAACTGATTATGGGGTAATCACTTGTTGTTATCAATTAAGGAAATTGATTAATTTATTTGTTTTGAAGTTAATTAATTATGGAGTTATTAATTAATTAAAGTATTAAGGATTATTTAATGATGAAGTTAATTGTTTGTTAAGTGATTAATTAAGAGAGTAATTAAGATTTATTAATGGAAGTAATTAGAAGATAATTACTTATGTAAGTAATTAAGAGTTAATTATTTAATTATTTTAGTTAATTAATCAATGTGATTAATTAATGAATAGGATTAATTTAAGATTAATTACTAAGGATAATTAATTGAAATGTAATTAATTAATAAAGTAATTAATTAAGGATTATTTATTAATTAAATTGGTTAATAATTACTTAATAAAGTAATTAAAGATTAATTAATTAGATTAATTAATCAAGGGTTAAGAAAATTAATGAAGAAGTTAATTAATTAAGATAAGTAATTACAAATTGTTAATTACTGTTTAAGATTAATGAGATGATTAATTACAAATTAATTATATAATTATTAAAGGAATAATTAATTAATAGGATTAGTTAATTAATGATATTAATTAAGGTGATTAACATAAGTAATTAATTAAAATGTGATTAATTAATCGTAATTAATTAAGAATTAATGTAATTAATTATAGTTAATTAATTAATGAATGATCATTAATTATTGTAATTAATGATAGTAATTAAAGGTTAATTACTGAATATGGTTAAGGACAATTACTTGAATGTAATTAAGATAATTAATCAAGAAAGATTAATTAGTGAAGACCATTAGAGATGATTGATTAATTTATTTGGAATAATTAATGTAGAAGAATTATGATAATCCAATTGATTAGGAGATAATCAATTCTGTTTTGGATGTTTGATTAATATGGGTTGATTGGATAATATTGGTTAATTGATTGATATTGGATGATCAATATTTGGAGATTGATGATTGGTTGATATTGGATGTTTGATATTGGATTGATATTGGATGATTTAGATATATTTGTTATATGATATGCTGTTTTGTGTAGATAAATATCGATATGAATTATCTATTGTGATAATATGATTCATCTATCTGTTTATATATCATCCTGAGTATAAGTTAAACTGTTTAAACCCTTAAGTACAAGTTGGACATTAAAATGGCGTTTGGTTTCGGTGAGACTGGAATCGGGTTTCCATATTTGGAATCCGAAAACCACATCGATTCCAATTAAACGTTAGGTCGTTAAGCCAAGTAGAGCAAGTGAAGACTCGAGGTGTAAGGGCTATACGTCAGTATAACTCTGTGGGTGATTCCGTAATGAGTTTGACGGAATAGTGCTTATAGATTCGAGATGGCGAATCAGAGTGCAAGGGCTATGGTCGTTGACTCTGAGGGTGATTCCAATAATGAGTGCAACGAGATAGTGCCTTCGGTTTCGTTCGAACCCGGAACGAACTTGTATGGATTGAATCCTTTCAGCACATCGTCAGGTGGACGATGAGCATTCTAAGATAGATGTGTTCTATAAAGGTAATCGTAACCTCAAGCCTCATCAACCGGGAATGGCTAAAACAGGGGAGGTGCAGCAAGGCTTCGTGGGTAGCTTCCACTGGAGAGCAAGATTTTCCCCTGTCTAGAAGTCCCTTTTTATTCGGCTGTGTGGGCAGTTGGGTCGCGGCCAACTGCGGGGTTGTCTTGTTCGGGATTGTCCAGTAAGGGATGGTTCCGGCCTTGTGTTGCAGGGGAGTGGGAGTACTCCTCGGTACGTTGATCTAGGCCACGTACTGTGATGGGCGGTACCCCAGTAGCCCTGCCATTGATGGAAACCCATTTTCCCTACGAGACCCTACGGTTTTTTCTTATTTAATAGATGTAACAATTTCGGCTGTTTCTTATTTACTTGAAAACCCTAGACACTATTATAATATCACTGGATTTCTTGTCAAATGTTTTGGTTAGCGTAAGGTAAAAACTTTTCCATGTTTATATGTGGGAAGTCTTACGTGATACCTTTTCTTTTCAAAGGTTTTCTAAAGTTAAGCAATTTTAACCCGTTTACTCACACCAGACCCCTGTCTGACCCGAGTGTTTATTTTCTGTTTTATTAAACTCTTGGGTACTCATATTATGTATGAGCAGTCAAGTGATTCAGGTTAGCTTGACGAATTCTGGAGGAGATATGGAGCAGGAGGCTTCGACGTTTAGATATATATTGATTATACCGTGTTTGATTGATATCTGTTTCTTGTATACTTGAGTTGTATAGTTGGACAGAAGTTTATAACTGTCTATTATCAGTTGTTTAAGTTGTGTACTCTGATGTAATGAGATACTATGTAATATTTTATGTTAATTATTATATTTTATTCGTTCCGCTGTGAGTTCTCTGATGTTGTTTTGTTTCTTCTTTCTCTTTCTTTTCTTCTATCCCTTTCTTTCTTCAAGATGATGTGATTTTCTGGGAGTAGAAAGTCGGGTCGTCGCATAAAAACCAATAGAATAAATATGTAAGTTATATGTAGATTGTATTTACACGACTATTCTTAATCTAGTATTTGGGCATATGATTTTGAGGTGGTTTACACCGATCTGAACAAGGAATTTTCACTATTTCTTAACGACGAATACTTGATATAGATTCTTGACATGATCCTAAAGTTTTCTATCATAGTATATAGCTATGTAAGGAGAATGAATTTCTAATCAAGGAAACAAATTGGATACTGGACTATAGAGGTCAACTGATCTATACTAGTTTGGAAGTGAATTTATATGATCAAACAAGTGATAGAAATTGATATTGTGTATGAATGATCTATGTACATCGTACGGGCTTTACTATATTTGCATACTATATTTTGTTGGCTTATGGAGATTTTAGGTGATAACTCTTCGATTTATTATAAGATAGCAAGAATTTTGGACTAAGTAACAACCTGAGGTTGTTAATCGTAAGGTACGCTTATCATCTTTATATGATAAGAGGATATTTGAACTTAGGCGAACCGTACGCTGGTGATTGGATACTATTGAGTATTGCTATGTGGTTGTTTCTGTTTTTTGCTCACATTGAAATTTCGAGGAGAAATATTACGAGTGAGGGAAAATGTAACAATCTGAAATTTTAAACAATTCATATTCAAGTAACTGAACTGTTTAAATATTTAAATCTTTGACCAAATGTGATTAAATCAATTTAATAACCTTCTTAACCCTCTTTAAAATCATAACTAATGATACAAAACTTGTTTCTGAAAATTGTTTATTAAAATAAATATTTTAAAGAAAAATCGATAGTGTGACCTAAAATTAGTTTATCGATAAACGGCTTTTTATTCAATATTAGTTGTTTGAACCCTTATGTACTTTTTTAATGATTAAACGAACACATTTGGAACTAATTTGATTCATAAAGAAAATGGAATGTTCTAGATGATTTCTAATGGATAGGAGATATTAACATGTTAAGGGTATTATTGTATATGTGGAGGTACGGCTTCCATGGCATGGTTTTGGGAGGGAATAACAAGCTTAGGCAACACCATATGAAGTATATATAAGGAGGGACATACGTTTGTTAAATAGTCACATATTCACAAAGCAAACTCAAGCTTTTCCATGTCTTCTTCTTCTTTTATGTTCTAAAGAAAAAAAATTGCAAAACAACTCCAAATCAACTTAAACTTTTCCATAAGTCATAGTACAATATTACAATGACTTCCACCATGTTATATTTTGAAGAAGCAAGGCCAACTTCTCCCCTCGTTGATTGACCGTGAGCAAAAACAAGGCATTTTGCCTTGGAAAACAAGTAAAGAAAAGAATGAAGGAAGGAAGGTGGTGCAAGGTGATGGCATGAAGTGTGCTGGAGAGTAGTTGTGCTTGGGCATGTTTTTTGCTTGGAACTAAGTGAGTTATCTCACTATTTTTTTGTATATATTGTGTAGATATGTTATGAACTTGAAATATAGTTAAAGTGACATTAGCTAATTAAAGTTATAAAATTTAGATCCCTCTTGCTTTTGAATGCAAATTACAATTTTATGTTGTATAACATTACTTCTATTACCTTCTTAAATATGTGGCGTGGCTTTGAATTGATGTTTAAATTGTTGTTTTGATTGTGTAACGATCACCCTTTTGACACTAGAACTTCGACACTAGTATATCCACAGTATTCACGTGTCGAGCACCCATATGCCGGAAAGATAGAACGTTGGGATAAAAGAAAACAAAGAAAAGAAAAGGAGAAAGAAAGAGGAGAACAAAAAATTAGAATCTCATAATGAAAGGTTAACATATCATATTAAAATGATCTTTATAAAAGAAAACTGTATGGATACAATAATCAAAGCAAACTAACTTATCATTAGCTTGGACGGTTATAACATTCTATCCTTACAATTGCTGATATATATAAACAAAGTAATGCAATGGAAATGAATACTATACTATGAAATTATCCAGCTCCTCTCCAAGAGCTCCAATGAACATAAACAAAATCTAGAAATATAAACGGGGCCGACTCGAGTATTATATGAAATTAACACCGGATTAGTTTGATAAAACCAGCGTGAGAATCTTAATCATATGGATTCTTATATTTATCAAACCTTTCAAAAAATAATGGTATCTCATAAGACTATGCTGGAAACAAACTTGGATAGATTTTCACCTTGTGACACTAAACCATTTCATAAGAAAATCCAATGTTAATATAATAATGTCTAGTATGTCTAATATAAGTAAGAAACAGCTGTTGCGTCCCACATTGCAGCATATTAGAGTACATCTAAAACCTCTAAGGCATGTTCATATATGGAATTTTCAAGGAGACGCCTTCAACTTAATAACTAAAGCGGATCTTCATGATAAGGATCAAAAACTACCTTCCGAGCAAACTAGCCCACGCCCGGTAGAGCGAACCCAAACTACGTGGAACCTAAGTATAATCAACTCCCCATGTACAACATCTACAAGCATTCTATAGATAATGGAGTTGATGTACCCCTTTATGTTAGCCAATCCCCTAGATTGTGCATTATACTCTGTCTTTAGTCATTTTTTCGATGTCAAAGCTATGTTCAGCATTTGTCACACAAGTCTTCATCGCTCGAATAGATCCATTTTCTAGAGATTGAACATGTATCTCGGTCTTGAAGTGGTTTTCGATAAGTAAAACACTTACCGATCCATATCTTTCCAGACCGAATCCACCAATTTGGTCATACTCAACAAAAATGAAAATGATCGCGTAAGGAAACTAAGTCCCATATATTTCGATAAGCAAGTAAACACACAAGCATTACGAATTAAAATAAAGCACGATCAAGTCACCTAAACGGTTTTTAATCCCTTTTTAATTAATTTATCATATATTAATTAAAAATCCTTTTATTTAGTAAAACTCCTTTTTATCTAATAAAACTTATTTTATTAATAAAACTTCCTTTATTGATTAACACTTCTTTATTGATTAAAACTTCATTTATTAATTAATAATTATTTATTAATTAAAACTTCCTTTATATACTTGTATATATAATTAATTTCTCTTTATAAAAGATATATACTTGTATTCTACTGTTTCACTACTCAGTCATACTCTTTTCAATATTTAGAAAACATTTATATACTTATCTCAACAGTATTAGTGTATTTACAGATCATTTAACAAAGTTTCCTTACTTAAAATATAACCAAAGGTGTTAAAAATAAATGTTACTAAAACATTATTACAACAAACCCCTTCTCTTTTATAAATTAAACACATAACTTTTTCTATCTTTTCATGAAAAAAATTAATACGCTACTAAAATTCCATTATTAAGGACCTAACTATATTTATAGTATTTTTCCACTTAAAAATATAATTAAAGGCTTAAAAGACTAATGTTACTAAAAAATTGTTAATTGAAAACCCAAAACACTCCACAATTAACCATTTTCTTTAAAACCGCCTTTTAAAGGTTTAATTAAATTTATAAGGGCTTAAGATAAGTGTTACTCAAACATTTTCACAACTAACCCAAAACCATTTCGTACTTGAGAAACATTTCATTTTAAACTTACTTTTTAAAGATTTAATTATACTTAAGGGTTTAAATTGTTACAAAAACCCAAAACCATTTCATACTTTAAAAACATTTCTCTTTAAACTTGCTTTTTAAAGAATTAATTATACTTAACGGTTTAAGACAAGTGTTATTTAAAACATTATCACAACAATCCAAACCATTCATTTATACTTAACCTTAAAGTATTAATTATTAAATATATAATTATTTTCCTAAGTATAATTAACGATAATGGTTAGAAACAAATATTACTAAAACATTGTCTATTATAAACCAAAACCATTTCATACTTAACCATTTTCTTTAAAACTTTCTTTTTAAGACTTAAATACATTTAAGGGTTAAAGACAGTTGTTACTCAAATGTTTGCCACAACAAAACCAAAACCAATTACTTATAGTTATCTAATAAATTTTCATTAGTAATTATTTAATTACATTTCAAAGTGTAATTGACAGTAAGGGTTAAAAATAAATGTTACTAAAACATTTTTCTATAATCTAAAACCATTCTATACTTATCATTAACTTTGAAGCATTTATTTAAAGATCAAATCATATCCACACATATTAATTAAGGTAATAATCTTTTAGAATCATTTATTTTGACTTAAGTTTTAAAATCCAAACTTTCTTTATTATATTTATAAAATACTAAACTTACTTTTTAAAACTTACACAACACACGCACATATATATAGGAATACCTTTAATATACTTATTATATGTTAAACGCTGTTAAAACTACCTGATAATAATATAATTATGTATATAGAATATTATGTAAAAATAACAAATTTGGAAATAAATAGAAAAACCAAAATAAACATGTTTTATTTAAAAAGCCACTTACTTTTAAAAATTCATAATTAATTGTTAAAAATATATCTAAAAATAAAACCAATTTTAAAACATGCTGATATAAGTTAGAAAAATACTTAATTTGTATACCACATAATTTATAGTTTCAAACAAATAAAATAGCATTTTCTGAAATGCCATCTAAATTTCCGTTGCATGTTTTTAACATGCTTTGCTATGACTTTACACCCAGTTTTCAACGCCTGAATAAATGATTTTGATCCATTATTTTTACAGTAGTTACTATACTTTGGGTACTTATAAACCATGTAGAAAAACCCAACGATTATCTTTAGATTATAGTATAGAAATTTCCGTAAACCAGGTATTTTTTCAAAGTGCTCGTATAGCGACTATTCCGGTATAATTATTGCTACTTTGTTGAACAAGCTATCAAATGATTTAAACTTCAAAGATTTTGCAATACAAATAATATATTATTTACTTTGTAAAAAGGTAAATAAACCCTTAAGAAAGTCTTTATAAAAATGAACGTTATTTCCCAAAAATAAGGAATTTAAAAGTGTCGATATAGCGACTATTTTGCTATTAACTTTTACAACTTTGTGATACCATTTCCAAAACTTTCCATAAGCATAGTTGACTATCCCAACACCACTAGAAGTGTAGTGAATAGGAAAATTATACTCTCCAAATATACACACATGTGACATTAATTTAAAGTAAGTTAAATTTCAAGGGATTCAAAGTGCGTTTATAGCGACTTTCTCGCTTCAACAATCACACACACACACACACACACACACTCTTACATCTCATATAGTATATTCAAACATGTTTATAACAAGTCATGGCCAGATTAAAAGTTTTTAAAGGGATTATGAGAGAGATTATAATACATGTATGTTGTCATTTGCTTTTTAAAGCAAGAAGGGTCCAAAGTAACAACTTTCTTTTGTTTTTCACTTAAACATTTATATTTTGCAGTCAACAATTCATCTTTATTTCAATGGTGAGATACCTCACCTTTAATCAAACCAAATATTACCATCTTCCTACCAACATTTAAGCAAGCATCAAAACCTCCTTTCATACAACCAAAGCACACGTCCATGAGCTCCACCTCTACCTTTGCTCGTGGCCAAGCCTTCCTTCGCCCAGCATAACTCACAACCTAAGGGAGAAACTCCCAATAACTCCATTAGTTCCTCATTTGTTAGATGTTAAAACATGTTCTGATGATGATATAAGAACTTTGTGAAAGTTTGCAGGAGAAAGGAGTTTATTTAATATGAATTTAAGAAAGTTAGAGAGCAGAAGATATGTAAAGAGTCTAAGATTTGGAACTTTTGATTTGTGACTTTGTGAGATAAGAAGAGAGCTAAGGGTGTGTATTTATAGAGCTAAAAAGATAAACCAAAAGACCACAAATAACCATCATTAGCCATGATGCAAAAGGACTCCAATATGCCAGGGCCATACCTCCACTTCACTTCCTACCTTTCCTACAAAAAGTCTTCCTTATTTAAGTGCCCTTAAGTCCTTCTTTAGTAATACTTCTAGAAACCTTTTCATTAATTAATTTCTTTTAGTAATAAGAAGATTTAATCATTTCTTAGTGTGTGGTATAATTGTTACCAAAGTCCAAAGAATTTAAATAACATTCATTGAATAAAAGGTTGATTTTTAACAAAACGTTTTTCGATCATATTTTCATTATTTATTCAAAGTGTTTATTTTTGTAAAATTGCTTCAAAAATAAGTTTTCTATCTTTACTTATTATTGTAAAGGTGTTTAGTAAGGTTATAAAAAATATATTTATCCACATTAAATCCTAGATTCAAATATTTAAATAATTCAGATATTTAAATATGAAGTGTTCGAAATTCCAAGTCATTACATTCTTCTCCCCTCAGAATATTTCATCCTCGAAATCCCATTGTAAGCAACCATATATTAACACTTAACAATATTGCAATCACTAGAACACTTATCTTACCGTTTTCCTAGGTCTATAACTTTCTCATTGCTCAAGAATGATAAGTAAACTACTAAGCGTACCTTTTGCCCAACCGGCTTAGATTATTACATAGTTGATTACTCATATTACCTCAAGCAATTCAGAGAGTCCTTTCCTAAACCCTCTATAAGCCAACAAAAATAGTATTCAATTATAAAAAATCCTGTACGATATAAATATGTCATCCATACGGAATATCAAATCTGGTCGCTTGCTCGATCACGTAAATTCCACTTCCGAACTAGTGCCTCTAGAGCGTACTTCGATCTGATTACTTGATTAAACACTTTCGTTCTCCTTACATGGCCATATACTATGATGGAAAACTTTATAATCATATCAAAAGTTCGTATAGTGTTTGCTGTTCAGAAACTAGTGAAAAGAATCCAAACTCAGATTAGTGTAAATCACAATCATGTACGTGAATACTGGATCAAGAGCTATTATATGAATAAAATGATCTACGTATAACTTACGTACTTTATTCCATTGGTTTTTGAAATACGCCAATTACTTTTTTAATTCACATTTAATTTGTTATCTCGCATCTTAGCAAGGCTGCATACAATGGAGCTGGCTAAATGGATTGTGAACATCGAGGCAGGAAGCCCAGAGAGTTGATTATCAGGTTCAGAGATCAGTTATAAGCAAGGCTATGGATGATAGTCAAGTGGATTCAAGCAGGTAGCATCCAAGAAATAGCTAAGTATGGATTTGCATTTTATCTAGGCAAAAGAATGGTCAGACCAATAAGGTTAAGAATGAATCGGGTCGGAGCATTATGGCTATGGTTCACTCAGATTGGCAGTTCCACTCAACGATGATCGTTCAATAACTCAACAAATACTAGGAGAATTAAGAAAACAACTAGGAAAACATGGAGAGGAGATAAAGGCGGACCCATGCAAGTCATCATTAGGCCCCACAAGGCATGCATGACTGATCGGTGTCGACTCCCCCATAGGGATCGGTGCCGATCTCTTATATAGCCACATATGAGCCTCATTTTTCCTAGATTAGTCCATCTCAACTTCAGTCTTCTGCACGTGAATTTTCAGCTAGATATTTGCACATCTTCCTATATAAATACCGAATCATTTACTGAAGCAAAGGGATCTTCTTTTTGGCTTTATTCTTCTTCTTCTTCGCTCTTGGCTACACTCTGCCATTTTTTATTGCTCAAATTCATATCATTGTAACTTAATCAACAACATAAATGAAAATGAAAACTTTTGGTATGGATGTAGGCTGGAGTATGTCGAATCACTATAAAATCTTGTGTTCATTTCATTTCTTACTGTTTTAATTTACTGTTCGTTATATTTTTTCTTCACTTCATTCTATTTGGATATTGAATCTGCGGTGTTATCATATTAGTTGAGTGTTTGTGATGAATTTTGATGCAAACATACTTACATAAATTATTTCTCAAACATCATTTATGCAACATTTCTTAAGACATTACTTATGTTTATAAACATTTAATAAATACTTATCTTCAATTATAAAACATTGTATTAAAATGAAATTATATTTGAAAACATTTCAGGATTAAGTTCATTACTCGTATAATACTCTACTATATCCTATGTGTATACACAAAACATTCATTTACATTTTGTAACTTCCTAAAATTTCAACGAAGGCCCATAATAAATCTGGATCTCATAATCAAGTCAACCTTCTAGACTTCTTTGTCTATCAAGTTAGACAAATAGCTAGGTAAAGTAGGACTCTGATATCTAAACTCAAGACTAAAGTCTACATTCCTTAGAAAACCCTAAATTTGAAATTCATGTTTAATATAAATTATTAAAAAAAAATATTATTTTAAAGACTTTAATTATTGAGATTTTCAATCTATTAAACTATCTTAACCTCTATTAACTATATGAAATCATTTTAACCTATTTTAAACCATTTAATATATTTTAAATCATTTAACCCATTTTTTTAACTTATTTTAAATCTAATTAATCTATTTAAAGCTATTGAATCTATTTTAATTATATTTGATCTATTTTAAAATCATTTAACTATCTTAAATCAATTTAACAGTATCTTTAATCTATAACTAAACTATTTAAGTGTATTTTAACTATTTATATCTATTTTAACTATTTATAATAATTTAAACTATTTTCTAAAATTTCAGATGGCATAAAGATGTTGTATTCATATTTCAAACTTCTTAATGATGATACAACCTAAGTTGTCATTGGGAATTGATACCTCTTTGGAAATTTACTGTAACGACCCAGAATTTCTGTCATTTGAAATTCGTATGTTTAATTGATTTTAAATATTAACAAGTAAAATTTGTAAGTCGAATAGATTATATTTCGAATATCTAGATTTAATTGGATATTAAAATCGATAATTTAATATTTGAAATTACAGAAATAATTGGAAATTGGGTTTAAAATGATTAAAATTGATTTGTAAAGTTGTATTAAATCATATTGGAGTTAGAATGATGTTATAGAACTTTTAAAATTGAACTAAAATTTAATTTGCAGAAATTGAATATTTTAATATTTTATTGATGAGTTAAAATAGTCATCTTTCAAACAGTCTCAGATTTCGACAAAACCAGTTTCATCGGATCCGTAATGTTATATTATTATAAGATTTCAAATTTCGTGTTAATCGGATTTACGGTTTGTCCGGGGCAAGCCAAATCGCATAGAAATTAGTTTAACCGATTTAATTTAAATTTGATCGTTTATTTCCGTAACTCACACATATTATCAAATTAGCTACCGAAACATATTCCATTGTGTCCGGAATGTGGGTTAAACCCTAGAAACGTCAGTCGGCACGCTTCATTTGGAGTTCGGAAAATCTCGGATGAATAGTGTTTTGGCGAATTTTCTTTAAAAGGACTCATTATCTTTTATTTTCACAAAACACTAAACCTATTAGGTCAGGCCGCCACCATTATCATTAATGGCTAGAACTTCACCACTTTCTTCCTCCTTTTCTTCCAATCTGTATTCCTATACCAAAAATTGTCAACTACAACGTTGTAGAGGGCGACGAGACCTTCGATATGAACGGTGGTGATCGAAATAGCATCGCCGACCAATGGCAAATCTCATTCGAACGTATGCCGTTCGCCCGCGTATACCGAGACATCGGTGAGGTCGAGTTGCATAGGGTTGGGGCCGAAGGTTGTAGTCGCTTGGGCTTCGAAACACTGGTCGCTGATCGTCGTCACGATCGAGTTGGTGGCGTGCGGCATCGAGATATTTACATGAGCTATGGGTTTCTTCACGCGTTCAATTGCCTGGGAGGGAAGAAAAGGCACGCGGCCTGGATTGTGCGACTAGAAATCAACGGCTTCGATCTGAGTTAGGTTTAAAAAAATAAAATAAAAGTGTAAATTTTTATATAATTTAATTTGTTTAAACTTTAAAACTGCATAACTTGTTCATACAAGGTTAAAAATGGACGAAACGACTTGCATTGGGTTCGTATGGACGAACACTACGCGATGGAGCTAGATTGGAATCGATTGGAGCTAGTGATAATTTTAGGTAAAATTAAATGCGTGTTTAATTTTTTTCGAAATAAAACACTGCAACTGTTATTGGAAGCAAGGTGAGAACTTCTCACTCAATCGAAAGTGTTTCGATTTAAATTTTAAATAGTTAAATTTAAAATCGTTTGACTGTGTGATTGAATGTTAAATTGCTATCTGTTGTATTGAAATAGACCCTATACGTCGTATATTAAGTAGATGTTATTTATTAACACATATACCGCAATATTCCCTCTCGAAGTGGAATTGGTATTATATGTACTTGGAGTTGATTTTCCCGCATTATATAGCAGACGAGACCCTACTGCGCCGCATGATAGCGGATAATATTTTATATAACCCATGTACCGCGATATTCCGTCTTGAAACGGGATTGGTATTGTGCTAACATCTATGGATGCAGGGAAACATGTTGGAGGGATCCAACTGGATTCCTCAACCGTATTGATTTATTTACAAATATTGTGATATATTCTGTTATCATATGATATATGATATTTTGGATGCCGTGATTGTAATATTTAGTGCTGTTGCAGCATTGGGCCTATTTTTGGAGTTTTAAAAATGTTAAAGTAACAATTTCAAATTTAAAAGGATTTTTAAAGTGATTATTGAAAGTATACGTTTTATCGAATTTTGGAATTGATTCATTTTAAATAAAAAAACGTTATAATTTTTATGTTATAAAAATAATGATTTTTGAGAAATATAGTTGAAAATTGATTTTCGAAATATGGAGTTAATGAATTTTATAAAATAGTTAAATTGGGATTTTTGAATTATTATAAACGGGTTATATAAAAGATTTACAAAATTGATATTTATAAATTTAAAATAATGGAATTATGAAATGAATTTTTATAAGTGTTAAAATGAAGTATAAATGGATTTCATAAGTGAATGAAATTTATAGACTTATGAATTGTGAAGTTATAAAATGAATAGATTTTGTAAAATAAAAGATTTATAAGTAATTAACTTATAAATTGGATTTTGGCATTCGAATGAGATTTGAATAGAATTTGTAAATTGAGGGATTTTACAAGTTGAAGTTTTTATAAAATATATATAGATGTGAATTTACAAAACGTTGTTTATAAATCCAAAACCAATTGAATTTGATAAGTTAATTATTATAGCTTATTAAAGGAGATATATTCACGATTTTGGACAGTGGATAATCCTTTAAATTAAAATGTGTAGAAATGTTGAATTTGGTTAACGAAGTATATTCACGATTTTGGACAGTGAATAATATATTAAAGAAAAGTTTTGGGGAAGTGATATTTTAAATAGAATTAAAACGATTTGAAGTTGTTTTAAAATGTATTAATGATCGAAACCATATATTTCAACATTCATTGTTGAAATAAACGTTTTCGGGAAATAAGGAAATGATGGCTATAACACTGTTGTTATAGTAGATTTCGAAAGGAAATGTTTTATATAGTATTGGGATTTATATATCTATCTAAATTTCGAATCCCTATACTAGTGATTTTGAGTTGTCGGAACGATGTTTTATGCAACATTCGTTTTCACTCAAATAAATGTGTTTAAGAGAATGTTTTCCTTAAAGAATAAAATATA
Source organism: Allium cepa (assembly GCA_030765085.1). Lineage (NCBI taxonomy): Eukaryota > Viridiplantae > Streptophyta > Magnoliopsida > Asparagales > Amaryllidaceae > Allium > Allium cepa. The sequence goes on along the minus strand of CM060944.1, from coordinate 506,305,324 downwards.
TACTTAATTGTGATTTAAGTATATTGAATATTTTCTAAGTATTGAAAATAAATAGATTTATGAATTATTTATTGTTAAATAAGTATGGAAATGTTTTCCAATATGAAGTGAAATGTTTTGAGATGATATCTTTTAAAGATAAATGGAAGGTGAATATTTGAAATCGATTTGAAAATCATATATCAGTGGATATTTGGAAATTTAAATTCACCATGGAATTTATAAAGGAAAGGGAAATTTGTTTAAAAATAAAGATTGATTTATTTTTGAAGTGTGGAAACAAATTTACAGATTATCTTGTAAAGATATTTTTGGAAAATAAATAATTTGGGAAATAATTTGGAATCTGGTGATGTTGTGCATATCTATTGATAGTAAAATAACCGACTATCAATATTTACCTTTAAATAGTTATTTGTTGTGATTTGCTTGAATTTGAATGCTACACATATTTTAAAAATAAGCGCTCGTTATTCGGTTTAGCCGGGAGAGGACCTTTGAGTCATAAATCCCATTCCAAATAGCGATATGTCATAATGGATAGCATTTGAAGACCGGTGTTGAAGACCGGATATTTTCGAAAACGGAAGGATTACCGTCGAATGTCTCTGCATCGGCTGATCTCCGATATAGATATTTTATCACCCTTTGTGATGGGAAGTCCGGTTGTGATTAGTGAATATCCGGATTGCAAGGGCTTCTTTGGAAGTGCCTTCGGTTCTGTTCGAACCCAAAATGGACTTGTATGGATGTGTGTCTGACATTACAATGTGAGATGTAAAGCTGGTTTCTATCAAATATATTTCTGTTATTGGCAGAGAATTTATTCTCTTAGCTTAACGCCCTTCTCTGAGACGTACGAGCTCAGAGGTTATGTAGTTGATGGTTACTAGTGATACATTCCCAATTTGGTAATGCGGCATGCTGAGTGTTGCTGATCATTTTTTATCAAAGCGTGGCTTTTATGAAAAGCGTAGCTTTGTGGACGAGACTTTGTCGGACCTCACACCCCGGAATGGTCAAAACAGGAAAGATGCGGCAAGGTTATTAAGGGATAGCGCCCCCTTAGTGTATGTCATTTCCTTCTGGATAGAGGTGGTATCATGGTATGGATCCCAGATACTTAACCTATGTTGTTGCTGCAAACTTGTTATTTTGTGGTTGTTGGTGAATCCCGGGATTTTGGTCGGTTACAACCGGGGGATGGCATATTCGTGTCAGTTGTTACCCAGCTAGGGGTAACCCGACCTTTTGTTGGCAGAGATCCGGTTAGGTTCTCGGGGCGTCTTTCCAGAGGCGTTTCCATGTGGCAATGAGAAGTTCCTTGGCCTGACCATTTGTTGGAAAACCAAAGAAACAATACGAAACCTTTACGATTGCAAATTGTATAACCTGCCTCCTCAGGAGGTAGCTATAGCAGGCATAATATAATGGTACCTATGTTGGCTAAGATTTATATTCTACTTTCAAAATGGTTTTCCACATTTTGCACTTATAGTAATAGTATCAAAGAAATTCACTGCGTAGTAAGCATCTTTGACTATCATAAGGAGAAATCTCCACCAAGTTCTGCGTTTGCATTGTGTGTGTGGCGGGAGGCCTTATGGTAGTTGCATTTTCTAAAAGCATTGCGAATTGACTTTAAAAATATTTCTTTGTTTGTTTTAAAGAATAATTGTTTTAAGTTCTCACACCAGTCCCATGACTGACCTGGAGTTTGTTGTTTCCTTCCTAAACTCTGGGAGTCCATCATTTTCCACACGGGAAGTCTAGAGTCAGGTTATCAGGTCATTCTGGAATTCAGGAGTTCTGTGGAGATCGGGGGAAAGCTGCATGGCATGGAGTATCATCTAGTATATAGTATTTCTTTTCCGCTGTTTATTGTTGTAAACTCTGACAATGTAATGTAATGTGATGTAATGTAATGACAGATATGATTCTTTGTTTTAAAGATATTCATTTATCTATTATATGTTGTTCTGTTGCGAATTGTGAGATTCTGATATTGTTTCTGTTGCTTTTTCTTTCTTCTTATATCTTGTACCTCTTCTTTAACCCTAACGGTATGGTTTTCCGGCCTTTGATTGCTTGGCAGTTGATATAGTGGACGTATTAATGTCGACCTTCGTGAGTCGAAAATCCTTTACCTTTACATTTGGTATCAAAGCATATGGTTAAGCGACAACCTTGGCTCTGTTGGGTGTTACTCATTAGAGATAGAGTCAGTAGCGCTCTAGAATGAGTTTGAGTATAATAATAGCTATGTGAGCGTACTTGTTAGTGAACATAAATTGTTTCATATTGTGATGATTGGTTTGTTGAGTGGTATATGGATTCTGGTCAATACGAGTAATTAATGTTGTTGATAGGGATCTCTAAACACTTGTACAGAAAAATTTGACACGATATCGTTTTAAAATAGGGTAAATGAAATAATTTTACCTTGATTATATTTTACATATAAAGTAAATAATTTTTCAGAAATTATTAAAGTATATATAAATTGATTGGTTGATTGTTGAAAATGTAAGAATATATATAAGTTAATTAAAAGATGTTTGAATAATCTAAATAAAAGAATAAATTGTATAAGCAAATGAATTATTAAGTATGGAATTATAATTTATGTGATTTACAATTGTGAAATAATCTTATATATAAGAAGTGAAACTATATGGGTATATTTATAAATATGACTAGTAAATAAAAATGAATTTGAAAGTTTTGAATCCCGTCTATTTTGAAAGTTGTTTTTCAAAGTTAAAGATGTTATATTATTAAGTAAAAGGATTTTTTTTGAAAGAATATTAAGCACTGAATTCACTACTGTTGCGGGGAAATAATAAGGGTGATGACTGCAGCATCATCAATATCATTTTCGAGTTTCTGTGTGATGGATTTGTTACCATAGTAATTGAAAAAAAATTGATGTTTGGTTGTGATAATCAAATTTGAAATTAAAACCCAAGCTGTAATTGTTGAATATAAGTGAAACGAGTTTTGAACTTATAATATGAGATAATAAATTTAGCTTTGGTAAAGTTAAAGGAATTGGGTTAGCATAGTAAATATATGATGTGAAATTTAACTAAAGGAAAGTTAAATAAATTAACTCAGATTTGAACTAGATTGGATAAGTTAATGGATTTGGAAGTTTAAATCAATAAGTTGTATAACTTATTAAATGTGAAATTGTAAGTGAAACCAAATGATAAAATGGTTAAACAATTTTGTTAAGCAAAACAAGATATGAATTTGAATAAGTGACGAAATTTGACTTTGGTAAAAGTTAAATAGAATTTTCTTTAGAATTTGAATCTGAATTGGATTTATAAGTTGAAATTTAAGTTAAGTTAAACAAATGGTGTTTGAAATGGAATATAACTTAAGTAATGTTGAATAAAGTTGATTTTGGTATCGAAGTAAATTAATAAAGTAAATTAAATTCATATGGAATTTGAAATCCAGTTTAAATATACGTGGTTATAAACTGAAATTGAAAACTGAATATTGAAAACCAATTTGAATCGTGCGAGATGAAATGAGTTTGAACTTGTAATGAATTAGTAAAAGAAACTAATTTAAAATAGCAAGATGAATCAACTGTGAATGAAAAATAATTGATAAAATTCAATATTCAGAAAGTAAACTAAATCCAAATAGAGTTGAAAGTGTAAATTGAATTCGAATGAAATTGATAATGCAATCTAGAATGAAAATGGATATATAACTTCAATAGTAAAGTAAAAATGGTATAAGAAGTATATATTGAAAATTTTGTAAAGGAATGTGCAAAATAAATTTGGAAGTTGTAATTGGATACTATGGCTAGCAGGATATACAGGTAGATTAAAGGAAATTGGGATTTTGATTTCGAAGATAAAAAAAATTGAATTGCTCGACAAAAGATATGTATTTGAATTTCAGTTTGAAATTCGATGATTTTTTTGTCCAGCCACTTGGCTTTTTCTTTTCTTTTTGAAATCTGGGGGGCCGTGGTGCCATTTTTGTAGTCGTATCGAGCTAGCCGTGCAAAGGAGACGCTGGCGAAATTTTTCAAAAATTCAAGGCGTTAGAATATTTTTGAGAAAATTGGAAAATTTTGAAATTATAACTTTGATTTTGGAGTGAAAAGTTAAACGATATAGTTGATTTTGAAAAGATTACTAAGTATGATTTGAAAACTTAGTAAAGTTATTATAAGAAGTTTAACTATGGATTTTGAAAAAGTTAAACTGTTTAAACGAATTTGAAATTTAATTTGAACAAATGGTTTTGAAAAGTTAATGGATTCTGTAACCTTTCCTTACTTGACAATTTCGAGACGAAATTCTTTTCAGGGGGGAAGTTTGTAACGACCCAGAATTTCTGTCATTTGAAATTCGTATGTTTAATTGATTTTAAATGTTAATGAGTAAAATTTGTAAGTCGAATAGATTATATTTCGAATATCTGGATTTAATTGGATATTTAAATCAATAATTTAATATTTGAAATTACAGAAATAATTGAAAATTGGGTTTAAAGTGATTAAAATTGATTTGTAAAGTTGTATTAAATCATATTGGAGTTAGAATGATGTTATAGAACTTTTAAAATTGAATTAAAAGTGAATTTGCAGAAATTGAACATTTTAATATTTAATTGACGAGTTAAAATAGTCATTTTTCAAACAGCCTCGGATTTTGATGAAACCGGTTTCGTCGGATCCGTAATGTTATATTATTGCAAGATTTCAAATTTCGTGTTAATCGGATTTACGGTTTGTCCGGGGCAAGCCAAAACGCATAGAAATTAGTTTAACCGATTTAATTTAAATTTGATCGTTTATTTTCGTAACTCGCACATATGATCAAATTAGCTTCCGAAATATATTCCATTGTGTCCGGAACGCAGGTTAAACCTTAGAAATGTTAGTCGGCACGCTTCGTTTGGAGTTCGGAAAATCTCGGATGAATAGTGTTTTGGCGAATTTTCTATAAAAGGACCCGTTATCTTTTATTTTCACAAAACCCTAAACCTATTAGGTCAGGCCACCACCATTATCATTAATGGCCAGAATTTCGCCCCTTTCTTCCTCCTTTTTCTTCCAATCCGTATTCCTATACCAAAAATTGTCAACTACAACGTTGTAGAGGGCGATGAGACCTTCGATATGAACGGTGGTGATCGGAAATAGCATCGTCGATCAATGGCAAATCTCATTCGAACGTATGCCGTTCGCACGCGTATTCCGAGACATCGGTGAGGCCAAGTTGCATAGGGTTAGGGCCGAAGGTTGTAGTCGCATTGGGCTTCGAAACACTGGTCGCTGATCGTCGTCACGATCGAGTTGGTGGCGTGCGGCATCGAGATATTTACGTGAGCTATGGGTTTCTTCACGCGTTCAATTGCCTGGGAGGGAAGAAAAGGCACGCGGCTTGGATTGTGCGACTAGAAATCAACGACTACGATCTGAGTTAGGTTTAAAAAAATAAAATAAAAGTGTAAATTTTTATATAATTTAATTTGTATAAACTTTAAAACTACATAACTTGTTCATACGAGGTCAAAAATGGACGAAACGACTTGAGTTGGGTTCGTATGGACGAACACTACGCGATGGAGCTGGAATGGAATCGATTGGAGATAGTGATAATTTTGGGTAAAATTAAACGCGTGTTTAATTTTATACGAAATAAAACACTACAACTGTTATTTGAAGTAAGGTGAGAACTTCCCACTCAATCGAAATTGTTTCGATTTAAATTTAAAATAGTTAAATTTAAAATTGTTTGATTGTGTGATTGAATGATAAATTGCTATCTGTTGTATTGAAATAGACCCTATACGCTGTATATTAGGAGGATGTTATTTACTAAACACATATATCGCGATATTCCATCTCGAAGTGGAATTGGTTATATATGTACTTAGAGTTGATTTTCCGCATTATATAGCGGATGAGACCCTATTGCGCCGCATAATAGCGGATAATATTTTATATAACCCATGTACCGCGATATTCCGTTTTGAAACGGGATTGGTATTGTGCTAACATCTGTGGATGCAGGGAAACAGGTTGGAGGGATCCAATTGGATTCCTCAACCGTATTGATTTATTTACAAATATTGTGATATATTCTGTTATCATGTGATATTTGATATTTTGGATGTCGTGATTGTTATATTTAGTGCTATTGCAGCATTGGGCCTATTTTTGGAGTTTTAAAAATGTTAAAGTAACGATTTCAAATTTAAAAGGATTTTTAAAGTGTGAAAGTATACGTTTTATTGAATTTTGGAATTGATTCATTTTAAATAAATAAACGTTATAATTTTTATGTTATAAAAATTATGATTTTTGAGAAATATAGTTGAAAATTGATTTTCGAAATATGGAGTTAATGAATTTTATAAAATAGTTAAATTGGGATTTTTGAATTATTATAAAAGATTTATAAAATTGATATTTATAAATTTAAAATACTAGAATTATAAAACGAATTTTTATAAGTGTTAAAATGAAGTATAAATGGATTTCATAAGTGAATGAAATTTATAGATTTATAAATTGTGAAGTTATAAAATGAATAGATTTTGTAAAATAAAAGATTTATAAGTAGTTAACTTATAATTGGATTTTGGCATTTAAATGAGATTTGAATAGAATTTGTAAATTGAGGTATTTTATAAGTTGAAGTTTTTATTAAATATATATATATGTGAATTTATAAAACATTGTTTATAAATCCAAAACCAATTGAATTTGATAAGTTAATTATTATAGCTTATTAAAGGAGATATATTCACGATTTTGAACAGTGGATAATCCTTTAAATTAAAATGTGTAGAAATGTTGAATTTGGTTAACAAAGTATATTCACGATTTTGGATAGTGAATAATATATTAAAGAAAAGTTTTGGGGAAGTGATATTTTAAATATAATTAAAATTATTCGAAGTTGTTTTAAAATGTGTTAAGGATCGAAACCATAGATTTCAACATTCAGTGTTGAAATAGACGTTTTCGGGAAATAAGGAAATGGTGGACTATAACACTGTTGTTATAGTAAATGATTTCGAAAGGAAATGTTTTATACAGTATTGGGATTTATATATCTATCTAAATTTTGAATCCCTATACTAGTGATTTTGAGTTGTCGTAACGATGTTTTACGCAACATTCATTTTGACTCAAATAAATGTGTTTAAGAGAATGTTTTCCTTAAAGAATAAAATATATGCTTAATTGTAATTTAAGTATATTGAATATTTTCTAAGTATTGAAAATAAATAGATTTATGAATCTTATTGTTAAATAAGTATGGAAATGTTTTCCAATATGAAGTGAAATGTTTTGAGATGATATCTTTTAAGGATAAATGGAAGGTGAATATTTGAAATCGATTTGAAAATCGTATATCAGTGGATATTTGGAAATTTAAATTCACCATGGAATTTATAAAGGAAAGGGAAATTCGTTTAAAAATAAACATTGATTTATTTTTGAAGTGTGGAAACAAATTTACGGATTATCTTGTAATGATATTTTTGGAAAATAAATAATTTGGGAAATTATTTGGGACCTAGTGATGTTGTGCATATCTGTTAATAGTTAAATAACCGACTATCAATATTTACCCTTAAATAGGTATTTGTTGTGATTTGCTTGAATTTGAATGCTACACTTATTTTAAAAATAAGCGCTCGTTATTCGGTTTAGCCGGGAGAGGACCTTTGTGACATAAATCTCATTCCGAATAGCGATATGTCGTAATGGATATCATTTGAAGACAGGTGTTGAAGACCGGATATTTTCGAAAACGGAAGGATTACCGTCGAATGTCTCTGCATCGGCTGATCTCCGATATAAAGATTTTATCACCCTTTGTGATGGGAAGTCCGGTCGTGATTAGTGAATATCCGGATTGCAAGGGCTTCTTTGGAAGTGCCTTCGGTTCTGTTCGAACCCAGAGTGGACTTGTATGGATGTGTGTCTGACATTACAATTTGAGATGTAAAGCTAGTTTTTATCAAATATATTTCTGTTGGTGGCGGAGAATTTATTCTCTTAGCATAACACCCTTCTCTGAGACGTACCAACTCAGAGGTTATGTAGTTGATGGTTACTAGTGATACATTCTCAATTTGGTAATGTGGCATGCTGAGTGTTGCTGATCATTTGTTGATGAAAGCGTGGCTTTTATGAAAAGCGTGGCTTTGTGGACGAGACTTCGTCGGACCTCACACCCCGGTAATGGTCAAAACAGGAAAGACGCGACAAGGTTATTAGGGGATAGCGCCCCCTTAGTGTATGTCATTTCCTTCTGGATAGAGGTGGTATCATGGTATAGAGCCCAGATACTTAACCTATGTTGTTGCTGCAAACTTATTATTTTGTGGTTGTTGGTGAATCCCGGGATTTTGGTCGGTTACGGTCAGGGATGGCATATTCGTGTCAGTTGTTACCCAGTTAGGGGTAACCCGACCTCGTGTTGGCAGAGATCTGGTTAGGTTCTCGAGGCGTCTTTCCAGAGGCGTTTCCATGTGGAAATGGAAAGTTCCTTGGCCTGACCGTTTGTTGGAAATCCAAAGAAACAATACGAAACCTTTATGATTGCAAATTGTATAACCTGCCTCCTCAGGAGGTAGCTATAGCAGGCATAATATAATGGTACATATGCTGGCTAAGATTTATATTCTACTTTCGAAATGGTTTTCCACATTTTGCACTTATAGTAATAATATCAAAGAAATTCTCTGCGTAGTAAGCATCTTTGACTATCATAAGGAGAAATCTCCTCCAAATTCTGTGTTTGCATTGTGTGTGTGGCGGGAGGCCTTATGGTAGTTACATTTTCTAAAAGCATTGCGAATTGACTTTAAAATTATTTCTTTGTTTGTTTTAAAGAATAATTGTTTTAATTTCTCACACCAGTCCCATGACTGACCTGGAGTTTATTGTTTCCTTCCCAAACTCTGGGTTCCCATCATTTTCCACACGGGCAGTCTAGAGTCAGGTTATCAGGTCGTTTTGGAATTCAGGAATTCTGTGGAGATCAGGAGCAAGCTGGATGGCATGGCGTATCATCTAGTATATAGTATTTCTTTTCCGCTGTTTATTGTTGTAAACTCTGATAATGTAAGGTGATGTAATGTAATGTAATGACAGATATGATTCTTTGTTTTAAAGATATTCATTTATCTATTATATGTTGTTCCGCTGCGAATTATGAGATTCTGATATTGTTTCTATTGCTTTTTCTTTCTTCTTCTATCTTCTACCTCTTCTTTAACCCTAACGGTATGGTTTTCCGGCCTTCGATTGCTCGGCAGTTGATACAGCGGACGTATTAATGTCGACCTTCGTGAGTCGAAAATCCTTAACCTTTACATTTACACATTGAGTAAATATGATTTTTGAAAGTGAAATATGATTTGAAAGTAAGTATTACTATTAAAAGTGAATATAATTTGAAAGTGAATATGACTTCAAATATATGGTTTTGAAATCGAATATGATATTTTGATATTAATTGTGAACAGACTTTTGAAATGTAAAAGAACCATCAGGTGTGAAATAAGTGTTTGGTTGTTAAAGAGACTTGGATTGGATATTATCATACTCTCTGCCAATACCGAAAACCACTTTAACAACTGTGTACGTGGTGGAGATTCCAGAAATGAAATAGGATGGTTTGGTGAACGATTCCTATATGAGGTATTTACATGACCTAGACTCCCGTGAGTCAGCTTGATGAGGCTAAAATCAGGAGCCACACCGGGCCAAGTGAGGTCATTCCTCCTATTGGGCACAGTTCTTCGATATTATATTCTGACTTTGTCATTTGATTGGGTGGCAACCCTTGATTTTGATTTGGAAGTATGTTCCGAGGTGGATGGTAGTAGCTTCGATGCATTACCACCAGTTTGGATACGCTAATGGTATATCTATCCTGGAATTTCCTCGTGTGCCATGGCGCATGCCCTATCGTGTCTTCTACGAGTTTGTTTTTTACCATACCTATGAAGTGCCCTCTGATAGCCCTTCAGTTTACGGAGGAATTACGGTACTGTATAGATTATGGGAATATATAAAAGTGTATTAATGGGGATATGGGTAACGCCTTAACGTTATTTTAATACTTTTACTTTACTGTAGACATATTATAATAACGTATTGTACTGCATAGTGGATAGTTTAACGAACCCTTAGGAGATGTGAATCCCGAACATCTCTTAAGTTATTGCACTTACGTTTGACACTGAATAGGAGATGTCAAACCCCTTAAACATCTCTAACACTATCACACTCATATTTATCGTTGATTTAACTTGCTTAAGATCTTTTAGTTCTGCCTCGAGTGTTTTGTCTTTTCAATTCGCTCGGGTCAGCTTGAGCATTTCAGGATTTGAAGACCTTATTTCTGGAGGACGAAGATGAAGATTTGTACTATTATTATTTATTCTATTACTCCACGTCATTCATACTATTCCGCTGCATTCGTATATTTATACTCTGCTGTTTGTAACTCTGATTTTGTATTATATAAGTATAATCAAATTTTATTTGTAAACGGCTTAATGAACTATTTATTTGATTATTATATTTTATTATTCCGCTGCGAGTTTTTTTTAATTATTTCCCTTTTTATTATTTACCCCATAACAATCTTCCATTTTGAATGGTTTGGGTTGATGTGTGTGTGCTTAAATCGTCGAAAAAAATAGGTCATTACAGTTGGTATGAGAGCTTCGGTTTAGCGATAACCTTAGCTTTGTGGGGTCTGACTCATATTAAATAGGGTATTAATACTCTAGAATGAGTCGCTGAGAGTATATACATGAGAGAGCGTATTTGTTAGTGTTATAAAAGGTTTTTTATATTGTGTTAATTTGTTTCATTTTGTATTTATAAATTCTAGTTGGTGCATCGGATGCAATGGCATCGATAGGGATTTCTAAACACTTGCTAGGGCTTACCATCACAATATTGTTTTGAAATATTGGTAAATGATATAATTTTGCCTATTATATATCTTGTATATAAAATAAAATTTTCAGAATTGATATATTTGGTTGTATTATATATTTTTATTAGGTAATGAAATTTTATAAATATTGGTTAATAATATGATTTGTAAATAAAATAAATATGAATTGGAAGACTTAGAACTTAAATTCCAAGATTTTTGAAAATTCCTTTCGAATGATTTTGGAATATAATATTAATATTATTAGGAAGTATTTTATGATATAAATATTTCAAGTTGATTTGAAAGAAATGTTTTAAAGAATTTTGGAAAGAAATAAGTTTATGCTCCCCTCTCTCTGGAAAATAATTTTGGTGATGAGTGCACGCATCCTCGACGTTCATTTTCGAGTTTCAAGGTGGGAAGACTGTTGTAATAGTTAACTACACCTTGTTGATAAATAAACCATGGTTTTTAAATTTTATATATGATTTGAGATATATAAAGATATGGCTATATATATATATATATGTATATAAATGAATTGAAATGGAATCCGATATTTAGTTCTTTAATTTCTATAAATTAAAGATTTTAATTATTGTAATGAAATGAAATTTTACCATTTAATAATTGGAACTTCTAAAATGAAAATAAGAAAGTAAATGCTCAGTTATAAATGAAATATACAGGGAATTTAAAATTTGTAACATGTAAGTAAAAGAATGAAAATCTGAAAGATATGATTATTGAACATTTTGTTAATTAAAATAATTAAGGTAAACTCGTGTAAATTTCAATTGCATTCATAAAAACATATAAATATAACTTACCAAAAGATTAAAAGTTGAAATGTTTAATAAGAAAATGTAATGGAATATTATATAAGTAAAACATGGAAAATGAAACTGTTCAATGAAATTCTTTTATAAATAAGAACTTTGATATTACAGTTGTTATAAACTTGAGTTATAATTGAAATGCTACAAATTAAATGTAATTGAAAGTAAGTATTGTAAGTAAATAATTACAAACTTAAGTTAATGAATTAATATGCTGAGTAATTGTGTCACAACCCGAAATCCAATGTTCGAAAATTGACATCAAATACCACACTTGTATTCGACTGCCGAAGATTCAAACATTGAATTCCAATCGGATGGAGCTTATAACAACATTAGATGAATATAAAAACAGCGGAAACAAAATGCATATCATGCATTACATCATAGATACAACATCGTCATAATATCCATTACAACATCAGAGTATTCTTATACATATATCACAACTTCAAATAGAACAACATAATAGAACAACAAGTGCTCATATGCCAAAAAGTCTTCAAAGGAATGAAGTGATAGTGAACTTCCAAACTGAGCACCTTGAGATCCAAAAGCTTTCAAAATATCTCCAAGACAAAAGCCTCAAAAAACCTATAGCCTCCAAACCAAAAAGACTCCAAAACACTGCTAGCACCAAAACACGGAAAACCTGCTACTAGGCTGCCCGTGTGGAAATTATGGGCACCCAGAGTTTAGAAAGGGAAAAATAAACACCGGGTCAGTCATGGGACTGGTATGAGTAAACAAAAATAGCTGCTTTTAAATAAAACAAGATTTATAAAAGAAAATCCGGTATGCTTTTGGAAAATGAAACTACCATAAGGCCTCCCGGCACACACACAATGCAATCGCACACTTGGGGGAGATTTCTCCTTATTATAGTCAAATATGCTTAATACGAGAAAACTCTTTGATATTATTACTGGTGCATAGTGTGAAAACATTTCGAAAATAAAATATTAATCGTAGCCAGCATAGGTACCATTATGCTATGCCTACTATAGCTGCCACTTGAGGTGGCAGGTTATACAAATTGCAATCGTAAAGGGATCGCATTGTTTCTTTGGATTTCCAACAAATGGTCAGGCTAAGGAACTTCCTACGCCACATGGGTACGCCTCTGGAGGGACGTCCCGAGTGGATTCCAACTCTGGGGATTCAATCTAGCTAAAGATAATCAATGCCTTGTAATCAAACATCTCTTATAACAGCAATCCATCTTTAATAAAACTATAAAGTGGATGTAGGCTTCATTAACAGCCGAACCACTATAAAAATTCTATGTTCACTTTCTTTTACTGTTCCTTCTCTATATATGTGATTTGTGATATTGCTTTGTCAAAATGGGGCTTGTGATTTCGAACTCTAACCAGGATGTTGATCCATTTTTTGGGTTAACATTTTGGTGCTTTCATTGAAAACCGAACTCAAGTTCTAGATCTAGCCATCTACTTTGGATCACATAGGTACAGAAGTTAGATCCCCAATCTTTGCTTGAAGAACTCGCTATTTTAGGATCAATGACTCCTAAAAGAAGAAGAACTACCTCTGGGAGATACATAAGGGCAGTAATAGTTGAAGAAGGTGCTAATCTCCAACAAGATGAAGTAAATGGTGCTAACTTAGGAAACCAGGCACTGGCATCCTCTAGTCAGCATGAAGTCGTCACCAGGGACGACCTGAATAAGATGGCTAAGGAGATTTACTAGAGAATGGAAAACAGTCAAAAGGATCTAATGCATAAGCTCAATGCTCTGTTGACCCTATAATCAAACCCACTCCAAGACTGTGCCGGAACCCGTGACTACTGTAGAACAAGGGAAATCCTCTGTTTCAGGCCTGCGTAGAAGGAATGAAAAGTAGCCACAAATAAAGGTAATAACAGGATGTAACGTGGAGGAGAATGAGAATACTCTACCTGGCGCAAGGCAGCGGACCTTGAATTTGAATCAAGGGGCCAAAACCTGTAGGAAGATATAGCTGTCAATCTCTCCGATTCAGAAGATGGAGAGCAAGGCAATCAGATAGAAGAGAACGTCAATGTTTTCGAAGATGCTAGAAACATCCTAACTGCCCTAATTAGGCCAACCTTAGGCCAACGGGGTCCTACGACAGTGGCTCTCTCGGAGTCAAGAGGGCCTAGGCTTCAACCCACGCGTCTAGACCGTTTGTAGAACCAAACGCTCGGCGCAGTGATTGATTGCCGCCCCAAGGACTACTGGACATCAGAAGCATACATGCTGACATTGTCAAATAGCTAATGGATGAAAGTAAAAACCAAAAGGACGATAAATGGGGATCTTCCCTGAGTCAGACTTCTTTTACCGATGAAATCTTGAAGGAAAGATCCCCAAACAAATTCACTATGCCAACTATCCCCTCCTACAATAGAACGAAGGACCTAAAACCCCGTTGGTACAAGTATAGTTGGTATATGGACGGAGCCAATGCTCCAAAGGTCATTCGCTGCCGAAGTTTCCATACTTTTCTAGAGAGTCACATCTATGTAGTTCACCAGGCTGCCCCCAAGATCTATTTCTACCTTTGACTAACTTGCAATGAAATTCCTTGACCAGTTTAGGCTCTAGACCGCACAACAAAAGGATGTATGCCCCTATCCAAAGTGGTCCAAGGGCGCAACGAGTCATTGGAATCATTCATGAATATGTTTAACATCACGATGATGGAAGTAAGCAACCCCAATGAAGATATGGTTTTTATGGAGTTAGTCCATGCTATTTACTCGAAAATGGAGTTCGGGAAATGGATTAAGATAAAGAAACCTACCAATAGGAAAGACTTCAATCGTAAAGCACGCTAGTACTTGAGGTTGGAGGAAGCACAGGAGCTAGAAAGAAAGTTTGCTGGTATACAAAGATGAACATTGAACAAAATGACATAGCAGCAAATCAAAACACATGCCATGCTAGAAGTACTCAAGGAGTCATGGGAAAAAGTGGGAATCAGAAGAGAAGAAACCAGAACTCTGATAAAAAAAATAGTGACAGAAACAAAAGATTTAGAGAGCTTAGACAGGAATACTATACCCCTCTGAATGATACTCCGTAGAATACTTATCTCGCAACACAAGAGACTGAAGAATAAAAGAAACCTCTTAGAAAAGAGGCAATGGAATACCAAAAGCACTTAGGGAAAATTTGACGGTTCTACGAGACATATGACAACAATGCAAATTAATGCCGTCACATTAAGGACCTCATCGAAGGGTTGATCTGAGACAACAAGCTTCAATAATACGTGAAAAGCCACAAAAACCCAATCAACCTGCGCCCCTCAACCTTCTAGAGAATAAAGAAACCATGCTGGAACTAGTGAAGAAGGGTCGAAATGAACCGACCAGAGGCTTACTATTGGAACAATATATGGGGGACAACATCCCGTGCAAAAAAAGTTGGTGAGAGATGGAGTGATATGCGATTTCGTTAAAGCACACCCCAAAGGAATCATGTTTAGCAATATATGATGAAACTCTGGTCAAGCTTCAAAAGGTTTTGAGTGATGACATAGTGTAACGCAATCGGGGCACCGAAGGGATTGAAGCTCCACCTCTTGACCTAATGGTGGTGACAGTAGGAATCGAACCTACCATAATTCGATGAGTGACGGTTGATTTGGCAGTTCAGTTAACATACTTTTTAGATGTACTTTCAATCAAATGAAGATTGGCATGAAAAGCGTATCCACATGCCAAACAAAGAATGAGGGGTTTTTCGGTGAACCCAAACAATCGGTGGGAACAATTGACCTACCTATAGGGCTTAGAGAGGGTGATCGAAGTGTGATAACCCAGATTTTCTGGACATCTGTAATTGATAAAATAATTAGGTTAATTAATTGAAATACTGATTTATAGATTTAACAAATAAATCTGATAATAATAATTTATATCTGGATTTATGTATAGATGAATTTGAACGATAATAAATACAAAAGTTATATTAGCATTTAAAAACGGATTAAATGTATATTATATATGATTTTATTTTAAATTATAATTGGTTTTTATTTTATTTCTTTTAAAAAAGTTTTATTTATATAAATTAGAAAGGGCGTTTAAAAAATATTTATTAATTAGGAAATTTAATTTAAAAAGCTTTTAAATCATTAAAAAAACAAATGAAAATTAAATAATGACATGTGTTGAATTTTTAAGCTTATTAAATACATGTGTTAGGTAATTAATTATTATAGATGACAAGTGTAAGTATGATAACAAGTGGCATAATTTATTTTCCATTTTTCTTTAATCTAAATAATTTTTAAATCAAATATATATAAGCCTATATCCTTTTCTCCTTCCATTTTCTTTGATTCATTTTCACATTTGCTAAAACAAAACTTGGAAAAAATATGAGACCAAAAACCTTGTAAACCAAATTCTCAGATCCAAGGATTAAAACCTGTAACCCTCCTCAAATTCAAGTTCAAATGCTTGAAACCATATCTCAAACCAAATATGCAATGCGAACCTGAACACTCCTCTCAAACCAAATCTGCAATGCAACATAGAAATCATTTATCTTCAAGCCTGAAATTTCTCAAAACCAAAACCTGTCACATTTTTCAAATCTATAACCAATTTTCAGTTCAATAACCTGTAGCCATTTTGCAAGTTCTAGATCAAGCATGTAACCGTCTTTCAAGCATGCATGCAAGTAAATCTAGAGTAAATCAAAGTTTTCAAAGCTTACAAATTCCAAAGGCCATGGTTTTCAAGTTTTCAAAAGCCAGCATTTCATTATTCAAAGGAAATCAAGGCAGTCAAGTTTACAAGTTTCCTGTTTTTCCAAGCTCTGCCTCTTTAATATAGGTGAGTAAACCTACTTTAAAAACAGCTTAATCCTGGATTACATTTTGAAGTTATGAATGAAAATCATGCTGCTACCTGAAATGCTTGGATTAAGATGAATGCATGTTTGTGTAATAAGTATTGGATGTCTGTGACAATGCAAATACAGGCTTTGTTGTTTTATCAGAGTTTGATTTCCTTTAAAAATCCAATATCTCATTTTTTAATCATAATTAGATTATGATTTGTAAATAAAAAGTGTTTGAAATCATGCAAAAATACTATTAAAAATTATTCTAGGAATTTATATTGAATATTTGTTTGGAAATTTTAAAAATAATAGTAAAATTTTAATTTGGGTCAAAATTTTATCAATTAGATTTGAAGATTGGTTTGCATGGTTAAATTCGTGATGGAAAATCATGAATTTTAATGGGTATATCTCGATTTTTAGTTTGAAAATCAGTGAGCTTCCTCGAGTTGAACGTTTGTGAGGTTTTGAGCATTTACCGTCGATCAACGATGAACTGGCTGACGTGATTGGGCTTGAAGGTCGAGGGAAAGGCAAGGATCATCGAAAAAGTACTAGGTGATTTGTCGTTGGTCGAGATGGCCAGAAATCAATGATGTAGGATTTTAGTCCCTGAGTTTTTCGTGGGTGTTCAATCGGGTTTTGAGACGTCGAGAGATGATCGGTAGCGATCGCGAGGCCTGCGATAGGTACTGGGAGACGTGACGGAGTTACGGTGAAGGTGGCGGAGCTTCTCAAGGCAGGGATCGTGTAACGACCCGGCCTTTTTGGACAGTTTAAACCGACGATCAAATACACATGTCGATTCCAAACCATTAAAAGGGCAGATAGTTATTGGGGTAATTAAGAAAAGAAAAGGAAGGGAAATAAAGGAAATGAAACAACACAGAATCTCACAGCGGAAGGCTAAAGTATAATAATAAAATAACAGTTCATGAAGCTGTTAATTAAATGAATACATTTGAAATGAATACATTTGATTATTATTATACAACATTTATCAGAGTTACATACACAACAAATATCATACAACAATGCAGCGGAATGGAATGAATATAATAGTAGTAGATAATATACCAAATCTTCGTCTCCGTCCTCCAAGGAAATGATCTTCAACCTAAACTGAAAACTCAGGACTGACCCGAGCGTAATGAAAAGACAAAACACTCGAGTCAGGACTAAATATCCTCATGCAAGTTAAGTCAATCGTAAATAAATATGAGTGTAACGGCGTCAGAGATGTTTACGGGGTTTGACATCTCATATCCAGTGTCAACGTGCGTGCAATAACTTAAGAGATGTTACGGGATTTTCCATCTCTCAAGGATCCGTTAAACTATCTACTATGTAGTAATATACGCTAAGTAGATAATGTCTATCAGTAATATAAAGTATCAAAATAGCGTTAAGGCGTTACCATAATCCCCCTTAACACATTTTATATTCCCAAAAGCATATACAAGACCGTAGTTTCCCCAAAACCGGAAGTCACCAGAGGGCAATCCATATACTCAAGGTACAAATCAAAACGTAGTGGTCGCGAATAGGATAATCAGTATGACAAGGTACATGAGGCAATACCAACTAGGATACTAGTAGTTGCGTAATCCGGACTGATGTTGGGCATAGCCAGCAGCTACCCCAACACCGCGAAACAACACTCCGAAATCAAGGGGTGCACCCAAATCGCATCACAAATGTAATAGATATGGTATCGAAGAAGTGTGTCCGCTAGAGGTGGCGAACCTCAATGGCCCGGCGCGGCTCCTGTTTTAGTCATGTCAGGGGTCATCCAATAATCGTTCTCTTTCTTCAGTCAACGCGTTCACCAAACCATCCACTTCATTCTGGATCATCACTCCGCGTATAATAGTTATTAAAGTGGTTTTCGGTATCGACAGAGAGTATGTCCATATCCGATCCCGGTCTCTTTAATAACTACGTATTATTACACCTTTGGCTCTTTATATTTCAAATCGATTCATAATTGATATCAAAATATCATATTCGCTTCAAAAATCAAATCCATTCAAATATCATCGTATCTTTCAAAATATCAGATTTTATATTTAAATTCAAGATTTAAATATAAACATTTCACCTTATTGACCAGCTTAGGATTTTAGAAAAATAGTTTTAAGTAGTTTAAAAGTAGTTTTAAATAATTAAAATAGTTAAAAACACTTAAAATCTTTAAAATAGATAAATTAGTTTAAAATAATTTAAATTGGGTTAAGTAGATTTAAAATAGATTAAAATAGTTTAAGTATTCAAAATGGTTTATATAACAGAGTAATTTGGAAAACAAATTAAAACAGCTTCAAAATCAATCCATTTCAATTATAACTTCCCAATTCAAATCAATTTCAACTTCCATTCTACCGATTCAATTTCGATTTCAATTCAAAACAATGTCAACTTTTACTTCCAATCAATTCAATTCTACATTCACCTTTAATTAATTCAATTTCAATTTATATCGATTTGGAGCTTGATTTCTCAAAATATCAATTTATAACACTTAACAAAATTTCCAACAATATTCGAGTTTAAATCCAAATTCCAAATATGATTCAATTCCAAACTCGATTTCAAAATATCATTTTCATATCACTTTTACTTAATAATATTCAAAGCTCGAAAAAATGTTCAATCTTTAAAATAAATAGATTTTCGAAATTCAATCATATCCAAATTTTAAATTTTAAAGTCACAACTTAAATTATTTACCAATTTCTTTTAACCAAAATTTATTTCAACATTCCAACTCAAATTTTCGACAAATTCGATTTCTATAAATTGATTTCTATTTATCACTTTTAAATCGAAACATTTAAATAAATTTCAAATCGACGATTTCAAAATTTATTAATTTAGCCAATTCGGTGTCCGTATATAATTTTCTATCCTATGGCCAAGTAATTATTTATTTCAATTAAATGTCAGGGATGAGTATATATTACTTAAATTAAATCTCACTATCATATGTATGCATAATAGGATCTATATAAGCAAATAAACATCCAAACATTCAATTATCAACCAATAGCATCCATCAAAATACATCATCCAATAAACAATACAATTCTTGGCAGTTTCATAGTTATCAATGTCAGGTAATTTAATCGCAATTCAATTTTAATTTTAATTTAACTGTCAATTTAATTTTTCAACGGTTAATGCAAATGACAAGCTATATGACAATTAAATTTTTACCAAACAACGACAAATAAAATCATAACACTTCATAATATCAAATTTAACTAGCATAAAATATTTAGTACGGTGTGAGCGTTATAAAACACTCACCTTGATTTTACGATTTTAAATCAAATCGAACGACGTTCGATTTAACTCAAAATTTTCCCTAGCTCCAAATGATTCCAATCCAGTTCCATTGCGTAGTCCTCATCGATACGATTCCAACGCAAAAAGTTTCGTGCGTTTTCGACCTCGTATGAAAAAGTTATGCATCTTTGAAGTTTGAACGAATTAATATATATATAAATTCACAATTTTATTTTAATTTTACCCTGAAACAAATCAGGCCATTCATTCCTTTTACCTCAGATCTGAAGCGTGCCTTCCTTCTTCCTCTCTCACGTTACTTCTACAGGTTAGAGACGCAACATAGAACCCATCAAACGCGGCCTAGGGTTCCAAATCGCGACCACCACGAACGTCGGGAAGTTGATCAGGTTACACCACTTCGAAGCCACCGCCTTACTCCACCTTCACCACAAATAGCTCCAAGCTCGGCCTCATCCTCTGCCTCGAATTGCGTGAAAAACGCAGCTCCTTCCAACACGATTTCCCGTTGATCCGTGGCTCCGTTTTCGATCATCTCCGTATGGATTTGAAGCTTTCATCGTGCTCTACAACTTTGTAGTTGAAAGTTTTTGCTAATTGTTGATGGATTGAGAGGAAAATGAGGAGGAAGTTTCGAAATTTTCAGGCCATTGAAATGAAAGTGGCGGCTGGTCAAAATGAGTTAGGGTTTGGAGCAAATGAAAGAGGATGGGTCCTTTTATAGAAAATTGCAAAAACACTATTCACCGAAAAAATTTCGAACTCCAAACGAAGCGTGCCGGCAGGCGTTTCTAAGGTTTACCCCACGTTCCGAACGCAATGGAACGTGTTTCGGAAGCTAATTCGATCGTATGTGTGAGTTACGGCAATAAACGATCAATTTTAAATTAAACCGATTAAACGATTTTCTATGCGTTTTGGCTTGCCCCGGACAAACGGTAAATCCGTTTGACTTAAAATTTGAAACCTTACAATAATATCACATTACGGATCCAATGAAACTAGTTTCATCGAAATCCGAGACCGTTTGAAAAATGACTATTTTAACTCGCCAAATTAATATTAAAACAATTTCAACGCGTTTCGAGCTGCCACGGTCAAACGACAACTCCGATTGCTACGAAAATTGAAATCCGATAATAACTAACTATTATGGATCCAATGGAACTAGTTTCGTCCAATTCTGAGACTGTTCAAAAATTGGCTATTTTTCAGGCGATAATTAAATATTAAAATATTCAATTTTCACAAATAAATTTTAAATTCAGTTTTAAAAGTTCTATAACATCACTATAACTCCAATATGATAAAATAAAATTTTACAAATCATTTTTAATCATATTAAACCCGTTATTCAATTTATCCAATAAATTCCAGTTATTATTATTCTAAATGAATTACAATTTTTTTCTAACATTAAATCACGAAATCTTATTAAATTAGCTATTTTAATTATCGAAAATTTACGGGTCGTTACAGATCGTTAGAGGCGGTCGAATTTCGATAGTGCTTGGTTCAGGCTGTCTGAGTTTTAGAGTTGAATTTGATTCTTGCTCGGATCGAGTGAGATAGGTGATCGAGACGGGTTTAGAGGACCGCCGGTGAAGTGTCGAGATCATCGACGATGAACGGAATGCCATGGTTCATCGGGGTAGGTGCACACGTGCACAGTTGTGTCAGAGAATGATGAGGGAAGTTATGCTCGGGTTTTTCTTCGAAGATGTTTGAGTTTTACTCGAAGCAGGAAGAGTGTATTTTGGTCCCGTGTCTTGATCATGGATGTTAGGGGTTTGCCCCAGATTTGATGAGGGCAGTTTTAAAGATGTTTCAGGCTTATGATTGTACAGGTTTTATGAATAAAGGAATTTGATTTTTGAAATGTTTCTAAGTTTCAAGACAAAAGTAAACAAGTTCTTACCTATTAAACTAAATTGTTTTCAAGAATAATTGTTTAAATAAGTTTTAAATATCTAAATAGAGAAGTTTTTCAAAGAATAGGAAAATGGATTTCAGAATGACTTTGTACTAAAATCTATTTAATAACTTTGAAAGTTTTAAAGATTTTAAAGGTTTAAATTAGATTTTTATATTGTTTAAATTATAATTGATTTCCAAAATGTTTTATTTTTAAATAAAGTTTAAAGATAAGAATTTGGTAATCAATTATGATAAAGAGTTTATATTTAAGTGATTATGAGTTTTGATTAATTTAAGATAAATAAGTTTTCTTAATTAAGAACCTTTTAAGTATAAGTAGTTGAGAAATTATTTAATTGATTTTAAATGATGAGTTAATAATTA
The DNA here is from genome assembly GCA_030765085.1 of Allium cepa. Taxonomy (NCBI): domain Eukaryota; kingdom Viridiplantae; phylum Streptophyta; class Magnoliopsida; order Asparagales; family Amaryllidaceae; genus Allium; species Allium cepa. Next base: position 506,283,073 of record CM060944.1, on the reverse strand, counting down.
ACTAAGTAATTAATTAGTGATTAATTAAATATAGTCACTTATGAATTAAGTAAGAGTAATTACTTAATGAAGTAATTTAAGGGATTAATTACTTGGTCTAATTAATTAAGTTAATGTGATTAATTTTAATTAATTAATTAAGTTTAATTAATTAAAGAGGATTAGTTAATGATGAGATTAAGTATAATTACTTAATGTAATTAATGGAGTTTAATTACTTAGTGAAGTAATTAATGAATAATTGCTGGATGTAATTAATTAAGGGAAATTACTTGATAGATATCAATCAAAGGATAATTACTTGAGGGAAGTAATTAAGTGGTGATTACTCAGTGTAATTAAAGGATTAATTAATGAAAGTAATTAAGGGGTTGATTTAATTAAAATAAGCAATTAAAGGAAGTTAATTACTAAGGTGATAAATCAAGGCTGATTAATGAATGTAATTAAGTTAAAAATTAATTATTAAATGTAATTAGAAGAATAATTAATCATGAAGGTAATTAAAGGGTAATTACTATGAATGGTTAAGAATAATTAATTTGTGTAATTAATTAAGGGTTAATTACTTAATGTAATTGAAGGATAATTATTCTAGGGTGATTAATTAAGATGATGATTAATTAATTGGTTTGTGATTAATTATTGTTAAATAAACAAGATTAAAAGTGATTAAAGAAATTGATTTGATTTAATTAGGAATGGGTGACTAATTAATTTTGCTTATAAATGATTGGTTGATACTTCTAATAAGAAATGTTTGAGATATGATATGTTTGTCTTGAATAGTGATTATGTGGTTATCTGTCGATGATGAATTGTTGTGTAAAAGAGTGACATCTTGTGATTAAAGGTTGAATTGTGTCTCACTTGAATAGTGTGGGTTAAGATGGCATTGAATGCGAAGAGACCGGAGTCGGGTATTTGCAAATGCCCGAAACCACTTCGATTTATAATCTATAATAATTATGTACAGATTTGATATGTGGAATCAATAAGCTAAAATGAAATGATTTAAGTGAATTGGACCATTTAATCTAAGTTTTGGTACTTAGAAATTGATATGTAAAATAAGTGATGTCTATAACAACTTGTGAAGTTGTAAATTGATACAAATTATCCGGATTTATATAAGTTGAATGATTTTGTATTCCATGTTAGATAGGTTTACTCACGCTGGTTTCCAGCCTGACTCGGGTGTTACTTTGATGTAACGCTCGGGTCAGACCGAGTATTACAGACTTTCAGGTAAGGACGTTCTGGAGCTCATCAGGCGAGCTGGATGGCAGGAACGTACAGAGTGTTTCCGCTGAGATATATTGTTGTATATCTAAGTCATGTTGTTTTAAACTGTCCAGTATTGTGTAATGGTTGTAACTCTGATGTATATAAATATAAGTGTACTGATATAGTTCTTCTTTGTAAAAAATCTGTTATTTATGTGATATTATATTTTGATCCACCGCGAATGTGAGGTTTCTGTGACTTGTTTCTGTTTCTTCTTCTTTCTCTTTTCTTCTTTTCCTAACTATCTAGAAATTTCGGGATCGAAATTTCCAGGTCATTACATTTGGTATTAAAGTAGAAGTTTAAGCGAGAACCTTGACTCTGGTGGGATTACACATTAAGGATAGGGTAAGTGGTACCCTAGGATGAGTTGAGTGTGTGTGTGTATATGTATATATATATGAGAGCGTACCTTTTATTTTCATATATAAAGATTTTAAATGATTTTATATAAGATTATATTTTGATATAAAGCAATATTTCTTTCTAATAAATATTAAGGTAATTTTGCTGTTAAATTATTGGAATTAAATTAAGTGGTAATAAAATACAACCAAACTGAAAATGGAATAAAGATAAGTTTGAAATGAATTCAAACTGAAATTAAAATATTGAGTTTGGGAAAGAGTTTCAAAATAAGAAAATAGTGAATTGGTTTCCAGATATGATAATCTTGGTTATTATCATAAATGATTGTTGTGTTTAATAATATAATGTGTATAAATGAATAAGCAAAATGAAACGTTTTAGGGAAGTAAAACATTTAGGCAAGTAAGACTTATGAATTGAAACTGAAGATGATCTAAATAGTGAAGGTCCAGAAATTTGAAAATTTGTTTCAAAGTAATAAAGAAATAATAAGTAATATTATTTAATGTATTTGAATGAAAGGGTCCTATTTCAAACAAAAATTGTTTAAAAATATAAAGGAATTTGTTTTGAATTTAAAAACCAAAGGCGGCTTAAAATTTAAGGATAACTTGGTGTGTAAAGTAAATAAATATGTATATTTGGAAATAAACTCTAAGGTTAAGTTTTAAATTTTCCTTGGGATGTAATGTGAAACCCAAAGTGAAGTAAGTTTTAGACTTAAATGGAATGAATACTAATGTGAAGTTCAGAATTTGAAATGGGAATTCAAATTGGGTAAGGTTGGCTGAATTAAGTAAATTGAATTTAACTTTGGAAAAGTTAAGTAATTTAACAAACAACCTGAATTGGAAATTTCAAGATGAAACTGAGATTTAACTTGGAAAGTTAAATGGTTAATTTGAATTGGAAGTTTCTGTGATCTCAAAATGGGTTTGAGATCTGGAAATTGGGAATGGATGGATGTTTTAAAATAATTTGAATGACATCATCCTGTTGTTATTAATAATCTTTAAGAGGAAATTGGATTTGTTTAAATGAATGAAGAAATGTGATGTGGTAATATATCCTTTATTAAGATAAAATGGATTTTGGATTCAGAATTAAATGGTTTAAAGATATAGGTTGGTTTAATTTAAAGGATTAAATCAACATTTAAAAATTTAACACGAATTTATAGAATTCGAGATGGTTTTAAGTTGAAATTTGAATAGAATTAGTTCAAATCAAATTTGATTTGAATTAATTGGAATTGTGATTGAAGATGTATAAGTTTAAAATTAAATTCAAATGGAAAATTTGAAATGAAACTGAGGCTGAATGAGTTCAAATTCAAATGGGAATTAGGATTAATTCAAACTGGAATTGATTCGAAATTGAAATGGGTTCAAATTGAAATTAGTCCAAATTGATTTGAATAATTTGGAATTGTGATTAAGGTTGAATAGGTTTAAAATTCAACTAGAATTTGATTTGAAATTGAAAAGAAATTGAGAATTAATTCAACTTGAATTGGGGATAAATCAATTTCAATGGAAACTGAAGTTATTTAAATTGGAATTGAGTCAATTTAAATGGAAGTGGAAATTTAAATTGAATTGATGGAATTGGAGATTGGAAACTGAATAGTTTGATTCTATACTATTTTCAAAATAAATTGTTTTAATATAAATCTATTCTTTTCAAACTATTTACTATACAGCTTTTCTTTTTAAACCTAAAACTATCTTATACTTGTTTTACAATTATTTTTGGAACTATTTAATAATTTTTCAGCTGTTTTATAAACTAATTACTGTTTTTTCAACTACTTTATAACTAATTACTATTTTACAACTATTTTGCATTATTCTACAACTATTTAACTATTTTCCAACTATTTTACAATTACTTAACTATTTTACAGCTATTTTACAATTAATAATTATTTTTCAACTACTTATCTATTTTAAACTTTTCAAATTATTTTCGAAGTTTAAGCCGGTCAGAGTGTAAACTGTTTATGATTAATTACCAATTGAGATAAGGATTAAAGTGATAATCCAAATGGGATTGAAACAAATGTGAGTAAATGGATAGAAATTAAAATGAATGTGAATAGAAAGGAGAATTGATTTGGCTAATAATCAATAAAGATAAATACGTAGGATGTACGTATATTATTCTATTCGCCTATTGATTTGATCCAGATTCGAGCACATAATTTCGAGATAGATATATCGATCCGAGTTGGGATTTTTCACTTGATTTTCGACGGCGAACCTGGATATGGATTTTTGATTGGTTCTAGATATTCTCTATCATAGTTGTGGCTATTCAAGGAGAATGACGGTTTCTGATCAAGAAACCAGATCTGAGTCCGCACTACGAAGTCGGGTGGACGATACTAGTTCGGAAGTGAAATTATGTGATCAAGTGAGCGATCAGATTTATATAGCGTACGAATGATATGTGTACATCGTACGGTTTTGAACGAAATTGTTACTGGGAATTTATGGATAATAATTGTGAATGGTTTTTTGGAAATGAAGTGTACATATTGTGAAATATGTTATGAAGTAAAATGGAAATTGGATATTTCTATAATAGAAATTTACTTTATGGAAGTAAGTGATATGATAAGTGATTTTGTAAAGGGTTATCAAATTGGAATATTTGATTTGGCATAAACAAAGTTATATATCTTTGTTATATAAGATAAATCTCCCTTTGTGAATCTATAGCTAGAAGAAAGGGTTTTGAAAATATTTGAAGTATAAAAGGGGTTTTATACAAGTTTGAAATAATCCAAAGATTTTTCAAGATTATATATATATATATATATATATATATATATAAAGGATCTTATGAGAATGATTATGGAGGAAAGGTTTTTGGAACCTTTGGATTTGGAAAGGCTTTTTGATTTTTGGGTAAAATCAATATTGGAATTTGGAAAGCCTAATTTGAGAATTATCGATTTTGGAATAATCGATTTGAGAAACGAGATTTTGATGAAATTCATACTAGGTGTATGATTTGGAAGATACTATATGTGTATAGTATAAAGTGTTTTGAAATGGCTCTGGGGAAAAAGGCGCTTCCTTAAAATGAACTTCTCAAGATTATCATAGGTTGGTACTGCCTTGAGCCTCTAAAGGGGGGGTTCTAAAGTTGATCCTATGAGGAGTACGGACAAAAATAGTTCTTGAGGATTTTGTGTAGTGTGTAGCGAAAGTCGAGGGTGATGATGCCTACAAAGGCATTTGGGTTATGCCGTGACGATAGTGTAACTCGATGTCACTGTGATCTACTGTAGACCATAGCAAAAGTAGTGTGAGCCGCTGAGAGCCAACAATCTACGTTTGATTTTATATCGGTAGACTGCGACCTATGGTGACATAGAAAAAGTCATGTGAGCCGATGAGAGCCAATAGTCTGCGTTCGATTTTACATCGGTAGACTGCGACCTATGTGGGAGTGGAGAAGTTTCATTTTTGGCAGCGAAAAGCGAGGGCGCTGATGCCTACAGTTACATGGACTTTTGCTGTGATGGCAACGTAACCCTGGAATGTAACTGCGATATGTTGTGGGTTCCATGGCGTAATCGAGGGGCGTGGAGTGCCTACAGTTACATGGACTTTTGCTGTGATGGCAACGTAACCCAGGATGTAACTGCGACCATGGATGGGGGTGATGATTTCCAGAGCATTCTCACCAAAAGATATTCTCCCTATTTTCAAAAATGATTCTATATTTTCAATAAACTATTTTCCAAGTATTTTAACTGAGTGTTGAAAATGGGTTTACCAAGTACTTGTAGATTTTCAGTCCTACGCCTGATCAACGTATGACCGAATTTCTGTGAGAAAAAGGATGAACCTGTTGAGACATCAAGTTATAAAAGTATTTTTATAAAAACTATTTTGGTAATATTATATAGATTTTAAAAAGTGTTTGAAAAATTATCAAAGAATATTTTAACTGGTTTTAAAATATTTAATAAATTCTGGCTTCGTTTCTTTTCGAGGACGAAAAGATTCAAAGGGGGGATGAATGTGATAACCCCGATTTTCTGGAGATCTGTAATTGATAAAATAATTGGGTTAATTAATTGAAATACTTATTTATAGATTTAACAAATAAATCTGATAATAAATATTTATATCTGGATTTATGTATAGATGAATTTGAACTATAATAAATACAAAACTCATATTAGCTATTTTAAAAATGGATTAAATGTATATTATATATGATTTTATTTTAAATTATAATTGGTTTTTATTTTATTTCTTTTAAAAAGTTCTAGTTATATAAATTAGAAAGGGCATTTAAAAAATATTTATTAATTAGGAAATTTAATTTGAAAAGCTTTTAAATCATTTAAAAAACAAATGAAATTTAATAATGACATGTGTTGAATTTTTATGCTTGTTAAATACATGTGTTAGGTAAGTAATTATTATAGATGACAAGTGTAAGTATGACAACAAGTGGCATAATTTATTTTCCATTTTTCTTTAATTTAAATAATTTTTAAATCAAATCTATATAAGCCTATATCCTTTTCTCCTTCCATTTTCTTTGATTCACTTTCACATTTGCCAAAACAAAACTAGAAAAAAAATCTAAGACCAAAAACCTTGTAAACCAAATTCTCAGATCCAAGGATTAAAACCTATAACCCTCCTCAAATTCAGGTTCAAATGCCTGAAACCATATCTCAAACCAAATATGCAATGCAAACCTGAACACACCTCTCAAACCAAATCTGCAATGCAACCCAGAAATCATTTATCTTCAAGCCTGAAATTTCTCAAAACCAAAACCCTGTCACATTTTTCAAATCTGTAACCAATTTTTAGTTCAATATCCCTGTAGCCATTTTGCAAGTTCTAGATCATGCCTGTAACCATCTTTCAAGCATGCATGCAAGAAAATCTAGAGTAAATCAAAGTTTCCAAAGCTTACAAAGCTAGCATTTCATTATTCGTAGCTTTTCAATTTTCAAAGGAAATCAAGGTAGTCAAGTTTACAAGTTTCTTGCTTTTCAAAGCTCTGCCTCTTTAATATAGGTGAGTAAACCTACTTTAAAAATAGCTTAATCCTGGATTACATTTTGAAGTTATGAATGAAAATCATGTTGTTACCTGAAATGCTTGGATTAAGATGAATGCATGTTTGTGTAATAAGTATTCGATGTCTATGACTATGTAAATACAAGCTTTGTTGTTTTATCGGAGTTTGATTTGCTTTAAAAATTCAATATCTCATTTTTGAATCATAATTAGATTATTATTCGCATATAAAAAGTGTTTGAAATCATGCAATAACACTATTAAAATTATTCCAGGAATTTATATTGAATATTTGTCTAGAAATTTTAAAAATAATAGTAAAATTTTAATTTGGGTCAAAATTTTATCAGTTAGATTTTAAGATTGGTTTGCATGGTTGAATTCGTGATGGAAAATCATGAATTTTAATGGGTATATCTCGATTTTTAGTTTGAAAATCAGTGAGCTTCCTCGAGTTGTGAGGTTTTGAGTATTTGTTGTCGATCAACGACGAATTTTCTGACATGATTGGGCTTGAAGGGCGAGGGAAAGGCAAGGATCATTGGAAAAGTACTATGGTGATTTATCGTTGGTCGAGATGGGCAGAAATCGATGATGTAGGGTTTTATTCCCTGAGTTTGTCGTGGGTGTTCAATCGGGTTTCCAAACGTCGAGAGATGATCAGTGGCGATTGCGAGGCCTGGGATAGGTGCTGGGAGACGTGACGGAGTTACGGTGAGGGTGGCGAAGCTTCTCGAAGCAGGGATCGTCAGAGGAGGTCGAATTTCGATAGTTCTTGGTTCAGGATGTGTGAGTTTTATAGTTGAATTTGATTCTCGCTCGGATCGAGTGAGATAGGTGATCGAGATGGGTTTAGAGGATCGCCGGTGATGTGTCGAGATCATCGACGATGAACAGAATGCCATGGTCCGTCGGGGTAGGTGCACACGTGCACAGTTGTGTCAGAGAATGATGAGGGAAGTTATGCTCGGGTTTTTCTTCGAAGATGTTCGAGTTGTACTCGAAGCAGGAAGAGTGTAATTTGGTCCCGTGTCTTGATCAGGGAAGTTAAGGGTTTGCTCCAGATTTTGATTAGGGCAGTTTTAAAGATGTTTCAAGCTTATGATTGTACAGGTTTTATGAATAAAGGAATTTGATTTTTTAAATGTTTCTAAGTTTCAAGACAAAAGTAAACAAGTTCTTACCTATTAAACTAAATTGTTTTCAAGAATAATTGTTTAAATATGTTTTAAATATTTAAATAGAGAAGTATTTTAAAGAATAGGAAATTGGATTTCAAAATGACTTTCTATTAACATCTATTTAATAACTTTGAAAGTTTCAAAGATTTTAAAATTTTAAATTAGATGTTTATATTGTTTAAATTATAATTGATTTCTAAAATGTTTTATTTTTAAATAAAGTTTAAAGATAAGAATTTAGTAATCAATTGTGATAAAGAGTTTATCTTTAAGTGATTAGGAGTTTTGATTAATTTAAGATAAATAATTTTTCTTAATTAAGATATTTTAAGTACAAGTAGTTAAGAAATTATTTAATTGATTTTAAATGATGAGTTTATAATTAACTAAGTAATTAATTAGTGATTAATGAAAGATAATCACTTATGTATTAAGTAAGAGTAATTATTTAATGAAGTAATTTAAGGGATTAATTACTTGGTGTAATTAATTAAGTTAATGTGATTAATTTTAATTAATTAATTAAGCTTAATTAATTAAAGGGGATTACTTAATGATGAGACTAAGTATAATTACTTAATGTAATTAATGGAATGTAATTACTTAGTGAAGTAATTAATGAATAATTACTAGATGTAATTAATTACGGGAAATTACTTGATGGATATTAATTAAAGGATAATTACTTGAGGTAAGTAATTAAGTGGTGATTACTCAGTGTAATTAAAGGATTAATTAATGAAAGTAATTAAGGGGTTGATTTAATTAAAATAAGTAATTAAAGGAAGTTAATTACTAAGGTGATAAATCAAGGCTAATTAATGAATGTAATTACGTTAAAGATTAATTATTGAATGTAATTACAAGAATAATTAATCAATGAAGGTAATTAAAGGGTAATTACTGTGATTGGTTAAGAATAATTAATTTGTGTAATTAATTAAGGGTTAATTACTTAATGTAATTAAAGGATAATTAATCTAGGGTGATTAATCAAGATGATGATTAATTAATTGGTTTGTGATTAATTATTGTTAAATAAGCAAGATTAAAAGTGATTAAAGAAATTGATTTGATTTAATTAGGAATGGGTGACTAATTAATCTTGCTTATAAATAATTGGTTGATTTTTCTGATATGAAATGTTTGAAATATGATATGTTTGTCTTGAATAGTGATTATGTGGTTATGTGTCGATGATGAATTGTTGTGTAAAAGAGTGACATCTTGTGATTAAAGGTTGAATTGTGTCTCACTTGAATAGTTTGGGTAAAGATGGCATTGAATACGCACTTCGATTTATAATCTATAATAATTCTGTAAAGATTTGATATGTGGAATCAATAGGCTGAAATGGAATGATTTAAGTGAATTGGACCATTTAATCTAAGTTTTGGTACTTAGAAATTGATATGTGAATTAAGTGTTGTCTATAACAACTTGTGAAGTTGTAAATTGATACAAGTTACCCAGGTTTATATAAGTTGTATGCTTTTATATTCCATGTTAGATGGGTTTACTCACGCTGGTTTCCAGCCTGACCCGGGTGTTACTTTGATGTAATGCTCCGGTCAGACCGAGTATTAAAGATTTTCAGGTAAGGACGTTTTGGAGCTCAGTAGGCGAGCTGGATGACAGGAACGTATACAGGGTTTTCGCTGAGATATATTGTTGTATATCTAAGTCAGGCTGTTTTAAACTGTCCAATATTGTGTAATGGTTGTAACTATGATGTATATAAATATATGTGTACTGATATAGTTCTTCTTTGTCAAAAAGTGTTATGTATGTGACATTATATTTTGATCCGCTGCGAATGTGAAGTTTCTGTGACTTTTTTCTGTTTCTTCTTCTTTCTCTTTTCTTCTTTTTCTAACTATCTAGAAATTTCGGGATCGAAATTTCCGAGTCGTTACATGAAGGGCACCCTCATTCAGACTTTTGTGATCGTAGATAAAATGTCAGCATATAATACATTCTTGGAACGACCTGCATTATCCGACTTCAGAATAGAGTTAGCCCAATGGTGCCTTACAATGAAGTTCCCTACCAATCACGGAGTCTAAATTGTGAAAGGAGACCAAAGCATTACCTAGGAATGCTATATCACGCAATTGAGCGAGTCAAGAAGAAAGGAAAAAAGAAAGGATCTGGCGTAAACCCTCCACATCCGTAAAGCCTTCGAATGGTAGCTACAGAGCCACCCCTAGTTCGGGGACCATAGCTGATTCAACAAGGCTTTGGACCCTAGAAAGAAGAGCTCAGGGTAGGATCGGGCAGCACTGGAGGAATTGACAGTGTCCGTCCAAGTCTGTATGGATGACCCAACGTAGGCTCTGAAAATTGGTTTGCAGCTTCAAAAAAAGAAGAGGTCAGAACTAACCAAATTACTTTGCACCAATTTGGATGTGTTTACTTGGACACCCTCCGATATTTGTGGGGTATCATCTGAAATTGCTTGTCACGCTCTCAATATTTACCATAAATTCACACCGGTAAAGCAGAAAAGGCACAGCTTGGGCCCCAAACGATCCAAGGCATTGAGAGAGGAGGTTGATAAGTTGATGGCTAATGGCTTCATCCGAGATGCAACTTACCCTGAATGGGTATCAAACCCAATCCTAATAAAGAAGTTTAATGGGAAATGGCGAACTTGTATTGATTTCTCGGACCTAAACAAAGCTTGTCCGAAGGATAGCTTCCTACTCCTTAGAATCGACCAACTTATGGATTGAACGACGGGACATGAACTGCTGTTGTTTGTGGATGCATACTCGGTCTATAACCAGATCCTGATGCATGAGCCAGTTCAAGAGAACACCAGCTTCATCACCGATTTAGGATTGTACTGCTATAGGGTAATGCCATTCGGCTTGAAAAATGCAGTGGCAACGTACCAAAGGCTAGTGAATACTATGTTCAATTGCAAATTGGAAAGACTATGGAAGTTTACGTGGACGACATGTTGGTCAAATATCGAGTAGCTTCTAGCCATCTAGACAACCTAACTAAGATGTTTGACATACTCTGAAAATACAGAATGAAGCTCAACCCGCTCAAATGTCACTTTGGAGTAGCCTCTGGGTATTTCTTGGGGTTCATAGTAAGTGCCCGAGGCATCGAAGGGAATCCAGAGAAAATAACAGCATTACGAGAAGTCCAAGCCTCAAAAAATAATAAGGAACTTGAAAGCTTGAATTGAAAAGTTGCAGCACTGAGTTGATTCATCTCAAAATCTACAAACAAGTGCATACTGTACTCTGATGCACTGAAGAAAGGAAAGAAAAACATTGAATGTAGTGAAGCTTGTCAGACATCTTTCGAGGAATTGCTATGACACATGGAAGCTCCCCTAATCTTATCAAAGCAGGTGGATGGAGAAGACCTATTCATTTATTTAGCAATTTCCCTGTACACACTGAGCATCGCTCTCATGCGAGAAGAAGCGAGAATCCAGCGGCCCATGTACTACATCAGCAAACAATTCACCAGGGCTGAGAAGAATTACCCAAAACTGGAGAAGCTAGCGTATTGCCTCTTGATCGCGTCCCGAAAGCTACGACTGTATTTTCAGGCTAAACTAATGACACTATTGACTGACCAACCCCTGAAGCAACTTTTATACCGGACAGAAACTTCTGGACGACTACTCAAGTCGAATATAGAGCAAAGTCAATATGACATAGCATATCACCTCAGGAAAGTTATCAATGGCCAGGTATTGGCCGACGCCACCGCCAAATTTACTATGTGGAATGACGGGAAGGAAATTTAATCAGAAACGGACATGCAATGAAAGCTCTTCGTCGATGGCGCATCCAACAACTTCTATTCGGGAGTAGGGGTAATGCTTGAAACCCCTGAGTGCCGGGCCATTAGCTACGCTATGTTCTTGGAATTCACCGCCATAAACAAAGAAGCAGAATATGAAGCATTGGTCGCTGGACTGAAAGTTGTGAAGCAGTTCAAAATAAAAGCTATTCACATGTACAATGATTCTCGACTAGTCATCTGTTAAGAAAAAGGGGAATATCATGTGTGCGGTGAGAATCTTGCCTCATACTAGTCTAAAGTAAAAGAACTGCTAAGCGACATCGAGCCCTACACTATAGCTCACATCCTATGGGAGAAAAAGGTCAAGGCAGATTATTTGAATAAGCTGCCAAGTTTCGGAGAAGCTCGGTTGTTAGGGTTGGTCTCGGTTGAAACTCTAACTGACCCAAGCATAGATAAAATGGACGTAGACTAGATTCTCGAAACCTCCATCGAATCAGATACATGGATGACACCGATAAAGGACTATCTACTTACAAGAACCCTTCCAATTGACTGAAATCAATGGAAGAAGTTCTTCCGAAAGGCGCTACGGTTCATGATACAAGATGGGATACTCTATCAAAGGGGATTCTCGACCCTCTTCTTAGGTGTGTGACCAATGATGAAGCATGAAGAATCCTGAAAGAGGCATGTAAAGGCGAATGCGGAGACACACTAGGCAGATCCTTGCGAAGAAAGTCCTTCGGTGTAGGTACTTTTTAGCCAACGATAAATCGCGATTCTGCAGACTATGCCAGGAGATGCGATCGTTGCTAAAGATTCAGTAAAGTTAAAAGAACTCCCTCAACGGAGCTAACACAGATGTTCAGTCCATGACCGTACGTAATATGGGAATTGGTTTGATTGGAATCTTGCTAATAGCAAAAGGAGGGGCCAAATATGCTATAGTTGCCATAGATTATTTCACAAAATGGGCCGAAGCGGAACCGCTGGCCACTATATCCACAAAGAAAGTTATTAACTTTGTTGCTAAAAACATCATTTTCCGGGTTTGGTATGCCGCAAAAAATCATCACTAGCAATGGAACTCAATTCGAAAGTGCCAAGTTCAAAGACTTCTACAAGCGCTTTCGAATTAAAAAGAGCTTTTCTGTAGTGGCTCTTCCGCAAGCAAACGGGCAGGTGGAAGCAATAAACAAGATCATTAAGTCCACTATTAAAAAGTGACTAGCAGAAGCAAAAGGAAACTGGGTTGATGAACTTCCACTCGCACTATGGCCTTACAGAACTAGCCACAAAGAAGCAACTGGCCACACTCTATTCACCTTAGCATATAGTTAAGAAGCGATGATTCCTGTTGAATTAGAAGTCCCCTCGCACCGAAGGCAAAATTTCAACCAAAAACAAAATGAGCAGCTCCTACTTGAATCGCCAGACATGGTCGATGAAAAAAGAGACGAAGTTGAGTTGATAACTGCCGCCCGCCAAAAAAGGGTCGAACGGTACTTCAACTCCAAAGTTCACAGTCAAACCTTCAAAGTTGGAAATCTTGTGTTCAAGCGAGTTTACCCAGTTCCGAGGGCCTTCATAAAAAACTGGGAAGGACCATATATCATTCATCAAAAGCTTAGGGAGGGGACTTTCAAGTTGACAACCGTCGACGGAGTCACAATTCCTAGAGCCTGGAATAGCGAATCGCTCCGTCGTTATTTCATTTAAAAACTAATTTATGTATTTTCTATTTTACAGCAAATAAGCCAACCCGAAAATGCCTAGGGCATTGTAAATAGCAAAGAATCTTCCATGCTTTCCTTAATAAAATTCTATTCGCTCTTTCGAACCAACAAAAATGCGTCCATAATAAATATCAGCTAGGTTAATGGAAGGAAATCGACTCAAAACCGTTGGATCGGCGGAACCCGATCCTTGCATTTCAAAAAGCCGGTATTGCCCTGGCAACACTAGGAGGGCAAAAAAACTAACTCCTCGCATTGCCTAGAGATAGGAAACACCGAGGCGCTTACAAAAACTAACTCCTCGCGTTTCCCGAGGACAGGCAACGCCGAGAAGCATCCTAATTTACACTCCTTGCATTACCTGGAGATATGCAATGCCAAGGAGCACCAAAAGCCATGTATCTCGTGAGCCGCGCATCAAAAAACTAACTCCTCGTATTTCCTGGGGATAGGCAATGCCGAGGAGCATCTATATTTACACTCCTTGCATTGCCCGGAGATAGGAAATGCCAAGGATCACTAAAAGCCGCACATCCTGTAAGCCACACATTAAAAAAATAACTCCCCGCATTGACCGGAGATAGACAATGCCGAGGAGCATCCAAATTCACACTCCTTGCATTTCCCAGAAATAGGCAATGCCAATAAGCACCAATAGCCACACATCCCGTAAGCCGTGCATCAAAAAACTAACTCCTCGCATTGTGCAGCGATAGACAACACCGAGGAGCACCAAATTCACACTCTTTGCATTTCCTGGAGATAGGCAATGCCAAGGAGCACCAAAAGTCACGCATCTCGTAGGTCGTGCATTAAAAAACTAACTCCTTGCATTTTGCGGAGATAGGCAATGCCAAGGAGCATCAAAATTTACACTCCTTGCATTGCTCGCGGATAGGCAACTCCATGGAGCACCAAAAGTCGCACATCTTGTAAGCTGCGCATCAAAAAACTAATTCCTCGCATTGCTAGGAGATAGACAATGCCAAGGAGAATCCAAATTCACACTACTTGCATTGCCCGGAGATAGGCAACGCCAAAGAGCACCAAAAGCTACGCATCTTGTAAATCGTGCATCAAAAAATTAACTCCTCATGTTGCCTGGAGAAAGGCAACACCGAGGAGCATCCAAATTTACACTCCTTGCGTTGCCCGAAGATAGGCAATGCTAAAGAGCTCCAAAAGACGTACATCTTGTAAGATGCGCATGTCAGGAGACGCACATCAAAAAACTAACTCCTCGCATTGCCCGGAGATAGGCAACACCAAGGGCACCAAAAGACGCACATCTCATAAGCTGCACATCAAAAACTAACTCCTCGTAATGCCCGGAGATAGGCAACGCCAAGAAGCACAAGAAAACTAACTCCTTGCTTGCCAAGAGATAGGCAGCGTCGAGGAGCACTAAAAGACTAACTCCTAGCTCCTCGCGTTGCTCGGAGATAGGCAACGTTGAGTAGAACCAAAAGCCGCATGTCTCGTAAGCCACACATCTGAACTTACATCCTTGTGTCACATGCGGATAAACAATGCCAAGGAGCACCGAATGCCACGCACTAAATTCCAAAATAATATCCCTTCACATGACCCAAAGATGGGCAACACTGAGGAGCATGAGAAACCACACACATATAGTCGGGAATAATGGGTGCAACCCGGACAAAATTGGTGCTAGAAGGAAGGAACTCAGTGATTGAAAACACTTACCTATGCATAAATTGCATACTTAACAGAATATTGCCAGATTACATGCTAAACATACATTCCAAAGAAAGGGGAATCAAGTTGTGACATATCCAAATTTCAATTTTGATAAAAAAATCATCCAAACCCTAAGTTTTTGGTCATTTGAAAATCATTTGAAGTAATAAACCCTATGAGCTGGGGCATACACCGGTACCCGAACAGAAGCACGTGAAAACAATAAGATCACAAGAGTGTCACTAAAACAAAACATTTTTAAACAACGAATTTAACAAGGAAACTTTTAAGATCTGTTAAATTCTTAAGTTCTATTAATTTATGAAGTGATGTTAATTTCTAGGTTCTATTAAGCTCTAAGTTTGTTACTTCGAATGAAGGGCTTTGTCTGTGATCATAGAACTAGAAAAATATAATACAAAACAAGCACAAGTGCATAGAACACATATGAATAGACATACAAGAGTACATTCAAAATATCAATATATTGCTTATAATTTTTTGTACACATGGTCAAATGTGGGGGCCGTACCTACACAACACCGACAAACAAAAAGAAAATACAGACTCCATAGTTATGTTGCAAAGTGCAGACTCTGCACTTGAACATGATGACTCAAAAAGAAACAAAAACAAGTCAATCTTCATGCCAGCTGTTGACCAAAAACGAGTCAGTCCTCGTACAAGCCACTCTCCACCGTTCCTCTTTCCGCCCTCGATCGGTAGCTTTTGCTTCTTCTCGGGAATGATATCGCTACCGATAATGTCGACGAACAGCTCGGTGGCAATGTCCTCATCTTCCTCCATAGCCTCTCACTTTGTCTTTTTCCTTCGTGATTTGTAGGAGCTTTTAGAGGCTTTAATCGCTTCGACTTTTTCCCTCTTTACGGTGACCAGCTCGTGTTGAGTTCTCTGTAGTTGTTTCATCTGAATCTCCTACTCCTTGGCCTCTGCTGATGTAATGTTGCCTTCCAAAGAAATGGAAGGGTCATCCAGACCGTGAAGAGCGGCTATCTTTTCAGCCTCCGGCCCCGGTTGCGAACCAGATGCAAACATGGAAGTCGAAACAGGAATTGGAACAACCACGGAAGATATGGAGATGGGGACAGGTCCGGGCACCGAAGAAGCTGGTACGTCAACGGGGAAGGTAGTTGGAAACTCCTGAATTTGGAGGATGGGAGGAAATTACCCACACCAGAGTAACGGTCAATAATAGCAACATCAAATTCACCACCTTCATCCTCTTTTGATGGCTTCACTACCTGAGGGGGAGGTTCCAGTCCTGAACTCGCTGGCAGGTCGTGAGGCTGCTCTGATGATTCGCCCGTGCAAGAGATAAAAGGCTTTGTGAGCGCTTCGACAGTAGTTGTCAAGGCAGCATCAGTAGCTCCTGCTTCCTTTCAACTCGAAGAATTTCCCGACCCTCGAGCAATGCTTTCTTCGATTCTTCATTTATATAAGCATCCTCCATATCCTGCTCGATGTAGACATCGCCACTATTAGAAAAACGGGACAAGATTTCTTACCATACCAGAGCAAGAGTGTGTTGGAATTTTAGGCATAGATAACTAAGACTTCCTTAATCCAACAAGGAGTTAACATAAAAATTCAGGAAGGTTTTATCAAGTTTCTCCATCATTCTCTCAAAGGCATTCTAGAGCTCTAAATAATCAACTTTCACAGCAGCTTTCTCAACCACAGCAGCCAACTTATTTGCACTAAGCTATGCGACCTGAGCCTTTAACTTAGCAATGATATCGGCCTGGTTAGAAATGACTTTGTTGTGCCCTTCAACGATGAGGTCATGATCAACAATATTTCTCCGTTGAGCCTCAATCATTGAGCTGTAGGCAGTCACTTCTTGTTTTTATTTTTCCTCCTCTACGTGAGCCTTTTTTAGTTTGTCTCTATAAATGATATCTAGTTGGGTGTGAGCTTCTTTCACTTCTTTCAGCAAGTCAGCATTTCTCTTGCTCTCTTGCAGTGCTTTCGCTTTCTCTACCTCCAGCAGCTTAATCTTAGTGTCACGATTGGTCAATGTCCTCTTAAAGTCATTCTTCTCAGATTCGAAGGAGAGGATCTCTTGATAATTATTGGGATTCATATCCGCCAATTGTTTACAGTGCTTCTCCTATCCTTTAGCCAGTTCTAAGTCACTCTGAATGGCCTGGAGGTGCGACATGTATGAATGTAGGGACCCTGACTCGACCTTCGAAAATCGGCACTGAAATACGACACTCATATTCAAATGCCGCAGATCCAAACGTCGAATCTGGTTCGTCAAAGCTTATAACACATCAAGTATAACAACACAGCGGAAGAAAAGAAATGAATATCAATATATATATCATTGATACACTATCCAAATATACAACAATGATCAATATGATACAAGAATATCAGAGACAATAAACAACAGCGGAAAACGAATAGCAAAAGAGATAATTCCAATCCAATGCTCCAAAGCCAAAACTCCGAACCACTAGCTCGAACCACAATCATGTTGCACAAAGATAAGCAAGTCTCGTTCGTGAATCCAAAGACTCCAATATCCAAAATCTCCAAAGAATACCAAAGAGAAAGCTAAAAGCTACCAAATCGATATCTACTAACTGACAATCTGAAGAACCAAACTCTAGACTGCTCGTGTGGAAAATTGTGGGCACCCAGAGTTTAGGAAGGGAACAATAAACTCCAGGTCAGTCATGGGACTAGCATGAGCAAACAAAAATAGTTTTATCTTTAAAACAAACAAAAGAAATTTTTAAGTTGAAATTCGCAATGTTTTTTAAAAAATGAAACTACCATAAGGCCTCCCGGCACACACACCATGCAACCGCACACTTTGGGAGATTTCTCCTTATGATAGTCAAACATGCTTAACACGCAAAATCTTTTTAATATTATCATTAGTTCATAGTACATAAAACATTTCAAAAGTATAATATTAATCTTAGCCAGCATACGTACCATTATAGTATGCCTACTATAGCTACCATGTTAGATGGCAGGTTCTACAACTAAAACCATACAAGGCGCGTATTGGTGATTGGATTTCCAACAAATGGTCAAGCTAAGGAACTTCCTGGGCCACATGGGTATGCCTCTGGAGGGACGTCCCGAGAACCTACCTGGCTCTCTGCTAAGACAAGGCCGGCTACCCCCTCCCCACGGAATAAAACCTAAGATAAGCCACCCCCGATCCTTTGGGGCCTTTATCCGAGGATCCTCTACACCAACAACATCACACAATAATAAATATACTACAGTGCCCACATGAGTAAGTACCTGGGCTCCATACCATGATACTACCCTTTTCCAAAAGGAATGGTCATAACCTAGGGGCGCTACCCCAGAAACCTTGCCGCATCTTTCCTGTTTCGACCATTACCGGGTTGTGAGGCTCGATGAGGTCTCATCCACAAAGCTACGCTTTTCACAAGAGCCATGCTTCAATCAACAAATGATCAGCAGCACTTCGTATGCCACATTACCAAATAGGGAATGTTTCACTAATAACCATCAACTACATAACCTCTGAGCTCATACGTCTCAGAGAAGGGTGTTAAGCTAAGAGAATAAATCTCCGCCACCAAACAGAAATGTATTTGATAGAAACCGGTTTTACATCTCAAAGTGTAATGTCAGACACACATCCATACAAGTCAGTTCCTGGTTCGAACAGAACCGAAGGCACTTCCAAAGAAGCCCTTGCAATCCGAATAATTTCTAATCACATCCGGACTTCCCATCATAGTGGGTGCTCAAATCTCTATAATGGGGCCATTCGGTGCAGAGACATTCGACAGGTCATCCTTTCGCTTTCGAAAGTATTCGGTCTTCACCGCCCGTCTTTAAATGTTATCCATATCATCGTATCATTATTCGAAATAGGTTATATGACACAAGGTCCTCTCCCGGGCTAAACCGAATAGTGAGCGCAATATTTAAAAACATATGGATAATGGGATTTTAGTTAAGTCACAACTTTAAAACCCAAAACTTTTCTTTCAAATGGTTTAAACAAAAATATTCATTTCATAAACCTTCAATGGTTTAAACAATTTCCACACTTAAATCTTTTAAACAAAGATTTATCTTTAAAACCTCCTTTCAATTTAAAACGAGGATCATCAATCTTTAACAAAGATTCATTCATAGCCTTTCAAAACAATTCCATTTCAAGTTGGATTAACTCATCCGATATTTAAATCAAAGACTCATTCCATAGCATTTAAAACAATTTTCAAAGATTCATTCATAACTTTCAAAACAATTCCCGTTTTATTATCTTTTATATATAAAACATGCACCATTTAAAATCCTCTTTGATTTCCAAACAAGGTTTAATAATCTTTCACAAAGGTTCGTTCATAGATTTCAAAACAATTTCATTTCAAATTTTTCGACACAAATTGAAAACCCTTTCCTTATATGAAAGCTATTATTAATTGAAATAAATAGTTTCGTTTTGGGAAAAACTAATTATATTTACCTAAGTTAAAGCCATTCAAGTATCTTGGGTTTAAATTTAAATTCCCAAATCAATATTTTTTAAATGGTTAAAAACCCATATAAACACCTTTATAACTTATATAATCTTTATAAACCATAGTTTCCAAATCATAGAATTCAATTTCAAATATTGAATTCAAATCCAAACCAAATTATTTAAATTCCCAAAACTTTATCAAGTTATACAAAGTAACTTTTTACCTCTTTAAAAATCTTTTTCAAAAGCTTACATATTTAATCCAATTACATTTCCAAAACTATTTTGGATTCAAAATTAAATTTTAAAAATCTTTTCAAAAATCTGTGACTTAACCAATTTCCTCGTGAAATCCATATTTGTGTGTGTATGGTGTAGTCCAGGGGTTTTACACACAATAGTGCAACAACATCAACCATTACAAATTCAAACACAGAAATATCGATAAGCGGTATAATCTATAACGCTTATCTTTATTTATAGATCATGGATGAATAATATAAGTTCATCGTAGATAATAAATTACATCACAGATAAATAAATTACATCACAGATCACAGCACAAATCAGGATAATTCATAACGCAAAGCATTATATATCAGGGATATCAAACAATTAAATCATCCAATCCAAACCTCCATAAGTAATATCAATTAATTATCTGATTAATTTAAATTAGATTAGTCACCAATCTTGATTAATTAATGTTAATTAATTAGAAACCATTTAATTAGTTATTCTTAATTAATTACAATAATTAATTAACTCTTAATCAATAATCATCACTTAATCACCTTCATTAATTAATTAACCTTTAATTAATTTATCACATTAATTAGTTATCCTTAATTAATTATAATAAGTGATTATTCTTAATCACTTAGTCATCGTTAACCATAAATTAACTAGCAAATAATTTACCTTAATTAATTAACTTAATAAATTAGAAATTAATCCACCTTTAATCATTTAATAATTAACCCTTAATTATTTAATTTTCCTCTAATTAATTAATTAATTACAAATCATTAAATTAATTTAATTAGTCTTAATTTATTTATTTAACCCTTAATCACGTAATTAAATTAATCACCGTGATTAGTTAACAACATTAATTAATTATCAATTATTCTTAATCTTATTACATAAATAAATCAACCATTAATTGATTAAGTAATTATCATCATCTTTTAAATTTCATAAAAAAATTACTCAAGATCTTAATTATTTTAAAAGATAAACTATTTATCAAACTATTTATCTTTATTTATCCCTAAATCAACATAGGTCTTTGAGTTAATCAAATAAAACATTTGAACTTCTCGATTAAATCCTTAACAACAACACTAAGTTTATTAAAAAAATAAACTTTGAAAAAAAAGTTATATAAATTTAAAACATTTGAAAACTTAATTAAATTCAAAATAATTTGTTTCAAACTCCTTCACTATGTCCAACTTAGGTGAAATATAAGAGAACAATTTAAGAGTTTAATTTAAACTTGCTATCTCTTTTAAAAAAAGAACTTATATATTTTACTTCAGCTAAACCCGTGCCAGATGCTTGAATACTCGAGATTAACTTCGAGTTCCCTCCTCTCTCACCTGCTTCGAGTTTTTCGTGAATCCCTTCGAGTTTGCCCCGATGCCAAGCCTTCTTCCTAAACCACCCAACCTTCACTGATACACGAAAGGGCTCGTGCACGTGTACAGGGGCTCCGATAGACTTCGATCATCGCCGATCAAGCCCCAGATCGTCGACAACAGCTACAAGCCCTCCACACACCTAGATCGTCGAACTTGACCATGAATTGAAATTGAGTAGCTCAAACACCTAGGCAACCAAACCCAGTCAACACAAAATGCCTCGCCGACGTCACTTCTGACCATCATAAATCACGTCCACAAATCTGAACCCTCGCCATGCTTCAACACTTCGATTCCACCACCTGCAATTATGTCCGATTCACCGTAGTCGACGTACGAACAAGGCAACTTTTTCAATCAAAAATGGGTGTAAAACCCTCTTTCATCCTCGCACCTCCATCTCGATGATCGGAAAAATTTTCGATCATTTTTGTCGAGATCCCCCATCCTCAAACATTCTTCAGTAAAAATCTCGAGGCCAATTACTTCGCAAATCACCAGAAAATACTCGGTATCCATATATCGTTCAACTCTCGATCTCTCGTTATTGAAAAGCCTAAAAATCTTTATTTTCATTTCAAAAATCCTAGTTTTCGATAGCATAACAGATTATATACCTGAAACAAACAATTCCTATGATCGAGATTTTGATAAGTTTTCAAAAGAACCGTTCTTCTTCCTTTTATTTAAACCAGCTACAGGTTAATTCAAAAAAAACATTTTTGAAATGGTTATTTTGATATAACCAACAAATTTGGTTTATATATCATAGTTTAAAGAGACTCAGGAAAGAATATTTGAACTTTTTTTTTCAAGTTTGAAAACCTGAACAACAAGGAACAGAGCCTAAATACAGATAGGCATATCATTATCCCTCAACATACACATACATGCAAGCATAACCACAGCATCAGTCAAGCACATTTGAGAGCAAATTTCACAAATCATTCAAAAATATATCAGGTTGGGTTTTCTCACCTGGTCATGTGAACAGAGAACAGGAATTTAAATTTTTGGTCAGGACTTGATTTTTTCTTTAATTTGCATCCTGAGAATTGAAGTGATCTGAATCCAGATTGAGTTGAACTAGCTTAAATATTTACTTTGTCTTGAGTTCCAGGTCGATTTGCTTTCAGATTTGAAGTTGCTTTGTTTCCCAGATCTTTGAATTGAATTTTCTTGATCTTTTAAATGTTTGTTTTAGGTTTTCATTTGGTCTGAAGCATTTTGATTCACTTTTTCACATAAAAGAAAATAGGCATGTTTTCTCTTTTTTTCTCAATATTTATTTACATTATTAAAATTTTAAAGAATAAGATTGCCATTTGTTGTTTTGTATTAACACTTGTAAACACTCATTATCAAAGATTACAAATGTCATTTTGTGACAAATTTATGTTTAGACCTTGTTTTCTAATATATTTACAAGTTATGCTTTAAACCTTAATTTATTTTATATTTACAAACTTATATTAGGAATCGTATTTTAAAATTGTTTAATTCCAATTTATACTAATTATGGTTTAAATGTTATGTACTTATAAATTAATATATATGAATACAACCCATTTACATATATATGGTTTCTTATTAATTTCCAAAGATATGTACATCTTAAAACTCTTATTAATTCCTTTTTTATCTTTTATTAACTTTAAAGTTTTCAAATTCAATTATTTTTATTTTATAGGTGTTTATTATCGAATTCCAATCCAAAATTCTACTAAAAGTCGATTTATTGAATTTTCAAATCAATTCCTTTATTTACAATCTTTTGATGTATATTTATTCAAATTTTCAAACTAATCCACAATTAAATTTAAAATTAATATATTATTCAAAATACTTATTCTGTATTTCAAATTATAAATTCTATTTTAAAATCATATTATATATATATTTATATTAGTAAACAAACAAATATTTATTTAAATTTGGAAAATACAAAATTAATTCATAATTTAATCTCAAAAATTAAATTAACTACCAATTTAATTTAGCTTAAAAATCAGGAATGTTACAAACTCCCCCTTTAAGAAAATTTCGTCCTTGAAATTTGAAAGTAGGGAGACAACAAAGAAATATAGAAAGATCGAGAGATGAATCACCAGATCAAACTGCATATCTATTCTTCATTTGGCTTCCCAAATCAGAATATCAATAATGGATACAAGAACGAATCAAGATACTCGGGTCATCAAAACTACGGAATATACAAGGGTATTGGTTAGTTCAAAGAGGTAACTAGAACATATCGGGATCCCAAAGAATAGATGGATATATGGATACAATCCCAAAACCTTTAGTTTGAACGACCAAAATATACCTATCAACCATAGCAACCAAAGCAAAAATTCATCCAAACAAACAATTCAAACCCATCTGGAGTTTATGTCCCATGAAAATATATCAAAGCTTCTTCCTGGAACTGCCAGGAAACATCAAAGAATTGAAAAGACGAATTAAAGGAGATTGATAGAGAAAGATTGTTTCCGCTATTGCAGGGTACTGACCATTTGTAGTCGTATTCCCCTGTCCCCTATCTCGTCCTCTTCTTGCACTCATGCTTACTATCAGTGGATAGTAAGATAATTTACTGAGGCATTCAAACGGATATCTTAGGGATATACTCATTCTAAGGTTTGCTTCACCCTATCTCTAATGAGCTATCCAATGTGTTATACTCCTGAGCTAAAGTTCAACCTTCAGCGCTGATACCAAATGTAGGGACCCTGACCCGACCTTCGAAAATCGGCACTGAATACGACACTCATATTCAAATGCCGCAGTTCCAAACGTCGAATCTGGTTTGCCGGAGCTTATAACACATCAAGTATAACAACACCGTGGAAGAAAAGAAATGAATATCAATATATACATCATTGATACACTATCCAAATATACAACAATGATCAATATGATACAAGAATATCAGAAACAATAAACAACAGCGGAAAACGGATAGCAAAAGAGATAATTCCAATCCAATGCTCCAAAGCCAAAACTCCAAACCACTATCTCAAACCACATTCATGTTGCACAAAGATAAGCAAGTCTCGTCCGTGAATCCAAAGACTCCAATATCCAAAATCTCCAAAGAATACCAAAGGGGAAGCTAAAAGCTACCAAATCGATATCTACTATCTGACAATCTGAAAACCCAATTTCTAGACTGCCTGTGTGGAAAATTGTGGGCACCCAGAGTTTAGGAAGGGAACAATAAACTCTGGGTCAGTCATGGGACTGGTATAAGCAAACAAAAATAGTTTTATCTTTAAAACAAACAAAAGAAATTTTTAAGTTGAAATTCGCAATGCTTTTTGGAAAATAAAACTACCATAAGGCCTTTCGGCGCACACACCATGCAATCGCACACTTGGGGGAGATTTCTCCTTATGATAGTCAAACATGCTTAATACGCAATTTTTTTTAATATTATCATTAGTTCATAGTGAAGACAATATTTTGAAAGTATAATATTAATCTTAGCCAGCATACGTACCATAATAGTATGCCTACTATAGCTACCATGTTAGATGGCAGGTTCTACAACTAAAACCGTACAAGGCACGTATTGGTGATTGGATTTCCAACAAATGGTCAAGCTAAGGAACTTCCTGGGCCACATTAGTACGCCTCTGGAGGGACGCCCCGAGAACTTACCCGGCTCTCTGCTAACACAAGGCCGGCTATCCCCTCTCCGTTGAATAGAACCTAAGATATGCCACCCCCGGTCCTTTGGGACCTTTATTCGAGGATACTCTACACCAACAACATCACACAGTAATGAATATACTACAGTGCCCACATGAGTAAGTATCTGGGCTCCATACCATGATACTACCCTTTTCCAGAAGGAATGGTCATACCCTAGGGGCGCTACCCCTGAAACCTTACCGAATCTTTCCTGTTTCGACCATTACCGGGTTGTGAGGCTCGATGAGGTCTCGTCCACAAAGCTACAATTTTCACAAAAGCCATGCTTCGATCAACAAATGATCAGCAGCACTTAGTATGCCACATTACCAAATTGGGAATGTATCACTAGTAACCATCAACTACATAACCTCTGATATCATACGTCTCAGAGAAGGGTGTTAAGCTAAGAGAATAAATCTTCGCCACCAAACAGAAATGTTTTGATAGAAACCGGTTTTACATCTCAAAGTGTAATGTCAGACACACATCCATACAAGTCTGTTTCGGTTTCGAACAGAACCGAAGGCACTTCCAAAGAAGACCTTGCAATCCGAATAATTTCTAATAATGTCCGGACTTCCTATCACAATGGGTGCTCAAATCTCTATACCGGGGCCATTCGGTGCAGAGACATTCGATAGGTCATCCTTTCTCTTTCGAAAGTATCCGGTCTTCACCAACGATCTTCAAATGTTATCCATATCGTTATATCATTATTCTGAATGGGTTATATGACACAAGGTCCTCTCCCGGCTAAACCGAATAGTGAGCGCAATATTTAAAAACATATGGATAATGGGATTTCAGTTAAGTCACAACTTTAAAACCCAAAAAATTTCTTTCAAATGGTTTAAACAAAAAGATTCATTTCAAAAACCTTCAATGGTTTAAACAATTTCCACACTTAAATCTTTTAAATAAAGATTTATCTTTAAAAGCTCCTTTCAATTTAAAACGAGGATCACCAATCTTTAACAAAGATTCATTCATAGCCTTTCAAAACAATTCCATTTCAAGTTGGATTAACTCATCCGGTATTTAAATCAAAGACTCATTCCATAGCTTTTAAAACAATTTTCAAAGATTCATTCATAACTTTCAAAACAATTCCCGTTTCAAATCTTTTATATATAAAAGATACACCATTTAAAATCCTCTTCGATTTCCAAACAACGTTTAATAATCTTTCACAAAGGTTCGTTCATAGCTTTCAAAACAATTTCATTTCAAATTTTTCATCACAAATTGAAAACCCTTTCTTTATATGAAAGCTATTATTAATTGAAATAAATAGTTTCGTTTTGGGAAAAACTGATTACATTTACCTAAGTTAAAGCCATTCAAGTATAAACTTGGGTTTAAATTTAAATTCCCAAACCAATATTTTTTAAATGGTTAAAAACCCATATAAACACCTTTATAACTTGTATAATCTTTATAAACCATAGTTTCCAAATCATAGAATTCAATTTCAAATATTGAATTTAAATCCAAACCAAGTTATTTAAATTCCTAAAACTTTGTCAAGTTATACAAAATAACTTTTTACCTCTTTAAATTTTTTTTCTTCAAAAGCTTAGATATTTAATCCAATTACATTTCCAAAACTATTTTGGATTCAAAATTAAATTTTAAAAATCTTTTCAAAAATCTGTTACTTAACCAATTTCCTCGTGAAATCCATATTTGTGTGTGTATGGTGTAGTCCACGAGTTTAACACACAATAGCGCAACAACATCAACCATTACAGATTCAAACGCAGAAATATCGATAAGCGGTATAATCTATAACGCTTATCTTCATTTACAGATCATGGATGAATAATATAAGTTCATCGTAGATAATAAATTACATCACAGATAAATAAATTACATCATAGATCACAGCATAAATCAGGATAATTCGTAACGCAAAGCATTATATATCAGGGATATCAAACAATTAAATCATCCAATCCAAACCTCCATAAGTAATATCAATTAATTATCTGATTAATTTAAATCAGATTAGTCACTAATCTTTGTTAATTAATGTTAATTAATTTCAAACCATTTAATTAATTATTCTTAATTAATTACAATAATTAATTAACTCTTAATCAATAATCATCACTTAATCACCTTCATTAATTAATTAACCTTTAATTAATTTATCACATTAACTAATTACCCTTAATTAATTATAATAAGTGATTATTCTTAACCACTTAGTCATCGTTAACCATAAGTTAACTAGGAATTAATTTACCTTAATTAATTACCTTAATAAATTAGAAATTAATCCACCTTTAATCATTTAATAATTAACCCTTAATTATTTAATTTTCCTCTAATTATTTAATTAATTACAAATCATTAAATTAATTTAATTAGTCTTTATTTATTTATTTAACCTTTAATCACATAATTAAATTAATCACCTTGATTAATTAACCACATTAATTAATTATCAATTATTCTTAATCTTATTATATAAATAAATCAACCATTAATTAATTAAGTAATTATCATCATCTTTTAAATTTCATAAAAAAATACTCAACATCTTAATTATTTTAAAAGTTAAACTATTTATCAAACTATTTATCTTTATTTATCCCTAAAT
The DNA here is from genome assembly GCA_030765085.1 of Allium cepa. Taxonomy (NCBI): domain Eukaryota; kingdom Viridiplantae; phylum Streptophyta; class Magnoliopsida; order Asparagales; family Amaryllidaceae; genus Allium; species Allium cepa. Next base: position 506,255,520 of record CM060944.1, on the reverse strand, counting down.
CAACATAGGTCTTTGAGTCAATCAAATAAAACATTTGAACTTCTCGATTAACTCCTTAATTACAACATTAAGTTTATTAAAAAAAATAAACTTTTGAAAAAAAAAGTTATATAAATTTAAAAATAGTAAAATAGACACAAGGAAGAAGTTACAAAAAAATTGAGTCTCAGGGAAAACAAGTTTGCTTTTTAGTCTGAAGGACACTTTCTAGTATAAACAGAAAATGATAGTTACAACTATCATTCTGTGATTTACACTAGAAAGTGTCCTTCAGCCTAAAAAGCAAACTTGTTGTCCCTGAAACTAAATTTTTCTTCAACTTTTTCCTTAAGTATAAAAACCCCATTTAAAAATTTCAAAACTTAATTAAATTAAAAATAATTTATTTCAAACTCCTTCACTATGTCCAGCTTAGGTGAAATATAAGAGAACTATTTAAGAGTTTAATTTAAACTTGCTGTCTCTTTTGAAAAAAAACTTGTATATTTTACTTCAGCTAAACCCGAACCAGATGCTTGAATACTCGATATTAACTTCGAGTTCCCTCCTCTCTCACCTGCTTTGAGTTTTTCGTGAATCCCTTCGAGTTTTCCCCGACGCCAAGCCACCCAACCTTCATTGATACACGCAAGGGCTCGTGCATGTGTACAGGGACTCCGATCGACTTCGATCATTGCCGATCAACCCCCTAGATCGTCGACAACACCTACAAGCCCTCCACACACCCAGATCATCGAACTTGACCATGAATTGAAATCGAGTAGCTCAAATACCCTGGCATCCAAACCCAGTCAACACAAAATGCCTCGCCGATGTCACTTCTGACCATCATAAATCACGTCCACAAATCTGAACCCTCGCCATGCTTCAACGCGTCGATTCCACCACCTGCAATTATGTCGGATTCGCCGTAGTCGACGTACGAACATGGCAACTTTTTCAATAAAAAATGGGTGTAAAACCCTATTTCATCCTCGCACCTCCATCTCGATGATCGGAAAATTTTCCGATCATTTTTGCCGAGATCCCCCATCCTTAAACATGCTTCAGTAAAAATCTCGAGGCCAATTACTTCGCCAATCACCAAAAAATACTCGATATCCATATATCGTTGAACTCTCGATCTCTCGTTATTTAAAAGCCTAAAAATCTTGATTTTCATTTCAAAAATCCTAGTTTTCTATAGCATAACAGATTATATACCTAAAACAAACAATTCCTATGATCGAGATTTTGATAAGTTTTCAAAAGAACTGTTCTTCTTCCTTTTATTTAAACCAGCTACAGGTTAATTCTAAAAAAACATTTTTGAAATGGTTATTTTGATATAACCAATAAATTTGGTTTATATATTACAGTCTAAAGAGACTAGGGGAAGAAGATTTGAATTTTTTTTTCAAGTTTGAAAACCTGAACAACAAGGAACAGAGCCTAAATACAGATAGGCATATCATTATCCCTTAACATACACATACATGCAAGCATAACCACGGCATTAGTCAAGCACATTTGAGAGAAAATTTCACATATCATTCAAAAATGTATTAGGTTGGGTTTGCTCACCTGCTCATGTGAACAGAGGACAGGAAATTTAAATTTTTGGTCAGGATTTGATTTTTTCTTTAATTTGCATCCTGAGAATTGAAGTGATCTGAATCCAGATTGAGTTGAACTTGCTTAAATATTTACTTTGCCTTGAGTTCCAGGTCGATTTGTTTTCAGTTTGAAGTTGCTTTGTTTCCCAAATCTTTGAATTGAATTTTCTTGATCTTTTGAATGTTTGTTTCAGGTTTTCATTTGATCTGAAGCAATTTGATTCAGTTTTTCACATGAAAGAAAATAGGCCTGTTTTCTCTTTTTTATCTCAATATTTATTTACATTATTAAAATTTTAAAGAATAAGATTGCCATTTGTTGTTTTGTATTAACACTTGTAAACACTCATTTTCAAAGATTACAAATGTCATTTTGTGACAAATTTATGTTTAGACCTTGTTTTCTAATATATTTACAAGTTATGCTTTAAACCTTAATTTATTTTATATTTCAAACTTGTGTTAGGAATCATATTTTAAAATGGTTTAATTCCAGTTTATACTAATTATGGGTTTAAATGTTATTTACTTATAAATTCATATATACATATATGAATACAACCCATTTACATATATATGGTTTCTTATTAATTTCCAAAGATATGTACATCTTAAAACTCTTATTAATTCCTGTTTTATCTTTTATTAACTTTAAAGTTTTCAAATTCACTTATTTTTATTTTATAGGTGTTTATTATCGAATTCCAATCCAAAATTCTACTAAAAGTCCATTTATTGAATTTTCAAATCAATTCCTCTATTTACAATCTTTTGATGTATATTTATTCAAATTTTCAAACTAATCAACAATTAAATTTAAAATTAATATATTATTCAAAATACTTATTTCTGTACTTCAAATTAGAAATTCTATTTTAAAATCATATTATATATATATTAATAAACAAACAAATATTTATTTAAATTTGGAAAATACAAAATTAATTCATAATTTAATCCCAAAAATTAAAGTAACTACCAATTTAAATTTTGCTTAAAAATCAGGAATGTTACAATGAATCTTTACGGACAGGTCGTAAATCATGATCGAACTTAACCCCTTTTAGGAACCAATCAGGAAGAGATGCCTTAAGTTTAGGGGTCCCGAAGGAAGGGAATAGGCTGGTCTTCATTGTGGGCGAGAAGCACCGAGGGCAGCAATAACTATGGAAGACGACGAAATGTGAGTTGAAGTTGGAAGCGGGGTAGAAATGATAGGAATTTCTTGGCCCACAAAGTGTTTTTTAGGAGCGAGCTCTAAAGAATGAGGACGATGTTCAAACTTCAACTTTTCTGACGACTCATCCCTCTGATCAAGAGATCTCCTCTTCTCGTACCCACCTTTATAACATCAGCTTCAGTCCCTTTCTTCCTAATGGTGGGTTTTAGCTTCGACTTTTTTCCTCCTCCTATATTCCTCCTCTGTTTCTCGGGATTGATAATGGCTGCGTGAGCGCTTGGAGTACCGCCGTGAGTCAGTAAACTCTTTAATGTCATCTTAGAAACTGTGACGCCCCACTCCGAGAGCCTCGTTAACAAAGAGTATTACATAGATAATACTGTCGGCTAATGCGGACAATAGAGTATAATGGAAGCGACCATGTGCAATCTTACCTTAACTATTAACTAAATATGTCGAAAAGTAGAAACACATTAAAATTCGACCTATTCAATAAATATTTAAAGCAAAACTAAAATGGCTATAGGATACACAACAGAGTATATAAAATAATACATGTCAAGTGGTACAGGAGACCACAATATAGACGAGATGAAAGAGTATAAATCAGAGTTACAATAGATAAGGACTACAAAAGACGCTATAACAAAAAGAAGCTAGCGAATAGTCCATGCGGAAGCAAAATAGGCTAAGTCCAAAAGCACCTAACCTGAAACATCTCGGTCTGACCCGAGTATAAAATACACGGTTCAGTCTAGGTAACAAATCAGTTAGATAAACTGAACAATAATAAACCTGCAAGGTCATACAGTATAATAAATATCTCTAGGGGAGATAACACAATCATCAACAAGAGATGAATCATATAGAACAAGCCTCATATCATCGGCAACATATAGAAACAAAGGATACAATATCCCAAAACAAGTCAATAGGCAAACAACAAATACCAGTAAGGTATACAAGTTCCACAAGGTAAACGCTATACTCCATGCGGCTCAAAAAGACCAATACCGAAGGGCGATACCAAGGGAATATACATATCAATGAAACATCATAAAATTTGCTCGAGCTCAGTACTATACAAACAAGGATCCATGAGCCCGAAGACTCCAAACCCAAGTATCACCCATGCGGCACATAAGGCCAACATCAGAGCGAAACTATATAGGGCAACAAACCCGAAGGCACACACCCGAAGGCAACATACCCGAAGGCAACAAACCAAGGGAGACAGTCCGAAGACACTATCCCAGAGGCAACAAACCGTAGTGGTGAAGGTCGAAGACCCAGTAATGGACACCACTAACTGGCGGAATGTGTCACAACTCTCGAAAAGGAATCCGAAAAGTGTTAACGTATGTCCCATAACCACTCGTTCGCACTAAACGGTTTACTATCCGTCAGTCCCTTTCACACTCAAAGCAGTACAAAGTTTACCTCATATCATTGATAAACCAAACCCGAAGGTCAAAACAATCAATCGAATAGGTCAAGGATTAATCGGAAAGATAAACGCACAGATTCATGGTCCGTGTTTTGCCCAACCATTTAATCACCCTTCCACTTCGTTCGAAGTGCGAAAGTGTGTGTGTTTTAATTAGAATTTATAAATTAGAGAAACAAACTTTTAAATGCGATTCGAGAGATTATTTTATAAAAACCTGTGGATTAAAATTAAAAGGAAACCATCAAAGTCAAAACAATTGATAATCATACATAGGATCATCATGAATCGATTCAAATTGAAAATTCAATCCCAAAAGGCAAAGTGGGCTGAAACAGCAGGTTCAGTCGACTGAACGGAGTTTTCAGTCGACTGACCCTATACCTGGAAAATTTTCCAGGTTCGGGAAACTTTCTGTTTCCAGGTTCAGTCGACTGTGTAGAGTTTTTCAGTCGACTGAATCATGCCTGGAAACTCTCGGGTTTCAGGTTCAGTCGACTGAACAGAGTTTTCAGTCGACTGAATCATGCCTGGGCTGTTTTTCAGCCTTATTCAAATGAAGAGCAAACTCTCCCAAAATGCAATCGGACGAACATTGGCTCTAAGGACTTATGCCAATCGACAACCCGGCCCTATATGTTCCTCGATGCATCACCAAAACATGATTAAAACATCAAAGTTAGGATTTCAAAGATTTGAACCCAAAACACTAAAAATTGGATTATTCCCCAATTCAACTCAAACCAAATGCAAGTGCATATGAACAAGGTGTTAGGAATTCATACCCAACATCAATGAAATCAAGAGAAGTAGATGTGAGTTCAAAACTCACCTTTGCACACAAAACAAAGAAGATGAAGAAGCACAATTGCAAGGGATCAACCAACTACACTCCGCTTCAACACTACAAGCTTCAATCTAGAATCAAAAGCAAGTATTTCCTAAGTTAGGGTTAAGAAATTACTGAAATTGAAGAGGAGAAAAGATCGAGAAGGTGGAGATGAACTTACCAATGGATTCTCTTTGATTTTGGAGCAAGAATCAAGTTACAAAGGAGAAACTAGGGCTTGCTAATTTCTATTTCTCTTTCCTTCCCCCTATTTCAGTTTTTAGTTTGAGAAATAAAATGAAATGAAGATGAAATGAAGAGAAGGGTTGAGCTAGGGGTTAAGTGAGCTAGTGGGCTGAACCCAATCCCAAACCCAATAGGAAAAGTAGCCAAAATTTCACAAACTCCAAACATATCAAAGATTATACTCAAAAAGATCGCAAACGCCATTTTGGACTCAATGGAAATGGTTTCGAGCTCCAATTCGGCCGTTTGCAGAAAGTAACATTTCGGACCCCAAAATCCGAATAACGACGCTATATTTAAATAAACATTTAAATATAAAATCGTTAAATATGCGGGTTGTTACAGATCTCCCCTCCTTACAAAATTGCGTCCCCGCAATTCCTAGAGACGATATTTGTAACAACTACATACATACAACATACAAAAGAAAGAATAAACTTTAGACACAGAAATAGACTTACCATTACGAAGCAAGGATAGAAAACCTGGATAAGATCGCTCGATATACTCTCTGGTTTCCCAAGTACAGTCATTGGGATTTGTGGACCATTGAACTTTAACGAGCGGCACGTCCTTGTTCCAAAGGTGTCGCACCTCCGTGTCAAGCACGTGAATAGGTTGCTGTACAATAGATAAGTCTGGTGAGACCTCAAGCTCTTGCAAATCAGGAGAAGTAATAACAGAGTCCGACTCCCGAAGACACTTCCGAAGTTGCGAGACGTGAAACACGTCATGAATGCCAGATAAATGAGCTGGAAGTGAAACTCTATAAGCCACAGGGCCAATACGTTCAGTAATAGAAAACGGTCCTATATAACGAGGAGCCAATTTTCCAGTCGCACTGAAACGCATAACCCCTTTCAAAGGAGAAACACGAATAAAAACAAGATCGCCGATCGAGAACTCGAGAGGCTTCTTACGGTTGTCCGCGTAGGATTTCTGGCGACTCTGTGCCTCTTTCATCCTCAATCGAATAAGATCAATCTTCTCAGAAGAATGACGAACAAAGTCCGGGCCAAGAATAAGCTTCTCCCCAGATTCCAACCAACAAGAAGGTGATCGACATGGCCTTCCGTATAAGGCTTCGAAAGGAGCCATACCGATACTAGACTGAAAACTATTGTTGTAGGAGAACTCTACAAGAGGTAGGTGATCCTCCCAACAACCACCGAAATCAAAAATACAAATACGGAGAAGATCTTCCAAGATACGATTCACCCGTTCAGTCTGTCTGTCAGACTGCGGATGATAAGCTGTAGAAAAATTAAGCTTTGTTCCCAAAGCTGGCTGAAGACTCTTCCAAAAATGACTCGTGAATAAAGGATCACGATCACTCACAATAGAACTAGGAACACCGTGAAGTCTCACGATTTCCTTGACATACAACTTGGCCAAATGCGAAGCTGTCCTATTAGACTTAATAGGGACAAAATGAGCAGACTTGGTGAGGCGATCAACAATAACCCAAATACTAGAATGACCTGATCTCGAACGAGGTAGGCCGTCAATGAAATCCATAGAAATTTGATCCCACTTCCACAATGGAATCTCAAGAGGTTGAAGAAGACCCGAAGGACGTTGATGCTCGGCTTTAAAACGCTGACAAGTTATGCAATTGCTGACATAACTCGCCACATCGCGCTTCATGCCTTCCCAATAATAAAGACGATGCATATCGGCATACATCTTACTACTACCGGGATGAATGGTATACTTAGAACGATGGCAATCATCAAGAATGTCATGCCTAAGTGCAAAATCAGAAGGCACAAAAAGACGGTTCTTCTTACGAAGACACCCATGAGAATCAATTCTAAAATCTTGCAACGCCTCATCACAGGATTAAAGCTGAATAAGATGCAACAAATCAGGATCACGCCGCTGAGCATCGGCAATACGATCCAATAAAATAGGTCGACCTCCCAAACTAAATAATAGAATAGGATAATCAGAAGATGAACCTCGATCACGAATTTCACAAAAAGATAGAGTCTCAAGAATATTCCATTCGGCAAGCATCATAGAAATAACAGCCGAATGTTTGCGACTAAGCGCATCTGCAACACGATTACCCTTACCAGGGGTATACTGGATATCAAAGTCATAGGAAGCAAGAAACTCGAGCCAACGCTGTTGTCTCATATTGAGTTCCTTCTGAGTGAACAAATACTTCAAAGATTTATGATCGGTATAGAGAATGAAGCGCTCGCCCAATAAATAATGTCGCCAAATCTTCAAGGCAAAGACAATGGCGGCTAACTCAAGATCATGAGTGGCATAGCGAACTTCATTCGGACGTAGTTTCCTAGAAGCATAAGCAACTACCCGATCCCTCTGCATAAGCACAGCACCGAGACCACTACCACAAGCATCGGTGTAGACAACAAGATCATGATTCCCTTCGGGAACCACAAGAATAGGAGCATTAGTGAGAAGTTCTTTCAATGTCTGAAAGGAAGCTTCACACTTGTCGGACAAGTAAAACGAATGTCTTTCCGAGTAAGGCAAGTGAGAGGAAGCACAACACGGGAAAAGTTCTTAATGAACCGCCGGTAATAACCCGCCAATCCAAGGAAACTACGAATCTCATGCACATTCTCAGGCCTCTTCCAATACTGGATGGCTTCGATCTTTGAGGGATCGACAGAAATGCCATCGGAAGATACAACATGGCCTAAGAACTTAACCTTATTCTCCCAAAAGTGGCACTTGGAGAATTTGGCTTTAAGCAGATGACGACGAAGAGTACTCAAGACAATTCTCAAGTGATTAGCATGCTCAGCTTCAGACTTAGAATAAATAAGGATATCATCAATGAAGACAAGAACAAACTTATCGAGATATTCCCGGAATACCCGATTCATGAGGTCAACAAAGAAAGCAGGAGCGTTCGTCAAACCGAACGGCATAACGAGCCACTCAAAAGAACCATAACGAGTGCGGAAAGCGGTAAGAGGTATGCTATCCTCCGCGACTCATAACTGATGAAAACCTGTGGCAAGGTCAAGCTGAGAAAAGACCTTGGCACCACTGAATAGATCGAACATGTCATCGATCCTAGGAAATGGATACCTATTTCTAATGGTCAACTCGTTAAGCTTGCGATAGTCAATGCAAAGCCTAAGAGTTCCATCAGACTTCTTCACAAAAACGACCGCGGATCCTCACGGAGAAAAACTGGACTGAATTAACTGCTTGGACTCAAGCTCTAAAAGATGCTTCTTGAGTTGCTCATTTTCCTTTGTAGACATCCTCGTGGGAGGACGACTATCTGGCTGCGCGCCTGGAATGAGATCAATGCGGAACTCAATTGCCCGTTTGGGTGGCAAACCCGAAACACGTTCAAAAACATCAGAAAAGTCACAAGCAATAGGAATACGTGATACATCATCACCATCTCGCGAATCAAGAGAATACAAAGCCATCTCGGAATTATCCACATCCCGAAGAACAAGAGATAACCGAGAAGGCGAATCAGGATGACAATGATATAAAATTCTCTCGGAACAAATAATCCTGGCATCGTACCTCACTAGCCAGTCCATACCAAAAATCATATCAAAACCCAAATGAGAAACAACGTGCAAATTCGCACGGAAAGAAAAGCCACATAAAACAATCTCAATATCATCACAAAGCAAATTAAGGGTCGCGGATCCCCCAATAGGATTCGCAATCCTTAAAGAAGTAACCATACAAGAAACATCCAAAGATAAATCATCTACAAGTTTCTTCGATACGAAAGAATGTGAAGCACCCGTATCGAAAAGAACTCGTATATTATGATCATGAAATAGAATTGAACCCTCCAAAATAGATGGAGTCATACCTTTGGATTGAGAAGGACCTCCAGAAGCATTAGCCACATTGAGCTTGCCAGATTTTGCATTAGTAGGAGCAGTAGGACAAGCAGAAACATGATGACCTTCCTTCTTGCAATTACGGCAGAAGAGAGGCTTTGGACAAGCTCGAATAATATGATCCGGAGAACCACAATTAAAACACTTCCGAACGAAAGGTGTTCCGGAAGATTGAGGCTGAGAGCTAGGACCACCCGTCTTCTTCTTCTTAGAAGGAAAAGGCTTCTTCTGAATTGGAAACGGCCTCTTGTTGGGGTTCTTAGAAACCTCAACATCTACATCACTATCACACTCCTTCTCGACGGTCTCGAGATGAAGCGCCGAATCAACCAATTCCTCAAAAGAAAGTTTAAGCTGGAGCAACAAGGACTTCTTAAGATATTTCTTAAGGCCAGAAACAAACTTCAAATTCTTCTTATAAGAAGTGCTGATGAATTCAAGACCATACTGAGATAAAGCCTCGAACGATGCGACATACTCAGAAACAGAAGATTTCCCTTGCTTCAACTCAAGGAAGCGACGGGTCAATAAAACTTTTTCAGATTCAAGAACGAACTTGAGTTCAAATCGTCCCCGAAACTGAGTCCAAGAAAGAGTAGACTCATCAATTTCAACTACAAGAAGCTCATACCAGTCAAGAGCACGCTCTTGTAATAAGCTAGAAGTTACAAGAACTCTATCATGGTCAGAAAGATCCATGCGAAAGAAAATACGCTCGCACGTGCGAAGCCAAGCTTGGACTTCAAGAACGGACTCAGAGCCCTTAAACGGTTTTCCTCCAAGATGAGCAAAATCACTGCACTGACGTGCAAAAGCAGACTTGCGAGGTGGAGACACTCGAGGAGGAACGGGAGGCTGAGTGCTTCTAAACAATTCCAAAAACTGATCGGTAGACATATATACGCCATCCGGATGCGAGCCACTAGATTGCCTAGCATCCGAATGTCGACCTCTGCCTCTTCCAGACATAAGCTGAAAGCAAGATAAGAACAAGATTATTCACAAGGTAGATATTACAATATGGGATACTATGGAATAAAATGCATTCCTATACGTATTTCCAATATCTATCTAACCTTGATGGAATAAAGAGACACGATGATTCAAGGATCTGTATCACTTGTACACTTTGATGTACCATAATATGTGCATCTATTCTGTGTTTATCATATTTTGTTCTGAACTCAGCTCTGATACCACGCTGTGACGCCCCACTACGAGAGCCTCGTTAACAAAGAGTATTACATAGATAATACTGTCGGCTAACGCGGACAATAGAGTATAATGGAAGCGACCATGTGCAATCTTACCTTAACTATTCACTAAATATGTCGAAAAGTAGAAACACATTAAAATTCGACCTATTCAATAAATATTTAAAGCAAAACTACAATGGCTATAGGATCTATCAGAAGAAAATATAACAATTCAAATGTAATATACATCACAGAACAGTCGATCATAATATACACATACACAGATACACAACATAGTGTACAAAATAATACATGTCAAGTGGTACAGGAGATCACAATATAGACGAGACGAAAGAGTATAAATCAGAGTTACAACAGATAAGGACTACAAAAGACGCTATAACAAAAAGAAGCTAGCGAATAGTCCATGCGGAAGCAAAATAGGCTAAGTCCAAAAGCACCTAACCTTAAACATCTCGGTCTGACCCGAGTATAAAATACACGGATCAGTCTAGATAACAAATCAGTTAGATAAACTGAACAATAATAAACCTGCAAGGTCATACAGTATAATAAATATCTCTAGGGGAGATAACACAATCATCAACAAGAGATGAATCATATAGAACAAGCCTCATATCATCGGCAACATATAGAAACAAAGGATACAATATCCCAAAACAAGTCAATAGGCAAACAACAAATACCAATAAGGTATACAAGTTCCACAAGGTAAACGCTATACTCCATGCGGCTCAAAAAGACCAATACCGAAGGTCGATACCAAGGGAATATACATATCAATGAAACATCATAAAATTTGCTCGAGCTCAGTACTGTACAAACAAGGATCCATGAGCCCGAAGACTCCAAACCCAAGTATCACCCATGCGGCACATAAGGCCAACATCAGAGCGAAACTATATAGGGCAACAAACCCGAAGGCACACACCCGAAGGCAACATACCCGAAGGCAACAAACCTAGGGAGACAGTCCGAAGACACTATCCCAGAGGCAACAAACCGTAGTGGTGAAGGTCGAAGACCCAGTACTGGACACCACTAACTGGCGGAATGTGTCACAACTCTCGCAAAGGAATCCGAAAAGTGTTAACGTATGTCCCATAACCACTCGTTTGCACTAAACGGTTTACTATCCGTCAGTCCCTTTCACACTCAAAGCTGTACAAAGTTTACCTCATATCATCGATAAACCAAACCCGAAGGTCAAAACAATCAATCGAATAGGTCAAGGATTAATCGGAAAGATAAACGCATAGATTCATGGTCCGTGTTTTGCCCAACCATTTAATCACCCTTCCACTTCGTTCGAAGTGCGAAAGTGTGTGTGTTTTAAATAGAATTTATAAATTAGAGAAACGAACTTTTAAATGCGATTCGAGAGATTATTTTATAAAAACCCGTGGATTAAAATTAAAAGGAAAACATCAAAGTCAAAACAATTGATAATCATACATAGGATCATCATGAATCGATTCAAATTGAAAATTCAATCCCAAAAGGCAAAGTGGGCTGAAACAGCAGGTTCAGTCAACTGAACAGAGTTTCCAGTCGACTCACCCTATACCTGGAAAATTTTCCAGGTTCAGGAAACTTTCTGTTTCCAGGTTCAGTCGACTGTGCAGAGTTTCTCAGTTGACTGAATCATGCCTGGAAACTCTCGGGTTTCAGGTGCAGTCGACTGAACAGAGTTTTCAGTCGACTGAATCATGCCTGGGCTGTTTTTCAGCCTTATTCAAATGAAGAGCAAACTCTTCCAAAATGCAATCGGACGAACATTGGCTCTAAGGACTTATGCCAATCGACAACCCGGCCCTATATGTTCCTCGATGCATCACCAAAACATGATTAAAACATCAAAGTTAGGATTTCAAAGATTTGAACCCGAAACACTAAAAATTGGATTATTCCCCAATTCAACCCAAACCAAATGCAAGTGCATATGAAAAAGGTGTTAGGAATTCATACCCAACATCAATGAAATCAAGAGAAGTAGATGTGAGTTCAAAACTCACCTTTGCACACAAAACAAAGAAGATGAAGAAGCACAATTGCAAGGGATAAACCAACTACACTCCACTTCAACACTACAAGCTTCAATCTAGAATCAAAAGCAAGTATTTCCTAAGTTAGGGTTAGGAAATTACTGAAATTGAAGAGGAGAAAAGATGGAGAAGGTGGAGATGAACTTACCAATGGATTCTCTTTGATTTTGGAGCAAGAATCAAGTTACAAAGGAGAAACTAGGGCTTGCTAATTTCTATTTCTCTTTCCTTTCCCCCATTTCAGTTTTTAGTTTGAGAAATAAAATGAAATGAAGATGAAATGAAGAGAAGGGTTGAGCTACGGGTTAAGTGAGCTAGTGGGCTGAACCCAATCCCAAACCTAATAGGAAAAGTAGCCAAAATTTCACAAACTCCAAACATATCAAAGATTATACTCAAAAAGATCGCAAACGCCATTTTAGACTCAATGGAAATGGTTTCGAGCTCCAGTTCGGCCATTTGCAGAAAGTAACATTTCGGACCCCAAAATCTGAATAACGACGCTATATTTAAATCAAAGATTTAAATATAAAATCGTTAAATATGCGGGTTGTTACAGAAACCTCGTCTTGTCGTCATATCTGGCATAAAAAAAACATACAAAATTTCAAAAACATAAGATAAACACTGGGTATATGGAGAAATAAATGAAAATGAAGGCAATCCTAGCGTGACGTGTATTGTTTTTCTAAGGTAAGCCTAAAACGTCATTACAAACCGGGACGGGCAGCCATCGTAGGCAGAATTGGACTAACTTCGGCTATTGTGGGCGGAACCGGGCTAACTTCTGGTATGGTATCATCCAAGCTAGGATGCACTGTAACAAATTCAAAATCATCTTCCATGAGCTCATCAAAGTTAACATAAACATTGCTGAAATCCTCGAACCCCACTCTAACGTCGTTACTTGGAGAGTCTCAATGCTTTTCGAACTCTAGAGCTTTGCCTTTAACTCTTATATCATGGAGAGGCAAGCTTGGAAGAATGGGGCTCATACCCAAAGTTTCATCACAAGACTCTGAGTCCCCGCCATCGGATTCAAACAGGAAGTAATTATTGGTAGTGGACTCATCACTACTATATTCAAACTCTCCCTCTTCCTTTTGTCGAATCCCCCATGGCCATGCCCTCTCTTTTTTTGAAATCCTTTTCTGCTTCCTTTAGGATTGGAGGTATTCTACCTAGGCCGTTTAGTTCAATCGCAACCGCCTCCTCCCCCTCATAGGCTTCGTCGGTGGATCCTCTGGACTGTCTTTCACTCTATTGAGAGGCGCCTTCTTCGGAATCGTGGGAGGAGGTGATCGATCTCGTATAAACCCTAGATCAAGCAGGAGAGGGAACTTCAATATGAGTGGTAGATTTACCCGGAGCCAGTAGACCATAGCGATATAATTTTTCATCGGCCAGTAATACTTTAATGGTTATCTCCTCGGCATCGACTGCCTTAAAAGTCTCATAAACTTCATTAAGTGTCGTGTCATTGCTCGGTCTTGGAATAACTACAAGAGACATATGGTAGATTGGGAACTCCATGGCAACACATCAAACGCTTGATGAATAAAAAGAAGCTTACCCCCTATCGTCCATGGATGATTGAACCCCTTGGGGCATTTAACAAAGAAATATTGCATCTTGAATTGCGATAAGTTGCTTTGCAATCGCTCGATGATTTTTCCGTTTCTTTGGGTTTTGATTATAATTAAGGAGGGGCAATCATCTTTCCACTTAAATGCTAGAAAGTACCACAACTCGTCAAAGCTTAGAGCACGGTTGAATGCCCACATGAATAGAATATGCAAGCAAGTCAGGATGGCATAGCCATTTGGATGAAGCTAAAATGAGGAAATACCCAAGTTTGACAGAGTCTCACGTAGAAAGTCGTTGAAAGGAGGAACGACTCCATTCAAACACGTGTATTGGTAGCAAGTGGTGTACCTTATGGGAGGCATATGAGAGAATTTGTCCTTCTCTAGAAGATAAACATCCTCTTCGAGAATTCCGTGTCACTATGCAGTTAAAGCCTCGGCAGATTTAATGCGGCGGAGGTGCAAAAAGTCATAGCAGGGATGCAGCGAGGATATAGTGGGATATAGCGGATGACTCTAAAATAACATATAAAACTCATACTTAATGTTTTTACAAAGATAAAAATGGTAATTAAATGAAAAATTAACATTCAGTTGAATTATAATTAATACATAAATAATTTTAAATAAAAACATGTGCGAATATACTATAATAAACGTAAAACAGTTATATAACATAATTGAATTTAGTAGAATATTAGTGTATTTTCGTTTTTGAAAATATATTAGAAATAAAATTAAATAAATTAAATTCATAATTTTTATAATGTACAAATTTCATTTTTCAATTTATTTCTTTTAAAGAAGATATAGCAAAAATAGTGGAGTATAGCGTGAATAACGGGATATAGCGGAAATAGCGAGGCTTTAAGCAGAAAGGACATATTTGGGGCTATATGAAAATATCATAGAGGTAGAAATCCGCTATGAGTTACAGCATGGTTATAGCAGGGTAATAGTGGAGCATTCACTACACAGCCATGTTGCGCACAAATGTTACGAAGAACCTTGGCAGAAAAAACCGATTAAGCTCTCTCAAGCAGATTATGCAGAACTCTAAATTTGTGATGCGTATGATCCATGATTGGCCTAACTGGGACTAATTGGTAATATTGAGCTTACGAAGTGGACGATGACTCGGCTTCTGAGAGCGCTAGGCTTCCCCAAATTTACTTATGACATGTGGATGGCTGCTTCATTCTAAATAAAAGAACTCACGTTCGAAAACGGTCATGTAAATCTATTCTAAACTAACAGCTTCCCTTACCACACATGAATTTCGAAGAAGCAATAACTTGTAACCACCATGTCAAATTTCAAATGCAGACTAGAGCAAGTGAAGAGTGCCATCTCTATGGGATAAACTCGATGCTCGATACATTGCAAACGCCCTATCCCATGTAGATAGTTCGCTCGCAGTGGAAGAAGAAAAGAACTTTCCATTTCAATTCTTTTTCTACATTTGTTTTTACATCCTGTACACTTACCCATTATTAATTATGGTCGACAACGGATCCATTGTCCAAAGCGACATGGAAAACTCTTCCCACTATAGGAACGCCAAGCATGGATCAAACAAGTAGGTTAAGTCCAAATTTGGCGAAAGAATCATGATTGACCGGTGATGTGATGTACAGTAATAGCTGCGAAACTGGACACAAGTCAATTTTGGTCTAATGGACGAAGATAGCAAAATGTTTTGAGCAATAGACCGACGCCCGAATGTCATTCTGGGAACCAACTCGAGATTCGATTTACTATCTTCCTCCATTAAACCACAATCAACTTGAACTTCTCACGATCAACATTACAAATGGGAACCCATCATCAAATCATTGCACAAACACCTAATTAGCAAATCAACAAAGATGACCTACCTCTGACTGAATCCAAAAATACATTGAAGATTAAAGACCTAAAACTAACGAGATATGGATGGACTGTTGGCGAGCTAGGAGATGGGTCGACAGTTCAAAGGCAAGCTGGGGTTTGGGTTCAAGCATATGGATCAACAGCCAAGTCTATGGATTGGCAAGGAAATGCCTGAATGGGGTGCGGATGGATCTGAGGAGGCAATTGACCGGATCGAGCAAGAGTATGAGTCGCCTGAAATAGGATCGCGTTGGAATTAGGTCATGTGAAGAAGTAATGCTTCGGGTCGAATGAAGGAACTAAGTCGGTTCGAATATGAGCAGACAGAAAGAATGAAGCGTGAAAATTTCCTAAGGCATTGGATCGCCTATGACCCAAGCCCCCAAAGGAGATTTTCACAGTTGTATGGATCGCTAGCAATCCATACGCAATGGATCGCTAGCGACCCATAGGGTTGGGTATACTTTTCCTCGAGTTCATCCTATGATATTAATTTACTATTTCAAAGAATGCTGGGAGGCTACGGGTAGAAATGTAAACCGTTGTGGCAAGCAATATCAGTCAAAACCAAATAGATCACCAACATCATGACCTGCTACGTATTCGTAAAGCCCTAATGCAATCACTTGGAGATCGACGGATGGATATTAAGAGGTGATAACTTCCATAGCACGCCTTATTTACAATGAATACGTACTCTAAGGGGCAAATGTTATCTAGTTATTTAACCCAGCATGAACCGGCATGAAACAAAACATTCTTGTGCTGTTAGAATAGTTCAGAACTCAACTAGAAATGATATGACAAGGGATTAACGAGAGCCAAGCTACATTGTTGAGAAAACAATGACAAAAGGTCATGGAAACATCTCAAACTCCAAACTCCAAAAAATCCAAGTGCTTGGATCACCAACGATCTAAAGATCTCTCTAATTCAACAACAAACTAACCAAGGATGTAATCAAGAAGAGGCCAAGGCATTGGCTCGCAAACGAGCCAAGTCCATGGGTCGCCAGCAACCCATAGTTTTGCCTCGGTTTTCAAGCGAAACCCCCGGGTCGTTCCCTACCTACCTACGAGCGGGTGATGAAGTGGCCTGGCCCAGAAGCTCTCTGATCCATATAAATACCATCCTACCTGCAACATTAACTGGATCTTCTCTTGACTAGTTGCTGAAGCTCTGCTGGAATTATTCTTCACTCTCTACCTCCCTCACAACAATCTCCAAAGGAATTCACTGTGATTCTCTAGCGTATTCCAACTCTAGGGATTATATCTAGCTATAGATAATCAAAGCCTTTAATCAAACATCTCTTATAACAGCATTCAATCTTTAATAAAACTATAAAGTGGATGTAGGCTTCATTAACAACCGAACTACTATAAAAATTCTTTGTTTCCCTTCTATTACTGTTCTTATTCTATATCTATGATCTATAACATTGCTTTGTCAAAACAGGGCTGGTGCTTTCAAACTCTAACTAAGGTGATAATCCATTTTTTGGGTTAACACATACAAAAGTTAATTTATTTAATGAAAAAACGATTATAATTTATAAGATAAAAAATAAAATATTAATTATTTATGATTTAAATTTAAAATAACAATTTTCATATGATATAGCCAAACTAAATTTATATGTAATTAGTTATTGACTAAGTAAAAAAAAATTCAAATTAAAGTTTAAAATATTTAAATATATATATGTATGTTTTAATTAATTCAAAAAATAAAATACATCAAAATCTTTTATTCTCGATTTATGTACTATATACACGATTTATTTTAAATATTTTATTATATTGATAAATACAAAACTAAGTAAGTACATATGTGAATGTATGTATATATGTGTGCATGTTTGTAAGTATATATGTATGTATATGTGTATTTTTATTGTATTTACTTTCAAAATCAAATTATAATACAATTTATGCTATAATCGTAAATATACAATTTTTGATTAAATAATTAATTGTTTTAAATAGATAAAAACCAATGAGATGTTGATTATATTAAAAGTATGGAAATAGAGTGGGTTAGATCACTTAGACTATGAGATTGATTAGTTCATATGTAAGGGATTTACAGATAAATATAGAAAACTTAAATCTATTTTCAATAATAATAATATTGATAAATTTTTACTCAAACTGACCAAAATTAAATACCCAGATTATCATATTTTTATGAGTCTAGTAGATCACTATTTTGATCATTGGGCTTACCTTCCAACTTAGGGTAGTGCAGGAGGTCTTATGTTAGGATAAAAAGATAATTGTGTTAGACTTTTACAATCTCTTATTAAAGATAATTCAATGCGTTTGATATTTTCCGACATTAATGATGATCTATTCCTAATATTACAGTGTTTATAGGCCAAATTCAAAAATAGATCATCAGTCTCTATGGAATGAGTGTTTAGATTTTAGAGTACTTGCCCTAGGACTAGAGGTTATGTGGGATGATTTTAATGTTACTAGGTTTTTGGATGAAAGATCTCTAAGGAAGGAGACTTTGGTGCGATGGAAGAATTCAACCAAATTATTGTTATTTATAATTTAATTGAGATAGAACTAAATAAAAGATTTGAAAATTAAATTTAACACTGATTTGTTCAGTTTTAAAAATATATCGTTTAAATTGAATTTAAAAATAGCCTTCCGAGGCACAGTCTCGGAATTCGACGAAACCAGTTCCATTGGATCCGTAATAGTATATTATTATCGGATTTCAATTTTCGTAGCATTTGGAATTGTTGTGTGAGCGTACGATATATAAACGCGCTTAAATTTAAATCGAAATTTAATATAATAACTGATCTAAAGAGCTATCTTCTCTATACGATCGAATTAGGACACGAAACCTTTTCTATTGCGTCCGAAATAGGGGTTTAACATTATAAATGTCTAGCAGCATGCCTCGATGGGAGGTCGAGATTTAGAAATTGGAAATTGAAACGATTTAAATGTAAATTTAAAAATAAAATAAAATAATAATAATAAATATATATGTCTTCCCCTCCAAGATACCGTAACTTTATCAACGCGTCTCATCACTTTTTCCTTAGCCGTATACCTTACTTTACCCCAATTATCTTCTTCTCGATTTCAATTTATATGGCCGCTCCCTCTTAAAGCAAACGGAAAAAAAAGGCTGAACAGATATAGAAAAGAAATCGGAATCAACATTCTCTTCGTATTTGGATCTCGATCGAGCTTCAACACTCAAATCGAATTCGAATTTTATTAAGTGAGGGTTTCACTCGTGATTAGGGCTTGGGGTTGCGACCGTTATGAGAGCAAGGCAAGGCCACACGGTGTGAGTTTAGGCGAGGCAGGGCATGTGGGTTCGATGGTCAGAGACGACAGGCGTGACTTAGTCGCGATGGATCGATGGCCGCGTCAATCGAGGTTCTTGGTGTCGACGTTGGAGCTAGAGGAGGCACTCGCGACCGTTATGCAAGATTGAGGGAATGACTGCGTATGGGAGCAAGTTTGGGGCGAAGGACGGCACGGTGCAGCGAATCGTGGGGGATGGACCCAGGATAGCAGCAATGCGGTGGATCTGGAGGGGTAGTCACGCCAATTCTTGGGGTCGCAAGGCTGTAAGGTAGTGTTTTGATTTCTATTTTTATTCGGTTGTGCACATATATATTTGTAGGTAAACAGGAAATAGAAAATAAAATAATTACAGTAGAGAAAATGTTTATTTGGTTATTTATTGGAAATATACATATTTTAAATTTTCTAAGTTTGTTCTAAATGATAGATTTGGGGATAAACCTGTTCAATTAACTTAGCTAATTTATTTTAACCATTAAAAGATTCCTTAAAAAGGGACAATTATTTAGCTAGGATTGAATTGTTAACTAATTAATTCATTGAATGGAAATCAGTTTAAAAATTAAATTTTTAGTTTAAACTAAATTCATTGGTTAGTTAAATTTATAAAGTGGCAATTAATTGTTCGATTGACCCAAATATTAATAAAATCATCTAATATTTATACAAGGTCAATAATCGTGGAATCAATGCGATAATGAAGTGGATTTGCAAATTTAAGGGGCAAAGATGAGTTAATCTTACTCAGCTGAATTTTAATTTTAATTTAAATGGTTGAATTTAAATAATTGGTTGAACGGTTGAATTGATTGATGTGCTATATTATAGTGTATACTACATGTTGGAATGTTTGATTTCCCGCATTATATAGCGGATGAGACCCTATGCGACGCATAATAGCGGATGATTTATATTAATCCCATATACCGCGATATTCCACTTCGAAGTGGAATTGGTATTTTATATTGTGCTAACGTCTGTGGATGCAGGGAAAACAGGTTGGAGGGATCCAACTGGATCCCTCAACATTTATTATTTAATATTCTCTGTTGTGATTATTTGATATTTTATGATGAATTATATTGGAATATTGAATGCTATGGTTTGATTGAATTATTTTGGGTATAATGAGCTACCAAAAATATATAAATTGGATTTTGAAAAGAAATAAAAGAAGTGAATTTGTAAGCGAAATAATTATAGAAAATTTGAATAAATTAAGAATGAATTGAAAAGAAAATGTAAGTGATATTGAAATACTAATAAATAACTTCAAGTATGAAAAGAATTTTTTTTGAATAAATAGAAATTAATAAATTGTAAATTAAGTGATATTATTTTAAAGGAATAAAGAATTATTTTAAATTTTAAAGTTTAAATTTATTTAAAAAGGATTAAGAAGTAAGTTGAGAAATCTAAAATTGGTATTTTCAGTTAAAAGTACTTTAAATCATAAATAAGGAATAAAATCTGAAATTAATGGATTTTGGAATAAAAGGGAGTGAATTGGAAATCAATTTGGAAATTGATTCAAGAGTTTGAATTGGAAATTTAAAGAAGAATGTGAAGAGAAGTATATTTCTCTGGTTAGCCAAGCACATTTTCAAAGTATATTTTTAAATATAAGATAAAAGTTTAATGTTGTTTTAAAAAGCATGTTTTAGAAAATTTATTATTTCAAAATGTTTAAATTCTAAAGTAAATATTTTTTTTAAATCTATTATCGTAATAATTATTTAAAAGATGATTTGGTATTTTGTTTAAAGAAGAAAATCTAGTCTATATTTATAAAGTAATCTTATTTTAATTATTTCTAAAGTATTATTTTAAATTAGGTATTAAAGTAATTTTTCTAAATTTAAATGTTAAACATATTTTACAATAAAGTGTTTTTAAATTATTTTAAAAATCTAAGTTTTGTGCTTGGAAATTTCAGAGGAAATATAAAATATTTGGGAAATTTATTCTGTAAAAGGAAGATAGTTTAAAATCGTTTTGAAAAGGGTTTGAAAAGTGGAAATATATTTTGTGAAGATAATTTTGGGATTAATAAATAATTTGGGAGATTATTTATTGTTTGATGGATGTTGTAAATATTAATTGATAGTTAAATCACCGACTATCAGTATTGACCAAATGCGTTGATCGTTTCGAAGAGACCGGGATCGAGATTTATTTCTCGAAAACCACTTCGATCCGGTTTGTATGTTTTCGTGGAAAACGAGTTTAGATTCGAAGATGGAGCAGTGAAGTGCAAGGGCTAGTCGCTACTAATCCTAAGGATATTTCCAAAATGGATGTAGTAGGAATAGTGCCTTTGGTTTCGTTCGAACCCGGGACAGACTTGTATGGATGAATGCTTTTGGAACATCGTCAGGTGGACGATGGGCGTTCTAAGGGATATGTTCTAAAAGGTAACGCTTTGCCTCAAGCCTCATCAACCGGGAATGACTGAAAATCAAGGGTTATGCAGCAAGGCTTGGTGGGCAGCACCCATTTCCGGGTAAGGTCATCCCTGTCTAGATGTCCCTTTTATTTCGGCTTAGTGGTGTGGTTGCTGATCCCAACCGCAAGGTGATCTTATTCGGGACTATCCAGTAATGGATAGTCCGAGTCTTGTGTTGCAGGGGGTCGGGAGTGATCCTCGGTACTGTGATCTAGGCCACGTACCGTGACAGGTGGTACCCCAGTGCCTAGTCATTAGTTGGAAATCCATTCTCCCTACGAGCCTTGTACGAGTTTTGTTTGTATTACCCACTCTGTGGCTAGTAGCTGGAATTTAATAGATGTAGCAATTTCGGCTATTTTAATAAGTATTTGTATATAGACCCTATTATAATATCAGAGGATTTTAGTATAAAAATGTTTTAGCTATCGTAAGGTATAAACCCGACATGTTTATTTATGGCGTGGTCTTACGAGATGCTTTTGTTTCCAAAATATTTTTGAAACTTTAATAATCAATTGAGTGTGATTTCTCACGCTGGTATTCCAGACTGACTCGGGTGTTATTTAACTGTAATGCTCAGGTCAGATCGAGTATTATAGGATACAGGATATGATGCTGTGGAGCTCAAGAGACGAGCTGGATGGCGATACGTACTTCCGTATTTGATTATTATTCTGCTGTGTATCTTGTTGTATGTTATTGATGTAGAATTCTGATGATGATGTACTTTGATGTATGTATAAACAGATATAGTATTTGTTATTGTGTAAAGATCTATTATTATCTATTATATTTTATTCCGCTGCGATGGTTAGATTCTGATGTTGTTTCCTATTTTCTTCTTCTACCTCTTCTTCTTTAACCCAAATGGTTCGTATTTCTGTTCCACTTGAGTCGATTGATCTAGAATAGTGTCGACTCAAGGGGTACGGATTTGCAAGTCGTTACACTTGGTATTAGAGCTTAGGTTGGTGATAACCTTGGCTCTTGTGGGGATTACTCGTTAAATAAAGTCCATAGTACTCTAGAATGAGTTTGAGAGTATTAATAGATATGAGCATGTATTTTTTAGTGAATATAAAATTGTTTTTATATTGTGTTGACTTATCGGTTGAGTGTTTATGGATTCTGGTCGATATATGGGACGCCATGTCGTTGATAGGAAGTTCTAAACTTTTAAACAAGATAAACCGCCACAATATTGTTTTAACTAAGGTAAATGAAATAATTTTACCCAAAATTATTTTGTATATAAAGGAAATAATTTTTCATAAATTATTATAGTTACATATGGATGCTTGGTTGTTAGGAATGATAATATTAAATTATTATCATTGTATGAAAATTGAATAAGAAATTGAAGATAATAACCAGAGATTAAGGAATAAATTAATAAAATAAATGAAATTTGTAAATGTGTTTCATAATTGAATAAGGAATTGAAATCATAATTAAAAACTAAGAAACAAATTCATATACAAATGGAATTTGTAAATGTAAACGATAAATGAAAATTATAGTGTGATTAATAATTAAAAATAAAATAAAATCCCAAAGTAATGTTTGAATATAAATTTAAAAGATTTGGAATTTGAAAATTTAGGAATATAAATTCCATAAATTTGAAATTATTCTCAAAGGTTGGGAAAACTAAAATACATTTGAGAAATATTTTTGAATCGGATTTGAAATCTAGAGAGATTTGGATTTTAAAAATATTTGAAGGGTTTTAAAAGAGATAAAAACATTGAACTCTTTCGGTCGCTGGAAATAACTTCGCCGATGACTGCATCGTCATCGATGTTCATTTTCGAGTTTCCAAGAGAGAAATTGCTACCAAATTATTTTAAATTGGAATTGTTTGCAAAAGATAAATTTGATTTTAGAAATGCAAGGAATTTTGGATATAGGTGATTTCAAAGGGAATTTTGGAATGTTAAAAGACTATTTAAACGTTAGAATTTTAACTAAGAATGTTTATGGCATATAATAAGTTTGATAACTTGTAAATTTGGAATTTTTTGAAATAAAATTCAACTTTGTAAGTAAGTAAAGTGAAAATTTGAATTGTGTTAAATTATGTAAAATGGAAAAATTAGTCAAGTTGGACTAAATAAAACAAAGTTTTAAGATTTAAAATTTGTAAGTAATTGAATGATTTATATGGTATGCAACTGAAATGAAACTGAATATTGGATGATGTTTGATTTAAAATTGTATAAAAATAAGTGCATAATTAGTTCAAATGGACTAAAAATAATTAATGTTTGGAAATAAAATTTATTGGTTGGAAATGAATTAGAGAATGAATAAATGAATTTATAATTGTAAGTGAATGAACTGGAAATTGGATATTGTAATGATATTAAATGGAGTTAAGTCCTTGCTTAACAAAAATTCAAAGGAATGGTATGTAACAAGTTTAACTGGGGTTAAGTTAAATAGAATTGAATTGGAGTAAAATTCTATTGAATTATGGGTGTTATTAAATGAAATTAGATTCTTACCTAAATAAATGGAAGTAAGTTGGACAAGAAATAAGTTGGAATAAATAAATTAGAATAACTTATAAAAGAATTAAAAATCCATATAATAAAATATACTTGGGCTATAATTAAGCGTAAATCTTGAGTTAAAAATAAAAGATGAATATATTCAAGCCTAGAATGAATGGAAATGTGTAAAATAATAAGTTGTGACTTATAAAATTGAAAAGTGGGATAGAAAACCCAAAATTAATATTTTTGATGAATTGGAAAATAAAACGAAAAATCCAAACTTGAATTATAAAATAAATTGCGCTTAAGAAATTTAATGAAGAGATTCTAAGATTAAAAATCAAGTATTGAATTTAAACCAGGGAGAACTAATTAGATAATAAATTTGTTGATGAAAATGGAAATGGAACTCGAAATTATTAACTTAGAATTGAATTGTGAATAGATAATTGAGTTTGGAAAGAAGCTTGAGTTCTAAATAGAAATTCAACTTAGAATTTAAGTGAATTAAATATGAATTGAAGTTGTATGGAATTGGATTAAAATAAAAATGATTTGAGATGTAAATAAATCCAATTCGAGTATGAATGAATTCAACAGGAATGAACTTCAGTTATGAAATGGTAGTGAATTGAAGTAAATTGACTTAAGTTTAAAATTAATAGAAGCATGGGATGATGTCGAGTATAATAAAATGGTTTGGAATCAAACTTTTTGGATATGAAAGAAAATGCAATGAAAGTTTGTGAATAAATTAAAATGGGTTGGAATCAAGTGTAAATTGAGTTGGAATCAATTTAAATGGTTATAAAGCTTAAGTAATTATTTATTCACATTATATCGTCGAATTGCATAAGAAATGGATCGTTTAATGTAAACGGGGTTAGATCAATTGTATGAGTTATTAGAAGTGAAATGAGATGATTTTGGCATCAATTGAAATGAATATGAGTTCGTTTCATTTAAAAATGAATTGAATGGAATGGTATGTAATTTGGATGCAAACAATTTAAAACTAGCATCGAAACCTTGCATATGCACTTATGAATGTATATCACATGCATTACTTATGAAAACTATGTGTTAGTTATTTGAATATAAGTGAAATGTTAATAAATTGCATATATTTAGTACTTACATATTTAAATTGAGTAAGTACAGGTTCAGGGAAGCCGTATGGATGGATTTGATCGCGCTAAATGCTAAAATAAATAAGCCACTTGCTTATAAATGCTAAATAAGATACGCCTACGCAATAAAAATAGGAAATATGAACTGTTTTAGTTTTTCCGACCGTGTGGGTCGACGTATATATATTTATATCTTTTGTCAAATTGCAAAAGCTCCTATGTACAAAGGAGACTCTACCAAAAAAATTCAGAAATTTTGGGAGTTAGAAATTTTTTTGACAATTTTGGGAAAAATTTTAGTTAGCGACAAAACTATTTCAAAATTGAAAACTGAAATAAGTTAGTGAATGAAACTAATTTAAAATAATGATATGAATCAGTTATAAATGGAAGATAAAATTTAATATTCAGAGTTGAAAATAAATAAAATTCATATGGAAATGGGCAAATTTGAATAAAAATTGTAATATCCCGGAATTTTAAACAATATCAATTTAATAATCTGAATTAAAAATTAAATTGATATTGATATTTTGTTAATAATAATTCAAATTTAGTTAATAATCTTCTTTAATAATTATTTAAATGGGTTATTTTATCTTTTTAAAATAATAAATTGGTTTCTATTTATAATATAAATATATGGTTTATATTTTAAATAGATTGGCATTGTTTTAATTTTAATAAGTAAAGCATATTTTTCTAATTTTAATATTTGTAGTAATTTGGAAAATTGGTTTTTATTTAATATTTAAGCTTTCCAAAGTTAAATAAATAAATCTTGGTTTAAATTTAATAAGTGAGTCATGTTTTAAAATTCTAATATATGCATTTTAATTTGGAAATTTTGATTTAAATTAGTATTAAGTTTTTCAAACTATTTAATAAATAAATATATGATTTTAAAAATTGATAAGGAAAAATATTAAATGTTTAAATTAATTTTGGCTTAAGTTCTAAATTTAGAATGAACAAACAAAAAGTTTTATGGCTTAATAAAATAGATAATTTATTGATAAAAATATAATTTCTTTTTAGATGATTTTTATTTAATAATAAGATAATTATAAAAACAATATTAATAGTGTATTGTATTTATAAATAAATTTTGAATAAAATTTGCAATTGTTATTTCAAATTAAATTTATATACATAACTTGATTTGAAAATAAATGATTTTGGATTTTATTTGAATTTAAAATTTCAAAGTATAATTTTTAATTGTTTTATTTTTATATGTATAAGTTTTTATTTATAAACATGGTTCGTTTTTTTTCTTTTATAAATTTATATACATATTTAATATTAGCTAACAAATGTAATTTGACTTAATACATACATTAACACACATATTAACTTGTAAATTTAATACTAATTATTTTAAAGTGACAAGTATAGTATTTTTAAGGCCTCATTATACAAGTGTTCAAAGATTATAATAACAAATTGACAAATGTATAAAATTGGTACAAGTGTAAAATTTTAGTTTTAATTTTTCTTTTATTTAATTAAATCTGAAATACATCTATATAAACTTGCAAATCTTTCATGCTTTGTTTTTTCCATTTCCTTAATATAAAAAAGGAAACTTCAAAATTCTAAAATCAGTAATACCTCTTCAAAATCATGTTCAATACAAAAATCAAACCCTGCATACACAAATTCCTCAAAATCAAAACCCCCTTTATCATGAAGGTCTGCATCACTCAAAATCTGGAAAATGAATTTGCATGTCACCTAAAAAAAGAAGAAGAAAGGGCCTGCATTCTGTTTATCTGGAAATGACAAATCTGCTGGCACCTTCTCTCTGCACAACTTCAGATGTGAAGCTTCTCAAAAGCATCTGCATGCAAGTATTTGTAGTCAGCAATACATAAGCATTTCTGTTTTTTCAAAGCTTCAAATTCAAACATGTTGCAAGTTCCAGTTTATCATGCCTGCATTTTTATTTCTGCAAATTTCAAAAGGAAAAAGTGAAGCTCTGCGTTTAAATAAAGGTGAGTAACTTTAAATCTTAAATTTTAAATAGGTTGCATGTTAAATGTTTGATAATTAAGTATTGTTTGTGTTTATAAAAGCCTGATGTAAATATGTTTGTGAATACATGTTGTTTGTGCTCTGCTGTGTTTCCAGATCCATTTTCCCATTTAAAAGATTCCTCAACAATTTATTTAAATTTGTAATAGTATCTTTTTTTTTTAAATAAAAAAATAAATGTTTGCTTACTATAGTTTAGAATAAAAAAAATATAAATCAAACTAAGACAAAAAAATTTTGCCTCTGGAATATTGAATGTGTTGGCGCATGTTGATCTCTGTCAAAACTCAAACATGTTAAACTTGTGATTCAGTATCATAAAACAAAAGTAATAACAAAAACTTGATTTTTAAATTAAGAATCTGTATTATAAGGTGTTAGTTGAACGTGCAGTTAGTTCTTGAACTAAAAATGGATCTTTAGCAAATTATGTTGATTCATGGATTGAGAAGTCTTGGGATTCTTCTGAGTGATGGAGAAGGTATAAGAGATGCTCAGAAAAATCATAGGTGGGGTTATAACTTATTAGAGTGGATGCTGTTTTTAATTTCATTATTAAACCCTAATTTTGAAGGATTTTATGAAATGGGTCATTTTGATCTGGATAGTTGATCGAGTGTTTTGATGTTTGGGGAATGGGTAGATGGTGTGTGGTTGAGTTCGAGGCCGGAGTGGGTGGACCTCAGGTGGTCGGAGCGGCGTAAGCTTGCCGTTGACAGGTTTTGGGGAAAACCTGACTTCTGTTTCCAGGTTTGATGATACTGAGCTCGATTTGATTTCATGGATGATAGCTTGTTTTGGATGTTCGTGATGTGTTGTAGGGTGGAATTCTGATGAGTAGCGATCATCCATGGCGACTTATGGTGGCTGGAGTCGCCGTGCATATGCACGACGATGAGATATCTGGTGATGTTGGGTTTGCTTGTGGAACAGGGGAAGTTTTGGTGAGTTGCTCGAAGTAGGTGGATTGAAGACTCGGAGTAGAGCAGCATTTGTCTCGAAGTAGTTTTAGGGGTTCTCGGGTTTGCTCTGTGTCCTTCAGGTTTACAGAAACCTGTAGTTTCTGTTTTGAATTTTTTTTTAAAATCTGTAGTTTTATTTTAAGGAAAGTTTAAATCAAATTCAAATTCAAGTTTGAATTTTTGAATTTAAATTCAAATTTAAATCTCAGTTTTAAAAATAAAACTCAATTAACTATTTCATATTGGTAAAATAGTTTAAACCTTTTAATAATGAAGTTTCTAAGATATGAGTAAGATTTGATGTTTTATTTAGATCTGGAAATCTTAAATTTAAATATGAATTTCAGTTTTTAAATTTAAAAGAAGGTTTAAGTTTGGAAGTTTTAAACTAAATTGAAGTTCGTGAAACTTTGAAATGAGTTTTTGGTTTTCAAAATTCTTATGAATTTAAATTCTAATACAAACACGTGTTTGTCTTGCAATTTAAAAAGTTTTAAATTATTTAAACTTTGATAAGTTTAAATTATTCTTATTTTAAAACTTGTATTTAAAATGGAATTTAAAGGTAATTTTCAAAAGCACTTTGTTTTAAATAAATTTTGTTTTTATAAAAAAACAAAATTTAGAAATGTTTTATCTTAAATTAATTAAGATAAATGTTTTGAAAATTTATTTAATTAATAAGGTAATTAAGGAATAGTTAGTTAATTTAATTAATTATTGATTAAGGTTTAATAAATATTGATTAATGATTAATCAATTTAAAATTAAGATCATTAATTAGATTTTTAAATTAATGATTTATGAATTATTAATTAAGTAATTAAGTTTTTAATCAAGGTTAATTTATTAAATAATTAACTTTAATTAATGGATAATTAAAGATAATTAAATTTGTAATTAACCTAAGTTAATTACTTAATGAAAACAATTAGAGAATGGTTAATGAAGGTCATTAACCAAGATTAATTAATTAATTAATTAATATGGTTAATTTTTATAATTAATTAGATTAATTAATTTAATAATAATCATTTGTGAATGGTTTGAGTATAATTACTTAATGAAGTAATTAATAAATTAATTACTTAATGTAATTAATTTAGTTTAATGAGATTGTTTATTTTAATTAATTAAATTTTAATTAACTTTAAACACTTAGGTTTTAAAAATAATTATGTATGTAATTAATGGATTGGAAATTACTTAGTTAAGTAATTGATTGATAATTACAGGTTGTAATTTATTAAAGATGTTTAAGAATAAAGTAATTTGGATTAAATTACTTAGTAATTAATCAAGGAATTAATTAAAATTAATTTGGTTTAAATAAAGTAATTAAGTTAGTTATTTACTGAATGTAATTAATCTGGTATGATTAATAATTATGAGTTAATTACTTAAGGTAATTAATTTAAGAAGATAATTTATTTAAATATAATTAAGGATCATTAATTATTATAATTAATGATGTAATTAAAGATGATTAATTAAGATTAATTAATCAATAATAGGTAATTAAAGGTATTTAATTAATGTAATTAATTTAGGATTAAGGTAGTTAATTTTAATTAATTAACTAATTGAAGTAATTAAAGGTTAATTACTGTTTGGTTGAGAATAACTAATTTGTAGAATTAATTAAGGATAATT
Source organism: Allium cepa (assembly GCA_030765085.1). Taxonomy (NCBI): domain Eukaryota; kingdom Viridiplantae; phylum Streptophyta; class Magnoliopsida; order Asparagales; family Amaryllidaceae; genus Allium; species Allium cepa. The sequence continues at coordinate 506,225,570 of CM060944.1, read as the reverse complement.
ACATGAATGTAATTAAGAGTAATTAATCAAGGGTGATTAATTAAGGTGATTAATAATGAATGATTTATTGATTTTAATCAATTAAATGGTTGAGTAAGCAAGATATATTTTGGTGAAGTAATTAATTTAATTTATTTTAAATTAATTGAAGATGAAGTAATTAATTTAATTCATTTTAAATTAATTAGATATGAAGATAATTAATTTAATTCATTTTAAATTAATTATTGATGTGGTATGAGTAAATCATTGCTTATGTATGTATGGATGACATTGATTGTCTTCAATGCTTTGAGATCTCAGAAATGAGATAAGTAATGTTGTGTGGTATGAATGCTTAGTTGCATTATGATGATAACATAGATTATCTATGTTGATGGTGATATATGGATTATCTATTTTGATATTGATAATGTGGATTACCTGTTATTTGATAATGTTGATTATCAATTGTGATTTGTGAGCTATCCGTGTGTATATAGATAATTGAATTTTTTTAAACTTTAAAACAACTTGGACCTAAAGACACGCTTTGGATTTTGATGAGACCGGGATCGGGTTTCCATAATTGAATATTCGAAAACCACATCGATTCCAAATTAACGTTAGGTCGTCAATCAAAGTGGAGCTTTGTGAAGACTCGAGGTGTAAGGACTGTACGTCAGTATAACTCTGTGGGTGATTCCGTAATGAGTTGACGGAATAGTACTTATAGGTTCGAATGGTGGTTCAGAGCGCAAGGGTTATCGTCGTTAACTCTGAGGGTGATTCCAAAATAAGTGTAATGAGATAATGCCTTCGGTTTCGTTCGAACCCAGAGCGAACTTGTATGGATTGAATGCTTTCAGAACATCGTCGGGTGGACGATGAGCATTCTAAGTGATGTGTTCACTAAAGGTAATCGTAGCCTCAGGCCTCATCAACCGGGAATGGCTAAAATAGGGGAGGTGCAGCAAGGCTTCATGGGCAGCCCCCACTTGAGAGTGAGATTTACCCCTGTTTAAAGGTCCCTTTATATTCGGCTGTGTGGGCGGTTGCTAGCTACAACCGCGGGGTTGTCTTGTTCGGAACTGTTCAGTAAGGATTGGGTCCGACCTTTTGTTGCAGGGGAGTTAAGGTGGCTCCTCGATACGGTGATCTAGCCTACGTACTGTGACGGGCGGTATCCCTGTAGCCCTGCCATTGTATGGAATCCAAAATCCAATAAGTGCCAACGGTTTTGATTGTATTACCCATTTTGTGGCTAGTAGCTGGAATTTAATAATGTAACAATTTCGGCTATTTCTTATTTATTTGAAAACCCTAGACCTATTATAATATCACTGGATTTCCTATCAAATGTTTTGGTTAGCGTAAGGTAAAAACTTTTCCATGTTTATGTGTGGGAAGTCTTACGTGATAGCTTTCTTTTCAAAAGATTTTTGAAAGTTAAGCAACCTTAACCTGTTACTCACACCAGACCCATGTCTGACCCGGTGTTTATCTTCTGTTTTCTTAAACTCTTGGGTACTCAAATTTTTACGAGTAGCCAAGGGATTCAGGTTAGCTTTGACGAATTTTGGAGGAGCAATGGAGCAGGAGGCTTCTGCGTGTAGATATATATAGTTTTCCGCAGTGTAAGTTTCTCTGAGTTGTTCTTGTGTGTTGTATTGAGTTGTATAACTAGATAGGTGTTTTATAACTGTCTAGTATGTGATGTATATCTGTGTAACTCTGATTGTGATTGTAAACTATGTAATGTTTATATTATTAATATAATTTATTCGTTCCGTTGTGTAGATTCTGATGTTGTTTTCTTCTTCTCTTCTTTCTTTTCTCTTTTCTATCCCTTTCTTTCTTAAAAATGATGCGATTTTCTGTGGTTAGAAAGTCGGGTCGTTTCAGCTGATACCAGAGCATTAGGTTGAGTGAATACCTAGGCTCTGTAGTGGTGTTTATCTTGAGAGAGCGTATTTGTAATTTTAAATATATATAAATATATTTATTTCTACCTATCTGTTGGGTTACCTGTTCAGGTTTTCCAATATAAGTTATAAAGGTAGATGGGGTAGTGGAGTGTGTAACACGACTACCATTGGTTGGAGTTTGAATGTTTGAGGTTGGAAGTGCATTTGTCGAGACTGTAGACCTAATACCGTCTCGAGTAAGTTCTGTAGTGATGAAGGACTTCATCAATCTCTGAAGGAAACCTGTTAAGGTTCGGAGTTTATTTCTGAAGTTGGATGAGTGAAGTTTGGATCTGTCAGTTAGGCAGAAGAAAGTGAAGGTATTTTGATACCTTAGGGAGTAGTAGCTGCGTGATGAGATGCAGTGACTATGGATGTTCCCGAAGATGTTTTCTTTGGAACAACTTAAGGAGGTGAGTTTGCTTCAGTGTTGTGGCTGTATTCAGCCGGTGTTTCTGTTTGCTTTGAAGTCCAAATTTCTCGAAGAGCTTTGATTTGGAATTTTTTGGCGTCTGTGGCAGCAGTGCAGCTTGGAATGTTCTCGATGTTGGCAAGAGATCTTCTGGCTTAGCAGTTTTTCTAGAGTGGAGTTCAGAAGCAGTTAAGTGGACCCGTTTCTTCGATGGGTTGGCTCGTTGAGTGTAAGCAGTTCTGTTTGGTTAAGAGAGAACAGTTTTCCTTGGATTTGGTTTGGGCTGATCGCAAAAGTGACTTGCGATTGTTTGAGTGTTTTCTTGGGTTATCTGAGTATTTCTGGATGTCTTCAGAGAAGCCAGAGTTTTGTTCGCATCTGGAGATTGAGCTTTCTTATCGTCTGAAATTCCAGGAGTGGTACCGGTGGTTCAACTTAATAGAAGAATGGTTCCAAGAGATTGAAATGGTGTAGCAGCTCAGAGTTTTGGAGAACTTCTGAGTTTCTTATGGATCTGTTGAATCATATCTCTGGGGTGTGTTGTCGAGTTGTGCTCATGTTCTTCTTCAGCATTTTCTTCTACTACGGATCAGAGTTGTGCAGCGAAAGCAGTTTGGAAGTGCATCTACTTTTCTTTTCCTAGACAGGAGAAGTGAGTGTAGTCTTCTGATATGGAGGAGTAGAATTTGTGTTTCTTGATTCTGGTTGATCTTGAGGAGATCATTTTGCTGAGTTGATTGGTCTAGTTGTTTCTAGAGGCATTAGCAAAGGGATGAGCTGATTAATGAGGGTGTAGGTAGCCAAGGATCGTCCGAGGATTATTGTGGATAAGAGACAAAGAAATTTGGATTCTGAAGTCGGAGATTTGATTTTTGATAAGTTTTCTCCGATCAAAAGTGAGCTATAAGGTTGGGTAAGTCTGAGAAGTTAGCTCTGAAGTGTTTTGGATCATTTCTATGATCTTGGAGAATAAGTGATTGATCTGCAGGATTGAATTGCCAATTTGGATAACTGGGATTCGATGAGTTTCACGTATCTCTGAGGGAATACGTGTATAATCTATCTCTGGTTATGGAACCAGCAGTTCTGGAGTTTTGGTTGTTGAGTCAGACCCGTTTGTAGTCTGATATTTTGTCTAGTGTTGTAGATATAGATGAATAGAAACTTTGTAGCTTCATAGTATTGATTGTTTGGATTCTCTAGAGCGAGTATCCCGGTGTGTATATATATATATATATACATACATACTTAGGGAAACTCAAAAGAATTGTATCCAAAATTTGTCTGGATAATTAGGTCCGTTTGATTGGTTGAATTGGTTGTTTTGATTGTTAGCATGTGTTTTATATATGCTTGTATTTTAAAATTAAATCTTTAATGAGATTATTAAATTACCTTTGTTTTAAATTTCGGGGACGAAATTCTTTTAAGGGGGAAGATTGTAATATCCCGGAATTTTTAACAATATCAATTTAATAATCTGAATTAAAAATTAAATTGATATTGATATTTTGTTAATAATAATTCAAATTTATTTAATAATCTTCTTCAATAATTATTTAAATGGGTTATTTTATCTTTTTAAAATAGTAAATTGGTTTCTATTTATAATATAAATGTGTGGTTTATATTTTCAATAGATTGGCATTGTTTTAATTTTAATAAGTAAAGCATATTTTTCTAATTTTAATATTTGTAGTAATTTGGAAAATTTGTTTTCATTTAATATTTAAGCTTTCCAAAGTTAAATAAATGAATCTTGGTTTAAATTTAATAAGTGAATCATGTTTTAAAATTCTAATATATGCATTTTAATTTGGAAATTTTGATTTAAATTAGTATTAAGTTTTTAAAACTATTTAATAAATAAATATATGATTTTAAAAGTTGATAAGGAAAAAATATTAAATGTTTAAATTAATTTTGGCTTGAGTTCTAAATTTAGAATGAACAAACAAAAAGTTTTATGTCTTAATAAAATAGATAATTTATTGATAAAAAAATAATTTCCTTTTAAATGATTTTTATTTAATAATAGGATAATTATAAAAACAATATTAATAGTGTATTGTAATTATAAATAAAATTTGAATAAAATTTGCAATTGTTATTTCAAATTAAATTTATATACATAACTTGATTTGAAAATAATTGATTTTGGATTTGATTTGAATTTAAAATTTCAAAGTATAAATTTTAATTGTTTTGATTTTTATATGTATAAGTTTTTATTTATAAACATGATTTGTTTTTATTTCTTTTATAAATTTATATACATATTTAATATTAGCTAACAAATTTAATTTGACTTAATACATACATTAACACTTATATTAACTTGTAAATTTAATACTAATTATTTTAAAGTGACAAGTGTAGTATTCTTAAGGCCACATTATACAAGCATTCAAAGATTATCATAACAAATTGACAAATGTATAAAATTTGTACATGTGTAATTTTTTTTTAATTTTTCTTTTATTTAATTAAATCTAAAATACATCTATATAAACTTGCAATTCTTTCATACTTTGTTTTTTCCATTTCCTTAATTAAAAAAAAGGAAACTTCAAAATTCTAAAATCAGTAATACCTCTTGTTCAATGCAGAAATCAAACCCTGCATACAAAAATTCCTCAAAATCAAAACCCCCTTCATCATGAAGGTCTGCATCACACAAAATCTGGAAAATGAATTTGCATGTCACCTAAAAAAAAAGAAAGGGACTGCATTCTGTTTATCTGGAAATGACAAATCTGCTGGCACCTTCTCTCTGCACAACTTCAGATGTGGAGCTTGCCAAAAGCATGTGCATGCAAGTATTTGTAGTCAGGAATACATAAGCATTTCTGTTTTTTCAAAGCTTCAAATTCAAACATGTTGCAAGTTCCAGTTTATCATGCCTGCATTTTTATTTCTGCGAAATTCAAAAGGACAAAGTGAAGCTCTGCATTTAAATAAAGGTGAGTAACTTTAAATCTTAAATTTTAAATAGGTTGCATGTTAAATGTTTGATAATTAAGTATTGTTTGTGTTTATAAAAGCCTGATGTAAATATGTTTGTGAATACATGTTGTTTGTGCTCTGCTGTGTTTTCGGATCCATTTTCCCATTTAAAAGAATCCTCTACAATTTATTTAAATTTGTAATAGTATCTGTTTTTTAAAATAAAAAAATAAATGTTTGCTTACTATAGATTAGAATAAAAGAAATATAAATCAAACTAAGACAGAAGTTGTTTGCCTCTGGAATATTGAATGTATCGGTGCATGTTGATCTCTGTCAAAACTCAAACATGTTAAACTTGTGATTAAGTATCATAAAACAAAAGTAATAACAAAAACTTGATTTTTAAATTAAGAATCTGTATTTTTAGGTGTTAGTTGAATGTGCAGTTAGTTCTTGAACTAAAAATGGATCTTTAGCAAATTATGTTGATTCATGGATTGAGAAGTCTTGGGATTCTTCTGAGTGATGGAGAAGGTATAAGAGATGCTCAGAAAAATCATGGGTGGGGTTATAACTTATCAGAGTGGATGCAGTTTTTAATTTCATTGTTAAAACCTAGTTTTGATGGATTTTATGAAATGGGTCATTTTGATCTGGATAGTTGATCGAGTGTTGTGATGTTTAGGGAATGGGTAGATGGTGTGTGGTTGAGTTCGAGGCTGGAGTGGGTGGACCTCAGGTGGTCGGAGCGGCGTAAGCTTGTCGTTGACAGGTTTTGGGGAAAACCCGACTTCTGTTTCCTGGTTTGATGATACTTAGCTCGATTTGATTTCGTGGATGATAGCTTGTTTTGGATGTTCGTGATGTGTTGTAGGGTGGAATTCTGATGAGTAGAGATCATCCATGGCGACTTATGGTGGCTGGAGTCGCCGTGCATATGCACGGCGATGACATGTGTGGTGATGTTGGGTTTGCTTGTGGAACAGGGGAAGTTTTGGTGAGTTGCTCGAAGTAGGTGGATTGAAGACTCGGAGTAGAGCAGCATTTGTCTCGAAGTATTTTTAGGGGTTCTCGGGTTTGCTCTGTGTTCTTCAGGTTTATAGAAACTGTAGTTTCTGTTTTGAAATTATTTTTAAAATCTGTAGTTTTATTTTTTAGAAAAGTTTAAATCAAATTCAAATTCAAGTTTGAATTTTTGAATTTAAATTCAAATTTAAATCTCAGTTTTAAAATAAAAATAAATTTTTAAAAATTAAACTTAATTAACTATTTTATTTTGGTAAAATAGTTTAAACCTTTTAATAATGAAGTTTCTAAGATATGAGTAAGATTTGAAGTTTTATTTAGATCTGGAAATCTTAAATTTAAATATGAATTTCAGTTTTTAAATTTAAAAGAAGGTTTAAATTTGGAAGTTTTATACTAAATTGAAGTTAGTGAAACTTTGAAATGAGTTTTTGGTTTTCAAAATTCTTATGAATTTAAATTCTAAGGCAAACACTTGTTTGTCTTGCAATTTAAAAAGTTTTAAATTATTTAAACTTCGATAAGTTTAAATTATTCTTATTTTAAAACTTGTATCTAAAATGGAATTTAAAGGTAATTTTCAAAAGCACTTTGTGTTAAATAATTATTTTTTAAAAGAAACAAAATTTAGAAATGTTTTATCTTAAATTAATTAAGATAAATGTTTTGAAAATTTATTTAATTAATAAGGTAATTAAGGAATAGTTTGTTAATTTAATTAATAGTTGATTAAGGTTTAATAAATATTGATTAATGATTAATCAATATAAAATTAAGATCACTAATTAGATTTTTAAATTAATGATTTTTGAATTATTAATTAAGTAATTAAGTTTTTAATCAAGGTTAATTTATTAAATAATTAACTTTAATTAATGGATAATTAAAGATAATTAAATTTGTAATTAACCTAAGTTAATTACTTAATGAAAATAATTAGAGAATGGTTAATGAAGGTCATTAACCAAGATTATTTAATTAATTAATTAATGAATATGGTTTATTTTTATAATTAATTAGATTAATTAATTTAATAATAGTCATTTGTGAATGGTTTGAGTATAATTACTTCATGAAGTAATTAAGAAATTAATTACTTAATGTAATTAATTTAGTTTTATGAGATTGTTTATTTTAATTAATTAAGTTTTAATTAATTTTAAACACTTGGGTTTTAACAATAATTATTGTATGTAACTAATGGATTGGAAATTACTTAGTTAAGTAATTGATTGATAATTATAGGTTGTAATTTATTAAAGATGTTTAAGAATGAAGTAATTTGGATTAAATTACTTAGTAATTAATCAAGGGATTAATTAAGAAATTAATTAAAGGATAATTAATTTGGTTTAAATAAAGTAATTAAGTTAGTTATTTACTGAATGTACTTAATCTACGATGATTAATAATTATGAGTTAATTACTTAAGGCAATTAATTTAAGAAGATAATTTATTTAAATATAATTAAGGATCATTAATTATTATAATTAATGTTGTAATTAAAGATAATTAATTAATATTAATTAATCAACAATAGGTAATTAAAGGTAATTAGTTAATGTAATTAATTAAGGATTAAGGTAATTAATTTTAATTAATTAATTAATTGAAGTAATTAAAGGTTATTACTGTTTGGTTGAGAATAATTAATTTATAGAATTAATCAAGGATAATTACATGAATGTAATTAAGAGTACTTAATCAAGGGTGATTAATTAAGGTGATTAATAATGAATGATTTATTGATTTTAATCAACTAAATGGTCGAGTAAGCAAGATTATTTTGGTGAAGTAATTAATTTAATTTATTTTAAATTAATTGAAGATGAAGTAATTAATTTAATTCATTTTAAATTAATTATAGACCAAGATAGTTAATTTAATTCACTTTAAATTAATTATTGATGTGGTATGAGTAAATCTTTGCTTATGTATGTATGGATGACATTGATTGTCTTGAATGCTTTAAGATCTCAGAAATGAGATAAGTAATGTTGTGTGGTATGAATGCTTAGTTGCATTATGATGATAACATAGATTATCTATTATGATGGTGATATATGGATTATCTATTTTGATATTGATAATGTTGATTACCTGTTATTTGATAATGTTGATTATCAATTGTGATTTGTGAGCTATCTATCTGTGTGTATATAGATAATTGAATTGTTTTAAACTTTAAAACAACTTGGACCTAAAGACACGCTTTGGATTTCGATGAGACCGGGATCAGGTTTCCATAATTGGATATCCTAAAACCACATTGATTCCAAATTAACGTTAGGTCGTGAATCAAAGTGGAGCTTTGTGAAGACTCGAGGTGTAAGAACTATACGTCAGTATAACTCTGTGGGCGATTCTGTAATAAGTTGACGGAAAAGTACTTATAGGTTCTAGATGGTGGTTCAGAGTGCAAGGGTTATCGCCGTTAACTCTGAGGGTGATTCCAAAATGAGTGTAATGAGATAATGCCTTCGGTTTCGTTCGAACCCGGAATGAACTTGTATGGATTGAATGCTTTCAGAACATCGTCAGGTGGACGATGAGCATTCTAAGTGATGTGTTCACTGAAGGTAATCGTAGCCTCAAGCCTCATAAACCGGGAATGGCTAAAAAAGGGGAGGTGCAGCAAGGCTTCGTGGGTAGCCCCCACTTGAGAGTGAGATCTACCTCTGTCTAGAGGTCCCTTTATGTTCGGCTGTGTGGGCGGTTGCTAGCTATAGTCGCGGGATTGTCTTGTTCCGAACTATTCAGTAAGGAATGGGTCCGGCCCTATGTTGCAGGGGAGTTAGGGTGGCTCCTCGGTACGGTGGTCTAGGCCACGTACTGTGACGGGCGGTACCCCAGTAGCCCTGCCATTGTATGGAATTCAAAATCCAATAAGTGCCTACGGTTTTGATTGTATTACCCACTTTTGTGGCTAGTAGCTAGAATTTAATAATGTAACAATTTCGGCTATTTCTTATTTATTTGAAAACCCTGGACCTATTATAATATCACTGTTTCCTATCAAATGTTTTGGTTAGCGTAAGGTAAAAACTTTTCCATGTTTATGTGTGGGAAGTCTTACGTGATACCTTTATTTTCAAAAGATTTTTGAAAGTTAAGCAACCTTAACCTGTTACGCACACCAGACCCATGTCTGACCCGGAGTTTATCTTCTGTTTTCTTAAACTCTTGGGTACTCAAATTTTTACAAGTAGCCAAGGGATTCAGGTTAGCTTTAACGAATTTTGGAGTAGCAATGGAGCAGGAGGATTCTGCGTGTAGATATATATAGTTTTCCGCTGTGTAGATTTCTCCGAGTTGTTCTTGTGTGTTGTATTGAGTTGTATAACTAGACAGGTGTTTTATAACTGTCTAGTATGTGATGTATATCTGTGTAACTCTGATTCTGATTGTAAACTATGTAATGTTTCTATTATTAATATAATTTATTCGTTCCGCTGTGTTGATTCTGATGTTGTTTTATTCTTCTCTTCTTTCTTTTCTCTTTTCTATCCCTTTCTTTCCTAAAAATGATGCGATTTTCTGTGATTAGAAAGTCGGGTCGTTTCAACTGGTATCAGAGCATTAGGTTGAGTGAATACCTAGGCTCTATAGTGGTGTTTATCTTGAGAGAGCGTATTTGTAATTTTAAATATATATAAATATATTTATTTCTACCTATCTGTTGGGTTACCTGTTTAGGTTTTCCAATATAAGTTATAAAGGTAGATGGGGTAGTGGAGTGTGCAACACGACTACCATTGGTTGGAGTTTGAATGTTTGAGGTTGGAAGTGCATTTTTCGAGACTATAGACCTAATACCGTTTCGAGTAAGTTCTGTAGTGATGAAGGACTTCATCAATCTTTGAAGGAAACCTGTTAAGGTTCGGAGTTTATTTCTGAAGTTGGATGAGTGGATTTTGGATCTGTCGGTTAGGCAGAAGCAAGTGAAGGTATTTTGATACCTCAGGGAGTAGTAGTTGTGTGATGAGATGAAGTGACTATGGATGTTCCCTAAGATGTTTTCTTTGGAACAAGTTAAGGAGGTGAGTTTGCTTCAGTGTTGTGGCTGTATTCAGCCAGTGTTTCTGTTTGCTTTGAAGTCCGAGTTTCTCGAAGAGCTTTGATTTGGAATTCTTTGTCGTTTGTGGCAGCAGTGCATCTTGGAATGTTCTCGATGTTGGCAAGAGATCTTCTGGCTTAGCAGTTTTTCTGGATTGGAGTTCAGAAGCAGTTAAGTGGACCCGTTTCTTCGATGGGTTGGCTAGTTGAGTGTAAGCTGTTCTGTTTGGCTAAGAGAGAACAGTTTTCCTTGGATTTGGTTTGGGCTGATCGCAAAATTGACTTGCGATTGTTTGAGTGTTTTCTTGGGTTATCTTTGTATTTCTGGATGTCTTCAGAGAAGCCAGAGTTTTGTTCGCATCTGGAGATTGAGCTTTCTTATCGTCTGAAATTCCAAGAGTGGTACCAGTGGTTCAGCTTAATAGAAGAATGGTTCCAAGAGATTGAGTTGGTGTAGCAGCTCAGAGTTTTGGAGAACTTCTGAGTTTCTTATGGATCTGTTGAACCATATCTCTGGGGTGTGTTGTCGAGTTGTGCTCATGTTCTTCTTCAGCATTTTCTTCTACTTCGGATCAGAGTTGTGCAGCGAAAGCAGTTTGAAAGTGCATCTACTTTTCTTTTCCCGGGCAGGAGAAGTGAGTGTCGTCTTCTGATATGGAGGAGTAGAATTTGTGTTTTTTGATTCTGGTTGATCTTGAGGAGATCATTTTGCTGAGTTGATTGGTCTAGTTGTTTCTAGAGGCATCAGCAAAGGGATGAGCTGATCAGTGAGGGTGTAGGCAGCCCAGGATCGTCCGAGGCTTTTTGTGGATAAGTGACGAAGGAATTTGGATTCTGAAGTCGGAGATTTGATTTTGGATAAGTTTTCTCCGATCAAAAGTGAGCTATAAGGTTGGGTAAGTCTGAGAAGTTAGCTCTGAAGTGTTTTGGATCTTTTCTGTGATCTTGGAGAATAAGTGATTGATCTACATGATTGAATTGCCAATTTGGATAACTGGGATTCGATGAGTTTCACGTATCTCTGAGGGAATACGTGTATAATCTATCTCTGGTTGTGGAACCAGCAGTTCTGGAGTTTTGGTTGTTGAGTCAGACCCGTTTGTAGTCTGATATTTTGTCTAGTGTTGTAGATATAGATGAATAGAAACTTTGTAGCTTTATAGTATTGATTGTTTGGATTCTCTAGAGCGAGTATCCCGGTATATATATATATATATATATATATATATATATATATATATATATATATATATATATATATATATATATATATATATATATATACACAAACACACACACTTGGGGAAACTCGAAAGAATTCTATCTAGAATTTTTCTGGATAGTTAGGTCTATTTGATTGGTTGTTTTGATTGTTAGCATATGTTTGATATATGCTTGTATTTTAAAATTAAATCTTTAATGAGATTATTAAATTACCTTTGTTTTAAATTTCGAGGACGAAATTCTTTTATGGGGGAAGGATTGTAATATCTCGGAATTTTTAACAATATCAATTTAATAATCTGAATTAAAAATTAAATTGATATTGATATTTTGTTAATAATAATTCAAATTTATTTAATAAACTTCTTCTATAATTATTTAAATGGGTTATTTTATCTTTTTAAAATTATAAATTGGTTTCTATTTATAATGTAAATATATGGTTTATATTTTAAATAGATTGGCATTGTTTTAATTTTAATAAGTAAAGCATATTTTTCTAATTTTAATATTTGTAGTATTTTGGAAAATTGGTTTTTATTTAATATTTAAGCTTTCCAAAGTTAAATAAATAAACCTTGGTTTAAATTTAATAAGTGAATCATGTTTTAAAATTCTAATATATGCATTTTAATTTGGAAATTTTGATTTAAATTAGTATTAAGTTTTTCAAACTATTTAATAAATAAATATATGATTTTAAAAATTGATAAGGAAAAAATATTAAATGTTTAAATTAATTTTGGCTTGAGTTCTAAATTTAGAATGAACAAACAAAAAGTTTTATGGCTTAATAAAATAGATAATTTATTGATAAAATATAATTTCTTTTTAAATGATTTTTATTTAATAATAAGATAATTATAAAAACAATATTAATATTGTATTGTATTTATAAATAAATTTTGAATAAAATTTGCAATTGTTATTTCAGATTAAATTTATATACATAACTTGATTTGAAAATAGTTGATTTTGGATTTGATTTGAATTTAAAATTTCAAAGTATAAATTTTAATTGTTTTAATTTTTATATGTATAAGTTTTTATTCATAAACATGGTTTGTTTTATTTCTTTTATAAATTTATATACATATTTAATATTAGCTAACAAATTTAATTTGACTTAATACATATATTAACACGTATATTAACTTGTAAATTTAATACTAATTATTTTAAAGTGGCAAGTGTAATATTCTTAAGGCCTCATTATACAAGTGTTCAAAGATTATCATAACAAATTGACAACTGTATAAAATTTATACAAGTGTAAAATTTTAGTTTAATTTTTCTTTTATTTAATTAAATCTGAAATACATCTATATAAAATTGCAATTCTTTCATACTTTGTTTTTTCCATTTCCTTAATCAAAAAAAGGAAACTTCAAAATTATAAAATCAGTAATACCTCTTCAAAATCATGTTCAATGCAGAAATCAAACCCTGCATACACAAATTCCACAAAATCAAAACCCCCTTTATCATGAAGGTCTGCATCACTCAAAATCTGGAAAATGAATTTGCATGTCACCTAAAAAAAAAGGGCCTGCATTCTGTTTATCTGGAAATGACAAATTTGCTGGCACCTTCTCTCTGCACAACTTGAAATGTGAAGCTTGTCAAAAGCATCTGCATGCAAGTATTTGTAGTCAGGAATACATAAGCATTTCTGTTTTTTCAAAGCTTCAAATTCAAACATGTTGCAAGTTCCAGTTTATCATGCCTGCATTTTTATTTCTGCAAATTTAAAAAGGACAAAGTGAAGCTCTGCTTTTAAATAAAGGTGAGTAACTTTAAATTTTAAATAGGTTGCATGTTAAATGTTTGATAATTAAGTATTGTTTGTGTTTATAAAAGCCTGATGTAAATATGTTTGTGAATACATGATGTTTGTGCTCTGCTGTGTTTCCGGATCCATTTTCCCATTTAAAAGAATCCTCTACAATTTATTTAAATTTGTAATAGTATCTGTTTTTTTAAAATAAAAAAATTAAATGTTTGCTTACTATAGATTAGAATATAAAAAATCATACTAAGACAAAAGTTGTTTGCCTCTGGAATATTGAATGTATCAGTGCATGTTGATCTCTGTCAAAACTCAAACATGTTAAACTTGTGATTCAGTATCATAAAACAAAAGTAATAACAAAAACTTGATTTTTAAATTAAGAATCTGTATTTTTAGGTGTTAGTTGAATGTGCAGTTAGTTCTTGAACTAAAAATGGATCTTTAGTAAATTATGTTGATTCATGGATTGAGAAGTCTTGGGATTCTTCTGCGTGATGGAGAAGGTATAAGAGATGCTCAGAAAAATCATGGGTGGGGTTATAACTTATTAGAGTGGATGCAGTTTTGAATTTCATTGTTAAACCCTAGTTTTGATGGATTTTATGAAATGGGTCATTTTGATCTGGATAGTTGATCGAGTGTTGTGATGTTTGGGGAATGGGTAGATAGTGTGTGGTTGAGTTCGAGGCCGGGTGGGTGGACCTCAGGTGGTCGGAGTGGCGTAAGCTTGCCGTTGACAGGTTTTGGGGAAAACCTGACTTCTGTTTCCAGGATTGATGATATTGAGCTCGATTTTATTTCGTGGATGATAGCTTGTTTTGGATGTTCGTGATGTGTTGTAGGGTGGAATTCTGATGAGTAGCGATCATCCATGGCGATTTATGGTGGCTGGAGTCGCCGTGCATATGCACAGCGATGAGATGTCTGGTGATGTTGGGTTTGCTTGTGGAACAGGGGAAGTTTTGGTGAGTTGCTCGAAGTAGGTGGATTGAAGACTCGAAGTAAAGTAACATTTGTCTCAAAGTAGTTTTAGGGGTTCTCGGGTTTGCTCCGTGTTTTCCAGGTTTACAGAAACTTGTAGTTTCTGTTTTGAATTTTTTTTTTAAAATCTGTAGTTTTATTTTTAAGGAAAGTTTAAATCAAATTCAAATTCAAGTTTGAATTTTTGTATTTAAATTCAAATTTAAATCTCAGTTTTAAAATAAAAATAAAGTTTTAAAAATTAAACTACATTAACTATTTTATTTTGGTAAAATAGTTTAAACCTTTTAATAATGAAGTTTCTAAGATATGAGTAAGATTTGAAGTTTTATTTAGATGTGGAAATCTTAAATTTAAATATGAATTTCAGTTTTTAAATTTAAAAGAAGGTATGAATTTGGAAGTTTTAAACTAAATTGAAGTTAGTGAAATTTTGAAATGAGTTTTTAGTTTTCAAATTTTTTATGAATTTAAATTCTAAGACAAACACTTGTTTATCTTGCAATTTAAAAAGTTTTAAATTATTTTAACTTTGATAAGTTTGAATTATTCTTATTTTAAAACTTATATTTAAAATGGAATTTAAAGGTAATTTTCAAAAGTACTTTGTTTTAACTAAATTTTTTTTAAAAAAAAAAACAAAATTTAGATATGTTTTATCTTAAATTAATTAAGATAAATGTTTTGAAAATTAATTTAATTAATCAGGTAATTAAGGAATATTTAGTTAATTTAATTAATTATTGATTAAGGTTGAATAAATATTGATTAATGATTAATGAATTTAAAATTAAGATCATTAATTAGATTTTTAAATTAATGATTTATGAATTATTAATTAGGTAATTAAGTTTTTAATCAAGGTTAATTTATTAAATAATTAACTTCAATTAATGGATAATTAAAGTTAATTAAATTTGTAATTAACCTAAGTTAATTACTTAATGAAAATAATTAGAGAATGGTTAATGAAGGTCATTAACCAAGATTAATTAATTAATTAATTAATATGGTTAATTTTTATAATTAATTAGATTAATTAATTTAATAATTATCATTTGTGAATGATTTGAGTATAATTACTTAATGAAGTAATTAAGAAATTAATTACTTAATGTAATTAATTTAGTTTAATGAGATTGTTTATTTTAATTAATTAAGTTTTAATTAATTTTAAACACTTGGGTTTTAAAAATAATTACTGTATGTAACTAATGGATTGGAAATTACTTAGTTAAGTAATTGATTGATAATTACAGGTTGTAATTTATTAACGATGTTTAAGAATGAAGTAATTTGGATTAAATTACTTAGTAATTAATCAAGGGATTAATTAAGAAATTAATTAAAGGATAATTAATTAGGTTTAAATAAAGTAATTAAGTTAGTTATTTACTGAATGTAATTAATCTGGGATGATTAATAATTATGAGTTAATTATTTAAGGCAATTAATTTAAGAAGATAATTTATTTAAATATAATTAAGGATCATTAATTATTATAATTAATGATGTAATTAAAGATGATCAATTAAGATTAATTAGTCAATAATAGGTAATTAAAGGTAATTAATTAGTGTAATTAATTTAGGATTAAGGTAATTAATTTTAATTAATTAATTAATTGAAGTAATTAAAGGTTAATTACTGTTTGGTTGAGAATAATTAATTTGTAGAATTAATTAAGGATAACTACGTGAATGTAATTAAGAGTAATTAATCAAGGGTGATTAATTAAGGTGATTAATAATGAATGGTTTATTGATTTTAATAAACTAAATGGTCGAGTAAGCAAGATTATTTTGGTGAAGTAATTAATTTAATTTATTTTAAATTAATTGAAGATGAAGTAATTAATTTAATTCATTTTAAATTAATTATAGACGAAGATAGTTAAATTAATTCACTTTAAATTAATTATTGATGTGGTATGAGTAAATCTTTGCTTATGTATGTATGGATGACATTGATTGTCTTGAATGCTTTAAGATCTCAGAAATGAGATAAGTAATGTTGTGTGGTATGAATGCTTAGTTGCATTATGATGATAACATAGATTATCTATTATGATGGTGATACATGGATTATTTATTTTGATGTTGATAATGTTGATTACCTGTTATTTGATAATGTTGATTATCAATTGTGATTTGTGAGCTATCTATCTGTGTGTATATAGATAATTGAATTGTTTTAAACTTTAAAACAACTTGGACCTAAAGACACGCTTTGGATTTCGATGAGACCGGGATCAGGTTTCCATAATTGGATATCCGAAAACCACATCGATTCCAAATTAACGTTAGGTCGTGAATCAAAGTGGAGCTTTGTGAAAACTCGAGGTGTAAGGACTATACGTCAGTATAACTCTTTGGGTGATTCCGTAATGAGTTGACGGAATAGTACTTATAGGTTCGAGATGGTGGTTTAGAGTGCAAGGGTTATCATCGTTAACTCTGAGGGTGATTCCAAAATGAGTGTAATGAGATAATGACTTCGGTTTCGCTCGAACCCGGAACGAACTTGTATGGATTGAATGCTTTCAGAACATCGTCCAGTGGACGATGAGCATTCTAAGTGATGTGTTCACTAAAGGTAATCATAGCCTCAAGCCTCATCAACCGGGAATGGCTAAATCAGGGGAGGTGTAGCAAGGCTTCGTGGGTACCCCCACTTGAGAGTGAGATTTACCCCTGTCTAGAGGTCCCTTTATATTCGGCTGTGTGGGCGGTTGCTAGCTACAACCGCGGGGTTGTCTTGTTCGGAACTGTTCAATAAGGAATGGGTCCGACCTTGTGTTGTAGGGGAGTTAGGGTGGCTCCTCTGTACGGTGATCTACGCCACGTACTGTGACGGGCGGTACCTCAGTAGCCCTGCCATTGTATGGAATCCAAAATCCAATAAGTGCTAACGGTTTTGATTGTATTACCCACTTTTGTGGCTAGTAGATGGAATTTAATAATGTAACAATTTCAACTATTTCTTATTTATTTGAAAACCCTAGACCTATTATAATATCACTGGATTTCCTATCAAATGTTTTGGTCAGCATAAAGTAAAAACTTTTCCATGTTTATGTGTGGGAAGTCTTACGTGATATGTAACAACCCGCATATTTATCGATTTTTATATTTAAATATTTTATTTAAATATTTCATCATTAGTCGGATTTCAGTCCGAAAAGCTACTTTTTGCATACGGTCGAATTAGGACTCAGGACCACTCCCATTGAGTTTAAAATGCCGTTTGCGACCTTTTTGAGTATAAGCTTCGATATGTTTGGAGAAAGTTGATTTTTGCTACTTTTCACTTTAGGTTTGGTTTTGGGCTCAGCCCTATGTTTTAACTTATACTCCAAAACTGAACCACTCTCCCCATTCTCCCTCACTTCTTTCTCTTTTCAGTTTTCTTAGCATTAATGGTCGGAGAGATTGGAAATTAAAACTCCAAAACCCTAGTTTCTCTTGCAAATCAAATTCCTAGCTCCAAACTCAAGAAGAACCCATTGGTAAGCTTCTCTCCAACTTCTCCAACTTATTCTCTTACCAATTTCAGAAATTCCTAAACCTAATTTCGGGAATGTTCTTGTTTTGAGCTTAGATTCAAGCTCAATTGGGTTGTGTTGAAGAGAGGTTGATTCTCCATTTGCTTTCAAGCTTCTTCTTGTTCGATTTTGTGAAAAGGTGAGATTTTTAATCTCACATCTAAGTCTATGAATTATCTTCGAATGTTAGGTATGAATTCCTAACACTTATTCGTGTGTATTTGCTTTTGGATTGGATTGAATTGGTGTATATTCCAATTTTTAGTGTTTTGAGTTCAATTCGTTAAAAATCCTAACTTTGATGTTTGAACATGGTTTTGGTGATGCATCGAGGAGCATATAGGGCCTGGTCGTCGATTGACATAAACCCTTAGCGTCGTTGCTCGAGCGAATGCAATTTTGGTCATGATTGAACCTCATTTGTAATAGGCAGGGAAGAGGCTGGAAACAGGTTCGGCCGACCGACCCCCCTGGTTCGGTCGACCGACCTGTTCCAAGTGCATAAGCACTTTCTGTTTTAAGGTTCGGTCGACCGAGTGCAGGGTTCGGTCGACCGACCTGCTGTCCCGAGAGGTTTCCAACCTTTGGTTCGGTCGACCGACTCAGGGAGTCCGGTCGACCGACCTGATGATTTTTGCCAGATTTGCCTATTTTGCTAATTCATTTAAATATCCAACTTTAATCGATTCGTGTTGTCTCCCTTTTGTTGTCGTCATTTATTATCGACTTTGATGACCTTTTCTTTAGGAATTTTAGATATATCCACTTTGATGGATTTTATATCGATTTCTTTGGATTTTATTCACGTTTTCGAATGTGAATCTTAGTGATTGATTGTTCCTACAATCTTCTTTGTGTTTTGTCACTTTAAAAAAATATATAAAGGTTTTCTATACTAGTAGTAAATATCAAGACTCTTTCCTCAAACGATTTCAACACTATTTTATTACAAAGCTCGTTTTCTTAAACCATTTTCCAATTTATTAGTATATACAAACCTTTACCTCACTCGTATGAGAAATCTAATCAAACGACTTAGTAAAACAAGTGGTATGAAACGCTTGCGTTCACTTTGTTGGTTAATTCTTGGACTTGTTCGATTGAAACTCTTGTGACAATTTTCTAGTGGAGATCTACAATTTGTTCGTAAATATTTAAGTTAAGCTAGTGGTTATGGGACATGATCTAAGCTCATATATTTACTAGCTTACTGTAATCGACACTTCTCGATGATCATGACGATCATTTTTGTGATTTAGACTAGCAATGTGCGATGTCTCTTTGTCTGTAAGGGAGACTAAACCCCGTTTTGTGGAGTTTCGACTCAAATTGGTGGGGTAGCAACCCACGGTCTTCGGACCATTCGTGTGTCAGGTCTTCGGACCATTCGTGTGTCAAATTAATGGCTAGCTACCATGAGATAGCTTCTCGTTCGTGTGTTACAGCTGTTGGTGAGTTTTCATGCTCCCGTTCATGTGATAGGCCTCCCCCCTTATTTTGTGAAATTTCTGGATTTTGTGTGTCGAATTCTGGAATTTATACTTCACCTATTTTTGTGATTTCTATTGATATGATTTATCAATTCTTATGCATAGGTGAATTTGTGTGTCATTGACTGGATTTCTTGTGTTGATTTCTGGAATTTATGTTTCACCAACTTTGTGATTTCTATTGATATGATTTATCAATTCTTGTGCATAGGTGAATTCGTGTGTCATTAACTTGTTGTGAATACAAGTTTTGGGTATGATACCCTTTTTGGATCTTTGAGAAGATTCTTTGATATTGATTAATCGTTTGTTGATTATCATTTACACACTTATAGTAGTATGCCATTATGGATATTATACGTCTATGCCATATCTTATATGTCATTTATTGTGGCTTGGTGAATGAAATTAGGAGTACGACATTCCTTTTTATCTTGAGTAGATTATCGTGATATTGATTAATCTCTTGTTGATTATCAATTACTTATATATATCACAGCTTGGCATTGTGATTATTATGTGTTTAGTCATATCTCCTATTCTATATCATGTTATCTGATATTTATAGTTAGACTGATCCGTTTATTATTTTCTTATAAATAATACTCGGGTCAGACCGAGATGTTGCAGGTGCTTCGACTTGACTTCTCTCCGGGGATCCATTACTCTGACCTTTTGCTTACTACTTAGATTAGTAGTTTTTGTTGTATACATTTGAGATACAGACTCCATAATGTATACTTATTCTTTTGTGTAGTTCATGTAACTATTCTTTTGTGATATTGTGGATCTTTTTAGACCACTACTTTGATGAACACTTTCATGTGTTATATTCATATCTATTTCTGCCTTTGTGATATGAATTGTCTGTGACTTATTTATGTTATGTTTACTTCTATATTCGTTTCCGAAGATATTATAGCCACTGGGTAGTAGCTTTGAGTTTGTGTCGGCATGTCGGATTTCCACTTGAAAAGAATTGCATGCTATACTATCTGACATATCGATGCTCGCACAAAGCAATTACACGGATGGTCGCTCCTCAACAGCCTTATTCTCCGTGCTAGTTGACAGCATTCACCGTAATGTTCTTGGCTAGCGTGGGTATAGAGGTGGGGCGTCACAGCTTGGTATCAAAGCCAAACTTCGGAACAATATGGAATATTATAACAAGGATCATCGTCCTAAGTCCATCTTAGGAGTCGTGCTTTAGGATTTAATTCGAGTCTTCGTACCGATTCATCCTATTTTCCTTATGATTCCTTGTTTATCTATCAAGATTGCTTGATATTCAATTTGGTGAATAACCTTTTTCTTCTTCTTCCTTTTTTCTAAAAGGAGAAAAATGTCTAGTCCAGGCCGTCCTAGAGCCGTGCCATCTAGCACTCCGCCCCAGGATGGAGTTTTTATGACTGCTCAACAGCTTCTTGATTTAGTGACGAATGCTCAAGCAGCTAGAGCTAACCCGGAACCTACTCACCCAAAGTCGGGATTTGCACGCTTGTGTAGCGATTACACTAATTTGGGTGGGGAGCCATTCAGAGGTTCCGAAACTGTTATTGAAGTACAGGCCTGGCTAAGGTCATGCGATCGAATCTTTTCTCGCATGAGTCTTATTGACCTTCACCGAGTTCAGGTGGCCTCTAGTATGCTCCGAGAAAGAGCATTGGACTGGTACGAGCTTCTTATTTCTGAGATTAATGAAGCAGATCTCACCTGGGAGAAATTCCGAGAACGCTTCGAGTTGAAATTTGTACCAGAATCTGAAAAAGTGACATTGGCTCGACGATTTATAGACCTTGTTCAAGGTGAGTCCTCCGTGACTAATTACGTCGCCTCCTTCGAGTCGCTTTCCAAATATGGGGTTGAATAGATCAACACCCCTCTGAAGAAGAATCAGAGATTCGTCTATGGCTTAAACAAAAATCTCAAGAAGCCATTACTTCTAAAATTAGAAGTTTCTTTCGACCAGCTCGTTGGTATCGCTCTTCGTCTTGAAGAGGCGGATAGGGAGAATGATGTTGAAGTGGTGGGTTCCAAACCAAACTTCAACAACAAGAAGAGGACAAGCAAATTCAAAGGTCCTTATTCCAATAAGAAAGGGAGGAAAGCAACTCCTACTGAAAAGACCTTTTCCTCTACTCAAGGGAAATGCTATAATTGTGGTTCGAAAGACCATTTTGCGAACAAGTGTTCAAAGCCTCGTACTTGTCGCTATTGCAAGAGCCCGGACCATTTTATGCATGTGTGTCCCAAACTTCAAAATAGGAGGGAGGGAAAGCTTAATGTTGCTCAAGCCCCTGGCAACACATCTCGTGGTCAAGGTATGCCTCATTCTATCCTTGATGGAATTATTTTATTTCGTGATCATCCTATTCGAGTTCTTTTTGATACGGGTGCGTCCCATTCTTTTATATCAAAAGAACTTGTTGATAGTTTTTCTTTCGATGTTTTGTGCTTAATGACTTCTTTGAGAATTGCGAATCCGGTTGGTGGATTCGCAACTATCAGTTTATTGTGTAAAGATGTCGAGATTATTTTGTGTGATTTTCCTTTCCTAGCCGATTTGCATGTCATGCATTATTTAGGCTTTGGAATGATTTTGGGAATGGATTGGCTTAACCGTTATGAAGCCCATATCCTATGTCCTGAGCAGACTATTCATCTTCGACATCCTCAATCTGTTAAGCAAATTTCTATTAATCTTCAAGATTCAGTTTCCAGCTTGGTCGCATCTTTATATTCTTTAAATCCTCGTGATGACGATGATGATGATGAGGGTGATATTATTTCTCTTATTCACGTCGTTCGTGAATTTTCCGACATATTCGAGCCCGTTTTAGGATTACCACCTAAGCGAGCAATTGAGTTCAAAATCAATCTTATTCCTGGATCTCAACCTACTACCCGTCCTCCTTATCGTATGTCCAATAAAGAAAACGAGGAGATGCGTAAACAATTATCCGAATTGGAGACGAAGCAATTTATTCGCTCTAGTTCCTCGCCTTGGGGAGCTTCGGCTATTTTCGTGAAGAAATCCGATGGTACACTTAGGCTTTGCATTGACTACCGCAAGCTTAATGATCTTACTGTCAAAAATAAATATCCTTTACCTCGGATTGATGATTTATTTGACCAACTTAGTGGTGCTAGAGTCTTTTCACAATTGGACTTGGCTACCGGTTTTCATCAGCTTCGTATTGCAGAGGATAGCATTCCTTTGACATCGTTCCGTAATCGTTATGGATCTTATGAATGGCTAGTGATGCCATTTGCGTTAACGAATGCCCCGGCTTATTTCGTTGACTTAATGAATCGAGTTTTTAAAGACTTCCTCGATCGATTTGTTCTCATCTTTATTGATGATATTCTTGTGTATTCTAAAACCGAGGAGGAGCATGAAAAACATCTTCAGATTGTGTTGGAAACTCTTAGGAGTAATCAATTAAAGGCAAAATTTTCTAAGTGCCACTTTTGGCAATCTCGTGTGAAGTTTCTCGGTCATATTATTTCTGAATCCGGAATTTCCGTGGATCCTTCAAAAATTGAAGCGATTCAAGATTGGAAGAGACCGGAGAGTGTGACAGAGATTCGTAGTTTTCTCGGATTGGCGGGCTATTACCGTCGTTTTATCAAAGACTTTTCTAAGATTGTCGTGCCTCTCACTAGCTTGACGAAGAAAGGTGTTAAATACATTTAGTCGGACAAATGTGAAGCTTCTTTTCAGAAATTAAAAGAACTCCTATCTAATGCTCCTATTCTTGTTATTCCCGAGGGGAATCAAGATTTCGTTGTTTATACCGATGCTAGTCGCGTTGGTTTGGGTGCCGTTCTTATGCAAAGAGAACGTGTTATTGCTTATGCTTCTAGGCAATTGAAGCCGGCTGAGACTAGATATGCCACTCATGATTTAGAGCTCGCGGCTATTGTTTTCGCGCTTGGTATTTGGTGTCATTATCTCTTAGGAGAGAAATTTGTTCTTTACACAGATCATAAGTCTTTGAAATATTTATTTTCTCAAAAGGAACTTAATTTGCGTCAACAACGTTGGCTCGACTTCCTTGCTCCTTATGATCTTGATATTCTTTATACGTCCGGTAAGAGTAATCGTGTCGCCGATGCTCTTAGCCGTAAACAACAAGCTGTTGTTTCTATGATGATTTCCGAATGGAACGATCTCGAGATTTTATCCACTTGCGAAATTCGAGACCGTGTTTCCGATTTATGCTAATCATTTGTTTATGTAGCCTTTAGGCTCATCCATCTCTTTTAGACCGCATTCTTGAAGCTCAAAGGCTAGATCCTGAATTGGTTCTTCTTGGCCAAAATATTAAGGATAAAATTGATATTGAAGGTTTGAAAGACTTTGATATCGATTCTCCTTGCGACATTCGGAAATTTGGTAGACTTATCGTGCCAAATATTAGGGATCTTCGTAAAGATATTTTAGAAGATTCTCATCACTCTAAATTTACCATTCATCCCGGTAGTAGTAAAATGTACGCGGATATGAAGCGACTTTATTATTGGGAGGGAATGAAACTTGACATCGCTAACTTCGTTAAACGTTGCATGACTTGCCAACTTGTTAAGGCCGAACATCAAAGGCCCGATGGGTTATTGCAACCTTTAGAAATTCCAGTTTGGAAGTGGGATCAAATTTCCATGGATTTTATAGATGGCCTTCCCCGTTCTCGATCGGGTTATGATAGCTTATGGGTAATTGTTGATAGACTTACTAAATCCGCCCATTTTATTCCCGTTCGGTCTAACCGAACCGTTCCTCTTTTGGCCAAACTCTTTATTAAAGAGATTGTTAAATTGCATGGGGTTCCTACTTCAATTGTTAGTGATCGTGATCCATTGTTTACTAGTGGATTTTGGAAGAGTCTTCAAAAAGCTTTGGGAACAAAGCTTAATTTTAGCACCGCTTATCATCCCCAGTCCGACGGACAAACCGAGCATGTGAATCAAACTCTTGAAGATCTTCTTCGTGCTTGTGTTCTTGATTTTGGTGGAAGTTGGGAAGATCACATTTCACTTGTTGAATTTTCCTACAATAATAGCTTCCAATCTAGTATTGGTATGGCACCTTTTGAGGCACTCTACGGAAGGCCATGCCGATCTCCTTCTTGTTTGCTTGAGACTGGTGAGAAGCTGGTTTTAGGTCTAGATTTTATTCGTGATTCCACAGAGAAAACTGAACTTATTCGACATAGAATGAAAGAAGCCCAGAGTAGGCAAAAATCCTATGCCGATAACCGGAGAAGGAAGTTAGAATTTTCTGTGGGAGATCTTGTGTTCATTCGTGTTTCACCTATGAAAGGTGTTGTACGTTTCAGTCGATCGGGAAAATTGGCGCCTCGATATCCCATTTCCTATCGTTGAACGTATTGGTTCCATGGCTTATCGCCTTTTATTGCCGGCTCAATTTTCTGCTATTCATGACGTGTTTCACGTTTCTCAATTACGGAAATGCCTTCGAGATTCCGATTCTATTCTTGAGCCCGGTGTTGTGGAAGAGATCGAAGTTTTGCCTAATTTAACTTATGAGCAACATCCTATTCGTATCATTGCTTCGGAAGTCAAACGACTTCGAAATAAGATGTTCCGCTTGTTAAAGTTCAATGGTCTTCAAATCCCAAGGATTGTTCTTGGAAATCTAGAGAGTACATCGAGCGAACACATCCGGACTTACTTTCTCGTGCTCTTTGAGGTGAACTTCTTATTTCAAACTTCTTTTGTGTTGAATATGCTTTTATGGTTGTTACTATATATCTTCTTCTTGTAATATTGCGAGGACGCAATTTCTTTAAGGAGGGGAGTCTGTAACAACCCGCATATTTATCGATTTTTATATTTAAATATTTTATTTAAATATTTCATCATTAGTCGGATTTTAGTCCGAAAAGCTACTTTTTGCATACGGTCGAATTAGGAATCGGGACCACTCCCATTGAGTTTAAAATGCCGTTTGCGACCTTTTTGAGTATAAGCTTCGATATGTTTGGAGAAAGTTGATTTTTGCTACTTTTCACTTTGGGTTTGGTTTTGGGCTCAGCCCTATGTTTTAAGTTATACTCCAAAACTGAACCACTCTCCCCATTCTCCCTCACTTCTTTCTCTTTTCAGTTTTCTTAGCATTAATGGTGGTGGAGATTGGAAATTAAAACTCCAAAACCCTAGTTTCTCTTGCAAATCAAATTCCTAGCTCCAAACTCAAGAAGAACCCATTGGTAAGCTTCTCTCCTTCTTCTCCAACTTATTCTCTTACCAATTTCAGAAATTCCTAAACCTAATTTCGGGAATGTTCTTGTTTTGAGCTTAGATTCAAGCTCAATTGGGTTGTGTTGAAGAGAGGTTGATTCTCCATTTGCTTTCAAGCTTCTTCTTGTTCGATTTTGTGAAAAGGTGAGATTTTTAATCTCACGTCTAAGTCTATGAATTATCTTCGAATGTTAGGTATGAATTCCTAACACTTATTCGTGTGTATTTGCTTTTGGATTGGATTGAATTGGTGTATATTCCAATTTTTAGTGTTTTGAGTTCAATTCGTTAAAAATCCTAACTTTGATGTTTGAACATGTTTTTGGTGATGCATCGAGGAGCATGTAGGGCCGGGTCGTCGATTGACATAAACCCTTAGCGTCGTTGCTCGAGCGAATGCAATTTTGGTCATGATTGAACCTCATTTGTAATAGGCAGGGAAAAGGCTGGAAACAGGTTCGACCGACCGACCCCCTGGTTCGGTCGACCGACCTGCTTCCAAGTGCATAAGCACTTTCTGTTCTAAGGTTCGGTCGACCGAGTACAGGGTTCGGTCGACCGACCTGCTGTCCCGAGAGGTTTCCAACCTTTGGTTCGGTCGACCGACTCAGGGATTCCGGTCGACCGACCTGAAGATTTTTGCCAGATTTGCCTATTTTGGTAATTCGTTTGAATATCCAACTTTAATCGATTCGTGTTGTCTCCCTTTTGTTGTCGTCATTTATTATCGACTTTGATGACCTTTTCTTTGGGAATTTTAGATATATCCACTTTGATGGATTTTATATCGATCTCTTTGGATTTTATTCACGTTTTCGAATGTGAATCTTAGTGATTGATTGTTCCTACAATCTTCTTTGTGTTTTGTCACTTTAAAAAAAAATATAAAGGTTTTCTATACTAGTAGTAAATATCAAGACTCTTTCCTCAAACGATTTCAACACTATTTTATTACAAAGCTCGTTTTCTTAAACCATTTTCCAATCTATTAGTATATACAAACCTTTACCTCACTCGTATGAGAAATCTAATCAAACGACTTAGTAAAACAAGTGGTATGAAACGCTTGCGTTCACTTTGTTGGTTAATTCTTGGACTTGTTCGATTGAAACTCTTGTGACAATTTTCTAGTGCAGATCTACAATTTGTTCGTAAATATTTAAGTTAAGCTAGTGGTTATGGGACATGATCTAAGCTCATATATTTACTAGCTTACTGTAATCGACACTTCTCGATGATCATGACGATCATTTTTGTGATTTAGACTAGCAATGTGCGATGTCTCTTTGTCTGTAAGGGAGACTAAACCCCGTTTTGTGGAGTTTCGACTCAAATTGGTGGGGTAGCAACCCACGGTCTTCGGACCATTCGTGTGTCAGGTCTTCGGACCATTCGTGTGTCAAATTAATGGCTAGCTACCATGAGATAGCTTCTCGTTCGTGTGTTACAGCTGTTGGTGAGTTTTCATGCTCCCGTTCATGTGATAGGCCTCCCCCCCTTATTTTGTGAAATTTCTGGATTTCGTGTGTCGAATTCTGGAATTTATACTTCACCTATTTTGTGATTTCTATTCATATGATTTTTCAATTCTTGTGCATAGGTGAATTTGTGTGTCATTGACTGGATTTCTTGTGTTGATTTCTGGAATTTATGTTTCACCAACTTTGTGATTTCTATTGATATGATTTATCAATTCTTGTGCATAGGTGAATTCGTGTGTCATTAACTTGTTGTGAATACAAGTTTTGGGTATGATACCCTTTTTGGATCTTTGAGAAGATTCTTTGATATTGATTAATCGTTTGTTGATTATCATTTACATACTTATAGTAGTATGCCATTATGGATATTATACGTCTATGCCATATCTTATATGTCATTTATTGTGGCTTGGTGAATGAAATTAGGAGTATGACATTCCTTTTTATCTTGAGTAGATTATCGTGATATTGATTAATCTCTTGTTGATTATCAATTACTTATATATATCACAGCTTGGCATTGTGATTATTATGTGTTTAGTCATATCTCCTATTCTATATCATGTTATCTGATATTTATAGTTTGGCTGATCCGTTTATTATTGTCTTATAAATAATACTCGGGTCAGACCGAGATGTTGCAGGTGCTTCGACTTGACTTCTCTTCGGGGATCCATTACTCTGACCTTTTGCTTACTACTTAGATTAGTAGTTTTTGTTGTATACATTTGAGATACAGACTCCATAATGTATACTTATTATTTTGTGCAGTTCATGTAACTATTCTTTTGTGATATTGTGGATTTTTTAGACCACTACTTTGATGAACACTTTCATGTGTTATATTCATATCTATTTCTGCCTTTGTGATATTAATTGTCTGTGACTGATTTATGTTATGTTTACTTCTATATTCGTTTCAGAAGATATTATAGCCACTGGGTAGTAGCTTTGAGTTTGTGTCGGCATGTCGGATTTCCACTTGAAAAGAATTGCATGCTATACTATCTGACATATCGATGCTCGCACAAAGCAATTACACGGATGGTCGCTCCTCAACAGCCTTATTCTCCGTGCTAGTTGACAGCATTCACCATAATGTTCTTGGCTAGCGTGGGTATAGAGGTGGGGCGTCACATGATACCTTTCTTTTCAAAAGATTTTTGAAAGTTAAGCAACCTTAATCTGTTACTCACACCAGACCCATGTCTGACCCGGAGCTTATCTTCTGTTTTCTTAAACTCTTGGGTACTCAAATTTTTGTGAGTAGCCAAGGGATTTAGGTTAGCTTTGACGAATTTTGGAGGAGCAATGGAGTAGGAGGCTTCTGCGTGTAGATATATATAGTTTTCCGCTATGTAGATTTCTCTGAGTTATTCTTTTTTGTTGTATTGAGTTGTATAACTAGACAGGTGTTTTATAACTGTCTAGTATGTGATGTATATCTATGTAACACTGATTGTGATTGTAAACTATGTAATGTTTATATTGTTAATATAATTTATTCGTTCCGCTGTGTAGATTCTGATGTTGTTTTCTTCTTCTCTTCTTTCTTTTCTCTTTTCTATCCCTTTCTTTCTTAAAAATGATGTGATTTTCTGTGGTTAGAAAGTCGAGTCGTTTCAAAAATAGATATAAACTAAGTGGTGAAGTGAAAATAAGTAAAGAAGCATATTAAAATGCTTATACTAAACTTAAGAAAGAAATGGTGAATTCTTAATTGGAAATTGATATTACAAATATATTCTAATTTAATATTTGAATGAATAAATATTGACATTTTGTAAGGAAGTCGATAAAATGTTTTTAAATGTTGTGATTGGACTTATCGCTATGTAAGATATACAAGTATTACAAAGGAAAAGAAAATTGGTTTTGATTTCAGAGGATAAATTTGAATCGCTCGACAAAAAGGTATGTATTTAAATTTCTGTATGAAATTTGATTCGGTTTTTTATCGAGCCACTTGGCCTTTTGTTTTCTTTTGGAATTTGGGAGCCCGTAGAGGCCTTTTGTAGTTGTACCGAGCTAGCCACGCAAAGGAGACGCTAGCGAAATTTTTCGGAAATTTAAGGAGTTAGAAAAATTTTGAGAAAATTTTGGTAATTCAAAATTTGGTTTTAAATTGAAACTTGAATGATTGAGCAAATAGTATAGTTTGAAAACTATAGGAGATTTGAGAAGTTTGTGAGAATATTAATGGATCTTTTATAAAAAGATAGTTGATAGGATATTAAATTGTTGGTTTGGGGAAGAGTGAACAGGTATTGGACCATTCTTCCTAACTAGTAATTTAGGGGATGGAATTCTTTTAAAATGTTTGAGCAAATAGTATAGTTTGAAAACTATAGGAGAGTTGAGAAGTTAGTGAGAATATTAATGGATCTTTTATAAAAAGATAGTTGATAGGATATTAAATTGTTGGTTTTGGAAAGAGTGAACGGGTATTGGACCATTCTTCCTAACTAGTAATTTAGGGGATGGAATTCTTTTAAGGGGGGAGGAATGTGACGACCCGGAATTTTAAGCATTTGAAATTGGAATATTTAATTGATTTTAAATATTTAAAAGTTAATTTTAACATGATTCAAAAATCACTATTTATTTGATAATTAAACTATTGAATTAAATAATTTGAAGTTGGGCAAAATGTTGAATCTAGAGTTTTAAGTCAGTTAAAAATACTTTGAAGGCTCGTAAAATTTATATTGATAGTGTCGAGGATAATAAAAGTTTTGAAAATTAAATTTAACACTGATTTTTTCATTTTTAAAAATATATCGTTTAAATTGAATTTAAAAATAGCCTTCCGAGGCACAGTCTCGGAATTCGACGAAACAAGTTCCATTGGATCCGTAATAGTATATTATTATCGGATTTCAATTTTCGTAGCATTTGGAGTTATTGTGTGAGCGTACGATATATAAACGCGCTTAAATTTAAATCGAAATTTAATATAATAGCTGATCTAAAGAACTATCTTCTCCATACGAACGAAATAGGACTCGAAACCTTTTCCATTGCATCCGGAATAGGGGTTTAACATTATAAACGTCTAGCGGCACGCCTCGATGGGAGGTCGAGATTTAGAAATTGGAAATTGAAACGATTTAAATGTAAATTTAAAAATAAAATAAAATAATAATAATAAATATATATGTCTTCCCCTCCAAGATACCATAACTTTATCAACGCGTCTCATCACTTTTTTCTTAGCCGTATACCTTACTTTACCCCAATTATCTTCTTCTCGATTTCAATTTATATGGCCGCTCCCTCTTAAAGCAAACGATATAAAAAAAAGGTCGAACAGATATAGAAAAGAAATCGGAATCATCATTCTCTTCGTATTTGGATCTCGATCGAGCTTCAACACTCAAAACGAATTCGAATTTGATTAAGTGAGGGTTTCTCTCGCGATTAGGGTTTGGGGTTGCGACCGTTATGGGAGCAAGGCAAGTCTGCGGGTGCGAGTTTGGGCGAGGCAGGGCATTTGGGTTCGGTGGCCAGAGACGACAGGCGCGACTTAGTCGCGATGGATCGATGGCCACGTCAGTCGAGGTTCTTGGGGTCGACGTTGGAGCTGGAGGAGGCACTCGCGATCGTTAGGCAAGCTTGAGGGAATGACTGCGTATGCGAGCAAGCTTGGGGCGAAGGACGGCACGGTGCAACGATTCGTGGGGGATGGACCTAGGATAGCAGCAACGTGGTGGATCTGGAGGGAAGGTCACGCCAATTCTCGGGGTCGCAAGGCTGTAAGGTAGTGTTTTGATTTCTATTTTTATTCGGTTGTGCACATATATATTTGTAGGTAAACAGGAAGTAGAAAATAAAATAATTACAGTAGAGAAAATGCTTACTTGGCTATCTACTGGAAAAATACATATTTTAAATTTGCTAAGTTTGTTCTAAATAATAGATTTGGGGATAAACCTATTCAATTAACTTAGCTAATTTATTTTAACCACTAAAAGATTCCTTAAAAAAGGATAATTATTTTGCTAGGATTGAATTGTTAACTAATTAATTCATTAATTGGAAATCAGTTTAAAAATTAAATTTTTAGTTTAAACTAAATTCATTGGTTAGTTAAATTTATAAAATGGCAATTAATTATTCGATTGGCCCAAATATTAATAAAATCATCTAATATTTATACCAGGTCAATAATCGTGGAATCAATGCGAGAATGAAGTGGATTTGCAAATTTAAGGGGCGAAGATGAGTTAATCTCACTAAGCTGAATTTAAATTTAAATTTAAACGGTTGAATTTAAATAATTAATTGAATGTTTGAATTGATTGATGTGTTATATTATAGTACATACTACATCTTGGAATGTTTGATTTCCCGCATTATATAGCGGATGAGACCCTATGCGCCGCATAATAGCGGATGATTTATATTAATCCCATATACAACAATATTCCACTTCGAAGTGGAATTGGTATTTTATATTGTGCTAACGTCTGTGGATGTAGGGAAACAGGTTAGAGGGATCCAATTGGATCCCTAAACATTTATTATTTAATATTCTTTGTTGTGATTATTTGATATTCTATGATGAATTATATTGGAATATTGAATGCTATGGTTTGATTGAATATTTTTGGGTATAATGAGCTACCAAAAATATATAAATTGTATTTTGGAAAGAAAATAAAAGAAGTGAATTTGTAAGTGAAATAATTATAGAAAATTTGAATAAATTAAGAATGAATTGAAAAGAAAATGTAAGTGATATTAAAATACTAATAAATAACTTCAAGTATGAAATTTTTTTTTTTTGAATAATCAGAAATTAATAAATTGTAAATTAAGTGATATTATTTTAAAGGAATGAAGAATTATTTTAAAATTTAAAGTTTAAATTTATTTAAAAAGGATTAAGAAGTAAGTTGAGAAATCTAAAATTGGTATTTTCAGTTAAAAGTACTTTAAATCATAAATAAGGAATAAAATCTGAAATTAATGGATTTTGGAATAAAAGGGAGTGAATTGGAAATCAATTTGGAAATTGATTCAAGTGTTTGAATTGGAAATTTAAAGAAGAATGTGAAGAGAAGTATATTTCTCTGGTTAACCAAGTACGTTCTCAAAGTAAATTTTTAAATATAAGATAAAAGTTTAATGTTGTTTTAAAAAGCATGTTTTAGAAAATTTATTATTTCTAAATGTTTAAATTCTAAAGCAAATATTTTTTTAAATCTATTATCATAATAATTATTTAAAAGATGATTTGGTATTTTGTTTAAAGAAGAAAATCTAGTCTATATTTATAAAGTAATCTTATTTTAATTATTTCTAAAGTATTATTTTAAATTAAGTATTAAAGTAATTTTTCTAAATTTAAATGTTAAACATATTTTACAATAAAGTGTTTTTAAATTATTTAAAAAATCTAAGTTTTGTGCTTGGAAATTTCAGAGGAAATAGAAAATATTTGGAAAATTTATTCTGTAAAAGGAAGATAGTTTGAAATTGTTTTCAAAAGGGTTTGAAAAGTGGAAATATATTTTGTGAAGAAATTTTTGGGATTAATAAATAATTTGGGAGATTATTTATTGTTTGATGGATGTTGTAAATATTAATTGATAGTTAAATCACCGACTATCAATATTGGCCAAATGCATTAATTGTTTCGAAGAGACCGGGATCGAGATTTATTTCTCGAAAACCACTTTGATCCGGTTTGTACGTTTTCGTGGAAAACGAGTTTGGATTCGAAGATGGAGCAGTGAAGTGCAAGGGCTAGTCGCTACTAATCCTGAGGATATTTCCAAAATGAACGTAGTAGGAATAGTGCCTTCGGTTCCGTTCGAACCTGAGATGGACTTGCATGGATGAATGCTTTCGGAACATCGTCAGGTGGACGATGGGCGTTCTAAGGGATATGTTTTAAAAGGTAACGCTTAGCCTCAAGCCTCATCAACCGGGAACGAATGAAAATCAGGGGTTATGCAGCAAGGCTTGGTGGGCAGCACCCATTTCCGGGTAAGGTCATCCCTGTCTAGATGTCCCTTTTATTTCGACTTAGTGGTGTGGTTGCTGATCCCAACCGTAGGGTGATCTTACTCGGGACTATCCAGTAAGGGATAGTCCGGGTCTTGTGTTGCAGGGGGTCGGGAGTGATCCTCGGTACTGTGATCTAGGCCATGTACCGTGACAGGTGGTACCCCAATGCCTAGTCATTAGTTGGAAATCCATTCTCCCTACGAGTTTTGTTTGTATTACCCACTCTGTGGCTAGTATTTGGAATTTAATAGATGTAACAATTTCGGCTATTTTAATAAGTATTTGTATATAGACCCTATTATAATATCAGAGGATTTTAGTATAAAATGTTTTAGCTATCGTAAGGTAAAAAACCGACATGTTTATTTGTGGCGTGGTCTTATGAGATGCTTTTGTTTCCAAAAGATTTTTGAAATTTAATAATCAATTGAGTGTGATTTCTCACGCTGGTATTCCAGACTGACTCCGGTGTTATTTAACTGTAATGCTCGGGTCAGCCCGAGTATTATAGGATACAGGATATGATGCTGTGGAGCTCAGGAGACGAGCTGGATGGCGATACGTACTTCCGTATTTGATTATTATTCTGCTGTGTATCCTGTTGTATGTTATTGATGTAGAATTCTGATGATGATGTACTCTGATGTACGTATAAACAGATATAGTATTTGTTTTTGTGTAAAGATCTGTTATTATCTATTATATTTTATTCCGCTGCGATGGTTAGATTCTGATGTTGTTTCTTATTTTCTTCTTCTACCTCTTTTTCTTTAACCCAAATGGTTCGTATTTCTGTTCCACTTGAGTCGATTGATGTAGAATAGTGTCGACTCAAGGGGTATGGATTTGCGGGTCTTTACATTTACTTGGCCAAATAGTAGAGAGATTCCGTCATGGCTTTGTTAGTAGATTTTTTATAAGTGACGAAATTAAGGACAAGTTTCTATCTTATAAAGTTGTTGGGCTTTCGTATATCTATTTGGACCATTGCCCAATAATACTCTCTTGTACAAACCATAGTATTGAACATAAAAAAAATTAGATTTGAAAAATTGTGTTCGTTAGAAAATAATTTTAAGAATTTAGTTGAAAAAATTTATTTCCATGAATAATTACAATTGTAATTTGTAAGGTAATATAGCAAGTGTTTTGGCAAAAAAATTGAGAAATTTAAGGTTGTTTCTCAATAAATGGAGTAAAGATGTTTTTGGAAACATTAAGGTTAAAAGAGGAAAAGTAATGAATGAAACCCTAAATTTAAATAAAACTGAGGCATTTAGAAACTTGAATATTTCAGATTAAATGTGCTTTTAAATTTAAAAGAAAAATTAATTAAAATTATCTTACAAGAAGAAGTGATGTGGAAACAAAGATCGAGAGCGCAATGAATGGATGAGGGTGAGATGAATATTAAATTTTTCATAAAGTAGCCAATGATAGAAAACATAGTAATAACATTAATTCCATATTAATTAATGATATTGAGATTTTTGATCAAGTAGAACGTAATAATGAGTTTGCTAATTATTATAGAGATATTTTTAGAACTGTAGATAAACAAAGAATTAAAGCTAATTAGGATAAGCTTTACAACAAGGATACTAAGGTGGATTTAGTAGGGTTAGATAATCAATTCATAGAGGAGGAAATTGTGAAGGCTATAAAGGTTATACCTAATGTAAAAGCTTCGAATCC
This sequence comes from Allium cepa, assembly GCA_030765085.1. Taxonomy (NCBI): domain Eukaryota; kingdom Viridiplantae; phylum Streptophyta; class Magnoliopsida; order Asparagales; family Amaryllidaceae; genus Allium; species Allium cepa. Next base: position 506,190,691 of record CM060944.1, on the reverse strand, counting down.
GGATGGATTTCCTATTATATTTTATGAAACTTTTTGGAATATGTTAAAAGAAGATAAAAATGTTCAATGAATCTCATGATGGTTCATTACAGTTAGGTAGATTTAAATTCGCAAATGTAATCCCGTTACATAAGAAATTAGGTGCTAATCTATTAAAAGATTTTAGACCTACTTCATACTAATTATTCTTTTAAAATCATTTTTTAGGTTTTATCTAGTAGATTAAATAGAAAAATGAATGCATTAATAGATAACACTCAAACAACTTTTATTAAGGCTAGGAATATCACGGATAATGCAGTAGAAGTTCAAAAATATATTAACTACTATTACAAGAATAATATCATTTGTGCATTTTTAAAACTCGACTTGCTAAAGCTTTTGATTCAATTGATTGGGATTTTCTCAAAGATGTATTATTAGCTGGGGGTTTTAGTGTTAGGTGGGTAGGATGGATTATGTCATTGCTTAAAATAGGTAATTCTAGTATTATGGTTAATGGTCTATTAGGAAATAAAATTCAATCAAAACATGGACTTAGACAAGGGGATCTTTATCACCTACCTTTATTATTCAAGTTAGAAGCTGATGTTTTTTCTTGAATTATCAAATTAGCTATTAGTAATAGGATACTAGGTAGTATAGTTAATGAGATAACTAGAAGTGGCCTTTCAGTTTTACAATTTATAGAAGATACTATGATTTTTACTTCCTATTTTCCTAACATGTTATTACACTTAAATTTATTTATATAGTTTTGAACTTCTTTCTGGCTTAAAAGTTAATTTTGACAAAAGCTTAGTTTTAATATTAAATGATACAGATAATATTGAAACCAAATTGCACACACATCAAATTGAAAAACAATGAAATTTCCTATAGATTTAGATTTTTTAATCGGGCCGCAAAATTTTAAACATGACGATTGGAATACATTTATAGATAAAATTAATAAAAGATTGTTCAAATGGAATGGTAAATTCTTATCGGGAGCAAGTGCGGTTGTTCTTATAATTCAGTTTTATTTGCATTACCATTTATTGGATGTTATTTTATGTTTTCCTAAATGGGTAATAGAGAACTGATAAATTAGGAGAGACTTTTCATGAAGTGATAACAATCCTAATAGTAGCTCTAAATTTCTGGTAAACTCGAAAAAGCTTTATAAATCAAAAAAAGAGGAAGGTTTAGGAATTATAATTTATATAATCAAATATATCCATTTTAAGAAAATGGATATAGAAATATAGTGATAGTAATGAAAATCTGTTATTGAAAGAATTAATATCGAACCAATGGTATAGGAGTACTTTTAATTTATACCAATGATTTCCAATTAATACAAACAATCTATCTCACTTTTGGAAATAAATAATTTTAAATATATATATATATATATATATAAATATGTATTACATGGAAGTAATAATGTTTTACACTCTAGTAATAACACCTCGTTTTGGTATGAATGCTGGTTATCAACTTTTCCACTTAAAGTAGAATTTAAAGAATTATATGAAATTTGCACTGAAATCTATAGGCCTAATTTAAACTTTTTTTGGGAATTGAGTTTCAATCATAAGTTAAGGGAAATATGTTTGCACAATTTGCTTTATTTTGTGCTAAATTAGAGTCATATACTATTGATAATGAAAAAGATATTAAGACGTGATGTTGGGACACTAGTAAGAAATATACATCTCGTTCATTTAATGAATTCATAATTTTTTTGGGAATTAAGTTGAAAACAATTAAATACATTTGGAAAACAAGTGATCCACCTAAAGCTAAGGTGCGCATGTGGTTAATTCTATATGAAAAGTTGAATACTATAGAATTTTTTTAAAAAGAAAAACATATTTAATGATAATTTTTTTTTCGTAACAAGAAAATGGAGGATATGATGCACTTTATTTTAAATTTAATATCATTAGAATTACTTGTAAAAAACTAATTTATTTCATTTTAATATATATTATACACATATTAATTGTGGGTTATATTATAATAATATAAGATTTTATTACAAGGGTTACAATAGATTTTTACTTAACACCATTTAGACAATTATATGTTGGTATATGTTATCTGAATTTTAACTCAATAGAATTCAACAGTAACTAAAACATCTACAACAAGACAAAATTATCTCAAGGATCAACCAAGAAGACCGAAAGAAAATTAGGATAAGGACCCAAGGAAAAAAATGTATCAAATACAGCTAAGTCGATGGATCGTTAGCGATCCATTACCTACGGATCGCCAGCGATCTAAGGGGTTGCTCATGGGTCCTCCAATCCTCTTGCACCATGATCTAGTAAGTTTTCTAGGGATGTCTGCTAAGTTTGATGATATTCCAAGCGAGCTAGTTTGGGAAGTGGGCATTTACGGATTCTAATAATAGTTCAATGCAATCAGTACATGATTCATCATCAAAACAAAGCATCTAGTCATGAAATTACATGGAGATCATCTACACAAGGCAAGAAACAAGATACAACTGGAACGAGCCAAAAATACTCGAACTTCATGGCTCGCTGGTGATCCGTGCTCTATGGATCTCTAGCGATCCATCATATTAGATTAGTTCATTCTGAAATTTCTTAAGCACCTTCGTACCTCTAAATGTATGTCTCTGACAAAGCGGCTTCGGCCCTAGTTCTCTCCGGCCCTTATAAATACAATCCTACCTTCAACATAAAGAGGATCTTCTAGACTTGCTATTCAAACTCTGTAGAAACTATTCTACGCTCATCTCCTTCCATACAAAAGTCATTTAAAGTGTTCATTGTGATTCTCCAATGAGTTTTAACACTGGTGACTTGATCTAACTTATAAGATCTAATAAAATTTTAATCAGATTCAACTTGTAATTGCAGTCAATCAATAAAAAAAGGTAATAAAGTGAACATAGGCTTTGTTAACAACCCAACAACTATAAAATCTCCGGTCTCTTTACTTTATCTACAAGTTATTATTCTTTGTTTTTATTTTATTTTCCATGATAAACAAGACTGGTGCTTTCACACACAATCTAGGGTGTTGATCCATTTTTTGGGTTAATAATTTAGTGCTTTAACTAAGACTAGAACTCAGGCTTAAATCTAGCTATCTATTTTGCATCAAATAGGTTCAGAAGTTAGATCCTCAATTTCTGCTTAGAAGATTTGTTGTCACGAATCAATGGCACCAAGAAGAAGGAGAACAACTTTCGAAAGGTCCATAGGAGCTACCATTGCTGGAGAAGAAACAAATCCTCAGTAAATTGAAGTCAACAACCCCAACAATCTGCAGTTAGGAGCTAACAACGGTGACTAGGTTTTAGGACCCTTTATTCAGCATGAAGTTGTCACTAGAGATGAATTAAATAAAATGGTTAACAACATTAATAAGAATATATAAAACAACCTAAGAGCTATTTGGTCAAATTGAATGCCCTATCGACCTTACAGTCTCATGCTGCTTCAAGAACCCTGACAGAGCCCACGGCCACCGTAGAGCAAGAAAATTCTTCCGTTTCTGTCCTGAACAGATGAAACAGGATGCATGCGCAAAAAGGAGTGATATGTGGAATTTTAGGAATCGATATGGAAGGAAACACTCCACCAACGGCGAGGCAACCAACTACAAACTTAAATCTTTAGGAGAAAACCTCACAAGAGGATGTAGTCATGGATCTCTCGGACTCAGAAGATGGTGGGCGACTTGACGATGAAAAGTTGGAAGGAAACACAAATGCACTCAATGATGCCGGGAAGATTTAAACTACCCCCATCAGACCAACCACAAGCTAATTGAACCTTGAGGGAGTGGCTAGCCCGAAGACAGGAGAACCTAGGCTTCAGCCCACTCAACAAGATAGTTTGCAAAACCAAACACTTGGTGCCATCATTATTGGCTGACCCTAGGATTACAGGACATTTAAGGCGTATACCACGGTCATGGTAAAATGACTAATGGATAAGATTAAGGACATAAGGAATGATGAATAGGGATGTACTCCATGTCAACTCCTTTCCTAATGATATTATGAATGAGAGATATCATGAAAAGTTCACTATGCCAACTATTCCTCTTAAAATCGAATGAGTGCCCCAAACCCCACTTATATAAGTACATTTGGTACATGGATGGAGTGATTGCTTCGGATGCCATTAGATGTAGATGTTTCCCAATTTTTATGGAGGGTATTGCTTCCATGTGGTTCATCAGGCTTCCGCCTAAATCCATCTCCACCTTCAATCAACAAGCATCAGGATTCCTTGATCATTTTGGACTTCACACGGCATAGCCCAAAGATGCGATGTCCTTGTTAGGACTATTCTAGGGATGGAACGAATATTCGAAGTCTTTCATGAATAGGTTGAACACTATGGTAACCGAACTAAGTAATTCGAACGAGGATATGGTTTTCATGGCCTAAGTCCACGCAATTCACTCTAAGGCCGAGTTCGGGAAATAGATCAAAATGAAACAACCCACTACTAGGAAGGACTTCAATTGAAAGATAAGTCGGTACTTGGGATTAGAAGAGACGTAGGAATTATAAAGGAAATATACTAACCTAAAACCGACCAATATTGGGCAGAATGTTATGACAGTGAACCAAGATATAGATACATCTAGAACTGTTAAAGGGAATGTAAGAAAGAATGGGAATCAAAAAAGAAGAACCAGAATTCTAGCAAGAGAAATGGAAGTAGCAAGCGACTAAAAGGTCTGCGGCCCAAAGAATAGACCCCGCTCAACGATACTTAAGAAAATATCTACCTCATAGCATAGGAAATGGAAGAATACAAGAAGCCGCCTAAAATGGAAGCAACTGAATAGCAAAAGCATGTCGGGAAGTACAGCCACTTCCATGAGACGCATGGCCACAACACGAATTAGTGTCGTCACCTGAAGAACTTGATTGAGCTGTTAATTCAGGAAAACAAGCTTCAGCAGTATATGAAGAAACCATTAAATCCTAACCATTATGTAGCGCCCCAAGCTCTTAGAAACCAAGGGAACCAAGCTAGAACCAGGAAAGAGGGACACAGATGGACTGACCAGAGACACATAATTAGAATGATATCTGGAGGGACCTATCCCTTGTACAAGAGTTGGAGAGAAATGGAGTAGTATGTGACCTCATTAAAGCACTCTTCGTAAGTGCGTGCTTTGCGATCGAAGATGGAACCTCTGCTGAGGAACAGAAAACCTCGAACGATGATATAGTATCCCAAAATCGAGACAACAATGGAAAAGAAGCTCCAACCCTCGACCCCATGGTCGTGATAGTAGAATTCGGACAGGACATGGTCCGATAAGTATTGGTAAACAGTGGTAGTTCTTTGAATATTCTTTTCAAAATCTCCTTTGGTAGATGAAGATCGGTATGAAAGATGCATCCGCTTGCTAAACAAAGATTCATGAATTCATTTGTAAACCCAATCAACTTGTATAAATAATTGACTTACCCATAGGACTCGGAGAAGGTGATCGAAGAGTCACCCTAATCCAAACATTTATGATAGTTGATGAAATTTCCGCCTACAATGCTTTCATAGGTTGACCCATCTTGGCAGATTTTAGGATCGCTATAGCTCAATGGTGTCTAACTATGAAATTTTCGATTGAAAATGGAGTTGGGGTGATCAAGGGAGACTAAAATGCCTCTAGGGAATGTTATATCATAGAACTACAGGAGTATAAAAGAAAAGAAAAGGGGAAGAATATGGGGAAAACTCTCCACATTCGTAAACTTGCCGAATAGCAACTATAGAGCTTCCCCTGGCTTAGGGACCATAGCCGATTTCGATAAGGCTTTGGACCTTAGAAATAAGAGTAAAAGAGAGGAATAGGCAGCATCGACATGATTGATGGTGTCTATCCCACTGGACATGGATGACCCAACATGGGTTCTCAAAATTGTATCGCATCTTGGAAATAGGATACGAGTGGAACTCATCAAATTTCTTCGTGCCAATATGGATGTATTCACTTGGACGCATTTCGATATGTGTGGAGTGTCACCAGAGGTAGCCTGCCATGCACTTAACATTGATCTCAAGTATACACCCATGAAGTAGAAGGGGCGATGCCTAGGGCCTGAGCAGATCAAAGTGCTAAGAGAAGAAGTGGACAAGTTGATGGTGAATAGCTTTATCCGCGATGCAACTTCCCCCGAATGGCTATCTAACCCAGTTTTGGTCAAGAAGTCTAATGGGAAATGGAGAACCTATATCGACTATTCAGATCTGAACAAAGCTTGCCTGAAAGATAGCTTTCCTCTACTCAGAATCAATCATCTTGTAGACAGAATGACTAGACATGAATTGCTATCATTTGTAGATGCTTACTCAGGGTACAACAGATCACGATGCATGAACCAGATCAAGAAAATACAAGTTTCATTACCAATCTGGGACTATATTGCTACAAAGTAATGCCATTTGGCTTAAGGAATGCTGAAAAACTTACTGGGGACTAGTGAACCCATGTTTAAATGTCAAATTGGGAAGACAATGGAAATTTATGTAGACGATACGTTGGTTATGTCACGCATAGTTGCAAACCACTTGGACAACCTTGTTGAAATGTTTGAAATACTCCGCAAATATGGTATGAAGCTCAATGCACTTAAGTATCATTTAGGAGTAGCCTTGGGAAAGTTCTTAGGATTTATCATAAGCGCTAGCAGCATCAAAGCAAATCCCGAGCAAATAACCGCTTTGTGGGAAGTCGAGGATCTAAGGAACACCGTTTATCTCAAAAGCAAGCTGCAAATTTATGCCACTCTATAACGCGCTAAAGAAGGGAAAGAAAAACTTCAAGTGGAATTAAGCTTGTCGAACCGCGTACGAAGAGCTACTGCAACATATGGAAAGCCCACCAATTTTGTCCAAGCCAGTAAACGGAGAAGATTTGTACATCTAAACAGTCTCGCCACATGCACTGAGTGTCGCGCTCGTACGAGAAGTAGCTCAGATCTAGCGACCCGTATATTACATCAGTAAATGGTTCACTGAAGCTGAAAAGAAATTTCCTGTAACGACCCATAAATTTTAGTAATTTTATTTATTGAATTAATTAAAATTTTATGAAATTTTAAACAATGAAATTTAAAATAATTTTTTTTATATTTGGAATATGCATATTTAAACATAGCAAATAGTAAACTTTCAATTAATTATATGGAAGTTTATTTATTGTGTAATTCCATTTTAATTTAAATCAGTTAAAATTGATGATAATAAATTATTTTTCAAATCCTGAATATTTTTTTATAGAAAATTTCTAAATCATCTTTCGAATGAGACTTCATCTTCCGTTTTTCCAAATTCGGACTTCTATTGCTCCGTTTATCTTATTTCTGACGGAATAGCAGCATTTTTTGGTACCGATTATCAGTTTTTGATCGAATAATCGTACCTCGAATATTTGTATACCGTTTTGATCGTCTCGTCGTGCTTACCTCTACGGTATATATTTAACTCTGTATTTTGACGTCTGGTACGAAACGGAGACAACATAGCAGCTCACTGTACCGGACCATATTCGTAACTTTTTAAATTTTCTCTTCGGTTACCCTATAGCTGCGTACTCCAAGCAGCAGTAAATGGCTTTAATAATGCTTGGCTAAATCATAGCTCTTGACCGTTCAAATTTCTTTCATTCTTTTTATTAATATTCGTTCTCCTCATTTTTCTCATTTACGTTCTCTGTTACTTCACTTCGCTTTGAGAAATATATAAGTATATTTCACTAATCAAGTATATCTTCTGTTTATTTTTTTTTGAGCTCAAACCCATAGATACGCTCGTGCTCCTCCTTGGATGGCTCGAAGCTTTAATTGCCTCTGAAAAAAATGAAAAAAAAACATGCGCCTCCACCAATATGTTTCTCGTTACCTTCCCCTCGTGGGCCGTGCGTCAGAGCATACCTCCGCTTCTCACCACCATTCCATCTCTCCTCCACCCGACGCAATATCCCACCTGAAGCCGCCTCTGCGTTGCCTCCCCTCGCCTCCTTCTTTTGCCCCACCATGTCACCGACTCCACTCATCACCACAAATCCCAGATCCATACAGCTGTTCCGCTCCCTTCCCCTCTTTCCTTCCCATCGCCTGAACCGATCCAGCACTCTTCGCCGCGATTTCCATCCACCAACCCTTCTTGCAATCCCTACAATGCAAGCAGCCATCACCACCATCCTCATCGGCCTCCGCCTCTTCTCCTTCCGCCACCTCCTTTTTTTTTTTGCTTGTGAGTTGTTCGGGTGGAAGCTTGCGTGTATATGTCTAGAAATACTATAGCAGGTATATAGCATTTATAGTTTAAAGCTTCTCTCTAATTATGCATCTTGCATAAGCTTGATTGTTGTCTTCTGTTATATACATCATAAGCCTAGTATACATATTTTGTTTAGAAATCTGTATGTTTGGATTTAAATATCGAGATATGATGTAAAGTAGAAATTTTATATATATTTGTTAATTATATATCAGTATAAGTTTGATTCACTGTTCGATTTTGTATATGATTTGTTTATATAAATTTCACATGTTTGTTACAGCATATAAATAAAAGGTTAGGTCAGTATAAGCTTATATATTAGGTTTATTAAGCTATTCATACTGTAGTAAGTTGTTACGGTACTTTATATTAAAGGTATTAACTATGTTACATTTATATTTATCTTGTTTATTTTATAGTAATATGCATATTTTTGTATATGTATGTTATAAACTATATTTTCTTTCTCTGTGTTTATGTTATATATGTAATATATACTTATTTTGAAGGGAGATAGATTTGGTAACCCCTGTATACATATGTAAGTTATAAATTGTTACTTATATTTTTTTTTTACATCTTATTCTTTTCAACCTGACAATGTGTTTGTTGTATACAAATGTGGTATATATGTTTTATAATTTATAAAGATTATAAAGGTATCTATTAATTATAATATAGGCGTATACAAAATTTGCTTATATTAGTTTATACTTGACAGTTAACTTGTTCTATATATACATATGTTCTGATATCTATAAAAAGCATATATGTTACATAAACTTATATATATATGTATGTGTGATAATATTTCGTAGTAAGTTTACATTGTGTTTATATACTAGTTTATGTATATACTAGGATTTGATTTCAAATAGATATCTGTATATTTTTACTTTATAACAGTTTAGTTAAAGTATATACAAGAGATACATTTGTTTGGTATGTTCCAATGCAAAGATATACCATAGTTTATTTTATATATAGATTGTTGTCCAATGCATGCATATAAGATAATATTTTAGGAAATATATATATATATATATATATATATATATGTATATATATGTGTGGTTACTAACGTTAGTGATAACGTTTAAAATGTATTTAAGGAAATTTTTGAAAGAAATGTGTAAATCTTATAAACATTGATTTTTGAATTGTAAATATATAGATTTTCGTGTTGATATTGGGTTTTAGGATATATGTATATATGTATAGATTTTTATTTTGGTGGGTGTTTTAAGTTGAGTATTGATTATTAAGAAAGTTTTGATTTTTAAGAAAATTTATAATATTTATTTTTTTAAGTTGATCGAGCTAATTTGATTCATTCTCACCGATTTTCGATTTATCAGCTTGTCCATCAAATCCTTGTCCATCGTGCCTTACTTTGAATCTCATGCTTGGATTCGTAACTCATCTCAATCTCGTCTGTCTCTAGCCTCGAAAGGTGAGCAATCACTCATGATTAACGTTCTTATATTTATTAAATTTAATTTCAATTGAAATGACAATTGAAATATGCTACTGTAGTTATTTAAATTGTTATTTATGCTATTATCTGTAAATGTTCACCTGTGAGATATGACACCATATCCTATGGTTTATATTATATTGTTATCGATTGTGTATATGCTTGTTATATTATTTTCCATATCTGTTATCACTCTGCAAGTTCACTGTTAGTATAAAATTCACTATGGGTTGAAATGATACATACCTGGACGGATTTTGGAGTAGGAGAAAATTTTTATGGGTTGAAATGATAGACCCAAGCGATTTTCATTGGTTTTGAATTTGGGATTGTGGGTCGAAATGATATCTACCCATATATATATATATAAATTACGGATTGAAATGATAAATATCCGTATCATTTGACCATAGAATAAAAATTATACACCGATGCCATTAGTCTATATAGATATTTTGAAATTGAATTCTATGGTATTGAAAAGAAATATAGGGTTTTAATAAATATTGATTTAAATATTATATATAAAGGTTAATTTACATATAGATTTGATAATAATATATGATTTAAATAAGATTGATTTAATTAATATGAAATATGTTTAAGGATTTATTAAATTTGTATTTCAGAAATAGATTTGTGGAATAAATTTATAAGCTAAGATTAGAAGTTATATGTGGGAATTATTTGAAATTGTATTTAATTAAATATTTTATTTAATTAAATTGGTTTGAAGCTATTGAATTCGATACTTTAAATAAGATCTTATAACTCGATTTTTGACGGATATTTCGCATCTAAAGAAAACAAAGGTAATATATAGAAATTGTAAATTTAAGGCCATATAAATAATATTGAATTTATTAAGTGAATATTTCAAAACTAAATAATAGTGAAGTCAAATTGGGAGACAAATGCAATTATCAAATTCAGTCTTTGAAATGTTGAATATTTAAAGCTTCATAATATATTGATGTTGCATTTTATTGAAATTTAAATGTTTATTCGTAGTTCAAATTTGTAATTGAAATCGATAAAATTTGAATTTGTTTAGTCAGAAACTGAATTGAATGGAAATTGATAATTTGATATTGAATTTAATTTGAAATGACCACAGTGTTATAGTGTATATTTCTACCTTGTAGATAGTTCCATGGATCCTTAGAGGATGGTTATCCCAAACATCCTTTGAGTTACTTGTATTTCAGTTGATGTTTCACTTGAGTTGGATTTATTGACATAAGAATGTTAACCCTGACTCGAGCGTTTTTGTGTTTGTTTACGCTCGGGTCAGACTGAGTGACATAGCATTTGAGACTCACCTTTGGAGTTTCGAGCTTCTTTTGGAGATCCAGCTATAGATTCAACTTTCAGCTGTCCAGTTGCTTTGTTAAGAGATGTCATCAGTTTGTATTCGAGACTTCAGCTTATTTGAGATATTCTATTGTATTTTATTTCTAACTCTGTTGTTTATATAGTAGCTTCATGAACTACTGTTTATCTATTCCGCTACATTATATTACTCTGTACTCTGTGTCTGTGATTCTGTGATTGATTTATCTACTGTATATGTTGAGTTTTTCCAAATATAAATTAACAATATGATATTTTGGACAATTCAAGTCCGACATGTGCGGATGCAAATGGTTGAAAATAATGGGTCGTTACAGCTGGTATTAGAGCTTTGGCTCTAGGCAAACTTAGCATATATAGTAAATTTATTTTCAGAATCATTTTCCTTCAAGCTTGAATTTCTCCCTCTTTGTTTTGGTTTTCCTTTGGACTTTGGAACGATCCCTACGGTTCCAAAATCCATTATCTTCTCTCCCTATTCATGTTTCTTTATTCTAGAGTATCCCATAACTCCACTTCGAATGATCTCTATAAGAATCGGCGATTCCGCCAATCTTTGAATGATTTGTAAAGGGATGAAACTCCTTTACATTTGGCATTGATTCATCAGAGATTTCTATTGGTTTAGATGCCGCCATCTCTTGCGTCGAATGTTGGTTTTCCTCGGAATTCTGCATCGACCTCGTTCTTGAAATCACGGTTGACCCGATTAAGGTCGCCCGCGATTTATATAAGTATATCCATCTTCTATTTTGTAATATAATTATCTCATCTTCGTTCGATCCTACCTTCGAATCAGACTTTTATTTGATTAAAGTCCCTCTAATTTGAATTTCTATCTTTGTTTTGAAATCCATTCTAGAATCATCCTTTGAAAATCGGGTTCGTTTGTATTTTAGAAATTGTTTTATATGTCGAAATTATTACTTTGATAAGAATGATTATATTTTATATATAAAAGAGAAGATGTTTTCGATAAGGAACATATACTTTTTGTAAAAAGATAAGAATTTGAAGTTTCGAAAGGATCTGAAATTTTGAAAATTTTATAAGAAATTGATTTATATAAAAATGATTTATAACTGAAGAGTTTTGAATTTGAAATTTAAGGAATTGAACTCCGATATCTTGCAAATTTGTTAAGATTTGGCAATATATATATAATACGATTTGAAAGTATATTCCGAATAAGAATTGATTCAAATGACGTCAAATGAGTTCCAATGATTTCGAAGAAATTTCAAAAGAATTTCAAGAAAATAGAAGTCCAGAACTCACTTATGTCGCTGGAGAATAATTTCGGTGATGAGTGCATGCATCATCGAAATTGATTTTCGAGTCTTAAAGTGGGGGAGAGGCCATTTTGGTAGCTTTGCTATGCGAGTGATTTTGTGAAACCAATTTTGATTTCAAATTCCAAAGTATTAATTGATATACGAAGGATATATGTTCGAAACAATTTAATGTGAGCCCGGTGTTCAGTCCTCGAGTTTCGGATGTAACCCTATCTATTGAAATTGATTTACTGATTTGTTGCTGATTTCCAACTCTTGGATTGGAAATTTGATTTCTCCGACTATTTTGAATGTTCAGACACTTCCAAATCAAGGTTTAATTTTCAAAGCTAAGTGATTTCGAAAAGCATAAATCATTTGATAAAGTATATAAGTTAGTTTATATATTTAAGTATGATGTAATATGATTTAAATAAGTTTGAAACTGTTTTGTTAAGCAAATGGATAAGTCTATTTTAATTATACTAATATGAATTTTAGTTTTGAAATGTTTTGAATAAAATTTAGCTTTGAATATTTCTAACTTAGTAACATCTTTTATAAAACCATATAGAATAATAATTTTCAAAAGGTAAATTGGATCTTTTAAATAGAAATAATAGTTTAAAGGTTTTAAAGGGATAATTATAAACTTGGTGATCATTTTTGGGTATAATTGATTTTGAGAAAATATTTGGTTTAGAAAATAGATTGGAATTTAAAACCCAGTATTTATATGATGACTTTGGAAAAATGAATTTATTTGACGTAAATTAGGTTGATTTGGAAACTAGGAATTATTTTCAAAAACCTATTATTTAGGAAACTTTGAAACTGAAGGTATTAAATTTGGAAGAAATAATTGGGTGAAATAGTACATGAATTTGAAACTGAATTGATATTGAAACGAATTGAAATTAAGAACCTTACTCGATTTGGGAGTTATCGAACTTATATAAAAATTAATTTGTATAAGTATGAAGATGATTTGAAAACTATTGATTTGGAAAGGTACTCAATTTGAAAAGTGAGATCTTATATAATCGAAGTCTATATAAGGGCAATTTGATATACTATTGATTTTGGAAAGTATTCGATTTGAAAATGGGATCTTATATATGATGGACTTTGTATAAGTATGATATTTGAAAGTGATTTGAAAGGTACTATATGATACATATTTTGAAGTAAAGATATGGAAAGTGCCTTTCGCATGATATCCACTTCCTTGCCACATTGTGGATTCATTCTATTGATATTATCCTCTCTGATTTTGGTCTTCCGGATATGATACTCGAGTGTCCAACCATGGTGTAACCCATGGTCTTTTTTTTGAGTAGCGTAATCCGCAAGGTTGAGATTGCTTAAAGGGTATGGATGTTTCCTGGGGGATACAGACGTAACCATTGTTACGTTTCCTGCAGTCTACCGGTTTTGTTGTCGTGGCATAATCCGCAAGGCAGAGATTTCTTAAAGGGTATGGATGTTTCCTGAGGGATCCAGGCGTAACCATTGTTATGTATCCTACGGTCCACAATTTTGGTTATCATGGCGTAATTCGCAAGGCAGTGATTGCTTAAAGGTAAAGATGTTTCCTGGCCCAGGCGTAACCATTGTGTATCTGCGATCCGGGTGATTTGTTTGGATTGTACTTTCCATATCGGTTTTGAAGGTTTTTCAAGTATTTTCACTGGGTGTTGAAACAGGTCTAATAAATACTTGAATAATTCTAGCTTTGCGCCTAATCAACGCATGGCCAGAGTCTGCAAGAACGAGGATAAACTGGTTGAAACATCAAGTTAAAAAAGCATTTTAGAAAGGAAAATTTGTTTCGATATAAAAGAATGTAATTATAAATGTATTGTAAATAGGTATTTTACTTTAAAGTTTTTCCAACAACGAATTTTTTTATTAATATTTGAAATTAAAATTCTTATGGTTTGAATTGCCTATTTATGTCTGATACTATTCCTTTGAATCTACCTTATCTGCTCAGCTTTATTTATTCACCTATATTCTGTTTCCGAATCTACCTTCTTTTCCTTTTTGAATATAAGGTTTAAAATATTACTTATTTATATAGTACGTGGTTTAATAGCAAAATTTTAGTGTTATAAATTGTTAGAAGTTATTTATTAAATAAAACATATATAAAGTAAATGATTATTGATTTATTAATAACATTGGAAAAGTACCTTGAGATAAAATTTATAAATTTAAGAATTATGGATATAATAAATGGGTTTAACCAAATGTTTGAACATTAATTAATTTAAATTGAAATGTATTTAGTTTTAAATTAATTATTTATCCTTTTCTTTTAATCTATTTTTCTTTCTGGATGTTTCTATTCTCATACCTCCTTCCTTTTCGGGGACGAAAAGTTTTGAGTGGGGGAGATTGTAACGACCTATAAATTTTAGTAATTTTATTTATTAAATTGATTGAAATTTTGTGAAATTTTAAACAATGAAACTTGAAATAAAAAAATTTATATTTGAAATACGCATATTTAAACATAGCAAATAATAAATTTTCAATTAATTATATTGAAGTTTATTTTATCATGTAATTCCATTTCAATTTAAATCAGTTAAAATTGATGATAATAAATTATTTTTCAAAACTTGAATACTTTTATATAGAAAATATCTAAATCATCTTCCAAATGTGACATCATCTTTCGTTTTTTCAAATTCGGACTTCTATTGCTCCGTTTATCTTATTTCTGACAGAATAGCAGCATTTTCTGGTACCGATTATCGACTTTTGATCGGATAATCGTACCACCAATATCTATATACCATTTTGATCGTCTCGTCGTGCTGACCGCTATGGTATATTCAACTCTGTATTTTAACGTCCCGTACGAAACAGAGACAATACAGCAGCTCACTGCACCAAGACCATATTCGTAACTTTTTAAATTCTCTCTGCCGTTACCCTATAGCCGTGTGCTCCAAGCAGCTGTAAATGGCTTTAATAATTCTCGGCTAAATCATAGCTCTTGACCGTTCAAATTTCTTTCATTTTTTTATTAATATTCGTTCTCTTCATTTTCTCATTTACGTTCTCTGTTACTTCGTTTCGCTTTGAGAAATATATAAGTATATTTCACTAATCTAGTATATCTTCTGTTTTTTTTTCCTTTGAAATCAAACCCATAGATACGCTCATGCTCCTCCTTGGATGGCTCAAAGCTTTAATTACTACTGAAAAAAAAAGAAAAAAAAAACATGTTCCTCCACCAATATTTTTCTCTTCACCTTCCCTTCGTGGGCCGTGCGTCAGAGCACACCTCCGCTTCTCACCACCATTCCATCCCTCCTCCACCCGGCGCAACACCCCACCCGAAGTCGCCTCTACGTTGCCTCCCCTCACCTCCTTCTTTTGCCCCACCATATCACCGACTCCACTCATCACCACCAATCCCAGATCCACGCAGCTGCTCCGCTCCCCTCCCATATCTCCTTCCCATGCCTGAACCGATCCAGCGCACTTTGCCACGATTTCCGTCCACCAACCCTTCTTTGCAATCCCTACCACACTAGCAGCCATCACCACCATCCTCGCCGGCCTCGGCCCTTTCTCCTTCCGCCACCTCCTTTATTTTATTTTATTTTTATTTTTGCTTGCGAGTTGTTCGGCTGGAAGCTTGCGTGTATATGTCTAGAAATACTATAGCAGGTATATAGTCATTCATAGTTTAAAGCTTGTCTCTAATTATGCATCTTGTATAAGCTTGATTGCTGTCTTCTGCTATATACATCATAAGCCTAGTATACATATTTTGTTTAGAAAACTATGTATTTGGATTTAAATATCGAGATATGATGTAAAGTAGAAATTATATATATATATATATATATATATGTTAATTATATATTAGTACACAATTGGCTTCACTGTTCGATTTTGTATATGATTTGTTTATATAAATTTCACATGTTTGTTACAGCATATAAATAAAAGGTTAGGCCAGTATAAGCTTATATATTAGGTTTATAAAGCTATTCATATTGTAGTAAGTTGTTATAGTACTTTGTATTTTAGGCATTAACTGCGTTACATTTATATTTATCTTGTTTTGTTTACAGTAATATGCCTATTTTTGTATATATATGTTATAAACTATGTTTTCTTTCTCTGTGTTTATGTTATATATGTAATCTATACTTATTTTGAAGGGAGATAGATTTGGTAACCCCTGTATACATATGTAAGTTATAAATTGTTACTTTTATATATATTTGTTACATCATATTCTTTTCAACCTGGCAACATGTTTGTTGTATACAAATGTGGTAAATCTGTTATATAATTTATAAAGCTTATAAAGGTATCTGTTAATTATAATACAGGCGTATACAAAGTTTGCTTATATTAGTTTATGTGTGACTATTAACTTGTTTTATATATACATATGTTATGATATCTATAAAAAGCATATATGTTACATAAACATATATATGTGTGATTATATTTCGTAGTAATTTTACATAGTGTTTACATACAAGCTTATGTGTATACCAGGATTTGATTTCAAACAGATATTTGTATATTTTTACTTTATAACAGTTTAGTTAAAGTATATATATGAGATACATTTGTTTGGTATGTTCCAATGCAAAGATATACCATAGTTTATTTTATATATAGATTGTTGTCCATTGTATGCATATAAGATAATATTTTGGGAATTATATATATGTGTATATATATATGTGTGGTTACTAACGTTAGTGATAACGTTAAAATGTATTGAAGGAAATTTTTGAAAGAAATGTATAAATCTTATAAACATTGATTTTTGAATTGTAAATATATAGATTTTCTTGTTGATATTGGTTTTTAGGATATATGTATATATGTATAGATTTTTATTTTGATAGGTGTTTTAAGTTGCGTATTGATTTTTAAGAAATTTTTGATTTTTAAGAAAATTTATAATATTTATTTGTTTCAGTTGATCGAGCTAACTAGATTCATTCTCATCGATTTTCGATTTATCAGCTTGTCCGTCAAACCCTTGTCCATCGTGCCTTACTTTGAAACTCGTGCTTGGATTCGTAACTCATCTCAATCTCGTCTGTCTCTAGCCTCGAAAAATGAGCAATCGCTCACGATTAACGTTTTTATATTTATTAAATTTAATTTCAATTGAAATGACAATTGAAATATGCTATTGTAGTTATTTAAATTGTTATATATGCTATTATCTGTAAATGTTCACAAGTGGGATATGGCACTATATCCTGTGGTTTATGTTATATTGTTATTGATGATATATATGCCTGTTATATTATTTTCCATATCCGTTATCACTCTGAAAGTTCCCTATTAGTATAAAATTCACTATGGGTTGAAATGATACATACCCGAACGGACTATAGAATAGGAGAAAATCGTTATGGGTTGACATGATAGACCCAAGCGATTTTCATTGGTTTTGAATTTGGGATTGTGGGTCGGAATGATATCTACCGTATATATATAAATTACGGATTGAAATGATAAATATCTGTATCACTTGACCATATAATAGAAATTATACACTGATGCCGTTGGTCTATATAGATATTTTGAAATTGAATTATATGGTATTGAAAAGAAATATATGGTTTTAATAGATATTGATTTAAATATTGTATATAAAGGTTAACTTACATGTAGACTTGATAATAATATATCATTTAATTAATATGAAATATGTTTAAGGATTTATTAAATTTGTATTTCAGAAGTAGATTTGTGGAATAAATTTATAAGCTAAGGTTGGAAGTCATATTTGGGAATTATTTGAAATTGTATTTAATTAAGGATTTTATTTAATTCATTCGATTGAAGCTATTGAATTCGGAACTTTAAATAGGATCTTATAACTAGATTTTTGATGCACATTTTGCATCTAAAGAAATCGAAGGTAATATATAGAAATTGTAAATTTAAGGTCATAAAAATAATATTGAATTTATTAACTGAATATTTCAAAACTAAATAATAGTAAAGTCAAATTGGGAGACAAATGCAATTATCAAATGTAGTCTTTGAAATGTTGAATTAAAGCTTTGGAATATATTAACGTCGAATTTTATTGAAATTTAAATGTTTATTTTGTTGTTCAAATCTGTAATTGAAATCGATAAAATCTGAATTTGTTTGGTCAAAAACCGAATTGAATGGAAATTGATAATTTGAGATTGAATTTTATTTGAAATGACCATAGCGTTATAGCGTATATTTCTACCTTCTAGATAGTTCCATGGATCCTTAGAGGATGGTTATCCCAAACATCCTTTGAGTAACTTGTATTTCAGTTGATGTTTCACTTGAGTTGGATTTACTGATATAAGAATGTTAACCCTGACTCGAGTGTTTCGTGTTTGCTTTACGCTTAGGTCAGACTGTGTGACATAGCATTTAAGACTCACTTTTAGAGTTTGGAGCTTCTTTTGGAGATCCAACTATAGATTCAGCTTTCAACTGTCCAGTTGCTTTGTTCAGAGATGTCATCAGCTTGTATTCGAGACTTCAGCTTATTTGAGATACTGTTGTATTTTATTTCTAACTCTGTTGTTTATATAGTAGCTTCATGAACTACTATTTATCTATTCCGCTGCATTATATTACTCTGTACTCTGTGTCTGTGATTCTGTGATTGATCTATCTACTGTATATGTTGAGTTTTGCCAAACATAAATTAAGAATAGGATATTTTGGACAAGTCAAGTCCGACATGTTCGGATGTGAATGGTTGAAAATAACGGGTTGTTACATTTCTAGAAATGGAAAATTTTGAATATTGCCTCTTGATTGCATCCATAAAATTACAACCATACTTCCATGCAAACCCTATCAGAGTACTGATAGATCAACCCTTAAAGCAAGTGTTATACTGCCCCGAGGCCTCTGGATGATTTATCAAATGGAACATTGAACTAAGTCGGTACGAAATCACATACCATCCTCGAAAAGCGATCAACGGGCTGGCGCTGGCAGATTTCATTATCGAATTTACATTACGAGATAACGAAGAAAGGATGACTCTAGAAGATACGTTGGAGGCTATTCGTCGATGGTGCATCTAACAACATCTTCTTGGGAGCAAGGGTAGTGCTCGAGACTTCTGAGGATGATCGTTTGATATGCCTTATGCTTGGTACTCCCTACAATGAATAACGAGGCAGAATACGAAGCATTGATGGCTGGGCTAAAGATTGTGAGGGAAGCCGAGATAAAATCTGTACACGTCTGTAGCGACTCTTAGCTAGTTGTTTGCCAGGTAAAAGGCGAATAGTAGGCTCGGGGGGAGAACCTGGCCCCATATCTATCTAAGTGCGAGAAATGCTGAATGACATTGAGCATTACACCATAACTCATATTCTACGGAAGCAGAATATAAAGGCGGATTATCTAGCCAAACTGGCTAGTTCTGGAGAAGCGCAGTCATTGGGGCTGGTCCCAGTTAAAACCCTGACCACTCTGAGCATAAGTGAATTGGGCATCGACTGGATTTTTGAGACGACCATGGAAAAAGAGAAATGGCTGACGTCGATTAAAGACTACCTGCTCATAGGAGCTCTCCTTCCAGATAGGAACCATCGGAAAAGCCTTCTCCTGAAGGCACTGCGATTTATAGTGCAGGATGGGATACTCTACCGGAGCGGATTCTCTATCCCCTCGCTCATATGTGTGACCAATGATGAAGCACGAAGAATCCTGAAAGAAGTTAATGAAGGCAACTGCGAAGATCATACCGAGGGACAAAACCTTGCGAAGAAGGTTCTCCGGTATGGGTACTTTTGTACAATAGTGAATCGCGATGCAGCAAATTACACCAGACGGTGCAATCAATGCCAAAGATTCGACAAGATCAAAAGCACCCCCTCGATGGAGCTAACATAGATGGTAAGCTCGTGGTTGTTCGTAATCTATGGAATTGATTTGATTGGCGCACTACCAATGGCTAAAGGGGGAACAATTATTTCTATTGTTGTCGTTGACTATTTCACCAAAAGGGCCGAAGTGGAACTGCTGGCCACTATTAGCACAGAGTAAGTCATTAACTTTGTTACTAAAAATATTATTTGCAGGTTTGGGGTGCCACAGAAAATCATCATGGAAAACGAGACTCAATTCGAACGCGTCGATTTCAAAAATTTTTGCAACCGCTTTCGAATCGAGAAAAGCTTTTCCGTTGTCATGCACCCATAGGCAAACGGGCAAGTGGAAGCAGTAAATAAGATCATCAAGTTCACCATCAAAAAATGGCCAACTAAAGCAAAAGGAAATTGGGTTATGAACTTCCTCTCGCACTATGGGCCTATAGGACAATGCACAAATTTGTAACTGGGCACTCTTCATTCGCACTAGCATATGGTTCAAAAGCAACGATCCCGGTTGAGCTTGAAGTCCCTTCTCATCGGAGCTGAAACTTCGATCAAAGGCAGAACGAACAACTTCTAATCGAGTCACTCGATATGGTCGATGAGAAGAGAGAGGAAGCCGAATCAAGGACTACCACTCACCAAAAATGGGTCGCATGATACTTGAACTTTAAAGTTCATAATCCTACCTTTGAAGGGAAGACCTTGTCCTGAAGAGGGTCTACCCTATACCTGGTGCACTCGGACCAAACTGGAATAGACCTTATGTAATCGATCAGAAACTAGGGGATGGCACATTCAAGCGAACAAAAGTTGATGGAATCCAAATTCCCCTAGCATGGAACAGTGAATCGCTGCGTCGTTACTTTACCTAAGATTATCTTATGCATTTCCTATTTCCAACAAATTAGCCATCCTGAAATACCGTAGGCATTATAAATAGGTAAAACTTGCCCAACTTCCATTAATAAAATTGCTTTGCTTTCTGAACCAATAAAACTATGTTCACCAAATTAACCATCCAAGTCGACGAGGTTAAATTGACTCAAAATCAACTGATCGTCGCTTGAGATAGTGGAACCACACTCAAGTACGCCCCACTTACCGTGGAGTCGACGAAAGCAAATTGACTCAAACCTTTGGATTGGTGGAACCTGAACCCTGCTTCTAAGAACCGGTGCTGCTCCAGCAACACCGGTAAGGTACAAATAAAAGTCGTGCATTTTGTAATCCACGCACCACTTCTTGGATTATGGAATCATATCCAAGAAATCACAACCATAAAAGTTGTGAACCCTCATAAGCCGCACATTACTTTTTGAGCCGTGGAATCACACTCTTGAAACATGAACTCCTCACCTTTCCCAAAGATTGGTAATGCCGAGAAATTCTAAACCATTCCAGATCAACGGGTCATATCGATCCCAAAAGCCGTGTGTCTCATAAGCCGCATGCACTCTTAAATACCGACATTGCCCCGGCATTGCTGAGAAACTCGTCTACTGAAGGGCTAACAAGAATCAATCCACTCCCACAATTAGGAGAAAAAGGTTTGAATATAGCAATGTCAGACGAAAGTATCTCTTGAATCGAGGCATTCAAATCACAAGTTCCCAAAGATAGGAACCATAAAACAGGCCCAGTTACGAAAATAAAAAAAAATACTTAGGATCAACCGGTTTCTTTAAGCAGAGAATCCTGAAGTCGCTCAGTTTCTAGGGGAGGATCCTTATCGCGAATCTCTTGGGAAGGCGAATCCAGGAGAACAAGACCCATTCTCGGAGTTTCATCACACAATTCGAAGTTTTCATCACCGGAACTTGCATCAAATTCATCACCGCTAGAGGGGAAATCAAAACCGCTGCTGCCCTTAACTTCACCCTACTCTTTTTCTGTTATCACCATAGCCTTGCCCTTACATTGCTTGATTTTTTCTTCCCCCTCAAACTTGAGGGAATTCTGGCTGGGCAGTCGACTTTAGTTGTAACATCCCTTCCTTTATGAATTTCTTCGGTTGACTCACCAAAAGAACCTTCTATTTTTGGGAGATTGCCCTCTACGGAGCCGTGCGATGAAGAAGTGGAACGTGTTCGTATTTTGGAATGGGAAGGAGACGGAACTTCAATGGCCACGACAGATCTCTCGGGATGTAACAACCCTTACCGAAGCAAATTCTCGTCCGTTAGCAAAAATTTGACCAATCTCTCCTTGGCTTCTATGGCCTTCAGAGTATGGAACATCGGATCGAGTGTTGGATTTTTGTTCAGCCTCAGAAAGCTGCAAGAAGTATTCAATCTATCAAAAATACTATAGCGATGTATTGAAATTCAATAAGTAAAAGAGAGAACTTACACCCCATCGTCCAAAGGCGATTAAATCCCTCACGAAAACTAACAAAGAAATACTTTGTCTTGAATTGAGATAGGTTGAATTAAGGCTGCAATACAATCTTGTGGTTTCTTTGGGCCTCGATGATGACTAGAGATGGACACTTGTCTCTCTTCTTGAATGAGAGAAAATATCTCAACTCATCGAAACTTGGGACACGATTAAATGTTCGCATAAAAAAGACGTAAATGTAGTTTAAAATAGTGTACCCATTAGGATGAATTTAAAATAGAGCAATTCCTGAGTTCTAAAGAGTTTCTTTCAAGAAGTGATTGAAGGGAGGTACTGCTCCATTTAAACACATACCGATGGCAAGCAGTGTACCCCAAGGCGGCATATGTGAAAACTCATTCTTTGATGGAAGGCACATGTCATTGTCCAAATGCCGTGTTGTAAGCAAATTTCATGTAAAACTTTAGTAGAGATTATGAAGAAGCTCTCTCCGAGGGATTAAGTAGAACTTTGAAATTTGGAATAGTCTGGTCTACAATCGAACCAACTGAAACAAGTTGACCATATTCGGCTAGCGGCACTAAAGAGGTAGGCACTATTGAAACTGTTTGCGAAGGTGCAATGGATGACGATTCAGCTCCTGAAAGTGCTTCAGCTCCTTAAAATGTTGGGCTTCCTCCGTTGGACTTATGGTGAGAGGACGGATGCTTCATTCCATACAACAGAACTTGCATCTAACACAATCTGATTGATGGGTCCAAACTAAGTAGAGAATTCTCAGCATAAGTGATTTTAGCTCTCCGGAAGGCGGTAACAACATAAGCTTCACACAAGATGCTACCTAAGCTATTATCACCCTCGAGGAAAACCAAGACCAATTCACGAGGCGTCGTGTCAGATTAACAATGTAACTCAGTGCAAGTTAATTATGATTCAGTAGATGAAGATAGCAAAAAAATGTCAATCACCGGGGCAAGGCATGAATTTCATTTCATGAAGAACTCAAGACTCAATTTACTATCTTCTTCCACAAATCACAGTCAACTCAAAATCTCCCTAACAATCACCACTAATCCAAACTCATCCCCAAATTTCTAAACAAATGTTGAATTCTATACCACCCACCTCAAGTCAAAAATCAAGGGGCGAGAATGGTCAAACTTTAAGTCGACGGCGATCTAAGGTGTCTAGATCGATGTCAATCCAAACTGGCAAAGTTTTGGGTGCTAAAGGCTAGCTCAAGATGGCGACGAGATTAGGCAAGGTCGGCAGTAGGAGGCTTCAGTGATGGATGGCCAGCAACAGCTATGTTGTAAATGGATTTAGTGATTGGTTGGATTTAGGCCGGATCGTGGGAGGAGTATCTCGAATCGCAAGTGGGAATGTAGAATAAAAGGTAGGTTAGCTCGAATGAATTAAGTAGGAGGTTGCATAGAAAAAATGCGTAAATTCCTTGGATCGCTAGCGATCCATGGACTATGGATCACTAGCAATCCATAGAATAGCAACCAAAATTTTACGAACTCACCAAGCATGACCCAAGTATTTTTTTGCGAGCCTCTTGAAAGTTGTTGGAATGAAATTATTTATGGTTATAAGCTATGATGATTCCAATCAGAATTCAACAGATGGCTGGATAAAAGAAGCCATATTCGCATGATAGCCACAACATGATCACTTGAACCTCATTAAACAGAAACTCAAAAGCAGTAACTTCCAAAGCATGCCTTGTTTCCGACAAAGGCATACTCTAGGACAAATGTTATCCGAATTTTTAACCCAATAGAATTCAAAGGGAACTAAAATATCTATGATAAGTCAGAACCATCTCAAGGATCAACCAAGAAGACCAAGGGAAAATGAAGTGAAAGACCCAAGGAAAAAAGATGTCGAAAAGGCTAGGTTGATGGATCGCTAGCGATCCATCACCTATGGATCACAAGGTATCCATAGGGGTCGCTTATGGATCCTGTAATCCTCTTATACCATGGTCTAATAAGTTTTCTAGGGACATATACTAAGTTTTACGATACTCTAAGCGAGCTAGTTCGAGAAGTAGGCATTCACTGGATTCCAATAATAGTTCAATGGAATCAGTATATGAATCATCATCAAAACAAAGCATCTAGTCATGAAATTAGACGGAGAGCATTTGCACACTCAAGAAACATGATCCAACTGGAATAAGCCAAAAATACTCTAACTACATGGATCACTAGCGAACCATGCCCCATGGATCGCTAGCAACCCATCATATTGGATCAGTTCGTTTTGAAATTTCTTGAGCGCCTTCGTACCTTCAAATGTAAGTCTTTGACATAGCAAATTCGGTCAAAGTGCTCTCCAACCCTTATTTGACCCTACCTTCAACATAGAGAGGATCTTTTGGACTGGCTGTTGAAACTCTACAGAAACTATTCTTCACTCTTCTCCTCCCACACAAAAGTCATCTAAAGGGTTTATTATGACTCTCCAGTGAACTCGAACACTGGTGATTTGATCTAACTTACAAGATCCAATCAAATTGAAATCATATTCAACTTGTAAGTGCAGCTAGTCAATAACAAAAGTTATAAGGTGGACGTAGGCTTCGTTAACAGGCGAACCACTATAAAAATCTCTTGTCTCTTTACTTTATCTACAAGTTATTTTCCTTGTTTCTATTTTATTTTCCTTGATAAACAAGGCTGGTGCTTTCACACTCAATCCAGGGTATCGATCCATTTTTGGGTTAACAATATACTTGGTTTAAAAGGAATCAACGAGTTTTTAATAAAATTAATTTAGGTTTAGATAATCTAATATATGCTATTCTTTATTTATTTTTAGTTATATTTCAAACTCTTGTTATGTAATATCTCAAAATTTTTAACAATATGAATTTAATAATCTGTATTAAAAATTAAATTGATATTGATATTTTGTTAATAATAATTCAAATAGATTTAATAATCATCTTCAATAATTATTTAAATTGGTTATTTTATTTTTTAAAAATAATAAATTGATTTCTATTTATATTTTAAATATATGGTTTATATTTTAAATAGATTGGCATTGTTTTAATTTTAATAAATAAAGCATAATTTTTCTAGTTTTAATATTTGTAGTAATTTGAAAATTTGTTTTTATTTAATATTAGCTTTTTTAAAGTTATTTAATAAATGATTTGGTTTAGATTTAATTAGTGAATCGTGTATTAAAATTCTAATATATAGACATTTTAATTTGGAAAATTTTGTTTTAAATTAGTATTGAGTTTTTAAAACTATTTCATAAATAAATATATGATTTTAAATTGATACGAAAAATATTAAATGTTTTAAAAATGATTTGGCTTGAGTTCTAAATTTAGAATGAATTAACAAAAGGTTTTATGGCTTAATAAAATAGATATTTTAGTTTCTTTTAAAATGATTTTAATTTAATAATAAGATATTTACAAAAAGCAATATTAATAATGTATTGTCATTATAAATAAGTTTTGAATAGAATTTGTAAATTTTTATTTCAAATTGAATTTGTATATAACTTGATTTGAAATATTTGATTTTGAATTTAATTTGAATTTAAAATTTCAAAGTATAAAATCTTAATGGTTTAATTTTCATTTATAAACATGATTGTTCTTATTTCTTCTTTACGAATTTATACACATATTTAATATAAACTAACAAAATTAAAATTAGGCCAACACACATTAATGTGTAAATTAAGTATTAATTATTTTAAAGTGACAAGTGTGATCTCTTAATTTCATTCATTTGACAAGTGTTCAAAAACAAATATACAAATTGACAAATGTGTAAAATTGTACAAGTGTTAAATTTTAGTTTAATTTTTTTCTTTAATTTTATTAAATCTCAAAATTCATTTGTATAAACCCGCATTTTCTTTCATTCGTGTTTTTTTTCATTTCCTTAATCAAAAGAAAAGTTCAAAACACATTTTTTTCATATCCATAATCAAACCCTGCATATTCAATTCCTGTTCAAAGTTTAAAATTAGTTTACAAATTGCAAGTTAAACTCCTCTTCAAAATCAAACCCATCTTCATATCAAATCAAATCTACACTTCCTCAGAAATCAAACTCTCATCTTCATACCAAAATCAAGATCAAAATAGACCTGCATTTTTATGAAACCTGGAAATGACGCCTGCATTCTGTTTTTAAGCATGAAGATGAACAAATCTGTCTGCATTTTCTTCTATCTACACAACTCCAGATGTGAAGCTTGTCAAAAGCATCTGCATGCAAGCATTTTAGTTAGGGATCATGAGCATATCATTTCAGACATGAAGTAAAAAGGGTCAAGCCTGCATATTTTTATTTCTGCAAATTTCAAAAAGGGAAACATAGCTCTGCTTCTTTTAAATATAAGGCGAGTAACTTAAAATCTTAATTTTAAATAGGTTGCATGTTAAAATGCTGGATATAATTTAGTAATGTTTGTGTGATTATAAAAGTCAGATGTAAATATGTCATGCATGCATGTTGTTTAAGCATCTGTTGTGTTCCCAGATCAATATCTAACCTCTGCATTTTTTAACATCAAAGCTCTGCTTTTTAACAAATGTAGTAATGTTTGTGTTTATAAAGGCCTGATGTAAATGTGATTGTGTATGCATGTTTGTTTATGCTCTGCAGTGTACCCAGATCCATCTTCCCATTTAAAAGAATTCCCTACAATTGATTTAATTTAAGATTGTATCTGGGTTTTAAAATAATCTAAAGGGTTTGCTTATCATAGATTAGAATTAAAAGATATGAAGTGAAGTGTTTGGCTGCCTGAAGTTTTAATTAAACTTAAGTAAGTAAAAAGAAATATACAGGATGTTATCTCTGTAAATACAGGTAACATCATGTGATCTTTAACAAAACTTAAACATGTTAAACTTGTAATGCAGGGTCATAAAATAAAAGTAATTACAAAAACATGATTTTTAAATTAATAATTTGTATTTTAGGGTGTTAATTCAAGTGACAGTTTAAAATTGAACTAAAAATGGGTTTTAATCAAATCAAGGTGATATATGACTTGAGAAGCTTTGGGATTCTCCTGAGTAATAGAGGAAGTATAGGAGATGCTCAGAAAAATCATGGATAGGGTTGAAATTGGTTAGATTTGATGCAGTTTTGAAATTCAAGGTTAAACCCTAGTTTTAATGGGTTTTATGAATTGGGTCATTTTGATCTGATCAATTGACCGAGTGCTATGATAATTGGTGTTTGGGTAGTTGGTGTGTAGAAGAGTTCGAGGCCGGAATGAGGAAGACTCAGATGGTCGGAGTGGCGAACATTCGCCGTTAACAGGTTTTGAGCAGAAACCTGTAACTTTTTTCCAGGTTTTGGATTAGGTGTGTGGAATTTGATTCTTTGCATAATCGTTCAATCTGGTGATGATGTTAGGGCATTGATGAGTTTCTGGTTGAGGTTTGATCATCTCTGATGATCAGAGAAGGGGAGGATCGCGGTGCATATCCATGGCGATGAGTTTACTGGTGATGTGCTTGGGGTTTTGGTTGTTGCAGGGGAGATCTTTGAGTTTTCTTGAAGCAAGTAGGATGATGACTCGAGTAGTCAGGCTTTAAACCCGAAGTAGTTCTAGGGGACCTCGGGTTGATCTCTGTTTTCTGGTTTATCAGAAACATGTTTTAAATCTAGGTTTAAAATTTTTTAAAATCTGTAGTTTATTTTTAAAGTAAAGTTTAAATTCAAATTCAAGTTTTAATTTTTGGATTTAAATTCAAATTTAAATCCCAGTTTTTAAATAAAAATAAAAGTTTGAAAAATTTGACTTAATTAACTATTTTATTTTGGTAAATAGTTTAAACCTTTTAATAATGAGGTTTTTAAAATATAAGTAAGATTTGAAGTTTATTTAAATCTGGAAATCTAAAATTTAAAATTGAACTTCAGTTTTAAATTTTTAAAGAAGGTTTAAATTTGAAGTTTTAAACTAAATATAAATTGAAGTTATTAAAAGTTTGAAATGAATTTTTAACTTTAAAATTTTTACAGCACTTGTTTGAATTGCAATTTAAAAAGTTTTAAATTGTTTAACTTTGATAAGTTTAAATTATTCTTATTTTAAATCATGTATTTAAAATGAAATTTAAAAGTAGTTCAAAAGTACCTTGTTTAAAATAAATTTGTTTAAAACATAATTAAGAAAAAGTTTTATCTTGAATTTAAATTAAGATTAATGGTTTGGAAATTTAATAACAAGTAATTAAGGTAATTAAGATTAATTAATTAATTTAATTAATTAATTAAATTTGGAATTAATAATAGATTAATGGTTAATCAATTTATAATTAAGATAATTAATTAGATTATTAATTAGTGATGAATGAATATTATTAATTATGAATTAAGTTTTAATCAAGGTTAATTAATTTAATAATTAACTTTAATTAATGAATAATTAAAGATAATTTAATTTGTAATTAATTTAAGTTAATTACTAAATGAAATAATTAGATAATGGTTATGAAGGTCATTAACCAATATTATTATAAATTAATTAATATGATTATTTTTATAATTAATTAGATTAATTAATTTAATAATAATCAATTATAAATGGTTTGAGTATAATTACTTAATAAAGTAATTAAGAAATTAATTACTTAATGTAATTAATTTAGTTTAATAGGAATTGTTTATTTTAATTAAGTTTAGTTAATTTTAAACACTTGGGTTTTATAAATGACTACTGTATGTAATTAATGGATTTAAAATTTCTTAGTTAAATAATTGATTAATAATTACAGGTTGTAATTAAGTGGAGATATTTAAGAATGAGGTAATTTGGATAAATTATTTAGTAATTAATCAAGGAATTAATTAAGAAATTAATTAAGGATAATTAATTTGATTTAATAAAGTAATTAAGTTAGTTAGAATTACTAAATGTAATTAATCTGGGATGATTAATTATTATGAGTTAATTTCATAAGGTAATTAATTTTAGAAATAATTAAAGATCATTAATTATTTTAATTAATGATGTAATTAAAGATGATTAATTATGATTAATTAATGAATGATAAGTAATTAAAGGTAATTAATTAATGTAATTAATTAAGGATTAAGGTAATTAATTATAGTTAATTAATTAATTGAAGTAATTAAAGGTTAATTACTGTTTGGTTGATTTGTGAAATTAATTGTGAATTATTACTTGAATGTAATCAAGGGTAATTAATCAAGAGTGGTTGATTAAGGTAATTTTTTTGAACGATTAATCAATTGATTGTAATCAACTAAATGATTGAGTAAGCAGGATATATATTGATAAAGTTATTAATTTAATCTATTTAAATTATTTAAAGACAAGGTAATTAATTTAATTAATTTTAAATTAATTAGATATAGAGATAGTTAATTTAATTTATTTTAAATTAATTACATTGTGATGGGTAAATCTTTGCTTATGTATGAATGAATAACATTGATTTGTCTTGGATGCTTTGTGATCTCAGTAATGAGATAAGTATTATTGTGTGGTATGAATGCTTGATTGCATTGCGATGATAACATAGGTTATCTATTGTGATGGTAATATATGGATTATCTAATATGATATTGATAATGTGGATTATCTGTTTGGTTTGATAATGTTGATTATCAATTGTGATTTGTGAATTATATATCTGTGAGTATATAGATAATTGAATTGTTTTAAAACTTTAAAACAACTTGGACCTAAAAGACACGCTTTGGAGTTCGATGAGACCGGGATCGGGTTTCCATATTTGGATATCCGAAAACCACATCGATTCCAATTAAACGTTAGGTCGTGAATCAAAGTGGAGCTTTGTGAAGACTCGAGGTGTAAGAACTATACGTCAGTATAACTCTGTGGGTGATTCCGTAATGAGTTGACGGAATAGTACTTATAGATTCGAGATGGTGGTTCAGAGTGCAAGGGTTATCGTCGTTAACTCTGAGGGTGATTCCAAAATGAGTGTAATGAGATAATGCCTTCGGTTTCGTTCGAACCCGGAACGAACTTGTATGGATTGAATGCTTCCAGAACATCGTCAGGTGGACGATGAGCATTCTAAGTGATGTGTCTTATAAACGTAATCGTAGCCTCAAGCCTCATCAACTGGGAATGGCTAAAACAGGATAGGTGCAGCAAGGCTTTGTGGGTTGCCCCCACTTGAGAGTGAGATTTACCCCTGTCTAGATGTCCCTTTTCTATTTCGGCTATGTGGGCGATTGCTAGCTAGAATCACCGGGGTTGTCTTGTTCGGAACTGTTCAGTAAGGAATGGGTCCGGCCTTGTATTGTAGGGGAGTTAGGGTGGCTCCTCTGTACGGTGATCTAGGCCACATACTGTGACCGGCGGTACCCCAGTAGCCCTGCCATTGATGGAAACCCATTCTTCCTTCGAGACCCTACGGTTTTGATTGTATTACCCACTTTTGTTAGCTGGAATTTAATAGATGTAACAATTTCGGCTATTTCTTATTTATTTGAAAACCCTAGACCTATTATAATATCATCGGATTTCCTATCAAATGTTTTGGTTAGCGTAAGGTAAAAACTTTTCCATGTTTATGTGTGGGAAATCTTACGTGATACCTTTCTTTTCAAAAGGTTTTTGAAAGTTAAGCAACCTTAACCTGTTACTCACACCAGACCCATGTCTGACCCGAAGTTTATTTCTATTTTCTTAAACTCTTGGGTACTCAAATTTTCACGATTAGCCAAGGGATTCATGTTAGCTTTGACGAACTGTGGAGGAGCAATGGAGCAGGAGGCTTCTGCGTGTAGATATGTAGTATTCCGCTGTGTAGATTTTCTCTGAGTTGTTTCTTCTACTGTATTGAGTTGTATAACTAGACAGGTGTTTATAACTGTCTAGTATGTGTTGTATATCTGTGTAACTCTGATAGTGGTTGTAAACTATGTAATGTTTATGTTATTAATATAATTTATTCGTTCCACTGTTTAGATTCTGATGTTGTTTCTTTCTTCTCTTCTTTCTTTTCTCTTTTCTATCCCTTTCTTTCTTAATGATGCGATTTTCTGTGGTAAGAAAGTCGGGTCGTTTCACTTGGTATCAGAGCATTAGGTTGAGTGAATACCTAGGCTCTGTAGTGGTGTCTTTCTTGAGAGAGCGTACTTGTAATTTATATATATATATATATATATATATATATATATATATATATATATTTCTACCTATCTGTTGGGTTACTGTTCGGGTTTTCCAATATAAGTTATAAAGGTAGATGGGATAATAGTGTATATAACACGACTACCATTGGTTTGAGTTTGAATGTTTGAGGTTGGAAGTGTATCTGTCGAGACTGTAGACCTAATACCGTCTCGAGTGAGTTTTATGGTAATAAAGAACTTCTTTGATCTCTGAAGGAAACCTGTTAAGGTTCGGAGTTAATTCTTTGAGATTGGATGAGTAGTGTTTGGATCAGTTGGCTAGGCAGAAGCAAGTGATGGTATTTTGATACCTCAGGAAGTAGTAGCTGTGTGATGAGATGCAGTGACTATGGATGTTCCCGAAGATGTTTTCTTTGGAACAAGTTTAAGGAGGTGAGTCTGCTTTGGTGTTGTGGCTATGTTCAGCCGGTGTTTCTGTTTGCCTTGAGGTCCGAGTTTCTCGGAGAGCTTTGTTTTGGAAAATTTTGGCATCTATGACAGTTGTGCAGCTTGGAATGTTCTCGGTGTTGGCAAGAGATCTTCTGGTTAGCAGTTTTTCTGAAGTGGAGTTCAGAAGCAGTTAAGTGGACCCGTTTCTTCGATGGGTTGGCTAGTTAAGTTTAGGTTGTTCTGTTTGGCTTTGGGAGAACAGTTTTTCCTTGGATTTGGTTTGGATGGATCGCAAAAGTGACTTGCGATTGTTTGAGTGTTCTCTTGGGTTATCTGAGTTTTTCTGGATGTTTTCAGGAAGTCAGAGTTTTGTTCGCATCTGGAGTTTGAGCTTTCTTATCGTCTAGGATTCCAGGAGTGCTACCGGTGGTTTAGCTTAGTAGTAGGAAGGTTCCAAGAGTTTGAGTTGGTGTAGCAGCTCGGAGTTTTGGAGGAACTTCTGAATTTTTTTCTTATGGATTTGTTGAGCCATATCTCTGTGGGGTGTTGTCCTGTATGTACCTGTGTTCTTCTTCAAGCATTCTCTTCTACTTCGGATCAGAGTTGAGCAGCGGAAGTAGTTTGGAAGTGCGTCTGCTTTTCTTTTCTGGATAGAAAAGGTTGTTGTCTTCTGATGTTGAGGAGTAGGGTTTGAGTTCTTGGTTCTGGTTGATCTTGAGGAGATCATTTTGTTGTGTTGATTGGTCTAGTTTGTTTCTAGAAGCATCAACGAAGGTTGAGCTGATCAGTAATGTTGTGGACTGCCTAAAATCGTCTGAAGAGTTTTGTGGATAAGAGTCGGAGGAATTTGGATTCTGAAGTCGGAGATTTGATTTTGGATAAGTTTTCTCCAATAAAAAGGAGCTATAAGATTGGGTAAGTCTGAGAAGTTAGCTCTGAAGTGTTTTGGATCTTTTCTGTGATCTTGGAGAATAAGTGATTGATCTACAGGATTGGATTGCCAGTTTGGATAACTGGGATTCGATGAGTTTCACGTATCTCTGAGGGAATACGTGTATGAACTATCTCTGGTTGTGGGACCAGCAGTTCTGGAGTTTTGTTGTTGAGTCAGACTCGTCTGTAGTCTGATATCTTGTTTAGTGTATAGATATAGTTGTATAGGAGCTTTGTAGCTTCATAGTATTGTTTGTTTGGATTCTCCAGAGCGAGTATCCTGGTGTGTATATATATACTTTGGGAAACTCGATGAAATTTTATCCAGAATTTGACTGGATAATTAGATTTGTTTGATTAGTTGAATTGGTTGCTATGGTTCTTAGCATATGTTTGATATATGCTTGTATTTTAAAATTTAATGAGATTATTAAATTTCCTTTGTTTTAAATTTCGGGGATGAAATTCTTTTGAGGGGAGAGGATTGTAATATCCCGGAATTTTTAACAATATCAATTTAATAATCCGTATTAAAAATTAAATTGATATTGATATTTTGTTAATAATAATTCAAATAGATTTAATAATCATCTTCAATAATTATTTAAATTGGTTATTTTATCTTTTAAAAATAATAAATTGATTTCTATTTATATTTTAAATATATGGTTTATATTTTAAATAGATTGGCATTGTTTTAATTTTAATAAATAAAGCATAATCTTTCTAGTTTTAATATTTGTAGTAATTTGAAAATTTGTTTTTATTTAATATTAGCTTTTTTAAAGTTATTGAATAAATGATTTGGTTTAGATTTAATTAGTGAATCATGTTTTAAAATTCTAATATATAGACAATTTAATATGGAAAATTTTGTTTTAAATTAGTATTGAGTTTTTAAAACTATTTCATAAATAAATATATGATTTTAAAATTGATAAGAAAAATATTAAATGTTTTAAAAATGATTTGGCTTGAGTTCTAAATTTAGAATGAATTAACAAAAGGTTTTATGGCGTAATAAAATAGATATTTTCATTTCTTTTAAAATGATTTTAATTTAATAATAAGATAATTAGAAAAAGCAATATTAATAGTGTATTGTCTTTATAAATAAGTTTTGAATAGAATTTGTAAATTTTTATTTGAAATTGAATTTATATATAACTTGATTTGAAATACTTGATTTTGAATTTAATTTGAATTTAAAATTTCAAATTATAAAATCTTAATGGTTTAATTTTCATTTATAAACATGATTGTTCTTATTTCTTCTTTATGAATTTATACACATATTTAATATAAACTAACAAAATTAAAATTAGGCCAACACACATTAATGTGTAAATAAAGTATTAATTATTTTAAAGTGACAAGTGTGATCTCTTAATTTCATTCATTTGACAAGTGTTCAAAAACTAATATACAAATTGACAAATGTGTAAAATTGTACAAGTGTTAAATTTTAGTTTAATTTTTTTCTTTTATTTTATTAAATCTGAAAATTCATTTATATAAACCTGCATTATCTTTCATTCATGTTTTTTTTTTCATTTCCTTAATCAAAAGAAAAGATCAAAACTCATTTTTTTCATATCCATAATCAAACCCTGCATATTCAATTCCTGTTCAAAGTTTAAAATTAGCTTACAAATTGCAAGTTAAACTCCTCTTCAAAATCAAACCCATCTTCATCTCAATTCAAATCTGCACTTCCTCAAAAATCAAACTCTCATCTTCATATCAAAATCAAGATCAAAATAGACCTGCATTTTTATGAAACCTGGAAATGAAGCCTGCATTCTGTTTTTAAGCATGAAGATGAACAAATCTGTCTGCATTTTCTTCTATCTACACAACTCCAGATGTGAAGCTTGTCAAAAGCATCTGCATGCAAGCATTTTATTTAGGGATCATGAGCATATCATTTCAGACATGAAGTAAAAAGGGTCAAGCCTGCATATTTTTATTTCTGCAAATTTCAAAAAGGGAAACAGAGCTCTGCTTCTTTTAAATATAAGGTGAGTAACTTAAAATCTTAATTTTAAATAGGTTGCATATTAAAATGTTGGATATAATTTAGTGATGTTTGTGTGATTATAAAAGTCAGATGTAAATATGTTGTGCGTGCATGTTGTTTAAGCATCCGCTGTGTTCCCAGATCAATATCTAACCTCTGCATTTCTTAACATCAAAGCTCTGCATTTTAACAAATGTAGTAATGTTGGTGTTTATAAAGGCCTGATGTAAATGTGATTGTTTATGCATGTTTGTTTATGCTCTGAAGTGTACCGAGATCCATCTTCCCATTTAAAAGAATTCCCTACAATTGATTTAATTTGAGATTGTATCTGGGTTTTAAAATAATTTAAAGGGTTTGCTTATCATAGATTAGAATTAAAAGCTATGAAGTGAAGTGTTTGGCTGCCTGAAGTTTTGATTAAACTTAAGTAAGTAAAAAGAAATATATAGGATGTTATCTCTGTAAATACAGGTAACATCATGTGATCTTTAACAAAACTTAAACATGTTAAACTTGTAACACAGCATCATAAAATAAAAGTAATTACAAAAACATGATTTTTAAATTAATAATTTGTATTTTAGGGTGTTAATTCAAGTGACAGTTTAAAATTGAACTAAAAATGGGTTTTAATCAATCATGGTGATATATGACTTGAGAAGCTTTGGGATTCTTCTGAGTAATAGAGAAAGTATAGGAGATGCTCAGAAAAATCATGGATAGGGTTGAAATTGGTTAGAGTTGATGCAGTTTTGAAATTCAAGGTTAAACCCTAGTTTAAATGGGTTTTATGAATTGGGTCATTTTGATCTAATCAATTGACCGAGTGCTATAATAATTGGTGTTTGGGTAGTTGGTGTGTAGAAGAGTTCGAGGCCGAAATGGGGAAGACTCAGATGGTCGGAGTGGCGAACATTCCCCGTTGACAGGTTTTGAGCAGAAACCTGTAACTTTTTTCCAGGTTTTGAATTAGGGTGGTGGAATTTGATTCTTTGCATAATCGTTCAATCTGGTGATGATGTTAGGCCATTGATGAGTTTCTGGTTGAGGTTTGATCATCTCTGATGATCAGAGAAGGCGAGGATCGTCGTGCATATGCACGGCAATGAGTTTACTGGTGATGTGTTTGGGGTTTTGGTTGTTGCAGGGGAGATCTATGAGTTTGCTCGAAGCAAGTAGGATGATGACTCGGAGTAATCAGGCTTTAAACCCGAAGTAGTTCTAGGGGACCTCGGGTTGATTTGTGTTTTCAGGTTATCAGAATCCTGTTTTAAATCTGGGTTTTAAAATTTTTAAAATCTGTAGTTTATTTTTAGAGTAAAGTTTAAATTTAAATTCAAATTCATGTTTTAATTTTTGGATTTAAATTCAAATTTAAATCCCAGTTTTTAAATAAAAACAAAAGTTTCAAAAATTTGACTTAGTTAACTATTTTATTTTAGTAAATAGTTTAAACCTTTTAATAATGAGGATTTTAAAATATGAGTAAGATTTGAAGTTTATTTAAATCTGGAAATCTAAAATTTAAAATTGAACTTCAGTTTTAAATTTTTAAAGAAGGTTTAAATTTGAAGTTTTAAACTAAATATAAATTGAAGTTATTAAAATTTTGAAATGAATTTAACTTTAAAATTTTTACAGCACTTGTTGCAATTTGAAAAGTTTTAAATTGTTTAACTTTGATAAGTTTAAATTATTCTTATTTTAAATCATGTATTAAAAATGAAATTTAAAAGTAGTTCAAAAGTACCTTGTTTAAAATAAATTTGTTTTAAAACATAAATAAGAAAAAGTTTTATCTTGAATTTAAATTAAGATTAATGTTTTGGAAATTTACTTAATTAACAAGTAATTAAGGTAATTAAGATTAATTAATTAAATTAATTAATTAAATAAATTTGGAATTAGTAATTGATTAATGGTTAATCAATTTATAATGAAGATCATTAATTAGATTATTAATTAATGATGAATGAATATTATTATTTATCAAATTAAGTTTAATCAAGGTTAATTAATTTAATAATTAACTTTAATTAATGAATAATTAAAGATAATTTAATTTGTAATTAATTTAAGTTAATTACTAAATGAAATAATTAGAGAATGGTTAATGAAGGTCATTAACCAAGATTATTTAACAATTAATTAATATGATTATTTTTATAATTAATTAGATTAATTAATTTAATAATAATCAATTGTAAATGGTTTGAGTATAATTACTTAATAAAGTAATTAAGAAATTAATTACTTAATGTAATTAATTTAGTTTAATAGGAATTGTTTATTTTAATTAATTAAGTTTAATTAATTTTAAACACTTGGGTTTTATAAATGATTACTGTATGTAATTAATGGATTGAAAATTTCTTAGTTAAATAATTGATTAATAATTACAAGTTGTAATTAAGTGGAGATATTTAAGAATGAGGTAATTTGGATAAATTATTTAGTAATTAATCAAGGAATCAATTAAGAAATTAATTAAGGATAATTAATTTGGTTTAATAAAGTAATTAAGTTAGGTAGAATTACTAAATGTAATTAATCTGGGATGATTAATAATTATGAGTTAATTTCATAAGGTAATTAATTTTAGAAATAATTGAAGATCATTAATTATTTTAATTAATTATGTAATTAAAGATGATTAATTATGATTAATTGATGAATGATAAGTAATTAAAGGTAATTGATTAATGTAATTAATTAAGGATTAAGGTAATTAATTATAGTTAATTAATTAATTGAAGTAATTAAAGGTTAATTACTGTTTGGTTGATTTGTGAAATTAATTAAGAATTATAACTTGAATGTAATCAAGGGTAATTAATCAAGAGTGGTTAATTAAGGTAATTTATTTTGAACGATTAATTAATTGATTGTAATCAATTAAATGATTGAGTAAGCAAGATATATATTGGTAAAGTTATTAATTTAATCTATTTAAATTAATTAATGATAAGGTAATTAAGTTAATTAATTTTAAATTAATTAGATATAGAGATAGTTAACTTATTTTATTTTAAATTAATTATATTATGATGGGTAAATCTTTGCTTATGTATGAATGAATAACATTGATTTGTCTTGGATGCTTTGTGATCTCAGTAATGAGATAAGTATTATTGTGTGGTATGAATGCTTGATTGCATTGCGATGATAACATAGGTTATCTATTGTGATGGTAATATATGGATTATCTATTATGATATTGATAATGTGGATTATCTGTTTGGTTTGATAATGTTGATTATCAATTGTGATTTGTGAACTATATATCTGTGAGTATATAGATAATTGAATTGTTTTAAAACTTTAAAACAACTTGGACCTAAAAGACACGCTTTGGAGTTCGATGAGACCGGGATCGGGTTTCCATATTTGGATATCCGAAAACCACATCGATTCCAATTAAACGTTAGGTCGTGAATCAAAGTGGAGCTTTGTGAAGACTCGACATGTAAGAACTATACGTCAGTATAACTCTGTGGGTGATTCCGTAATGAGTTGACGGAATAGTACTTATAGATTCGAGATGGTGGTTCAGAGTGCAAGGGTTATCGTCGTTAACACTGAGGGTGATTCCAAAATGAGTGTAATGAGATAAAGCCTTCGGTTTCGTTCGAACCCGGAACGAACTTGTATGGATTGAATGCTTCCAGAACATCGTCAGGTGGACGATGAGCATTCTAAGTGATGTGTCCTATAAAGGAAATCGTAGCCTCAAGCCTCATCAACCAGGAATGGCTAAAACAGGATAGGTGCAGCAAGGCTTTGTGGGTAGCCCCCACTTGAGAGTGAGATTTACCCCTGTCTAGATGTCCCTTTTTTATTTCGGATATGTGGGCGATTGCTAGCTAGAATCACCGGGGTTGTCTTGTTCAGAACTGTTCAGTAAGGAATGGGTCCGGCCTTGTATTGTAGGAGAGTTAGGGTGGCTCGTCTATACGGTGATCTAGGCCACATACTGTGACGGGCGGTACCCCGGTAGCCCTGCCATTGATGGATACCCATTCTTCCTACGAGACCCCACGGTTTTGATTGTATTACCCACTTTTGTGGCTAGTAGCTGGAATTTAATAGATGTAACAATTTCGGCTATTTCTTATTTATTTGAAAACCCTAGACCTATTATAATATCATCAGATTTCCTATCAAATGTTTTGGTTAGCGTAAGGTAAAAACTTTTCCATGTTTATGTTTGGGAAGTCTTACGTAATACCTTTCTTTTCAAAAGGTTTTTGAAAGTTAAGCAACCTTAAACTGTTACTCACACCAGACCCATGTATGACCCGGAGTTTATTTCTTTTTTCTTAAACTCTTGGGTACTCAAATTTTCATGAGTAGCCAAGGGATTCAGGTTAGCTTTGACGAATTATGGAGGAGCAATGGAGAAGGAGGCTTCTGCGTGTAGATATGTAGTATTCCGCTGTGTAGATTTTCTCTGAGTTGTTTCTTGTACTGTATTGAGTTGTATAACTGGACAGGTGTTTATAACTGTCTAGTATGTGTTGTATATCTGTGTAACTCTGATAATGGTTGTAAACTATGTAATGTTTATGTTATTAATATAATTTATTCGTTCCGCAGTATAGATTATGATGTTGTTTCTTTCTTCTCTTCTTTGTTTTCTCTTTTCTATCCCTTTCTTTCTTAAGTGATGCGATTTTCTGTGGTAAGAAAGTCGGGTCGTTTCATGTTATAACTTAAATAACAACTTAAATTTTAAAGAGTTTCGTGAAAAACAAAATTTCATATTGACATTTTTTAGAACAGTAACATCTAAGTAATAGTGCAAATATAATTTAATTGGGCTATATTAAGAAACTAGCCTCGTAGTTAATTTATTCGCTATTTTAACTCTAGAATTTTATATTACAAGTACGATTTATAATCTTTATGGTATCATACATAATGTTAATTATAATTTTATTTGCATCATTTCCAATTTTGTAATTTTTCCATTTGACTGATTTATTTATCATGAAATTTAAACTGGTTGATTTCAATCCTAAGTCAATTTCATTTATATAAGTGTCAAAAATTTATATAATTATGTTATTATATTCAAATATGCAGTTATGACTGATTATCAAGCCAAAATATTATAGAGATCTATGATGATATTTTAACGGGTATATCTAGTTACGTGTAAATTGAAATAGATATTATTCAATCACTTTCAGTTGCATTTAGAATATGACTTATATTAATTGCTTGTAAATTTAGCCTATCTCTCTACTACAGTCAGCAGTGTTATGATTTTTTGTTCTCAGTACTGTTTGTTTTCAATTAGCATTGCAATAGTAAATTTTTATTTTGTTGGTTTCCTAAATATAATACGCAAGAACATTTTTCTTAGAGAAACATGTCCATTTTTGGAATATACTTTAGGTAATATGTACTAGAAATTGCAATATCAAACAAGGGATGTGTTAAATTTTGGTGATATAAAATCATAAATAGAAGGAAACAAATATGCAAAAGAACAAAAGAGAAAATTTTGCTTCCCCTAATTTATAGGCAAATTTGGTTATGTTTATTTCTCTCTTTAATTGGCTAATCAATTTTTTTTCATATAATAATAACTTGGGCATTAAGTAATTGATTATATAAATACAGCCTATAAGAGAGTAAGTGTGGAAAGTATTTGGTATTTCTGTCTTCTTCCACCTTTGTTCTTCTTATCCTAACACTAAGAAGCTATTGTTATAGAGATTAAGACTCCTTCTCGATTATGTCATTGATTCTATTTTTGTTTTGTTTACTTTTATTTGGTGGGTTAATTATAAACACTTGCTTTTGAGAATCAATATAAATAGTTACTGAGTGGAATCTTGTGTATTGCTCTTCTTTGTGTTTGGACCTATCTTCACCATTTTTTATCTTTAAATATTATTATATTCATCCAATATTATCCCTTTGTACTTGGGTGATATAAGATTCTAGGACAGGCTTCCGCAACTATATTATGCTTTGTTAGGTTTTGTGCAATAAAAATCCTAAGAAATTGGTATTAGAGCTAGATCATTGCAAGTTTAAGGGTAAATTTGGATTTATATAATTATTGAGATGTCGGATTTAATTTCCTTCTCAAAGATTGCTTTTCTAAATGGACAAAATTAGGGTATTTGGAATCCTAAGATGGAGGATGTTTTATATCTCAACGATCTTGATAAGCCAATTGAAGATGATATAGAGAGACCTTCAAATATAGTGGTGGGTAAATGGAAGAAGATGGACAAAAAGGCGATTTCTTTGATTCTTTGGTATCTTAATGATTCAGTTTTCCACCATGTGGATAGTCGTATATACGCAAAGGCTTTGTGGGATAAGTAGGTATCTTTATATGAGTCAAAAAGTGCTATCGGTAAGGCTTTTCTTATTCAAAAATTGAATCAGTTGAGCTTGGATGGAGAGAAGTCTGTTGTAGAGCTTTTGAATGAATAATAAATCGGTTGTCAGGTATGGATACTCAAATTTGATAATGAATTACAAGCCCTTTTTTCGACGAGTTCGCTTACAGAGAGTTGAGAAGCATTGGTTGTGTCATTAAGTAATTCTAACGCTAATGGAACTATCTCATTGGATACCGTCGAAGTAGTCTCTTGAATGAAGAACTTAGAAGGAAAGGGTCAATCTTGAAATCATTTAAAGATACGACTATGGTAGCAAGGGATTCAAAGTGGTATACAAAATTGAATAAAAAAGTCACTAATGGTAAAATTATGTTAAAAAGTATCTTTTGTTACCATTGTTATAAAAATGGTCATATGTGCAACAGGTGTGAAGCATATAAAATAGATCAAAAGAAGGCTATGCATAGCGTAGTGATGGCGATGCACAAGTGGACATAGCTAAAGGTAGCGATAGTGATACTTCTTATGATGTCTTTATTAGTGAAATTTAGCCTTGGAATATTGATTCGGATGCTAGTCTTCACATATGTAGTGATGTGAGGTGTTTTTCTTCTTATAAGAAGACCGTCAATATAATTAGGACCGCAAGTGGAGTAGAGCTACCAATTTGTGATATTGGATCTATCAGATTTCATAAGCATGATGTGTAGTTAGAGAAGTCTCCGACTTGAGTTATGTTCCTATTAGTTCGTATAATCTCATTTCTCTT
Organism: Allium cepa; assembly: GCA_030765085.1. Taxonomy (NCBI): domain Eukaryota; kingdom Viridiplantae; phylum Streptophyta; class Magnoliopsida; order Asparagales; family Amaryllidaceae; genus Allium; species Allium cepa. Next base: position 506,148,426 of record CM060944.1, on the reverse strand, counting down.
GATCTGTTAGACAACCTTGGTTGCACTTATAAGACTCAAGGTCAAGTTTTGAAAGTGAAGAAGGGTGGTCATATCGTGATGAGAGGGGTATTAAATGATGGAGACCTTTATAGATTGGTTGGTCATGTGGTCAATAATAGGAAGTGAGTGACGGTTGAAGAGCCTAGTCTACAAGTAGGTAGTGAGGTGAATGTGTGTAATGCTTTTGTGATCATGTTGGTAGTCATATTTTTGACAGGGGTCTTCATTTTGTTGATGCTTAAGGTATCAATTATTATTGTGTGGAGAGGTCAGGTCAACTGATAGATGGATGTCAAGTTGGAAAATCCACGAAGATATAATGGAGGCCTTTATGGTAGTACAAACGCTTTTGAGGCCGAATTGTGGGATTTGTCTCATGGTGGGAATGCATCACTTGTAGGTGGTGATGGTAGTTTGTGATTTGGTATGATTAAGAAGAAAGGAGTGGCAATTAATCTAAAGATGGTAGGCTTATGTGTTTTATTTGATGAGACCAATTTCTTATTTTTCTCTCTGAAGAGACGATTCAATTGAAGGTAGAGATCAAGGATGTGTTGGAGATGTAAGGACCCGATTCTTCGACTTTCGAAAATTCAACATCGATACTCACTTTATCGACTGTCGAGCAATCGAACGACGGAAAACCGAACACTTAGGGTTTAAGAAAAAGAAAAAGTAGAAGAAGAAGAGAGAAAAGATAGAGAATAGAGGGAAAAGAAAGTAGAAAATAGAGCGGAAAGAAAACAACAGAACAACATCAGAATCTCACAATTCGCAGCGGAACAACATATAATAGATAAATGAATAATCTTTAAACAAAGAACTATATCAGTTATTACATTTTATACATTTCATTTCATTACATCATATCATCAGAGTGTACAACATCATACAACAACAAACAGTGCAGCGGAAAAAGAAATACTATATACTAGTAATACGCCATGCCATCCATCTTGTCTCCAGCAACTCCAGAATATCCAGAATATCCTGATAAACCTAACTCTTGACTGCCCGTGTAGAAATTGGTGGGCACCCAAAGTTTAGGAAGGAAAACAATAAACTCCGAGTCAGTCATGTGACTGGTGTGAGAACTCAAAACAGTTTATTTATCTTTAAAATCAAAATAGAAGAATATTTTTAAAGTCAATTCACAATGCTTTTAAAAATGAGACTACCATAAGGCCTCCCGCACACACACACACAATGCAAACGCAGAATCGGAGGAGATTTCTCCTTATGATAGTCAAAGATGCTTGATACGTATTAAAAGAACATTTGATATTATTACTAGTGCATAGTGTATGAAAAATTCATTTCGAAAGTAGAATATAAATCTTAGCCAGCATAGACATTCCGAACTATGCCTACTATAGCTAACTATGTTCAATAGCAGGTTACCGCCACATTCCATAGCAGGTTATACAACTAAAACCATACAAGTCTCGTATTGTTTCTTTGGATTTCCAACGAATGATCAGGCCAAGGAACTTCCCATTGCCACATGAGAATGCCTCTGGATGGACATCCCCGAGAACCAAACCGGATCTCTACCAACACAAGGCCGGGTTACCCCTAACTGAGTAACAACTGACCGAATATGCCATCCCCCGGTCCTTTGGGACCTTTTCAACCGAGCGCTCGCAATCAATTCACACAATCATAAAGTGTTTTCAACATGAGTAAGTATCTGGGCTCCATACCATGATACCACCCTTTTCCAGAAGGAAATGCACATATCCTAAAGGGCGCTACCCCTCATAACCTTGCCGCATCTTTCCTGTTTTGACCATTCCCGAGGTGTGAGGCTCGACGAAGTCACGTCCACAAAAACATACTTTATACAAAAGCCATGCTTTGGGTCAACAAATGATCATAGAAATGATCACCAGGATAGACGATCAAATAAACGATCCTATCACAAATAATCAACACAACGATCATTTCACAGCAACACTCAGCATGTCACATTACCAAATTGGGAATATATCGCTGATAACCATCAACTACATAACCTCTGAGCTCGTACGTCTCAGAGAAGGGTGTTAAGCTAAGAGAATAAATTCTCCGCCACCAACAGAAATATATTTGAAAGAAATCGGCTTTATATCTCAATTTGTAATGTCAGACATACAATCCATACAAGTCTGTTCCGGGCTCGAACAGAACCGAAGGCACTTCTCACGAAGCCCTTGCAATCCGGGTATTCACAATCCCGATCGAATTTCCCATCACTTAGGGAATCTCTATACCAGGAGCTACCCAGTGCAGAGACAATCGATAGGTCATCCTATCGCTTTCGCAAATACCCGGTCTTCAACACCGGTCATCAATGCTATCCATTACGTCGTATCACTATTCGGAATGGGTAATCCGAATAACGAGCGCAATAATTTAAAAATAACTGTAGCATTCAAATTAAGCAAATCACAACAAATACCTTTCAAAGGTAAATATTGATAGTCGGTTATTGAACTATCAATGGATATGCAACATCACCAGATTCCAAATAATTTTCCAAATTATTTATTTCCCAAAAATATCTTTACAAGATATATAATTTTCAATATGTCAAAAATAAATCAATATTTATTTTTAAACAATTTCCCCTTTCTATAAATTCCATAGTGAATTTATATTCTAAAATTATCTATGAATATACGATTTCAATTATTCATTTCAATTTATCTTCAAAAAGATAAATTCTCAATACTATACAAAACATTTCCTTTCGGAAATCATTTACTATAACAACAGTGTTATAGTCCACCATTTCCTTTTATTTCTCGAAAACGTCTATTTCAACAATAGATGTTGAAATCTATGGTTTCGAATCTCAACACATTTTAAAACATCGTTAGATCGTTTTAATTCAATTTAAAATATCACATTCTAAACATTTTCTTTAACATATTATTCACTATTCAAAAACGTGAATATACTACGTTAACAATTTTCATCCTTTTATACATTTCATTTTAAAGGATTATTCACAGTCAAAAATGTGAATATAACTCCATTAATAGGTTTCAACAATTTACTTCTTAAAATAAGTCGTTTTCGAATTTATAAAACAATGTTTATAAACTCCAATTGTATTTATTTTATAACTACTTCCTTTATAAATTCCTTTATTAACCTATTCAATTTATAACTCAATTATAAACCAAAGGTTCATATTATAAGTGAAATACTTATAATTTATTCGTTTGCAAAAATCGTTCCTTTGAACTTCATAATTATAAATCTTATAACTTATAAGATTCAATTACTTATCCAAATCTATTATTTCAATAACTTTATAAATTTTATAAACCTACTGTTTATAAAATTCCATTTATAACTTCACCGTTTATAATTCTATAAATTTCATTCATTTATGAAATTCATTCACAATTTATTCTAACACTTATAAAAACTCGTTTTATAATTCAAATATTTTCATTTATAAATTATCAATTTATAAGTCCTTTATAAAATCAATTTATACTATTATTCTTTTAAAACTTCTTTAATCTCCTTTATAATTTCACCATTCTCTTGATTTATAAAATAATCAAATTTATAAATCCTATATTTAACTTTTATAATAAATTCAAAAATCCCGATTTATACTCTTTTATAAAATCATTAATCCCATATTTTCAAAAATCAACCTTTAACTATATTTCTCAAAAATCATAATTTTTATAGCATTAAAAATTATACGTTTATTTATTTAAAATGGATCAGTTCCAAAAATATTTTATAAACGTATACTTTCAAAAATCACTTTAAAATCATTTTAAAATCCCAAAATTTGGTTCAATGATGCTACATACCAAATAGTCAATCACGACAACAACGATATCATGTATCGATATGATAATCCATCAAATATCAAAATATCTGAAATCAAATAAAAACTGTTGAGGAATCCAGTTGGATCCCCCCAACCTATTTTCCTGCATCCACAAACATTAGCACAATACCAATTTCGCTCCAGTACGAAATTATCGCGGTATATGGGATTTAAAATATTATTCGCTTAATAGACGGCGCAATAGGGTCTCATCCGCTATACAAATGCGGGAAATCAATAACTCCAATATATACATATGCCAATATATATATATTGCTATCATATATAATACCAATTTCACTGTTTATGAAATATTCGCGGTATATGTTTTTAATAAATAACATCCGCTTACTAACGGCGCATAATGTCTATTTTAACAATCAATAGATAACAATCAAAACTATTTAAAATAAAATCGAAACTGATTCGATTGAGTGAGAAGTTCTCACCTTGATTTCAATTTCGTTTTAGCGATTTATTTCGAATAAATTTAAACGAACGTTTAATTTTACCCGAAATTCAAATGAGCTCCAATGGACTGCAAACCAGCTGCATTGCAAAGAGCTCGTCCATACGATTCCAACGCAATTTGATTCGTCCAAATCGGACCTCGCATGAAAGAGATATCGCAGTTTAAAGTTTATACAATTTAAATTAAAAATAAATTCAATTTTTTTTTTCTTCCTACCCAGGCCGCACGCGAGACTCCCTCCCCCATCCCTCTTGCTCGAACGCGAAATACTCCAGGAAATTCGAACCCATGCACGTCCACCTAGGGTTTGCCACCGCTCCTTCCACGGCCCACCTGCAAGTGATCTAACAACGCCAAATTGAAGGGCTCACACTCCTCTACTTTCGGCCAGGAGCTTACAAAACTCGGCTCCATCAAGTGCTTGAGAAACGCGCTCGACTTCCAGGCATTCACGCTCGATTTTTGGAAAATTGAAGCCACTTCAACACGAATCCACCATTGGATTGCTAGCCCTCGCAACGCTCTTCATTTTTGTAGTTGGCACTTTCCTCTAATTGTTAACGGATCATGAGATAATTGAGGAGAACGAATGGAAGCATTTCGGCCGTTGAAGCCAGAGGCAGCGGCTGCAATGTTTTAGGGTTTTATTATTATTATTTTTTTAATTTACAAAGGAAGGGGGCTATTTATAAGGAACCGAACAAACACTGTTCATTTCGATTTTTCCGAACTCCGATTCACACGCCGTAACCAGCGTTTCTAGGGTTTACCCCGGTTCTGGACACAATGGAACAGGTTTCGGAAGCTAATTCGGACATCTGTGCGAGTTATGGCAATAAACGTTCAATTTGAATTAAACCGATTTAAACGATTTTCTAGGCGTTTTAATTTGTACCGGACAAACGGTAAATCCAATTGACACGAAATTTGAAACCATACAATAATATCACATTACGGATCCGATGAAACTGGTTTCGTCGAAATCCGAGACTTTTTGAAAAATGGCTATTTTAACTCGCCAAATTAAAATTAAAAATAATTCGAAGCGTTTCGAGCTGCCACGATCAAACGATAACTCCAATTGACACGAAAATTGAAATCCGGTAATAACTAACTATTACGGATCCAATGGAACTGGTTTCGTTCAATTCTGAGACTGTTCAAAAATTGACTATTTTCGCTAGTCGATTTTAATATTAAAATATTTAATTTTCACAAATTAACTTTTAAATCGATTTTAAAAGTTCTAAAATATCATTCTAACTTCAATATGATAAAATAAAATTTTAAAAATCATTTTCAATCATATTTAACCCAATTCTCAATTATTTCCAAAATTTAACATATTAAATTATCGATTTAATTATTCAATTAAATCCAATTATTCGAAATAAAATTTATTCGACTTATAAATTCACTTATTAATATTTAAAATTAATTAAATATTCAAATTTTAATTACTAAAAATCCTGGGTCGTTACAATCTTCCCCCCTTAAAAGAATTTCGTCCTCGAAATTAACAAGTAAGAAAAGTTACAGAATCTATTAATTTTCCCAAAATCCATAGTTAAATTTCTTACAATACTTTACTAAGTTTTCAAATCATACTTAGTTATCTTTTCAAAAACAACTACTATGGTTTAATTTCCAATTCCAAATCAAAGTTAAAATTTTCAAAATTTTCCAATTTTCTCAAATTTTTTCTAACGCCTTAAATTTTCGGAAAAATTCGCCATAGTCTCCTTTGCGCGGCTCGATCCGAAAAAAAAATGACAATATATATATCACAAATATACATCTCATCAAGTAATGAGGCATCCCGAAGGGAAAAAAATATAAAAGTACGGTATGTAATCCGAGATATGTACCTTACATTTTATTAGCGAGCATATACGGCTAATATAGCGCGAAAGCGAGCTCCAAATGCGAAGCAAACGCGATCGCACCTACTAAACACTCAACAAACAACATGAGAAACATGCATATGGACAATAGTATCGATATACAACATATAGCAACATAATAACTATATATGCCAACATAGCAATTGAAACAAAAGCAATAAATGCAAACATCAACCAACTATCATCCATAACCAATAAATATTCATTCATATTCTCATTAATATTTAATGAAATGGTTTTTAATTTAATCACATTTGATTCATTAACAGTGGATGTTTACTAACATTCATTTTATTTTCAATTAGTTTATATTCACTAATCCATATTCAAGTTGGTTCACTTCCAAATCAAATTCAATTCTATTTAAGATTCACTTAACTTCCAATTGGATTCCAATTACTTTAGCTTCCAATTTCATTAACTCAATTTCATTAACACTTAATGAATTATATACAATCAACTAACAATCATATATCAACCAATGTATATTAATCTCAACCAAATTACTTTGCTTATATTCATTCAATTTGGTTTCAACACCATCACTTTCAATTGGTTTAATTAAATTGATTTTTATTCAACTATTCAACTTTCAATAACATTAGATTTTAATGAATTAACACTTACATTCATTATTTCATATCAACTTAATTCACATTCAATTGATTTACATTTAATCCATTCATTCAATTCAATTACTAAAGTTGAATTTCATTTATATAACTTAAGTTCATATTTATCACTTAACTTCAATAATTTACTTTGATACCAATATCAACTCCATTCAACATTTCTTAAGTTATACTTCCATTTATAAATATATTCATATAGTTTAACTTCTCATATATATAAGTTTATTTCACAGTTGTAAATTACTTTAATTATAATTCAATTCTTATAATCCTTTTGCTTATACAATTATTCTTTTACTTAGATTATTCAAACAACTAAACAATCCACTTATATACACTTTAATAATTCTGAAAAATTATTTTCTTTATATATAAAATATAATCAATTAAAATTATTTCATTTACCCAATATAAAACAATATTGTGCCGAATTGTTCTGTACAAGTGTTTAGAAACCCCTTCGGCATAGTTTTGCAGACCGTGCTGACGAAGGTTCATATGCCACTGAACAAACCAATCATCACAATATAAAACAATTTCATATTCACTAACAAATACGCTCTCATAGCTATTATTACACTCAAACTCATTCTAGAGCACTACTGACACTATCTCTAATGAGTAATACCCAACAGAACCATGGTTGTCGCTTAACCATATGCTCTGATACCAGATGTAAGGACCCGATTCTTCGACTTTCGAAAATTCAACATCGATACTCACTTTATCGACTGTCGAGCAATCGAACGACGGAAAACCGAACACTTAGGGTTTTAAGAAAAAGAAAAAGTAGAAGAAGAAGAGAGAAAAGATAGAGAATAAAGGGAAAAGAAAGTAGAAAATAGAGCGGAAAGAAAACAACAGAACAACATCAGAATCTCACAATTCGCAGCGGAACAACATATAATAGATAAATGAATAATCTTTAAACAAAGAACTATATCAGTTATTACATTTTATACATTTCATTTCATTACATCATATCATCAGAGTGTACAATATCATACAACAACAAACAGTGCAGCGGAAAAAGAAATACTATATACTAGTAATACGCCATGCCATCCATCTTGTCTCCAGCAACTCCAGAATATTCAGAATATCCTGATAAACCTAACTCTTGACAGCCCGTGTAGAAATTGGTGGGCACCCAGAGTTTAGGAAGGAAAACAATAAACTCCGAGTCAGTCATGTGACTGGTGTGAGAACTCAAAATAGTTTATTTATCTTTAAAATCAAAATAGAAGAATATTTTTAAAGTCAATTCGCAATGCTTTTAAAAATGAGACTACCATAAGGCCTCCCGCACACACACACAATGCAAACGTAGAATCGGAGGAGATTTCTCCTTATGATAGTCAAAGATGCTTGATACGTATTAAAAGAACATTTGATATTATTACTAGTGCATAGTGTAGGAAAAATTCATTTCGAAAGTAGAATATAAATCTTAGCCAGCATAGACATTCCGAACTATGCCTACTATAGCTAACTATGTTCAATAGCAGGTTACCGCCACATTCCATAGCAGGTTATACAACTAAAACCATACAAGTCTCGTATTGTTTCTTTGGATTTCCAACGAATGATCAGGCCAAGGAACTTCCCATTGCCACATGAGAATGCCTCTGGATGGACATCCCCGAGAACCAAACCGGATCTCTACCAACACGAGGCCGGGTTACCCCTAACTGAGTAACAACTGACCGAATATGCCATCCCCCGGTCCTTTGGGACCTTTTCAACCGAGCGCTCGCAATCAATTCACACAATCATAAAGTGTTTTCAACATGAGTAAGTATCTGGGCTCCATACCATGATACCACCCTTTTCCAGAAGGAAATGCACATATCCTAAAGGGCGCTACCCCTCATAACCTTGCCGCATCTTTCCTGTTTTGACCATTCCCGAGGTGTGAGGCTCGACGAAGTCACGTCCACAAAAACATACTTTATACAAAAGCCATGCTTTGGGTCAACAAATGATCATAGAAATGATCACCAGGATAGACGATCAAATAAACGATCCAATCACAAATAATCAACACAACGATCATTTCACAGCAACACTCAGCATGTCACATTACCAAATTGGGAATATATCGCTGATTACCTTCAACTACATAACCTCTGAGCTCGTACGTCTCAGAGAAGGGTGTTAAGCTAAGAGAATAAATTCTCCGCCACCAACAGAAATATATTTGAAAGAAATCGGCTTTATATCTCAATTTGTAATGTCAGACATACAATCCATACAAGTCTGTTCCGGGCTCGAACAGAACCGAAGGCACTTCTCACGAAGCCCTTGCAATCCGGGTATTCACAATCCCGATCGAATTTCCCATCACTTAGGGAATCTCTATACCAGGAGCTACCCAGTGCAGAGACAATCGATAGGTCATCATATCGCTTTCGCAAATACCCGGTCTTCAACACCGGTCATCAATGCTATCCATTACGTCGTATCACTATTCGGAATGGGTAATCCGAATAACGAGCGCAATAATTTAAAAATAAGTGTAGCATTCAAATTCAGCAAATCACAACAAATACCTTTCAAAGGTAAATATTGATAGTCGGTTATTGAACTATCAATGGATATGCAACATCACCAGATTCCAAATAATTTTCCAAATTATTTATTTCCCAAAAATATCTTTACAAGATATATAATTTTTAATATGTCAAAAATAAATCAATATTTATTTTTAAACAATTTCCCCTTTCTATAAATTCCATAGTGAATTTATATTCTAAAATTATCTATGAATATACGATTTCAATTATTCATTTCAATTTATCTTCAAAAAGATAAATTCTCAATACTATACAAAACATTTCCTTTCGGAAATCATTTACTATAACAACAGTGTTATAGTCCACCATTTCCTTTTATTTCTCGAAAACGTCTATTTCAACAATAGATGTTGAAATCTATGGTTTCGAATCTCAACACATTTTAAAACATCGTTAGATCGTTTTAATTCAATTTAAATATCACATTCTAAACATTTTCTTTAACATATTATTCACTATTCAAAAACGTGAATATACTACGTTAACAATTTTCATCCTTTTATACATTTCATTTTAAAGGATTATTCACAGTCAAAAATGTGAATATAACTCCATTAATAGGTTTCAACAATTTACTTCTTAAAATAAGTCGTTTTCGAATTTATAAAACAACGTTTATAAACTCCAATTGTATTTATTTTATAACTACTTCCTTTATAAATTCCTTTATTAACCTATTCAATTTATAACTCAATTATAAACCAAAGGTTCATATTATAAGTGAAATACTTATAATTTATTCGTTTGCAAAAATCGTTCCTTTGAACTTCATAATTATAAATCTTATAACTTATAAGATTCAATTATTTATCCAAATCTATTCTTTCAATAACTTTATAAATTTTATAAACCTACTGTTTATAAAATTCCATTTATAACTTCACCGTTTATAATTCTATAAATTTCATTCATTTATGAAATTCATTCACAATTTATTCTAACACTTATAAAAACTCGTTTTATAATTCAAATATTTTCATTTATAAATTATCAATTTATAAATCCTTTATAAAATCAATTTATACTATTATTCTTTTAAAACTTCTTTAATCTCCTTTATAATTTCACCATTCTCTTTATTTATAAAATAATCAAATTTATAAATCCTATATTTAAACTTTTATAATAAATTCAAAAATCCCGATTTAAACTCTTTTATAAAATCATTAATCCCATATTTTCAAAAATCAACCTTTAACTATATTTCTCAAAAATCATAATTTTTATAGCATTAAAAATTATACGTTTATTTATTTAAAATGGATCAGTTCCAAAAATATTTCATAAACGTATACTTTCAAAAATCACTTTAAAATCATTTTAAAATCCTAAAATTTGGTTCAATGATGCTACATACCAAATAGTCAATCACGACAACAACGATATCATATATCGATATGATAATCCATCAAATATCAAAATATCTGAAATCAAATAAAAACTGTTGAGGAATCCAGTTGGATCCCCCCAACCTGTTTTCCTGCATCCACAAACATTAGCACAATACCAATTTCGCTCCAGTACGAAATTATCGCGGTATATGGGATTTAAAATATTATTCGCTTAATAGACGGCGCAATAGGGTCTCATCCGCTATACAAATGCGGGAAATCAATAACTCCAATATATACATATGCCAATATATATATATTGCTATCATATATAATACCAATTTCACTGTTTATGAAATATTCGCGGTATATGTTTTTAATAAATAACATCCGGTTACTAACGGCGCATAATGTCTATTTTAACAATCAATAGATAACAATCATCATTCAAACATGCATTCAAATATTTTAAATCTAACTATTTAAAATAAAATCGAAACTGATTCGATTGAGTGAGAAGTTCTCACCTTGATTTCAATTTCGTTTTAGCGATTTATTTCGAATAAAATTAAACGAACGTTTAATTTTACCCGAAATTCAAATGAGCTCCAATGGACTGCAAACCAGCTGCATTGCAAAGAGCTCGTCCATACGATTCCAACGCAATTTGATTCGTCCAAATCGGACCTCGCATGAAAGAGATATCGTAGTTTAAGGTTTATACAATTTAAATTAAAAATAAATTAAATTTTTTTTTTCCTTCTTCCTACCCAGGCCGCACGCGAGACTCCCTCCCCCATCCCTCTTGCTCGAACGCGAAATACTCCAGGAAATTCGAACCCATGCACGTCCACCTAGGGTTTGCCACCGCTCCTTCCACGGCCCACCTGCAAGTGATCGAACAACGCCAAATTGAAGGGCTCACACTCCTCTACTTTCGGCCAGGAGCTTACAAAACTCGGCTCCATCTAGTGCTTGAGAAACGCGCTCGACTTCCAGGCATTCACGCTCGATTTTTGGAAAATCGAAGCCACTTCAACACGAATCCACCGTTGGATTGCTAGCCCTCGCAACGCTCTTCATTTTTGTAGTTGGCACTTTCCTCTAATTGTTAACGGATCATGAGATAATAGAGGAGAAAGAATGGAAGCATTTCGGCCGTTGAAGCCAGAGGTGGCGGCTGCAACGTTTTAGGGTTTTATTATTTTTTTTTTAATTTACAAAGGAAGGGGGCTATTTATAAGGAACCGAACGAACACTATTCATTTCGATTTTTCCGAACTCCGATTCACGCGCCGTAACCAGCGTTTCTAGGGTTTACCCCGCGTTCCGGACATAATGGAATAGGTTTCGGAAGCTAATTCGGATATCTGTGCGAGTTATGGCAATAAACGTTCAATTTGAATTAAACTGATTTAAACGATTTTCTAGGCGTTTTAATTTGTACCGGACAAACGGTAAATCCAATTGACACGAAATTTGAAACCATACAATAATATCACATTACGGATCTGGTGAAACTGGTTTCGTCGAAATCCGAGACTTTTTGAAAAATGGCTATTTTAACTCGCCAAATTAAAATTAAAAATAATTCGATGCGTTTCGAGCTGCCACGATCAAACGATAACTCCAATTGACACGAAAATTGAAATCCGGTAATAACTAACTATTACGGATCCAATGGAACTTGTTTCGTTCAATTCTGAGACTGTTCAAAAATTGACTATTTTCACTAGTCGATTTTAATATTAAAATATTTAATTTTCACAAATTAACTTTTAAATCGATTTTAAAAGTTCTAAAATATCATTCTAACTTCAATATGATAAAATAAAATTTTAAAAATCATTTTCAATCATATTTAACCCAATTCTCAATTATTTCCAAAATTTAACATATTAAATTATCGATTTAATTATTCAATTAAATCCAATTATTCGAAATAAAATTTATTCGACTTATAAATTCACTTATTAATATTTAAAATTAATTAAATATTCAAATTTTAATTACTAAAAATCCTGGGTCGTTACAGGAGATGTGTGATTTTGCATCAAGGTGGAATATTAAATTTTGGTGATATGACATCACAAATAGAAGGATAAATACAAAAAATAACGATAGGCATATTTGGTAATGTTTATTTCTCTCTTTAGTTGGCTAATCAAATTATTTTTTGCCATATAATATTAACTTGGGCATTAAGTAATTGATGTTATAAATAGAGCCTAGAAGAGAGAGCGGAAAAGTGTGGAAAAGTATTTGGTATTTCTCTCTTCTTCCATCTTTGTTTTTCTTCTCCAAGCACTAATAAGCCATTGTTATAGTGATTAGGACTCCTTCTTAATTAGGTTATTGATTCTATTTTTGTTTTGTTTACTTTTAATTGGTGGGTTAAATGTAAACAGTTATTTATGAGAATCAATATGAATAGTTGTTGGGTGGAATCTTGTTCTTTTCTCTTCTTTGTTTTTAGATCTATCTTCACCAATTTTTATCTTCATATATTATTATTTTCATCCAATATTATCCCTTTGTACTTAAGTGATATAAGATTCTAGGATAGGCTTCTGTAACAATATTATACTTTGTTAGGTTTCGCGAAACAAAAATCCTAACAGGATGTACATTCAGCTGTTTTGAAATTTTATATCATTGGTAAACGATGTGAACTTATGCATAGTATAAGCGTGAATTGTTTATAATTTGATTGATATTTTTAACCTTACATATATTACTTAGTTCTTGCATACTCATTTCAACTTTTGCAACTTATCTAGATACTTTAATATCACTGGCTTTATATTTTTCTAAAAAAAATTGATGCATGATACCGAGTTTTGTGGTGCTTGAGTTTGAGTTTGTGATGTTACTGCAATTTGGGGCAATTGAATTTCAAAAGGTAATTTATCTTAACCATATCATTTATGACCACAATTATAAGTGTGGGTTGTGATCTCAATCTGCTTTATTTGAAATAGACGGGACACAACTTGAATACAAATATACAAAACTAAGTTAGTTTATATAATGAGAATTCTTTAGGTATTTTGTATACTATAAAGTAATATTTTTCCTTCCTGACATTTCGTGCTATTATTCCTTTATTTTATTTCATAGCTTGCCTCCATTTGAGTTTGCCCTTGCCTTTGTGCCTTTTACTACAAATAATATTATATATAATAAAGGTTAGCTTATTCATGTTACGTTTATATTTGCCTGCCTATGCATGCTTTTCTTTTATGCACCTATTTATATATTTCTGTTTTTTCACATGTTGCTATTAGTAAAGTGCCTTGTTGTTCTTCCTTTCATTTTCTGAACTGGTTGCTTAAAGCTAGTGTTGGTAAAGGTTCATATTGTACTAGTTGATTATTTATTTGTCTAACTTTAAATAAGATAGGCAATTAATTTTTGGCATATACTTCAGCTATAAACATCTTATTTTAATGTGTTAGTATATTTTTTATATTGGTCATGTTAAAGAATGGAGTTTTACCTATATATTTCAAATTAGTTAAAATAATTTTGTTAATATGTTAATTTCGTATGATTTTAACTTAAATTAATATGCCTAGGTACATATTAGTAGCAGTTCTCTCTGACATCTTATGTAACATCCTCCTACTTAGAGGCCCAATACTAACGACTACGGATGCTGCAGTCATCCATAGTTATTAATCCTCGGCGATCAAATACGACAATGTTAGATACATCGATACATAGAAACACAAGAATATGGAAAAAAAATTAAAACAACAAACAAAGTCCACATTCCATTTCAAAATATTTCAAATTCATTACATAATCCCAGTGCGCAGACCATGTTCAGACAAAATATACTTAGTACAAAATACGCCAAGAGCGATATATGAAGATGCCCCTTAGATACTTATAGTATATAATAAGGCAATAAAACAAGTTTGCCATTACAACGAAACGGGGGAAATAAAAGAATTGTAAGTAGCTAGCATGCCTCCTGCACGTCACCGGAAGCTTTATTTATCTAAAAGAACATCTAAAAACCCTAAACCTCAAACTACTGAAAATCAATTGAGTACCCGAGAGTTTAAAGGGAAAAAACTTCAAGTCAGACATAAAGTCCGGTTAGATTAATAATCTACCATCTTGAACCATTTAGATATCAAGTTAGACCACGACGTTAAGAGGAACGGGTTTTTCCCTCACTAGTATCTTAAAAACTTTATAAAACCATATACTGTGCTCCTGCATCCCAAATGGTTAAAACAATTCAAAATAATATGATGATACATAAACAAGTATATTAAATCTGGATTACCCATCCCCATTCGTCCTGATTATATGACTCAATTATAGTTTCTGGGGTTACTATTAACCTATTAGCTTTCATGGGCTTACTAATAACCTGTTAAATGTTTATGGATGACCTGTCCGATTTCACAGTTTTTATGGAATCACTAAGAACCTATTGGTAACTCCAATATCTTTTCACTTATCTTAGTTTTCATGTGTTGACTAGGAATTTATTAATTAACTATCAATATCTTGATCCAGATATGGTTTTTATGGGCTAACTATAAACCTATTGTCCGCTGCGAGTATCAAATCATAGTTTTCAATGACTGACTATTAATCTATTAGCCCCTGCCAGTGTCTTTTCCTTTATACAGTTTTCATAGGCTTACCGTGAACTTATTGGCCCCTATCAATATCTTTAATTAAGACTTTAACATTTCTTAAGTCATATTCACTATTGGGTCAACCCAGCTGGTTATTCTACCCTTCCCCAAAGCACCATTATAGGTTAATTAAAATGTGAATAAATATATGATGAAGCAATCATAACCATAAAGTAATACCAACACGAATGGTTTAATATCCTTGAAATCATTTTATATAAAACTTGGTCAATCCCTTCAACCTGTTATTCAAGGAAAACTCCTTCAAAAACATCATTTCAAAGCTCTTTATTGATGCATGGTTTTTCCTTTAAAATGAGGTTGGGTTATTTGTTTTGAAAAGCTTGAAACAACTCTTTCGAAACCCCTAGATAACCTGCTTCGAAAGCAAAGAAAACTCCTTTTCAAAACACTATGAATATACCTTTCGAAGCCCTTGTTAGAAAATCTCTGTCGAAACCGAATATACCTTTCAACAGTATCAAAACATTATTCAAAATATAGAAACATAGCTTCAAAACAAATGAAAGTAACCCTTCCAAAGGTATTGGGTTTTACTTTTAGAAACATCTTTTCGGTCAAAGTGAATATATTCAAAAGCATCTCCTTCGAAATTGTATTTAGGGAAAATTTTTATGGCATCGGAATCATCTATTCGAAAGCTCAAAACCTTTGAGTAAAACCTAGAAGGATAGCATCGAAATCCCCTTTCGACACCATTGCCTTCGAAACTCATGACCCTTTCGAAAGCATTTAGGAAGTGGCTTAACATAAGTTTCAAACAAAAGAAACCTTCAAAAGCATTGATGACTTCAATACCCTCGAAAGGCATTTGAACGGCAGCAAGGTTTCAACTAGATCGAAAGCGACATTTTCAAAAGCTATCTTTTATAAATTAAGGGTCTCATTCGAAAGCTTTGTTCCTAATCAAAGAAAGCCGACATCAGGTTCGAAAGAAAAAGGGTATTGACTTGGTCGAAAGCACACTTCTAAAATGGGGATGGCACTTATCTTTTTAAAAAATAAACTATGGTTTCGACTCTAACGAAAACAATGCTTTCGACACCCTGCCTTCCTCTATTTACCAATTCACTTCATATCAATCACATTGATACCATATGTACTGGTTTCGATGCTAGCAAGTTTTGATTAGGTTGGCTTCGACTGAGTTGATGTAGAGGCAAAGGAGTCGAGAGGTACTTCCGAAATAGGTGGAACCACCTTTTGTGGAAAACGCTGAATTAATGCTTTATAAGGCAACACTTTATAACTAACATGCCCATTTGTAATACTTTGATTGGTTACTTTAAAACTTTTCAAATCCTTTACAAAATAATTAGTGCATTTAGCCTATTTAAATCAATGAAAATCAAACGTTTATGCCCTTCCATTAAGCAAAACCAATATTGCAGATAAGTTCTTCCTTTAAAATAATTTATTTTCCATAGCAAATCGATTAGGAAAAATTCCTAAAAATCAAAGAAATTCACTTTCATCACGTTATCAAACATATTAAAATTTCAGACCCAATTTCTTCTTGAAATAATCGAAATTAATTTTAATATCCATTTATATCATATTTTCCTTTATAAATTCATAATAAATTTTCCATAGATTGGAAAATAACAAAAAATTGAAACCCATTTCCAAAATAATATTTTACCTAACATATAATTTTTTCATGGCATTCTAAAATCATTCACTGTCGGTTTTGCCCTAAAACCATGTATATTCTTATGTAAAACGAATTGATTTAAATAAAACATATTATAATTCGAGCATATCATCATACAAAACATCATAAAGATGAACTTAACCCTAAATCCAAAATCATATGACTATAAGAACAAAATAGAGATGGAATGACTTATTATTCACCTTATATACGTAAATACTTTGATATTTATTGGTGATTAATTCCTCCTAGCTTTAACCCTTAGTTTCAAATTAAATCTCTCCTCTTTTCTCTTTGATCGTGGCCGGCTCCCTTATAATACTTTGCATTTTTAGGTTTTTAGAATGAATGTGAAAAATGTGAAAGAGAAATATGAATGGGAAAATGAAAATGTATTGCCATGTATAGTACGACTATTTACTAATTTGCCCATGTCTAAATTAATTATCTTAAAACCATTTTAGCCAATTTATCTTATTATTGAGCACGATCTTAATTTATATTTTCAAATCTCAATCCGCTTGTCATTCTAATTCTTACATTATTCTATTTAATTTATCTAATTAATTCTCTTAAACAATGTTATCAAAATTAGGGATGTTATAGGCTCCCTTCTTAAAGAATTTCATCCTCGAAATTCAGTAAGGACTAAATACTAAACATAACAATCATCTTTAACAACTCCTAACAACTATACTAGCCTATCTGGCTAGCAACTATCTATATAAATCTAATATAGACATACCCTCACAATAGACCAGGATAAGTATCTCTAATCCTGTCTTCTATCTACCAAGTACAGTCCTTCTCTTTGTCACTCCACTAAACCTTCACTAACCTGACTATCTTGTTCCTGAATCTTTTCTCATCCCTTGCTATAACCCAAACTGGTTGTCTAATAAAAGTCAAGTTAGGCTCTACTATCAAGTCTTCCAACCCTGTCGAAGGAATAGTAGTCTTTGCATTATGCATATACTTGCAAAGATGAGACACATGAAATACATTATGGACACGCGCCATACTGCTCGGTAACTCTACTCCGTATGCGAGCTTCTTGATCGTCTCTAGAATCTAGAATGCACCAACATACTTCGAGGCTAACTTCCCTGACTTTCCAAATCGTACCACACCCTTCACTGGTGATACCTTGATAAAAACCTTATCTCCAACAATGAATTCAAGGTCTTTATGCCTCTTATCTGCGTAACTCTTCTATCTAGACTGAGCTTCCATCATCCTTCCTCGGATCAACTCAATCTTTTTTAAAACCTCCCTAACCAAATCTAACCTTAGACTAATCTGTCTCCAGTTTTCAACCAATATGCTGATGATTTGCATGGCTTTCCATACAAAGCTTTAAAAGGCACCACTCCTATACTTGTTTGCTAACTATTATATAGGAAAAATCAACCAAATGTAGGTGATCTTCCAAGATCCACCAAAGTCTAATATACAAGCTCTCAATAAAACCTTGAGTATCTTGTTGACTCTCTCTGTTTTCCCATCCGTCTAAGGGTGATATGTAGTAATCATATTACGCTTGGTACCCAATACTTCCTGTAGACTCTTCCAAAATTCACTAGTGAACAAGGCATCTTTGTCACAAACTATACTACTAGGAACTCTATGCAGTTTAACTACGTTCTTCATAAACAACTTAGCTAAAAAAGGAGCTGTCCTAGTTGACTTAACTGAAATGAAATGGGCACTCTTGGTCAGTCTGTCCGCTAAAACCCATATACTTTCAATTCCTCTATTTGACCTTGGAAACCCGTCTATAAAATCCATTGATATCAAATCCCATTTCTAAACTAGAATCCTTAAAGTTTGAAGCAACCCACTCGACTTCTAATGTTCAGCTTTCACTTGTTGACGGTTTGCACACTGCCTAATCGACAAGCCAACATTCCTTTTCATACCTTCCCAATAGTAGCTCCTCTTTATATCCTAATATATCTTGGTTCCTCCAGGATGAATCGTAAACTTGGACCAATGACATTCTCCAGGAACTTCTTTCCTCAAGTCCTCCAAATTCGAAACACGCAACCCTCCCTTCTTTATCAACCATCCTCTTTGGTCAAGACTAAAGTCTTGTTGATCACCAATTTCAGTTCTACCCTCAAGCCTTTTAATCCTCTCGGCTAACACCGGATCCTATTTTTGCTTAGAAGCAATCCTTCGATTAGCACTGGTCGAACTTCTAAATAGGATAACATAGCAGCAATCTCACTGGAACTAGCGGTCGAACTTAATTGCACACCACAGCTGGCCAAAGCTTCTAAATCCTTCCACTCTACCAACATAGCTAACACACATTATGATGTCATCAACTAAGAGCATCCGCTACCTTATTACCTTTCCTAGTTGAATACTCTACACCAAACTCATAAGCATCCAAAAGGCTATCCACCTCTTCTGTCTCATATTCAACTCCTTCTGAGAGAATAAATAATATAAAGACTTATGATTGGCTCAAACCTCTCCCTTAAGATATAATGTCTCTAAATCTTCAATGCAAAGATCACCACAGCCAACTCCAACTCATGAGTAGGATACCTCACTTCATGCGGTCTAAGTTGTCTGGATGTGTAGGCAATAACTTTACCCTTCTGCATCAATACTGCTCCCAATCCAGTTCCGCATGCGTTGGTGTACACCACCAACCCTTGGCTTCCGTCTAGAACTACTAAAATTGGTGCATTGGTCAAAAATGCTTTAACTTAAGGAATGCTGTCTCACATTTGTCAGACCAGACAACCTTCACCCCCGTCCTGGTTTATTCCAACTATTCATACCTTCAATCTTATCTGTATCAACTGACAAGCCTTTCTTTGAAACCATGTGACCAAGAAACTTAATCTCTTTCTTCCAAAAATGACACTAGTTAAACATCACCTTTAGCTGATTCTGCCTCGGCGTCTCAAGTGCCACTCTAAGATGAACTTCATACTCCCTTTTATTCTTAGAGTATACTAAAATGTCATATATAAACACAATTACAAACCTATCCAAGTACTCTCAGAAAACTCGGTTCATCAATTTCACAAAGAAAGTAAGTGCATTTGTCAATCCAAATGGCATCACTAACCACTCAAACGAATAATACCTAATCCGAAATGCTGTCATATGAATACTGTCCTCTACCACTCTTAACTGATGGAAACCTGTCGCTAAATCTAATTGGGAAAATACTCTGGCTCCAATTAACTGATCAAATATATTTTATGTTCTTGGCAAAGGATACTTATTCTTAATTGTCCTTTCGTTCAACTTACGATAGTTGATAAACATCCTTAACAAACCATCTGGTTTCTTCACGAACATTGCGGTCGCTCGCAAGGAGAACTGCTTGGCCTAATAAAATTCCTTCCTTCTAGATCCACTAGTTACCCCTTCAGTTCCTTCAGCTCACTCGGTGTCATCCTGCTAGGTTGTCTACTCACAGGTTCAGCTTCGGGCACAAGATCTATATGAAACTCAACTACTCATTTCGGTGGTAGTCCTATGACTGGTTCAAAGAGATCTGCAAACTTTTTTACTACTCCAACCCGACTTAACACATCTCCTGTCTCCATAGCACTAAGAAAAGTACTAATATTCTGGTTAGAATTTTTGCATTGAGAATATTACTTAGTTATAGCTATCAAGGTGTCTCGGTGATATCTCCCTATCATGGAAAAATATTCTAGCCTCATACATTCCCAGCCAATCCATTCTCGAAATGATTCCAAAATCTAAGAAATAAATAACATACAAACTGCATGCAAACTTATGACCTAACAGATCAAGTTCTAACTGGTCACATCTCAACCGTTGAATTGCATACCTTCTTGTTGGACTTGTAGAAATAACAAGTTAGGTGGGATCTAAGCATAATCTATCAAACAAACGCTAAGAATAAATGAATGCGATGCACTGGTATCAGAAAGTACTTTAACTAGTATACTCTGAATCAAAAGCGTACCTTCCATCACAGTCTTCCCTTTATCGGCTGTAGTAGGCCCAGTTGGTCCAATAGAAAAAACCATTCCTTCATCTGCCCTAACTGGCTTTGGACACTGATTCTTGTAATGCCTAACTTGATCGCGGTTGAAGCACTTCACATTCTTCTTATTTGCAGCCTTCTTCCCATTTCTTGACCGGCACTCATTTGCATAATTACCTTTCTTATCACACTTATAGCAAACTAACTCTGCCTTTTCCTTTTTGGCAGTATCGCCCTTTTGGGCCCCCTTCTTCTTAAAGAACTTTCTCTTCTTCCCCAAGAACCTTAATTTCCAGTGGCTTTTCTCTAGCATAATTATCAAGCATCTCCTCATGGAAAATGACCATTCCACAACTAAATTACTAGGATCACGGAGACGTGGCAGGGTAGCCTTAGCAATTTCGGGCCTTAGTTTCTTAATGAACTTCTCGTTCCATCTAATGACGTGTCTATAGGATTATGTCCATAACGGGACAACTCCTCGAACTTAGTGGCATACTCAACAACCAACATCTCTCCCTACTCCAGATCCATAAACTTCCTCATCAGCTTTGACTTAGCAAACTTAGACACAAACTTTTTCTCAAATCTTCTTCTAAACTCAGCCCAAGTCAACTATTCTTTCGGAACTCCAGCAGTAATATTGTTCCACCAATGAAGCGATGACCATTGTAACTACCTAGAGGCCAACCTTCTCTTTTGCCCATCATCTAAACCCAAATTAGTGAAGATACGCTCACAATGCAAAGCCAATTCTCTACATCAATATAATTCTCCATCCCTATGTATGGCTTTCCACCAAGACCAATATAATCTCTACTCAGCTTAGCATAATTAATAAAGCCAAAAACGAAAAGCTACAAACATCGGATTTGGCTATGAAACTTACAATGTTATATCTGTGGCGACTTTCTAATCAATTTTCATATACAAAGTTTTGTAATCGAAGTTCAAACGAAAAGGTTATTAACTTTAAAGAAATCGAATTAGAAACAATTATATATGTATAATTTAGGAAATAAAGATAATTAATTCGTTAGTTAACATTAGTGGTAATTAACAGTTACTTAACGTCTATGAAAAAATTAACTTTGAATCATATCGGTGACAATTGGATAAACAAGGAATTAAATTAACATAAAAAGGAATTGTTAACCCGCCTTTTTACAAGGCCACGGAAAGGCGAATTTAACCATATCAACTGTTCATTTGTCGAAACTGGAATACGATTGATTGGGACTAGCTAGATGGACAGACTGTCGGTCAAGAATAGGTTCAATGTGCATGGCTCGGCACTGAGGAGCGAGCAGGGTGATTCGGTATTGGTTGCCGCTTGGCATAAGGCATGGTTCGGTATTGCTTGCTGCTCGGCATAAGGAGGGCTCGACATTGGTCACCGCTCGGCAAAAGGTGTGGCTCGGCATGGGTTGCCGCTCGATGCTAGGCATTGTTCGACATTGGACATCGTTCGGCATTGGACACCGTTCGGCATCGTGAGTCGCTCGACATTGGATGTCGTTCGGCGTCGTACCTCGCTCGACATTGGAAGTCGCTCGGCATTAGATGTCGTTCGGCATCGAACCTCGCTCGGCATTTGTAAGGACAAGGTCGTTAGGTATTAGTGAGATGGCTCGGCGTTGGACGAAGGTCGCTCGGCATTAGTCAGGTCAGGGTCGCTCGGCATTGTCGATACGGCTCGGTGTTGTATTAAGGCCGGTGTGGCTTGGCATTGTGGAGGTACGTGGCTCGGGATTGTGGAGGTATGTGGCTCGACGTTATGGAGGTATGTGGCTCGGCGTTGTGGCGGTATGTGGCTCGGTGGAAGGTCTTGATGGGCCTACACCACGCAAAAAGCCCAATAACTCAGGATTTGCCTATAAATACAACTTGTGGGGGTTCAGAAAAGGGATCTTCTGGCTCTCTCGCTTTCCATTTCTAAGGCTGAGGTTACTCTGCCATTTTGTAACTGTAATTGATTATTATAGCAATAAAAAGGAAACTTTTGGAGTGGATGTAGGCCGGAGTTAGCCGAACCACTCTAAAATCTGTTGTTCTTTGCTTCTTTCATTTTAATTTGGACTGTTCTTCACATTATTACTCTCTACGTATATTCTACCTGTGAGTTGTGGCTGTTATTTGGTCTTTCATCTGGATTTGGGTGTCAGTGACCATTTTTGGCGCGAACATTTTGGTGCTTTCACTGAGGATTGAACTCAGGAATTTTGGAGCTCGGATTTTGGAAAGCAATGGCTAGACCACCAACAAGGAAGCAAGTAGTGGAAAGGAACAATCAGGAAGGAAGTCAAGCGGCCTCTTCTGGAGGCGGAGAGGATCATGCAGCCGTCTACATAACTCGGGATGAGATGCAGGTTATGATGAATTCTATGTAGGAGTAGATGATGAAACGGCAAGAGGAGATGATGCGGACTCTTCTAAGGCAACTTGGACAAGGTGGAACTGCAGGTGCTCATGTTCTAGGAACTAGAATAGAGGAACTCAGCCAGTAGGCATATGGAGTGGTTCAGCAGGGGACAGCTCCCAATCAACAAACGAACAACAATCTGGATGGACCAAGACTTGGGGGCACACCACTAGGTAACCCTGGACTAGTTCATGGAGGAATACTGGATGACGCTACGCGGCCCGATGCCAACAGGATGCCGAAGTACGTGATGAGGAGTATGTGCCAGAATTTCCTCGTGGACTTGGAGGGCAGTCTGGAAACATGGATAGGGGCAACCCTTGGTTGGAAACGCCGGACTGGCTGACATTATCAGGCGGACTATTCGTGAAGGTTTGACAATTAGGGATTCAGAGGAAGTCAACAAAAGTCTGTTTACTTGAAACATCAGGACGGCTAGAAATCCGCCCGCTTTCAAACTGCCAACTCTGGAAGTGTACAACGGGAAGACGGATCCAACTGACCACTTGATGAGGTACACTACGAATATGGAAGTGCTAGGGGCAACTGAGGTGGTTATGGCCTGATATTTCCCCCTGTACATGGCTGATATAGCTGCCATGTGGTTTAGGCAGTTGGAGGATGAATCCATTGGAACATGGGCGGAACAGGTGGATAGGTTCTTAAGTCAGTTTCGAGTTCACATAAAAAGGCTAAAGAACATGATGACGTTGACGTCGGTTAAACAAGGGGCGGATGAATCGCTCAGGACATTCTTAACTCGGTTTAATGCAGCGGTTGTTTCGATGGATCGGCCAAATCCATGAATGGTTTTGATGGATGCGGTATCAGGAGTCAAAGATAATTTGGATTTCAAAGTATCATTGGTACATGACCCACCGTTGGATCTTGGGAATTCTTCCATGAAGCTGAGAGATTTCTCCGACAAGAAGATGCATGTTTGGACATGAGGTCAAAGGAAGTAAACCTGGTTAAGGATGGAGGACTACCTAACGAAAGCTCGGGTAAGGACAAGGATAAAGTAAAAAGGAAGCATTGGGGAGACTAAAGTTCTCCACTTACACAGAACTGAACGCAACATTGGAATGGATATTCTTGGATACATGAGATTGCCTTCCGTATCGAAGGCCGGCAAGGAGGGAGGCCTTAGAACGCGAAAGGGATTCGGGAAGGCACTGTCTTTTTCATGACCTTGACGGGCATGATAATAACAGCTGTCGGCATTTGAAGGACATAATCGAGGAGCATGTTAGGAATGGTCAGTTGCGACAATATATCGGAACTCGAAATGCGGTGGTGGAACAGGAGCAACCACCGTCTACCTTAAACGACGAGGGGGTGAGGCATAGGAATGGTGGTCGGTTGGTCGTCAACTAATCTTGATGGTTTGAAATAAGTAATAAACTCTGGGCAATCAGCTAAATCACTTACTTAAGGAAGGGGTCGGAGATAACCCTCAGGCATGCTCTAAGATGATGGTTTACCGAGACGCCTCGGTTTGTGAAATCTACCTTTTCCCTTTGACTTGAACATTTGCCTTTTCTGGTTTGGTTTTGGAGTTTGGTTTGAACTCCCTGCCTGCTTGTTTTTTGGTTTGGATTTTTGATATGGATTTCTGATTTTCTGGTTGGATTTGGATTTCAGGTTGGATTTTGATCAGATCTTCCTTTGGATTTTGGTTAAAAGGTCATCGAGCATGGACAATGCTCGGCAAGGGTCCGGAGAGACCAAGATTCAGCCTAGGACGTAGGCCCCATACTATCGATTACTATTTCAGGTCGTCGAGTACGGACTATACTCGACAAGGCTCCAGAGACACCAGAATTTGGTCTAGGACTTACGCCATATATTATCGGTTGTTATTTCAGGTCGTCGAACATGAAGTATGCTCGGTAAGGGTCCGAAGAGACCAGGATTCGGCCTCGGATTTAGGCCCCATATTCTTGATTATTATTTCAGGTCGTCGAGTATGGACTAAACTCGACAAGGGTCCGAAGAGACCAGGATTCGGCTTAGGACTTAAGTCATGGCAATTACTCAACATCCAAGGACACTGGACCATGGTCGTTAGGTGTGGATTGTGCTTGACAAGAACCCGGAGAGGTTAAGATATGAATATTGGCTATGAATGGAAAAGGATTTGGATATTGACCCAGAAAGGTCCTGGATTCGGTTATTGGTTATTGGATATGTATGAAACATGGACTTTGGATGTTGAATTTGGGGCTATTCAAAACACGCCTTTCAACAGCAAGGCATGTATTGGGGGGAAAGTGTTAACCCGCCTTTTTACAAAGCCACGGACATGTAGATTTAACCAAATCAATTGTTCATTTGTCAAAACTGGAATGTGATTGACTGGGACTAGCTGGATGGATAGACTATCGGTCAAGAATAGGTTCAATGTGCGTGGCTAGGCACTGAGGAGAGAGCAGGGTAATTCGGTATTGGTTGCCGCTCGGCAAAAGACATGGTTCGGCACTGCTTGCTGCTCGGCATAAGGAGTGGCTCGGCGTTGGTCGTCGCTCGGCAAAAGGTGTGGTTCGGTGTGGGTTGCCGCTCGGCGCTGGGCATAGTTTAGCATTGGACATCGTTCGGCATTGGACACCGTTCGGCATCGTGATTCGCTCGGCATTGGATGTCGTTCGACATCGTACCTCGCTTGGCATTTGAAGTCGCTCGGCATTGGATGTCATTTGGCATCGAACCTCGCTCGGCATTGGTAAGAACAGGGTCGTTCGGCATTAGTGAGGATGCTCGGCATTGGACGAAGGTCACTCGGCATTGATCAGGTCAGGATCGCTCGGCATTGTTGATACAGCTCGACGTTGTATTAAGGCCGGTGTGGCTCGACATTGTGGAGGTATGTGGCTCGGCGTTGTGGAGGTATGTGGCTTGGCATTGTGGAGGTATGTGGCTCGGTGGAAGGTCTTGATGGGCTTACACCATGAAAAAAGCCCAACAATTCAGGATTTGCCTATAAATACAGCATGTGGGGATTCAGAAAATTGATCTTCTTCTGGCTCTTTCGCTTTCTATTTTCTAAGGTTGAGGTTACTCTACCATTTTGTAACTGTAATTGATTATTATAGCAATAAAAAGGGAACTTCTAGAGTGGACATAGGCTGGAGTTAGCCGAACCACTATAAAATCTATTATTCTTTACCGCTTTCATTTTAATTTGGACTATTCTTCATATTATTACCCTCTACATATATTCTATCTGTGAGTTGTGACTGTTATTTGGTCTTTCATCTGGATTTGGTGTTAGTGACCATTTTTGGCGCGAACAGGAATTAAAAAAGCAACATATATTAATTAACGTAAACAAGGGAACCGGTCAGCCCCTTCATTAGGACCGACGATCGCTAGTGGTCAATCATGGCATAACAGCGGTCGATCAGTGGTGGCGGTGGTTTCATATTGAATCTAAGCTGAATGGTCTAGATTTAATATAATCTAATCTAATGGCTGATGGTTATTGGAACCATTATAAATACGGGCATAACCCTTGCTTTTCTTCTCATATTTTATGAAGCAGCAGCAAAGCTCTGCCATTTTCTTTCCTCCATAAATTTTAAAATTCATATAAACTATAATCTATAAATATATAAGTGAAGAATAGCATAAGATAATAGAGAAGAAAAATCGGATTGAATCGAATCGCCAAAGCCAAGGTAAATTGTAAATCTAAATCTAAATCAAAATTAAATTCAGATCACTTCTCGGATCTAAATTTCTAATAAATTTTTTTGATAGGGAGAAAAGGTGAGTCAATTTGAAATAATAGGCTTAAATCAAGAGGTTTGGAAGCTTAAAGGTGAGTGGAAAATTATATATTTTGGCATAATATTAGATTTATATCATTGTAAATATTTCCTTTGTATGCTTGAATATAATTTTGGAGTTACAGGCTTAAATCAAAAACTATGCCTACACATTCTTTAAGATGTTAAGTTTGATTAAATACCGCATGTACTTGAATACGAAAGTAAGGGTGAAATTAGACAATAAATTTATAATATTGTAGAATAATTCTAGATTCATTGGTTGAATGACAGATGTTAGTAAAAAAAATTAGAAGTTATTATAAATTGAATTGTGATTTAAGTAGTATTTTAATTCATGTGAATGAAGTGCGCTACATTGTGAATTTCTATAAATTATCTATTTTTATAAATATGAGTTAGTTTATCGCTTAAAATAACAAGGAACGTGCCTAAAAGAAAGATATGTATAAATTATGGATGTGTATCGTATTTCGTACCATATATTTCAATAAAAATAGAAAAGATAATTTCCTCATAATTACAAATTTAACATAATTCCAATTTTTGATAATTTATGAAAAATTACAGTGCTAACTTTTTATTTTGGAAAGATGTAATTCCAATGTATTAAAATGCAAAAACCCTTAATTATGAATCAAAGTATAGTTAGTAAAGATAATAACAATAATTCAGTTATAAATCTAATATATGCAATAAGTTAGAAAATGTATTAATAAGCGATGAAATATTTGTACATCAATGAAATAAGCAGTATAAATCATATCGGTGGCAATTTGATAAATAAGGAATTAAATTAACATAAAAAGGAATAAAACAAGCAGCATAGATTAATTAATGTAAATAGGGCAATTGGTTTACCCCTTTGTTGGGACCGATTGACCACTAACATAGATTGGTCAACATCAACCGGTGGTAGGTGGTGGCTCATATTGAACCTAGGCCGAAAGATCCAGATTTAATATTATATAATCTAAAATTTGACATTAATTCGAACCCTTATAAATAGAAGCCTAATCCCTAGCTTTTCTACTAGTATTTGTAAGCAGCGTTGAAGCTCTACCATTTTCGTTTCTCAAAAAATTCCAAAATTCATATAAACTTTAATCTATAAATATACAAGTAGAGAATATCGTAGGATATCAGAGAAGACGAATAATATCTAATCGAATCATCAAAGCAAAGATAAATTGTAAATCTAATTCTAAATCTAATTTATGTGTGATCCCTTCTTGGATCTAAATTTATAATAGATACATGTATGCTTATGGTACATATTTTGATAAGGAGAAAAAGGGAGTCAAATTGAAATAATAGTGTTTAGATTTGGAGGTTTAGTAGCTTAAAGGTGAGTGAGAAATTATATATTTTTATATAATATTGAATTTATACCATCGTGAATCTATTCCTTGCATGTCAGAATATAATTTTGGAGTTTTAGGCTTAAATATATACATGTACTGAATTTGAAAAACCATGCCTACACATTATGTGAGTTGCTAAATTTGATTAAATATTGCATATACTTAAATCTGGAAAGTAAGGGTAAAAGTAGTCCCTAAATTTACAATGTTCTATATTCCATGTTTGTTGGTTGAATGATAGATGTAAGTAAACATGTATTAGAAGTTATTATAAATTAGATTGGGGTTTAAGTAGTATTTTAATTTATTGGAATGAAATGTGTTATAGTGTGAATTTCTATAAATTATCCATTTTTATAAATATGAAAAAAAACGCATCGTTTGAAATAACAAGAAACATGCCTAAAAGAAAGAGATGTACTTTATAAGGATGTTTATCGTGTTTTGTGTGGTTGCAAAATAATGGATCTTAAGTCTAATTTAAGACTGAGGGGGTGAATAGTGTTTTCTAACTTATGTAAACCATTTTAAAATTCTTTCAGGATTAATATCAAATCACATGTTAAAAATATAGATTTATACTAATAATTAGGTAAGATGTAATTATAGATAAATATAAAAGCAATAAAGTAAAATTTAAAGAGTTAGAGAGATGACATTATAGATTTTAAACTAGTTCAAGCCCCGTACAATTTATTGTACAGTTTCTTTTCAAGCACCTACTTTGTACGATATTAAGCAAACCAATTCACAATATCGATTTCAAGGCCATTAGACACACCCTCTTGTATTCCCAGCCGGGGGCAAACTCACTTAGTTTGAAAGGGCTATAACCACACATATTAGATTTGAATTGGCTACCAAGCACAGTCGCTTGATTTGAACAAGCTACGAACAACTAACACAAACAAGAGTAGAATTAATGTTTTTCCAAAGGCAAATAGTTGTACTTTGGATACACTGGATCCTATAGCCTCTTAGATATCACTTTGATATTTAAAATGAGAAAGACATACTTGCAAAACACTTAGTAAGTAGTGGTGAACCAATACAATGGAGTATGAACTGAATCTGTATGATTTTGATTTGAATGGAGTATATTTTTCATGAGAATTTTTAAGAGAGTAAGGAGTGGAAAGAAAGTAAGTAATTAGTTAGTTAAAAATTCATTTGCACTCCCTTTTATATAGTAAATAAACAGAATTATCCATTTATGAAGGGTTGAGTCCAAAAGACACTTCCATTCAAAATTTAAAAAATAATTTAACGACCTATATGTTGACATTTCAAAATATGTATGCCGACATACACTAGTGAAATTTGAAGAAAAAAATTAATTGTTTTGAAAATTATATACTTTGCAAAATAATTTGAATATTTTTTTAAAATATTTTGAATTCTTAAAATCTTTTATATAATATTTTTTAAATATATTTTGAAGTTTTAAATAATTACTTTTAATTAAATCTCAGTGATGAATATTGGAGATAAGGATCAGAGATTGTTATCAAGGACTTTAACAATATATTCTAATGACTCTAATCGTTAAATTATAATCTTGAGCAATTCATTTTTGTCTTTAAAATCACGAGTCTTCAAATTTTTATCTTGAACCTTTGATTGTATAGTCCCCATTTCAGCACATGTATAATATTCTGCACTATATACTATATAACTTGGCAAAACATTTGCATCTATATATTATATGGCTTTGGTCATCAAAATTAATAATTGAGGTACTAACAATTTCCCCCTTTTGATGATGACAACCAACAAATATATATGTATATAAAGTATTATATAACTTAATATAACCATCACCCTACCCTACCCCCCTCGAGTTACATAACTCTCTCTAAATATATGCTTTTATATTCTACATTTTTCTCTCCCTTTGTCATCAATAAAATGAGTGAAAAATAACAATCCTCCTAAATGGTATACTTATAAACTATGAGTCAAAATCAATAATTTAAGTGATATGATGAACAATATGAGTTAACGATATATAAATAATTCAACTAATAATTAAAGCATAAAATAGGGACATTAAATATGACATATTTAGATGCAATATCATATAATCATGGCATATATTAAGATATATATTGATCAAAATATTTTGAAGATACTTAAATTAGATAAGATTATTTTTATTTATTTTATCCAAACTAAACTAACAATTCAAGCATACATATCTAAAAATCCAATAAACAAATTAAAACCTAACAATAACACTATCAACCCAACCTTAGATAATCCAAACAAAATATATGAATTAACACTTTTTTATATAATGGGAGACTTATGGATGAGGCAAAAAGGGTAGTGGAGGCAAAAATTTCCTTTCTGTTCCATAAGATTTCCATGACGATTAAAGGAAAATTCTCCTACATACTTGATTTCGTCCTCATCTTCACCACCATCCTCCTCCTCTTATTCTTGCTCCCCTTCCGCATCATTCATAGGATTGTGATGGACAAGATTGGAGGGTTCCTCTTCAATAATTATTGGATTGTCTTCATTATCCAATAGATGCTTCTGAAGATATGCGAAGGATTCACCCTTGATTTTCTTGTTCCTTTAAGAGGCGTATTTGGAAGACCTCAATTTCTAAATGCATGTTGCGAACATGCGTCAGATCATCCTCTATTTTGATAACTTTGGCTATGATGGTATTTTTGAAGGGGCCTAGAGTGGTGAAATTGAAGTCTAAGGGTTGGTCTCTTCCCTTGATCTTTTAGAACTTGAAGAAACCATTAAATTTTATTTTATTTGGAGTTTATAGAAAGAAGAAGATAGGAAAAAGTGAGTACATTCAAAATATTGTGGTTTTAGAAATAGATTTCGAATTTTAAATCTAAGAGGAAAAATCAGCTTTCAAAATACTAGTATGTATTTTGACATATAAAATTATGTATATCGATATATGCAGGAAAATTTGATTTTTCAATTTCATTTAAATTTAAAATTTTAAAAGCTATTATATTTATGTCTCAGTGAAAGAACATAATCACAACTATCTTATAAGTTTAATAAAAGATGTTTGAGGCAAAGGTTTCATTAATATATTGCATATTTGATTTTTAGTATTTATAAATTCAAGTGAAATGGATCCTTTATTTACATTGTCTCTTAGAAAATGATGTAACGACTAGAATTTTGGAAACTTTGTATTTAAATATTTGAATTATTTAAATATTTGAATCTTAGATATAAAGTTATTAAAATGATTTAATAATCTTTTCATCCCCCTTTTAAATCAAAATTAATGATGGTAAACTTGTTTTATAAAAATGTTTACAAAAATATATTCTTTGGGTAATATCGATAATGTGACCGAAGACGTTTTATCGATAAATAGCTTTTTAAAAGTTAGAAGTTATTTAGATTTTTTACATACACTTATTTTCTTAGGAAACCGTAAAATGCAATAAAGATATTTTTTTCATTTATGGAAATAAACTTTTTGGATGAGGTCGTGGGTGATGCCATCAAAGATATTTTGAAAATGAGCTTTTAAGGAATATGTTAACTTTTAAGTAAAGATGTAAAGGTTTAAAGTTTCATAAGAGAGGGAGTCTCCTTTGTGACCTTTCATGGAAGATCGAAGGTGGTAATGACTTCTTGCACAAACCTATAAATACATCCTTAAGGTAAGAAGTAAATCATAAATTCATAAAAGATTGAAATGAAGTTAGAGAATATGCTTAAGCACTAATCTGCTAATTATTCTATAACTTTTTCAAGTCTAACCAAATCAACTCCATTATCTTTCGAACTTTCAGCAACACTTTAAAACACCTTAGGAAGCTTAGATATAAAGTCAAAGTGAAAGAAAATTGAGAGGAAGAGCGGGTTCCTAGATAGGCCATGAGCAATGGAAGAGGAGGGGAGGTGTTGCATTGGTTTGAAAGTGCTAAAGGTTTAGCCTTTAGGCTTTTGATGATGGCCGAAAGTGGTTCTTTGATTCTTGTGGCTTTGTAGATGTGTCTAGATTGGATCTAAGTAAGTTATCTCACTATCTTGTTTGTATATATTTTGTGTATTTATGTTGTGTTTGAAATATAAAGCTAAAGCGACATTAACTAAGTGAAGCTATAAACTTTGGCCCTTTTTTGCTTTATATTGTATAACACCATTTCTATTCACTCTTAAACATGTGGCATGGCCTTGACTTATTACTTAAATTGTTGTTTGACTTGTATGTTGAATTGAATTATGTTTGAAATTTTTTAAAGCGAGAATAGTCGTTATAAGTGCACTTTGATATCCCTTAGTTGTAACTTGTGTAAATGAAAGTTTTCGAACTTAATTTAGGATAATCTAATTTGGTTATTCTGTACATATATCTTGGAGTATCAGATAGTAAAAAATTATTTGGAAAATTATAGAAATTGTGGACCAAAGTTGGGAAAGTTAAAACAAAAAGGTGGTTGTAAATACATTTTGTAAATATAGCTTGTTTTTAGGAATTTCTCCAAATATATTAGAACATATACTTAGGGTTTCTTTTCATGGTTTTAAAGTAACCTAAGGTAAGCACTTACTATAAAAATTTAAAGTTTTAGATCATTTGTTAAAGTGGTTAAAACTAGTCACAAAGATTGTGCTTTTCAATGCTGTTTTTAACAAGGACTTTTAACAGCATTTATAAATGTTGTAGTAAGTTGCTTATGGTTTTATTGTTTAAAAATTATATTTAAAATTTTTATTTTTATATAATATTTTTAAAGTTGTTTTATAACCTATTTTTAAGTATTTTAATTTTTTTTTGATATTTACATATATTTTTAATAATTATAAACGTTTTTCAAAGTAAAGAGGTTTATAATATAAAACATGCTTTTCATCAAATTATAAATAATTTATTTTCAAGTAATATTTTACATAGATATTTAAAACATGTCTATAGGTATTTTATAAATAAGTTTTGTAAAAAAAAGTAATTAACTTTTTTTAACGCTAAAATCCAATGAAGTAGGCTTATCTATGTGTGAGTAGGAATATGAGCAATAAAGTTCTAACCTACTGTCTTCACTCTTGAATGTATATTTCCATATTTAGCTGCGGACACTTTAGTGCTTATGAAGATGAGCTGGATGATTACGTACCTGAGTATTCATTTCTACTGCATTACTTCGTTTTATACATCGTATTTTGTGTGGGCAGGTTGTTATACCTATATTGGCTGATAATAGTATCTATTATTGTAACTTGAAAATACTTTGTATCGTAGAATGATATTCTATACTACATATTGATATTGTATGTTATCGTTTCATTGTGAGATTCTGTTATCAGGTTCTCCTCTTTCTTGTTCTAGTTCCTTTTCTTTTATTTCACGCTGACAATTCGTCGCACTTGAGTGTTTGGCACATGAATACCGTGGATATATTAGTGTCTAAATTTGGTGGTCGAAAAGGAGAGTCCTTACACTTGGTATCAGAGTTGAAGGTTAAGTGATAATTTTGGCTATGACTAGGTATGACTCATTAAGAGATAGGGTAATGGAATGCGCTAGCATGAGTTGAGTGTATTATACATATGAGTGCATATTTTTCGGTGCTATTAAAATGTTTTATATTGTGTTAATTGGTCTGTTGAGCGGTTAATGAATTATGGTCAGAATCGGACTTCATGGTATCGATAAAAATTTCTAAATTATTAAACAAGGCAAATCGACACAGTATTGTTTTCGAAAATGGTAACTAAAATAATTTTACCAAAGATTATATTTTTTATATAAAAATATAATGTTCAAAAATTGATATAGTTGTTTATGATGTGTTTGTTTGTTAGGAAATGATCGTATTCAGTTACTATCATTTATTGTTTGTTTAGTCATGCTCAACTAGTTTATAGGCATTAACTACAATTTGTTGATTGTTGATTTATGCTCGACTAGTGTATGAACTGTTTTACCTTATACTGCATGGTTGGAATGATAGAAATGAACACCTTGGGAATTTAGTTTCACAGTTTAATTATAAGGTGTTCGATGGCAATGTTATTTTAATCTGAGAAAGATAAGATATTTTGTAAAACAAATATTTGTGAAAAGAATTTATTTAATAAAGTAATTTTACATAAGTACGGTTTATAAAACATGATTTATGTATAAGGAGGATTTAAACTAATTTTCAGAACTTAATTCCTAGAATCTTTGAAAATGTTTTTCAAAAATTTGGAGAAAATAATAGTATTATTGCTTAAAAATATATATTTGGGAAATTGGTTTCTGAAATTGAGAACATAGTACTTATATTTTGGTTAAGTCCGAAAGGAATGAATAGGATGTACTGAACTCACATCTGTTGCTTGAAAATAATTCTGGTGATGTCTTCAGCATCATGGGCATTCATTTTTGGATTTCTAAGTAAGGTATGCTCCAGGACTGTATTAGTAAAATGAATTTCAATTTATTTTTGAAAGTATGATTATTATACAAAGCTTATAAGCACATATAATTATTTCAAATGATTTAAAATGAAAACCGATGTTTTGTTTTAAAAATTTTCTTATTAAGATGTCACGGACTCATGTAGCCTATGCACTAGGACAATATTGTTGTGCATCATGATATGATATGTTTTTTCGATTATTTTGGATAGTTGGAAACTCACGAATCATTATAAAACTTGAAACCAAGTATTTTATCAAAATATAAAAAGTTGAGTTTATATTACCATAACGACCCGTCTTTCTTACACCTAAAGCAAACACTTAATACATTCTCGGTATTCGTGTAGCCATCATTTAAATGTTTGAAAGACAGGTCACTTGGGGTAAAGAAAGAAAAGACAGAACAAAATCTCACAAAATGTGACAAGTAATATATAATATGAAAAAGTCTTTACAAAAAAGAAGTAATTTTTATGGTACACACAACATCAATGTACACTATCTTATTAACAGCCTGGACAGTTATAACAGTCTGTTATTACAAATGATGATAAATATAGACTGGACAAAACATGAAAAAATAACAAAAGAATATAAGGTATGTGAATACGTCATAAATAATCCAAATCCTCTCCTGAAAGCTCCAAAGGATCCAACTAAATCTGGCGAATATGCTCGTGCTGATCTGAGCATTATAGGAAAACAACATCTGGGTCAGTCTGGTAAAACCAGCGTGAGAAACTCAAATCACAAGGAACTTTATTTAAACTTATAAAACCCTTTTAAAATCAATAGTATCTCGTAAGATCACGCCAGACATAAACATGGATGAGTTTTTACCTTACGATAACTAAACATTTTATATTATAATAATCCAGTGATATTATAAAAATGTCTAGGGTTTAAAGTATTTATTAACCAAGTAGCTGTGATGTGTGTACATGATAGAAATAATAGATAAACAATCAAAAATTTAGGCTTGTATTGGAGAATGGATTTCCAACAAATGGTAAGGTAAGGGACTACCTTCCAAAAACCTGTACATCTCCAGATAAAATGAACAGTGGGATCGAAAATCTTTCAACCCCTACCAACACAGGGTTGGCCTACCAATGAACTAGGTTATATCGAATATGATCACTATGATCATCCCTTGGCTGCAATCAACAACCAAAAATGGGTCGGAAGCATACATAAAGATATAAATATATAGAGATATCGATACTACATCTTAGGATAATCATACCGTAACGGGTGCGACCTACATGGCCCTGCTGCATCTCTCTTATTTTAGCCAGTACCGAGGAGTGAGGCTTGAGAGGCAATTCTCTTAATAGTTAGTAATCCATCTTGAAATGCTAGTACCACCCTCCAAGAAGAATTGAAATGCTAGTATTCATCCATACAGGTTCGTTCTGGGTCTGAACGAAACCAAAGGCTCTTTAAGGATCATTGTCTTCAATCATCTTCAATATGTCTTCCACTCGAATGCATATGTTGGTTCGAAGTGGTTTTCGAATAATATATCCGATCTCGCTCTCTCCGAACTAACAATAATAATATTTGGTCGACTAATTCTCGATTTTTTGGAAGTATGTAACAAATATTCGAGTCCTCACTGGGGAACTCGAATATACAGTCATAATCCCTAAGTCAAACCTGGCCAAGATTTGATAGTTAGTTATTTCACTATCAAATAATTAGCAACATTAATTCAAATATTTAATTACTAATAGCAACCACTAAGCCTCAAAGCAAATCTTTTATTTATTAATCGCTTTTTTCCAAAATGTTTATCAAAAAATTCATATACGTATCTAACTGAAATAAGTATATTTTTGTAAAACATTTGTGAAATATTTCTAATTTCAAAGTCATATTAAAAGGGTCAAGATAAAAGCTATTTAAATTGGCGATAAAAATAACCCCAAACAATATTATTTCGGTGTTAAGTGTGGAACGAATGTCCATAACACTAGAATTAAGAAGATTGGTTAAAGGAAAACCAAATCTCAAATTATTTTATAATTTACGTCGATAAATCCTTTTAATAAATCTCTTTCATTTACGAAATCTCCTTTACTTAAATTTCAAGCCCATTTATAAATCGAAGTTAACTTACAAAACTCTTTTATAAATATCAAAATAATTTATATAATTCTTTATAAATCTTTAAAATTGTTTATAAAACTTCTTTTATGAATATCCAAAATCATTTATAAAACTTCTTATAAATATTCCTCATTTAAAAGAAAACTCCTTTAATAAACTCATTTGACAAAATCCTTTTGATAAACAAAAAAGTTATTTAAAATACCTTTACTAAAATCATTACTTAAGTTGAAACCATTATTAAAAATATGATTGACCTTAAAAATCAGAAAGAAGATTAGTGACTACAACGGTTCGCATTTAATTGAGTTTACATTTCAAATTATAACATGGGTATTTACATAAGAAGCAAATGTGTATAAGGGAATAAGCCAATAACAATCAATCATATAAGTAAATATCCAAGTTATCAAAATGGCATACATGGATTTGTTCTGTTAAACACATGTCTAAATTAATTTAACGAAAGAATGAATTCTTATTTTGCCAATAGACAGCATAATCTACTTGGTGAACTATGGTAGAATGGTGATTTATTCTACCAAATAGACATCAAAATACAAGTTAATTAGCAGAACGGTGATTTATTCTGCTAAACAGATGTCATTGGGTATCATATTTAATTAGGGTTACTTAAGGGTAGTTAACAAAGAAATCTCTTAGATTAAAATCTTCTTTTTAAAGAGAGTTGGTTTTAAAATAAATTGATCTTTAAAAATAAAGTGGTTTTAAAACTTTAAAATTTTTACTTAAAAATTAAATAATAATTAAACTCTTTCTTAATAATAACTAATATTTAAATAATAATGAACTATTAAATAAATAATTAAATAACAATTATCCTTAAATAAATAATTACATAGTTAACCTTTAAATAAATAATTAACCATAATTAATCTTAAATTACTTATTAAATAATAATTAAATATTATTTAATCTCAATTAATTAATTAAATAATCCTTTTAAAACCTAAACAATAAATTAATCCTTTATTTAAAATAATTAAATCATAATTAAATTTTAATTAAACTTAACTTAAATTAAATTTGATAAGTAATTAATTAAAAATTAGACCCTTTTATAAATAAATAACTAGTTAATAGTTAAACTTAAATAAATAATTAATCCCTAATTATTAATTAAATAATAATTAACTTAAATTAGTTAACTAATTATAATTAACTTAATTAATTAACATTTAAGTATTAATTACCATTATTAACTAATGATTAAGTACTAATTATCTTAATTAATTAATTAATCAACCATTAAAATAAATAAATAATTACATAATTACTTTTAGTTACTTAACTAAAGTTTTGAAAACACTTTGCAAAAGTAATACTTAAGTAAAAACACTTTTTAGATTTTCCAAAACTAGTTTGTTTCACGAACTTCACTTATAGCTCGCTACATGGCCCAAAATTTCAAAACTTGATTTTTATATTAAATAGTTTCAAATTTCTTAACTTTATACTTTAACCACTTTATAAACATAGTAAAAAAATTTGAAAAAAAAAAGTAAGGTTTTGAAATCTTTAAAAAGCATTTCAAGAACGTGAAGTTAGGAGACAAGTTTTAAACAATCCAAAGGACCTTGATGTCGTAAACTAACCATTTTTAACATACTGACTATTATCATCAAAAATCGCTCCAACTATGTCGAAATCTAAAAGAATACTAAAGAAGGATTCATGAAATGATAGTGATAGTAAGACCTTTTGAAAGAGTCGGAGGGATGCTTTTGCAAATGTTGGATGAGCTATGGACTTTCGAAGACGTCGAAAGGGGATGAGGCTACCCTTCCGCTGTAGTTAACCCCTTTCGAAATAGTTGGTTCTACATACATAAAGGAGTATCATAAGTGTTAAAAGCACCTTTTGAAGGTATCAAATAACAGGCTTCTACACATGTATTATACCTTTCAAAACGGATAGTTCAGCCGTTGTATAACTTTTGTAGAAGAACATTTTGCCAAGGCGACCCCTTCGAAAGCATTGACTAGCCATTCTAATAAGTTGAAACCTTCCATAAATATATAGCAAATCTCACATGCGACCAATATTGCTTCCTTAAACACTAGAAAATGGGGGTTTCGCGTTAATCAACGGGAATGCTTTCGAAAGATACCTTCCACAACTAAGCCTTAAACTATGCTACAAGTCATTCGAAGCCCATAAAATTACCCTATCGACGGTGTCGAAAGCCTCCAAAAAGGCATGAAAGTGGAGTGTAAAACGATTCAATACCCAATGATGGAAGGTTCATGTGTTTCAAAAGATTAAACAAAGAAAGCATCATCAGCTTCCACAAGCGTTGAATGTGTACTTTCGAACTCATCCGAACATCCTTTCCTGCTTACAACACATCAACAACAAGGTGAAGGTCGCTTCTTTACCTTTTGATCGAGTCGAAAGCGCCCAAATTCTACTAAAAAGTGGAGTTTGAAAAGCACCCTAAATTCAACAACGACGAAAGGTCATCAAGGCACCTTTTCGACTAAATCAGAAGGACTGAGGCAAAAGGGTCCAACTTGCGCCTATAAATAAGACCTTAGGGAGTGTTGTTTAGAGGATTTGAATTCATTCATTCTATACTTGCTCTTTTCTTGAATTTGTAAACCCAAATCCTTGAATCAAATTGGGAATTTCACTTGCTTGTAATACTCAAGCCTCTTGTACTCATGACAATTATTAATAAAGCAAGTGCATGGTATTTTCAAATACATAGAATTTGATTCAATACTTATATATGGATTCAGCTACGGAGTACTAGGGCATCAATGCTTATCGAAGGGATATCTTTCAAATGAATAGAACCCTTCCATCACAGTCAGAACCCTTAGACACCATTAACCAACAACCTTAAATTAACTTTTCCATTTCGAAAGATGGTTTTAAAAGAGTATTAGATCACCTCGATTGATTCGAAAGGTGGTTTCGAAGAGGTCACTCTCACTCTTAATCCTAATTTATGGTGTTATCAAGATTTCTTGTTAACATTTTTGGCACTAGAAAGAGGACCATGAACCTTCGAATTTGTTGAATTCCCAATCTTACGTTCCTATATCCCTATTCCATTCCAATCTAACCTTAGACCCTACAACATAATGCTTAGCAAAGTTAAAAAGTTTGACCAAGGATCTTCAGAACCACACTTATTTAAGTCCTCTAATCAAATTATTGAAGATTCAAGATAATATGAAGAACAAATTTTAAGATTGGAACCTTTAAGAGTCATGAAAAAGAAGAGAAATGAACCTTGTGATCCAAAAATTTGGAGCATAAACTCATTCCATATTGGCTCTACACCCATCTTTACATTAGGTGGAACAAGATGTAAAGGTGTTAAATTTTTTATTCAAATGAAGAAGGATATCCAGTGTTATGTAAAAGGGATTATTTTCGAAGAAGAAATGATGCTCGATTACTAGACCGTTGTTCAAAAATGGCATCAAGCAACAGCTGGATCATTACTTACATGTGAGCTTCAAAAGATTTTAAAAAGAAATTGGTCATTGAGAATGAAGTTGCCGAATCGAGCAACAAAAACGCTAGAAATCAACCTCAAAAGACAAACTTCAAATTAAGACTCCCTAAAGAGTGCAACTTGACTACATCAATTGAGAACATCTATATGTTAACAATGGAGGAACTCAATTATTGGCCATCCAAAAAGAAAGAGCCTAAGCATGAAAGAAATCTAAGGGGACCTTACTATCACTGTCATATGATGAATGTGCATGAAACAAATCAATGCAGTGCTCTTGAAGGAATGGCCATCAACTTTTCCAGACAAGGAAAGATCAACAGATTTGTAAAGCAATCCAAGAGAAATTTGATAAAATATCTTTTGAAGAAAATCTACACAGTCGGGAGTAAAATTCTCCATAAACTTGGAAATTACCATAAACATTATAAGCCCTTGTCTGTGTCAAGTTGGCCAGGTCAAAGCACCTCTTAGAGGAAGGTTAGAGTAAACCTTTATCCCTGCCATGTTATGGCCAAGTTAAAGTATCTGCAAGCCCTTGATCGCCATGCTATGGCCAGATCAAGGTGCCATCTAGAGGGGGGGTGGAGTAGGCCCTTGAACGCGCCATGCTATGGCTAGGTCAAGGAACTAACCAACCTTCAATCCCACCTATAACGCCTAGCTAGAGTGTACCGGACAACAATGGACTAAGACATCCAAGCCTAAGAAGTGGCACTCAAAGCATTAACAATATACGAAGCCTAAAGAATGGCACATATATAAAGTGTCAAGTACATCTAATTGGAAAGGTGACACAAAGCAAAAGAAGCAAACAGACAAAGCCCCAAAGAGTGGTCTAGAACAAAAGGCTCATATAAGAATTTTTGAATTTTTATTCAAATAATATGTTCTAAACTTTCCTTCTTATTGCAAGGAATGGATTTGCGATCTTCTATTATTTTCGGAAAAAAATTCCCGGACTACTATTATGATTTTTGGTCTTCGGCAAATTTCCAAAAGATGATTCTTGGACTTCTCTTATCAATACCCGAATCTGGGTTTTAGGTCTTCTATTATAAATTTATGGTTTTCCACCATATCTAAAAGATGGATTTTGGGTCCTTATTACTAATTCCCAATTTGTGTTTCGAGTCTTCTACTATTAATTTTTGGATTATACTTAACAATACCCAAATCTATGCTGCGGGTTTTCTATTATTCCCATATGATGTTCTCTAGGCTTTTGTTATTGTCAGATGATTGTTCTCGGTCTTCTGTCAGTTATTTCTAGAAGAGGATTTCTGTTAATAAAGCCAG
This sequence comes from Allium cepa, assembly GCA_030765085.1. NCBI lineage: Eukaryota > Viridiplantae > Streptophyta > Magnoliopsida > Asparagales > Amaryllidaceae > Allium > Allium cepa. The sequence goes on along the minus strand of CM060944.1, from coordinate 506,106,448 downwards.
ACTTAAATTTCTGGTCCTTTAATACTAATTCCATTCTTGGTCTTCTGTAATTACCAAAATTGGATCACCAAGCTTCTATTATTATGAGATGAGGATTTCTAGCATGTAATTTTTCCCAATTGTGGACTTCTCGTCACTTACTATCTTCAGATAACGTTTTGTTGACTTCCATTACTTCCCGATTTAGATCTCTGGAATTCTATTATCAGGAATTCTAATACTATCGCCAATGATATGGATGAAGTACCAAACATATTCTTATACAGATTTCAAATTAATAAGAAAAATGTTGTCTACTTTTTAGGAAAAAAGACTAATATTGAAGAACGAGTGATTCAACAAATACAAAAACCATAGTCAAAGTTATCAAGAAGAAGATTTGAAAACAACATTACAAGTACAACAAAGGCCAACAAACCAGGTGATATTTACATAATTTACAAAATTGTTTACAAGAATGTTGTATGACATTAGTGTATACTTCAGAGATACTAGAAACCTTATCTAAATTTACAGCAATTAAAGGGTCAACAATATGGCGAATAACTTTAAATTAAAGGGTCAACAAAAAAATACAGAAAGGAAAATTTTCTTTTATTACAATAGTAAAGGTTATAACCCAAACAAGAAATAAAAAAGGTTACAATATCAATGTTATAGTCAAATACTTGCTTTTCCCTATCACATATAAAGTTTATAAACATCAATTTTAACTTTATTCAAAGAGTTAGCCGAAAGAGTGATTGTCGATTCAAAAGTGGCATTAAATACTTTTGGAGTAATAGCCGGAGGACATTTGCTATAATCCCATTCTCCGGTTGGAGGACTATCACGACCACAAATCAATTTTGTGTGATGTTTTTGCAAATTTCCTTAAGGAGCTTCTTCTTTACTTTGCCTAGAAAATCAAAGCGAAGGTGCGGATGTTGCATATAAAGCTTCTATGGATCTCTATGAAAGTAACATCTAGCCGATCTAGAGGATTTCAAGAGTGAGGCCTTTTCTAAATAATCTCTTCTTAATTTGACGTATTTTCCTAAGTAATCCCTAGTAACAATTCTGCTTAAGGGACATTGACTTTGTAATAACGTAATAAATACAACTAAGTATAAAAGAAAAATGATAGAGAAAATTTACTGATCAATATAATTACATGATTACAATTTTTCATCTGGTTTTCACAAGATTGATTTTTTAAATTACTCGAAAATGAATTTATCCATATAATATTTAAGTTTTTTTGGAGGTAATGCACAAGGAATTAGTTAACTTGTGGTAAGTTCAAACAAACCCCCAAATAAGGATCGGATCCAAATTCGTCTAAGTACCTCCTATGTAGATATCTAAGTAGACTTCCACTAAATCACCCAAATATGAAAAATCTACAGTTGGATGTCTACAATAAGCTTTATGTAGGAAGTCTACCAAGATATCTCTGTCCTTCATCAACATCCAAAATAGTGTTATCGATTCTCTTTTCTCTTCCAAGAGCTTGTCATAGTGATGGCGCACCCTTTTTAGTAAGGGGGAAATTTCCTAATCTTTAAAAAACGCTAATACTGCAGTGCGTTTATTAAGCTTATAATATTTACCGGGGTGTACTGTGTTCTTTTAATTCTTTATCTAACTCCCTATACAAGCTATTTATTTCCGTTTGTTTTCTTTAAAACTTTGTTTTATAAAGATAAATGAATTTCTACCTTATCTAAAATGGAAAGATATTAGCCAATGTTATCTTGGAAATGAAAGCCACTTTGACAAATAATTCCATACTTGAGAAATTGGGATTGAAGTTTGTAGGGTCTGCTTTTTCCCTTCTTGCTCTCTAGCATTAATATCAGCATCTTTTTCATGGAGACCAGAGAATTTAGGGAATTTGGTTTGACCCGCTTCATGGGCGTTAGGATCAAGGATACCTCTATTTGCAGTGACATCGTTACCCCCTCCGAGAGAGTCATCATAATTGCCCCTATTATCACTAGAACTATGACCATTATCGTCTAGGTTATCATCGTCATTGTCATTGTCATTGCCACCTTCTTCAACAACGGCTTCATCATCCTCATCATCTTCCTCCTCGTTTGAATCGGAATCCTTTTCCATATGCGAGACTTCGAAAGATAGGTGCTTTGTGGCATCAATTTCTTCTCCATCAGGGACCTCAATTCCTTGCTCCATTTCCTTGATTTTGTTCATGAATATTTTAATAGCACAAGATCGAGTGAGGGAAAGCTTAAATCCTTGGCACGTCTTTACATTATCAGAATAAGCTAACATGAGTGCATCCTCATAAGAATTCACAATGATATCATTTAAAGAAGTGTTCAGAAATTGACAAACTTTTTGTTTAGCCTCGGAAATGGTTTTGATGGCCGAGGCTAAAGAATCCTTTTTCTTCTCCAATTTCGTTTTGAATAAAGCACATTTCTTCTTGAGAGAAACATGTTTAGCGTTCACCTTAGCTTTTTCGTCCTTCGACTTTTTCAGAGTCATTTTTAAAGCCATAACTTCATCACCTAAGATTTGTCTAGCCTTCCTCTCCTTGGAAATTGTAGGTTCTTCTTGGACAAGAGAAGCGCTCAATCTTTCTTGTTCTTTAATTGCATTATCTTTAGCAACAGTCAGGGCTGGTTATTTAGAGTTGAAACTTCTTCTTTGAGCTTTGACATCTCAGCGAAGGACATTGAAATGTTTTCTTGGAGGGAGTACCAACTTTTGGAGATATGAAAGGAAAAGTAAGACTTGAGTCACGATTCATTATAAAATAGTAATAAGAAAATCAAGAAGTATGGAACATACCAGAGGTTCTTGTTCAATGAGATATCGACAATGATTTGATGGTTTGGTTATAGAGGAAGGTGATTGGTAAGAAGAAAATGATGCAGAGTTCATAATTGATTGGACAACATTCTCAAAATCATTAATACACACCAGTGATAAGGGTCTAGGGGGATTCAACTCCTGGGAGGGAGTTAAAGTGCCTAAATCCTTCTGCATTTGTTCAATGATACTTAGAGAATCGGACACAACCATGTGGGACATGAAGTCATCCTTCAAAGGAATAATTCTGGGTTGGTCAAGTAGCGTCAAGAGTAGGACCTTCTAAACCTTCACTTATATCAACAAGTTCACCCTCTTTTGGAGGAAGAGAAAGCCGGACGTCGGCAATTTTTGTTTTCTTAGAAGTAGGTCCTGCGGCAGTCACTCTGCTTAATTTTCTTTCGGCAATCATTCTCAACCCAGTAACGGCTAGGGTCAGAGGTAAAGCACTAGATTCAGAAAGATAGAGGGAGTAGATCCCTTGTGGTTAATTTAGTTGGAGGAGAAGCTGTTAAAACCAAGAAGCATAGGTTAGCAAGGCAATCTAAAGAGAAACATGACAGTAAGTTACAAACGGTACACTTAAGTTTACCAGGTTAGTCGAGCAAATCGAAGACAAAGATAGAATTTTTTTTTGGTCACCCATGGATAAGAAGCATTTGCTTTTGGAAGTATGTTGGACAAGAGGAGATTGTCCAAGAATCCTCTGGACTTCTGGAAGGAGAGAATGTTTCTGAAGATCGCTAGGGCTCTGTAATGAGAGCTTATTCCCTATGCTATTTGAGGCAGTGGTTAACAACTTCACAATTCTCTTACCTTCATAATTGAGATCCTTAAGAGAAGGGCTTAATAAGAAAACGTAATTCAGCAAAAGAAAATAATTTAATGAAAATAATGGCAATGGTCTACTTACGAGGAAAAGAGAAGGCTCCAATAATATTAGTGAAGCATTTGACATAAAAGAATTGCGTCTCTTAATCCTTGACCCTATTAATTCGCTCTAAAACTACCTTTTTGTGAGGGTTAGCCTTGAAAATTGGGCTATTCAAATTGCTAAACTTGACGAGGAAGAACTCCAAAACTTAGAGAAGGAATGCCCAATTGTAAGGTCATGAGCTCCAAGGAGATAAGGTATATACGTTAGGTGATAATTAAATAGGAACTATGCCAAGGTGACTTAGAAATCTTGATAAGAACTCAGGAACCTCTATGCCAAATGTGGATGGCGATGTAAGCAAAATACCCCTCATGAGGATTTTAGGCGGTGTCATAATCACCAAGAGGAATAACTTCAACTCCGGTAATTCCAAGATCACTAAGGATTGCGTCTACTTCATCTTGAGAAGCTATGAGGGAATGCTTTGAAACTGCTTCAGTCTTCTTTTGGAAAGATTCTAATTTCAAAACTATGTCCTTCGCTAATTTCTTAAAAGTTCTTTTTAAACCATTGATCCTGCTTGATGAAACAATTTCATTAAAGTTATGATTTATTCCACTATTAACGCCCTTCGAAGGTGTCGAAGGCTGTTGTAATGGCTTGAATATTCACTAAACCATATGGTTCCATGCCTTCGAAAGGGCATTGAAGTTGACAAGAGTTATGAGAGTCATAGAGCTTTCGATGGTGTTGAAAGGGAGGATGAAATACAGGCATCCGGACACACCCTTCAACATTGTCGAAAGCCCTGAATTTTTTTTTACTCTATTATTAATATGTGCAGCTATCCACATAATACCGATTTGGATGTATACATTGTCGAAACATTATTCCCAAATTAAGTTAAAATAATTCAAAACAAAGTGGAATTGACATTGACGAAAGGGCATTGAGACGTTTCAACGATGTCTATATTGGGAAGTGAAGATAGCTACACTCTAATTAACTATTATGGGTTTCGAATGAGTCGAAAGGATATAACTTAACCTTCGAAGCATTAAAATTAAGTTGAAATAATGAAAAAAAATTGTTATTTAAGTTTTGAGGTTTCGACTAAGTCGAAATGTAGATTAAAGGTTTTAGTGGTAGAAAAAAGTGTATCATTCTCAATCCAAATAACAGCAGGAAACGTAAATTTCTAAGTTTTAATACCTTCCAAAGTAAATTAAAATTGAGCATAATAGGGGTCGATCTTGAATTTGCATACAACTGCAACCAAAAGCTCCAAATTTGACAAATTCAAATTTGAACCCTAAATTGATATCGTGGATCAATCGAAATCAACATAGAAAATGATCTAAAATCATCTTACACAAATGATGAACTTGAATCATTTTCAAAATTTAAAATAGTAACGTGGACTCAAACCCTAAGAATTTTAAATCGAAAGTGAATGTGAAAAATTGATCCGTAATATAGAACAATGGACGCTCACCTTAAATCTGAACTTGCATCTTCTAAAATTAAATTTTTTAATGAAAGGTTGAATTTTCGACTTCTTACTCCAAGGTTTTCAATCACAGGTAAATGAAATTGGGGAAAGAAGGAAGCATAATTTATAAGCATAGCAAATGCAAGGAAAGCCATTCGGTCATATTTAAATGAATGGCCAAGATTCATTTGGAAATATCAAAAGGCAGAAAAGTTTTATGCCAAACAATGATGGGTGTCAAAATAGTAGACTTGAAAAGTCAAGAGCATCCACTCTTTAGGAGGGGTAAATGTTATCATCAAAAATCACTCCAACTACGTTGAACCTAAAATAATACAAAAGAAGGATTCATGGATAATGATAGCAGTAGCAAGACCTTTCGAAAGAGTCGAAGGGATGCTTCTGAAAATGTAGGATGAGCTATGAACTTTCCAAGAGGTCGAAAGGGGATGAGGTTACCCTTCCATCTCAGTTAACCCCTTTCGAAACAGTTGGTTCTGCATGCATAAAGGAGTATCGTATGTGTAAAATGTGCCTTTCAAAGGTGTAGAATAGCAAGCTTTCACATATATTAGACCTTTCAAAGTGGATGGTTTTGCCGATTTTTACCTTCCGCAAAAGAAATTTTTTCCAAAGCGACCCCTACGAAAGCATAGAACAAACTTTCGAATCAGTTAAAACCTTCCATAAATATAAAACAGATCTCACATGTAACCAATATTGCTTCCTTAAACACTAGAAAATGCGGGTTCCGCATTAATCAACGGGAATGCTTTCGAAAGCTACCTTCTGCAACTAAACCTTCTACTATGCTAAAAGTCATTTAAAGCCTAGAAAATACTCCTTTCAACAGTGTTGAAAGCCTCCAAAAAAGCATGAAAGTGGAGTTCAAACCGATTCGATACCCAATGATGGAAGATTCAAGTGTTTCGAAAACTTAAACAAAGAAAGCATCATCACCTTCCACAAGCATTGAATGTGTACCTTTCGAATGCATTTGAACATCCTTTCCTGCTTACATAACACATCAACAACAAGGTGAAGGTCGCTTCTATACCTTTCGATGGGTCAGAAGCACCCAAGTTCCATTTTAAAAGCGGAGTAAGAAAGGTGCCCTACTTTAATAGCGATGAAAGATCATCAAGGCACCTTTTCGACTAAGTTGAAAGTACTGTGGAGAAAGGGTCCAACTCGTGCCTATAAATAAGACCCTAGGGGTGCTGTTTAGGGGATCCGAATTCATTCATTCTATACTTGCTCTTTTCTTAAATTTGTAAACCCTAATCCGTAAATCAAATTGGGAATTTAATTTGTAATATTTAGGTCTCTTGTACTCATGACAATTATTAATAAAGCAAGTGCATGGCATTTTCGAATACATATAATTAGATTCAATGGTTGTATACGGGTCTAGCTATAAAGTATTCTCATCAATGCTTATCGAAGGGATACCTTTCGAAGGAAGAAAACCATTCTGACACAGTTTGAACCCTTAGAAACCATTAAGCCACAACCTTAAATTACCTCAGTCAATTCAAAAGGTGGTTTCGAAAGAGTATTAGATCATCTCCACTGGTCTGAAAGGTGGATACGAAGAGGTCATTCTCACTTTAATCCTACTATGGGGTGTTAATAAGATTTCTTGTTCACACTAACTTTTTTTAAACAAACACCGACATATGCATGCTTAAAACACACACACACACACACACACATATGTATATATATATGACCCATCAAAACAATTGATTTTAACCAACATCCAACACAATAACAACTAAGACAATATTATGATAAAATTTAGAAATTTTATTAAATAATGTGAGCTTTTACTCACTATTAGGCCTCCAACTTATCTAGAGAGACTTAAGATGCTCCCAATAAACAGGAACACTACAACACCCCCTTCTCTTCCTTTCCTTGCCATATGGCTTGGCCCAAGGTGTGGTGGAGCTTGGCCTTGAATGGTGGAGGGAATTAGGATTATCATCGAATTTACAAAAATCAGACCCAAAAATGGGTTCTCTTCTAACTGATTTTTGGACAAACTACTCATAGAATTTGAAGAAGTTTCCAATGGAGGGTTCTTGGAAATTCTTTTCTCTAAAATTTAGATAAAAGAATCACTCAATTTCTGAAACGACCCAGAATTTCAGTAATCGAATTTTGAATATTTAAATGATTATAAATGTTGAAAAGTTAATTTTATAAGTTAAACAACTTAAATTTCAAATATAGCGATTTATTGAATAAATGAATTATTAAATTTAATAATTGGAATTATATAGATAATTGAAACTTGTACTTAATATGAATAAAAATGATTTCGAAAGCTGATTTAAATTCTATTTAAATAGGAATTAAGTTAGTAAACTTTTAAATTTGAATTAAAAGTGATTAAATTGATTTTAATAATAATTTGTTATAATTAATGTATAAAATTAGCCTTCTAGGACACTATCTTGGATTTAGTCGAAACTAGTTTCATTGGATCTATAATAGTGAATTATTATATGCCGTCGAATTTCATGGCGATCAGACATATCGTTTAGTCGTGCGAGCTCAAAACATGTACAAACTAATTAAATGAATTTAATTTACTATAATTTGATTTTAGAAGCTATTATCATCAAAACCACTCCCACTTGATCGAAACCTTAAAGAATACAAAAGGAGAATCCATAAAGAATGATAGTCATAGCAAGACCTTTCGAAAGAGTCGAAGGGTCTGTAAAAAGTTGGACGAACAATCCATGAAGAGTGATAGTCATAGCAAGAGCTTTCGAAAAAGTCAAAGGGATTCACTTTCGAAGAGGTCAAAGGCTAATCTATGCTTTCACCTCAATTAGTGCCTTTCGAGACGGTCGCTTCTGCATGCATTAAGGTTTTTCAAATATGTTTAAGGCACCTTTCGAAGACAACATATGACAAGCTTCTACATGTACGCTAAACCTTTCGAAATAGTGTGTTTCGCCAACATTTACCTTCTACAGAAGAACATTTGGCCGAGCTACCACTTCGAAATTATAAATTAGCCTTTCGAATCTTTTGAAACCATCCATAATTACAAAGGAAAGCTACATGAGTTCAATATGGCCTCCTCAAACACCAAAGGATAGGGGTTCCGCATCAATCAACAAGAATGCATTCGAAAGCCACATTCTGCATTTGAGCCTTCTACTATGCTCCAACACATTCAAAGCCTCAAAGATGCACCTTTTGACAGTATCGAAAGACCTCATCCTTTCCTGCTTGCAATAAAAAATCAAAAACAAAGTGGAGGGCACATCTTGTGATGACTCGAAATTTTAGGCAATATCAATTTAATAATCTGAATTAAAAATTAAATTGATTTGATAATCTTTGTTAATAAGATTGGAATTAATTTAATAATCCAATTAAATTAAATATTTAATTGATAGATTTTATCTTTTAAAAGCTAATAAATTGTCTTCTATTTATAATGTATATAGAAAATGTATATATTGTAAATAGATTAGCCTTGTTTTAAATTTAATAAATAAAAGGCATATTTTCTAATTCTAATATTTTTGTAAATTGGAATTTTTTTTTATTTAATATAAGCTTTTCAAAAGCTATTTAATAAATAACTATATGGTTTTAAATTATTAAGATAAATTGTTTAAATTGATTTTGGCATAAGTTTAAATTTAAATAAAAATTAATAATAAGGTTTGTTTTGTTTTCTTTTTAAATATAGCTTGATAAAATAAGTAATCACAATAAAGCGACAATTTTTTTTATAAATTATTTAAAGTGGATAAATGAGTTATTTTTGAACAATAATAATAATGTATTGTTTTTTTACAAATAAATTGTTAATATAAATAGTTTGTTATTTAAAATTGAATTTTAGAATTTGATTTGAATTTGAATATAAAGTTTTGAAATTCAAAGTATAGATTTTAAATTGTTTTGGATTTCTAAATATATGCATAAGCTTTTATTTATAAGTATAATTGGCTTTTATTTCTTTTAAAATTATTTATACATACATAAATACTTATTAACTAACTACTTAAACATCATCTTTCATTAACATTTAACATATCAACTAAATACTAAATAACAATTAATTATAACTAATTAACCTTAAAAGACATGTGTGAATTTATAAGCATACTAAAATAACAAACGTTGTTATATAGGACAAGTGTCAAAATTAAATTTAGTTTTTCTTTTATTTTTATTTACAAACGTTTCAGCCTATTTATTTACAAATCCTTTTCCATTCCATTCTTTTTCTTTTCAAAATCTAAAGCCAAAGTAAATCTAAAAACATTTCCTCTAAAACCAAAATTAGAAATCAAACATGCAAATCATTTCCCCTATAACACATTTTTCAAATCTATTCAAAGCAATTTGGAATCTGATCAACCTGCACATCTTCAAGCATGCAAACCATCTACATATTCAAAAACCTATAATTTCATTTCCATATCAAACTCCTCAAGCCAGAAACCAAATCATTTCCCTGTAAATCTAAAACCCTGTACACTTTCAAAGCAAACCTGTAACGATTTCAAACATGCAAATCAAAATCTCTGTTCGAAAACAATAACCTGTCACCATCTCAAAAAATCAAATGCCTGCATTATTTCAAATCTGGAATTCAAGCCAGCATGCATGTAGTTCTTTTTAAAAATCAGTTTTAAAGCTCCAGCAACTCAAGTTTTCATCAAGCAATTCAAGTTTAAAGCAAAGAAGTAATTTTCAAGTTTTAATTCAAGCAAATCAGCAATTCAAATTTGTCTGTCAAAAGCTTTTCAAAATATGCTCCGTTCATCTTCTTTAATCAGGTGAGTAACATCACTTTTAATGAGTTTAAGTATTTAAATCTATTGCATGTTAATTTCTATGTTAAGTATGTATGATATGTATATATATCAGTAGATCTTCTGTGTATATATGAATGGATATATTTGTACATGTTGTGGTCTCTGTATTATACAGTTCTTAAGTTTCCAGGTTCAAGAAATTGTTCAAAACCCATTATCACATGATGTATTCTACGTTAGTGTTTAAGATTCAAACAAAATATGTTTGTTATATCATGAATTAAGGTTTAAAAATTTATTCAAGTTAAAATAACTTTGAATTGTCTTTAAAAATCAAGAATAATAGAACAAGTTTGAAGTAAAGTGAAACTCCAATCATTTTAATTCATCAATTCAGGAACATAAACTAAACCCTTAACACTAACCATGATTTTTAAGAATAAAATCATAATTTTTAGTTTGAGGATGAGGGTGCAGTTCTGGGATGAACTGAAAATGGGAATTGAAGGTTTTCTGATGTTCTCTGTGGACTAAGAGGTCGGGTTCTTCCGTGTTGATGGAGCAGTGATCGAGGATGATGGGAAAAATATTTGATGGTGATGCATTTCACTATGGCGGCAGCGGTGATGGATTCTTGTCTGGAACCCTAGTTTTAACTAGGTTTGGATAATTTGATCATCTCGTCTTCTCTAGTTATTCGAGTTCAACAGAATCTTGGGTGATGGGAACTTGGATGTCGACGAAGACTTGGCTGAAGTTTCAGAAGTAACGGCGGTCGGAGGATCGTGGATGAGGCAGTTTCCAGGTTTGATGTGGTGTTCCTGGTTTTGCTCCAGGTCTGGTTTGAAGCTCGAATTTGATTTCAAGTGTATTGTAATGATGATCGTGATGTGGTATTTGGGTGATTATTGATGTGAGGAGATCAACGGAGGTGAGTGAAGATGGACGGCGCCGCCGTGCATATGCATGGTGCACTTCCATTATTTCTCGATGAAGTTTGGTTTGAGGGGATTTGCGAACTCGAGTTTTACACGAGAATTTAGGTGCTTTGCTCGAAGCACTTTAGGTTTTGACTCAAAGAAAATTTGAGGTGGCTCGGGAAAGAGTCTGGTAACCGGTTTTAGAAACCTGTTCTGTTTTTAAAATTTAAACTGAAATTTTAAATTATAAAGGAAGGATTTAAACAAAGTTTAAATCAGAATTTTAAATCTAAATTCAAATTGAATTTGAATCTTAGGTTTTGGAAATAAAATAAAGTTCATAAATTCAAATGTTGTAAATAAGTTTGAATGTTAAAGTAAATTTTTAAAATTTTGAATTTGAAAAGGAATTTGATTTAAACTCTTTTAAAATTCTTTTATAAGAAATAAGTATTCTTTAACATGTGAATTTAAAAAGTTTTTTTTTTAAAAAAAATTGGTTTTTAACTTTGTTGAAGATAAATTGGTACTCATTTTAAATCTTGAATTTAAAATGAAATTTAAAATGAAATTTAAAAGTAAATTTGAAAATAAATGTTTTCAAATGTATTTATGAATGATAATTTAACCATAGATAAGAAAATGTTTTATCTTAAAGTAAATTAGAATTTAATGATTTGTAATTTCAATTAATTATTAAGGTAATATAATGGATAATTAAAATTAATTAATTAATTAATGATTTGGATTAATTAATTTAGTTATTAAGAGTTAAATTGATTTATTAAGGTTTAAGCTAATTAATTAAGCAATAATCAATTTGTAATAAGAATCATAGATTAGATTTTTAATAAATGATTAGTAACCAATTAATCAAGTAATTAAGAATTAATTAAGTTACAGTTAAAACTTAATTAATTAAATAATTAGGATTAATAAATAGATTATTAAAGATTAATTTGAAATTAAGAATGATTACTCAAAGATTTATTACTCAAGGAAAGTAATTAAAGAATTTTTAATAGTTGATGAAGGTCATTAACTAAGGATTATTTAAAAATTAATTAATGTGATTAATTTTTAATAATTAATTAGATTAATTAATTTAATGATAATCATTTGTGAACTTGTTTAAGTATAATTACTTAATGGAAGTAATTAAGGAATTAATTACTCAATGTAATTAATTGAGTTTAATGTGATTTGTTTGAGTTAATTAATTAAGTTTAATTAATTTAAACAATGGATGATTTGATAATAATTACTTAATGTAATTAATGGAGTTTAATTACCTAGTGAAGTAATTAATTGATAATTATTGGATGTAATTAATGAAGAATGATTTAAAATGGAAGTAATTTGAGTATAATTACTTTGTAATTAATCAAGGGATTAATTAAGATAATTAATTAAGGAGTAATTAATTTATTTGATGAAGTAATTAAGGATAGTTAATTACTGGATGTGATTAATCAAAGGTGATTAATAATTATAGTTTAATTAAGATTAATTACCTAATGTAATTAATTAATTAAAATGTAATTAAGGATCATTAATTTAATTAATGATGTAATTAAGGGTTGATTAATTAAGATTAATCAATAATGATAAGTGATTAAAGAATGATTAATTAATGTAATTAATTAAGAATTAATATAATTAATTATAGTTAATTAATTAATGAAGTAATTAAAGGTTAATTAATACAAGTGGTTAAGAATAATTAATTTATGCAATTAATTAAAAGATAATTACTTGAATGTAATTAAAGGATAATTAATCAAGGGTGATTAATTAAGGTGGATAATTCGAGAATAATTAATTAATTAATTTGTAATTAATTAATGGATATTGAGCAAGATTTATATTAATATAAGTAATTAATTTAATTTACTTTAAATTAATTAGAAATGATGTAATTAATTGAATTCATTTTAAATTAATTATATTTGGTGTGATTATTAATCATTGCTTATGAATGGATGATATTGGTTGCTTTGAATGGTTTAAGATCTCAGATATGAGATAAGTAATGCTGTGTGATATGGATGCTTTGGATTGCATTATGATGATAATATGGATTATCTATTTTTGATGATAATCTGGATTATCTTTTGATAATGATAATATGGATTATCTGTTGTGATGATAATGATGATTATCTATTGTGGTATGTGAATTATCTATCTGCGTGTATATAGATAATGAATTGAATTGTTTTAAACTTTAAAACAACTTGGCCCTAAAAGATACACTTTGGATTTCGATGAGACCGGGATCGGGTTACCAAATTCGGATATCCGAAAACCACATCGATCCAAATTAATGATAGGTCGTGAATCTCAAGTGAAGAGTGAAGACTCGAGGTGTAAGGACTATTCGTTGTTAAAACTCTAAGGGTGATTCCAATACGAGTTTAACGGGATAGTACTTTTAGATTCGAGATGAAGATTCAGAGTGCAAGGGTTATTGTCGTTAACTCTGAGGGTGATTCCAAAATGAGTGTAATGAGATAATGCCTTCGGTTTCGTTCGAACCCCGAATGAACTTGTATGGATTGAATGCTTTCAGAACGTCGTTAGGTGGATGTTGAGCATTCTAAGAGATGTGTTCTCTAAAGGTAATCGTAGCCTCAAGCCTCATCAACCGAGAATGGCTAAAACATGGGAGGTGCAGCAAGGCTAAGTAGGTCATGCCCAAGTAGGATGAGATTTTCCCCTGTCTAGAGGTCCCTTTTTATTCGGCTGTGTGGGCAGTTGGAACGCACGCCAAGTGCGGGGTTTTCTTGTTCGGGACTGTCCAGTAAGGGATGGTTCCGGCCTTGTGTTGCATGGTATTTAGGGTGGATCCTCGGTACGTTGATCTAGGCCACGTATTGTGACAGGCGGTACCCCAGTAGCCTTGCCATTGTATGGAATCCAAAATCCAATAAGTGTCAACGGTTTTGATTGTATTACCCACTTCTGTGGCTAGTAGCTAGAATTTAATCATGTAACATTTTCGGCTATTTTCTATTTACTTGAAAACCTTAGACCTATTATAAGATCACTGGATTTCCTATCAAATGTTTTGGTTAGCGTAAGGTAAAAACTTCTCCATGTTTATGTGTGCGAAGCCTTACGTGATACCTTTTCTTTTCAAAGGTTTTTCAAAGTTAAGCAACCTTAACCTGTTATTCACACCAAACCCATGTCTGACCCGGAGTTTATCTTCTGTTTTTCTTAAACTCTTGGGTATTAAAATTTTTACGAGTAGCCAAGGGATTCAGGTTAGCTTTGACAAATTGTGGAGGAGCAATGGAGCAGGAGGCTTCAGCGTGTAGATATATAGTGTTCCGTTATATTTGATTTCTCTGAGTTGTATTGAGTTGTATAACTAGACATGTGTTTATAACTGTCTAATATGTGATGTATAATCTGTGTAATTCTGATAGTTGTTGTATACTATGTAATAATTATGTGATTAATATAATATATTCGTTCCGCTGTTGAGATTCTGAAGTCATTTCTTCTTTCTTCTCTATCTTTTCTCTTTTCTGTCCCTTTCTTTCTTATTAATGATGTGTCATTCTATGGAGATGAATGTCGGGTCATTACAGTGGTATCAGATTGCTAGGTTGAGTGAATACCTAGGCTTTGGAGTGATTTCTTTCTTGAGAGAGTGTATTTGCAATTTTAAATATATTTACATATATTTATCTATTTCTACCTATCTATTGGGTTACCTGTTCGGGTTTTCCAATATAAGTTAAAAAGGTAGACGGGGTAATAGTGTGTAACACGACTACCATTGGAAGGAGTTTGAATGTTTGAGGTTGGAAGTGTATTTGTCGAGACTGTAGACCTAATTCCGTCTCGAGTAAGTTGTGCAGTGGTGTAAAGATTTCATCGATCTCTAAAGAAAACCTTTTTAAGGTACAGAGTCCATCTTTGAAGTGCAGAGTTTGGATCTGTCGGCTGAGCAGAAGCGAGTAATGGTATCTTGATACCTCAGGAAGTAGTAGCTGCGTGATGAGATGCGGTGACTATGGATTGTCTCCGAAGATGTTTTCTTTGGAACAAGTTTTAGGAAGTGTGTATGCTTCGGTGTTCTGGCTGGGTTCAGTAGGATGTAGTGGTTGGCTTTGAGGTCCGAGTTTCTCGAAGAACTTTGGATTAGGAAGTCTTTGACATTGGTGTCAGCAGTGCAGCTCGGAGTATTCTGGGTGCCTGTAAGGAAGTTTCTGGCTGAGCAGTTTTTCTGGAGGTGGAGTTCAGAAGCAGCAGAGTGGATCCATTTCTTCGATAGATTGGATAGACAAGTGTAAGCTGTTCTGATTGGTAAAGAGAGAACAATTTATTTGGAAATTGATCTGGGTTGATCGCAAAAGTGGTTTGCGATAGTTAAGTGTTCTCTTGGGTTGTCAGAGATTTTTCTAGATGTCTTTAGGGAAGTCAGAGGTTTGTCCGCATCTGGAGATTGAGTTTTCTTATCGACTAGGATTCCAGGAATGATTCCGGTGGTTCAGTTTAGTCGAAGAATGGTTCTTAGAGATTGAGTTGGTGTAGCAGCTTAGGATTTTGGAGGAACTTCTGAGTTTTTTTATGGATCTATTGAACCATATTTCTGGGATGTGTTGTCCAATTTGTGCTCGTGTTCATCATTAGCATTCTTATCTACTTCGGATCAGAACTGTGCAGCGGAAGCAGTTTGGGAGTGTATTTGTTTGTCTTTTCCGGATAAGGAAAAGTAACATTCAGTCTTCTGTTGTTTGAGGAGTAGATTTTGTGTTCTTGGTTTTGGATTGATCTTGAGGAGATCATTGGGTTGGGTTGTTTTTGGTCTAGTTTGTTTCTAGAGGAATCGGCAAGGGATTGAGCTGATCAGAAAGGATGTTGGTAGCCTAGGTTTGTTTGAAGAATTTTAAGGATAAGGGACGGAGAAATTTGGATTCTGGAGTTGGAGATTTGGTTTTAGTTAAGTTTTCTCCGATCTAAAGGTGCTATAAGTTTTGGATAAGTCTGAAAAGCTAGCTCCGAGACGTTTTGGATCTTTTCTTTGTTCTTGTGAGGATAAGTGTTTGATCTTCTGGATTGAATTTCCAGTTTGGATAACTAGGATTCGGTATGTTTCACGTATCTTTGAGGGAGTACGTGTCTGATCTATCTCTGGTAGTGGAACCAGCATTTCTAGAGGATTTGGTTGTTGAGTCAGACTTGTCTGTGGTCTGATATGCTATCTAGTTTTGTAGATCTACATGAGTAGGAGCTCTGTAGCTTAGTAATTTTGATTGTTTGGATTCTGTAGAGCGAGTATCCTGGTATATATACTTGGGAAACTCAAGGAAATTCTATCCAGAATTTTGCCCGAATAGTTAGATTGTTTGATTGGATGAATTGGCTACTATGGTTGTTAGCATATGATAATATATGCTTGTGTTTTAAAATTAAAATCTTTAATGAGATTATTAAATTTCCTTTGATTTTAATTTGGAGGACGAAATTCTTTTAAGGGGGAGGAATGTGATGACCCAGAATTTTAGGCAATATCAATTTAATAATCTGAATTAAAAATTAAATTGATATGATAATCTTTGTTAATAAGATTGGAATTAATTTAATAATCCAATTAAATAAAATATTTAATTGATAGATTTTATCTTTTAAAAGCTAATAAATTGTCTTCTATTTATAATGTATATAGAAAATGTATATAATGTAAATAGATTAGCTTTGTTTTAAATTTAATAAATAAAGGGCATATTTTCTAATTCTAATATTTTTGTAAATTGGAAATTTGTTTTTATTTGATATAAGCTTTTTCAAAAGTTATTTAATAAATAACTATATGGTTTTAAATTGTTAAGATAAATTGTTTAAATTGATTTTAGCATAAGTTTAAATTTAAATAAAATTAACAATAAGGTTTGTTTTGTTTTCTTTTTAAATATAGCTTGATAAAATAAGTAATTACAATAAAGAGACAATTTCTTTTATAAATTATTTAAAGTGGATAAATGAGTTATTTTAAATAATAATAATAATGTATACAAATAAATAGTTAATATAAATAGTTTGTTATTTCAAATTGAATTTTAGAATTTGATTTGAATTTGAATATAAAGTTTTGAAATCCAAAGTATAGATTTTAAATTGTTTTGGATTTCTAAATATATGCATAAGCTTTTGTTTATAAGTATAATTGGTTATATTTTCTTTTAAAATTACTTATACATATATAAATACTTATTAACTAATTACCTAAACATCATCTTTCATTAACATTTAACATATTAACTAAATACTAATTAACATTTAATTATAAGTAAGTAACCCTAAAAGACATGTGGGAATTTATAAGCAAACTAAAATGACAAATGTTGTTATATAGGACAAGTGTCAAAATTAAATTTAGTTTTTCTTTTATTTTTATTTACAAACATTTCAGACCATTTATTTACAAATCTTTTTCCATTCCATTCTTTTTCTTTTCAAAATCTAAAGCCAAAGTAAATCTGAACACACTTCCTCTAAAACCAAAATCAGAAATCAAACATGCAAATCGTTTCCCCTATAACACATTTTTCAAATCTATTCAAAGAAAATTGGAATCTGATCAACCTGCACATCTTCATGCATGCAAACCATCTACATTTTCAAAAGCCTGTAATTTCATTTCAATATCAAACTCCTCAAGCGCCAAATCATTTCCCTGTAAATCTAAAACGCTGTACATTTTCAAAGCAAACCTGTAACTATTTCAAACATGAAAATCAAAATCTTTGTTCAAAAACAATAACCTGTCACCATCTCAAAAAATCAAATGCCCGCATTATTTCAAATCTGGAATTCAAGCCAGCATGCATGTAGTTCTTTTTAAAAATCAGTTTTAAAGCTCCAGCAACTCAAGTTTTCATCAAGCAATTCAAGTTTAAAGCAAAGAAGTAATTTTCAAGTTTTAATTCAAGCAAATCAGCAATTCAAATTTGTCTGTCAAAAGCTTTTCAAAATATGCTCTGTTCATCTTCTTTAATCAGGTGAGTAACATCACTTTTAATGAGTTTAAGTATTTAAATCTGTTGCATGTTAATTTCTATGTTAAGTATGCATGATATGTATATATATCAGTAGATCTTCTGTGTATATATGAATGGATATATTTGTACATGTTGTGGTCTCTGTATTATACAGTTCTTAAGTTTCCAGGTTCAAGAAATTTTTCAAAACCCATTACCACATGATGCATTCTACGTTAGTGTTTAAGATTCAAACAAAATATGTTTGTTATATCATGAATTAAAGTTTAAAAATTTATTCAAGTTAAAATAACTTTGAATTGTCTTTAAAAATCAAGAACAACAGAACAAGTTTGAAGTAAAGTGAAACTCCAATCATTTTAATTCATCAATTCAGGAACATAAACTAAATCCATTACACTAAACATGATTTTTAAGAATAAAATCATAATTTTTAGTTTGAGGAGGAGGGTGCAGTTCTGGGATGAACTGAAAATGGGAATTGAAGGTTTTCTGATGTTCTCTATGGACTAAGAGGTCGGGTTCTTCCGTGTTGATGGAGCAGTGATCGAGGATGATGGGAAAAATATTTGATGGTGATGCATTTCACTATGGCGGCAGCGGTGATGGATTCTTGTCTGGAACCCTAGTTTTAACTAGGTTTGGATAATTTGATCATCTCGTCTTCTCTAGTTGTTCGAGTTCAACGGAATATTGGGTGATGGGAACTTAGATGTCGACGAAGACTTGGCTGGAGTTTCAAAAGTAACGGCGGTCGGAGGATCGTGGATGAGGCAGTTTCCCGGTTTGATGTGTGTTCCTGGTTTTGTTCCAGATCTGGTTTGAAGCTCGAATTTGATTTCGAGTGTGTTGTAACGATCTGATGATCGTGATGTGGTATTTGGGTGATTGTTGATGTGAGGAGATCAACGGAGGTGAGTGAAGATGGACGGCGCCACCATGCATATGCACGGTGCACTTCCATTATTTTTTTATGAAGTTTGGTTTGAGGGGATTTGTGAACTCGAGTTTTACATGAGAATTTAGGTGCTTTGCTCGACGCACTTTAGGTTTTGACTCGAAGAAAATTTGAGGTGGCTCAGGAAAGAGTCTGGTAACAAGTTTTAGAAACCTGTTCTGTTTTTAAAATTTAAACTGAAATTTAAAATAATAAAGGAAGGATTTAAAAAAAGTTTAAATCTGAATTTTAAATCTAAATTCAAATTGAATTTGAATGTTAGGTTTTGGAAATAAAATAAAGTTTATAAATTCAAATGTTGTAAATAAGTTTGAATGTTAAAGTAAAATTTTAAAGTTTTGAATTTAAAAAGGAAATTGATTTAAACTCTTTTAAAATTCTTTTATAAGAAATAAGTATTCTTTAACATGTGAATTTAAGAAGTTTTTTTTTGAAATTTGTTTTAAACTTTGTTGAAGATAAATTGGTACTCATTTTAAATCTTGAATTTAAAATGAAATTTAAAAGTAAATTTGAAAATAAATGTTTTCAAATGTATTTATGAATGATAATTTAACCATAGATAAGAAAATGTTTTATCTTAAACTAAATTAGAATTTAATGATTTGTAATTTCAATTAATTATTAACGTAATAATATGGATAATTAAAATAAATAAATTAATTAATGATTTGGATTAATTAATTAAGTTATTAAAAGTTAAATTGATTTATTAAGGTTTAAGCTAATTAATTAAGCAATAATCAATTTGTAATTAAGAATCATAGATTAGATTTTTAATAAATGATTAGTAATTGAATAATCAAGTAATTAACGATTAATTAAGTTACAGTTAAAACTTAATTAATTAAATAATCAGGATTAATTAATAGATTATTAAAGATTAATTTGAAATTAATAACGATTACTCTAAGATTTATTACTCGAGGAAAGTAATTAAAGAATTTTTAATAGTTAATGAAGGTCATTAACTAAGGATTATTTAAAAATTAATTATTAATAATTAATTAGATTAATTAATTTAATGATAATCATTTGTGAAATTATTTAAGTATAATTACTTAATGGAAGTAATTAAGGAATTAATTACTCAATGTAATTAATTGAGTTTAATGCGATTTGTTTGAGTTAATTAATTAAGTTTAATTAATTTAAACAATGGATGATTTGATAATAATTACTTAATGTAATTAATGGAGTGTAATTACCTAGTGAAGTAATTAATTGATAATTATTGGATGTAATTAATGAAGAATGATTTAAAATGGAAGTAATTTGAGTATAAATACTTTGTAATTAATCAAGGGATTAATTAAGATAATTAATTAAGGTGTAATTTATTTATTTGATGAAGTAATTAAGGGTAGTTAATTACTGAATGTGATCAATCAAAGGTGATTAATAATTATAATTTAATTAAGATTAATTACCTAATGTAATTAATTAATTAAAATGTAATTAAGGATCATTAATTTAATTAATGATGTAATTGAGGGTTGATTAATTACGATTAATCAATAATGATAAGTGATTAAAGAGTGATTAATTAGTGTAATTAATTAAGAATTAATGTAATTAATTATAGTTAATTAACTGAAGAAGTAATTAAAGGTTAATTAATACAAGTGGTTAAGAATAGTTAATTTGTGCAATTAATTAAAGGATAATTACTTGAATGTAATTAAAGGATAATTAATCAAGGGTGATTAATTAAGGTGGATAATTAGAGAATAATTAATTAATTAATTTGTAATTAATTAATGGATATTGAGCAAGATTTATATTGAGATAAGTAATTAATTTAATTCACTTTAAATTAATTAGAAATGATGTAATTAATTTAATTCATTTTAAATTAATTATATTTGGTGTGATTATTAATCATTGCTTATGAATGGATGATATTGGTTACCTTGAATGGTTTAAGATCTCAGATATGCGATAAGTAATGCTGTGTGATATGGATGCTTTGGATTTCATTATGATGATAATATGGATTATCTATTTTTGATGATAATTGTAACGACCCGAAATTTTCGAGCCCAAAAATTCCAGATAGTTATGAAAAAGAAGAAAGAGATAGAAGAAGAAGAACAGAAACACCAAACATCTCACATTCGCAGCGGATAAAATATAATAATAAATAATAATAATAGCTTACAAAAGAATACCATATTTGTCGATCACATTTTAATACATCGGAGTTTCACATAAATCCAAATGCTGGACATATACAATCAATTTATCGCAGAATTACAATAATATAATTACAGCGGAAATATTCTACGCGTTCTTGCCATCCAGCTCGCCTCCTGAGCTCCAGATCGTCCTACCTGAAAATCTGTAATACTCGGTCTGACCCGAGCATTACACCAAAGTAACACCCAGGTCAGGCTGGAAACCAGCATGAGTAAACCCAACTAACATGGAATGAAAGGTATACAATTCATATAAACCCGAGGTAACTCATATCAATTTTTACTTCATAAGTTGTTATAGACATCCCTTATTCCACACATCAATTTCTAAAGAATCGAAGTGGTTTCGGGTATTAACTAATACCCGATTCCGGTCTCTTCGAATTCGGTTCATCTTAACACATGTCATTCAAGTGAATTGCAATTCAATTTTAAATAAAGATGTCACCCTTACTCAACCATTCATCATTAATACATAACCTCATTATCATTACCCATCCAAACACATCACATCACGAATCATTTCATATCAGGGGTATCAAACAATTCAGGGCATTTAAACAATCATTAAATCATACCTAAGAAAGATAATCAATCACCCCATCTCGAATAATCAAATTAACCACAATTGAATTAAATCAATTACCTTTAAGTCCCGCTTATTAATTATAACCCAATCAACTTATCATCCCATAATCATTCATCTTTATTTACATTAAGATTATCATCATTATCTAATTTCTTCCATTAAGTAATTATACTTAACCATATTTCATGAATGATTATCCTTAATTAATTGTATTCATTATTCAACTCCAATTACTCATAACAGTAATTACCCCTCTGTAATTACTTACTTAATAATCAACTTCTCACTTAATTATTAATTCCCTTTGATTAATTACACCCATTAATTTATCCTTAATTACTTCTTCTGAGTAATTACCCTTTTATTTCTCCCCATTAAGTAATCCCTTAAATTAATTAACAAATTAATTTCAATCAGGTAATCCACCACTTAATTACCCTTAAACCAAGTAAATAAATCTTAATAGCAGATTAATTATTCTATAACCAATAATTAATAAACCTTTATTATTGATTAACACCACCTAATTACAAATTTATCTATCAATTTATCTAAACTCTAATTACAGTTATAATTTAATTATTCTTAATCACTTTCAGAATAATTAATTGATATTATTAATCATCTTAACTAACATTTTTAAAGAAATCTTCTTTAACTTTGAAACAAATTATTATTAACTACAAATCCTTAATCACACATTTATTATGTCTTAAATTACTTGTTAAATTACAAGTATAAATTATCGTACATTTCAAAATTAACTTACCCCTTTAAATTTACTTGTCATCTTACATTTGCAAACTTTCTTGATAAAATCAAATCAAACCTTAGCCTAACACTTAATAATATTCACAGCTTATTAATATTAACTTGTTTTCCTTTAATTTAAGGTTTATTCAGGCTAACCTCTACAAGTTTGGACCTGAAGTAAACACTCTGTTTACTCGAGTGAAACTAGTGTCCCACTTACTCTCTTCCCACGTCCCTCTCTTCTCAGCCTCTTCTTCTACTACCCGTTCTTTTTTACTTTTTTTTTTTTATAACTTAAGTTAATAACTGAAGAATTTAAAACATACATACACACCTGGGTTCGACTCGAGCCAAAACTTTCCCTAAATTTCTCGAGTATCACTCGAGACAGTCCAAAACTCGTCTGCTACACCGTGCGCCACCGCACACGTGCACGGTGGTTCGCCGCCTCTCCGGTGACCTTCCTCTCCTCCCACAAACCACATATCAACCCCTAGTTCAACATCGAAACCCAAATCCTTATGAAAAGTTCGAAGTCGAAAATATGTCAGTAGCTCGACCCAACAGCTCGAACGCTAGACAGTAAAACGCCACTGTAACGATCCCAGTTTTTAGACGAATTTAAATTTATAATTTAATTGAATTTTGGATTAAATTATGGAATTATTTGAAATTTTCAAACTAATGTATTTTAAAAAAGAGAATTTATTTGAAACTCAAGAATGAATATTTTCAATTGAATTGAAAATAAATAAATAAAGTGTTTAAAAAAAATAAAAGAAAATAAACATCATAAATTTAATGTTTAAAAAGGAAAAATTAAATTAAAAGTTTGAATAGAAAAAAAATAATAATAACAACATTGAATTCATCTAAATTGTAGAGCAATAAGACAAGGCAACATAAAAGATCAAATAACATGTTAATAAAACGAATGTATATAAAGGATGTACATTTAAAAACAATACTTAAAATATCCCAGTACAAACAAAAATAGAAATAGCATTGACAAAAGAAACAAATGAAATACATAAAAACATGAAACATGGAAATAAGGCAAAAGTACATATAAAATATCTCAGTAAAACAAATATGAAAACAAACAAATGCAAACATAAAGAAATAACATAGGAGTATGAGTACATAAATAAACAAAACCAAAAGGTATGCAATGTACAAAGCTATCTCAGTGGAAAAGAAAAATATATATATATAAACAAACAAGCAAGAACTGTAATGCAAATATGAACAGCTTGCATAAGGAGACAGCATATATGTGAAGTAAATGTGAATAAAATATGAGACAAAGCAAAAGCTTGTAAAGCAAGAACAAACAAAACATATATAGGAAGATAATTGTAAAAGAGGACATAGGCAATTAATGCAAGATGTCCTTAGCCATAATATATCATCTATCAGCCGAGATAAGTAAGTAGTAAGGCAAAACTGTGTAAAATAGAATATGAAAACACAAGGACCAAAGCAATAAATGCATTAACCAGCAAAGCATGGAAAAAAATCTCTGTTGATTGTACTAAAGAAATTAAATAATAACATCCCTGTAAAACTTTGTTTCCTATATATCTCATCTTCATCAGTTCGACCATAAGCTAAGAAAAAAGGTCTGAAGCAATATCATTTAAACTATAAACAAAACTTCAATTTAAACAAACCAGTTTTTCAACACTGGAAGAGAAAAGAAGAGAAATAAAGCAATCAAGCTGAAAGTAAAGTCAAGTTCAACTTGATCTAAAACTGAAAGATGAAGCTGCAGATTCAACTTGAAAACAAAATATCAAAACAAGTTCATTCCTCTGTTCCTGTTCTCTATCTTTCTTCATCAAAATCATCATGTGAGCAAAACTTCACCCTCTTTGTTTTGATCTGCCTGTGATGAATACTTTGATGTGAATGAATGATAAGCGTTATAGCTCATATCACTTATCAACTATATTTCTGCATTTTAATATGTGATGATTGAATGATGTTGCACTATTGTGTTAAACCCCTGGACCACACCTATACACACACAAATATGGGTTTCACGGGGAAATCGATTAAGTCACAGATTTTGAAATAATTTATAAAGTTGAATATTCAAATTCATGTATTTTGGAAATGGATTGGATTTAAAGTGAAAAGCTTTTGAAATGAAATTTCAAAGATGAAATTTATTTTAAATAACTTAATTGAGTTTTGGAATTTAAATATTTTGATTTATATTTGAATTCAATATTTGAAATTGAATTCAATGATCTGGAAAATAGGGACTAAAGATGTTATACCAGTTTATATAAGTTAAACTATTTTAAAGTTATTGATTTGTGAATTTGAATGTAAATTCAAAGGCTTTAACTCGTGTAAATAAAAAAATTGGATATTTCTGAAACGAAAACTATTTGTTTTAAAATGATAAAAGCTTTCATATAAGTAGTGAACGTCCAATTTGTGTTAAAAAGGATTTCAAGTTAAAGATGAAAATGATTTTCCAAGTCATGGAAACGGTTTGAAAGCTATAAGTTAAATCTTTAATTTTAAGATTTAACGAGTTAATCCAATTGAAATGAAAATTGTTTTGAAATCCATAAATGGATCTTTGTGAATGGGGTGAACTTTGTGAATTAAATCTTTTGTTTAAAAGATTAAAGTGTGGAAATTGTTTAAACCACTGAAGGTTTTTGAAATAAATCTTTTGTTTAAAAGATTTGAAAATGGTAAATTGTTTAAACCATTTGAAGAAAGTTGGAATTATTAAGTTGTGACTTAATTGAAATCCTACATCCATATGTTTTAAATGTTGTGCTCACTATTCGGTTTAGCCGGGAGAGGACCTTTGTGTCATATAACCCATTCCGAATATGTGATTCGACGTTATGGATAGCATTTGAAGACCGGTGTTGAAGACCGGGTATTTGCGAGAGCGATAGGATGACCTATCGATTGTCTCTGCACTGGGTAGCTCCTGGTATAGAGATTTCCTAAGTGATGGGAAGTCCGATCGGGATTGTGAATACCCGGATTTGCAAGGGCTTCTTTGGAAGTGCCTTCGGTTCTGTTCGAACCCGGAACAGACTTGTATGGATTGTGTGTCTGACATTACATTTTGGGATATAAAGCAGATTTCTTTCAAATACATTTCTGTGGTGGCGGAGAATTTATTCTTTTAGCTTAACATCCTTCTCTGAGACGTACGAGCTCATAGGTTATGTAGTTGATGGTTATCAGCGATATATTCCCAATTTGGTAATGTGACATTCTAAGTGTTGCTGTGTAATGATCATTGTTTAATCATTTGTGATAGGATCATTTGTTTGATCATTTATCTTTTTGATCATTACTTTGATCATTTGTTGACCCAAAGCATGGCTTTGTACCAAAGCGTAGCTTTGTGGACGAGACTTCGTCGAGCCTCACAAATCGGTAATGGTCGAAACAGGAATTGTGCGGCAAGGTTTCAGGGGTAGCTCCCCTAGGGTATGACCATTCCTTCTGGAAAAGGGTAGTATCATGGTATGGAGCCCAGATACTTGCTCATGTGGACACACTATATTATTTATGTGTGATGTTGGTTTAGAGGCGCCTCATTTAAAGGTCCCAAAGGACCGGGGGTGGCATATCTGAGGGTTTGTAATATCCCTTGGGAAAAGGGGTTCCCGGCCTTGTTTGGCAGAGAACGGTTTGGTTCTCGGGGCATCCCGCCAGAGGCGTTCCCATGTGGCAATAGGAAGTTCCTTAGCCTGACCATTTGTTGGAAAAATCCATTCATCCAATACGAGCCTTGTGAGGTTTTAGTTGTATTACCTGCCATTCACTTATGGTGGCGCCCCACTGTTTGGATGGTAGCTATAGTAGGCATAGTTCGAAATGTCTATGCTGGTTAAGATTTATATTCTACTTTCGAAATGTTTTCTGCACTTGCACTTATAATAATAATATCAAAGAAATTCGCGTATCAAGCATATTTGACTATCATAAGGAGAAATCTCCTCCGATTCTGCGTTTGCATTGTGTGTGTGGCGGAAGGCCTTATGGTAGTTTAATTTTCAAAAGCATTGCGATTTTCAAATTTAAAATCTTTTGATTGTTTTTAAAGACAAACTGTTTTTGTTTGCTCACATCAGTCCCATGACTGACCTGGAGTTTATTGTTCCTTTCCTAAACTCTGGGTGCCCATAATTTTCCACACGGGCAGTTTAGAGTTGGGTTTTTCAGATAGTTAGGTTCAGTAGATTATCTGGAGCTAGTTCAGTCTTTGGATTCAGACGAGACTCGCTTATCTTGGAGAAATATTGATGGTGGATCGAGCTAGGAGTTTTGGAGCTCTGTCTTTGGAGCCTTTTGGATCGGAGTTGCAGTATTGGATTCTGTTGAAGACTTATCTCATTTCGTATTATATTCCACTGTATTCTATGTTATATTCTCTTATGTTGATGATTATCATTGTATAAAAATTGATGTATCGGATATTGTATTTATGTCATATCAGTGATATCATCTTTTATTTCCGCTGTGTATTTATCATTTAATGGTGTTGCAAGCTCCCACGATACGAATTTGATGTCGTTTGTCGGATATCGAGTTCGGGTCATGACAGATTGGTATCAGAGCTAAAGGTTGAGTAAGAACTTTAGCTACGGAGTGTAACACCTTAGATGGCTCATTAGAGATAGGGTGAAGTATCCCTAGAATGAGTGATCCCTAAGATATCCGTTTGAATGCCTCAGTAAATTCTCTTACTATCCATTGATAGTAAGTACGAGTGCAAGAAGAGGACGAGATAGGGGACGGGGAAATACGATTATAAATGGTCGATACTCTGTAAAATAGTGGAAATAATTTTCTTCTCAATCTTCTTTGATTCGTTTTCAAATTCTTTTGATTGCTTCGGGATAGCTCCAGAAAGAAGTTCGGTGCGATGGTTGCCTTACAAATCGTTGTAAGAAATTCTTACATCGTATTTCATCGGTTTTTTATCAGTTTTTGATTTAAACCT
Organism: Allium cepa; assembly: GCA_030765085.1. Lineage (NCBI taxonomy): Eukaryota > Viridiplantae > Streptophyta > Magnoliopsida > Asparagales > Amaryllidaceae > Allium > Allium cepa. The sequence continues at coordinate 506,079,034 of CM060944.1, read as the reverse complement.
TAATGAATATGAATTGAAATTAGAAATTAGAAATTTTAAATTGAATTAACTTGATTAATAGAATATGAAGGATAATTTGAATTGTATCAATAAAATGACATCATTTAAACCCAAATTTGAAATTTTATTATAATTTCTTGTATCTATTGCTAATATTCTGATTTGGTAAGCCAAATGCAGAATTGATATCCAGTTTGATCTGAAAAGACATTTCTCTATCTTCGTTATCTCTCTCTGGCGAATTTCGAGGACGAAATTCCTTTTAAGGGGGGAAGTATGTAACGATCCCAGTTTTTAGACGAATTTAAATTTGTAATTTAATTGAATTTTGGATTAAATTATGGAATTATTTGAAATTTTCAAACTAATGTATTTTAAAAAAGAGAATTGATTTGAAACTCAAGAATGAATATTTTCAATTGAATTGAAAAAAAAAGTGTTTAAAAAAAACATCATAAATTTAATGTTTAAAAAGGAAAAATTAAATTAAAAGTTTGAATAGAAAAATAATAATAATAACAACACTGAATTCATCTAAATTGTAGAGCAATAAGACAAGGCAACATAAAAGATCAAATAACATGTTAATAAAACGAATGAATATAAAGGATGTACATTTAAAACAATACTTAAAATATCCCAGTACAAACAAAAATAGAAATAGCACTGACAAAAGAAACAAATGAAATACATAAAAACATGAAACATGGAAACAAGGCAAAAGTACATATAAAATATCTCAGTAAAACAAATATGAAAATAAACAAATGCAAACATAAAGAAATAACATAGGAGTATGAGTACATAAATAAACAAAACCAAAAGGTATGCAATGTACAAAGCTATCTCAGTGGAAAAGAAAAATATATATATAAACAAACAAGCAAGAACTGTAATGCTAATATGAACAGCATGCATAAGGAGACAGCTTATATGTGAAGTAAATGTGAATAAAATATGAGACAAAGCAAAAGCTTGTAAAGCAAGAACAAACAAAACATATATAGGAAGATAATTGTAAAAGAGGACATAGGCAATTAATGCAAGATGTCCTTAGCCATAATATATTATCTATCAGCCGAGATAAGTAAGTAGTAAGGCAAAACTGTGTAAAATAGAATATGAAAACACACGGACCAAAGCAATAAATGCATTAACCAGCAAAGCATGGAAAAAAATCTCTGTTGATTGTACTAAAGAAATTAAATAATAACATCCCTGTAAAACTTTGTTTCCTATATATCTCATCTTCATCAGTTCGTCCATAAGCTAAGAAAAAAGGTCTGAAGCAATATCATTTAAACTATAAACAAAACTTCAATTTAAACAAACCAGTTTTTCAAAACTGGAAGAGAAAAGAAGAGAAATAAAGCAATCAAGCTGAAAGTAAAGTCAAGTTCAACTTGATCTAAAACTGAAAGATGAAGCTGCAGATTCAACTTGAAAACAAAATACCAAAACAAGTTCATTCCTCTGTTCCTGTTCTCTATCTTTCTTCATCAAAATCATCATGTGAGCAAAACTTCACCCTCTTTGTTTTGATTTGCCTTTGATGAATACTTTGATGTGAATGAATGATAAGCGTTATAGCTCATATCACTTATCAATTATATTTCTGCATTTTAATCTGTGATGATTGAATGATGTTGCACTATTGTGTTAAACCCCTGGACCACACCTATACACACACAAATATGGGTTTCACGGGGAAATCGATTAAGTCACAGATTTTGAAGTAATTTATAAAGTTGAATATTTAAATTCAAGTATTTTAGAAATGGATTGGATTTAAAGTGAAAAGCTTTTGAAATGAAATTTCAAAGATGAAATTTATTTTAAATAACTTAATTGAGTTTTGGAATTTAAATATTTTGATTTATATTTGAATTCAATATTTGAAATTGAATTCAATGATCTGGAAAATAGGGACTAAAGATGTTATACAAGTTTATATAAGTTAAACTATTTTAAAGTTATTGATTTGGGAATTTGAATATAAATTCAAAGGCTTTAATTCGTGTAAATAAAAAATTTGGATATTTCTGAAACGAAAACTATTTGTTTTAAAATGATAAAAGCTTTCATATAAGTAGTGAACGTCCAATTTGTGTTAAAAAGGATTTCAAGTTAAAGATGAAAATGATTTTCCAAGTCATGGAAACGGTTTGAAAGCTATAAGTTAAATCTTTAATTTTAAGATTTAACGAGTTAATCCAATTGAAATGAAAATTGTTTTGAAATCCATAAATGGATCTTTGTGAATGGGGTGAACTTTGTGAATTAAATCTTTTGTTTAAAAGATTAAAGTGTGGAAATTGTTTAAACCACTGAAGGTTTTTGAAATAAATCTTTTGTTTAAAAGACTTGAAAATGGTAAATTGTTTAAACCATTTGAAGAAAGTTGGAATTATTAAGTTGTGACTTAATTGAAATCCCACATCCATATGTTTTAAATGTTGCGCTCACTATTCGGTTTAGCCGGGAGAGGACCTTTGTGTCATATAACCCATTCCGAATATGTGATTCGACGTTATGGATAGCATTTGAAGACCGGTGTTGAAGACCGGGTATTTGCGAGAGCGATAGGATGACCTATCGATTGTCTCTGCACTGGGTAGCTCCTGGTATAGAGATTTCCTAAGTTATGGGAAGTCCGATCGGGATTGTGAATACCCGGATTTGCAAGGGCTTCTTTGGAAGTGCCTTCGGTTCTGTTCGAATCCGGAACAGACTTGTATGGATTGTGTGTCTGACATTACATTTTGGGATATAAAGCAGATTTCTTTCAAATACATTTCTGTGGTGGCGGAGAATTTATTCTTTTAGCTTAACATCCTTCTCTGAGACGTACGAGCTCAGAGGTTATGTAGTTGATGGTTATCAGCGATATATTCCCAATTTGGTAATGTGACATGCTAAGTGTTGCTGTGTAATGATCATTGTTTAATCATTTGTGATAGGATCATTTGTTTGATCATTTATCTTTTTGATCATTACTTTGATCATTTGTTGACCCAAAGCATGGCTTTGTACCAAAGCGTAGCTTTGTGGACGAGACTTCGTCGAGCCTCACAAATCGGTAATGGTCGAAACAGGAATTGTGCGGCAAGGTTTCAGGGGTAGCTCCCCTAGGGTATGACCATTCCTTCTGGAAAAGGGTAGTATCATGGTATGGAGCCCAGATACTTGCTCACGTGGACACACTATATTATTTATGTGTGATGTTGGTTTAGAGGCGCCTCGTTTAAAGGTCCCAAAGGACCGGGGGTGGCATATCTGAGGGTTTGTAATATCCCTTGGGAAAAGGGGTTCCCGGCCTTGTTTGGCAGAGAACGGTTTGGTTCTCGGGGCGTCCCGCCAGAGGCGTTCCCATGTGGCAATAGGAATTTCCTTAGCCTGACCATTTGTTGGAAAAATCCATTCATCCAATACGAGCCTTGTACGGTTTTAGTTGTATTACCTGCCATTCACTTATGGTGGGGCCCCACTGTTTGGATGGTAGCTATAGTAGGCATAGTTCGAAATGTCTATGCTGGCTAAGATTTATATTCTACTTTCGAAATGTTTTCTGCACTTGCACTTATAATAATAATATCAAAGAAATTCGCGTATCAAGCATATTTGACTATCATAAGGAGAAATCTCCTCTGATTCTGCGTTTGCATTGTGTGTGTGGCGGGAGGCCTTATAGTAGTTTCATTTTCAAAAGCATTGCGATTTTCAAATTTAAAATCTTTTGATTGTTTTTAAAGACAAACTGTTTTCGTTTGCTCATACCAGTCCCATGACTAACCTGGAGTTTATTGTTCCTTTCCTAAACTCTGGGTGCCCATAATTTTCCACACGGGCAGTTTAGAGTTGGGTTTTTCAGATAGTTAGGTTCAGTAGATTATCTGGAGCTTGTTCAGTCTTTGGATTCAGACGAGACTCGCTTATCTTGGAGAAATCTTGATGGTGGATCGAGCTGGGAGTTTTGGAGCTCTGTCTTTGGAGCCTTTTGGATCAGAGTTGCAGTATTGGATTCTGTTGAGGACTTATCTCATTTCGTATTATATTCTGCTGTATTCTATGTTATATTCTCTTATGTTGATGATTATCATTGTATAAAAATTGATGTATCGGATATTGTATTTATGTCATATCAGTGATATCATCTTTTATTTCCGTTGTGTATTTACCATTTAATGGTGTTGCAAGCTCCCACGATACGAATTTGATGTCGTTTGTCGGATATCGAGTTTGGGTCGTGACAACCACGCTCTCCCAACACAGACCGCCGGAGGCGAAACAACTTCGTCTACGCCATGACCATACTTCCCTCGACCTTCACCCAAAATGTCGAATCACTCGATCAAGCGACGGTAACAAAAACAAAAATTTACAGTGCACAGTAAATATTTACCCCAAAACCCTATATTCGATTCGATTTAAAAATCCTTGCATTAGAATTTTTTTTTAGCATTTTTCCTATCATCAACAAGTATCAAGCAAGCTCCAACATGAATTTCAACATCTAAAATTAGTCGTATCTTCGGATAATCTCAATTAAGCAATTTCGGTTCCTTTGAAAATTGCACTTTGGATATTGATCTAAAAATCATTAATCTTGTTGTAAAAATCATAACTTTTTATGTTAAATCAAGATATGGGATTAAATTAACAAATTAAAACATTTGAAATTTAACTTATGATTTCTTTTCCATGTAACTTGAAGAACAGTATCTATACCACACTGTTAACTTAAAACAAGTTTCCAGTCTCATAATTTAAGTTAAACATACTTAATTAGTTTAAATTCCTAGATTTAAGTTGGTTTAAATGAAGGAGTGTTAATTTTCTTACAACTCTTGCTCGCGTTTGAACTTCCAGATAGCATCTCATAAACACATACATACAATATATAGCAACCACAGGAAATACACGAACTAATTACCAAGCTTTAATTATAAAATTTGTATGTTTACCCACCTAATAATAGTTGGAACAGAAAGCAAAGGGTTGTTGAAGAAACTGCAGTTTGAATTCTCTAAAGATCCCTCTGTTTCAACATTGAGTTTTGTTTGAGTTTGCAAGGCAAAAATGTCTATTTTGTTTTCTTTCTTATCTCAGGTTTGCTAAGTTTTGTCAACAAACTAGAATAGGATGATACACATATATAGGAACAGCTTTTAGACTAAGGGTGTCTTCTGGTACAAGCCTCTACTAGTATTGATCATATTAGATTTTTTTTCTAGTTACTGTAAAGATGAAATGATACTTACATATTTTCGGCTGAACCCATTTTTGTACCGAGAAGATTTCTTTTGTATATTTGAAATGACAATATGTCATGCTACTCTTAAATGCTTGTCTTCATATTTGTTAACATGTAATTAATATTAGCTGATTCTTATCTTTGGTATAAAGATATTTTGCATTTGTGTATAAAGTTAACTTTGAATATGATGATCAAGTTGTAGAGTTTAGTTTCAGGTTGTAATTATCTTTCTTTTCTTTTTATACGCAGTTTTGTTTTTTGTTGAACGAAAAGGAAATAAAAGGTGGTATATGAAAGATTGTGAACAAACTGAAAATAATGTAGATGCAAGATTACATAGTTTATTATGTAATAGTTAAGTGTATATAGATTTTTTTATTATAAAATTTGTATTTATTTTAAATATGAACAAGATAGATTTTATTTTCATTATTTTGGAAAAGCTTTATTTTAAATTTCAAATCATAATCCCTTCCAAATTACTCACATATACTTATAAAACAAATATAAGTTCGTATTTTTAATTTATCAGATTAAAAGCTTATTAAAATAATATCGCCAAATTTTCGGGTTGCCACAATAATATGGATAATCTTTTGATAATGATAATATGGATTATCTGTTGTGATGATAATGATGATTATCTATTGTGGTGTGTGAATTATCTATCTGTGTGTATATAGATAATGAATTGAATTGTTTTAAACTTTAAAACAACTTGGCCTTAAAAGATACGCTTTGGATTTCGATGAGACCGGTATCGAGTTTCCAGATTTGGATATCCGAAAACCACATCGATCCAAATTAACGATAGGTCGTGAGTCTCAAGTGAAGAGTGAAGACTCAAGGTGTAAGGACTATTAGTTGTTAAAACTCTGAGGCTAATTCCAATACAATTTTAACGGGATAGTACTTTCAGATTCGAGATGAAGATTCAGAGTGCAAGGGTTATTGTCGTTAACTCTAAGGGTGATTCCAAAATGAGTGAAACGAGATAATGCCTTCGGTTTCGTCCGAACCCGGAATGAACTTGTATGGATTGAATGCTTTCAAAACATCGTCAGGTGGACGATGCGCATTCTAAGAGATGTGTTCTCTAAAGGTAATCGTAGCCTTAAGCCTCATTAACCGGGAATGGCTAAAACAGGAGAGGTGAAGCAAGGCTAAGTGGGTCATGCCCAAGTAGGACAAGATTTTCCCCTGTCTAGAGGTCCCTTTTTATTCGGCTGTGTGGGAAGTTGGAACGCGCGCCAACTTCGGGGTTGTCTTGTTTGGGACTATCTAGTAAGGGATGGTTCCGGCCTTGTGTTGCAGGAGATTTAGGATGGATCCTCGGTACGTTGATCTAGGCCACATACTGTGACTAGCGGCACCCCAGTAGCCCTGCCATTGTATGGAATCCAAAATCCAATAAGTGCCAATTGCTTTGATTGTATTACCCACTTTTGTGGCTAGTAGCTGGAATTTAATCATGTAACAATTTTGGCTATTTTCTATTTACTTGAAAACCCTAGACCTATTATAATATCACTGGATTTCCTATCAAATGTTTTGGTTAGCGTAAGGTAAAAACATTTCTATGTTTATGTGTGGGAAGTCTTACGTGATACCTTTTCTTTTCAAAGGTTTTTCAAAGTTAAGCAATCTTAACCTGTTACTCACACCAGACCCATGTCTGACCAGGAGTTTATCTTCTGTTTTTCTTGAACTCTTGGGTACTCAAATTTTTATGAGTATCCAATGGATTCAGGTTAGCTTTGACGAATTGTGGAGGAGCAATGGGGTAGGAGGCTTCAGCGTGTAGATATACAGTGTTCCGCTGTGTTTGACTTCTCTGAGTTGTATTGAGTTGTATAACTAGACAGGTGTTTATAACTGTCTAGTATGTGATGTATAATCTATGTAATTCTGATAGTTGTTGTATACTATGTAATAATTATGTGATTAATATAATTTATTCGTTCCGTTGTTGAGATTCTGATGTCGTTTCTTCTTTCTTCTCTATATTTTCTCTTTTCTATCCCTTTCTTTCTTATTAATGATGCGTCATTCTATGGAGATGAATGTCGGGTCGTTACACATCTATACCTTTCAAAGAAGTCAAAAGCACTCAACTTCCATTTGGAAGCGAAGTTTGACCGATGCCCTGAATTCAACAGCAATGAAAGATCTTTAAGGCGCCCTTTCGACCAAGTCGGAAGAACTGATTAGAAAGGGTCCAACCCGCATCTATCAATAAAACCTAGGGGTATTGTTTTGGGGATCCGATTTCATTCACTCAATACTTGTTCTTTCTTAAATTTGTAAACCCGAATTCTAAAATCAAGTTAGGGATTTTACTTCTTTGTAATACTTAAGCTTCTTATATACCAGAAAATTATTTTGAAAGCAAGTATATGGCATTTTCGAATATGTTGATTGATCTGCTGCTTCTATATGGTTCTAATTATGTATTACTTGTATCAATGTCAATCGAAAGGTTACCACTCGATGGATTAGAAACCTTTGATTTAATTAAAACCCATAGATCCATTAGGTCCTAACCTTTAATCACCTTAATCACTTCGAAAGGAGGTTTCAAAAGGATCTTAAGTCAATTCATGTAATTTGAATGGTAATTCCAAAGGAATTCCAATTATCTCGACCATTTCGAAAGTTTGTCTAGAAGGAGTTCCAATTGACCCGACCTTTTCGAAAGGTGGTTTTAAAGGAGAACTAAGTCATTTAGACAGATTCATAAAAGGGATTTAAAAGGGTTTAAACTGTCCTAAACTGTTCAAAAGGTGGTTTCAAAGGTTTACTTACACTTTGAACTTTTCTTTGGGGGTGATGAGAAGATTTCTTGTTAACATTTTTGACACTAGAAGGAAAGCCCGAACCTCAGTCTTTGTTGAATTCCTAACTTTATTTTTCTTTAACCCTATTATATTCCAAGATTACCTCAGACCTTACACTATCATGCTTAGAAAAATTAGAAAATCTGAGCAAGGATCCTCAAAGGCACACTTAATTGTACTATCCCATGGAAGTATTGAAGATTCTAAACTTTTCAAGAGGAAATGTTAAAATTAGTGGCTTTGAGAATCACTAAGAAAAAGAAGGCTGAATCTTATGATCCAGATAAGTGGAGTTTAAACCCCTTCCATATTGGCCCTACACCCATCATTTCTTTAGGGGAACAAGGATGAGAGTGATAATTTGTTTGATTAGACAAATAGGAAAATTAAATTTTATATCAAAGGCGCTATCTTTGAAGAAGGGATGATAGCTGATTACTATAACTTTGTAAAAAAATTGACTTCAAGCAACAGCAGAACGTTACCTACATATGAGCTTCAAAAGGTTTGGAAAAGGAAATTGGTTATTGAGGGTGATGCTTTTGAATCAAGCAATAAGAAAATCTAGAAATCATCCTTAAAAGACAAGCTTAATATCATGACTCCCTAAGGAATGTAAACTGACTACACGATTACTACTGCCTATTTACTAACAATGGAGGAACTAAACTATTGGCCATCCTAGAAGAAAAAGCCCAAATACAAAAGGAATCGAGGAGGATCCTATTGTCACTATCAGATGATGAATGGGCATGAAATAAATCAATGTAGAGCACTTGAAGGAATGATGATCAACTTTTTCAAACAAGGAAAAATAAATAGATTTGTAAAGCAATCTTAATCGTATTCAATAAAGCACGCTTTTCTAAGAAAAATCTACATGGTCGAGGTAGAATTTTCCTAGAACTTGGAAATTAGCTTAAATGGTCATAAGCCTTTTTCCGTGCCTAGTTGGCAAGGTTAAGGCACCTCCTGGAGGGAGGTTAGAATAAACCTTTATCCGTGACATGCTATGGCCAAGTTAAATTATCAACATGCCCTTGATCGTGCCACGCCATGACCATATCAAGGCACCCTCTGAAGTGGGATAGAGTAAGCCCTTGGTCCCACCATGCCATGGCCTGGCCAGGGCACCGAACAAGCCTTCAGTCCCACTACCTTATGGCCTGGTTGGAGCACCTCCTGGAGGGAAGATGGAGTAAGCCCTTAGTCCCTCCATGCTATGGCCTTGCCAAGGCACGGAACAAGCCTTCAATCTTACCCATAAGGCCTAGTTGGAGCGCCTCCAAGAAGGAGGTTGGTATGTTCTTAGGTCCTGCTTATAGATAAGCTAACCAAGCGCACCAGACAACAACGGACTAAGACGTCCAAGCCCGAGAAGCAGCACACCAAACAATGACAACATACGGAGCCCAAAAGATGGCACATGTTAAAATAATCCCAAAGAGTGGTGCAAAACAAAAGGCTCAAATTGATTTTAAAAAAGGATTTTCGGATATTATTTATTAAAGCCAAAATCTGGGTTTCGAGTCTCTCACCATTCTGGACGTCACTTATTAATGCTAAATCTTGGCTTCGGGACCTCTTAATTTGAGACCTCTATTATGGATTTATGGTATTCTACTAATTTTTGAATATATTTTAATAATACCCGATAGTATTATTTCCAGGTAAGGATCTCTGGACTTATATTATTCGTTCCCAAAAAGAGGATTCATAGTCTACTATGACTTATTTCCAAATATTGATCTCTGGACTTTTATTATTAAATGATTGTTCTTGGTCTTCTATCATTATTTTCAAAAGAGAATTCCTAAACTTCTATTAGTAATGCTAGATTAGGATTTTTGGCCTTCCATTATTCAGATTCTGGTCTTCTCTTATCATTATCAAAGTAGGATCTCAAGACTTCTATTGTTTTCTAACTGTGAAATTTCACTTCACTTATTATTGATACGAAAACAGGATTAATAAAGAAGACTAAATGGGTTGACAAATGCAAAACTATAGTTAAAGTTATTAGGAATTAAATCCAAAAACAACATTGTAAGAACAAGAAAAGGCTACAAACCGTGTGACATTTACATAATTTATAAATTATATACAATATATAGTATAAGTGTATGTTTTATAGATCCTGGACAACCTTATCTAGATTCTCGACAATTAAGGGATCGACAATATGGTGAATTGCTATATGAAGAATTTCATTAAGCTTCTTTTCCTTTTTCTTAATTTCATTAGCATCATCAATAGACTCAATGCCGGCCTTCAAAGCATGGTTGGAAGCTTTGTTAGCACCTTTAAGGGTCTCGCTTTGCCTTTCTAAATCGACAATGTACTTTCGAAGAAGATATTTTTCATGTTCAAAATTTTGAATTCTAGTTACATGCTCATTAATGTGCATCCCACTTTTTGTTGGTCATCAAAATATCTCATCATTTCAAATTTGACCTTCTTACACCATTCACCTACTGCTTTCTCATCTAAACCTAAGGGAGGGTTAGTCGTAGTTAGAAATTTTTGCATAGATAGAGATGAAGAACTTGTCGATTTCACAACAGACGAGGTGATTGGAAAAGTTAGTAAATCGATATTTTGAATGTCACCCTCCATGTTAAATTCTAGGATTTGCATTGGGCTTCACTATCTTTTAATTTTATCTCCAAATTGCTTATCTATTGGAGAAGCTTTTACATTTCTTGATCAAAGTCGATTGAAGGGTTTTATTTAATTTGACATTTTAACTAAGAAATTGTTTCATCTTTACTCTTGATATCTGCATCGAGACTAGTGATCTACTCTTTGAGTTCCCTAATAATCATCTTTTGAAGTGAAAATTTCCTACGCCATTCTGACGCTTCAGTGTTGCCTTGAAGACGAGAAGATAGAGGATCTTTAAGGAGGCTCCTCTTTTCAACATCCGCTACTAACCTATCTCTAATTCTGGTGAAACGAGATAATGAACCTAATGAGAGCAGTACGGTAGATAACTGTAACTCCTATTTAAACAAAAAAAGTTAATGCTGAAATTACCCATTTCTTTTATTACAACAATAAAGTTACAACTCAAGGGAAAAAACAAAGTATAATCTAATTGTTATAATTAAATACTTATTTTATTACACTTAAAGTCAGAAAACAGCATTTTTAACTTTGTTCAAAGAAGTAGCCGAAAGAGTAGTTGTCGAATCAAAAGGGGCATTAAATCCTTCTGGGTTAATGGCTGGAGGACATTTGTTATAACCCCATTCTCCGGCAGGAGTACTATCATGATCGCATATTAATTTGGTATGATATGTTTGAATTTTCTTAAGAAGCCTTTCCTTTTCTTCACCAAGAAGATCAAAATGAAGTTAGGGATGTTGCATATAAAGCCTTTGTAGATCTCTAAAAAGAAATATCTAGCCAATTTTGCGGAAATCAAGAGCGAGGCCTTTTCTAAATAATCTCTTCTTAATTTGACATATTTTCCTAAATAATCTCTGCTAGTAGGACTGCTTAGGAGACATTTACTCTGTACTAAAGTAATAAAATACGAAGTATAAAAGAAAAGCAATATAGAAAATTTACAGATCAATATAACTACATAAGAATGAATTTTCATCTGGTTCGTAAAAAATTGATTTTTTGAATAACTTGAAAATGAATTTATTCTTATACTATTTAATTTTTTCTAAAGGAAATTCGCATAGAATTGAATTGACTCGTGGTAGATTCCAATAATCCTGTGGATGAGGATCAGATCTAAATTCATCCAAGTATCTCCTATGTAGATGTCCGAGTAGATCCCTGCTAAAATCACCTAAGTATAAAATATCTATGTTGGATGTTTGCAATAAGCTTTGTATAAGAAGTCTACTAGGACATCTTTGCCTTCAATCAACATCCAAAAGAGTGTTATTAATTTCTTATTCTTTCCCAGGAGCTTGCCATATCAAAGGCATGCCCATTTTAGTCGTGGGGCAACTTCTTGATCTTTAAAAGGTGCAGACACTATGGCTCTCTTATTAAGCTTATAATACTTGTCAAAGAGTGCATTATGTTCTTTTAATTGTTTATCGAACTCACTATACAAGCTATTTAATTCTGTTTGTTTTATTTCAAGCTTTTTTTTTACAAAGTTGAATAGATTTCTCCTTTATCTAAAATAGAAAGATATTAGCTACTGTTATCTTGGAAGTGAGAGCCATTTAGACAAAGAATTCCATACCTGAGAAATAGGAATTGAAGTTTTTAGGGTCTGGTTTTTTCCTTTTGTTCTCTAACATAAATATTGGTACCTTTTTCGAGGAGATCAAAAGGCTTAGGAAGTTCAATTTGACTTGCTTCACCGCTACTAGGATCGAGGATGTCTTTCTCTGAAGCTTCGAGAATGTCATCGCCATCCCCTCCATGAGAACCATCATGATCACCTCTGTTGTCGTCAAAGCCTTGACCTTCATCCTCGTTGTCAGGGTTATCATCACCATTATCATCATCGTTTCCACGTTCTTCAACAACGACTTCGTCTTCCTCCTCATCAGAGTAAGAATCACCTTCTACTAAAGGGGTTTAGAAAGATCAGTGTTTAGCGGCGTCAATTTTCTATCTCGGTAACCTCGATCCCTTGCTCCATTTCTTTGATTTTGTCCATGAATCTTTTGACTAGCGCAAGATCGAGTAAGGGGAAGCTTAAGTCTGGACACTTCTCAATATTGTCAAAATAAGGCAGCACGAGAGTGTCCTCATAAGAATCACGATGATGTCATTTAGGGAAGTGCTAAAAAATTGTGACACCTTTTTCTTGGCCTCAAGAATTGTTTTGATGGCTATAGTTAAAGAATTTTTATTTTTCTCCAACTTCTTCTTGAAAAGAGTGCATTTTTTAAGAGAAGATTATTGAGAAATCATCTGGGTCTTTTCTTCTTCTGACTCTTTTAGAGTCATTTTCAAAGCTAAATTCTCACCAACTAAATTTTTTCCTTCCTCCTCTCAGAAATGGTTGATTCCACTTGAATAAGGAAGGTGCTCAACCCATCTTGTTCCCTCACTGCGTTATCTTTAGCTGCAAAGAGGGAAGTAATTTGGTTATTTAAAGTTGAGACTTCTTCTTTAAGCTTAGACGTCTCAACTGAAGACTTTGAAGTGTTTTCTTATAGGGAGTACAAGCTTTTAGAAATCTGAATGGAAAAGTACGACATGATTCAAAATTCAGTAAGAAGTAGTAATAAAAAATTTAAGTAGTATGAAACATACCAGAAGTTGTTGCTTAATTAGATCGACAATGTTTTATCGGATAAGGTATAGATCATTAGGAGGCATCGGTGATGTAGATCTAGAAGGATTCAACTCGTGGCGAGGAGTTGAAGTGCCTAAATATCTTTGCATCCGATCAATGATGTTGGGAGAATAAGACACAACTATTAGAGACATGGAATCATCCTTTGGAGGAATCATTTTAGCTAGGTCTGTAGCAGCATTAAGAGTAGAACCTTCCAGTCTTGCCAACATCAATAGACTGACTCATTTTTGGAGGAAGAGAAGACTAGATATCGGCAATTTTAGTTTTCTTGAGAGAAGAACATGCTGTAGTCATCTTGCTAAAAAAAATTAGGCAATCATTCTCGAATCGACGTTGGCCTGGGTCGGAGCTGAAGTGTTGGATAAAAAAGTAGGAAGAACTGGATCTCTTATGGTTAATTCAGCCAAAGAAGCAGTTGTTAAAATCCAAAAAGCATAAGTTAGTAAAGTAATCTAAAGAGTAACACAATGGTAAGTCACAAATGCTACATTTAAGCTTACCAAGTTGGTTTGGATAAATTGGAGACAAAGGCGAAAATTTTCAAGGATCACTAAAGGATAGGAAGAACTTGCTCTTAGAAGTGTATTAAACAAGAGGGGGTTGTCCAAGAACTCTCTGACCTGCTAGGAGGAGGGAATGCTTTTGAAGATTACTTAGCGTCAATAATGTAAGCCTATTCCCAATGCTACCCGAAGCAGTAGTTAAAAACTTCATGATTCTTTTCCCTTCATCGTAGAGATCTTTAGGAGCTGGGCCTAACAAGATAACATGATTTAGCAAAAAAGATGATAATTCAATGAAAATGAAAATAATGATCAGCTTATGAGGAGAAGAGAAAACTCCACTAATATTAGGAAAACATTTGAAAAGAATTGCGTCTCCCAATCCATAAACTTTTTACCCCTTTAGAAATTAACTTCTTGTATGGGTTGGTCCTAAAGATCTAGCTATTTAAGATGTTGAGCTTACAAGATGCACAAAATAATTTAGAACTTCAACAGTTAGCAAAGGAAGGCCTGACTATAAAGCCATGATCTCTAAGAAGACAAGATATGTATATACATTTGGTGACAATTTAATTGGAGCTATGCCGATGTGACTCAAGAATCTTGATAAGAGATCTTGGAATGGAATAAACCACCTTGCTAAACGTGGATGGCAGTGTAAGTAAAGTATTCTTCAGGAGGACTAGGGATAGTGTCATTTTCACCAGAAGGAATGGCTTCAACTCCTTTAATTCCTAAGTCATTATGGATCGCATCAACTTCATCTAGAGTGGCTATAAGAGAAAGCGTTGAAACTGTTTTGTCCTTCTTTGGAGAAGACTCCAACTCTGAAGCTACATCCTTTTCAGGTTTCTTAGAAGTCCTTTTCAAACCCATGATCCTACAAGGTGAAATAATTTCATTAAAGTTATGATTCATTCTATTATTAACGCCTTTCAAAGGTGTTGAAAGCATACTGCAATGGTTTATATATCCACTATAATATATGGTTTCATGCCTTTGAAAGTAGATTGAAATTAAATGAAAATTATGAAATTCGTTGAGGTTTCGACAATGTTGAAAGGGAGGATGGAATGAAGGCACCTAAGCACATCCTTCGACAATGTTGAAAGCCTAAAAAAAGAAATTTTTATCATTAATAAGCTCGACTATCAACACATACCAATTTGTGTATATGCTTTGTCGAAATATCATACCTCAGTTATTATGAAAAGGTTTGAAACAAAGATACATCTACAATAAAAAAAGGGCAATTAAGATGTTTCAAAAATGTTTCTATTGAAAAGTGATGATAGTTACACTCCAATTAACTACTGTGAGTTTCAAATAAGTTAAAAGGATATAGCGGAACTGTCAGAGCGTTAACACTAAGTCGGGATAACAGAAACAAATATGGTTATTTAAACTATGAACTCTCGACTAAGACAAAAGGTTAGTTAAGGCTTTCGACAATAGCAAAAATTATATTTTTAGTTCAATTTTGAATGTGGGATATTAATCCTTAATCTAAAATTTACTCTGAGATAAACTAAAATTAGGTATTATTGGTCTAAAGAAAAGTTCTATAGCAAATCAAATCCACCATTTATACGCTTTGAATTCTGAATCATTTCAAAAAAGAATTCGGCTTTCAAAGGGATACACTGTGTAGTCATTAAATTGAACCCTTTAAGAGGACTTGCTCAAAAGGTGATGAAATACGTCAAAACATACATTTACTTTCAAAGAAGTCAATCTCTTGACAGCAACATCAACCCTTCAAAAGGATCCATTTAAAGTGGATACTTGACTTCCTTTCGACCCCATCGAAAAGGGTTACAATATGAAGAGGAGTTAGTTGCATTAACCCTTTTCGAAAGGTTTAGAAAGTTAAGTTGTAATATTGGTTTATTGATTTACACAACTCGGCCTTCTATTCGAAGTTACCAGAAAGCAATTCCTTCATGATTCACTTCAACCAAATGTTTCTTAAATATTGACAACAATATTGATTCATGCTTGAATTCACTTCTAACAACAACGAAAACCCTTTAGCAAATTCAAGATGGAACCATAATTGGCTCCATAGATTAATCGAAAAAAGAAGAGTCCTCTCAAACTAATTAAAATTGAGCATAATAGAATTTAAGCCTGAATTCGCGTACAACAATGACAAATAACCCCGAGTTTGACAAATTCAAGTTCAAACCCAAAATTGATATCACATATTAATCGAAATCAGCATAAAAATGAATCTAATGATCATTTTATATGAACGATAAACTTAAATCATTCTCAACTATTGAAACAGTTAGACAAATTCGAACTTAAAATTTTGAAATTGGAGTCAAACGAGATAAATCGGCTTGTAAGAAAAATGATGAATGGAAACCTCGATTCGAACTTACTTCTATTGTAATTAGGAATTTAATAAGAAATTGAAATTCTTGATTCTTGCTTTGAGTTTTTAATTGCAGGTAACGAAAAAGTGAGAGAAGAAAGCATGATTTATAAGGAAAGCAAATGAAAAGGAGGAACCATTCGACCAAATTTAAATGAGCGGCCTAGATCCATGTGAGTATATGAAAAGGCGGGAAATTTTATGCTAAAATAAAAAGAAGGTATCGAAAAAGTTGACTTGAAAAGTAAAGAGCATCCCTTCGCTAGGGAAGTAAGTGTTATCATCAAAAACCACTCCAACTTGATCGAAACCATAAAGAAAACAGAAGGAGGATCCATAAAGAATGATAGTAATAGCAAGAGCTTTCAAAAGAGTCGAATGTATGTTTTTGCAAAATGTTGGATGAGTAATGCACTTTCAAAGAGGTCGAAAGGGGATAGGGACACCCTTTTGCTTAAATTAATCCCTTTCGAAACGGTTGCTTCCACATGCATAAAGGTGTCTCGAATGTGTTAAAGGCACCTTTCAAAGGCAACAGATGACAAGCTTCTACATGTGCGCTAAACCTTTCAAAATAGTGGGTTTCGCCAACATTTTCTATCCGCAGAAGAACATTTGGCCAAAGCTACCCCTTCGAAAGCATAGATTAACTTTTTGAATCGGTTGAAACCATCCACAATTACAAAGGAAAGCTTACATGAGTTTAATATGTCATCCTCAAATTCTAAATGATAGGGGTTCCGCATCAATCAACAAGAATGCATTCGAAAGACACCTTCCACATTCAAGCCTTCTATTACTCATTCGAAGCCCCAAAGATACACCTTTCGACAGCATTAAAAGCTTGCATCCTTTCCTGCTTGTAACAACACATAAACAACAAAGTGGCGGGCACAACTATACCTTTCGATGAAGTCGAAAACACTCAGGTTCCATTTGGAACCAAAGTTAGAAGGACGCCCTGAATTTAGATCAAAGAAAGGTCTTCGAGGCACCCTTTCGACTAAGTCAAAAGGACTGAATCGAAAAGGTCCAATCCATGCCTATAAACAAGACCTTAGGGACACTGTTTTGGGGATCTGATTTCATTAACTCAATACTTGTTCTTTCTTAAATTTGTAAACCCTAATTCTAAAATCAAGTTGGGGATTTTACTTCTTTATAATACTTAAGATCTTTGAATACCAGAAAATTATTAGGAAAGCAAGTATATGGCATTTTCGAATATGTTGATTGATCTGTTGCTTCTATATGTTTCTAATTATGAATTACGTATATCAATGTCAATCGAGAGGTTAACTTTTGAAGGAGTAAAAATCTATTAATTCTATTAAACCAATAGATCCATTAGGTCCTAATCTTTAGTCACCTTAATCACTTCGAAAGGATCTTAAGCCAATTCAAGTAATTCAAAAGGTAATACCAAAAGAATTCAAATTGTCTCGTCTGTTTTGAAAGGTTGTCTAGAAAGACTTCCAGTTGACTCGTCCTTTTCGAAAGATGGTTTCGAAGGAGATCTAAGTCATTTAGATTGATTCAAAAAAGGGATTTGAAAGGATTTAAATTATCCTAAACTATTCGAAAGGTAGTTTCCAAAAGTTCACTTACACTTTGAGCTTTGTTTTAGGGTGTTATCAAGATTTCTTGCTAAAAAAACTAACTTCTGTTGATGATGGAATTGGATTCCAATATTAGTTCCATTGTGCTCGAAATAAGGGTATTACATGTAAAATGCCAGGCGGCATGCCTCGTTTGGAGTTTGAAATTTTAGTGCGTGAATAGTATCACGATATTTTTCTATAAAAGGACTTGAGATATTTCATTTTGCAAAACCCTAAAATCAAGTACGCAACTTCCATTAACGTTCCTCTACCCTACAGTCGAATTGCATGTGATGATCGGGGCTAAACTAGGGGAAATGTTCAACATGAAACTTGTGGAGCTCGTCACCACGAGTTCATCCATGGTGGCCGATCATCGAATGACGAACCATGCCGAGGGAGAAATAAAGAGAACTATGGGATGTTCCTTGCCATTTTCTGGCCAATGGAAATAGGGGTGACGAGACTGGTGGCGATGGGTAGCGGCTCGACGTGGCAACGGCAGCGGCTGCTGAAAATCGTGGTGGAGTTTGGATTACGGGCCTGGGTCGTGAAAGATGGGAGGAAAGGTAATTAGGTTTAAATTTAACTAATTTAAGTTAATTAAAAATTTAAATAATCTCAAAAGTATTGATGGTTATATCTTGTTCATACGAGTTCGGATTCGAAAGCAATGTGTTGCGTTGCGTTCATTATGGTGAAATCTACGATAAAGAGTTCGATTTGATGGATTTAGAGCTAGTAAGAATTTGCCTTAAAATTGAATGCCTGTTCGATTTTATTCAAACCGAAACGCTTCAGCAGTTACTGTAATTTTGATTAGTTAACTCACCTTCTAGCCCACTTCAATTTCTATATAATTGTGGATAATTTTATTGTTGATTGTTTTTTGACTGTTTGGATGATTTACTATTTTATTAGTTATTTTGGATATATTTCCGCCCTTAGAGCGGATGAGACCCTATTACATTCTCGTGTAAGAGCGGATAACCCTTTATATATGATCCCGCCTACAAGCGGTTGATTTATATTATTCAATTATATAATTATATGTGATGTAAGGGGACAGGTTGGAGGGATCCAACTGGGTTCCTTACCTTATTGATTTTACTTTTCATATACTGTGTTATATGATGTATTGGATGCAATATTTGATGACATGGATGATTTCCCTTATTTAGTGCTTTATTAGCACTAGGCCTTATTTTTTGGCATTTTAAAATACCGTAAAATATTTATTTTGATTTAAAAGAGATTGTAAAGTGATTTTGAAAGAATATTTGTTTTAATAATTTTTAATTATTAAAAGGAATGGATTTATTTTAAATAAATAGACATATGATTTTTTATGTTATAAAATTGATAGTTATAAGAAATATTTGATATAGAGATTTTTGATTGGTTTACAAAAAAAGAATCTATAAAAGGATATTTTAGAGATAAAGTAACAAATTTATAGATGAAATTTATAAATATATATAAAATGGACTTGTAATCTATATTTTGTAAATGGATTTTATAAATAAAAGAAATTTATAAATAGAATTTTAAAAATAAAAAGATTTTATAAAATGAAGTTTTATAAAATAAAAAGGAGGTTTATAAACATAGTTTTATAGATATAGAAATGATTTACGTTGAGATTTAAATATGGAGTTAATCGTTTCAAAAGTGGATTATCTATTAAAGGAATGTTTTGAAAATAATAATTTCAAATGGAGTTTAATGGTTTTAAAAGTGATTTAAAATGTGTTAAGGGATGAAAACATAAATTTCAACACTTATTGCTATATTATATGCTTTCAAGGAAAGTAAGAAGGCCAAGGACTATAACCCTGTTGTTGTAGTAAATGATTTCTGAAAGAAAATATTTTTTATGGTATACGATATATATATATACATATCTCTTCTACTAAAAATGAGAATTCGTTGAACTAATTTACTCGGTGTCTTTCTGAAATTCAAAAAATAACCTTTCTTTCCGTTTACATATTTGCGTTCAAACAACAACGTATACAATAACACAAACAGCTCGTGTGCGGAGCACGGGCCCGTACTAGTATATAATTAATTAAATCCACGTACTAGTGTTTTTGGGTTGACGTAACGATGTTTTACGGAAGATTCGTTTTAACCCAATAAATTGTGTTTTGACCTTCCATTGTAAAACACAAGAATTGGTTCTTATGATCATACTAAGGGCTCATTGTATAAGAAGCATTGTTTCTTATACTTAGCAACCGTTCTGAGGCATATGAACTCCGGAGTTGTATGGTTATAGAAATCTATTTAACGTGTCTCCAAAATGGTAGTGCTATTAAATATACTTATACCATTGATAAAAATATATAAAAATGTTTCCAAATATCGAATAGTTGAAAGGGTTTTGAGAATATATCCTTTTAAAGATAATTTAAAGTAAATATTTTGAAAGTGATTTAATTAATTAAATGAGCCTAGTGACTGCTTATTTGCTATAAATTATTTGTTCTTTGATAGTTAAATAACTAGCTACCAAATTTGGATAATTTTATCTCCTTGGCTTGATATGGGAGTTGATTAGTAATGCATTCGGAATGAATCTAACTAAGTAGGCTTGATTATCGTTTGGTGCTAAGAATGATGATTCGAGTATCAGAGTGACTATGGTACTCCAATCTACCGTGCTTCTTTCTTGGTTGAAGGATAGCAAGTTGAGAGTTGGAAAGGTGATAAGTTTACAAGACTTGACTTCCGTATGAGGTTGAGGTCCTGTTATCATTGTGGGTCCGGAGAGACGGAGATAAAATTTATCCGAAAACCACTTCAGATCAATGTATGCGTTCGAAAGTGCAGGTGAAGAAGATGATTTATGAAGATGGAGATCTTCATGATGTAGGGCTGCTTGCCACTAGCCTCATGATTTCATGTTATATACATGGTTGCAGTAGTGCACTGTTATGAAAATCTTTGATGCAAGTACTGCTCGCAACTAATCCGAGGATTGACTCCCGACAGGATGTAGTAGGAGAGTTCCTTCAGTTTGTCCCATTCCTGGACAACTTGTATGGAGAAATATTTGATATTGCATTTCAAAAAACCACGTTCATTAGCTTTTACAAACGTATATATGTTTGATGGTGCAGGAAGTAACTCTCCTACAATTAACACCTTTCTCCGAGACGTATGAGCTTAAAGGTTGTAGTTTAGTGGAAATCAATTATTGTTTTGTTGGAATATGTTTTATGAAAGGTAAACGTTACCTTAACCTCACACCCCGAATATGATATAGGTAATGAGGTGATCTGACCTATATTTCAGGCTACTGGTTTTATGAGTATTTAGGTGACTAGTGGTATCTGGGCCTCAAGGCGTTTACACCTTATGGACAGGTATTGGAGGCTTGAGGGAGAACAAGTATAGACATTGATTAATACGCTTTTCTATAGCAGTGTATCCAACATAGTTCGGAGGCTTGCTTGAGATAAGTGAATAGCCCGTCCGCTTTTCTATAGCAGTGTATCCAACATAGTATGAAATGTTTTGGTTATCGAAAGGTAAAACCCCGTCCGTGTTTATGTGCGGCATGGTCTTACGAGATATCTTTTGTTTTTGAAAAAGAAAAGTTTTTATAACTTTAAAATCAAATTTAGATGTGTTTTCTCACATTGTTTTGCCAGATTGACATGAAGGTTCTTCTCATTCAATGCTCGGGCCAGACCAAGTATATTTACAAATTCAGTCTGGATGCTTTGGAGCTTCAACTAACGAGCAGGAGGTGTTCAGGTTGTATTCATGTATATGTTTATTTTCCCCTGCATTGGTTATTTTAATCATGAGCATTTGTGTGGACATATTCTTATAACTGTCCAGGTTGATGATTAGATATTAGTGTACTCTATTTTGATGTATGTATATTACATTCTCCCTTTTGTAAAGATTATTGATCTATATTATATATTTCTCTACTACATTGTGAGATTCTGTGTTGTTTTAGTTTCTTTTTCTCTTCTTCTTCCTTCTTTCTTTCCCATAACCATCCGTCTTTCTGTTCAATTTAGGTTCGACATGTGTGGTTTATTATTAACTTGAATTGTGCGGATTCTTGGTTTGTTACAATTTGAATCTATTTTGGGGGAGATATGTCAAAACAAGAAGTATTTCCGACTTGAAAATCTGAGTCCGAAAACACTCTACAAGGAAATGAGATTTGGTTATGGCTATGCTTAAAATTTGAAGATGTAACGACCTATGATTTTACCACTTTGAAATAGAATATTTAATTTATTTTAAATATTCAAATGTAGGATTACCAAACTTAAATAATCATGTTTCATGTGATAAATAATAATGGTGAACTTATTTTTAGAACTGAATTGAGATTTTGAAGTTTCGGTGTAAATTGACAAAAACTGATTTTCAATAAAATTGGATATATAGTCAACTAATTGTTTAAATGATAAATAATTCTTTTTTAGGGTTATATAATGATAATAACTGATTGATAAAAGTTTTATAAATATAAAAATACTTTTTTTATAATGATTACCAAATTTCGTCGCACGTTGACAAGTCGACGTCGTAATTGGAATTTAATATTATTAAGTATGGTTTTATAAGTCAAATACACTTGTTTTAGTTATTTAAGGAGGATAATAAATCAATTTTCATTTTTTGTTTACATAAATAAAGAGTTTGATTAAAAACTGAAAATGTAACCGATGATCGTTTTTTGGATTTTTGACCATTCGTCGAATGGAAGTTGTTTCAAATTATTGCAACATTATTAATTTGATTTTAATATATATTAATACATATTTTGAAAACAAATACAATTAGCACAAAATGAAAAAGAGAGTTTACATTTGAAAATTTATAAAGTAAGTAAAATCTCTTGATTTGATTTTTACTTTTTAATAAAGACACCTTAGTAAACAATATTATTACCAAGTACAAAGCAACATCTCATCTCATTAATTGTTTGCACTTGAGGGTCTAATCTTACATTAGAAATGAGGAACTAATGTGTGGTTAGAAATGAATTTGAAGATAAGGATATTAAGGTCTTTTGTGCGTAAACTTCATGCATAAATAGCCACGCACATTCTCTCATTCTTCACACCTTCTCTTCTCTCTTTTCCAAGCTTCTTCACCTTTTTCCTATCATCTCTAATGGCTTACAAGCAATAAAAAAATTTGAAAGAAATAATGTCGAAATATATACAAAATAAAAAAAATGAAATTTATACCCATTTGCCTCAAAACCAAACTCGCTATTTTTCAAATGTTATCTCTTTTTCTCACGGCCATAACTTCCTCAAAACTAGACCAAATGGTGAAAACCTTTTTCCCAAATCATGTACAATTATAATGGCTTCAACTTTCAACTTGATTACTTATTTCCATTCTGAACTTAGTATGTCAAAAACCAACTTCTTTCCAGTGCATTCTCTAACCCATTTTTTTAAGGCCAAGAATACCTCTGTTTCTTATGACCATAACTCCATCAAAGCAACTAGACATCAAGTGATTATTTTTTTTTAAATTCAAGGGAAAAGAATTTAAAACAACTTTCCATTTAATAAAATTTTCAAATTTTGAAAGTAAGAGGGTCAAAAACCAGAGAGAAGATGGCATATTTTTCAGATCTAGTTTTGAGAATTCAAGGTCAAAGCTCCATCACTTCTTCTCTATACTTTCAGCCAACCTCCAACTTAAGCCTTAAAAGAGCACTTGGAAGGAAGAAGAAGTTGTTTGGTAATGTTTAAATGGAGTACAAAGTAGTTAGTGAAGTATGGATTAGTAAGAATGTTGGTAGGGAGAATTGGATTTGGGTTAAGTGAGAACTCCAACTTCAAACCATTATACGTAGTTATAAAAGTTTAGCATAACTATTTGGATTCTAATGATGTTTGGATGTTTGGTTGATTATGATTAATGAATATTTGAAAAAGCAATTAGCAACATATAACTAAAAGTGAGAAACTCTATTTAACATATAGACACACACATGTATGACGATGTGATATGATTCCTATGAATGCTTATACATGCTTTGACTATCAAGTATTGATTGTTTGATATGATTGTTAAATTGGTTTGACAAGTCATGTTAAGCACGTTGATAAGCACAAAGGAAATCACTTTCCTTTTGAAAATGAAATGGTATATATATAATGTTTAAACCTTTTGAAAATGGTTTAAAATGATTTATTGATATCTTTTATAAACACTTCAAAGAGATTTAAGTTATAAATATGAACTTCCAAATTTTAGGGAAGTCATCTTGATCAAATAAGCTTTTTAAAGCACTATGGCGATTTCCAATAACGATTGAATTATGGTTTCAAACTTAACGACTCTTTCCTGAATCATTTATAAATGTTTTTAAATACATAATTATGTGTTTTAATGATAATTTTGAAGTTTTTATAATAATGATAATTAAGGTTTATAGTCGATCAAATAACTTGACCACCTTATATGTGACAGAAAGATAGTGTCTAGGCTTGAATTTGGAAAACCAGTTTCCTACTCTCCCTGGCTATTTGGAATTTCCCGATGGATGGGATAGTAAATTTGGTTTACTCAGATCACATTTTCCTTAAAAAGAGATTTAGAATTTTCCAAATGTAAAGAGTTTATAGAGTCAAAGAAACCAGATTTTAATAAAAGAATATTTTGGTCAAACTTAGTAGTAAGGTCCGAAGAGGGAACTTGTACTATATGCATGAATTTAAAAGGTGATTCCACCATTATTCCATGAATAGTACGAGTTGAATATGGAAATTAATAGTGGTGTGATTAGTTTAGTATTTTACTCAATACAAATTGGTTTGGAGTTTACGATAAAAGATGTCTTAAATAACATTGTTTTTGACCCATTTAAAAGTTATGAAATCTTTGATAAGATTTAAAAAATGATTTGGAAATGTTTTCCTAAGTAAAAAGTGAAATGATTTGTGATTATTCTAAGATTTAAAAAGGGTTTTAATTAACCAAAGAATTTGACAAATGAGGCGTAATGATTCCATATATCGTTAAAAAGATAAATGGAAAATTTTAAATAATATGTTTCTATGAGATATTTATGAATGAATAAAAAGATGAATTAAATTGAATGATAATCACCTATGAACTACACATCTTTTATTGATGATTGGATTTCGAAGAGAATGGGGTCATTTTTTGGTGATTACTATCTGAAAACCACTTCGAACCAATTTACATACTCGACTGAAACATGTTAACGACAAAGATCATTGAAGATTAAGATCTTCGTGATAAAAGGCTACTTGCCACTAGAACCTTAGTGAAATTTACCGTATCATATATTATGGTGGCAGTAGTGTTTTATTATGGAAATCTTCTATTTGCAAGGCCTAATCGCTACTAATCCTAGGGGCGATTCTCAAATAGGAAGTAGTAGAAGAAGTGCCTTCGTTTGTCCTGTTCCTAGACAACTTGTGTAGACGAACGTCTCACATTGCTCTCTATTTCACGTTGATTGATCTCTTTAAATGTATCATCTGTTTATGGTGGAGAAGACAACTTCTCTTTCCTCAACACTCTTTTTTGAGACGTGTGAGCTCAGGAGTTATACATTTGTAGAAATCAGTTGTGTGATTATGCAATGGCAATGTGGCGTTCAAAAAAGAAAGATGATGTGCTATGTGAAAGGTTATCGTTACCTAAGGCCTCACACCCGAAAATGACCAAAACTGGGTAGATGTGGCAAGGCTGTGTAGTTCACAACCATTAGGGTATGACGATCCCCTTCTAGATATATTCTACCCGCTATGGCGTTTGGATATTAATTATTGTAAAAGTATTTGAAGAGAGCTCTCGAGTAGGTTCGTAATGACTGAGGGATGAAGTATTCATTAGTATCTAGTTAGAGGTAGGCCGATCTTGTGTTGGTAATGGATCCATGTGTGGTTCTTTGTACATTTCTCTAGAGATGTACCATCCAAAGGTCCCTTCACATGGTCGTTTATTGGAAATCCATTCTCCAATAAGTTCCTTTAGATTTGATTTTGGAACCTACTTTATCGCTTGTATGTTGGAATTTAACCAATGTAACAATTTCGGCTAAGATTAATAAGTTTACTTGCAAATATTTTTCAATGAATGCCACTAAAAATAATATCAAATGATTTGATAAAAATGTTTTAGTCATCATAAGGAAAAAACCCGTATGTGTTTATGTGCAGCATGGTCTTATGAGATACTCTTTCTTTTCAAAAGGATTTTATCATCAATATCTGATCCATGACACTGTCATTTATGATTTGAGTTTCTCATGCTGGTTTTCCAGACTGATTCGGTATTTTTATACTCGGTTTAGGTCCATGTAGTTTCAGGATTAACCGAAGATGCTTTGAGTTCCTAGAGGAAAGCTAGAGATTTTACTCAACATATGGAAGTGTTCTACTTTCCACTGCATTATGTGTTTGTTTTTCAACAAATGTAAGGACAGGTGTATTATAACAGTCCATGCTGAATCTAGGTTAGACTCTGGTATATTTATTTTAGAATTTTCCACTGTAAAGATTTTACATTGAAATAATATTGTTATTCCATTTGAGTAAGATTCTATTTTTCTTGTTTTCCTTTCTATCCCATAACTTTCCGTCTTTCCATTCAATTTGGGTTGGATACGTGTGGTTAATTGTCGGCTTGAATAATACAGATTTGTGGGTCGTTACATTTGATATCAGAGCTAAAGGTTAAGCGAGAACTTTGGCTTTGGTAGGAGAAAGACTCATTAGAGATAGGGTTAGTAATACCCTAGGGCTGGTAACTCATTAGCGATAGGGTAAGTGACACCCTAGAATGAGTAGAGAGTATTATATATATGAGCGCGTATTTGTTAATGTTATAAAAAAATTGTTTTTGTTTTGAAAAATCGATAAATAAAATAATTTTACCTAGGATTATATTTTGGATATAAAAGATATTTTCAAAATGATGTAGTTATTTATTGACTAATTGGTTGTTAAGGAACGAAAATATTCGATTATTATCATTAATTGATTTATTATTTGATTTAAAAGTTGAAATAAAAATACCTTGCAAATTAAATTTCACGATTTGACTATAAGATGTTTGATAATAAGATTGGTTTAAGGTTAAGAAATTTATTTAAGATAAATAAAGTTAGGAGCATGTTTTACAAATAAATGATTTTTTTAAAAGACAAACGTGGAAGGTATTTTGAGAATATAAATCCTAGTATATTGGAAAAGAATTTTGAAAGTTTAGTACGATTAAAAGAAGTTATTTAATATAAGATCATTTCAAGAAATGGATATATAAAAGGGGGTTTTTACAAACAAAAGTAATAGTAAATAACTTATTAAGATTAAAAAAAATACATATAGTATTATTTCAAATAAAGGATTTGAAAAGAAGAATCTTGGGATAACCAATTTGAGTGTCTCGAAAGTAGCAAAAAAATGGACAGCAGATGTGTTCGAATGGTAAACTTTTCTCTTAAGTATTACCCTTTTAGTTAAGGGGATATATAATACTATTGGCAGTGCATAGTTCCTTGGTGTCGTTTTGGAGTTACTCGATCCATATAATTTATTAAGGTAAAAAGATAATGTGAATCATTAATTGATAAATTGATTAGTAATAAAGAAGCATCTTTATAAAAATGTTTGAACTAAGCATAATTTTGGATCACAAATTGATAGGATAGAATGGAATTTTCAGTGATTTTGGACAGTCAAGGTTTCCAAAATTTGATATATAATGGAAGCTAAGTGTTTTATAAAATATAAGTAATAAAGTTTTATCACTTATAAATTTGAGATGATAGTAAATTACAACAAGTTTTAATTTTGTTAAACACCTTGTTAACTAAAAACCAATCGGATATGTGTGTGTGTGTGTGTGTGTGTGTGTGTTCTTATGATGTAAAGGTGTGTTATACAAATACAGATTTAAGTCATGAACTTTTTTATACACTTAAGGAATGTAGTAAGAGATAATTACAAAAAAAAGATTTAGTATGAAGTGAATGGTTATGAAATGTAAGTTTTAAAAGGTTGATTAAACCAAATTTGTGTTTGTAGGTGTTTATAAGCTTAAGTATAATTTTAAGGAAGGGTTCTTAAGTGTTATTGGAACCAAAGGAAATATACTAAAAAATGAATGTAAATAATAAAGGATATGAATAAAAAGAATTTTGTATAGTTAAGAAAAAATTAATAGGAATAAATGTGTATGTTAGATGTAGATCATTTTGTTACACGAATTTGATCTAAGATTCGAACATAAGACTTTGAGGTATTTACACCGGTCTAGAAATGGATTTATCGCTCAATTATTGACGATGAATATTGATAAAGGTTTGTCGTTGGGTACTCCAGTTTTCTATCATAGTTGAGAGCTACGCAAGGAAAACATGGGTTTCTGATAAAGGGGGCTGTTCAGAGTCTGCACTAGAGGATTGTGGGATACATACTAGTTTGGAAGAAAAGTTGTGAACTCGAATAGGAGATCGAATCACATATTGCATACAGATGATCTATGTATATCTTACGGAATTAAGATTAAAGATGAATACTTTGGATAAACTTATGTTTGGGTTTTAATTATGGGGACAAAATTCTTTTACGGAGGGTAGAATGTAACAACCCTTAATTTTACCACTTTGAAATAGAATATTTAATTTATTTTAAATATTCAAATATAGGATAACCAAAGTTAAATAATCATGTTTCATGTGATAAATAAGAATGGTGAACCTATTTTTAGAATTGAATAGAGATTTTGAAGTTTCGACGTAAAATTGACAAAAGCCAATTTTTGATAAAATTGGATATACAATCAAATAAATGTTTAAATGATACACAATTCTTTTTTATGGTTATATAATGATAATAATTGATTGATAAAAGTTTATAAATATAAAAGTACTTATTTTATAATGATCGACAAAATTTCGCCGCACGTTGACAAATAGATGTTGTGAGAAATGCGGATTACGGATCTTAAGGCTAGGATTAACACTAGAGGGGGGAGGGGTGAATAGTGTTAATAAAGAATTACTGAATCTTTTTGAGTTTATGTTAATTTAGACACCGATGTATGCAATATACAGACACAGATATGATCACAGAAGCAAACACAGATGCAGAAATAAAATAAAAACAGTAAAGGAAAGAACACATCGGATTTTATACTGGTTCGGAGTTACCCTGCATCCAGTCCCGCCACACAAGTACAGATTTCTTTTCAAAAGCAATTGTACAATTACACCCTCGGTTTCAAGGCTACGAGATACACCCTCCAGAATTTCTATCCTATGGGTAGAGATACTTGATTTTCGGGCCACAAGTTTACCCAATTGATTTACCAAGGCTACAATCACACCTTTTCTCTTTTGATTGGTTTCCTAGGCTACAATCACACCTTTTCTCGCTTAATAGATTACAAAGAAGTCTATAACTCTGAATAGCACTGAGAACCTTGTAGAGATAGTGATAGAGAATCAAACTAGAAGTAATCGAGTTCGATTCAATGTTGATTTCGGCAGAGTAATTGTAAGAATATGTATTAAGAAATGTGGAAGAAGAAGAGGAGTGAAAAACCAGAAAATCTGATATAAAATTCGTTGACACTAACCCCTATTTATAGAAGAACAAAAACCATGTCCATTCATGAAGAGTTATGGCGAATAGACACTTCTTCTGAAATTTAAATTTTGAACTCAACTGACACCATGTCGACATGGTTACCCTAGGCATGTGGACATCCTAAAGCAATTTTTGGTAATTTGATTTTCTTTGAAAATAACCTTTATCTTATATTAAAACTATTTTAAACTTTACAAATATACTTGACTATAGTTAAAATTCATAAGTAAATATAGAGAATAATATATATAGAATTTAACTATAATTTTATATTTAAATCTAAGTATAAAAGTTAAATATATAATTCAAAAAGACATTTTAAAATTAGGAGTAATTTCACTTTGAAATTAAAAATAATTTTGAGGCTAAAATTATTTAAAATCAGGATAGGGGGTTTTGATGTTTTTAAAAGGAAAGTTTTGAAATCATTTTGAAAACAAGATAATTTTGTAAATCATTTGAATTAAATTAGCGGATACAAAACAATGTTCCACTAGATTTTCGTAGGTTCCATCCTACTTAGGGTTACATCCCTTTAACAGGCTCGAAGTGGATTCCATTCCGCGAATAAATTAGATTTTAAGATGCCAGTGGTTTTCTACTAGTTTTAACAAAAATTCCTAACAAAAATACGTAACCTTGAAATCTTGAACTCTTGATAATCTTGATACTCATGAGTCTTCTATCTCGATATCTTGAATCTCTATACTGTACTGTCTTCATTCTTGGTACCTGCATGGTTAAATCCTGCATATACATATATATCTAAACTTATAATGTTAGCATTTATATTTTGTAATCTATTCTAAGGTTGTTGTCATCAAAACTATCATATCAAGGACTAACAATCTCCCCCTTTTGATGATGAAAACCTTTATTTATAAAATATTATTTCTATCCTAATAACTCTCATTAAAACTAATAAATCTTCCTTAATGAATGCCTAACTACCCAATTTTATATTTCTCCCCCTTTGTCATCAAAAAAAACTCACTCCAAACTATATAAGTCCCCCTAAAACTAACACTCTATGACATGTGATTATAATGATAGTGTTATCATAAGTAATCATCACTTAAATCTAATACTAAAACATAGTCCTAAACTATTAACTATCCTAACTAAGAATTCACGATAGTACTTATAATTAAAACACATATAAGAACACGAGTTATTTATTACGTATGAAGTTGTATATACATGGGCGTTAAAGAAACACAAACAACAATGGAGAAGAAAGAAAAGAAACTATTGTGTGTTTTTAAATATAGGGGATGAATCGAACAGTTTGGATAGTGGAAGCAGAAATTTCCACGTTGTTCGACAAGATTCCCATTTATGTCAAAGCACACTTCTCCAACATACACGACTTGGTCATCATCTTCCGCTTGCGCTTCTTCTTCCATGGGTTCTTCTTCTTCTTCTTCGCTGGCCTCTTGTTCTTGATTAAGTGAAGAGTCTTCAACATTCAAAATAGGATTGGCCTGGTTATCCATTAGGAATTTTTGCAAGTTCCTAAGAATCTTGCCTTGCCTCTCTTGTTCCTTTGCCATATGAAGTTGAGTCACTTGAATTTCAGTCATCATCTGAAGTGCATCCTTCAGAGAGTCCTCTATTTTAGTCACACGAGCGAGAGTAGTACGTTGAAATGGACTAGACGTAGGAGAGGGGAATGAAAAGGTTGATTTTATGTTTGATTTGGAAGAGGAGGCCATTGATTATTTGATTTTAGAGAGAAGAACATAGAGGTAACATAAAGGATGAATAAAATTTCGAAAATGTAAAGAATTTATAAACAATTACTTTGAATTTTGGTGGGAAAAATTTCAAAACTTAAAAACGTTGCATGTCGACATGGGTATATGGGGGATGTCGACATGGTCTTTTATATTTTAACTCTTTGAATTATTTTAATATTAATTATTAATTATACCTGTTATTTATATTTTACATTTCAGTTATAGAACAAATACCTAATTCTCTTCTTAATTTAGTAAAAATTGATTCATTTAAGGGTTTTGTTAAGATATCAGCAATTTGATTCTCAGAATTGATATAATCGAAAGTAACTACTTCCTAACTTATATTATCTCTGAGAAAATGATGTCTGATATCAATATGTTTAGTTCGAGCATGTTGAGTAGTATTTTTGGATAAATTTATCGCACTCGTATTGTCACAATAAATAGGTGATTTTGAAAATTTTAAACCAAAATCTATTAAGGTTTGTTTCATATATATTACTTGAGAAA
The DNA here is from genome assembly GCA_030765085.1 of Allium cepa. Lineage (NCBI taxonomy): Eukaryota > Viridiplantae > Streptophyta > Magnoliopsida > Asparagales > Amaryllidaceae > Allium > Allium cepa. Next base: position 506,047,290 of record CM060944.1, on the reverse strand, counting down.
CAGCCAAAGCAGCAGAAATATATTCTGCTTCAATTGTTGATAAAGAAACCGTGTTTTGCTTTTTACTAAGCCAAGAAATCAGAAAATGCCCCAAAAAGTGACAAGTCCCACTTGTACTTTTTCGGTCTGATTTACAACCAGCATAGTCGGCATCACGGTAAGATATTAAGTCAAAAGAATCATTTTTAGGGTAGAATAAACCGTAATCAGATGTGTGTTTAACATATCTTATGATTCGTTTTACGGATTTTAAGTGGGTCTCTTTAGGTTGGAATTGATATCTGGCACAGTGACAAACATTATGCATAATATCAGGTCTACTGGCATTAATATAGAGTAGTGATCCAATCATTCCTCTATATAGTTTTTGATCTACATCTTTCGAGAGATCTTCTTTACTAAGGTACTCATTGGTTGCCATGGGAGTGGATTTTCCACTCGTAGTAGTCAAACCAAATTTACTAGTTAGGTCTTTAGCATATTTTTCTTGACTAATAAAGATACCATTATCTAATTGTTTATTTGTAATCCTGAAAAGAAATTTAATTCACCCATATGACTCATCTCAAAATCTTTTGTCATTATTTCAGAAAATTCTTTATTCATTTCAAAATTAGTTGAACCAAAAATGATATCATCTACGTAAACTTGTACTAGTTGAATATCATTTTTATTTCTTTTAATAAAAAGAGTATTATCTACTTTACCAATTTCAAAATTAGATTGCAATAAATAAGATCTTAGTCTGTCATACCAGGCTCTAGGAGCTTGTTTAGACCATATAATGCTTTCTTAAGTTTGTAAACATGATTTGGTAATTTATCATTTTCGAAAAGTGGTGGTTGTTCAACATATACTTCTTCTTTTACAAATCCATTTAAAAAGGCACTTTTAACATCCATTTGAAATAATTTGAAATTATTATGATTTGCGAAAGCAGGTAGAATACTAATGGCTTCTATTCTTGCTAGGGGAGCAAAGTTTTCATCAAAATCTATTCCTTCTTCTTGACAATAACCTTAAGCGACTAATCGAGCTTTATTTCTAACTATCTCTCCCTGTTCATTCATTTTATTTTTATAAACCCATTTAATTCCAATTATAGTTTTATTTTCTGGTCTAGGAACAAGTTCTCAAACATCATTTCTAGTAAATTGATTTATTTCTTCTTGCATAGACAAAATCCATGAATCATCAGTTGATGCTACTTTTGGATTTTTGGGTTCAATAGTTGATATAAAAGCTACATTACTCATTTGACTTAGTTGATTTCTAGTTTTAACAACAGATTGCATATCTTCCAGTATATTTTCTATAGGATGATCGTTTAAAAGTTTAGTCCTTTTATTAGGATGATTAATTTCATTATTTGTTTCAATTGATACTTGATTTAGAGTGATTAAATCCTCTCCATCATTTGTATCTTCAAAAATTTTGAAATTTTCATCAAATGAAACGTGCATTGTTTCTTCGATGGAATTGGTTTTTAAATTAAAAACTCTGTATGCTTTACTTCTATTAGAATATCCGATAAAAATACCTTTGTCGGATTTACAGATTTAGGATCAAATTTATCTAAATTATCTTTTGTATTTAAAATAAAACATTTACTTCCAAAAATTCTGAAATAAGATACCTTAGGTTTCTTTGAATAAAGAAGTTCATACGATGTCATATCAGTTAAAGGTCTAATTAAAATTCTGTTTAAAATATAACAGGTGGTAGCAATTGCTTCTGCCCAAAAATTCTTTGGTAAATTACTATCTGTAAGCATAGTTCTCGCACACTCTTGAATCGTCCTATTTTTACGTTCTACTACTCCGTTTTGTTGTGGAGTTCTCGAAAATGAAAAATAATTAGTTATTCCCTTTTTATTGCAGAATACCTCAAACTTTTCATTTTCAAATTCACCACCGTGATCACTTCGAATAGTTATAATTTTTAGAGAAAATTGATTTTGAATTCTTTTTGAAAATGTATTAAAACATTCAAAAGTATCACTTTTATGTTTCAAAAATATTGTCCATGTAAATCTAGAAAAATCGTCTACAATTACAAAGACATATTTACTATGATTTATTGATAGAATTTGAGATGGACCAAATAAATCAAGATGAAGTAATTCAAGAGGTTTTGAAGTTGAAATCATATCTTTTAACTTAAAGGGACTTTTTCTAAGTTTTCCTAATTGACAAGCATCACATAAACTATCTACTTTAAAATTCATTTTAGGGAGACCTCTTACTAGATCATGTTTTGACAGTCTAGATAAGAGTTTGAAATTCAAATGCCCAAATCTCTTATGCCAAATCCAAGGGTCACTTGTATTTGCCAACAGACACAGGTAATCATTTGAAACTTTCATACTAAGAATATAAATATTCTTTTTCTGACTCCCTCAAATATAATGGTTGAATTATTATCTTCAATGTGACATTTATCATTTTCAAATTTAATTTTATATCCTTTACCACACAGTTGACTGATACTTAGCAGATTATGTTTCAGATTCTTAACTAGCAAAACATTAGTAATGGTAGGAATTTTAGAATTACCGACTTTGCCGATGCCAATCACATATCCTTTTGAATTGTCTCCAAAGTTAACCAGTCCTCCGTCTTTGTATATTATATCATTCAGTATATCTGGATTGCCAGTCATGTGTCTAGAACATCCAGTATCAAATATCCATTTGTTCTTTCTGATCTGCATAATTCGTCCGTTGTGGATTGATTCCTCAACACCCATAAAGCATGATTCCTACACATCGAACAATCTTGATAGACAACTTGAATTTGAATATTGGTTATATGCAGACTCAAGAAACAATGATGGTTTGAATATTTCTAAACTATATTAACAAATATAGCCATTTTAAAAACTTTTTCAAAAATCAGATTATGAAACTTTGAAAACCTTACTCCGATACCAATTGTGAGAAACGCGGATTACGGATCTTAAGGCTAGGATTAACACTAGAGGGAGGGTGAATAGTGTTAATAAAGAATTACTGAATCTTTTTGAGTTTATGTTAATTTAGACACCGATGTATGCAATATACAGACACAGATATGATCACAGAAACAAACACAGATGCAGAAATAAAATAAAATCAGTAATGGAAAGAACATGCCGGATTTTATACTGGTTCGGAGTTACCCTACATCCAGTCCCGCAACACAAGTACGGATTTCCTTTCAAAAGCAATTTTCCAATTACACCCTCGATTTCAAGGCTACGAGGTACATCCTCCAGAATTTCTATCCTCTGGGTAGAGATACTTGATTTCCGGGCCACAAGTTTACCCAATTGATTTACCAAGGCTACAGTCACACCTTTTCTCTTTTGATTGATTTCCGAGGCTATAATCACACATTTTCTTGCTTAATAGATTGCAAAGAAGTCTATAACTCTGAATAGCGCTGAGAACCTTGTAGAGATAGTGATAGAGAATCAAACTAGTAGTAATCGAGTTCGATTCAATGTTGATTTCGGCAGAGTAATGGTAAGAATATGTATTAAGAAATGTGGAAGAAGAAGAGGAGTGAAAAACCAGAAAATCTGATATAAAATTCATTGAAACTAACCTCTATTTATAGAAGAACAACAGCCATGTCCATTAATGAAGAGTTATGGCAAATAGACACTTCTTTTGAAATTTAAATTTTGAACTCAACTGATACCATGTCGACATGGTTACCCTAGGCATGTCGACATCCCAAAGCAATATTGGTGATTTGATTTTATTTGAAAATAACCTTTATCTTATATTAAAACTATTTTAAACTTTACAAATATACTTGACTATAGTTAAAATTCATAAGTAAATATAGAGAATAATATATATAGATTTTAACTATAATTTTATATTTAAATCTAAGTATAAAAGTTAAATATATAATTCAAAAAGACGGTTTAAAATCAGGAGTAATTTGACTTTGAAATTAAAGATAATTTTGAGGCTAAAATTATTGAAAATCAGGATAGAGGGTTTTGATGTTTTTAAAAGGAAAGTTTTGAAATCATTTTGAAAACAAGATAATTTTGTAAATCATTTGAATTAAAATTAGCGGATACAAAACAATGTTCCACTGGATTTTTCCTAGGTTCCCTCCTACTTAGGGTTCCATCCCTTTAATAGGCTCGAAGTGGATTCCATTCCACGAATAAATTAGATTTTAAGATGCCAGTGCTTTTCTATGATTTTTAACAAAAATTCCTAATAAAAATACTTAACCTTGAAATCTTGAACTCTTGATAATCTTGATACTCATGAGTCTTCTATCTCGATATCTTGAATCTCTATACAATACAGTCTTCATTCTTGGTACCTGCATGGTTAAATCCTGCATATACATATATATCTAAACTTATAATGTTAATATTTATATTTTACAATCTATTCAAAGGTTGTTGTCATCAAAACTATCATCTCACAGACTAACAGATGTCGTATTTTAACAGTTGAATTTTAATATTATTAAATATGGCTTTATAAGTCAAACACACTTTTTTAATTATCTAAGGAGGATAAAAAATCAATTTTCAAGTTTTGTTTACATAAATAAATAGTTTGATTAAAAACTAAAAATGTGACCGATGATCGTTTTTTGGATTTTCGACCATTCGTTGAGCGGAAGTTGTTACGAGCAAAATTGTTAACTTGGTTTAAAATATATTAATATACATTTTGAAAACATTTACAATTAGCACAAAATGACAAAGAAAGTTTACTTTTGAAAACTTAGAAAAATAGTAAATTCTTTTGATTTGATTTTTACATTTTAATAAAGATACTTTTGTAAACAACATCATTACCAAGTACAAAGCAACAACTCATTTCTTAAATGTTAGTACTTAAGGGTTTAATCTGGCATTGCAAAGGATGAGCTAATGTGCAGATAGAAATGAATTTGAAGATAATGGTAGTAAGGTCTTTTGCGTGTAAACTTAATGTATAAATAGTCATGCACATTCTCTCATTTCTTCACACCTTCTCTTCTTTCTTTTCCAAGCTTCTTCATCGTTTTCCTCTCCTCTCTAATGGCTTCAATGCAATAGAAAAAATTAGAAAGAAATAATATTGAAATATATGAAAAATATACAAAATGAAATCGATATTCATTCGCCACAAAACCAAACTCACTATTATTTATATTTTACCTTTTATTCTCAAGGCCATAACTTTCTAAAAACCAAACGAAATGGGAAATGTTTTTTGTTAAATCATACAGAATTCCAGTGGCTACAACTTTCATGTTCATCACCTATTCCCATTTTGACCTTAGCTATGTCAAAATCCAACTTATTTCCCGTGCATTCTCTGACCCAGTTTTAAGGTCGAGAATACCTCCTTTTCTTTTGATCATAACTTCCTTAAAACAACTCAAGATCAAGTGATTCTTTTTTTAATTCAAGAGAGAAGAATTTGCAATAACTTTTACAGTTAACAAATTTTCCATATTTTTAGAGTTATAGGGTCAAAAACCAATGAGAAGATGACCATTTTTTCTATCTAGTTTTGATAATTCAAGGTCAAAGCTCCATGACTTCTTCTCTATACTTTTGACCAACCTTCATCTCAAGCCTTCACCGAGTACTTGGAAGGAAGAAGTAGTTGATTGGTTATGTTTAAATGGATTATGAATTAGTTAGTGAAGTGTAGTTTAGTAAGAATATTGGTAGGAAGAATTGGATTTGGGTTAAGGTGAGAACTCCAGCTTTAAACCATTATAAGCCGTTATAAATTTTAACATAAATGTAAACGATGTTTGGATGTTTGGTTGATTATGATTAATGAATGTTTGAAAAAGTAATTAGCCACATATAACTAAAAGTGAGAAACAATATTTAATATCTTTCGTGAATCATAAATAATTAAGTGTTCTAATGATGATTTGGAAGTTCTTATATTGATGGTAATTATGGTTTAGAGTCGATCAAATAACTTGACCACCTTTTGGATGACAGAGAGATAGTGTCTAGGGTTGAGTTTGGAAAACAAGTTTCCTGCTCTCCCTGGCTATCCGGACTGGTCCGACATAGGGGATAGTAAATTTGATTTACTTGGATTGCATTTTACTTAAAAAAAGATTCAAAATTTTCCAAAAGTAAAGAGTTTTAAAGAGTCAAAGTAAACCAGATTTTAATAAAAGAACATTCTGGTCAAACTTTGTATTAAGGTCCGAGGAGGGATGGAACGACCTGTAAATTAATCGCTTTTTATTTGACTATTCAAATAATTTTTAAATATTTAAATAATGTATTTTAATAATCAAATAAACATAATTTAAATATTAATTAATGATATTAAAATCAAACTAAAGAGGTCAAAGAAAAACAGAAAATGTGGCTGGAAATTGTTTTTTGAATTTTCGACGTTTCGTCGTATAAAAGTTATTTGAAATTTTGTACACACTTTCTTATATATAAGCACACATAAACTAATTTTGGTTTTAGATCCTTTATTGCGGGTTCTCTTTTTCCATCATCAACCTTATCTTTGTATTCTAACGATACCTGCCAATTATTCTAGTTATTTAAAATGAGTACAAGAGGAAGAAGAGGGAGGGGGTCTGGAACCAACACTGCTATAAATGGAAGAGCTCCTAGAAATGAGCCAGTTATAGAGCCGGTAGCAGAAGCAATGATTCAAGTTCAATCGCCTCAGAACTTTGCGACCTTGTGCAAGAATTACACTGCTTTAGGTGGTAAGCCTTTCCATGGAACTGAATATATTTTAGGAATTCAAACATGGCTCCGCTCTTTTGAGAGGATATTCGGGGATCGTCGGTTGGGAGATGCTAGAAAGAGATTGTTGGCATTGCGTCCGCTTCAGAAAGCAGCAATAGATTGGTATGATTTAGTCACCATGAATATACCAAAAGAAGATTTCTCTTGGGCGCAATTTAAGGAAGATTTTTAAGCTCAGTTTATCCCAGAGGCTGGAAGGAGTTAGTTTTTCAGAAGTTTCATGGATTTGATACAGGGTGAGATGACAGTGGCATAGCATGAGCATAGGTTCAATGTATTATCCCGCTTTGGATCAGGATTGATTGATAGCCACTTAAAAAGAACGAAATGTTTGTGAAAGGAGTGCGACCAGAATTTCATCGGGACATGACCAATCATCTCAACGATGCCTTTACCAATCTGATCAGTACGGTTTTAAGATTTGAAGCTTTTGATGTTGAGCAAGGAGTTCATAAAGGAGAAGTGCCAGTAGTTAATGCCCAACCTTTATCGGTGATACTAGTTGCTACTATGTCCTTTTTCAAGCATAACGGGAAAAAGAAGCAGTCAAGAAAGAAGCCTGGAGGAAAGGCCCCAGCTCAAAACAAGCAGTTAGAATTAACCAAGATCCTCTTTTATAAGTGCAATAAAATGGAAAACTTTGGAAATCAGTGCCCGAGCCCGGCTAGTGGATCACTGTACTATAATTGCAACAAACATGGACATATGAAGAACCAGTTCCCCTTTCCAAAGAAGGGCGCTCAAGGGAAGGCTTTACTATTGAGGAACTACCATCCACTTCTAGGGATAGAAAAGGAAAGCAGATGTTGTAAGGTACACTATCCATTTCTGATATTCCTGTTAGAGTGTTATTTGATATAGGTGCATCCCATAGTTTCATTTCACAAGATCTTGTTGATAAGTTTAACCTAAAATCCATTTTTTAAACAATTCTCTTTGCGCGTTTATCCAATTGGGGGTCCGACCAATTTTAAAACTGTATGTTTGAATGTGCCTAATTATTTTCGAGATTGGCCTTTCTTTTCTAACTTATTTGTTCTTGTGTTAAAGGGTTTGGGGGTAGTATTGGGTATGGATTGGTTGTTTAAATTTAGAGCAGTCATAAAATGTAATCAAAGGATTATTAGAATTAGTGATGCTAGAAATGTTGGAATGGATATTTATTATAGGGAGCCAAATAAGTTGATGAGCAGTTTTCTCTATTCACTCGAAGTACCTAAAGACGAGATAAGAAATATACCAATCATTCCGGACTTCAAGGATATTTTTGAAGAAGTGCAAGGTTTACTTCCTCATCAGGAAGTAGAATTCCGCATAATTTGATTCTAGGAACCGGATTTTTTGTACAACCTCCTTAAATTTCGCTCCAAAGGAAAGAAGAGAATTGGAGAAGTATACATTTAATTTATTATAGAAAGGTTTGATCCGACGGAGCACATCAAGTTGAGGATTGCTAGTAGTGTTCGTTACCAAGGCCGATGGTTCTCTTATATTATATATGGACTATCAAGAATTAAATAAAGAGGACTATCAAGAATAAGTATCTTTTACCTAGGATTGATGACATGTTTGACCAGTTCCACAGAGCTTGGATATTTTCTCAATTGGATCTTGCCATTGATTTTCAGCAATTAATGGTAGCAGAAGAGAGTGTATCCTTAACTTCTTTTTGTACCCTTAATAGTTTTTACGAGTGGTTAGTCATGCCAATCGAATTGATTAATGCACCCGCTTATTTTATGGACTTGATGAATAGAGTATTTTAGGATTTTCTTAATAAGTTTGTTCTAGTCTTCATTGATGACATCCTTGTTTATTCAAAAATGAACGAAGAGCATAAGTACCATCTTTAATTGTTCTAAGTACTTTAAGAATTCTTGTTTTAAAAGAAAAGTTTTCTAAGTGGACCCAGCTAAAGTTGTTGCGGTTCAAGGTTGGAAGAAACCCGAAAGTGCAACCGAGGTTAGAAGTTTCTTAGGATTGGTAGGTTTTTGTAGAAGATTTATTAAAGATTTCTCAAAGATTGTTTCTCATCGAATAATGATGACGAAGAAGGATGCTAAGTTTAATTGGATACCTAAGTGTGATCAAGCATTCAATGAATTAAAGGAGAAATTGACAAGCACTCCTATCTTGACTATTCCAAATGGGAGTGAAGGATTAACAGTGTACACAGATGCTTGTAGGACCGGATTGGGAAATGTTTCGATGCAGGATGGTAAACTAATAGCGTATGCGAGTCGATAGTTGAAACCTCATGAGAAAAATTATGCTACGAACTATTTGGAGCTTTTGGCAGTAGTCTTTGCATTGAAGGTGTGGAGGCACTATATTTTGGATGAGAACTTTGAGTTATATACGGATCTAAAGTCATTAAAGTACCTTTTTACCCAAAAGGATTTGAACTTAAGGCAGCAAAGATGGCTGGAGTTTCTCGTGTCTTATGACCTAGAGATACTTTACACCCCAGGGAAAGCAAATGCTGTTGCAAACGCTTTAAGTAGGAATGTGGCGACAATTGCAAATTTGGAAGTTAAGCTAGCACTAATGGAGAGAACTGCAAATTTCTAAGAAGAAGACCCTGTTATAGCTCGGCATAAGAAGGATGTTGAAGATGAAATTATGTCTAGTTTTCAAATAAACCCTCGAGGGATTTTGAGAATGAATGGACGGATTTGTGTACCAGATATTAATAGAATTAGACAGGATGTGCTGAGGGAGTTCCATCAGCCAAGGTTATCTATCCACCCGAGGGTAACTAAAATGCTTCAGAATATGATGAAGATCTTCTGGTTGAAAGGGATGAAGAGAGACATTTTGATCTTCGTGAACCATTTTACAAATTGTCAATAAGTCAAGAGTGACCAGTAGAAGATGACTGGGTTGCCCCAACCATTGAAGATACTGAATTGGAAGTGGGAGCAAGTATCCATGGAATTTATAGATGGAATTACCAAAACAAGAAGAGGTAATGAAGGCATTTGGGTAATCATAGATCGATTAACAAAAAGTGCGCACTTTATTCCAGTGAAGTCAATTAGAAATACAACTTCTTTAGTAGGAATATATTTGAGGGAGGTCGTTCGACTGCATGGAATTTCAGTAAATATAGTCAGTGATCGAGATTCCATCTTCACCAGTTGTTTTTGGGGAGCATTGCAAGCCACTTTAGGGACAGAGCTGAATTTGAGCATAGCCTGTCACCCGTAAACAGACGGACAAACCGAAAGGGTTAACTGGATCTTGGAGGATCTTTTGAGAGCATGTATTCTGGATTTCAGAAGATCCTAGGAAGATCACCTTTACTTAGTAGAGTTCTCCTACAACAATTGTAACCAAGCTAGCATTGGCATGGTGCCCTATGAAGCTTTTTTTGGGTGGCCATGTAAATCACCTTCATGTTGGGTTGAGACTGGAGACCGTTTAGTTCTTGGACCAGAGATGATTCAAGAAGCATCAGAGAAAGTGGTTATGATCAAGGAAAGAATGGAAGAAGCCCAGGATCGATAGAAAAGTTATGTCGCTCAATGGAGAAGGGACTTAGAGTTTGCAGTCAGGGATTTGGTACTTGTGAAAGTTTCCCTGACAAAGGAGTAGTAAGATTCAAAAGGCGGGAAAGTTACCATATAGATTCATTGGACAATTTAAAAGCCTTGAGAGAATTGGATCAATGGCCTATAGAGTAGAATTTCCTGAAAGATTGTTAGAAGTTCATAATGTCTTTCATGTATCTCATTTGAAAAATCATACTCACGATCCATCTTTGATTGTTAAGACATGTGTTCGGAAAGACGTAGAAATAGAACTAAATTTGACTATTATCTGATACCCATTTCATATTATAGATTGAGATTAAAGGAAATTGAGGAACAAGGTGGTTAAGCTTGTGAAGGTTCAGTGGAGTCATGAACCTTGCAATTGTACTTGGGATACTAAGCATTGTATTAGACAACTTACCCGGGTGTAATGTCGGGTTAGTTGTTTGTTGTTTGAATGCATTATGTATGTTTGTTTATGGCATAGTTGCTTTGCATTGTTACATGAATTTCTTGGTATAATATATATATTTTGGATTGTCTTTTGTGCATTAATTTCGAGGACGAAATTCTCCTAGTGGGGAGATTGTAACGATCCGTAAATTAATCACTTTGTATTTGAATGTTTAAATAATTTTTAAATATTTAAATAATGGATTTTAATAATCAAATAAACATAATTTAAATATTAATTAATAATATTAAAATCATTTTTAAATTTTGTTTACAAAACTAAAGAGTTCAAAGAAAAACAGAAAATGTGACCGGAATTTTTTTTTCGAATTTTTGACTTTTCATCGTAGGCAAGTTATTTGAAATGTTGTATACACTTTCTTATATATATGCACACATAGACTAATTATATAATTTGGGTTAAGATAATATGATTAGGTTTAATTAAGTTAATTACCTTAAGATAATGATGATGTGATGTTTTGGCAATTGAATAAAAATAAATAGAAAAATAGTCACATCAGAGGAGACACGATTTGATATTTTGGCAACTAAATAAAAAAGTAAATAGAAAATAGCCACATCAGGGAAGACATGATTTTACATTTTGGCTACTTTAATTTTAAATACATGTCGGTAAAGGGGAGACAAGGGTGATGACATGACATGCATGGAGTGGAGGTTATGTCCTTTAAGGGTAGTTTGGTAATTTGATTTATCCAATAGTATAAAAGGTTAATTTCCTAATTATTTTCTTATTCTTCTCATTTCTATCTTCATTTTCAAAAATTCATAAAAGATTTCTCTAAGTTTTCATGGCTTCCATAAATTTCTAAAATTTAAAAACCTTGGTTTCATCCATTTTTAAACCCTTAAGTCTTGCTTAAAAGCCTTCCATCCACTTCTACAAAACTCCTTCACAAAACAAGTCCATACACCCCTCATCCACTCTTAGCCGAGCCATACATACCCTAGGGCCGAACCTATTCAAGTGCTTTTGGCTCAAAGACTCAACTTTTCAAAAAAAAATGTGAAGATCTAGGCGTTTTTGAAGTTATAGAACAAGTTCGGTTGAAGTTATTAAGCCATTGTGAGAAAAATCTCATCTTCCAAAATCTTAACTTTTTAACTTAAATATTATTCATATATTTGTTATTAGTGGCAGTTGTGATTGTATTACCATGTGATATATGTTGGAATGGGTTATACCTTGAAAAGTTGTCACCTTGTTATTTTAGTAACCAAGTTAGTAAGCAAATTTTGAATGTTAGTAGTAAATGTTAGTTACATCGCTAATGACTGTTCTCTACATGTTGTAGAATAGTTTAGCACTTTATATTATTGTTTTGCCTTTGTTATATGATGTACGAAGGAAAGTAAAATGACATGAATTAGTTGTCGAAGTGTTTGTATAGTGACTATCGCTATATCGACACTTTCGCCAAACATATCCTTATCGAAATTTTATGATTTGTTTCTTGAGCTTGGGTTTTGTTTTACAGGTTAATAAAGTTGTTACATAAGGATGATTTCAAATTTAATTAATTATTTTGATAAAGATTTTTAAATAAATTAATTAATAAGGTTAATTAATAATTTGTTAATAATTAGTCTAAATTTAACTAATTGGCTTATTATTGATGTATTTAAATTTAATTAATTACCTTTTTTAATGATACTCGACATTTATTAAACATTTTATCTAATGATGATTAAGGTTATTTAATTATTTAATAATCATGGATTAAAATTAATTAATCATTTTAATTAATGATGATTAAAATAAATTAACTCATTTCAATTAATGATTTTTAAATTTGATTAATTAATTAAATTTAATTAATCTTTTCTTTAATTATGTTTTAAATTATTTAATTTAATTAATGATATTTATTTACTATTAATTAAATTAGTTAATGATGTCTAAATTTAAATAATTAATGTAATTAACGAGAATAAATTTAATAAACTAATTTAATTTGTTCTGTTAATTCAAAAGGTGGTTAACCTTTTTAATTAAAGGGTATTTTGAAGTCAATTATCCAAATTGATTAATGAAGTTTAAAGATAATTAGTTATTATCATTTATGGTAGTTATAGCGAAATATCCAATTAAATAAGGATGTTGAAAGTATTTAAATCCTTTATAATGATGTTTTGAAGTTGGTAAACTCTTTAAACAAAATCTTTTAAAGCTAATGCTTGTAATGTGAAACCTAAGCACGAATTCGGGATTTTAAAAGAAAAGCTTGAATTGTTTACGGAAATGAATTAATTTGCATAAAGCGGTTCACTTATATGGAAACGATTTATTTGTATAATTAGCACTAAACATCGGAGAAGTAGACTTGTTATTTCTAAAGATAAGAATAATTGTGAGACATGACTTTGAGGTAACTCTACCTTGACTTGTCTGGTATTATTGTTAATCAAGAAATAATGCAAGTTTGATTTTGATGAGTGGTGACAATTATATAAGGCTTAATTTCCATATACGATCGTTTTGCATCCTCGATAGTTGTTTTCTCAACTATCGGTTACTTCTAGCTTCTTTATTTCGTCATTCTAAGACGATCTATAACTCCGTTGAGCATTGTTATCCTTTGCCGAAAATGACTAAAACTAAAGCATGAGAGGAGGCCAAGCTATGTGGGGTTGCTCCCATCAGGATACTTTTACATCTCATCTAGATTAGATTCAGTAGTGCTATTAGATGTGAAATATTCGGATTCTTGGTAAGTTTGGTGAGGTCCAGCTTGGGGGGTTCCGAGAAGTATCACGGAGTAAATGATTTTCTTATAAATATATTACTAGAGATATACTTCAAGGGAGGTGCACCTTCTTAGTCATTTGTTGGAGATTTTCCTTTTCGTATTTGATTCGAACGTTTGAATTGGTTTCCTTAATTTAATCGGGAAGAGTCAACCACTCTTCGCGATGTTTAATTATTTATCCATTCTTCACCTTTAAATGTTGATTCATGTGAGCGTAAACCTGTTCCGTGTTCAGTGGCGTTGTCTCATATGTTAGTGTTTAATTACATACTTCATCTAAAATTTTACTCGTACCAGACAAATCATTTGACTCGAGTTGTTTGTTTCCATGTACACTCGGGCACACATTTTGTTTGAGTAGTCTGAGGTAGCAGGCCTTTGTTGGGCTAATTGAAGACGACATCCTAGCAGGAGGCTTTTCATATCCTTATTCCACTGTACTATGTAGTTTGTGTAAGTGTATTTTGTTTCAGCGTTTGTAAAGACAGGACATTATAACTGCCTAAGCTGATTTGCAGTACTTCTATTTAACTCTGATAACTCCATGTTAAGGAGTAACCTGATGTACTATTTTTGTTATGTTTATTTAGCAGTTTCGTTGTGAGGTTTTCTATTCTATTCTTTCATTTAACCCCATGACAATTCATCTTTCCAATGCTTGGGCAATGGCACATGAACATTGAGGATGTGTTAAGTGTCATTCCTAGGGGTCAGAAAGATGGGTAGTTATAGGGGAACATGTACTATCCATGTGAATTTAAAAGGTGATGCCACCATTATTCCATGAATTATACGAGTTAAATATGGAAATTAATCTTAGTATTATTTGTTCAGTCTTTTACTCAATACAAATTGGTTGGGATTTACAGTAAACGATGTCTTAAATAACATTATTTTTGACGTGATTAAAAGTTATGAAATCTTTGATAAAATTAAAGAAATGATTTGTAAATTTTTTCGTAAGTAAAAGTTGAAATTATTTGGGATCATTCTAAGATTTGAAAAGGGTTTTAATTAACCAAAGGATATGATAAATGAGGTTTAATGATTCCATATACTATTAAAAAGATAAAAGGAAAAATTTAAAATAATATATCTCTTTGAGATATTAATGAATAAATAAAAAGTTAAATTAAATTGTGTGATAATCACCTAAGAACCTCACATCTTTTTATCGATGATTTGATTTCAAAGGTACGGGGTCGAATTTGGGTGATTCCTATCCGAAAAATATGACAAAAATCATCGAAGATGAAGATCTTTATGATAAAGGGCTTCTTGCTATTAGACCTCAGCGAAATTTACCATATTATATATTATGATAGCAGTAGTGCTCTGTTAAGAAAATCTTCTATTTGCAAGGATTAATCGCCACTTGTCCTAGGGGTGATTCCAAAACAGTATGTAGTAGGAGAAGTGCCTTCGATTTGTTCTGTTCGTGGACAACTTATGTGGACGAATGTCTGACACTACACTCTATTTCACATTGATTGATCTCTATAAACGTATCATCTGTTTAGTGGCAGAGAAGGGAATTTCTCTTAGCTTAACACCCTTTTCTGGAACGTGTGAGCTTAGGAGTTATACGTTTTTTGGAAATCAATTATGTGATTATGGAATAGAAATGTGGCATTCAAAGAGGAAAGCTAATGTGTTATGTGAAAGGTAATCATTACCTCAGGCCTTACACCTGGAAATGACAAAAACAGGGTAGATGCAGCAAGGTTATGTGGTTCACAACCATTTGTGTATGATCAATCCCTTATAGATATATTTCTACCCGCTATGACATTCGGGTATTAATTATTATGGAAGTATGCAAAGAGACCCCTTGGATAGGTCGGTAATGACCAGGGGATGATGTATTCGGTACTATATAGTAAGAGTTAGACTGGTTTTGTGTTAGTAGAGAATCCATGTGTTGTTCTCGGTACATTCCTCCAGAGATGTACTGCCGGAAGGTAGTCCCTTCACCTGGTTATTTACTGGAAATCCATTCCCTGATAAGTGCCTTCCGATTTGATTGCCTTGTAGATGTATACCGGTATTTAATCAATATAACAATTTCGGCTAAGATTAATAAGTTTACTTGCAAATATTTTTCAAAGTGTCACTAAAATATTATCAAATGATTTGATAAAAATGTTTTAGTTATCATAAGGTCAAAAATCAACCACGTTTATGTGCGGCCTGGTCTTATGAGATACCATTTCTTTTTGAAAGGATTTTATCACCAATCTCTGATGCTTGATATTATCATTTATGATTTCAGTTTCTTACACTGGTTTGTCAAACTGATCCATGTATTTTTATACTTGGGTTAGATCCGACTAGTTTTAGGAAGCTGAAGACGCTTGGAGTTCCCAGAGGAGGGCTGGAGATCTTCATTAACATATGGACATATTCAGTTTGTCGTTGCATTATGTGTTGTTTGGTTTTCAGCAAATGTAAGAACAAGTGTATTATTACTATTCGTGCTTAGTCTTGGTTAGATTCTGATATACTGTCTTAAAATTTTCCACTGTAAAGATGTTATATTGAAATACTATATTTTATTCCATTCAAGTAAAATTCTGTTCTTTCTTTATTTTCTTCCTATACTATAACAATTTGTCTTTCCGTTCAATTTTGGTTGGACATGTGTGGTTTATTGTCATCTTAAATAGTAGGGATTTGCAGGTCGTTACAGAAGAAGTGGTACATAAGAAAATTGTAGCCACTGAAATTTTCTACAGTTTGAAAAAAAGAAATCTTCAGTGTATATAAGATATGAGAAAGATAAGGTAGAAGGGAGAGGAAGTAAAATTGAAGAAGCGATAAGGGTATTTATAAGCAATAAAACAAAGTAAATTACATTAATGCCCTTGGTCCATTATCCTCTACCTCCTTTTTCCACTTCACCAAGACCTCCTTCGCCATGCAACTCATGCCCATAAGCTTGTGCCCTCAAAACCCCACGAGCCAACATGTTTAAACATGTTTTGTACATAAGTTTCCATTTGGCATTTCAAGCTTAAACACTTTTTTATTATATTTATTTTTCCATAAATTGTCACATCACCTGGTATGCATATTATATGTATACACATGTATAGTAGTATTCTAACTTGTTTGAAAATCTATATATTAATAATATAGTGTTTACAACATTTTCGATAACTTTTAGCCGGCGAAAAGTCGTAAACTCGGAAAATGAATTCCGGCCGCATTTTCCAATTTTTCTTCAAACTATATACTTTTGTAAACAAGTTTGGAAACATATTTCACCATCATAATTTACTATTTAAAAGATTTTTATTTTAATTGTAAAATAAATTTGAATATTTAAAATTAAATAAATATTTCCAAATTAAAGCAATGAAATTCCGGGTCTTTATACTCTCCCCTACAAAAGAATTTCGACCCTGAAATTTTACCACAACCTAACCTAGAACACAAAACAACCACGAATACTATATATTAGTCCATATGATGTACACAGATCATTCTTATGGAAAAAATTTGATTTTGATCACTCACTCAAATACATAGCTTTTACTTTCGAACTAGTATCGCTCCCCCGACTTCCCAGTGCAGACTCTGATCAGACTTCTTAATTAAAAACTTCTGTTCTCCTTAGGTAACCATGTACTATGATAGAAAAATTTTGGTTCCACAATATGAACCATCACCAGGTGTTTGACTTAAACAACCGAGTGATAAATCCTTATTCGGAATAATGTGAAACACCTCAAGTCTTGCAATTGAATCATGGATCGAGAATTATGTGAAAAAGAAAAATGATCCATGTACAACCTACGTGCTTATCTTATCGGTTCTTACTACCCAACTACTTTCTTTCATCCCTAAATTATTTATGAAAACATTTCGTAACAGTTCCAACTGAGGTTTAACACTTTTAAATGATACCACTTATTTATGACAAATTTTCATAAAATCATTGTAATTTATTAATTTGTATAATACTCTTCTACATCCTTAGAGTATATACAAAACATCATATTTTTAATTATATTTTCATCATTCAATTCATATGCAGGCCCAAAAAAATTTGGGCCTCAAAACCTAGTCGACCAATACAACCTTCAAACATCATCCTTGATTCTACTTTTTCTTAGACATTTTAAGGTAAAAATGTTTATTAGTCGGCCTAATAATCTTTCATAGCCTAGATGTGAAAAAGACGCATTTTAATAAAACCAAGTTTATTAATCATCTTTATTAATTTAATTCAGTTTTAAAAACTTTTTTATTAACCCATTCTTTAATCATTATACCTTAGTATTTTGAAAATTAGGAGCTAAATACCTGGGATTTATTTATAAAATCTTTTTGAAATGATACTTTTTTTGCTCTTAGAAAATATACATGTAGCCCGAGTAACTCCAAAATGATATCAAGGAGCTGGATACTGCCAATAGTATCATATATCCCTTACCAAAATAGTTTAATACTAAAGAGAAGTGTTCACCATCCGAACACATCCCTTTATCATTTTTAGTCACTTTTGAGTTAGTAGAACTAGTTAATTATAAAATATTTCGTAATAAATATTTTAATTTTTTTATTACCAACCTGCTTTAGATTTGTTCGGATTAAAAATTGTTTCGATCATACAATGACAAAGTGAATAATTTTCTAAGTGCACTACCACATTCACCTAAGCAAACATCGATTGTCATTTAGAAGATTATTTCGGTCATCATGAAATAGATCCAAACTCATTCCCTAAACTGTCCAAAGAAAAATCTTCTCCCCAATTTCTTTTTTAGAATATCTATACCTTAAAGTATTTTTAAGTAAAATTATTACTATTTTTCCAAATATCATTTAAAAACTTTATCAAAGTCACCGTGATTTAAATTCTTTGAAAACCCTTTTTTTTCAAAATATATCTTAAAATCCCGATTTATAAAATCAACTTATTATAAAATATTTCCTCGAATATTCATTTTTAAAATATGTTACCTTTTTTTAATAAACACCCTTCTATTAAATCCAAATTTAACCTTACATTATCATTGAAGGCCTTACAGTCAAATTGTGAAATTTAATTCATAAGGGTTCGTTTCAATCTTTCCACAAATTTTATCTACCCAACCTATGATGGAAAAAGAAAAAATACCAATAAATAGGATAATAGTCAATGCTCAAAATTGGATGAGCATGACTAATCAAACCGTATATGATAATAATTAAATATTATTAACCCTTAACAACAGTCACATCATATATAACTGTATTTTACTATTGAAAACCATTCATTTATATAAAAAATATATTCCTAGGTAAAATTATTTCATTTACCATATTTTAAAACAATATTGTATCGATTGGACTTTTTCAAGTGTTTAGGAATCCCTATCGATAATGTTTGCCAAACGCATCCACCAGAATTCTGAAGCCACTCAATCTGTGTAGTTAATGCCCCGCTATTACCCCGCTACAACCCTGCTATATCTCATAGCGGATTTATACCGCTACGATTTTTCCATATAGCCCCAGAATATAGCCTTTCCGCTTTAATCCCCGCTATTTCCACTATATCCCGTTATTTCCACTACATTCTGCTATTCCCGCTATATCTTTTTTAATAAAATGAATTGAAAAATTGCATTTATACCTTATAAAATTATGAAACTAATTTATTTGATTTAATTTTTAATATATTTTCAGAAACGAAAATACTCTAATATTCTACCAAATTCAATTATGTTATATAACAGTTTTTCGTTTATTTTAAGTATATTCGCATATGTTTTTATTTAAAATTATTTATGTATTACTTTTAATTCAATTGAATGATAATTTTTCATTTAATTACCATTTATATATTTTTTTAAACATTAAGTACGAGTTTTATATGCTATTTTAGAGCCATCTGTTATAGCCTCGCTGTATCCCCGCTATGACTTTTTGCACCTTCTCCGCTTTGAATCTACCGAGTGCATTACCTGCACAGCACTCAACAGATCAAACAAATCAATATAAAACATTTTTATACACTAATAAACATGTTCTCTTGTATATAATTTACTCTCAAACTCATCCTCGGGTCTCACTTACCCTATCCTTATAGAGTTTACCTTACCAGGGCTAAGGTTCTCGCTTAACATTGCGCTCTGATATCAAATGTGACGACCCACCTTTCTTACACCTAAAGATGACACTTAATATATCCTTGGTATTCACGTATCGATCATTTAAGTGTTCGAAAGATAGGTCATTTGGGGTAAAGAAAGAAAAGACAGAACAGAATCTTCCAAAACGTGATGATTAATATATAATATGAACAAGTATTTAGAAAAAAGAAATAATCTTTATTATACACACAACATTAGAGTACACTATCTTATTAACAGTCTAGACAGTTATAACAGCCTATCCTTTCAAATGCTAATAGGACAAAACAGAACAAAATAGTGGAAGTGTGATACCCCGGAATTTTAGGCAAATAATAGTGTGATAATCTTCTTTTATAAATTATTCAAATGTGAAAAATTATTCTTGTTCAAACAAATAAATTATGTGTTGTTTAAATCTTTATGTATAAGAAGATTTTAAATAGAATTTGAATTTGAAATTCAAAAAATAAATATCTTAAAAATAAATTGAATTCAAAAACTTATGTATATATATGTGTGTGTGCGTGTAATTATTTATTTTAGTATAATTAGTTTTAAATCATTTTCTTAAGTATTTCATAAATAAATAAAGGAAAAGTTTAAATATAAAAACATAAAAAGACATAGTAATATTAAACTAGATAGAAAATAAAATTATATAAAAACATATTAAAAATAATTAAAACATGCAAAATAACAAATGTAATATTAATAACATGCAATTTAACAAGTGCCACCTTATTTGTTTTCTTTTCTTTTAAATAAAATTAAAATCAGGTTATATGTCTCATCTCTTCTTTAAACCTTCATTTTCTTTTCCTATCTTTCATTTTCAAATTCTTTCTAAACCTGGAAACTTGAGGAAAAAAATAAACAAACCAGAAAATAAAACAACAACTCTTTAAAAACCTAAAACCTGAAACATCAAGCAAATTCAACTTGATCAAAGCAAAGATCATCTCAACAAGCTAAAGTAATTTGCAATTTACAAAGTTTCAAAAGATCAAGCATTCGAGTTCAAAACTTCTCTGTTCAACATCATGCTACAGTGAGTAAACAAAGCTTTAACCTGTTTAAACTTGTTGCATGTGATAGATACTTGAAATAATGATGTGATAGATGTTTTCATGAATGTATATTATGTTTGCGTGTATGCAAATATGAATTTGTTTGAGTGTGCATGTCTGTGTATATATATAAGTCTCTGTTTGAATTTACAGACTAAAACAAGTTCAAAAATTAAAATTTCTTCTCTCGTGCACTTTTAAGTTAATACGTATAAAGGAAATTTTTTTGAATTAACAAGATCAAAGTTTTAAAAATATTGTAAGTATAATTAGTTTGAGTATTTTTTGGAAAATGGGAAAATACAGTGGAAACTCTGAAAACATGTTAAATTCGAGCATCATGATTCCTGGATTCACTTATGTAATCTAAATCGCCTTCGAAATTCATGAATTTTAAAGGTAAAATCCAAATTTTTAATGTTGTTTTGAGTGAGGAATCTCGAGTCGAATGGGGTTTGGGTTTTGGGCTTTTTCTGGTGATCGGAGTGAGCTTGTTGGTCGGGATCACTGCTGGAGGGAGCGGGGAGGTTGACGTACTTGGGAAAAATAGTCGATGGATTTTAGACCACCGTGGCGGCGG
This sequence comes from Allium cepa, assembly GCA_030765085.1. Classification (NCBI taxonomy): domain Eukaryota; kingdom Viridiplantae; phylum Streptophyta; class Magnoliopsida; order Asparagales; family Amaryllidaceae; genus Allium; species Allium cepa. Next base: position 506,026,002 of record CM060944.1, on the reverse strand, counting down.
CACATCGTCGAAATAGGATTCATGCCCAGGTTTTGGTCGGGGTTGGAAATTAGGTTGCTGCATCGTCGTTGAAGCATCGAAGTTGATCGAAGGTAGGGGAAAAGGTGCGTGGTTGGTCAGCGAAGATATGGACGAAGTTCGAAGGGTCTGGTGGTCAGAGGCGTCGGGTCGAGGTGATTTTTGGTGGTTCGGTTTTGTTCCAGTAGAGTACGAGATGCTCGATTTTGTTTTCGTGAATGTGTTGAAGAGCAGGTGGTCTCGAAGGTGGAGGTGGTCATCGACGTGCTAGAGGTAGCATCGATGGTCGGAGTTGTTTCGTTCACTGGTGCGTGTGCACAAGAATCTAGTGTCAGTGGGTTTGGAGAAGAAAGAGTGGGCTTGGGGTTTGACTTGAGGAAGGGTTGATTTGGCCCTGGTTTGGCTTCGAGTCGTTCGTGAGTGGTTTTGCATGTTAACATTTTTAAAATGTTAAACAATAACAAAGTTCAAAAAATAAATAGAAAAGGGAGTTTCTTGGGTCTGGGCTCGGGTTGCTACTGGGTTTAGCTCGGGTAATTTGTATTAGTAGTTTAAATTTTTTAAATGAGTCAAGTTAAACATTTTCTTAACTAATTCTTTAAATAATTGATGTTTTGATTAAGTTTGGGATTAGTTAAAAGTTATAAATTGTTTTAAATTAATTAAGTTTATTTTTAAGTTATTTTAAACTTAAATTAAATGGTAAATTAAGTGGCTAATTGAAAGGGTAAAATGTTTTTATTTAACTTTAAGGTCTTAAGTAATTTATATGTTAATGATAATTAATTCCAAGATTTATTAAATAAGATTTTAATGACAATTTAGAAATTAATAAATATAAATGGTTTATGTTAAAATTAATTAAGGTCTTAGGTATTCTAAGATTAATTAATTAATTAATGGAAGTAATTAAAGAATAATTAACTAATTAGTAATTAAGGATTAATTAACTAGTAATTTAGGTTAATTAATTAATAATTAATGGGATTAATTAATTAATTAATAATTATAAGATAATTAATGTAAGTAATAAAGGATGATTAATTAATTTCATTAATTAATTAGATAATAACAAATGGTTTGTTATTAATTAATGATTAATTAAGTAGGTTAGGTAATTAATTCATAAGTAATTAATTTATTTGTTTAAAATTAAATTAATTATAGTTATGGGTTAGTAAGTCTTGCCTATGGATGATTGATTGTATAGAATGATTGGATTGATTAATATTTATAGTATGTTAATTTGTGATGTTCTATGATGTACAATACTTTGGATATAGCTATGATAAATGTGAGTTATTTATCTGTGATGAATGCCGTGTAAATACAATGTTCTAGATTAAATTAAAATGTCTACTTAAACAGCTTGGCTTTTAAGAAACTTTTGGATTTCAATGAGACCGTGATCGGATATCAAAATTTGTTATCCGAAACCACATCGATCCAAATTAAACGATAGGTCGTGAAATCTCAAGTAAAGATCGAGATGAAGTTTCATATTGCAAGGGCTATTTTCGTTAACTCTGAGGGTGATTCCAAAACAAGAGTAATGGAGATAGTGCCTTCGGATTCGTTCAACCTGGAACGAACTTGAATGGATGAATACTATCAGACCATCGTCAATGGAGGACGATGAGCATTCCAAGACATGTGTTCTAAAAAGGTAATCATAGTCACAAGCCTCATCAACCGGGAATGGCTGAAATAGGGGAGGTGCATGCAAGGCTAAGGGGGTAGCACCCAAGTAGAATAAGATTTTCCTCTGTGAAGAGGTTCCTTTATTCGGCTGTGTGGGCTGTTCTTGGCCACAACCGTGGGGTTGTCTTATTCGGACTATCCAGCAAGGGGTAGCTTCGGTTTTGTGTTGTAGGGGATCAGGGTGGATCCTCGGTACAGTGATCTAGACCACGTACTATGACGGGCGGTACCCCAATAGCCCTGCCATTATATGGAATCCAATCTCCAATAAGTGATCTCGGACTTGATTGTATACCTATGTATGCTGGAATTTAATGAATGTAACAATTTCGGCTATGTGAATATTTATTTGCAAACCCTAGATACTATTATAATATAACCAGATTTCCTATCAAATGTTTTGGTTATTATAAGGGAAAAACTTGTCCCCGTTTATTTATGGAGAGTTTTACGAGATACCTTTTATTTCAAAGGTTTTTCAACTTAAACAACTTAACCGTTTACTCACACCAGACCCATGTCTGACCCGGAGTTTATTCTATTTTTTTAAACTCTTGGGTACTCAAATTTTTATGAGTAGCCAAGTGATCAGGTTGGCTTGACGAATTTCGGAATAGCTTGGAGCAGGAGTCTTGGCGTATCCATATATATCTGTTTCCGTTGTGTTGGTATCATTTGTCTATTTGTATTTTGGAATGTAATGGATAGACAGGTCTTCACAATTGTCTACTATGATGTTGTAACTGTATAACTCTAACGTGTAATGACTATGTAATATCTATATGATATAATATATTTTTCCCTTTCCGCTGCGAGATTCTAATATTGTTGTTTTTTTCTTTCTATCTATTCTCTTTCTACCTATTTCTTTCTTAATGATGATACGTCTTTCTTTGGAATGAAAAGTGGGTCATCATAGGAAGAATATAAGGTATGTGAATACGATTTGAAGAATCTGGGTCGTCTCCTAAAAGCTCTAAAGGATCCAACTAAATCTAGAAAATATAGTTGGGCCGACCTAAGCATTATAGGAAAACAACACCCAGGTCAGTCCGAAAAAACCAGCGTAAGAAACTCAAATCACAAGGAACTTTATTTAAACTTATAAAACCTTTTAAATTAAAAGTATATCATAAGATCACGCCGCACATAAACACGAACGGATTTTTAGCTTACGATAACTAAAACATTTTATATTATAAAAATCATGCGATAATATAATTATGTCTAAGATTTAAGTCATTTAGTAACCAAGTAGCTTTGATATGTGTACATGAAAGCAATAATAGATATACAATCAAAATTCATAGGCTCGTATTAGAGAATGGATTTCCAACAAATGGTAAGGTAGGGGACTACCTTTCGAAAATCTATATACCTCTAAATAAAATGTACAGTGGGATCGAAAACCTTTAAAACTCTGCCAGTACAAAGTTGGCCTACCCATGAACTGGGTAATACCGAATATCACCCCTTGGTTGAATCTACAACCAAAAATGGACCCAAACCATACATAAAGATATTGACACTAGATTTTGAGATGATCATACCCTAATGGGTGCGACCCACAGGGCCGTTCTACACCTACCTTGTTTTAGCCATTACTGGGGTTTGAGGCTTGAGAGGCTGTGCTATTAACATTTAGCAATCCATCTTGAAATGCTAACACTGCCCTCCAGGCAGAAGTAAAATGATAGTGTTCATCCACACAAGTTTTTCTAGGTCTTAATGAAACCAAAGGCTCTTCAAGGAGCATCGTCTTCAATCACCTTTAAGATTTTTTATACACGAACGCATATGTTGGTTCGAAGTGGTTTTTGGATAATATATCCGACCTCCGTCTCTCTAAACCAACAATGATAATTTTTTGTTAACTCATTCTTGGTTCTTTTGGAAGTATGTAACAAGTATTCGAGTCCTCATCGAGGAACTGGAATATACAATCATACTCCCGGAATCAAAACTGGCCAAGACTTGGTAGCCAGATAACTCATTCTCGGTACTTTTGGAAGTATGTAACAAGTATTCGAGTCCGCACCTGGGAACTCGAATATACAATCATACTCCAAGAGTCAAAACTGGCCAAGATTTGATAGTCGGTTATTTCACCATCAAAAAATTAACAATAATGATTTAGAGATTTAATCACTCATAGCAACCACTAAGCCTCAAAAAAAAATCTTTGTTTATTAAATCTCTTTTTTTCCCAAAATGTTTATCAAATGTTCATATACTTATCTCATTGATATAAGTATATTTACAAAACATTTATGAAAATTTTCTCATTTCAAAATCATATTAAAAGGATCAAAACAAAAGTTATTTAAATTGGTGATAAAAATAACCTCAAACAATATTCCATTAGTGTAATGACCTGTAAATTTTAAGGTTTTTATTAACGTAATTAAACTGAATTTTGTGGTATTTTAAATAATAAAATTTGGAGCTAAACATTTGATATTTGGGATACGTATATTTAAACATAGCAAATGGTAAATTTTCATTAGATGATATGGAAGTTTATTTTATTGTGTAATTTTATTTCAATTCAAATTAGTTAATATTTGATGATAATAAAATATTTCTCAAACCTGAATATTTTTTATATAATAAATTTGTAAATCATCTTCTGTGTGAGACGTCATATTTCATTTTACCAAATTTAGACTCCCATTGCTCCATTTATCCTATTTCTGGCGTTTTAGCAGCATTTTCGGTACCGATTATATCGACTTTTTATAGATTTGTAGTACCATTGATATCTATCTACCATTTTGATTGTCTCGTCATGCAGATCTCTATGGTATATTCAATTGTCAATTTCGAAGTCTGGTGTGCGGTGCAATCTGCGAAACACCTAGCGTATTGGTTCCACAACCAAATCTTTTTGGTTACCATCTTTTCTTTCATCTACCTACCTGTCGAAAGCAAACATGCACTTACTTTTAATATCTTTACCTGAATTCACGTTTGACTTTTTATATTCCTTTGATTTTGCTATATCTTGCGTATCCTTTTATTTTCGCTCCTCTTCTTTAATATGAACAAAAAAGGGAGAAGAAAAAATTGAAATGCATCCATTCGTATCTCCTTCTTTTGCTCAACACGTCCTCCTTTGCATTTACCATCTTCCATCGCCACTCTCTCTCTCAATGCAAGCAACTGCCTAAATGCCTCTCCACCTGACTGCAACACCCTTGCAGCCATCGATCTCGCCTTCCACGAGCTGCTGCCGGCCACCCTTTCATTTTCACAGTATACATATACACACACTTTTTTTTATCATTTTCTATGCAAATCATGGGCATGCAATTATGCAGTCCTCCACAACCTTCGAACCCATCACCTTGCCTTTCACCTCACCCTCTTCCTCCCCCTCACTTCTCCTATCTCCTCAGACCTAACCACCAAAATAAGCATCAACCAACCCGTGTTCCGCCTTCCACCCTTCAATCATCGCCAAACTCACCGTGTCAGCCATCCCGTCTCGAACGGCATGCACACACCCCAAACTCCTCGTAAGCCTCCCCATCGACTTCAGCCTAACCAGGCCTATTTTTGATTCAAAGGTTTATATACATATAAGTAAGTTTGTATACAACTAAGTATATTAGTCGGTAGAATTTTTTTAGCATAAATATAGTTGCAAACAGTGCATTTTGTAGGTAGTCTGCATATTTTTTTTTTCTGCAGCACGCATATATATTTCGTTCCACGATTAACGTTCTTACGTATATTAAATTTTATTTCAGTTGAAATGGCAATTGAAATATGCTACTGTTAGTAATTTAAATTGCCACATATATGCTATTATTTGTATATGTCCACCTGTGACATCTGATACCATGATCTGTTATTTATATTTTATCTGCTATTGATGATATATTTTTGTTGCTGATTATTATATTATTCTCATATATTTTCTCACTCTTCAAATTCCCTACTAGTACAGAATATCTCATGGATTGAAATGATGCATACTCGAATGATCTTGTGATAGGAGAAAATCTTTATGGGTTGGAATGATAAAACTAAGCGATTTTCATCGACATTGAGTTTGTTATTGCGGGTTGAAAAGATATATACCCATAGATGTTTAACTTGTGGATTGAAATGATAAATATCTGTGTCACTTGACCATAGGATAGAAAATTATATGCAAACACCGTTGGTCTATAGATATATATTTTGAAATGATTTCCAAGTTTTAAAAAGATATATATATATATATATATATGTATGTATGTATGTATATATATATACGGTTTTATGTAAATATTGATTTTTAAATATTATATCTAATAAATATAATTTTTTATATGTTTAAATTCTTGATTTCTAAAATTATATATATATATATATATATATATTGAAAATTTTAAATTTATAAGTTAGTTTTGAGATTTATAAATTGTAAGATTTTACTTATAAATTTACTTTTAAAAATATATAAATTAAGCTTTAATATAAATAAGTTTAATAATGAGATTTAATTTAATAAAGTTTGGTTTAATTAATATATAATATGCTTAAGTATTGATTTAAAATTTTATTTTAAAATAGATTTTTATAACAGTTTTAATAAATTAAGGTTGGAATGAGAATTACAAATTGGTTTTAAATTTTATTTATTTAAGAATTATACTCAAATATGTTTTATTTGAAATTTATTAAATTTGAGATTTTAAGATATGAAACTAGGTTTTGATAAAAAGTGATTTATATGAATATTTCAAATTTAAATAAATTGAAATGGGATATTTAGTTTATTTGTAATTTAAGATTTTATTTAAGGTTATTGGATTGATTGATTGAGTGTTACAAAACTAAATAATAGTAAATTTGAATTTGAGATAAAAAGGAAATTATCAAAATTTAGTTTTGTTAATATTTGAATACTTAAAGCTTTGAAATCTATAGAAAATGAAATGGTTTAAATAGTAGCCTATATCTGTATTTGAAATCGATATAAATTGAATGGTTTATTGAGATTTAAATTGAATTGAAATGGAAGAACTGAGATATAATTTAAACGGGATTTTGGAATTCGAGTTAATTCGTATTAATTTGTGAACTTTGAGGAAACTATTTTTATTAAATAAACTATTTCAATATATATATACACTATTTTTAATATAAAACTATTTTAATATATATATATTATTTTAATATAAACTATTTTTAATATAAATCACTTTTAATATAAACTATTTTAATATACTAATTATTTTAATATAAACTATTTTAACCTATATCTATTTTTAATATACTAACTGTTTTATTTTATAAAATATTTTATTACATATACTATTTTCTATATCTAAACTGTTTAAGTAGAAAGTTTTATGATTCCCAAAGCATTATGTTTTCAAAGTGTTATGATTTCCAAAGTGTTATAATTTCTAAGTTGTATAATTTCGAAAGTGTTATAACTTTGAAAGTGCAATTATTTTGGAAATGGATATATTTTAAGTGATAATGATATTGTATGGATATGGTTTTGAAATGGGTATGATAATTTGGTTTTGAAATATGAATTATTTGAAATGAAATGACCATGGTGTTATAATAACGATCGGTTGTTAAAGAGACCAGAATTGGTTATTGTCAAACTCTCTGCCAATACCAAAACCACTTTAACAACTGTGTACGCGGTGGAGATTCCAAAATGAAGTAAGATGGTGGCGACAATCCTATATGAGGTATATACATGGACTTGACTCCCGTGAGTTAGTTTAAGGCGGCTAAAACAGGAGCAATTGACGGGCCAAGTGAGGTAGCTCCTCCGATCACACACATTTCTTCGACACCATTCTATTACTTTGTGACTTAATTGGGTGCGTCCCTCGGATTTTAGTAGTGTGGATCTAGGTGGGCGGTAGCTATAGCTATTCGTTACCACCAGCCCAGAAGTGTAATTGGTATATCTACCCTGGCAATGCCTAGTTGTACTGTGTCACCTACCATAACGAGACCACTAAGAGTTTGTTTTGTACCATACCTATGGAGTGCCCTCTGACGACGCCCAATACGGGGGAGATTATGGTAATGTATAGACTGTGAGAATATATAAAATGTGCTAAGGGGGATATGAGTAATGCTTATTTTAATACTTTACTATAGACATATTATAATAGTGTACTATACTACATAGTACATAGTTCCACGGATCCTTAGAGGATGGGTATCCCAAACATCCTTTAAGTTACTTGAATTTTAGTTGATATTTCACATGAGTTGGATTTATTGATATAAGAATGTTAATCCTGACTCGAGTGTTTTGTATTTTGCTTTATGCTTGGGTCAGACTGAGTGTCACAACATTTGTGACTTACCTTTGGAGTTTGGAGCTTCACTTGGAGATCCATCAATCTATTCAGCTTGCAGTTATTCAGTTGACTCCAGTGATATATTCAGATTTTGTTATTCACTATTGTATCGAGACTTCTATGTAATCGTGACATCTGCTGTATTTTGTTTAACTCTATTATATATATAGTAGCTTCATGAACTACTATTCATTTGTTTCCACTACTTATTGTTATATTAGTCTGTGTCTGTGATTCTATGATTATTTTATTTACTGTATATGCTGAGTTTTGCCAAATATAAATTAAAATTTTGATATTTTGAGTAATTCAAGTTTGACATGTGTTGATGCGAATGGTTGAAAATATCGGGATGTTATATTTAGTGTTAAGTGTGGAACAAATGCCCATAGCACCAAAATTAAGAAGATTAGTTAAATGAAATCTATATCTCAAATTCTTTTATAGTACTCTTCGATAAATCCATTTTATAAATCTCTTTTATTTATGAAATATTCTTTATTTAATTCCAAACCCATTTATAACTCCAAAGTTAATTTACAAAACTCTTTTATAAATAACAAAACCTTTTATATAATTCTTTATAAATCTCAAACAACCGTTTATAAAACTTCTTTATGAATCATTTATCAAACATCTTATAAATATTCCTTATTTAAAACAAAACTCCTTTAATAAACTCATTTAACAAAGTACTTTTGACAAAATAAGACAATTATTTAAAACACCTTCATTAAATTCATTACTTAAGTTGAAACCATTATTAAAAGTCCGATTGACCTTAAAAATCAGAAAAAAGCTTAGTGACCACAATGTTTCTCATTTTATTGAGTTTACCTTTCAAGTTATAAGAAGGGTATTTACATAAGAAGCGGATATGTATAAGGGAATCGACCAATAACAATCAATCATATAAATAAATATCCAAGTTACCAAAATAGCAGACAAGGATTTGTTCTTCTAAACATATGTCCAAGTTAACATTATAGTAGAATGAGTTTTTATTTTGCCTAATAGATGTCAACATAATCTACATGGTGAACTGTGGTAGAATCGTTATTTATTCTATGAAACAGATGTCAAATGCAAATTAATTAGCGTAATGGTGATTTATTCTATCAAACAAATGTGATTGGGTATCACATTCAATTGGGTTTACTTAAGGGTGGTCGATAAAGAAATTCCTAGGATTAAAATCTTCTTTTTAAAGAGAGTTTCTTTTAAAACAAATCGATCTTCAGAAATAAAGCGACTTAAAACTTTTATTAAAAATCAAATAACAGTTAAACTCTTTACTTAATAATAAAACCTTTAATTAATAATTAAATAATAATTAACTATTAAACAAATAATTAAATAATAATTGTCCTTAAACAAAAATTTAAATAATATTTAGTCTTTAAATAAATAATTTAACCATAATTAATCTTAAATTAAATATTTATTAATAATTTAAACTTTTAAATAATAATTAAATATTATTTCATTAATTAATTAAATAATCTTTAATTCAATCTCAGAAAATAAATTAATCCTTTATTTAAAATAATTATATCACAATTAAGTTTTAATTAAACCTTAACTTAAATTAAACTTGATTATACTAATTAAAAATTAAACGCTTTATAAATAAATAATTATTTAATAATTAATATAATTAAATAATAATTAATCCTTAATTATCAATTAAATAACAATTAACTTATAAATTAATTAACTAATTGATTAACACTTTTGTATTAATTACCTTTATTAACTAATGTTCAAGTACTAATTATCTAAATTAAGTATTAAAATAAATAAATAATTAAATTTAATTATTTAATTAAAGTTTTGAAAACACTTTGTAGAAAAATACTTAAGTAAGAACACTTTCTACATTTTCGAAAACTAGTTCATTTTACGAACTGCACTTATAGCGACTATAGTTATATGATTCGAAATTTCAAACCATGATTTCTATATATAATAGTTTCAAAATTCTTAATTTTATACTTTAACCACTTTATAAACTTAGTAAAAAAAATTGGAAGTATTTCGAGAAAGTGAAGTTAGAAGAAAGTTTTTAACAACTCAAAAGATCTTGATGTTGTAAACTAACCATTTCAACATACTGATTTTTTCTTTAAAAAACATCAACATACGCATGCATAATATATATACATATAAACACAACCTATCACAACATTATGAATTTCAACCAGCATCCAACCAAATAACAACTAAGATAATATTATGATAAAGTATAGAAACTTTATTAGAAGGTGTGAGTTTTTACTCAGTATTAGGTCTCCAACTTATCCAAAGCGACCCAAGATGCTCCCGATAATAACAAAACTACGACACCCTCCTTCTCCTCCTCTCCTTGCCAAATGGATCGATCCAAGGTATGGTGGTGCTTAGCATTGAATGATGGAGAGATTTTGGATTATTATCGAATTCACAAAAATAAAATCCGAAAATTGGACATCTTCAAACCGATTTTATAAAAATTACTCATGGAATTTGAAGAAGTTTCCAAAGGTAGAGTTCTTGGAGATTCTTTTCTCAACAATTTTAATAAAGAATCACTTAATTTGGATCTGTTTTGGGGTGATATGATCAAAAGAAGAAGAGGTATTTTTGGACTTGAAAATATGGATCTAAAAATACTCTACAAAGAAATGAGATTTGGACATAGCCAAGCTCAAAATTTTAGGAAGTGGTACATATGAAAGTTATAGCCACTAGAATTTCTTTGGTATGAAAAAGTGAAATTATCAATATAGATAAGATATGATAAAGTAACAGTAGAAAGAAGAGAAGGCAAAATTGAAGAAGTGAAAGGGTTATTATATGCAATAAAACAAAGCAAATTACCTTAATGTCGTTAGTCCTTTACCCTCCACCTCCTTTTTCGACCTCACTAAGACCCCCTTCACAATGTACCTTATACCCACAAACTTGTCCTCCACTACAACCCCATGAGCAACATGTTTAACATATTTTGTACTTAAGTTGCAAATATGTCATTTTAAGCGTAATTTTTTTTTATTATATTTTTTTTTCCATAAATGCTCACATCACCTTATATGCTTATTTATATGCATACACATGTATATAATAATTCTAACTTGTTTGAAAATATACGCATATTTATAATCTAGGGTTTAAAACGTTTTCCGACAATTTGTAGCCGATTTTTTTTTGAAAATTCGAGAAACGAATTCCGGTTGCATTTTCCAATTTTTCTTTGAACTATATATTTGTGCAAACAAATTTGGAAACCTATTTCGCCATCATAATTTACTATTTAATAAATATTTAAAATTAATTAAATATTCCCAATTAAAGTGGTGAAATTCCAGGTCGTTAAATAACACTTGATTTGAGAAGTTAGTAAGGTAAAACATATTTTGAATTTGTTGAACATCCTTGTTTAGTAAAATAAAATTGATGTTTTTTACATACACTTAAGATATCATGGAGTATTATATGAATATTAACTTAAGTTATAAAATTCTATACACTGGAAGTTTTGTTTTAGGAAATAGTTCATAAATGATTTTTGTATTAATAAGACATATTATTAGTACAAAAGAATGTGATAAAAGATATTGGTATAGTTAAGGAAACAATAGGGTAAATACATAAGTATTATGTAGGTTGTTTTATTCGCACGACTTTTCTTGATCCAATATTCGAGTGTATGGTACCGATGTAATTTGCACTAGTCCGAACAAGGATTTTTTGCTCGATTCTTAACATTGAGCACTTGATATGGATTCTTGTTATGATCCTAAATTTTTCTACCATAGTATGGCTATGTGAGGAGATTGAAGGTTTCTAATCAAGGAACCTAATCGAAGTCCACACTAGAGAGCCCAAGTGAGCTATACTAGTTGGGAAGTGAAATTTATGTAATGAACAAGTGATTGGAATTGATATTACATACGGATGGATGTTTATCATAAGGTTTTTAGTATATGCATACTCTGTTTTGTTGGCTTATGGAGAATTTAGATAATGAATCTTCAATTTGCTGTGAGGTGGCTGAATAATCTATTTATTAATAAACTGATGTTGTTGAGCGTAATACGCTTAGTAGGTTGTTTATCATCCTTGTACAATGAGAGGATTTTGAACTAGATCAAACTATGAGTCTTGTTTGCTAGTGATTGAATACTATTAATTATTGCTACATGATTGTTTCTTTTGTTGTTTGTGTCGGAATTTTGAGGACGAAATATTCTAAGTGGGGGAGAATGTAACAATCCGAAATTTCGGACACTTCGTATTTAAATAACTGAATTATTTAAATATTCAAATCATGGATTTGATGTTATTAAATTTTTTAGTAATCCTTTAACACCCTTTAAATCATAACTAATGATGGAAACTTTTTTTGCAAAAATGTTTACAAAAATATATTCTTTGGAAAAATATTGATAACCTGACTGAAAATTGTTTAATCAATAAACAGATTTGTAACCTTGAGAAGTTGTTAAATTTTTTTTCATATACTTATTTTCTTCGGAAATCAATAAAAAGAAATAAAAATATTTTTACATTTTTGGATATAAACTTTTTGGAAGATGTCATAGGTGATGCCATTAACGATATTTTGAAAATGAGCTTTTAAGGAAAGACTTAATTTTTAAGTAAAGATGTAAAGGTGTAATGATGCATATGAGAGGGAGACTCCTTTGTGATCTTTTATGGAAGGTGGAAGGTGGAAGGTGGTAACAACCTATTGCACAAACAAATAAATACGTCTATAAACGAATTTCTTCATATATACCCAAAGGGTTGTACAAAGTGGCATAATTGAAGAAATTCCAAATACACCCCTTGATTTTAGGATGAATCACAAGTTTGTTTAATTCATCGTTCATAGGTTCAAAAGAGAAGATGGGCAAGTCAAAAAGGAAAGTAGGCAAATCCAATAGTGAATAGGCAATATGCTTTAAGTCATGTCTATTATTCACTCAGGAATATGTTACAAAATGCGTAAATATGCAATTTCTTAATTGTTTAAGCCCTAATTGACTCCTTTTCTTCATCAGCCTTTTTCCATGAAAAGGCACTAAGAGAGGAAAGAACTTAAGGGTCCATTTCCATGAGGGGTTGCATCTCTATTTCTAATGGTTGGATGGAGGTAGGCTTGCTCCAATTGGTGATGTGGGACTTTATGGTGTCATGGAGCATGTAGTGAAATGTGAAGGCTTTTTATTTTTGTGAAAGAAAATACACGAAATCCTCTTGAATTTGCTCTTGTAAATGATTTTATTCTCTTTCTTTGCATGACCTTCGACATGCTTTGGCATTGACGCTATGTAACATTGATAGTTATGAAATACAGCTTTGATTAATTGCTTATGGCATGGTTTTAGGCAATACTACATGAACTTGATGGCATGTGTAGCAACTTGGCATCAAAATCCCTGACTATCGGTGTGCTCGGTCTCATAGGTGAAGGCATGCGGCATCAATGTCTCTCGGCATTAATGGCGTTTTTCTGCATTCTACATTGGTTTTTAGTGTCAGCTAAAAGTGGCCTTAGGAATTGTTGAGGAGCGGAGTTAACATGAAGTAGTGTTGTGAAAGTGCGACTTTGTATAGTATCATAGTTGATGACTCTTGGCATTGATTGGCACTTCTCACTTGCTGATGGCCATGTTGAATTGAAGTGGGATTGGTTGCCATCCCATATTCATGGACATCGACAATATTCACCATCAACATTGCAAGGACAGATTATGCCGGTACTCCTAAAGTGGAGTATTGATAACAACCTATTTCAACGAGATTCGGTATCTTTGATGGGGCGACATTAATAAGCAGTGGATATGATGACTTACGGCATGGTCCATCAACAATGCTGATTTACTAGCGACAATATCATAATCATAATCTTTCGATGGGTGATGAAGTGTGATGTGATGAAGTGCGGTGTGGATAATGGGCGACACCAAAGAGCTACGACATCGACTTTATACATTATTGATCCCACTCGACACTATTGTTCTTTAACATAGCACCTAGCGGCACCGATTCCTTTGCGACACTTTCGATTTTGGCATTACTTTTAATGTTGAAATTATACGGTTAACATTTGCCCCTCTCCTTGTGTAAAAAAGCTTTTTACTCTTTATGGTAAAAACAAAAATTCTTTTGCATTGCCAATTCTTCATAATGCTTTCCTTTTAATCCTGCTTTCCTGCACAACACAAAAAATTAAAAATTTCATCATAACTTAGTACCTAAATCTTCAATGCTCCTTTTTGGATTTTGTCAACCTATGAATTAACATGTAGTTGGAGAAGTTTCGGTATTCTTTTATATGTGTCACGATAATGTTCAATATATTATAGAATACTGATAATTTTCCAAATAGAAGCTTAGGAAATCATATGGTGATCTTAATTTCCTAAATAGTTTAATTAAAAGTTATCTGATAATATTATAAGAGGGAAGACTAGTAATTCATCTTGGCCATAGGACAAATATATCGAGTAGAGTCTAGAATATCGTTTGGCAATGACAGAAGACCATAAAATCCTTCTAATAATAATAAAAGACCAGAAAACCATTTGGCAATAATAAAAGACTAGGAAAACCAACTATTAATAATATTCCAAATGGTGGACTAGAGAATCCTCTAGCAATAAGAGAAGATTAGAAATTCATATGATGATAATAGAAGATCAGAGATTCATCTAATGATAATGGAAGACTAGAAATTCATCTGATAATAATAGAATATAGGAAATCCGTCTGATAATAATAAAAGACCAAAAATCCTTATCTATCAATAATAGTAGAAGATCAGAAATCCATATCTAATGATAAAAGAAGAAGACGAGAAATCCTTATCTGGCGATAGTAGTAGAAGACCAGAAATCCATACCCGACAATAATAGAAGAAGATCAAAAAAATTATATCTAGAAATAACATAAGAAGACCATAAATCCATATCGCAATATAGAAGAAGACCATAAATCCATATTTGGGGATTATAGTAGAAGACCATAAATCCTTATCTGGCGATAATAGTAGAAGACCAGAAATTCATATCTGCCAATAATAGAAGAAGACTAGAAATCCATATTTGGTAATAATAGAAGAAGACCAGAAATCCAATCTGTCAATAATAAAAGAAGAGCATAACTTCATATCTGGCAATTATAGTAGAAGATTAGAAATCTATATCTGGCAATAATAGAAGAAGTCCATAAATCCATATCCGACAATAATAAAAGAAGAACAGAATTCCATATCTCAAAATAATAATAGAGGACAAGAAATTCTTGTTTGGCAATTAATGATTGTATTTGTTGTGGAGCATATTTGGCTCATATTCGATAAATCATCCCTTAAAAGATTGTTTAACTTGAAACGCTAATTGGCTCTGATTTTGATAGATCTTCTTCTTGAAGATTGACTGATTTGGAGCATAACTTCGCTCCGATTTTGATAGAAGTTCTTCTTAAAGAATGAATGATTTAGAGCACTATTTGGATCCAATTATTATAGATCTTCCTCTTAAAGATCGAATGATTTGGAGCACTACCTGGCTTTGATGTTAATAGATCTTTCTCTTAAAGATTTATTCGGTGCTATAGTATGGCCTTTGATGACTGGAACTATAGGCTTACTCCATCCTCCCTTTAGATGGTGCTTTAGTGAGGACTTTAATGACGACACTAAAGGCTTGGTCTGTACTTTAGTGAGGCCTTTGATTATGGCACTAAGGGTTTGATATGTCCTCCCTCTAGGAGGCACTTCAGTGAGGCCTTTGTTGACGGCACTAAAGGCTCGGCCAGCGGTAGAGTAAGACCTTCATGATGGAACAAAATACTTACTCCGTCCTTCCTCTAGGGGCGCTTCAGTAAGGCCTTTCACGGCGTCACTGAAGGCTTTTATAAGGCCTTTCAAAGCCATGGCCTTTAATGGCCAGGGACCTCTTATGGTCAGGGCCATTGATGGTCAGAAGCCTTTGATGGCTAGGGACCTCTTTGATGGCCAGAGGCCTTTGATGGCTAGAGATCTCTTATGATCAAGGCTTTGATGGCTAGATCTTTCAACTTAGGAGATCCTTACTCCTTTCCAATTTGGCTCTAGCGGCCTGTCTGTTGAATTCTTAGTATTTTCCATAAGTCTTTGGACCACTAGATCTCCTTTTTGAAATGATCTTCCCTTTATTTTAGAATTGAAATACTTCGATATTCTTCTTTGTTATTCAGACATTTACATGGTTGTTTTAGTTCATTGATCACATTTGGAGACTTTCTTTTATCTCTTAACCCTCTAATGAAATTTAATCTCAACTTTGATTTCTAATGCATAGAAGACTCATCCTGTTGCGGCTTGATATGCTTAAAGTGTGATTGGTGGTTATTCCATCCAATTTAATTTTCATAAAGCATGTAGTAAGAGCTATAGAATATTGCTTTATATATGTAACTCTTTAGTGAATGCATGTCCTTTAGGAGTAGTTTTCATTTTTGATACACTTCATGTTCAAGTGCACTTTGTGGTTTAATTGGTAATTGACACTCTCGTTCTTATAAATAGAAATTCTCTAATTATTTTGGATACTTTGCATTGATCGTATGCTGAATCCGTACTAAGGTAAGGATCATGAACACTTTTAGAATTTGAAAAATAATTTTATCCAAGTAGAAATTGAAATCGCAAGTGTTTTTGGATTCGAAGCAAGTTGTGATGAATCCATAATCCTAGGTACCTTTTACCTCTTTGTAATCTTATTATCCTTTTTAGGATGATCTTTTAGATCTAATTTGAACCTTATAGCTTGAAAATTACATCACTGGATAATGATTTTACTTCTGAGCTATTGAGGTTCTTCCTTGTTTCATCCCGATGTATCGATCATCTTGCCAGTAATTCCTTGTCTTTTTTTTGTTTTACTCGACTAAGATAATCCATAAAAACCCTTTCTTGAATTTTTCTTTGTTTGGAATAAGGGTAACTCCTTTAAAGACTTTTCTTCTTTTTTTGGATCAACTATTTGCTTGATTAATTCGTCCCTTTTGGCTACTTGTGATCATAGCTCTTGAGGATGCTTTTTCATTTCTTAGCTTTTCAAAAGTTACTTGGTGCATCCCAATGGTCTAGGTAAGAGATTTATTCCCAATGTTTGAAGTTTGAAGAAAATTTTATGAAACTTATAATCTCATAATAAAAACATAAATCTCCGATAAGGGACTGGATGATAATGATACATGAATCAATAGTCCTTTAATTGAGTATAGACTCTTCCAATTAGAGTTTTAATGATAAAAAAGGTCATGATAGTTTTGAAAACTTTCATAATTCTCAATAGTATATACTTTTAAGGACTTTGCAAATTCTTTTTTGAAATAGATAGACATATGGAATACTCAATAATAGGTCTTTTGATTTGCAGAGAATATTTTTCTTAGAGATATGTATGGCACAATTCTTTGAGTAAAATTGCTTTCTAAGATGAATATTGTTTAGCTTTGTAACATTATAGCACTTCAAGCTTTACCTATCGAAAAGAAATGTCTTATTTGTAAGTCTGAAAAGTCATAATCTGTGAACTGATAGAAACTATTAAAAAGAACATGCTTTTCTATATGAATTCTTTTTTTTTGAAGTAATTTTTGTCTGGAAAACAATTCACAATGAAGAATCGTTACATAAGTCCAAGTTTTGGGATAGAGGATTAGAATTCTATATATCGTCAGAAAATCCATTGCTCTATAAATGCTTGATATAAAATATATATATATATATATGAAATTATATTAAACAAATTTATGTATGAGAGTTATATATATTTGGGACAATGTGCATGAAGCCATTTAAAGCATATGAATCCACTAGTATAGCCGATATACCGTGATGTCATCCGATATGGTCGAAGACGTCATTTGTGACATTAATCCATGGGGAATATCTCTGATCATTACTGATGTCATCAAATATCACTTGACTTGCCTAGAATCCTTGGTACTTCTGCCGTCGTTGGCCTATATGTCACCACTTAACCATACTGAAGCTTGAAATCCTAAAACCTTGTATATATCTTTCTTTCAAAAATTGGTATTCGTTTGAAACTTAGTCGTATATGTTATTTGCTCTTTACCTGAACCTTATCTAAATCCATACATAATTTTTGTTAGCTTATGTATCCATTTGAAATATATATATATATATATATATATATATATATATAAGAATTATATATTTGGAAGATGGATATGTACAGAAAGCAATATATTACAAAACTTCAAATATTTTGAAACTCATATGTGAAGCTTATTACATATGTACGAATTGTATACATTTAGAACTTAATGATACTTGCATTTGAAACTTATATATTTGAAACTTTTTTGTGTTTAAAATTTACACTTATCCTAACTTTTGCATTGTTCAAAGCTTTTATGATGTGTATGCTTAAAAGTCATGTGTACTCCAAATTGTAACTATATATATGAATAAAAGTTATGGATATTCTAAATTTAGTACATATATTTTTTTGGAAACTGTTATGCATTCTATAACTCGCATATATAGTTTGAAATTTGTACCTCATGCATATTCAAAGCCATTTACATGAAGCTTTTGTATATACTATCCCATGTAGATCTGAAAATTGGGGACAATTCATATTCGACGCTATACATCCTTGAAAATATATAGACTTGAAATCTTTTATATACATTTAAAATCATATATATCCAAGGCTATAAGAACATATATACTGGACTGTCTTTATACAAATCTTTCATTTTTGAAATAATGCACACTCGATGATATAGAAGTTTTTTATCTACAAAATCCACTATGCATTTAAAATTCTTTATTTACAAGATCTGATATGCACTTGAAACTTCATGCTTCCTGAATCCCATCAAGTATTTGAAATCAAAGCCTGAAATTTATACTTATCTTCAAAGCTGAATATACATAGGAGATTTCATATATTTGAAAGCTAACATGTATTCTATATATATATATATATATATATATATATATATATAATTTTAAATGTCTCGATCTTTTTAAAACTTGATTCCTTATAGCTTTCAGAATTTATACATATTCATGGTAAAATTTGAAATGCATAAGACATATATGTGAAACTACTTGGTATTTCAAACTTGCACATTTGAAATTTGCCTATATACAAAGATTGTACACATTCTAGTTCAAAAGTATTTATATTAAATCACATATTAATATACACTCAGGATATAGTATGTTTAGAATTTGGACATGAGCTTAAAACTTCAAAACCAGAGATATGTTGAACCATGTAGATTTGATATTACATACACCTCTGAAATCTCATTTTCAAAGCCTCATTTACCCAGACAATATTATGTTCAAAATAATATACATCCTTTGGAATCTCATATGTATGAAATCATGTATATATTTGAGATCGAATAGATCCAAAAGCTTGCATCAAATAGCTTTTATGCTCAGGCATATGAAAACTCTTACTATTCCAAAAGTGTTTACTATCGAAAACTAGCTCTTCTAAAATCGTTATATATGATGTACACACCAGAAACTATTTGTATATATATGATACTATCATGAATTCTGGGGCTTGCGTATAATATATTTTTGAAGTCTCTGATATACAAAATGCTTATATTTTGAAAACCATTGTAACCACCCAAAATTTTTGATCCCGAAAATTCCAGATAGTTAGGGAAAAGAAGAAAGAGATAGAAGAAAAAGAAGAAACAGAAACACCAACATCTCACATTCGCAGGAGATAAAATATAATATCTCATAAAATAAAAGTTTACAAAACAAAACTGTATCTACCAATTACATTTTAATATAACTAAGTTACAACATTTACATATCACACTGGACAGATTTAAATCAACTTGTCCCATAAAACTAGCATATATCAAAACGAAATGCTCTCCATACGTTTCTGCCGCCCAACTCGCTTCCTAAGCTCTAAAACGTCCTTACTTGAAAATATGTAATACTCGGTCTGACCCGAGCATTACATCAAAGTAACACCCGGGTCAGGCTAGAAACCAGCGTGAGTAAACCCAACAAACATGGAATACAACATCACAAAATTACTTAAAACCAGGGGTGACTCGTATCAATTTACAAATTCATAATTTGTTATAGACATTACATATCTCACACATCAATTTCTAAGTATCAAAACTTAGATTAAAATGCTCCAATTCACTTAAATCTTTCCATATCAGCCTATTTATCTCACATACCAAATCTTTATAGAATTATTGTAGGTTACAAATCGAAGTGGATTCGGGTATTTACTGATACCCGACCCCGGTCTCTTCGAGTCCCATGTCATCTTATACAAGTTATTCAAATGAAATCCAATACAAACTTTAAATACAGGATGTCACCCTTACACAGTAATTCATTATTGATAGATAACCATATTACCACTGTTTAAACCAATTATATCATATCACATAGCATCACTAATCACATATCTAGGATATCCACCAATCTAAGTCATACAGTATCATCCAATCATTCTTAAGCAAGATTAATTTGTCATACCATTTCTATTTAATGTAAAATAAATTTAAATTAATTACTTTAATTACTTTTAATCCTTCTTACTTAACATTAATTAACTATAAACAAATTAACTAATCATTCTTTAATTATTATCTAAATTAATCATCCTTGATTTATTATCCTTTCTAATCACAATAAGTAATTACTTTAATTAATAACACAGATTAATTAACCTTCACCCATTCACATTATTATATTTATCCTTAATTAATTTCTCAAATTAATTATTCTAAAATCACTTACATTGATTAATTCATAATACTATTGATTAATTAACCCTTAATTAATTTCCTTAATTAATCAATCCTTTAATTTATTACGCTAAATAATTGATCCTTACCTACTTCCATTAAGTCATTATTACTTAAGTAATTAGTTTTCTAATTACTTACATTAATTAATGTCTTATCACAAATTAATTAATCTTTAATTAATTAATTTATAATACTTAACCATAAATAAATAAATTCTTAAATCATCACTTTATCAATTTATAAAATCTATATTTACCCAAAATCTAAATTAAATCGAAGATAAAACATCTACCCTTATCTATTATTTAATAACTTCAATAAATTACACTTGGAAACACTTACTAATTCAATTTAATAATTAGCTAATATAAACTTATTTAAATCAAAAAAATTATCTTAAATTTTTGACTGAAATTAAATGTCTAAAAGTGTTTGAAAGTCTTCTCTACCTTTGCTTTTAAAACCACTTACATAATACATTCCCCTTGAAACTCTCGAACTTATACTGTTCCTTACATATAAAAACATTATTAACAAAAAGGAATCCGAGCCTACAGCAAAACTATCGAGCCACAATTCGAGCTACGACCCAAAATCCCCAATGCCAACTTCCAGCAATTCCAAATTCGTAACCTTCCCACTTGATAAAACTCGAGTACAACTCGGGACCAGCCCAAAGCAAATCTTCTTCACTCACGGGCTTCCCTTATCTCACTTCTCACCATGCACGCACGGTGCTGTGCACATGCACACGACGCTGGTCGTCCATCTCTCGACGCCAACCCCCTTCTCAGACTTCCTTTACCTGCCTCATCTCGACCAAGCTCGCAGATGAATGCGAATGCCCTAGTTTTCGGAATTCGTCCTTCTACTACAAGTTCGAACAAGACACCACCCCTTGATCACATCGTTCCGTCTCCCCACCTTGTTAACCATCACCAGTTCTTGCCAAACGGTATGCCACAACCTCCTCCATCAATTTCCCAAGACCGCATCCCTGAAATTGCCTTATGCCGCCTCCATTAGCTCGGAACCACCCAAAACAAAATGACAGTTTAAACCCTATGTCGACTCGAACAGCATGCCACACAGGCCTATAATCATAGTAGCATTTTTCCTGGATTCCGCCTCCCTCACGCCGCCTTCACCCCCAAACCCGCGGCATTCCACCGCCTTGACCATCGAAAAACGATAAAAACCCAAATTTCAGTCATCCCCTTTCCTCACATTCAACACATCACTAAAAACCACCGACTCGCTTCTAAAAATCAACATTTTCACTAACGAACAAGCTCATGTATTCAATTTACCAAATTATGTAATTTGGGAATCGGTCAGTTACAAGTGGTTCTCAGTAAAAATCAAATTTTCCCCTATCTATGACCTGATGGGCCTTCAAACGATTTTTAACATGTTCTATACTCGAATATAAACACTTCATTAGTTTATACTAACTGAAGATTCCAAATAGAATTCGCGATATGGATTTTTTTCTTGAAAGATCAACAAGGCAGAAAGGACTAGAACAGAGGTAAGAAGGTTTAATACAGGCATTCACACACATATATGCAGACATATGCATACTTATTTAACTGATATCCTCACCTTCAACTATATTTAAACATAAATAAAAGAAATTGGATTTTGAAAATAGTTACTCACCAAGATTTTGAAGACCGAGCCTTATTTTAAAAAAAAACGGGAACTGAATTTTTTTTATGAAACAGGTTCCTGATCTGTTGAGTTGGATTTTGAAACTTGAACGTTGAATCCCTGAAATCTTTGCATTGTTGAGGATCGAAATTTCAGAAAGCGGATGTTGTTTAATGCTAGTTCCTCCTTGGGTTGATTTCATTTTATCTTAGTTTCGTTTTAGTTTTGAAAGTGAAAGAAGTTCTTTTTAGGGAAAAAGAATGTATGAACTAAAAATCCCCTGACCAGGTTTTTTTTCTTTCTTTTTTTTTTATTGGTAATTAAATTTTAAAGAAAGTTTAAGTTTGCCACTTGTACCACTAAACTAACAAATGCCAATGTATGTTGTCCTTAACTTCCACTTGGATTTTACATGACTTATATATTTACAAATGTTAAAAATTTATCTTAAATTTCTCTTATGTTTTATTCATATATTTATATTAATATGTGTTATCAATTTGGTTTTACATTTATTATTTTGTATATGAATATATCTTACTTTTGAAATTTCATGTATAAATATGTTTTAATGTATATTTTTTTTATAATATGCCCAATATAGTTCTTATATAATTTCAAAAGACATGTATGTGTGTGTGTATAAACTAAAACTTTGTATTTATTCTTGTTTTTTTATATTCATACATTTCCTGTACTTATGCAACTTTTAAAGAAATTTTTTTATATTCAAATTAATGCTTTCAAATTATTTTACACATATATACACATCTATATACTTAAAATTTCAATATTATAAAGTTTACGCATATTTATCAATATATTCATTAATTTACTTTAAGATTCATCTTGTTGATTTAATTAGTATAGTTTCCAAATTCACTTAAATATATATATATATATATATATATTCATACATGTATTTATTTAAATTAAATCAGTTAACTATCCAATTAACAGATGTCTGAAATCCGAGTTATCACATTCCTCCCCCCATTGAATCTTTTCGTCCTCGAAAAGGAACGAAATCAGAATTTATTCAATAGTTAAAACCATATAAATTTTCTTTGATCATTTCTAAAACACTTCAAAAAATCTATATAATATTACTAAAATAGTTTTCATAAAAAAACTTTTATAACTCGATGTTTCAATAAGTCCATCCTTGTTCTCACAAAAATTCAGTAATACGTTGATCAGGCGTAGGACTGAAAATCTATAAGTACTTGGTAAACCCGTTTTCAACACCCAGTGAAAATACTTTGGAAAATAATTTTATTGAAAAACCTAGAAAATATTTTTGAAAATAGAGGAAATATCTTTGATGAGAATGCTATGAAAATCATCACCCCCATCCATGGTTGCAGTTACATCCTGGGTTACATTGCCATCGCAGCAAAAGTCCATGTAACTATAGGCACTCCACGTCCCTCGATTACGCCATGGAACCCACAACAGATCGTAGTTACATTACAGGGTTACGTTAACATCACAGCAAAAGTCCATGTAACTGTAGGCAACAACGCCCTCGATTTTCGCTGTCAAAAATGAAACTTCTCCACTCTCACATAGGTCGTAGTCTTTAAAAAAACTGGAACTAATTTTTTTTTTTTTTTGAAACAGATTCCTGATCTGTTGAGTTGGATTTTGAAACTTGAATGTTGAATCCCTGAAATCTTTGCATTGCTCAGGATTGAAATTTCAAAAAGCTGATGTGGTTTAATGCCAGTTCCTCCTCAGGTTGATTTCATTTTATCTTAGTTTCCTTTTAGTTTTGAAAGTGAAAGAAGTTTTTTTTAGGGAAAAAGAATGTATGAACTAAAAATCTCCTGACCAGGTTTTTTTCTTTCTTTCTTTTATTTGTAATTAAATTTTTAAAGAAAGTTTAAGTTTGCCACTTGTAACACTAAGCTAACAAACGTCAATGTATGTTGTCCTTAACTTCCACTTGGATTTTATATGCCTTATATATTTACAAATGTTAAAAATTTATCTTAAAGTTATCTTATGTTTTATTCATATATTTATAGTAATATGTGTTATCAATTTGGTTTTACATTTATCATTTTGTGTATGAATATATCTTACATTTGAAATTTCATGTATAAATATGTTTCTTTGTATACATTTTTTTATAATATGCCTAATTTAGTTCTTATATAATTTCAAAAGACATGTGTGTGTGTGGTGTATATATAAACTAAAACTTTGTATTCATTCTTGTTTTTTTTATATTCATACATTTCCTTTACTTATGCAACTTTTAAAGAATTTTTTTATATTCAAATTAATGCTTTCAAATTATTTTACATATATATACGCACCTATATACTTAAAATTTCAATATTATAAAGTTTATGCATATCTATTAATATATTCATTAATTTACTATAAGATTCATCTTGTTGATTTAATTATTACAGTTTCCAAATTCACTTATATATATATATATATATATATTCAGACATGTATTTATTTAAATAAAATCAGTTAACTATCCAATTAACGGATGTCCAAAATCCGGCTTATTACAAGCATCTGCTTTAAAATCGATTTATTTAAAATCAAATGATCATGGTATTCATATAGTCAGGGTTCAAAAATGTTTGAACACAATAAATAAAGTGTATACATTCAGAAGCTCATATGTATAGCTTTCATGCTTGAAATCCCCTGTATGTGTTTAGAAACTTTATTTTTAGAAATTGTATAATATATATATAGTTGGCATCGAATATATATGTGACACTGAAATCCTTTGATATGAATCTGAACTAATTTTAAACCATAAACATCTGAAAAGCTACTATTACATGTAAAACTAATTTATACATAGAGCCTGGTGATTTTTGAAAACTCGAAAAAATTGTATATGTTGTAGAATTTAATATGGCTTCCTTGTTTGAAAATTCATGTGTATGCATACAAAACTTTAGAAATTCAAAACTAAATTTGCTTTCAAAATCTGAATGCTTTCCAAAAAAATTAATTTTTAAACCCTTATACCTATACGTTTTTAAAATTTTAACTTTCGAAATTGAAACCATACATTCAACCCAACAAAGTGAACATTTGAAATCTTTTGATCTGAACTTGATATGAAATTGCATGAATTTAAAACTAATTTCCTGTATAAATCTGATGTACAATTCAAAAACTTATGTGCCTTAAACGTCTGTATGCAAGCTATATATGCTCAACAGCTTGTATATGATACATGTTTATAACCACTGCTATTTGAATCCATATTTGTACAAAACATGTATACATAAATAGATACATACTTAAACACAATGTACAACTGAAACGGAATATATATACATGAAACCAAATGTGTGTATACTTGACACTTCAAGTGTTTTTTGGAAATTTGATAGGTACTGTGAGCTCCTTTATTACAAATTAATATCCAAAATCATTGAAGCTTATCTCTTCTAAATGCTTGAGACTAGAGCTATTTGGAAACCAAAAACTTATACATATGCTAAACACTATATAGTTGAAAACCCATATTATGAAATCCCTTTGAGTTCATATTCCATTGAAATCATTTTTAATTTTAAAATTTAGTTCACATATTTTCAAAGTATAAAACGTTACTTACACGGTTTGAAATTTTGTTATTGAAATCTAAAGCATTTGAAAAACATTTTTACAATTGATTTTTAAAGTTTGTAGATCTTTAAAGATAAACCATGAACCTTGAGTCATAGTCCCATACTTTAAATTATCTATTTTGGACTTGTGTAAGATGACTAAAGATTAATCTTGAGATAGACTAGTGGTATACATTATCGACGACATTAAGATATGGGCAACGAGATTACCTTTGACATCGAAACGGGGGACGACATCGATTATCTCAGCTATTGGCTAGTAGAGACACCAACTACAAACTTCAATTATGAATTTCAGCACCAGTTATGAACTTTGACGTCGACTATGATCTTCGTTGTCAACTATTAACTTTGATGTTGATCTAGACCCTGGTATCAACTTAATGATTAGCGACGTGAAGGATGGGCTTTAATATAAAGCTAGGCTGCCTCGATATGAAGCCTTGATGATTTATGGTGTAAAATCATTAAATTTGATATGGAGTTGATTTTCAACGTAAATACTGGAGTGACGTCGACCTTCGATTGCCTTCGGCGTTGAGATCGAGGGGGCCTCGATAACCTTTGACACTGACGATATCAATTTACTTCAACACTAGCGGCATCTATAACCTTCGATATTGATTCATCTTCGACTTTGATTACTATGGAACTACCTAGCTTTGACACCATTGAACACGGTCGGCGTCACTTATTGGTGGTTTCTGATGTCATTCACTTCTGATATTCACGGCACCAATTATTCTTGACATCTCACTGATGGTCACCAATCCCATTCCTCTTTGATACTAATGGCATCGTCATTCTCGATACTACCTACTTCTCTATAGAATCTAGATCCAATAATTTTAAGCATCACTAACCTTGACATTAACTCACTCCATTCAAATCCTTGAGGATAAGTTCAAATTGGCTTTGAGTTCATTCAAATTAACTTTTTATCCCTTTAGACCTACTCCGACTTTGCCTAGATCCACTTCTAAATCATCCAAATTTATTAAGGGTTGGTGCTCAATAATTTAATATTAAGCCAAAGTCGAATGGGATGAACTGATGTTGAATAGAAAGAATAAAATATAACATCGAATGAGAGTGGAGTTGTGAAGTGGGAGAGATGGAAATAAACTACCTGTTTGAGGAGATATTGTGGTAGAGCGATGTAATATGTGATTGACATCGAAAACAAGAGGTGTTGATGAAAATCAAAATGGTATCGCCGATGTCTATTCCTGCAATGCATTCAAACAATAATAAATTTAGTTTTCAAATTTTGAATTTTAAATTACTTTAAAACTCAAAAATCCCTTGTAGGGTATTTTGGTCGTTTTTTGATCATTCAGAGGTTTGGGCCCTCCTTCTAGCACCAAAATATTGACGAACTTCTTTTTAAATACCCAAAAATTATAAAACTGGAATATTCAAAGAAATCCAAAATATACCACTTGGTTTGAAGATAAATCACAAGTTCTTTTAAATCGTAGTTCAGAAGTTCGAAAGATAAGATAGGTACGTTGAAAGGGCAAGTAGTCAAAAGGAAAATCCAATAGTCAATATGCTTTAATTCATGTCCTTTATTTACTCATGAATATGTTACAAAATTTCCAAATGTACAATTTCTTAATTATTCAAGCCTTAATTGACAAACATGTCTTCTTCTCCTTCATTGGCCTATTTCCGTGAGAATTCATTAAGAGAGAGAAAAAAGCTAAGGACACCTTTCCATAAAGGGGTGCATCTCTATTTATAGTGGTTGGATAGAGGTAGGCTTGGTTCAATTGGCGATGTGGTACTTTATGGTGTCATTGCGAATGCAGTGAAATGTGAAGGCTTTTGAGGCTTTTTGATAGAAAATAAACTAAATCCACTTGAATTTTGTCTTATAAATCATTTCATTCTCCATTCATTGCATGACTTTAGACATGCTTTGGCGTTACTACCGTGTAACATCGATAATCATGAAATACTATTTTGATTAATAGCTTACGACATGCACTTAGGAAATATCCTTCATAAAATTGATGGAATGTGTAGCAACTTGGCATTAGAATCACTGACTTTCGGCGTGCTCGTTCTCATGGGTGAAGGTGTGCTCGGTCTCTTAGATGAAGGCCTGCGTCATCAATGCCTCCCAGGATTGATGTCCTTTTTGGGCATTCTCCATTGATTATTGGTGGCATCACCAAAAGCAGCCTTAAGCATCAATGTAGAGCGGCGCCGACATAGAATAGTGTTGTGAAAGAGCGACTAAGTATAGTATCGGAGTCGATGACTCTCGGCGTTGATTCGCGCTTCTCACTGGCTTTTGGCAATGTTGAATTGAAATAGCATCGAATGCCACCTCTTCTTTATGGACGTCGATGATATTTGTCATCGACATCACAAGGTTTGATTTGATGGTACCCCTAAACTGGTTTATTGATAACAACCTATTTCAACGAGATTCGATATCATTGATGGAGCGACATCAATAAGATATGGATTGATGACTTACGGCATGCTCTATAAAAGATGTCGATTGATTAATGACATTATTATAAGCATTATCTTTTGATGGATGATGAAGTGCAACATGATGAAATGTTGTGCGGATAAGGGGCAACACCAAAGAGACATGGCATCGACTTTATACATTATTGATCCTGTTTGGCATTATTGATCTTCGACATAGAACCTAGTAGCAATAATTCCATTGCGATGCTATCGCTTATGGCATTACCTTTGATGTCGAAATTTTATGGAAAACAACATCCTTAAGGTAATAAGTAAATCACAAATTCATAAAAGCTTGAAATGAAGTAAGGGAATAAAAATGGTGGTAGTGCTTAAGCACTAATTCACTGATTCTTCTCTAACCATTTTAAGTCTAAACTAAATCAACTCCAATCTCCTCCAAACTTGCAGCAACACCTTAAAACACCTAGAAAGCATAGATATAAACTCAAAGGTAAGAAGAGTGAGAGGAAGAGGGGGTTCCAAGATGGGCCATAAGTAATGGAAGAGGATGGGAGGTGTTGCCTTGGTTTGAAAGTGCTAAAGGTTGGATTTTTAGGCTTTTGATGATGGTAGGTTATGGTTCTTTGATTCTATGTTTTGTGCATGTATTTGGCTT
The DNA here is from genome assembly GCA_030765085.1 of Allium cepa. Taxonomy (NCBI): domain Eukaryota; kingdom Viridiplantae; phylum Streptophyta; class Magnoliopsida; order Asparagales; family Amaryllidaceae; genus Allium; species Allium cepa. The sequence continues at coordinate 505,996,750 of CM060944.1, read as the reverse complement.
GAATATAAATGAGTTAACTCACTATCATGTTTGTATATATTGTTTGTGTATATGTTGTGTTTGAAGTATAAAGTTAAAATGGCATTAACTAAGTAAAGCTATAAACTTTGGATGCCTCTTGCTTTTGAAAGAAAATGACAACTTTATATTGTATATCATTACATCTATTCCCTCTTAAACATGTAGCATGGCCTTGACTTGATGTTTAAATGTTTGTTTGACTTGTATGTTGAATTGAAGTATGTTTGAAGGTGTTTGAAGTGAGAACATTCGTTAAAAGTGCACTTTGCTATCCCCTAACTATAACTTGTGTAAATGGAATTTTTTGGAACTTAACTTAGGGTAATCTTATTTGGTTTTTCTCTGCACATATTTTGGTGCATTGGACATTAAAAAAGTGTCTTGGAAAGTAAAAGAAATTGTGAATCAAAGTTGTGAAAGTTAGAATAAAAAGGTGGTTATAAATACACTTTTTCAATATAGCCTATTTTCAGGAATTTCTCTAAATAAATTAAAAGATATTCTTAGGTGTTTCTTTTCATGGTTTTATATACCCTAATGTTCTTACTATAAAAATTTCAAGTTTTAAATCATTTGTTAAATGGTTTAAAACTAGTCACAGAGATTGTGCTTTTCGATGTTGTTTTTAACAAGGACTTTTAACAACATTTACAAATGCTGCAGTAAGTTGCTTATAGTTTTAAGTGTTTAAAAACGATATTTAAATTTAGTATTTTTATCTAATCATTTTAGAGATTTTTATGACCTATTTTTAAGTATTTTAAAGTTGTATATAAGTTTATATATTTTTAATAATTATATATGTGTTTTCAAAGTAAAGATGTTTTATAATACAAAACACGTATTTCATCAAATTATCAATTACTAAATTTTCAAGTAATATTTTACATAGGTATTTATAGCCTTATTTGTATTTATTTGTATAATAATTTTTGAAAAAATAATAATTAACTTTTCTTAACACTAAAAGCTGACGAAGTAGGCTTATGTAATTATGACAGTTAAGATTGATGTCGAGTAGGGATATGAGCAATAGAGCTCTAACCTACCGGCTTCCCTTTGAACGAGGAATAGTTAGGTTAGGAATGTCATAAATGGGTTAATCATGTTACTTATTACTTATTTACGGAAATCATTAATACTATATTTAACACTAAAAGCCGATGAGTAGACTTATCTATTCCTGAGATTCAAGAATGAAGTGTCTGGACAAGGCTTTATTGCAACCGATGCTCTAACTTACCTGGCTTCACGCTTAGACAAGGAATGATTAAGTTGAAATGTCCGAAACGGGTTAAGTATATGAATATTGATTTGTATAAATAATTGTTTGAACTAGATAATCGATTAATCTACTATCAAACTTAGCCAAATATTATCTTAGATCTTTAAATAATGTTTTTAATGATGATATGAGTATGAAATGGCTTTGGGTTTGTTGTGATAGTGTATTATTAACACTCATCATTAACCCTTTTTAATTATACTTATAAATGTGAATAGATCTTTAAAATGATGTTTTAAATATAAATATGAGTGGTTTTAGATCTGTTGTGACAATATGTTAATAGCAAGCATCTTTAACTTTTTAATATTATACTTATGAATGTGAATAGATCTTTAAAAGGATGTTTTAAAGATAAACATAAGTGAAATGGTTATGTGTTTGTAGTGACAATGTTTAAGTAGCATTAGTGTTAAACTTTTTGAATGCGTTTGTGGAAGTACTTAGATCCCTAAAATGGATATTTTGAAAAAATTATAAGTATGGAATCTTTGGGGAAAAAATAGTAAAAGCAAAGGTTTAACGTAAGAAATGTTATTAATGATTTGTGAATATACTTACACCATGTAAGATAAGTATATGAGTACTTTTTGAAATATTAAAAAGATTACAACTGGATAGTAGAAATTGTCAAGCGATGTTTTATTAGATAAAACAAGTCTAATAAAAGAGTTTTAAGTAATAAACGATTAATTAAATAAAAAAATTATTAGAAGTCGCTTACGTGACTTCTTTGTGCTTTGTATGTTTATTCGTTTATAGAAAACACTTAGTCATATACCAAGCACTAAAAGCCGATGAAGTGGACTTGTCTATCTGTGGGAGTTAAGACTGATGTTCGAGTAGAGACATGAGCAATAGAACTCTAACCAACCTGCTTAACTTTTAACCGACGGATAGTGTGAGATGAAATTATCAGAAACATGATAAGTATGCAAGACTTGGTTTCCATATGCGACCGTTATCATTATTATTGAATGATCAAATTTATCAATTGGTTTTGGAGCAACCGGTAAGCGAAGGAGTGTACTTATATCAGATGACTCGAAACTATTACCATTTCAAAACCATATACGCGGTCTTTGTTTTAGTAGCAGTTGTGAAGTGCAATGTTATAAAATTGAACTGTCTACCCTAAGGTTAAGTCCAAGGGAAGGGTCAGCATTAACATTTCTAACGTTGCTATAATGTGGGACTGTCTATGTTGAGCAGTATTCCAAGAGAAAGGACTAGCATTTGTCGAAGGATTTATGCAAGAATCTATGTGGAGATTCGAGATCGATTCAAGATGGTTAAATTAATATAGCATTTCATGATCTGCTCGAGATGATGGGATCCATTTGGGGATTCAAGCTCCATTTGAGTGATGAAGACTCGTGTGAGAGATGTCGAACATAACCTCGACATTGAAAATGATAGAAAGAAGAATAGGATGCATAAACATGATTTGGTTGACCTGTGCCAAGGTATTATTACCCCTATATCTAGATATACATATTGATTGTTAGCCGGAGGGTGTTGACGGTATTTGGTTCATGTTGTTCATGTTTATGTTCGGATGCTGGGCTGCTTGTGTTTACCTTAATGGTATATTTTATCTAGAGATATACGAAGCTCGGAAGGTACTTTCTAACCCATTGCATGTAGTTCAGATTTGGCTCCACTTAAGAGATCTCTGCTAAAAAATCCATTATGCAAACGTACCAGTAGTTTTGAGTGTAACCTTAATATTTTGTGGTATGACCAATATATGCATCACAGCTATTTGATTTGATTTATATTCTTTACCATAGACATTATCTATCATATCACTGTATTTAACTTAATGAATGGTTGGTTTCTTTTCAGGGGAAAACCTTACGGGAATCCGTACGATCTCAATAATTATTAGTACATGTCACTCATGTTTCTTGAGTTTATTATGGTGCTTTATCAGACTAATTTGGGTGTTATTTTCTTATAATGCTCGGGTCAACCACGTCTATATTTCTACATTTAGTGGTGGACGCTTTTGAGCTTATGTACATGAGCTAGATGATTACCTACCATAGTATTTTTTACCTCTGCATTACTAAACTGTATATATCAGCATTTGTGAGGGCAAATTGTTATAACTATCCATGCTGATGATAGTGCTTATTTTTGTAGCTTCGAAATACTACATATCTTAGAATGACAGTTTATACTGTCTATTAATATTATACGTCGTTCTGTTGTGATATTCTGATGTTGTGTACTACTCTTCCTATTTCTATTTCCTTTTCTTTCATTTCACCCTAACAATTTGTCCTTCCGACATTTCAATGTTCAGTACATGAATACCGTGGATGTATTAGTGTAAACATTTGGGAGTAAGAAAAGAGAGTTGTTACAAATGATGCCTTGTATCTATATACTTGGTTCTAGCATGATGTATTGGGTTTTCAAACAAATGTATTACACTAGTATTATGATAGTATATTGGAAATTGTTTTAAATTCAAACTAAAATCTTTTAAAATTTGTTGCATACAGATAATTTGTGAACATGCTAATGTAGCTAAGATATATTCTACCTCTGTTGTAGATAGAGACACAGAATTTTGCTTTTTTCTAAATTAGGAAATAGGAGAGTGTCCTAAATAGTGACAAGTTCCACTTGTACTTTTTTGGTCTGATTTGCATCCAACATAGTCGGCATCACTATATGAAATTAAATCGAGAGTCTTATTTTCGATAGAAGAGTCCATGGTCTAGTGTGTTGTTTACATATCTTAGTATACATTTTATGGATTTTAATTGAGTTTCCTTATGTTGAGATTAATATCTTGCACAAAGACACATTATTCATTATATCAGGTCCACTGGAAATTATATTGAGCAAAGATCCTATCATTCCTTTATATAGCTTTTTATCTGCATCTTTTGAATTTTCTTCCTTATTTAGTTTTTCGTTAGTTGCTAGTGGAGTTGGCTTTCCACTAGCATTGGACATAAAAAATTTCTTTACTAAATCCTTAGCATATTTTTCTTGACATATAAATGTAAAATTATCTGATTGTCTTATTCGTAATCCTAAAAAGAAGGTTAATTCTCCATATGACTCGTTTCAACTTATGTAGTCATTATATCCGAGAATTCTTCATTTAGTTATTCATTTGTTGACCTAAAATAATATCATCTACATACATTTATATAAGTTGAATATCATTATTATTTCTTTTAACAAATAATGCAATGTCTGCTTTTCCTATTTCAAAGCTAGATTAGGTTAAATAAGATTTAAGTCTTTCATACTATGCTTAGGAGCTCATTTTAGTCCATACAAAGCTTTCATTAATTTAGAAAAACGATGTTGAAGTTTTTCATTGTCAAAAAGTGAGAGTTGTTGTACATAAAAATCTTCTTTAATAAAGCCATTCAAAAAGGCACTTTTAGCATCCATTTGAAAAAAATTAAAGTTAATATAATTTGCAAAAGTGAGTAAAATTCTAATAGCCTCTAACCTAGCTACAAGGGTAAAGATTTCATCAAAACTCATTCCTTCTTCTTGACTATAACCTTGAGCAACCAAATGTGCTTTATTTCTTACGACTTCTCCTTGTTCATTTAATTTATTTCTATATACTCATTTAGTTCCTATTACAGTTTTATTTTCAGGTCTTGGGACTAATTCCTAATCATCATTTCTGGTAAACATATTCAGTTCTTCTTGCATAGCAAGAACCCACGAATCATATACTGATGCTGACGGATTTTTTGGTTCATTATTTGAGACTACAATATCATTTAATTTAATTGATTTCTTGTTTTTACAACCGACTCTATATTTCTTCGAATATTTTCTATAGGATGATCTTTAAAATATTTTGTTTTTTGTTTGGATTTTAGTTTTTCGAATTTTTATTATTTTCATCATTAGTGGTTTCTATATTTTTAATTTTTTTATTTTCATTTTGATTAATATTTTCTTCTTCATCAAAACTAGTATTAGTTACTTTAAAATTTCCATCAAATGAAACATGTAATGTTTCTTCAATAATGTTAGTTCTGGTGTTAAAAACTCTATAAACTTTACTTCTATTAGAATAAATTGCTATATCTAGTTTAGCGTCAAATTTATTTAGGTTATCTTTTGTATTCAATATGAAACATTTAATACCAAAAACTCTAAATTAAATACTTTAGTCTTTTTAATATAAAATAATTCATAAGGATTTTTCTTGTCAAATGTCATATTAAAATTCTATTTAAAATATAACATGCCGTAGCAACTACTGCAGCAAAATTTTATTTGGATAAATCACTATCATTCAGTGTAGTTCTAGTATATTTTTGTATAGTTCTATTTTTATATTCCACTACTCTGTTTTGTTGAGGTGTTCTTCGGAATGAAAAGTTATGTGTAATTCCATTTTTATTATAGATGTTTCCAAAACTTTCGTTTTCGAACTCTCCTTCATGATTGCTCCTAATCATGTTAATTTTAGGTGACTTTTGATTCTGAATTCATTTGGTAAAAATTTTAAAAATTTCAAAAGCTTCACTTTTAAGTTTGAAGAAAAGTTTCCATGTATATTTGGATAAATCATCTACAATTGTAGAGACATATCTATTATGATTTATAGACTGTATTTGTAAGGGTCCAAAAAGATCCAAGTGAAGAAGTTCAAGAGGTTGAGAATGGAAATCATATCTTTTGATAAAAAAGAACTTTTATGAAGTTTTCCTAGTTGGTAGGCATCACATAAGTTGTTGACATTAAAATTCACTTTAGGAAGACCCCTAACAAGTTCATATCTAGGAAATTTAGATATGTGTTTAAAATTTGACCAAATCTTCTTTTTTCAAATCCAACAGCCGCCAGATTCATCCAAAAGACACATATTGTTATTAGACACTTTCATACTTAAAATGTAAGTATTACGTTTCCAAATATCTTCACAGATAATGTCTTACTCATTATCTTCAAATATCTTTTTCAAACTTAATTTTAAAACCTTTTTCACATAACTGACTAATACTAAGTGGGTTGTGTTTCAAATTCCTAACTACCAAAACATTCGAAATATTAGTAGGTTTTTTAGAGTTACCAAGATTGACCATGCCAATCGTATATCCTTTAGAGTTGTCTTGAAGTAAACCAATCCACCGCCTTTGTAAACAATATCTTTCAAGATCTTTGGATTTCCTGTCATGTTTCTTGAGCATCCATTGTCCAGTATCCATTTGTCCTTCTTGATTTGTGATGTATGAATATCAAGTGTCTATTCACCATTAGCCATATAACATACTTGCTCCTACAATTTAACATTATACCTTTCCAAAATATCAAGCAACTTTTACAAATACTTAGTTTCTAATCTATTTGAAAATAACATATTGGTTTACAAAATTGTTTTTCATTAAAAATGTCACGAAGAGTACTAACAATATGACTTTCCATTTAATATTTTCAAAAATCAAATTACGAGTTTTTGAAAACCTAGTGCTCTGCTACCAAATGTGGGTTGCGGAATAATGGATCTTAAGGCTACTTTAACACTAGAGGAGAGGTGAAAAATGTTTCTAACTTATGTAAATATTTTAAAATTCTTCCAGGATTAATATCAAATCACAAATTACAAACACAGATTTATACTAACATTTAGTCACAGAGGCAATCACAGCTAAATATAAAAGAAATAAAGTAAAAATGCAAAGGTAAGAGAGATGATACTAAAGATTTTATGCCAGTTTGGAGTTCTCCTACATCCACTCTCGTATAATTTCTTGTACAGATTTATTTTCAAGCGCCTACTTGTACGGTAGCAGGAAATCAATTGATAACCTCGATTTTAAGGCAACGAGACATATCCTCCTTTATTTCGAGCTGAGGGAAAACTCACTTGATTTGAATGAGCTACAAGCACAACTACTAGATTTAAACAGCTACTAAGCACACCCATTTAATTTAAACTTACAACAAGAATACCCACACAAACAAAAGTGGACTTGATGTTTTTTCAAATTCAAATAGTTGTATATTGGATACAATGGACCCTATAGCCTATTAGATAATAATTTTATCTTTGAAATGAGAGAGATGCTTGCAAAACAATGAGTAGTCAATACAATGAAGCATGAAGTGATTGTACATGATTTTTAATAGAATAGAGTATATTTTTCGATAGAGTTTTCAAGATAGTAAGAGTGGGAGGAAAGTACGTAATTAATTAGTCAAAAATTAATTAGCACTCCACTTTAAATGAATAGAAGTATCCATTCATGAAGGTTGTGTCTAAAAGACACTTCCATTCAAAATTTTAAAAATAATTCAATGGTCTATATATCGACATATTGTAGTGAAAGTTGAAAATGTTTTCTTTTAGATTATTTATAAAAAATTTATACTTTGTAAAATAATTTGAATATAGTTTTTAGATATTTTAAACTCTTAAAAGATTTTATAAATATTTTAAAATTATATTTTGAAATTTTAAATAATTTATTTTCATTTGAAATATCAAGGATCAAAAATTAGAGATAAGGATCAAAGTTTGTTACCAAGGACTGTAACAATATATTCTAATGACTCTAAATACTAAATTATAATCTTGAGCTCTTCATTTCTTTTTCTTTGAACTCATGAGTCTTCAAATTTTTATCTTGAGTCTTTATACTATAGAGTCTTCAATTCAACGCCTATGTAATATTCTGCATTATATACTTTATAACTTGGATAAACATTAGTATCTATATTTTATATGGTTGTTGTCATCAAAATCAATAATAGTTGGAAAGGGACAATAAGATATATTTTATAATAATATGTGGAAGTCAAGCAATAAAATTTATTTAATATATTAAAATTAGAAGAAGCAGTAAATGACATTAAACGACATCCATGAAACAAGGAGTAAGTTGTGTGAAAGTAACTGAATATTAACAGTCGAACATAGGATGAGTACTAATGAAATAAATATATACATATCCTTAAGTATGTATTTGTTGTGGGTGTGAATTATTTAATCTAGTCAATAGCTTAATTTAATTTAAAATGACATTCTCATTAATATGGGTTGGAATGCGAGGTAAGTAGTGCTATACAACAAAAGAATGCACACCGTAAGGGGTCAACAGTAGTTGTGTATACATTACATTGATATGGGACATGTCCAATTGTAGGAGGCATGGAATTATATGTTCGCTTATAGGTGAAGGGAATATACCAAAAAAGGATGGCTCGAAATGGTCAAAGTGTCAAAAGATTAAGTAGAGTCTGCTTCAACCTTTTAGGGTACGTGTTAAGTAATTAGTGGGCGTTTCCTTAATTGCATTAGGCAATCTAAATGGATAGTAAATGTAGGCTCGGAGAAATGTCAACAAGGTTGGTACCATATATTGAGGAGTAGTAGCTGTATATATTGGTCAAGGTCGTCTCGGTCGTAAGCGATCGTCAAAAAGACAAGGTTTACGCGTAAACGAGCTGCACCTTCTACTAATGTAGATCATGTTTAGGACATGCACCGTCTTATAGTTGTTAGTTAGTTTGTTTGTTTTTCGGAGGCTAGGCTAGATAACCCTTAATGCAACCCTTTCAAAATAAGATAGAATATTGCTAAGTAGTTGTAATGCAGTTATTAGGCACTACAGAGTTCCTTAGTGTGCACGATCATGAGGACGTGATGCTGCATTGACAATGGATCCTTATAAGGTGTAAAGTTAGAAATACAAGTAGAGAAAGTATCCTAGTCTAGAGGGGGATTGTGGTACATACATATATGCATATATATATATATATATAGACACATGTATAGTTATTGAATAAATCGAGTAGGTAGGGTATATCGTATGCATATATGAAGTCAAGAAGCATAAGATTAAAAAGTAGAAGTAATATGTAATGAAAAGCAATCGCACAAACTAGTGTTATACATAAAGTATGTAATTTACCAATCTCTAGAACATTGTTATGATCCCTCCTCGTTACAATCCACATGATAGACTTAGAGGGATAGGCACTGATACAAGGTGGGAACGATGGAAGAATGATTCCTTGTACATGCTCAGCACTGGCAAGGGCACTAGATACTAGAGGTATCAGTATTGATTTGTAAATATATGATTTATCACACTTTACACTTCTGTTGTGAGTTCTTATCAATAGCATTCTGATATACTTTTGTTTATTACAGAATACCAACACCAGTGTTCCATACCTAGTGGACTTGAATTTTCGATTTAGTGAAAATTCGAACCCATTAAGTTGCGGGTTATTGTAATAGTACAAATTCCCAAGTCTGATTCTTCTTTAATGAATCTATCTCCTCCATAGCATGTATCTATCACTACTACAAAACAGGTCATCTGCATCGGTTGTTTACCCCCCTTTTGCATCAGTTCAGCAACCGATGCATATGCAACCGATGCAACAGGCTTAACACTTTTGCATCAGTTCTGAAACCGATGCAAAAAGATCCTTTTTGCATCGGTTGTTACTAACAACTGATGCAAAATATCATGGTTGGTTGCTTGAACACAGCCCCCATGTTGCATCGGTTGTAATGAAAACCGATGCAACAAAGGAACTTGTTGCATAGGTTGTTGTTAACCGATGCAAACTAATCCCTCTATTGCATCGGTTTTTAATAACAACCGATGCAAACTAATCCCTCTATTGCATCAGTTATTTATACCTGATGCAAAAAAATCATTCTTAAAAACCATTATTACAATACTCAAATAGACTATATATATATAGATATATATATATATATATATGTGTATATATATATATTATTGATTATAACAAACAATTATTGCATGCAATATTACAATCATTTAAAATTAAATTTAATGGCAAATACAAACTGAATAACATAATACCAAAATAAACATATATCATCAATTATAGTGTTAGTAATCTATACAAAATAATGGTTCATACATTCATTTTAGCAGCATAATTCAAATCATGGTGAATATGCCATATGTTGCAGCTGGTATTTTGAATGTAGATTTTCCAATGCGTCTATCCGATTGCAGTGCTTGAAAAACAACATATGAGTTAAACTGAACACCTCCCACACTGTAGAGAATTGAAGTTGACCATACTGGAATGATCCTTACTCGACATTTAACTTCGTCGACTTGCTGGAGAGTGCATATTCTCTATTTATTGGTTTTTATTTCATTATTTGGTGTCATTATTGCAGCCTTGTCTAAACACCTGCAGCACATACCATGTATTATTGTTGTATATACTCTTTTTTTCAATATATAAATGAAATAATTGTGTGATGGAGTAAAGATAACGTAAACATGAACCAACATATCCCAATTATCCATATTCACAAAATTTGGCAAGTAGATCATGTAATTAACTGCTATTAGCGGTAACAAAAACATTGAATATGAAATGTATAGACTGGAACAATGGAAATCACCTTTCTTTTAATGAAAAAACAATGTATTTACTGAAATTAATGTATGGAAAATATGCTTACTGGAAGAAATTTTGAAGATTTTTTCATCACTGCCAAACTGCTACCAAGGCAGCCCGACCTCTGAAATATGCACTAAACAGTTCAGTAGTCAATCAAAAGCTATGACATTATATGTGCACACTTCCTTTGCTAATTTTAACAGTTATGACAAATATACCTGAGCTAAAATCCATCCAACAAGCCAATCAATGCCACTTCTGTGATTTGAAGTAACAAGAGCATGCTCTTTACCTGTATATGTCATGTTCAGTCTAATTGTGCAAGATCCAAGTGTCCGAATATCACAATGGAACCACTTCAACAAGATTGACTACATCGATAATTAACAAAATGCAAAATACCCATTGAATTGAAAATGTCAGAATCTACATAAACTCGGATCTGCAACCAAATAAATAACTGCTATTAGTTCAAACTCTAAATACCATTTCACAAAAAGAATTTTGAGATGTCAAAATCAATAGGCAAAATCAACAAAACATTCCAAAATCTAACTAATATAAAAATATAAAAAAATATTAAGCTATAACATGGCCACAGAAATTTAATCCAGAAAAGTTTATCCTTATCAAAATCTGTAAACCTAAGACATAAAACATACATATAATGAAAAATGTTATCCAGAGTGAAGCTAAATATGACCAAAAGGGAGTGAAATTCAATTTAAAAGAAATAAAACATCGATACAGAGTGCTGCTTATAGTTTTACAGCCTTTTGCCAAAAGGAATTCTCTGATCATATTCATCATAATGAGAATTGAGAACCAGATAATTGTCTCAGAAAATAATCTTCATATCTTTTTTAGTATTAAGGAACTCAAATTCAACAAGTCTCTTTGTTTTTGTTATGGTATAAGTAGGATACGATATGCGGTCATAGAAGAATGTTCAGGTAACTATAGAAACTGTAATAATGCAGATGGGATTGCAGAGCATAACCTGAGTTCCAATTGCCCAAATGAAAAATCCACAGTAGCTTAGGTGTCTCGTAAATCCGAGTAATAGTATAAACCATTCATGAACTAGAAATAAAATTGAAATTCACAATAGATTTTCATGATTTAATTCATATAAAGCTGTAATTCAAAGGGAAACATAAGCAAATTGAGATGACAACTGACAACCATCTGAAGCTTGAAATAGGTACCTAGTATTGAAAATATCCTTTAGATAAGAATAATATAATAAATTTTCTTTTGAAACAGGCAATAATATTTTTTTCCTTCTGTTAGCCTAATTATTTTCTTAAGTTATGCTGATTTTGGTGGGAAATACTGAAAACGGTGAAGAAAGACACAGGTAGAAATCTGCAAAATTTCACTTTTGTACATATATCGTTGTGCATTTCATATTTGAAATTACCATCAACACTCAGATGGAAAGATTTATTTCAATAGTCAATCTATGTTAAAACTAATATCATTGAATAAGAAGGGGAAACAAAAACCTAAGGGAAGGCTAAAGTTAAATTCAAGGTCATGGCCTGGTATTCAGCAAAATGTGGCATAAATTTCTTAATATTAATTACCTATAAATTCCATGAGTTATCAACTCATGCACCTCTTTATGGTATAAGAAAAAAATATATGATCATGGTTGTTGGAAGACCTTGATCTTTATAACCAAATCAAGCTTCATTAAAGACTGAATTCAGTCAATAAATTGTGCAAGTATTAGAGTTCTATTTCAGATGGAATATTTTTGCAATTTTTTGCAATTTGTTAACAAATTTATAACAACTAAAATATTAATTATCAACTAACTCAACAAATGAAAGTGTGCATCCAGAAGAATTGCCAATTGTATAAGCTGTTACAATGGCCAGAACTGCTAACCTGATTAAAACAAACAACAACATACATACAACTCTTCCTTTGTAAACATCTGCCTACCAGCTCCAACTTGTCACCAGAGAACTTCACACATCTATAATCAAATACCCAGTCACCCCTAACTATCCCCTTCTCCGAACACAACTCCTACTTATAGCAATTTGAATAACAATTTGATTACCAAAAAATACCTTAAGATACAGTAGCAATTTACTTGTGTTGCAGACTACATGAGCTATAGTGGAGATTCAAGAGAAAACGCACTTACGGGGATGTGGTGTTTACAGGAAATTCATGCGTATAAGTTTTGTATTACTTTGTTATAAAGTCTGACTCGGGTAATGAATATATAGTTCGGTGAAAGCATGAAATAGAAAAACTTTAAAAGATATCAAAATAAAAATATTTGATCAATCTTCTCTCTGTTTTTACCAATTCTTTTAGGAGCTAAATTACTACCAGAGCTTCCTTGATTCATGTAAGGCATGCACACATTGTTCCTTTCAGTTTTGTCATTTTCAAGTGTATCATAGCCTTTGTATTTTGTGTACTTAAATTTGCGCTTAGAACAAGGAATCCCTTGTAGAGTCATGTAGATGAAGCAATCAAATAGTTTAAGCTCTATTTTTAAGCCTAGCCGCTGAAAGGTGTTACATCATTTTGCCTTTGTTTTCTATAATGTTGTTTATTTGTTTATCCCTTTATTCATCACTTTATTTATGAGTTGTATGCTAGTTTATGAGACGTAGCTTGCTCTTACAACCCCACTGGATGTTAGTTTGCTGCAAATTGTAAATAATTGTTTTCTAGCAAAATGTTCTGACATCCATTTCAGAGAACAGCGAGGATTTGGTTTTGTTCGGTATATTGATCCAGAAGATGAAGCACATGCCAAGTATGAAATGGAAAGAAGGATTTTCCTTGGCAGAGAGTTGACTGTTGTATTTGCTGAAGAGAACAGAAAGAAACCTTCTGAGATGAGAGCTAGGGAGTGGCTCTGGTCTATTTCTTACAATTTTGCATTATGCTTTGCAAACTAGTGTAAGTGTTATTGCTATCAAAACCTAAAAGTAATTTATTAAGAAGAATCAGCCAATGTTGTCCTTGTGCTTTGGCTCATTTACCAATTTTCGATAAGAAAAGAGGGAGTAGTTAAAAAAAATTAATTGTTAAAAATGATGTAAAGTATGTTATCCATTTGACCGATCCGTCCAACCCGCTTAAAATAATCTGCAAAATACATTGCGGAAAGTAGTACGAATTGGGTTTCCATCTGCATCTATATGTTATTTCTGATTAATTCGCTGCATATATTCTCAGTATTCACTAAGTTAATTTGCTGGGAAATTTTACTGTAATTTTCTTCCCATTTCATATGTCGCTAACTGTTTCGATCCCTGTTCATCTTTGTAGCATTAAATAGTTTTAATAAGCATGTTATAGGAGAAAAGAAGACAATGATTGCTTTTTTGGATGATGGTGCCATGCTCTTAAGTCACATGTTTAAGCCAAAATTTATTTTGATTTCAGTACTTTGTTAAAAGAAAATTAATAAAAAATCCTGATTAAAAAATGGACATGAGATGTTTGCACACTGCATCCTTTGAAAACATTGTATATGGATTCTTATGCAGTGAAAGTGATGCATCCTGGTTAAAAATTCATTAATTAAGGCAAACCATGGTGATTATAATTAAAAGCTGATAAGAACTTACATATAGGGGTTTATTTCAATGTGCAGTAGTAGCATGCCTAACCTTCGCTTTCTGCACTTTAATATGAGTTCACTGTAAACACCACATCCCTATCACTCAACCACCCAGTACTCCCCTACTTTTCAACATCTTCATACAACCAATCAACTTCACTTGCCATTTTCAGTTCACAAGCATCAGCAACCCACGACCTCGCAGCCAACAGCGATAATCCCCAAATCGCAACCAGAATCTCAACCGATATCCAGATCTAGATTTAAAACAGCTGCCACCGTTATCCAGATCTAGATTTAAACCGATATCTCAACCGATATCGCAGCCAACAGCCAACAGCTGCCACCTAATTCACAGTCGAATTAAAACATTTGTTTTGATTTGGTTTGAATTTCAATTTTTTTTTGAGGATTTCGATTTGGGAGGAACTGCTAATTTGGTTTGCTTAACATGTTACGGGCGAATGGAGGGACAAATGAATGCGAAGCGGGAAATGAAAAGTTGGGAGGGAAAACGAAAGTTGAGTAGCAACTGATGGAAAATGAATGCAAACTAACGTAGTTGCATTGGTTGAATTTAAAACCGATGCGACTAAAACTATTTGCACGTACCAATTGCATCGATTGTTAGTGACAACTGATGCAAATTTGATTTTTTTTATTACCTATTGCTTTTCACGTATCAATTGCATCAGTTATTAAGATACAACTGATGCAAATAGTTCTATTTGCATCAGTTTTTACTTCAACTGATGCAAATGAGGCGAAGCAATATGCACTTTTTGTACTAGTGTATTTTGAGTTGGCACTCGAACTTATAGCTTCTTCAAAGTCAAAAGGGACCTCTTGCATTATATGCAATGCATAGTTAAACTGATCGTCAAGGCTAAGATTTGCATAATTCTAGTCTCCATACCTATTTCGTGGACTTCTAACTCTAGAGCTAATCTAAATAGCTATAATTTGACCTAAGCTTGTGTAGATTCCATATAAAGCTGAATCATCTCTAGCTTCACGATCATTACCATCATTGCTTGAGGAATTCTATGGACCTCCATGTGATGTGTCAGTGGGTGCAATTACCCTATCTTCTTTTACATCTCTGACTCTACTACTAAGCTAATATGTGGGAAAAGTTTCCTTCTCCATAGGCCTTTTAGCTTTTGAATCTACTAAACTAGATGGATTCTCCTTTGGCTTGAACATAAAAGACTCATCAAATATGACATGTCTCGAGCGCATTACCTCCTTAGTAATAGGGTTCCACATGCAATACCTTTTGATGCCTTGTGTATAGCACAAAAATATGTATTGATAGGCTCTAGCCTTCAACTTGTTATTTCCCTTATGATGAACATATACAAGGCTGTCAAATACACGATAGTAATTGATATGTATAGATGAACCTTTCCACATTTCCTATAAAATCTTCCCATCAATGGCTGAGCATGGAATTTGATTAATAATATACATCACAGTTGATAAAGCTTTAGCATAAAAGACTTCACATAAACCCATCCTCAATCTATAATACACATTCCTGTCAAAATTCCAAACGGTCGAAGCTTTCACCCTTGATCATCTTCCTTCTACGAAGTAGCTCCAGGCTCCTCTCTGAAATATGATCCAATCTGAGGTGCTAAAGTTTGGTGGTATCCGATATGACAACCGGCATCCCTTGACATGCCAAACACCGCGATATCAAGAAACATGGATAATCAATTAAGAAAAAAGTAGTATCACGAAGAATAAGATATCGATGAAGGAATAATCTATCTAATCCAAATATCATCACAACAGAAACAAAATATCAGATATATAGATAATCTCATAATAACAGTCAATAGACTCTTTAAAGCATCAAAAATATCCAGATCTCCAAATATCCTAATATCGTAGTCTCAGAAAACCAGTAATACATATCAAATACCGAAATATCGCAGAAATAATCCCTCATAAGCAAAGTACTAAAAGAACAAATGTACCAATAGGAAATACATGATAAAGGATAAAATAGAACTAGAGTCCAAGCGCACGATAATTCGAAGGCAACAATGGACCAATTAACGACTACTCTGTACACCTAAGATGGGGGAAAATATAATGTGTCACACATAAAGTCTGGTGAACGAGAATAAGATTAACAAGGAAATTAAATACAACCGATTTCAAGTCTATGCTAGGCGATATAAGGTGTGCATACAGTGTCCACGCACCTAAGGTTGCAAGCCTAAGGTTACTAGCCAAACAGTCATCGGTCCAACAGTCATTAGTCTAATATTAGTGGGATAACAGCAGACTGCATCTCATCGAACGACCGTCAAGCTTCGGGGAAATCTCTATCCTAGTTTAACTCACATTAGACCTAGAGAGGAATAATACGCATGTAAACTCGCACAATGACCCATCGTATGCACATATGCCCAACCCCTTAATTCTAGCAGCAAAATACCTCTTAAGCACCCCAAGGAGATACTGCCCTTAACCCTGCCTCATATTGGGCACCATCTAGCTTTCAACATCTACACGCATAGGGCCCACAGCAATGACTGTGATCCAGTCTCCACTCCTAACACCCTGACTGACCATCGAAAATCCGATTCCAATAGCCTCAACTAACGATCAGTAATTCGGTCCTAAAACTTTTGCGCACCTTTTGCAACGTAAGTTGCATATCTTAACGACACTCTACATCCCACTCTATGGTATGGAAATGAAAACTACGTCCTCCATCTCAAATATAAAAAATCTAAATGCGTCTACAACGCTCAAGCAATTTAGAGAGCATTAGTGTTCATACTCCTATTGGCTCAAGGCGCCAAACAGTCTACTAAGTCTAAAATGACTTATGAAAGTCGACCTACGCTAGCCTTAGGTCAATTGTCTACAAGCTAGACATATTTCAATGTACTTGTTTTAAGTAAGTTAATCGTTTCATTTAAATTTTCAAACCTAATCCAGACATATTTCGATTTACTTGTTTTAGGTAAATTAATCCATTTCATTCAATTATCAGATGTAATCCATTTCAATTATCATACATAATCCATTTCAATTATCAGACGTAATTCGTTTAGTTCTTATTTCAATTGGGCTAATCTCTTTGCCCTATTTTTATTATAGTAATTTCAACATTTACATTATTCCAATTAGCATTTTATAGGTCTTAAATCCAATTTTAGCATTATGGTTTTACAACTTACATATGTCAATTGCAATTAGATAAAAAGATCCATTATTTCAGATTCCCAAATTAATAAATTAAAGGATTCATACCAGAATTAACAGTCAAATCAACATAGTGTAAAAATTAAAACCAATTAACTTAATCAACTTATTAAATTTGTACCCACACACCTATATCCTAAGCTTTTAGTTGTGCATCAGACGCCGCATGCTTTTTCCCCTACATCGCTTAGGTCTCTTTACCAATTACTAGATATCCTTTTTATTTTAATTTAGATTGAGATTTAGAATAGAATTGGGATTTTCGGGTTTAGGGTTTTATTTTGGTAGAGCTTCACTGTAATTGAGAGAATTAGGTTTTAGGTTAACCCTAGCTATCAACTTATAAGGGAACACCTCAACTCACTACCACAAGATTTAGCCAAAAATCATCATTTTCATCCTTAAAACCTTGGTAAGCACACACTGATCTCACATGATAAAACGAATCATCTCCCAGTCGCTGCAACCTAATGGTCGGCCATGGGTCGGGTCTGGTCGACTGTCTACGGTCGACCAGGGTCCATCTGGGTTGACCTAGCCCTAGTTGATTTTTTTCAGTTTTCAATTTTTCTTTTCAATTTCTTATTAATTCAATCCTTTAAAACTTTTTCATTTTAGGTCCAATTTCAACAATTTATATATGAAAATTGTCTAAAAAATTACTGTAGACACAATGTTGCAATTCCCATGGTCAAAATCTAATGTTTGTGAAAATTCTCCTTTTAGGTTAATTCTTATCTTTTAATTATATTTTCATATTTATTTCCAGAAAATATCGGGGTATTACATTCTTCAGCCTCAAAGGATTTCGTCCATGAAATCTCTAAGGATAGAAGACTGCGAATAACAACTGCAATCAAACTATATGTCCATCTTCTCATCCATTACCCATAGCAACCATAGTCGTTAATAATTCTAATGCAACTATGTAATTATGCAACATGGAATGCATATGAACCTGGGCTAATGCAAAAGGATAGTCGGTCTATGGATTCAGTCGACCTTTTGTTTATGCAAATATGCACATGCCATGCATCCAAATGTATGCAGGATCCTAAAATAACATATACTTCTACATGTAAACTCAACTATACAACCAAATGAAACATCATATGCAGAAATCATCCATGGAAAAGAACCAAAATCAGCAAACAATATGCAAAAGGTATAGATGTGTGTACCTAAGGGACTCAATATCCTAGTGCATGCAGTGCGACTTCTTGCATCCATAAACACCCTTGTACATCCCATAACATCCATCAACCATAACATGTCTCATTGACGTGTTTACAAACATACCTATCATGCAGAGGTCTTTACCCAATATACTCTAGCCTTCCCCCAAGGTTTAACCTAACGGTTCTACTAAGGATAGATCACAGTATAGGACGTACTAGAAAAGAGCTGTGGGTGAGAAGTTCGAATCCTCTCCTTAGGCTCCTAAGTACTCTCAGTTAGGTTATCTCCCCATAGAATCTTAACTAATGTATCTCCTTACTGCGGAGCCACTTAGCACGGTGCTCTAAAATGCGGGTAGGTACATGGCGAGTAAGTGACTCACACTCCACCTTAACTTCCTCCAAACCGCTAGGTTCTACTGGAAGACCCGAATCATGCAAGCCTTTCGCAAGTGAAAAACATGGAAACCATCATGAACTCTAACAAGCTTCTCCGGAAATCTAACTCTATAAGCCAATCATCAATCATAGCTACAATCGGAAAAGGTCCAACAAACCTCAGAGCTAGCTTCCCCAAACTTCCAAATCTCATCACATGTCTTAGGGGTGAGACCTTCACAAATATCATATCCATAATGGAAAACTCAAACACAGAGCCCCTCTTAACTGCATAAGAGTATTGTCTGTCCTGGGCTGTCTTTATCCTTTTCCCAACTAAGTCTACCCTCTCTGAAGTCTCCCTAACCATATCAGCCCAAATATAATCCTATCTGTAGTGTGTCCCATGTACATGATGGCGATCTACACGGTCTACCATATAAAGCCTCAAATGGTGCCATCCCTATTGCTAGCCTAGTTGCTATTATATAGGTAAACTCTACTAGTGGTAAACGGTCCTCCCAAGATCCTCCAGAATCATTGATACACATGCTAAGTAAATCCTCAAGAATTTGATTCACTCTCTCTGTCTAACCATCAATCTGTGGATGGTATGCTATACTCAAGCTTAATTTAGTGCCTAAAGCCTCCCAAAGACTCCTCCAAAACTGACTAGTAAAGTGTAAATCTCTATCACTAACTATACTGGCAGGTACTCTATGAAGTCTAACCACCTCCCTAACATATAAAGTCGCCAATGAAGCTGCTGTCCTAGTGCTCCTCATAGGTATGAAATGATCGAACTTGGTCAATCTATCCGTAATGACCAAAATGCCTCATTCCCTCCGCTAGATCTAAGTAATCCATATATGAAGTCCATAGAAATGCTCTCCCACTTCCATTGTAAGATGTGGTTGCAATAATCCTCTAGGCTTCTTCTACTCTGCCTTCAACTTTTAATAAGTCACGCACTTAGCTACATACTCCATCACTTGCTCTCTTCATCCTAGACCAAAAAACTCTCCTCATATCTCGTACATTTTCTCTCCACTGGGATAAAAGTCATCCTAGAGTTGTGAGACTACGCCAGTACTGTATCCACCAAATCCGCACTATAAGGAACATATAGCCTACCATATTTCATCAACCATCCCCTCAAATTTATGGCATAACGCCTAAGATGGCTCCATGAATCGCCTCTACCTAATCTATCCAAAAGGTCTGCCAGCTCACCATCATCTCTTTGCCTAGCCCTAATCTGCTCCATCATGGTCGGTTGAATATCTAGGACTGCTAATAATCCAGAGGCAATATCAGAAGATGGCCTAAAGTCAAAGGAGGAAATATACTCCAAATTTTTCCACTCCAAAAATAAAGGACTCAATGTAGGCCTCTGTCTACTCAATGCATCTGCAACAATATTCCCATTGCATGTGTATAAAAATCTCAAAGTCGGATGAGGCTAGGAACTGCATCCATCTCTACTGCCTCAAATTCAAGTTTTTTTTAAGAGAACAAGTACCTCAAGGACCAATGGTCTATAAAAATCTCAAATCTCTCACCTAGAAGATATTGTCTCCAAGAATTAAGAGAAAAGACTATAGCTGCCAACTCAAGATCATGCGTCGGGCAGTTCATCTCATGGGTATTCAACGGCCTACTAGTATAGCATACCACTTTACCCTCCTGCATCAACACCGCTCCTAGTCCCGTACCATAAGCATTAGTATAAACCATAATGTTTTACTCCCACTAGGTAAAATTAATATAGGTGCACCGATCAAAGCCTCCTCTAACTTAACGAAAGCATCCTTACAACATCCCATTCAAAAGCTAGATTCTTATTGGTGAGGCGAGTCAATGGGGTAGATATCCTAGCGAAGTCCTTAATGAACTTCCTATAATAACTCACAAGACCAGGAAAACTCCTCACTTCTATAGCATTCTTCGGAATATGCTAATCCTGCATAGCCACCAACTTATTAAGATCCATATCAAATATAACCTAAGAAATAATGTGTCCCAAAAAGCAAACCTCATCTTTCCAAAAGTGGCATTTCGAAAACTTAGCTTTAAGCTTACGTGCTTAGAGGGTCTTAAGCATCTCCTTCAAATGCAAAGCATGCTCCTCCCTACTCCTCCCTACTCCTTGAGTATACTAAGATATCATCCACAAATACTACCACAACTTATTTAGCAACTCCCAAAATGCTCGGCTCACTACAACAAATTGGGGTTTTTATAGCATTTAAAAAACGCTATTCTACCATACCATAGCATTTCAAAGAGCATTACGGAACGACATGCTATGGTAGATCATAAAATTTAAATAGAAGGAATAAAAAACTATTGAAAATAAATTTCTATAGCATTTTCTCAGTGCTATTAAGCAAAAATGCTATAGGAAATATTATCTTATTGTTGCTTCCTATGGCGTTTAAACTGCACATTTTTATAGCTTTTTCTTTACATATTTATAGCGTTTGGTATGCATATTTCTATTGCACTAGTTTGCATATTCCTATAGCATTTATTTAGTTATATTATAGCGTTTGTTATTCATATTCCCATGGTCACTTTCTTTATCGTTTTATAAACGATAGTGTTTTTTAAGCGCTATTAAATGAATATTAATTTATAGGTTTTATCCATTGTTGTTTCAATTTTTCCCATATATAATATCCACTTACCCATTTCTTCTTTCCATATAAATATAAAAGAATTCGCTGAAAAAAAATGTAAATTAAAGCATAATATTTCATACATATCATTCAAACAAATTTTGGCATGTTCACACAGTAGTTTATACATATCATTCAAACTATTTTTCCCATATCCATATATAGTATTTCATACATATCATTCAAGCAACTTTTCTAACGTCCATACATATATTTCACATATTTGCATCAACAACTTACTTATAGACCATTCAAACAATTGATTTCATCTTTCTTTGCTTTTGATATTTTCTCTCTAACTTCTGCATTAATCAAATAAGCAATCTAGATGTTAGTAATTGTTATGTCAAACATTCACAAAATAAAAAGGTCCTAAAGGAAGCAAAAATATGTAGCTAGGACTTAAAATATGATGCAGTAAGCCAATGTGGTAGCAACTATACTGTAGAATAACTATATATAGGATTAAAAATATGTATAAAAACTATATATAATCTATTTAATGTACAAGGATAGCGTAGTATGGCTTCTGTCCATTTAGAACATCAGCAACTAGTCCATAGAATTTTTTCGGATGTTTGGTAATTATGATTTGAAGAACAAAGATTCAGTTTGGCTTATAAATGGAAAACAAAAACTCCATAAGAGAGAGTGAGGTAAGTAAACATGACCTGTTAAGAACAATAATACAAAAACCAATGGACTAGCTGTTGATGCTCTAAGTAACCTTTTTTGGGACATTGGGCAATGCATGACCTGGTAAGAACAATAATACAGAAGCCAAAAACTAACAATTTAAGTAGGTTTTTGTAAAAAATAACAAGAAGATAGAGGCATGAAATATAATATGTTTTCTCTTTAGTTAGTTTTTCTAAAGGTAATATACTTATAATTCAAATGACAGTATCATATGTCAGTGTATCTTACAATCGGACACCGAACACTCGCGGGTAACTTCAAGTTTCGAGATATATTAAAGAGGGTTTAAAAAACTACAACTACAAAGGCAGTAAAGAAAAGCAAAATTGTAGACAAAAAACATTATATGAATAGTACAGTAGAATTATAGGAAACCACCACCCCATTTTAACTCACACTAGGCATAGTGAAGAAGGAGACACATGTAAACTCGCATATTGACTCATCTTATGCACCAGGCCAAACCTCTCGATCTTAGCAGCAAAATACCTCTTACACACCCCCAAGGAGTTATTGCGCTTAACTCCACCTAGTACAGCGTACCACCTATCTTTCAGCATCCACAACTATATATGCCCAAATGAATCCCCATGATCCACTCTCTGATCCCAACATCCGAACTAACAACTAGAAATTCGATCCTAACGGCCTCAACTAATGAGCGGTAATTCGGTCCCACCACTTGTGCGCACCTTTCGCAACATAAGTTGCACATCTTAACGACACTTAGCATCCTACTCTACAGTATGGAAATGCGTACTAAGTTCGCCATCTCAAATAAGAGGACCTAAATGTGTCTACATCATTCAAGCAATTTAGGGAGCAGCGGGGTTCATATCCCTGTCCACTCAAGGCCCCAAATAGTCTACTAAGTCTAAAGTCACCAACGACCGTCAAACTATGCTAGTCATATGTCAACTGCCTACAGTCTAAATATCTTTCGATTTACTTATTTTAAGTAAGTTAATCATTTCATTTTATTTTCAGACTTAATCCAAACATCTTTCAATATCTTGTTTTAAGTAAAATAATCCATTTCATTCAATTATCGAATGCAATCCATTTCAATTATATGACATAATCATTTCAATTATCAGACATAATCTATTTAATTCATATTTCAATTAGGCTAATCTGTTTGTCCTATTTCTGTTATAATCGTTGCAACATATACATTATTCCAATTAGTAATTTATAAGTGTAAAATCCAATTTTAGCATATGATTTATGGTTTTATAGCTTATATATGTCAATTGCAATTAGATAAAGATATCCATTATTCTAAATTCCCAATTTAATAAACTAACGGATTGATACCAGAATCAATAGTCAAATCAGCATAGGGTAGCTATTAAAATCAATTAATTTAATTAACTTTTTAAATCTATGCCTACTTACCTCTATCCTAAGCTTTTAGGTTTACCTCAGATCTCCTTTTTATTTTAATTTAGATTGAGATTTAGAATAGAGTTGTCGTTTAGAAATTGATCTAGGAAATTAACGTTTAGAGTTTTATTTTGGCAAAGCTTCGCTATAATGGAGAGTATTAGGTTTTATGTTAACTTTAGCTATTAATTTATAGGGGAACACCTCAACTCACCACCATCATATCCAATCCAAAATCATCTCGTTCGCCCCCAAAACCATGTCCAGCATGCAACGATCTTGCACGATGAAATGAAACGTGTCCAGATCGCCGCGACCCTACGATCGACCATGGGTCGGGTCGACCGTTCTTAGGCTAGGATTTCTTATTTATTCAATCCTTTATAACTTTTTGTTTTGCTCGGATATCAACAAGTTATATATGAAAGTTGCCCAGTAAATTACTACGGACATAATGGTGCAAGTCCTATAGTCAAATTCGGACATTAGTGAAAATTATCCTTTTAGGTTAATTCTTATCTTTTAACTTTATTTACTTATTTATTTTTGGAAAATCCTAAGGTGTTACATCCAAAGCTCATGAACTATCAACTCCAACACACGACTATCCAAGAGTTGTATCTCCTTTCAGCAGATAAAGATTTCGGACCATCACTCCTTTCATTAATACAAGAGCAACATGTTTCACCTTTAAGTTACCTATATCCATCATAATCTATGCAACCCAAATATGCTAGCTAACCCAAAGACAGAGATTTCCTTAAACTCGGAACATAGCAAACTCCAATGATAATGTGCACGACGCCATCATTCCTGCGAATGCATACTGATCCTTCTCCTAATAATTTACAAGTAGCATTGCTCCCCATTAATATGCCACTTCCCTCCTTACCTTCGTAAGAACAGAAATACTCCCTCTCAGGCGTGATGTGGAAAGATGCCCTTGAATCTAGCACTCAATGCTATGATACATCGAAAACAGATGCAGTCAACACATCATCGGAAACCTTCTCCATTGCAATGGATGAAGAACATCTGCTTCATTTCTCTTCCTTAAATTTAGAAAATCTTCCTTTTAGTGCCATGCTTCCTACAGTAATGACACCTATTGTCTCTAGACTTGCCTCTCCCACTACGTTCGGGCTTTCTCAACTTGGAAATTGAAATTATTCTTCTTTTCATGCTTTCTTCCTCTCTCACTTCTCTACTCTCACTCATATGCTTAATCTGATCCCTCATCTCTTCGCTCAAGAGTCCCTTTTTCACATCTTCTAATGCCAATGTGCTTCTTCCAGAGGCCAAACTGTTAGCGAATACAGTGCATCGCTATGGAAGAGTGCACAATACCATATAACCTTTTGCACTTCATCCACATTCAAATCAATATCTTTTATCTTCATCATCAAGTCATGGAAGAAGCTAAGATGTGCTTTCAACAACGTACCTTCCCGCATCTTATAAGTGTAGAAAGTCTTCAATAAAATTAGCATATTCATGAGTGACTTCTACATGTAGAAGTCCTCCAATTTCTTTGACATGCCTCTCATAGTAGTTTCACTACTAATATCTGGGATGACGTTCTCACCCATGGCCAATTGAAGGGTGGATAAAGCTCATTCTTCTATCTCTTTCTTTTCAATTCTATGATATCCATTGGTAACATTATTGTGTCAAACACAACCTGATGAACATAATATCTTCCCAAGACCACATTTACCTTCCACTACCAATTTTCAAAACCATTATCTCCATTCCACTTCTATATAGCCAATTGTGAACCAGATTCTACATAATTACCCTCAGCATAGAGTGCCATGCTCTTTGGTGGGTCTATCCTCCTTACTTGCTTCTCTAGATCTTGCTATTTTATCGAACACCTTCTAGTCCTAGGCTTCGGCTGCAACCTTCAATGCTCTGATACTTGACTATAGGGTAAATTTACACAAATGATTGTAAATCGATCAAAACACACATGGAAGAAATAAGATCATTTGTAGTGTGATAAAACAAACATCAACAAATATCCCAAAAATAGGCAACAACATATAACATATGCACAAATAGAAAAGAAAACCATATACATGATTTATAACGGTTTGATCATCGCAAAATAGTGTACAACCACATTGAGAAGAGGAAATTTTATTACCTTTTGAGAAAATAAAAAATTACATATTTGATAATGAAGGTTAAGAAGAAGAATATGAAGAAAATACTACTTGAGAGGATTCTCCTAATGATTATCTTTACATAGATTTTGTTACTTAGGATGGAAACAATTGATTTATAGTTATAAATCAATATCTTATTAATTATCCTATTCATATCAGAAACAATTATTTATTTGATTTTCAAATTTCCTTTAATATGCATGCACTTGATAAAATGCCTTCTATAATCAACTAATTAGGAAATTAATTGATTACTTCATTCTTCCAAAAATAATTATCCTTCTTTTATAAGTAATTCATGCCTTCTTTAATGCAATAAAACATGCAATATATTTGAGTCATTATTTCACATTAGCTCAAATATTTTGCAAATCTTATGCAATTAGAAATGTTGTATCAACAAAATCAACAATATCTTCCAAATCTTCTTTATTATGAAAATAGCGTATCACTGAAATATAATAGAAAAAATCTACCAAAGTATTGTGAATTAATTTAGTAATTTCATAGTTATAATATTGAGGGTTGGTTGATTTTACATTTACCTTTCTCATAGAATGACAGACGAATTTTAGAAAACTATTCAGAATATGGTATATATGCATGTGGAAAGCAAACAAAATTCAAAAATATTATTTGGCCCGATATGTTTTGATCACATGTAAATTTACCTCTTATTGTTGTAAAGTTTATTTACTCATTTGTAAATAAGACAAGAAATTTTTTGTTTTTCCCTACTTTAGATATGTACTTGTCCCATAAAATTTCAAAAATATTTTATGTAATATATTACCTTCTAAATAGCGTTTTTAAGACTTGACTCAACCATGGTCCGCATGTGCCTAAACTTAAACCTTTGAATTCTATGACCTAGAGAATAAGATAACCTTGCACATGCCCAAGCTGACTGTCAACCTCAAAACCTATAAAAACTTCAACATCGACCTTTTTGAACTAGTAGCTTCCTAAATTTGAATTAAGAAAGGGCGTATCACATTCTTACTTTGTTCCTTATTTGCTCAAAAAATTAATTTAATAAAGAAATCATTTAATCTTAGCCATGATATTGAATTGGACAAATTTTTGTTATAAGTCAGTCAAAAAATTCCATCCGCAAGCTTCTTTTGAAACTAATAGTACAATAGGCATACTTTTGAGTTTCAATATTTATTCATGCACATTTATGAATTATGCAAGAGATAAAATATATATAATTGTAACAGTGGTGCTTTTGCTAAGAGTAAGGAATTAAAACATTGTTGAATTAATCTTAGTTCATTGGTTCAATCTCTACTTTCACCATATTATTTGGTTCTAACTTGATTTAATTTTTCATTATCAACCTTTATTTTTTTAATAACATTTGTAATATAATTCTTATCACTTACTAATTATTTTTTAATAACAAATTTGTTTCATAAAACCATTATAATATTTTATCGTATAGGAGAAATATTCTAATAAATATTTTTCATTTGGTTTAAAAGCTTGATACAACATGTATGATTGATGTTATTATCAACAAGCCTTTTTTATGAAATGAACAAACTTAGCTTTCTTTAGTTACAATAGTAAATAATATAATATTAGATGATATATTTTTTCTCAGTTGTTAGTTGTCTTTTATCATCTTGATTATTAAAATAATGAAAAATATTCTTCGCAATATTTTGAAAATGTAATAATTAATTATATTTAATGTATCTATCTTAAATGTTAATTTCATATTTACTACTAACATTTATAATAGATAATAAATAAATTACAAGAGTTGTATTATCACTTATTACTAATTAAACTTTTATAATAATAATAATCTTTACAACAGTATTTTTTGAGAAAAATATGTAATCATCTAAAATAGAGGAAAACACACAAGTAAATATGTATATATAAAAGAAGAGAAGATGCTGCCAGCATGCCTGGCATATAGGTAATCAAAATACAAATAGCAAAGTAAATAACTCAAGTACCCCTATAATGAGCTCAGACAAGGCCATCGTCCATCACACCTCAACATCAAGCTCCCACAAGGCCACCGCCCCTTATTGATGTGTTTGAAGTACCTAGAAAACTATGGAGCATCTCAGAGTCGATGATACTAGAAGTCAGCTCCATCTAAGAAGGAAACGCCACGCTGCAGACCCGGATTGAAAGGAAATGCAAATGATCTAGAAAGGAAAGGAACACTTTGTAGACCCGGTAGAACTAGAGGGACCGCCTCGCTGAAGAGTGAATGTAACGATCCTGAATTTTGAACAATTTAAATTGAAAATATTTAATTAATTTTAAATATTTGAATGATGGTTTAATTTGAATTCCCAATATAACTATGAATTTGGCGATTAAATTTTAGAATTTAATCTATTAAAAGTTGAATAAAATTTGAATCTTTAATTTTAAGCTGGTTAAAAATAATTTAAAGGCTTAGAAAATTCACATTGATAATACTGAAGATAATAGAAGCTTCAGAACTGAATTTGAAGTGATTTGTTCAGTTTTGAAATTTTATCGTTTAAATTGAATTTAAAAATAGCCTTGCGAGGCACAGTCTCGGAATTTGACGAAACCAGTTCCATTGGGTCCGTAATGTTGAATTATTACCGGATTTCAAATTTCGTATTGATCGAAGTTGTTATGCAAGCATATGATATATGCAAATGAACGTAGTATAGACAATGATTTTAAAAAAAAGAATAAATTTTATCAATACAAAATAAAAAAAATATAATAAAATATAAACAAAGTAAAGTGAATATCTATTGTACAAGCTAATAAATGCAGCCACCATTTTAAAAGCAAAAGAAATAAATATACTCAAGTATATAAACAAAACCAAAGCAACATCATCTCAGCCTATAAACAAATGAAAATAGGCAGCCTATAAATAGGTAGGCAATACAAGAACAAAGTATAAAATAAATAATATCTAAGTATTACTGTACAAACAAGTGAACATGTGTATAAAAAAAAAAGCAAACAAGTGCAAACATAATAAATGCAGCCTGTAAGTAGTAGTGCAAGGTAAGGCAAGCACGATCTTTTCTCTGCAAAGCCACGAACTCGTGTCCCCTCCCCGCTTCCTCATAAAATACGAAACCCCTCTCCTTTTCATTAAAAAAAAATCAAACGAAAAAAAAATGGCGGCACCATCCTTCTCTCGTTCACTCGTCTTCAAAAATTAAGGCTTCGTGTAATTCGTGAATACCGACTTCAAGTATTCGTCGCTCTCCTCAGTTGATTTCTCGGCTGCTACCAATTTGACGAGTGCTTCCATTTGAATTGAGCTCGTCTTCTCTTTGATCAAGGTGAGTAATTTGATTTACTCACATCTAATTCAAGTTTCTAGTGATTTCTAGCTTGTTCAAATTCGGGATTTTTGTTGCTTGAGTAACTGATTTTCACGGTTTTGAAATTGCTGCTTCCTAGTTGACTTCGGTCACTCTGATTTGCTAAATCGCTTTGACGATGATGATTTTTTTTGGGTTGTATTTATATGAAATTCGAGACCATTAAATTGGTTCGTATCCATATACTTGACTTCGGTCACTTTCCTTTCTCAGTTTGTGGTATTTTTGATTTGCTTGATTCCCACGGTTTTGATTTTGAAACGTTCGATCATTCCTTGATCGATGCGGCAGAAACTTTCCTCCTTTATCTTTGATTTTTGACTTTTTCAAAATTGCATACACGCTCTTGATTTCATCTGACGATATTAATTATTTGGTCCGCATTTATATGTAAATTATATTTGTGCATTTTATTTGCACTGTGCGTTCATGTGTACTGGTCTGGTTCATCTTGTAGTCTTCTTCGAACTGTTTGCATCGACTTGTATATGCATGTATCTTCTGCTCCTGGAATCTTGAGTGCATATTATTTTGTTACAGACCATAGTTGATACTGCATGCGTGTGTAAGTCTTCCTAGCTACATGCGTGTGTAAGTATTTTATAGTACTGAAGTTGTAGCCTAGGTCATTTGTTCGCTGTCATGTTCGCTGTGATGTCATATCTTTGGCGCACTCACTTGAACTTCTAGCCTGGATGTCATGGTGTACATGTAAGTTGCATTTCATATGTCTTTACCTAGTACTGTCCACTGCCCTTTTTCATACTGCTGGTTCATTGTGATGAATTCTGTTTCATTGATCATTTTCGGCTTCATCTGTGTTCATCCCTGAACTGTTGTATTTTCTGGTTGGTCTGACCTGAACTTCATTCACTTGAACTTTTGTGTAATTGGTATCTTCACTTGAGTTGCACTTAGCTCGGTGGTTGTTACTGCATTCATGTTGGTTTAGATGTGCACTTGAGTCTGTTTCAATTTGCCTGTTTCATTTAGTATTTGGGATGCATTGAGCTCATGGAGTCTTCATTTATGTGCAGTCTGCATTTACATTACCTCTAACCTTTTTGGCACACAGACTTCATTTAATTGTTGTTGTGTACCACTGCCATATGCAGTTCCATGTTGCACCTCTGATTCATTTGTCCATGTGCATAGTTGTTATAATCACTTGGTAGCCTTTGGTTTGCATACCATTTGCACTGTGCAGCCTTATCCACTGTTGCATTTATTTTGATTATTGCATCTGTAAATATTGATGTTGCATCATTATGTTTTACTGATGCATTCTGTTGTACCTGTTAGCACTATTTGTATATGTATATACGTATGCGTATACATATGTATATATTTATAGGATAGTTACATTGTCGTTTCACTGTTTTTCATGATATTTTCATGTTGTTGCTAAACTTGTTATGTGCAGTTAACCATTGATGCACTGTTGAAACTGCATTTTTTCGGCCTGCACATCCATGTGCCTTTTCTGTTTCATTTTGTTTTTTGGTTTCACTACATAGCTTTGAGCCTTCTTGCTTATGCTCAGATCATTTCGAGTTTTGTGCTTGCATTTGAGTTTTTTTTTTGTTGCAGCCTTGCCCTTGTGATATTGTGGTGGCTGCAGTCCTTGTTGCAGTTCCGCCCTTGAATACTTGTGGTGGTTGCAGTTCTTATGTTGCAGTGATATTCCTTTCATTTTGACATACTCTATATTGCCACTGCCTGGTGGTTTCGAACCTGTAGCTTTTGAGTTTACTTGTCCGTAGAATTGTTGTATCACTTTCTCATGTATTTATGTGATGTGGTGTCATACCTCTGGTGCCCTCACCCTCCTTCTATTTTGTAGTTGTACCACTGCCTTGTGCTTTGGTGCTGCAGTTGCGTTGAGTCACTGAATTGACCTTTTGCATTTTGTTGTCGTTTGATTTGGGCCTGTTTAATTGCAGTCTATATTTCTGATAGTGGATTTGCACTTGAATTTCTAGCCTGTTACACTATTAGTTTTATTTGCAGTTGCATTGAGTCGCGATAGCACTACTTGACCTCTACCGTTCCTGTTTGTTGTGATATGTAGTAGCCTAAATTGCTGGTGCATACGCTTCATTCTGAAGTTGCACTAGATATGGGTTCACTGTCTTGACTTGTACTTGACTCACTGGTTCGAGCCACTTGTGCATGTCACTATTCATTCCTATTGCACTTGAGTTTCATTTTGATTTTGAGTTGGAGCTTTGTGCTTTTGATTTATTGAACTTCTGGGGTATTTCATTACGGTAGTGGCGAGGCAGTGCACGCGTGCGTGTACTGCAGCCACACAGATTTAACGTTTTAAATGTGGCGAGGCCGTACATGCGTGCGTGTACTGCCACCCTACTTAATCTGAGGTTTTAAATTGATGTTTTCAATTAATGGAAATTTTTTTATGTTGCCAATTCAATATGTTTTGAATCGTATTTTGATTTGGTTTAAATTTGATGATTTTGTTGTTAATTGTCATTTAGGCAATTATGTTGTTTTCTAAATTATCTTTATTGACAATCCTTTCATATATCTTCGTTGATCATTTGAATCTACTGATTTGTTGTTAAACACTGTTAAGTGTTATATTTACCGTTATCCGATTTCTTTATAAAAAGGATCGGATAGGTCAATTTATTTTGACTGTCGTCTAATTGTTGTTTAATTATTATTGCTTCTGTGCATTAATAACTGAGCTTGAATTAGACTGATCCGTGTATTATTCTCTTTTGAATGTAATACTCGGGTCAGACCGAGTATTTTGCAGCTTGAAGATTTTTCGGGTAGCGAAGTTAGAGAGAGGGGAAAACGCTCACTTTAGTTCGGGGATTTTGTACTTAAAGGGATATTCCGCTGTATAAAGTTATTCATTGTATAAACTCTGATATATGTAAAAAAATTCATTTTTGTGAAATATTATTATTCTGTGTTTCTGTGGCTAATTCTGTTTAAACTCTATAAACTAAATAACAATACATCATTTTGAACGTTTCAAGTTGGTTTAATTACCGACTAGGGGCGGTCAGAATGGGGGATCGTTACAAAAGTGGTATCAGAGCTTTGGTTTATACAAAGCTTAGTTTATGATGTTTAATGTGAATAGTCACTAGAATCACTTTAAAGAAAGCATTTTTCAAATCTAAAGAAGTATAAAATTGTTTTCTTTGAAAAATAAAAGGTATTTTGAAAATTCAAATCTTTTTCGGAAATCCCCCTCTCTAAATTTAGGTTTACGATAGTTTCTCTTCGGTAAGGTCTCCTTAGATTTGAGTCCCGATCATTTGAAAAACCATTATCGAATTGATGAGATATATGAAAAATTAAAGTTAAGTGAATTAATGAATTGGTTTAAATCAAATATTTTGAATATCGCCAAAGTAATAATTGGGAAATAAAATGACATGTCAATTTAGTTATAGCCAAGGGGATCATTGAACTATAACTTGGGAATTTGATAAGTAAATTCTTATCGCTTATTAAAGGAGTTATATCCACGATTTTGGGCAGTGAATAATCCTTTAAAATAAAATGTGTAGAAATGATGAAATTGGTTAACGAAGTATATTCACGATTTTGGACAGTGAATATTATATTAAAGGATATGTTTTGGGGAAGTGATATTATGAAATGAAGTTAATCGATTTAAAGTTGTTTTAAAATGTGTTAAGTATCGAATACATAGATTTCAACATTCATTGTTGAAATAGACGTTTTCGAGAGAAATAAAAGGAAATGGTGGACTATAACACTGTTGTTATAGTACATGGTTTTCGAAAGGAAATGTTTTATATAGTATTGGGATTTATATATCTATCTTAAATTCGAATCCCTATACTAGTGATTTTGAGTTGTCGTAACGATGTTTTACGCAACATTCGTTTTGACTCAAATAAATGTGTTTAAAAGAATACTTTCCTTAAATAATGAAATATATACTTAATTATGATTTAAGTATATTGAATATTTTCCAAGTGTTGAAAATAAATGGATTTGTGAATTACTTATTATTAAATAAGTATGGAAATGTTTTCCAATATGAAATGAAAGGTTTGAAATTCTATCTTTTGAAGATAAATTGAAAAGTGAATACTTTAAATTTGTTTCAAATGGTTAAGTGTGGAAAATTATATATATCTTGTAAAGATATTTTTGGGAAATTTGAACAATTAGTTCAACTTGAATTTTTTTTTTCAAAAAGATTGAATCTTGAGTTAAATTGAGTTTAACTTCGACACCAAAAACAATATAAGTTAAGTTTTGAATTTCGGATAGTCGATTTGGATTGTATGTCTAACATGGTGAATTGATGACATAGCAATTGATCTCTATTAAATATATATCTGTGGTAGCGGAGAATTTATTCTTTTAGCTATATACACCCTTCTCTGAGACGTACGAGCTCAGAGGTTATATATCAATAGACATCAATTATGTGTTGAGAATTGACGATGTAACATGAAATCCAAATCGAATGTGAAGTCGATAATAAATTGAATTATGAATATGAATTGGGTTTGAGATAACCTTAAATTTCCAAATCGATTTAGAGGAAAAATTTAAATCGGTAACGAGATGGAAAATTTAGAAATCCTCTATTTGTTATGGGTATGGGATATTGTGGTTTTCGGAACATATATATGAGAATGTAATAATTCGAAAACCATCAGTTTGGAAAGTAATTGCTATGGAAATCCTATGTAAGTTTACATAGGTATGATATGTACGAAATGTGAAATGAAGTACTATATGTATATGACATTATGTTTTCTAAACTGAGGATATGGAAAAGTACCTTCCATTGAAAATTTGTGAAGGTGTTGGAACTCGATATGAGTGTCCATTTGAAATTCGTAGCTACGTAGAATTTCCATATGTCGGAGTGTCCACTTGGATTAGAATCCCTCGTGATAGGATCATGTTGATGGGATCATGTTGATTGATGATGACGTATGCTAGCATAATTTGAGGGGCGTGATGCCTACAGTTACAAGCGATTCCACTGGGATAGTGGCGCAACCGCCGCGTAAACTGCGATCTAGATGCCCAAAGCGAAATTTGAGGGGCGAGATGCCTACGGTCACAAGTGATTCTACTGGAATAGTAGCGTAACCGCCGGGTGAACTGCGATCTATGGCGAAATTCCAGAGATGTGAAATCTACAGATTACAAGCGATTCTACTGGGATAGTAGCGTAACCGCCGGGTAACTGTGATCCATGGGGAACGTGCTTTCCATATCCATTTTTAAAAAGATTTTTAAGTATTTTCACTGGAAGTTGAAGCAAGTATATTTAGTACTTGGAGATTTTTAGTCCTGCGCCTGGCCAGCGTATGCCTAATGTCTGTGAGAACGACGATAGACTTGTTAAATTTCGAGTTAGTAAGTATTTTCAAAACATTAGATAGCAAATCAATAGTCTAAATTAAAATTACATAATTCCAACCTAATAAACTAAGGAAGAAGATCTTTAAAAATGTCTTGAAAGTCCACAGCTTTGGAAAAGATATAATATGCAAATTTCTAACATGAAGAATTTCAAGTTTAAATCTGAGTTTTGTAAGTCGAAAATTTTGGCAAAAGACTTTTGCGTCTTGATTGTAGAAATCAATGAACAAAAGGAGATAATGAACAAAGCTAGTGAGATAAAACAAATGGAATGAATCCTATATTTATTTTTAATAAGTTTTGAACTAGGTAAAATTGTGTAGGGTATAAATATCGGTGAGATTTTAACAATCGTTTTTCCTAACTTATAATTTCGGGACGAAATTCTTTTAAGGGGAAAGATTGTAACGACCCTGAATTTTGAACAATTTAAATTGAAAATATTTAATTAATTTTAAATATTTGAATGATGGTTTAATTTGAATTCCCAATATAACTATGAATTTGGCGATTAAATTTTAGAATTTAATCTATTAAAAGTTGAATAAAATTTGAATCTTAAATTTTAAGCTGGTTAAAAATAATTTAAAGGCTTATAAAATTCACATTGATAATACTAAAGATAATAGAAGCTTCAGAATTGAATTTGAAGTGATTTGTTCAGTTTTGAAATTTTATCGTTTAAATTAAATTTAAAAATAGCCTTGCGAGGCACAGTCTCGGAATTCGACGAAACCAGTTCCATTGGGTCCGTATTGTTGAATTATTACCGGATTTCAAATTTCGTATTGATCGAAGTTGTTATGCAAGCATATGATATATGCAAATGAATGTAGTATAGATAATGATGTTTAAAAAAAAAGAATAAATTTTATCAATACAAAATAAAAAAATATAATAAAATATAAACAAAGAAAAATGAATGTCTATTGTACAAGCAAATAAATGCACCCACCATTTTAAAAACAAAAGAAATAAATATACTCAAGTATATAAACAAAACCAAAGCAACATCATCTCAGCCTATAAACAAATGAAAATAGGCAGCCTATAAATAAGTAGGCAATACAAGAACAAAGTATAAAAGAAATAATGTCTAAGTATTACTATACAAACAAGTGAACATGTGTATAAGAAAAAAAAAGCAAACAAGTGCAAACATAATAAATGCAGCCTGTAATTAGTAATGCAAGGTAAGGCAAGCACGATCTTTTCTCTGCAAAGCCACGAACTCGTGTCCCCTCCCCCCTTCCTCATAAAATATGAAACCCCTCTCCTTTTCATTAAAAAAAAATCAAACGAAAAAAAAATTAAAAGGAGGTTCCGTCCTTCTCTCGTTCGCTCATCTTCAAAAATTAAGGCTTCGTGTAATTCGTGAATGCCGACTTCAAGTATTCGTCGCTCTCCTCAGTTGATTTCTCGGCTGCTACCAATTTGACGAGTGCTTCCATTTGAATTGAGCTCGTCTTCGCTTTGATCAAGGTGAGTAATTTGATTTACTCACATCTAATTCAAGTTTCTAGTGATTTCTAGCTTGTTCAAATTTGGGATTTTTGTTGCTTGAGTAACTGATTTTCACGGTTTTGAAATTGCTGCTTCCTAGTTGACTTCGGTCACTCTGATTTGCCAAATCGCTTTGCCGATGATGATTTTTTTTTGGGTTGTATTTATATGAACTTCGAGACCCTTAAATTAGTTCGTATCCATATACTTGACTTCGGTCACTTTCCTTTCTCAGTTTGTGGTATTTTTGATTTGCTTGATTCCCACGGTTTTGATTTTGAAACGTTCGATCATTCCTTGATCGATACGGAAGAAACTTTTCTCCTTTATCTTCAATTTTTGAGTTTTTCAAAATTGCATACACGCTCTTGATTTCATCTGACGATATTAATTATTTGGTCCGCATTTATATGTAAATTATATTTGTGCATTTTATTTGCACTGTGCGTTCATGTGTACTGGTCCGGTTCACCTTGTAGTCTTCTTCGAACTGTTTGCATCAACTTGTATATGCATGTATCTTCTGCTCCTGGAATCTTGAGTGCATATTATTTTGTTACAGACCATAGTTGATACTGCATGCGTGTGTAAGTCTTCCTAGCTACATGCATGTGTAAGTATTTTATAGTACTGAAGTTGTAGCCTAGGTCATTTGTTCGCTGTCATGTTCGATGTGATGTCATATCTTTGGCGCACTCACTTGAACTTCTGGCCTTGATGTCATGGTGTACATGTAAGTTGCATTGCATATGTCTTTACCTAGTACTGTCCACTGCCCTTTTTCATATTGCTGGTTCATTGTGATGAATTATGTTTCATTGATCATTTTCGGCTTCATCTGTGTTCATCCCTGAATTGTTGTATTTTCTGGTTGGTCTGACCTGAACTTGATTCAGTTGAACTTTTGTGTAGTTGGTATCTTCACTTGAGTTGCATTTAGCTCGGAGGTTGTTACTACATTCATGTTGGTTTAGATGTGCACTTGAGTCTGTTTCAATTTGCCTGTTTCATTTAGTATTTGGGATGCATTGAGCTCATGGAGTCTTCATTTATGTGCAGTCTGCATTTACGTTACCTCTAACCTTTTTGGCACACAGACTTCATTTCATTGTTGTTGTGTGCCGCTGCCATAGGCAGTTCCATGTTGCACCTCTGATTCATTTGTCCATGTGCAGAGTTATTATAATCACTTGGTAGCCTTTGGTTTGCATACCATTTGCACTGTGCAGCCTTATCCACTGTTGCATTTATTTTGATTATTGCATCTGTAAATATTGATGTTGCATCATTGTGTTTTACTGGTGCATTCTGTTGTACCTGTTAGCACTATCTGTATATGTATATACGTATGCGTATACATATGTATATATTTATAGGATAGTTACATTGTCGTTTCACTGTTTTTCATGATATTTTCATGTTGTTGCTAAACTTGTTATGTGCAGTTCACTGTTGAAACTGCATTTTTTCGGCCTGCACATCCATGTGCCTTTTCTGTTTCATTTTGTTCTTTTGGTTTCACTGCATAGCTTTGAGCCTTCTTGCTTATGCTCAGATCATTTCGAGTTTTGTGCTTGCATCTGAGTTTATTTTGTTGCAGCCTTGCCCTTGTGATATTGTGGCGGCTGTAGTTCTTGTTGCAGTTCTTCCTTTGAATACTTGTGGTGGTTCCAGTTCTTATGTTGCAGTGATATTCCTTTCATTTTGACATACTCTATATTGCCACTGCCTAGTGGTTTTGAACCTGTAGCTTTTGAGTTTACTTGTCTGTTGAATTGTTGTATCACTTTCTCATGTATTTATGTGCTATGGTGCCATACCTCTGGTGCCCTCACCCTCCTTCTATTTTGTAGTTGTACCATTGCCTTGTGCTTTGGTGCTGCAGTTGCGTTGAGTCACTGACTTGACCTTTTGCATTTTGTTGTCGTTTGATTTGGGCCTGTTTAATTGCAGTCTACATTTCTGATAGTGGATTTGCACATGAATTTCTAGCCTGTTACACTATTAGTTTTATTTGCAGTTGCGTTGAGTCGCGATAGCACTGACTTGACCTCTGCCGTTCCTATTTGTTGTGATATGTAGTAGCCTAAATCGCTGGTGCATAAGCTTCATTCTGAAGTTGCACTGGATATGGGTACACTATCTTGACTTGTACTTGACTCACTGGTTCGAGTCACTTGTGCATGTCACTATTCATTCCTATTGCACTTGAGTTTCATTTTTATTTTGAGTTGGAGCTTTGTGCTTTTGATTTATTGAACTTTTGGCGTATTTCATTACGGTAGTGGCGAGGCAGTGCACGCGTGCGTGTACTGCAGCCACACAGATTTAACTTTTTAAATGTGGCGAGGCCGTACACACGTGCGTGTACTGTAGCCTTACTAGATCTGATGTTTTAAATTGTTGTTTTCTATTGATGGAAATTGTTTTATGTTGCTAATTCAATAAGTTTTGAATTGTATTCTGATTTGGTTTAAATTTGATGATTTTGTTGTTAATTGCCGTTTAGGCAATTACGTTGTTTTCTAAATTATCTTTATTGACAATCCTTTTATATATCTTCGTTGATCATTTGAATCTACTGATTTGTTGTTAAACACTGTTAAGTGTTATATTTACCGTTATTCGATTTCTTTATAAAAAGGATCGGATAAGTGAATTTATTTTGACGGTCGTCTAATTGTTATTTAATTATTATTGCTTCTGTGCATTAATAACTGAGTTTGAATTAGACTGATCCGTGTATTATTTTCTTTTGAATGTAATACTCGGGTCAGGCCGAGTATTTTGCAGCTTGAAGATTTTTCGGGCAGCGAAGTTAGAGAGAGGGGAAAACGCTCACTTTAGCTCGGGGATTTTGTACTTAAAGAAATATTCCGTTGTATAAAGTTATTCATTGTATAAACTCTGATATATGTAAAAAAAATCATTTTTGTGAAATATTATTACTCTGTGTTTCTGTGGCTGATTCTGTTTAAACTCTATAAACTAAATAACAATCCATCATTTTGAACGTTTCAAGTTGGTTTAATTACCGACTAGGGGCGGTCAGAATGGGGGATCGTTACAGTGAATCAACCAGAATGTAGACTGCCACAATGGAGATGTGCAAGAACTGAGAAGAACTCCTTACTGCAACTAGCAATCCTGCCATCGGTAATCCTGTGAACCTGTATAAGCAATCTAACACCATTTCTGGCCCAAACCTGTATCTAAAAAGGAACTAAAGAAAATATTAAAAATTATACAGACATATGTATATTAATAAAATTTATAACATATATATGTATTAATAAAATAAAATAAAAGAACATAAGTTAGGACAATAGGACAGAATACAACAAAAATTAGAGGAAAAAAACTAAAAGAATCCATAATTAAAAGAAGTCAAACATCTATAAACTAAAACACAAAATATCTAAAACTATCCTTATGGTCCTTTTATCAAAAGGAACTTATGATAAACAATGAAATCATCATTTAGGTTTGAAAAAAAATTAATACTACAATTATTAATGTCAAAAATATATTTTTTATGTTTAAATATCTTAATTTTATTACTAACCTTATTAAGATATTCTTTAAAATGAATATTTTTAGCTAATTTATATTTACGATTTGATATCTAATTAAAACAAAACGAAGAAATCATAAAAATCAATTTATTAAAATGGCTATTATTATTATTATTTAAAATTCTTTGATTTCTCTCAAACCAAATATGCCAATAAATTATAATGAATAAAGTGTCTAGTAAAAATATTTTTCCCTATAAATCTAATATTATTCGAATAGTAATCACAATAAGAAATTCTAGTTGTAAGACTAAAGTTAAAAATTTTGAGAGTATTATTTAGAATGTAATAAGTATCCATGCAATCATAGTATACATGTTTAATATCTTCTAAATGCAGATTACGAAAACAACATTTATTATTAATTTTCATATTTTGTCTTTTTAAAAATTCTATAGTATTTAGTTTTCCATGCAAGATTAGCCACATATGAATCTTAGATTTAGGAAGAGCATTTGTTTTCCAAATAAATTTTAAACAGTTATTAGATATACCCGAGAAGTTAAGAAATCTATCAAAAGAACTAGAAGTATATTTCTTGCTCTTATCCCATTACCAACTAATATTATCATTTTCATTATCAATATTATAAAGATTCAATCTAGCATAAAGCAAAGAAAGTTGCCCAAGAGTAGTAACTATTAAAATTCTGTCAAAACCAAAATTCCAAGAGGGGTCATTTTCGGAAGAAAAAACATCAATTGTTAAAGCATTCTTAAAGTTACAAATTTCGAATAGCTCTTTAAATTCTATTCTATGAGGATAACTGAAACAAACGGTCATGCAAAAAAAAGTAATATTTATTGAATGAACTATTGTATTAGTACCTAGATTAAAAATCGCATGACATTTTATAATTTATTTCCAACATTAGACAATTTACATATAACCGTTGGAGTAATTTGATGTAAATTATTCCTACCATTATAGTAATATTTAGAAATGATTTCCTTCTAAATAGGATTATCATCAATATCCTTAAATTTCCATAATCATTTACCTAACAGAGACAAATTCATGTTACGCAAATTAATGATTCCTAAACCACCTTCCTTTTTGGATTTACAAACAGTTTCCCAATTTACTAAACACTTAATACTAATGTTAGACTTTTTCCCTACTCCATAATAATTCCCTTCTTTTTTTATCAATTTGTTAATCACTTATTCTGGAAAAAGATGCATAGGCATCCAACAGATCAGAAGAGCTGATAGAACAGAGTTTATAAGAACTAATCTATCAGCTCTCGATAAAAATCTCCCGTTCCAATTAGAAATCCTATTTTTAATTTTATCAATGATAATAAACTAATCATCATGTTTAAGTTTAGTTGGTCTAATTAAAAAACCAAGATAATCAGTTGGAAAATTCATTGTTTTTCAATAAAGCGTATTAGCAACTAAATTTTCAACCTTTTCAAAATCATTTAAAACTCAAACCGAACTTTTATCAAAATTTATTTTCAAATCTGATAGAAGTTCGAAACTATATATATAATAAATTTAAGAGTGATAACAAGATTAGGAAAATGAGAGGTAAATATCAAGGTATCATCCGCCAACTAAAGGATAGATAGACCATTTCGTGAGATTTCACTACCAACACTCCCCAAATATCCATTATTAACCGCTTTTTTAATTTTTTTAGCGGAAACATCTACGGCTAAGTTAAACAAAAGAGGCGATAAAGGATCATCTTACTTCAAACCTCATTTAGACTGAATTTACTTACCAAAAATACCAGTAACAATTATAATAGAGTTCTCAGTTTTAAGTAAAGTCATGATCCAACTAATCCATATATGGTTGAAACCTTTAGCATGCAACATATAAACTAAAAATATCCCAATCCGCCAAATCAAATGCTTTCGCAAAGTCATATTTTGAAATTGTGCAAGTAATATTTTTCTTACAACAGTGATTAATGTATTCTTGAACAACAGCCACATCATTAGTTATATTTCTCCTCTTAATGAAAGTAGTTTGTGAACAGTCAATTAGATCATTCATTCTCTTACTAAGTCTATTAGCTGAAACTTTTGAAAAAGATTTTAACGGAACAATTAATCAGGAAATAGGTCTAAACTCTTTCAAATTATTTGCACCGATTTTTTTACGCAATAAAATTACATTAGCAAAGTTAAATCTTCCTAATTGCAATTTCCCATTATAGAATTCGTTAAACATGCTAATTAAATCGAATTTTGAAACATCCCAAAAAAATTTATAGAAGAAAATAAGGAACCCATCCAGTCTTGGGGATTTATCACCAAGCATGTCATTAATAGCTTTTAAAATTTCCTCTTCAGAAAAAGGATTATCAAACTCAGAAAGGTTAATGCTAGAATTAGAAGGATAAAGATCATTCCATCTAACATTAATTCTATGCTTATTTTTATTACCGAAAATATCTCTATAATAGTCGGTAAAAGCCTTACTAAGATCTCTTTAATCTACCAATTCCTCGTTATTCAGAAAATGGAATTAATCGTATTACTATGGTTTCTACCATTAGCCATGTTATGTAAAAATTTGGCATTATTATCATCTTCATTAATCCATTGAATTCTAGATCTCTGTTTCCACCTGATCTCCTCCTTTTCTAAAATTGAATTAAGTTCTTCTTTTAGACTAGTAAGAACGTTTAGCTCACCTAGATTTAGTTGCCTAGTTTCTTCTATGGTGTTTAATTTTAGAATTTCGGGAAGAATGTTTTCTTTTTTAATTTTAATACTACCAAGAACATTCTTACTCCAATTATTGAGAAAGATCCTAAGACTCATAAGTTTTAAAACAATTTTCATAGAAATACTATAACAAACATTTTTTATTTGTTTTAGAGTTTTGATTTTAACTTTCTTTTTTACTAGCGTTATTAAGAAAATAAAAAATTAATATTTATAATAAATAAATAGAAATATATTCAGTAGTTACGCTTTTAAAATATTATAGTCTACAAATGTCTTATTTTGTATTATGATAAAATATAATTAGTAATAAAGAGAAATTATATTTAAACAGTATTACTAATATATGAAACTAAAAAAAGTAAATATATCTGTTTACAAATTATTATAATGAATATTTTTCATTATGTTATATAATCGTGGTAAAATATAATTTCAGTATTAACAGCCTTTGTAATAGAATTAATGTGCTATAAAAGTTATTAGTAAAAATGAAATTGATATTAAAAATAGGTATTCTCAAATATAGTTAGTAGTTACATATTCAAAATATTGAAAAGAATATTTTTCAATTCTTTTATAATCATGATGATAAAATAAGATTAGCAACTGAAAGAAATAATATCAATTTCATATTTTATTATTGACTTTTGCAATAAAAGAAAAATAAGTTCGTTGATAGTAACACGACTCATATATGTTGCATCCAAATTTTAAACCAAATGAAAATATTTGTTGAAATATTTCTTTAGTTCGATAAAATATAATGACACTTTTATGAAACAAATTTATTATTAGAAAAAATATAGGTAGTAAGTGATAAAAAAATGTTATTAAATAAATAAAGATTGATAAAGCAAAATTTAATCAAGTTAGCAACAAATAATATCATGAAAGTGTAGATTGAACACATGACCAAGAAGTAATCCAACAATACTTTAAATCCTTACTCGTACCAACTGGACCATTATTACATTGATTTTATCTCTTGCGCAATTCATAATTGTGCATTAATAAATGTGGAAAGCCAAATCTGTTGATCTTTGTTCTGGAAACTTTTTATTAGGATGATATGGATCGAATCAGCTGGGAGCTCTGAA
Source organism: Allium cepa (assembly GCA_030765085.1). Lineage (NCBI taxonomy): Eukaryota > Viridiplantae > Streptophyta > Magnoliopsida > Asparagales > Amaryllidaceae > Allium > Allium cepa. The sequence continues at coordinate 505,953,103 of CM060944.1, read as the reverse complement.
GTACAACTGAGAAATATTATTCAAAGTGAAATTTTGGTTGGGATGACGAGGTCTTCATTTCACTTTGATTCTGATGCCCTGGCCCTCTTTGTTTAACCCTTGCCTGCTTTTGTTGTGTTTGTTTCTTCTCTGCATGTTGAAATGCTTTGTTTCTATGTTTTCTTCCTTTTTTCTCTTTAGCACTTCACCAAAGCCTATTTTGGTTAGATTTGCCGCTTTTTTTGTTCTTGTTCTCTTGTAATTCTTTGCATTTCAATAAAGTGGAAGGGGTCTCTTCAACTTTGCTGGTTTTGCCAAAAAAATGTGGAAAGCCAAAAGAATGCCTATTTTTATAATTATTTTAAAGGAGGCTTATATTAAAATTCGTCTAATCAAAATATTGGATTCCCTTGTCCAATTGAAATATTCAATTATCTTACCAACTTTGAACAATGCAAAACATTATTAAATATTTTTTACGAACCACGACATTGAACCGAGTTTACATTATTTAAAGAAATTAGGAAATTGACATATTTGCATCAAATATAATGTGAGACTAATAGTTCGAGCTGTACTCGACTTGTAGGATTATCGAGATAAAAAATTCAAGTTGTTTTGAACTAAAATCTATTTTAAAATTATTTAATAAATTTGTTTTCGAAATTCTGTTTACAAAAAATCAATTTTGGTGCACTATGTATGCATGGCCTTGTGCATATCTGTTGCACCATCACCTTGCCAACGTCCAACACCTTGCAGCCAAAGTCCTGATCGGGGCGAGATTATTAGGGAAGCAAGACGTTGACTTAGGTGGCCATCTGTCTACTTTGATGGCGAAGTTAGTGTCATCGATACAAATTAAGGCTTAGCTTTTAGATCACCAGAGTAGCAATGGTGATAATCATACGATGCTATGGCACAGTTGGCTAGGGTTCATGTAACGATCCCGTTTTTGAGGCAAATTTAAATTGATAATTTAAATAAAATTTTGAATTAGATTGTGAATTTAATGGTGAGTTAAATTGAATTTTTTCAAGTATAAAAGATATGTGTTTGTTATATTTATATATATATATATATATATGTATATATTTGAAATTTGATTTGAAGTTCAAAGATAAATTTATTGAAAATAAAATTAGATTTAAAATACTATGTTTTAAGAAACAAATATATATAAAGGGTTAAACACTTTTCTTTCATAAACATAGTTAAAGATATGAACATTTGTAAACATAATACATATTAATTTAAAAACTTTGTTATGACATTTGTATTTAATATTCTTTCTTTTTAAATTGCTTAAACTAAATTTGTGTGTATATATATAAGAACATGTATACATTTAAGAAAACATAAAACATATTATAGAAACATTATTCACAAAATTAGTAACATAAAGGGGTTTTAAACATAATTTATAAATAAATTAAAAATAAGGATTTCAACATAAAGATACAAATTGCGACATTTGTACATTTATAAAAACATGCATTTAACAAATGTAAGCATTTCTCATAATAATCAAACATGTGTTCACTTAATTACAAGTGTTGACAAAATAACACAAGTGGCATACTAAAAAAAGAAAGAAATTTCATTTGAATTACAAAATAACAAGTTATTAAAGAAAAGAGTAAACCAGGCTAATACATTTCATTCTCCTCTCCAATTCTTCTTTCTGAAATCAAGACTGCAAACAAGAATTTTTTTCTTCAAAAACATGGTAAATCAGAAACAAGATCTTCAACCTGGAAACCAGTAAACCAAACTCAGATAAAATTAAAACCTGATTCATTAACAACTTTAACCTGAAGCTAAAATGCAAAAAATCATCTCAACTTAAAGCAAAAATTCAACTTGGAAAGCAAGTACAAATTCAGAAAAGACTTGGAAGTTCAAAACCTGAAGCAAAAAAATTAAAGCGGCATCAACAGACAAATCAATCTTCAGATTCAAATGCAATTAAAATTCAGGATCAGATACAAGTAATCAAAACAAATTCGAGCAGCAGTTCATTTGCAAAGTTCTTAGATCAAAGCAGTGCCTGATCAAATCAAATTTTCTGGTCCTCTATCTTCAAAAATGTAAGTAAACTCCATTTTAAACCCAATCTTTAAATTGATCTGTGTTCGGTGATGATGGATGAGATTTACGATGTTGTGAAATATGTTGTATGTATATAAATATATTCATATATACGTATATAAATATGACCGTGTACAGGCATATACCTCTGTTATACATTCCAGGGTTTGAACCTGTTAGAAAATTCAAATCATTACATCTAATTGATTTTATAATTCAATATTTAAATGAAAGGTGATTATAATGATGTAATACAAATTTTAAAAATGGTTACAAGTACATTTATTGAGTAAATATTTTATAATTGGAAAGTTACAGTAATGAACAACTTAAAACAGGAAATTCAAATATTTTAATTTCATAATTCGATTACATAACTCGATTAGAAATTGAAAATGATGCTTTTAGAAAGTTATTTCAGGATTCTTAATGTATTAAATTGTGAGAAAACGAGAGTTGAACGGGATTGTCATTTTCTTCAAATTCTGGTGATCGTCGATGACCTATGGGTCGTGCTCAACATAGAGGGTAGTTTGATGGATGCTGATCACTGGAAAAATAATCATCGGATTTTTAGGTGGTTGAGGCGGTCAATCTGCGATGATTTAGGGTTTTCAACCAAGTTTTGTTCGACGGGAAAGATGAGTCGATTTCGTCAACGTCAAAGCGATTCAGGTGATCGGACCGGTGTAGAAGGGTTCATGGGTCATCGAGTCAACTTTGGTCGAAGTGACGTGGTTGACGGTGGATGAGGTCGTCGGCACGGGGTTGATTTAGGCAACTAGTTTAGGTTTCCAGGTTGAGCTCGATAGCTCCTTTTGATTTCGTGGTGAATTTGGTGATGCTAGGTTGTTGTTCGGGATGAGGATATTATCGTCGACTTGTTAAGGAGATCGGTAGGGATCGAAGGTGGACAACTTGGTGGTGCACGTACACGAGGTGTCTGGGTTGGTTGTTTTGGAAGGTATTGAGAAGAAGATGAAGATACTCGGGGACGAGCTCGAAGAACTTTGCGTAATAACTCGAAGACAAGAGCGATGTGGGAAACTTGAAGTAAGGCTCGGGTAAAACGAGAATTGGCTCAGGTTTATTGATTTGATATTAAAACAGTTTTAAACCTTAAAGAAAATCAAGTTTTGTTGAAACAATTTTGTTAAAAACCAATTCTTTAGTAAATGTTAGATGTTATCCAAGTTTGAATTTGGTAAAAACGGTTTTTAAATAAAATTATTTTAATTAACCAAGCTTTGAAATGTTTAAAATAAATATAACCTTTATTTTTAAAAGTCTATTTTAAATAAACTTAATAATATTAAGAAGTTAAACAATAAAAGATGTTTTAAATGTTAATTAACTTTTAAAATCTAAGTTAATTTTATTTTGTTAATGAAAATTAATTACTTAATTTAAGTTATTAAAGATAATTACTTAATTAAAAGTAATTAATTAATGATTAAAGTTAATTAATCAAGTGATTAAAAGATAATCACTGAAAGCAATTAATTTGTGATTTATTAATATAACTATTATGATAATCACTTATTGTAAATTAATTAAGGATAATTAATTAAGGGGTAATTAATTAAGGTAATTAATTTGAGGATAATTAATTAATTATAGGTTAATTAATTTATAAAAGTAATTAAGGGGTGATTTATTAATTAAGGATTAATTAATTAATGTAATTAATTAAGTATAATTAATTACAGGATAATTAAATAATTAAAGGTTAATTATTTAATGATTAAAGGCTAATTATTTAATGATTAAAGGTTAATTAATTAATAATTAAAGGTTAATTAATTTATCTTTAAAGGTGAATGAATAAATGATTAAAAAGTAATTAATTAAATGATTTGTAATAAATTAATGATTAATTAACCAGGATTAGTAATTTATTCGTAAGTAATTATCTGATTTAAATTAATCAGATGATTAGTTAATTTGACTTATGGGTATTTGGATTCAACTGAATGTTGAATTGTTTGGTATCCCTTATGTGTGATGCTTTGTTATATGAATTGTGTTGATTTGAGATGTGATGAATGTGATTTATTTATCTTTGATGAATTTATATTATTTATCTGTGAATCAATGAATGAAGATAATCGTTACAGGATTATACCGCTTATCGATATTAATGTGCTTGAATCTGTAATGATTGATGATGTTGCACTATTATGTAAAACCCCTGGACTACACTATCCACACAAATATTTATTTCACGAGGAAATCGGTTAAGTCACAGATATTTGGAAATCTAAATATTATTTTGGTTTACAAGTTGAAGTTTGAATCCAAATGATTTTGGAAATGTAATTGGATTGAATATGAATAGCTATTGAAAAGGAAATTAGAAATTGAATTTAGTTTGAATATAATATATCTTGTTTAAGTTTTGAAATTGTTTTGAAAATTTGGTTTGAAAGGTTTATACAAGTTATATAATATATATATGGATTTTAAAACCATCTTTAAAGTATTTTAAAAGTATTGTTTTGGGAATTTAGATTTAACCCAAATTTATACTTTAAAGGCTATAACTTGTGCATATTTAATCGGATTTTTCCGAAATGAAAAGTACTTGTGTGACGATCCAGAATTTTCAGAGTTTGAAACTGAAATATTTAATTGATTTCAAATATCTGAATTGTTAATTTAAGCTTGAGTTTCAATTTTAACTATGAATTTAGCAATTTAATTATCAAATTTAATTATAGAAATTTGGGTAAAATTGTAAATCTTCAATTTTAAGCCTGTTAAAAATAATTTAATGGCTTAGAAAATTTATATTGATGATATTGAAGATAATAGAAGCTTCGGAGTTGAATTTGAAACTGTTTTGTTCAGTATTGAAATTTATATCGTTCGAATCGATATTTTAAAATAGCCTTTCGATGCACATTTCGGATTTCGACGAAACCGGTTCCATTGGATCCGTAATAGTTAGTTATTGTCGGATTTCAATTTTCGTAATGTTTGGAGTTGTCGTGTAGCCGTACGGTCAATAAACGTGCTGAAAATTATATCGAAATTTAATTTAATAAGCAAGTCCAAAAAGCTATCTTCTTCATACGATCGAATTTGGACTCGGAACCTTTTCCATTGCGTTCGGAATAGGGCGATAACATTATAAATGCCTGGCGGCATGCCTCGATAGTAGTTCGAAATTTTAAATTGTGTTTTCAAGCTGATTTGAATTTGAATTTAAATTTAAAAATAACTAATATCGTTGCATTAAAATATTGTGCTAAAGCTTTTCATACACGTGTTGAAGTTTTTAGCACGTGTCCCTTACCTTTTCATATCATGTACAAGTGTTTCCCTTTCATTTAAAGAAAAAAAATCGAGCAAACATTTTTCTTCGTACGAATAAAAAAAATCAAAAATCACGAGCAAACAATCATCAAAGCCGGCCTCCTCAAAAATCACGAGTTACCCTCTTCCTCTTCGATTCAAAAATCAAACCCATGGTCGCCTCCTCTTTCCAGAATTCAAATCATCTTCGAACCAAATTCAATGAAAATCAATAACCGATGATGAAACTACGATTCCCCTTTCTCGATTATTCAATCAGAAATCGCGATGGCATCACGATATGGGCGATGCTATTTCGTGGCGACCTAGGGATTGCTGGAAGGGCACACGCGTGCGCGCTCACTCACGCGAAGGGGACTCGAAGTCTCGAGTCGATTAGGGTAGGAACCGCGATGCTCAGAGGAGGACCTTTGGTTGCCAGGTTCGTGAAAGCAAGGGGAGAATGTGGAGGAGTCATTGCGTGCGTCGGAGAAGGGGTCGAGCGAGGCAAAGCGATATGGAGATTCGTCTACGACGACGTGGTGTTATCGAAAACCGGCGTGAGGTTAGGGTTTGGTTGAAGGCCGAAGATTTGCTGTGCTTGTCGAAAGAGGTGATTACATTTTATTTATTAATTTAATTTAATTAATAAACATATAGATTTGAGAAGACTATAAATGAATGTTTATGCAGTTTCAATTTTTATATGAATACAAGAGATAATTTTTACAATAGAAAGAAAAAATATATATATATATATTTACAGTAACAATAATAATAATAATAATAAGGTTGTTTGCTGCCCAAATTTAAATTTACAAAGTTTAATTATATATATGTATGTACAGAAAGTTTATATAAGATTTTGGAAGAATAAGAATTTAATAAAAAAATAATATGAGTTGGGTCTATATGAAATCAGATTTTCTTTATCTATGTATATTTTATAATTACATATAACGTAAAGTAAGTTTGTGTTGTTTATAGGAAAAGGAAATAAATTTTACACATACACATTTTAATTTGAAAAACAGAAAATATCTTATATAAATAAATAAAGTTGATTTTAACAAATTATATTCAAAGAAAAATTATATTCAAGGAAAAGAATAAAGTAAATTTACATACCCATATTTTTATTTACTAGTATTTCAAAAATATAGTTACGGTGGTTAATTTTTTTAACAAATTTACTTAATTATCTTGTTAGTTTAAAACTAAATTATTAGTCGACTGAATTTACTAAAAAGGAAATTTAATTTTGAAATTTAATTTTTTAGTTAAATAAATTTACAAAAAGGAATTGATTTAAAGTAAAAACCGCTGGTTAATTAAATTTGTTAAAAGAAAATAATTTTTTCAATTTATTCGTATATTAATAAATTATATAATTGTTTATACTAGGTCAAAATCTGTAAAGAATCAATCTGGGATGAAAATGAATTGCATGCATAAGCAAAGGTGAGATATTCTCACTCAATCGCTGATTTAATTTTAATAGTTAAATTTAAAATTGATTGATTGTGTGTTTGGGTAATTAATTTATTGTTAGTTATAATAGTTTAGACCCTATGCGCCGCATAATAGCGGAGGTTTTTATATTAAATCCATATACCGCGATATTCCACCTCGAAGTGGAATTGGCATTATATATGTATTTAGAGTTGTTGATTTCCCGCATTATATAGTGGATGAGACCCTATTGCGCTGCATAATAGCGGATAATATTTTATAAATCCCATATACCGCGATATTCCACCTTGAAGTGGAATTGGTATTTAATTGTTGTGCTAACGTCTGTGGATGCAGGGAAACAGGTTGGAGGGATCCAACTGGATTCTTCAAAACATTTTGATTTTTTTCAATAGTGAATGTTGATTGTTTAAAATCTGTGTGTGACTATTTGTGATTGAAGCCATTGAAGGCTAAAAATTTAGCCGAATATATTTTTGGTATCGTAGGATACCAGAAATATGAAATTCGATTTTTTGACAATTAAAGTGGAAAAGCCTAGACCGTTACAATTAAAGTATTAAAGTTGATTTTTATAATCCGATCTAATTAATTCCCAAAATATGGGAAATATTTTTAATAAAGGAATTTTGAGAATGTTGTTTAATAGTTGAAGAATTTATTTAAGATACGGATTTTAAATATTTGAAAGAGATAAAAGAATTTATTTCAAAAGGAAATAAATTTAGAAATTAAATTTGGAATTAATTTGGATTTAAAATAAAATCTTAGGAATCGATTTGGAAATTTGGTTTGGTGTTTTGGAAATGATTTAGGAAATCAATTTGAATTTGATTTAATATTTGACATTAATTTGGGAAATCAAATTGGAATTTTATTTTGTGTTTGAAATAAATTGGAAATCAAATTGGGATTAGATTTGGTTTGAAGGCGATATTTGGAAATCGATTTAAAATTCGTATTTCAGTTGATTTTTGGAAATGTAAATTCACAATGGGAATTTGTAAAGAAAAGGGAAATTGTTTAAAAAATAATATTAGTTTATTTTGAAAGTGTGGAAAGAAATTTACAAATTTGGAATGTAAATTAAAATAAATCAAGAAGATTCATTAATTTATTTGAATGGACCTTTTTGTAATGGAAAAAGAATTCTTCCTTGGAAAGCCGAGTATATTTTTAAATAGCTTTTGAATAAAATTTAAAAGTTTTAGATTTGGTTTTAAAATAATATTGTTGGAGAAATTAGTTTGGAAATTTTTTTAAAGTAAAAATTAATTTAATTAATTATATAAGGGGTTATTTTAAAGATTTAATTTGATATTTGATTTAGAAAATAGTTATTTAAATATTTATACTCTATTTACAAATTTTTATCTTAAAATTAGTTTTGGACCTAAATTTTTCTATGAGATATTCATATAATATTTTTCATAACTAATATTTAAGCAAATATTCTAAAATAGTTTATTTTAAATGTTTCCAAGTATACTTGAATAAGTAATTTTTTTATATTATTTTAAAATATTTAAAATCGGCTGATTTTCAGTGGAAATGAATTAATGTTTGGGAATGCATTCTGCGTGAGAAGAGTGTTTTGAATTTGTTTTCAAAAAAGATTGAAATGTGGAAATTTATTTTCAAAGGACTGAAAAGTGAAATTTTATTTTGCGAAGATATATTGAAAAAATAATAATTGGGGAAAATTATTTGAAATCCAGCGATTTTTGTGAATGATGATTGATAGTTAAATAACCGACTATCAACATTGGCCTTTAATCGGAAAATGAATTTCGATGCGACAGGGAGTCGAATTCCAACTGGATATTCGAAACCCACATCGAAATTTTGTGATTGTGATGGATCTTTTATTTGAAAGATCAACGTGGAATTTGTTGTGATTGTTTGAATCTGAATATAACACTTATTTTTAAAAATAAGCGCTCATTATTCGGATTAGCCGGGAGAGGACCTTGTGTCATAAAACCCATTCTGAATAACGATACAACGAAATGGGATTGCATTTGAAGATGGTGTCGAAGACCGGGTATTTTCGAAAGCGAAAGGATACCTGTCGAATGTCTCTGCACTGGGTTGCTTCGGTATAAAGATTTTATCACCCTTTGTGATGGGGATTCCGGACATGATTAGTGAATATCCGGATTTGCAAGGGCTTCTTTGAAAGTGCCTTCGGTTCCTTTCTGTGACGACCCAAACTCGATGTCCGATAAACGACATCAAATTCGTATCGCCGGAGCTTATAACAACAATTAGATGAATATAAAACAGCGGAACAGAATCAATATCATACATATCATCACAGATACAGCATCATAATAATATCCATACTACATTAGAGTACATAATACATGAATCACAACATCTCCAAATAAATATCATAGTACTACAACAGTGATCATATATCCAAAAGGTCTTCGAATGAAACAAGTGATAACGGACTTCCATAAGCTAAACACCTGATATCTCCAAAAAGCTCCTAAGAATATCTCCAAGATAAGAGCTCCAAAATACTGCTACTAGGCTGCCCGTGTGGAAATAATGGGCACCCAGAGTTTAGGAAATAAACAATAAACTCCGGGTCAGTCATGGGACTGGTATGAGTAAACAAGAACAGTTGCATTTAAATAGAACAATAGGTATAAAAGAAATTTCGACATGCTTTTTAAAAATGAAACTACCATAAGACCTCCCACCACACACAATGCAAACGCAGACTTGGAGGAGATTTCTTCTTATGATAGTCAAATATGCTTGATACGAGAAAAGAATTCTTTGGTATTATTACTAGTGCATAGTGTAGAAAGCATTTCGAAAGTAGAATATTAATCTTAGCCAGCATAGACATTTCGAACTATGCCTACTATAGCTACCATCTAAACAGTGGGGCGCCACCATAAGTAAATGGCAGGTTCTACAACTAAAACCGTACAGGGTTTCATATTGGGAATTGGATTTCCAACAATGGTCAGGCCAAGGAATTTCCCATTGCCACATGAGAACGCCTCTGGAAGGACGTCCCCGAGAACCTAACCGGATCTCTGCCAACACAAGGCCGGGTTACCCCTAACTGGGTAACTACTGACACGAGTATGCCACCTCCCGGTTGTAACCAACCTTTAACCGGGGCCCCAACATCAAATCACAAAACAAGATATATATAGGTTTGTGATGTCCACATAAGTAAGTATCTGGGCTCCATACCATGATACCACTTCTATCCAGAAGGACATGTACATACCCTAAGGGGCGCTACCCCCAATAACCTTGCCGCATCTTTCCTGTTTTGACCATTCCGGGGTGTGAGGCTCGACGAAGTCTCGTCCACAAAACTATGCTTTGGTACAAAGCCATGTTTTGGGTCAACAAATGATCAAAGTAATGATCATAAAGATAAATGATCAAACAGATGATCATATCACAAATGATCAAACAATGATCATTACACAGCAACACTTAGCATGTCACATTACCAAATTGGGAATATATCGCTGATAATCTTCAACTACATAACCTCTGAGCTCGTACGTCTCAGAGAAGGGTGTTAAGCTAAGAGAATAAATTCTCCGCCACCAACAGAAATGTATTTGAAAGAAATCTGCTTTATATCTCAAAGTGTAGTGTCAGACACACAATCCATACAAGTCTGTTCTGGGTTCGAACAGAACCGAAGGCACTTCCAAAGAAGCCCTTGCAATCCGGATATTCACAATCCCGATCGGATTCCCCATCACATATGGAGAACTCTATACCGGAGCAACTCGGTGCAGAGTCATTCGATAGGTTATCCTATCGCTCTCGCAAATATCCGGTCTTCACCACCGGTCTTCAATTGCTATCCATAACGTCGTATCACATATTCGGAATGGGTTATATGACACAAAGGTCCTTTCCCGGCTAAACCGAGTAGTGAGCGTCAATTCTTAAAACATGTGGATGTCATTCACAACAACTCACAGGTTCGATGTGGGTTTCGGATAACAAACTGAAACCCGATTCCCTGTCGCATCGAAGTTTAAATGCCGTTTTACGGGCAAACAGGGTTTTCACATCAATACATAACAAAACACAAATCACTGTTCATCACAAAGCAATCATAGTATTACAATAGCAATATCAATGCAGTACAGATATTTAACGATAGTAAATCACCTTTGATTAAGGTGGTCGTGATTGAAGTGAATTGTCCATAAAATTATCTCTATTAATTATTTTAAATCGATATTTAAAATTTCTCTTAAATATAACTTTATTAAATTTTAAATTGGCTTGATTTATTATTTAATCTCCAATTAACTATCTTAATTTATAAATTCTTAATGGTTAATTAACTAAATCTTAATTATTTTTATTTGCTAATTATTCTTTAAATTAATCAAGCTTTAATTACAAATTTTAAATCATTTTAAATCTCTTTTGCAAACTTTTAGTATAAAGTGTTTACCTTAGTTATCATTTGAAAACTACTTTATACTTTAAGAATTTATTTATTGTTACATTAAAATTTAATGTAAATAAATTTTTAAATCTTTATATTTGAATTTAATCATTTAATTAAAGGGTTAATTAAAATTTTATTTTAAACTTTCCTTGCTTAATTTAAAGAATTTACAAATTCTAAAACATTCGATAAAAGAAAATTTAACTTAACAAAATTGACATGATTTACTTTGCAAACCCAAACCTTATTTAACATTTTCAACTTGATAATTATTTTGGGCTTATCCCATTATAAACATACCCGAGTATAACAGTGTTCCACCGAGTCCATTTCTTTTGTTCCCGTCCCAGTTTTCTTCTCCTCTCTTTTTTTTTTTTTTTTTAGTTACAAAACCCCTGAAGCATTTTCTCATTCTACGTAAACCCTGACACGCGACCCTGTGCACGTGTACACCACCGCGCCTCCCCTCCAGTGGCCGCCACGACCTCCCACACGTCATTCGTCGACCATACATTGGATAGCAACGATCCATTCGACGCCAACGAGCCTAGAACGAAAAACGAGGCTCCAGTTCGAACTCAAACCCATCCTCACCGCCAGGAATCAACCCCGCGCCGCCTCCTCTGGCCATCAGAGGCCACGAAAACTCGACCCGAGCTCCGCCTATCTCCACTGCCTCGATCACCCCTGGTGCGATCAGCTCCAGTGCAACATAGACGTTGCCGTGATCTAATTTGCCCACGCCATTCCAGTATGGGTTTAAACCCTAATCTTGATTCGTTCTCCCCATTCACACATTATAAAAATTCTTCAACAATTTTCCTGGATTCGTGGGTGTTCAAGCATGCTTCCATACGAATTTCAATATTTATAACGGATTCAATGGTTCGGAAATGAGAAAAATGCAGTTTTAGTTCATATACAAACCGCTCTTAAAACCCCAAGCTAAAAATCTTCGTTTTAGTTTTAAAAATCATGATTTGCAGTAACAATATAGGCTATGAACTTGAATTAGCTTTTTCATAATACTTGGGTTCATCACATCTTCCTTTGATTTCCTGTAAACAACTTTAGTGATAATATCTTACAGCCTTGGGTTTTAAACCTGTTTTTAATAACCCATATTTGAGTTCCATTATCTTGTTTGATTTTAAAACTGAAGCTTTACCATGATTTAGATGAAAACTACTGGAGTTTGAATGCAAATCTACCATGTAACCCATAACAGAGAAGAACAATATTTTACTACTGGAGACTGGGAATCGACGGACTTTCCATAGGACCTATTTTACTAACAGGATTTATCTATATATATTTACCAACTATATTCAAAGATAAACATATACAATGCCATGAAACAAAGAATCATCTTTACAGTTAACTTAAAGCCTTAAAGTTGATGTTACTCACCTATTTGTTTTGAAACAGAAAGCACTTTGGTTTTGGAAGACTGCAGTTTAATTTTTCTGGTTTCTCTTCTCAGCAAATCTTTATCAATTTTTGAATAAAAGTGATGTTTTCTTTTTCTTTTCCAGGTTTGCTAAGTTTTTTTGGTTGAACGAATAAAACTAAATTGCACTGCATATATATGTAGATAGTTGTATACAAAAGAAAGGCATAGGGTTTTCTTTTTCTTTTTCTTAGTAAGGACTGCAACCAGAGATTTTTTTTCACTGTTGTACTTTGTAGTATTTTGTATTTTCTTATATGGAGGCTGATGTGCTTCTTTTTCTTACTTGAGAAGATGGCATTTAATGCCCATGCTTCCTTCTTTGTTAACATACCTTTTTATTTTATGATGTAAGTAGTATTTTGTTTTTGTTTTGAAGATATTTATCTACTTGCATAAGCTCTATTTGATTTATATGTGTACTGTTGGTTTTGGGTTACAAAATTTGTTTTCTTTTGCAAAGCTACAGCATGCCGTGTTTCATGCTTTATATTTTCATAAGTGCTAAATCTTGTTTTTATTGATTTGTTTTATTCTTATATTGAGGCTTGCATATATACTTTTCTTTTGTTTCCTGTTGTACATGATTTAGTTGCGACTTATATGCATTTCCTATATCATGAATACTTACAGCACTGTTATGTTTGTTTTGTAGATTTTTAGAACCAAATGTTTATTTTGTTTAGCATACAACTCTTCATTCTATTGTTTTGGTAAGTACTATTTTTCTTTGTATATTTTTTTTCTTTATAATTTTATTTTATAGTTTATATTATTTTTTTCTCTTCATAGACTTTTGTTATCTTGTTGCTTGTATTATTTTACTTTTGTTTTACTAAATGAAAGTGTTTGTTTTAATTAACTTTTTTCTCATTTGTTTGCCAATATTTGTTCTTATTATGTTATTCTTATTCATAGTTTAAATTATCAACATTTTATTTGATTCTTGTATGTAATCTTATTACTACATGCTTTGTTTATTTTATTTTCCATTTGAAGTTTTACAATCAACATTTAATTTATCATTCATTTAAGAAAAATTTAAACTATCAATTTTCTTTTTATTTAATTATATACAACCGTGTAATATTAATATCAACCAATATCTTATTTCTTTTTAAATTCTCAAATTAAATTTAAAAGTTCAAATTATCAACCGAATTTTAATTTATCAAAATTCCGGGATGTTACAATATCCCCTCCTTAAGAAAATTTCGTCCTCGAAATTGAAAGAGAAAGAAACGCAAACAAAGAATATACGAACTCGGAAATAAGGAAATGATTTACAGTTTAAGTCGAGATGTCTATTCTACAGTTGGGGTATGATTTCTTCATATTATCTTCAGTCTCCCAAGTACAGTCCTTTGGATCGCCACTCCATTGAACTTTGACCAGTTTGACAACTTTGTTTCTTAATCGCTTCTCATCACGATCTATAATCTTTATCGGCTCTCTTCTAACTGCCAAGTTAGGAGTGATTTCAAGATCCTGCTGAGCAGCTTCTTCAATAATATCATCCGGATCGTGCACATATTTCCGAAGATTAGAAATGTGGAACACATCATGCACTCCAGACAACCAATCGGGTAGCTGTACTCGATATGCCAGAGAACCAATCCTTTCCAGAATAGGAAAAGGACCAATATAACGCGATGCTAACTTTCCAGTTTTCCCAAATCTCAATACACCTCGCATCGGAGATACTTTCAGAAATACAGAATCTCCAACTTGAAATTCCAAATTCCTCCTTCGGTGGTCATAATAGCTTTTCTGACGGCTTTGGGCAGCTAATAACTTCTTTCGAATGAAATCTACCTTCTCAGTGGCTTCTTTGATCATATCCGGCCCTAAGACGAGTCTGTCACCTAATTCGATCCAACATGTAGGCGATCGACATGGACGACCATACAATGCTTCGAAAGGAGCCATTTCTATACTGGCCTGATAACTGTTATTATATGAAAATTCGACCAGATGCAAATGGTCCTCCCAAGAACCACCAAAATCAAGAATGCAAGTACGCAAAAGATCTTCTAGAATTCGGTTTACCCTTTCAGTTTGCCCATCAGATTGTGGGTGATAAGCAGTACTGAAATTTAATTTCGTTCCCAATGCATCCTGAAATGCTTCCCAAAATCTACTAGTGAAGATCGCATCACGATCACTCACTATACTGCTGGGAATACCATGGAGTCGAACAATTTCCTTTATATATATACCTGCCAAACTTGCCGCGGTCCGAGTGGATTTCACTGGAATAAAGTGAGCAATTTTGGTTAAACGATCCACTATAACCCAAATCGCTTCATTACCCTTCTTGGTTCGTGGCAATCCGTCAATGAAATCCATCGATACCTGATCCCACTTCCATTTCGGTACTTCCAAAGGTTGAAGTAAACCGGCAACTTTCTTCTGATCGCTTTTAATTTGCTGACAAGTAGCACAGCGACTCACATAAATGGATATGTCTCTCTTCATCGTTTTCCACCAGAAAGTTCTTTTAATATATCTATACATTTTATTAACTCCTGGATGGATACTGAATTTAGATTTATGGCATTCATCCAATACTTCGCGTTTCAGCTCTGGAATGTCAGGAACACATAACCTGCCTTTCATCCTTATAACTCCTCTATAATCTATCTCAAAACTAGTATTCTCCCCCCGGCAAATTCTTGTATGGATTCCTCGAAGAAACTCATCTTCCTTTTGCCTGCTCGCGATCTTCTTAAGAAGAGTAGGAGCGATAACAAGATATGCGAGAACAGCATGTCTTCTGCTCAAAGCATCTGCAACTACATTGGCTTTTCCCGGTGTATATAGAATGTCCAGGTCATATGATGCTAGAAATTCCAACCAACGTTGTTGTCGCAAATTCAGATCTTTCTGGGTGAAAAGATATTTCAAAGATTTATGGTCGGTGAATAATTCAAATTTTTCACCTAAAACAAAGAGAGTTCATTAAGTATATTAGTTAGTTAAGTTCGTAAATTGTTAAGAAGGCTGAAAAGATTATTACCCAGAAGATAGTGTCGCCAGATTTTTAAGGCGAAAACAACAGCCAAAAGCTCCAAATCATGTGTCGGATTTTTTTTTTCGTGCGGGCATAACTGTCTACTCGCGTAGGCAACTACCTTTCCACTCTGCATTAATACTGCACCTACTCCATCACCACATGCATCAGTATAGACAGATAAGCCTTGGTTCCCGTTAATAATAGCGAGAACAGGAGAGGTGGTTAATCTCTTCTTCAGTTCCTGGAAAGCTTCTTCACATTCTGGAGTCCAAATGAATTTAGCATTTTTCATTGTCAGCTTGGTCAATGGGCTAGCCAACTTAGAAAAATCCTGCACAAATTTTCTATAATACCCCGCTAAACCGAGAAAACTTCGAACTTCTCTGGGAGTAGTGGGTTGCTTCTAGTCCATAATTGCAGAAATTTTGCTCGGATCAACTGAAATTCCTTCTTCATTAACAATGTGACCCAGAAATTTGACTTCATTGACCCAGAAGTGACACTTCGAAAATTTCGCAAATAGAACATTTCTCCTCAATATTTCCAATACGATTTTAAGATGCTCGGCATGTTCTTCTTCCATTTTGGAGTAGATCAAAATATCATCAATGAATACAAGCACAAATTTATTCAGAACTTCCCGGAACACACGAGTCATGAGATCTACGAAATATGCTGGAGCATTGGTTAGCCCGAAAGGCATGACTAACCATTCGTAGAACATATCAGGACCTCTGAAAGCAGTTAGATGTACACAATCTTCGGCAATTCGTAATTGATGGAACCCTTGAGCTAGATCCATCTTTGAAAAGAAACGAGCGTCGTGCAACTGATCAAATAAATCATCAATTCTGGGCAGTGGAAATTTATTTTTGAGAGTCTGCTTATTGAGATCGCGGTAATCAACACACAATCTCAGAGATCCGTCTGATTTGGCAACAAATATGACGGCTGAGCCCCATTCAGAAACACTGGGTCGAATCAATCCTTTTGTTCGTAGTTCATCAGTTTGATTTATCAATTCAATCTTTTCCCTGGGTGCCATCCTGCGACTTGCGTGAACAAAAGGACGGGCATTAGGTACTAAATCAATTCGGAATGCTATTTCTCTGTGTGGAGGTAAGGAATTTACTTCTCCAAACACGTCAGAAAATTCCTGAACAACAGGTATAGACTGCAAAGTGGGTTCAGGATATCCCAGAGTATACATCAATCTATCTCTCCTTGGACTCGGATTCTCATAAGAGATTTCAATAAAATTTCCAAAGCTTGTTTTGATTAAAACTGTCCAATCATTGCAATCCAATATAGCTTCGTATCTCGATAAACAGTCCATACCGAGTAAAATTTCAAATTCATTAAATTCGAGGACATAGAGGTTAATAGGAAATTGATAGCTAGCATATGAAATAGGAACTCTTTTACAATATAAACAAAGATTTGCAGGACCTCCAACTGGATTTTTCACGCAAATAGGATCTTCAACAAATTTAGTTTTAAGTCCTAATTCACCTACGGTTTGTTGGGAGATAAAACAATGGGAAGCTCCCGTGTCAAATAAAACTCTAACAGTTCTATCAGAAATAGCAAGGTTACCTTCCAAAACACTTTTCCCTTTATCAGCTTTTGAAGAGGAGGGGTCCTTCTTTGTCGCATAAACCTTTGCTACCTGTGCTGGCTTCATCAATGGGCAATCCTTAACAAGATGTCCAGGTTTGTGGAAGTTATAACATTCTTTAGCTCCTTTAACAGTTTCCTCCTTCTTAACTTGCTTTTTCGGGTTTGGGCAGCTGTTGGAGTAATGGCCCTTCTCTTGGCAGTTGAAACAAGTTACATTGCTTGCAGAATTTCCTTGGCCGTTCTTTTTGTTTTGGTGTGGCCCCTTGCCCCCAAATTTTCTTTTCTTCCAATTCGGACTATTTGAATTTCCTCCTTTCGGAATCTCCTGAATATCTAATGTGGCATATCTATAGCCCATATCAATAAGATCAGAGAAAGACTCCTTGACATGTGCGGTCATTCTTTCGTGATATTTCCGGTTCATCACTCGGATAAATCTTTCATTCTTCTTCAGCGGCGTGTTTAGCAATTCAGGGCCAAAACGAGATAGTTCATTGAACCTGTTTAAATATTCCACAAATGACATGTTTCCTTGTTTCAAATCCAGAAATTCTTGGTACATTCTGGAAATTCCCGACGACGGTATATAACGTTTTTCGAACACCTCTTTAAAATGATCCCAAGTAAACTCCTCCTCGGGTTTTTCAACAATTATTGTTTCCCACCAAGCTGATGCTTCCCCTTGGAGTTGCCAAGAAGCAATTAGTCTCATTTGATCGTCCTGTAGTTTCAGTCCTTTGAAAATTTTCTCGCACGATCTTACCCAAGCTTGAGCCTCAATAATTGTCTCTTTGCCGGTGAACGGTTTTCCACCAAGCTTTTCAAACTTCTTATATAAATCAGCTAAGTCTGGCTGACGCTGAATATCTATTGCTGCTGCCACTGCAGGGGGATTTTGATTGGGTGCTGCAGCATTTCCCTGACCCCTAGTTCTTCCTCTGCGTCCGCTCATACTTACTATCTGAAATTTAGTAAGAAAATTGATTTAGATATACGGACGAATATCTTAAAGAACATCAGCAGTAAAAAGAAATAGACTAAGAAAATTCAAAGTTTCAATCTTGGTTATACTCATTCTAGGGTATACTTCATCCTATCTCTAATGAGCCATCTAATGTGTTATACTCCGTAGCTTAAGTTCTTACTCAACCAGAAGCTCTGTTACCACTTTGTGACGACCCAAACTCGATGTCCGATAAACGACATCAAATTCGTATCGCCGGAGCTTATAACAACAATTAGATGAATATAAAACAGTGGAACAGAATCAATATCATACATATCATCACAGATGCAGCATCATAATAATATCCATACTACATCAGAGTACATAATACATGAATCACAACATCTCCAAATAAAATCATAGTACTACAACAGTGATCATATATCCAAAAGGTCTTCGAATGAAACAAGTGATAACGGACTTCCATAAGCTAAACACCTGATATCTCCAAAAAGCTCCTAAGAATATCTCCAAGATAAGAGCTCCAAAATACTGCTACTCCCAAATTACGGAAACCTGCTACTAGGCTGCCCGTGTGGAAATAATGGGCACCCAGAGTTTAGGAAATAAACAATAAACTCCGGCTCAGTCATGGGACTGGTATGAGTAAACAAAAACAGTTGCATTTAAATAGAAAAATAGGTATAAAAGAAATTTTGATATGCTTTTTAAAAATGAAACTACCATAAGACCTCCCACCACACACACAATGCAAACGCAGACTTGGAGGAGATTTCTTCTTATGATAGTCAAATATGCTTGATACGAGAAAAGAATTCGTTGGTATTATTACTAGTGCATAGTGTAGAAAGCATTTCGAAAGTAGAATATTAATCTTAGCCAGCATAGACATTTCGAACTATGCCTACTATAGCTACCATCTAAACAGTGGGTCGCCACCATAAGTAAATGGCAGGTTCTACAACTAAAACCGTACAGGGTTTCGTATTGGGAATTGGATTTCCAACAATGGTCAGGCCAAGGAACTTCCCATTGCCACATGAGAACGCCTCTGAAAGGACGTCCCCGAGAACCTAACCGGATCTCTGCCAATACAAGGCCGGGTTACCCCTAACTGGGTAACTACTGACACGAGTATGCCACCTCCCGGTTGTAACCAACCTTTAACCGGGGCCCCAACATCAAATCACAAAACAAGATATATATAGGTTTGTGATGTCCACATAAGTAAGTATCTGGGCTCCATACCATGATACCACTTCTATCCAGAAGGAGATGTACATACCCTAAGGGGCGCTACCCCCAATAACCTTGCCGCATCTTTCCTGTTTTGACCATTCCGGGGTGTGAGGCTCGACGAAGTCTCGTCCACAAAACTACGCTTTGGTACAAAGCCATGTTTTGGGTCAACAAATGATCAAAGTAATGATCACAAAGATAAATGATCAAACAAATGATCATATCATAAATGATCAAACAATGATCATTACACAGCAACACTTAGCATGTCACATTACCAAATTGGGAATATATCGCTGATAACCTTCAACTACATAACCTCTGAGCTCGTACGTCTCAGAGAAGGGTGTTAAGCTAAGAGATA
This sequence comes from Allium cepa, assembly GCA_030765085.1. NCBI lineage: Eukaryota > Viridiplantae > Streptophyta > Magnoliopsida > Asparagales > Amaryllidaceae > Allium > Allium cepa. The sequence goes on along the minus strand of CM060944.1, from coordinate 505,933,151 downwards.
AATTCTCCGCCACCAACAGAAATGTATTTGAAAGAAATCTGCTTTATATCTCAAAGTGTAGTGTCAAACACATAATCCATACAAGTCTGTTCTGGGTTCGAACAGAACCGAAGGCACTTCCAAAGAAGCCCATGCAATCCGGATATTCACAATCCCGATCGGATTCCCCATCACATATGGAGAACTCTATACCGGAGCAACTCGGTGCAGAATCATTCGATAGGTTATCCTATCGCTCTCGCAAATATCCGGTCTTCACCACCGGTCTTCAATTGCTATCCATAACGTCGTATCACATATTCGGAATAGGTTATATGACACAAAGGTCCTTTCCCGGCTAAACCGAGTAGTGAGCGTCAATTCTTAAAACATGTGGATGTCATTCACAACAACTCACAGGTTCGATGTGGGTTTCGGATAACAAACTGAAACCCGATTCTCTGTCGCATCGAAGTTTAAATGTCGTTTTACGGGCAAACAGGGTTTTCACATCAATACAGAACAAAACACAAATCACTGTTCATCACAAAGCAATCATAGTATCACAATAGCAATATCAATGCAGTACAGAATATTTAACGATAGTAAATCACCTTTGATTAAGGTGGTCGTGATTGAAGTGAATTGTCCACAAAATTTTCTCTATTAATTATTTTAAATCAATATTTAAAATTTCTCTTAAATATAACTTTATTAAATTTTAAATTGGCTTGATTTATTATTTAATCTCCAATTAACTATCTCAATTTATAAATTCTTAATGGTTAACTAACTAAATCTTAATTATTTTTATTTGCTAATTATTCTTTAAATTAATCAAGCTTTAATTACAAATTTTAAATCATTTTAAATCTCTTTTGCAAACTATTAGTATAAAGTGTTTACCTTAGTTATCATTTTAAAACTACTTTATACTTTAAGAATTTATTTATTGTTACATTAAAATTTAATGTAAATAAATTTTTAAATCTTTATATTTGAATTTAATCATTTAATTAAAGGGTTAATTAAAATTTTATTTTAAACTTTCCTTGCTTAATTTAAAGAATTTACAAATTCTAAAACATTCGATAAAAGAAAATTTAACTTAACAAAACTGACATGATTTACTTTGCAAACCCAAACCTTTTTTAACATTTTCAACTTGATAATTATTTTGGGCTTAGCCCATTATCAACATACCCGAGTATAACAGTGTTCCACCGAGTCCATTTCTTTTGTTCCCGTCCCAGTTTTCTTCTCCTCTCTCTCTTTTTTTTTTTTAGTTACAAAACCCCTAAAGCATTTTCTCATTCTACATAAACCCCTGACACGCGACCCTGTGCACGTGTACACCACCGCGCCTCCCCTCTAGTGGCCGCCACGACCTCCCACACGTCATTCGTCGACCATACATTGGATAGCAACGATCCATTTGACGCCAACGAGCCTAGAACGAAAAATGAGGCTCCAGTTCGAACTCAAACCCATCCTCACCACCAGGAATCAACCCCGCGCCGCCTCCTCTAGCCATCAGAGGCCACGAAAACTCGACCCGAGCTCCGCCTATCTCCACTGCCTCGATAGCCCCTGGTGCGATCAGCTCCAGTGCAACATAGACCTTGCCGTGATCTAATTTGCCCACGCCATTCCACTATGGGTTTAAACCCTAATCTTGATTCGTTCTCCCCATTCACACATTATAAAAATTCTTCAACAATTTTCCTGGATTCGTGGGTGTTCAAGCATGCTTCCATATGAATTTCAATATTTATAACCGATTCAATGGTTCGGAAATGAGAAAAATGCAGTTTTAGTTCATATACAAACCGCTCTTAAAACCCCAAGCTAAAAATCTTCGTTTTAGTTTTAAAAATCATGATTTGCAGTAAGAATATAGGCTATGAACTTGAATTAGCTTTGTCATAATACTTGGGTTCATCACATCTTCCTTTGATTTCCTGTAAACAACTTTAGTGATAATATCTTACAGCCTTGGGTTTTAAACCTGTTTTTAATAACCCATATTTGAGTTCCATTATCTTGTTTGATTTTAAAACTGAAGCTTTACCATGATTTAGATGAAAACTACTGGAGTTTGAATGCAAATCTACCCTGTAACCCATAACAGAGAAGAACAATATACAGAGTAGCCTGTATATCTATATATATTTACCAACTATATTCAAAGATAAACATATACAATGCCATGAAACAAAGAATCATCTTTACAGTTAACTTAAAGCCTTAAAGTTGATGTTACTCACCTATTTGTTTTGAAACAGAAAGCACTTTGGTTTTGGAAGACTGCAGTTTAATTTTTTTGGTTTCTCTTCTCAGCAAATCTTTATCAAATTTTGAATAAAAGTGATGTTTTCTTTTTCTTTTCCAGGTTTGCTAAGTTTTTTTGTTTGAACGAATAAAACTAAATTGCACTGCATATATATGTAGATAGTTTTATACAAAAGAAAGGCACAGGGTTTTCTTTTTCTTTTTCTTACTAAGGACTGCAACCAGAGATTTTTTTTCACTGTTGTACTTTGTAGTATTTTGTATTTTCTTATATGGAGGCTGATGTGCTTCTTTTTCTTACTTGAGAAGATGGCATTTAATGCCCATGCTTCCTTCTTTATTAACATACCTTTTTATTTTATGATGTAAGTACTATTTTGTTTTTGTTTTGAAGATATTTATCTACTTGCATAAGCTCTATTTGATTTATATGTGTACTGTTGGTTTTGGGTTACAAAATTTGTTTTCTTTTGCAAAGCTACAACATGCCGTGTTTCATGCTTTATATTTTCATAAGTGCTAAATCTTGTTTTTATTGATTTGTTTTATTCTTATATTGAGGCTTGCATATATACTTTTCTTTTGTTTCCTGTTGTACATGATTTAGTTGCGACTTATATGCATTTCCTATATCATGAATACTTACAGCACTGTTATGTTTGTTTTGTAGATTTTTAGAACCAAATGTTTATTTTGTTTAGCATACAACTCTTCATTCTATTGTTTTGGTAAGTACTATTTTTCTTTGTATATTTTTTTTCTTTATAATTTTATTTTATAGTTTATATTATTTTTTTCTCTTCATAGACTTTTGTTATCTTGTTGCTTGTATTATTTTACTTTTGTTTTACTAAATGAAAGTGTTTGTTTTAATTAACTTTTTTCTCATTTGTTTGCCAATATTTGTTCTTATTATGTTATTCTTATTCATAGTTTAAATTATCAACATTTTATTTGATTCTTGTATGTAATCTTATTACTACATGATTTGTTTATTTTATTTTCCATTTGAAGTTTTACAATCAACATTTAATTTATCATTCATTTAAGAAAAATTTAAACTATCAATTTTCTTTTTATTTAATTATATACAAACGTGTAATATTAATATCAACCAATATCTTATTTCTTTTGAAATTCTCAAATTAAATTTAAAAGTTCAAATTATCAACCGAATTTTAATTTATCAAAATTCCGGGATGTTACACTTTTGATCCCGGAATGGACTTGTATGGATATGTGTCTGACGTTACACTTTGAGACGTAAAGCTGGTTTCTATCAAATACATTTCTGTTGGTGTGGGAGAATTTATTCTCTTAGCTTAACACCCTTCTCTGAGACGTACGAGCTCAGAGGTTATGTAGTTGATGGTTACTCGTGGTATATTCCCAATTTGGTAATGTGGCATACGAAGTGCTGCTGATCATTTGTTGATCGAAGCATGGCTTTTGTGAAAAGCGTAGCTCTGTGGACGAGACTTCGTCGGACCTCACACCTTGGAATGGTCGAAACAGGAAGAATGCGGCAAGGTTATAAGGGGTAGCGCCCCTTAGGGTATATGCATTTCCTTCTGGATAGTATTGGTATCATGGTATGGAGCCCAGATACTTAACTTATGTGGATATCGCAAATATATATTACTTTGTGATTGTTGTTGTTAAGGATCCTCGGATAAAGGTTGTTTACAACCGGGGAATGGCATACTCGTGTCAGTAGTTACCTATTTTTGCAGAGGTAACCCAACCTTGTGTTGGCAGAGATCCGGTTAGGTTCTCGAGGCATCCCTCCACAGGCGTACCCATGTGGCCCAGGAAGTTCCTTTGCCTGACCATTTGTTGGAAATCTAATCACCAATACGCGCCTTGTACGGTTTTAGTTGTATTACCTGTCATCTACTTATGGTGGCGCCCCACTGTTTAGATGGTAGCTATAGTAGGCATAGTTCGGAATATCTATGCTGGCTAACATTAATATTATACTTTCGAAATGTTTTCCACACTATGCACTAATAATAATAATATCAAAGGATTTTGCGTATTAAGCATGTTTGACTATCATAAGGAGAAATCTCCTCCAATTCTGCGTTTGCATTGTATGTGTGGCGGGAGGCTTTATGATAGTTTCATTTTCCAAAAGGATAGCGGATTTCTTTTTATTTTCTTTGTGAAAATAACTATTTTTAAGATATCATACCAGTCCCATGACTGACCTTGCTCATCTTAGTGAAATGTGATGGGGGGTTCTCGCTCTTTGTTAGGTGGCGAGCAGGAGACTCTTACCCACACACGTCCTCTTTACGGGGTTGGTTAAGCGTAAGCCGTGACAGTCGAAAGGCTAGCCGTAAAAGCAAGTCTGGGGTACCATTGTAAGCCACGACGGGGCTGGGATGGTTGAAAAGCCTACCAGTCGAGAGTGGCCGCTGTCGATGGTTGAAAAGCCTAGATCTTTACAAGTGGTATCAGAGCATTTGGTTAAGCGACAACCTTGGCTCTGTTGGGTGTTACTCATTAGAGATAGAGTCAGTAGTGCTCTAGAATGAGCTTGAGAGTAATAATAGATATGAGTGCGTATTTGTTAGTGAATGTAAAATTGTTTTATATTGTGATGATTGGTTTGTTGAGTGGTATATGGATTCTGGTCGGTATAGTCTGTACAACTCTATCGGTAGGGGTCTCTAAACGCTCGCACAGAACAAATTCAACACGATATTGTTTCAAATTAGGGTGAATGAAATAATTTTACCCAAACCTATTTTGTACATAAAAGGAATGATTTTTCATAGATTATTATAGTATATGGTTGCTTGTTTGTTAGGAAGTGATAATATTAAATTATTATCATTAAAATTGAATAAGAAATTGGAATCATAATCAAAAGTTTAGAAAATAAAATCCATATACAAATGAAATTTGAGAATTTAAATTATAAATGTGATTTATAATTTGAAATAGAATTCCAGAGAAAAGCTTTGAAAATAATTGAAAGGATTTGAAAGTTTTGAAACTTGGAAAAGATTGGAGATTTGGAAAAAATTAAATTCTTTTGAGTTTGGAAATGGTTTTCAAAGGTTTGGGAAAAGTGTTTTGAGGAGATGAAAGCACTAAACTCTTTTCGATCGTTGGAAAATAACTTCGGTGATGACTGCAGCATCATCGATGTTCATTTTCGGGTTTCCAAAAGAGGAATTGCTACCAAATTATTTAAAATTTAAGGTTGTTTGGAAAACTGGGTTTGGTTTTGGAAATTCAAAGGATAATTTAAATTGATTTCAAAAATAATTTTTGAAAGGTTGAAAATACTCTGGAAATGTTATATAAAATATTTATGGAATATCATTAAGTTTGACAACTTGTAAGTTTGAAGTTGTTCAAATAAAATCCAACTTAAAGAGAAGTTAGACAAAGGTAGATGTGGAAATAAAATAAGTTGAAAGGAAAAATTTAAATCAAGTGGAATTAAAAATGAAAATTGAATAAAAAAATTGAGATTGAAAATTTAAGTCAAATAAAATGATGATATGGATTCAAAATGAAATTGAAATTGAAGATTTGAGTTAATTTGTATGAAGGTGGATTTGAGAAGTCTTATAGACTAAATGATTGGAATAAAATCTATTAAGATGAAAAATAAAATTGTGAATGAATGAATAAATTTACAATTACAATTAAATGAAAGCAAAATTGAATGTTAAAATTCATTTCGAATTTGTAAGTAGAACTGAATTGGAATTGAATTTGATTTGTAAAGCAAAGTATTAAAATAAAATTAGTTAGTGAAGCTAATTGAAGGAATGACAAATTTGACATAGTTTGAAATGAATTGAATTCAATAATTATAAATAAAAGTTGAATTAAATTCATATGGAATTTGAAATCCAGTTTAAATATAAGTGGTTATAAACCAAAATAGTGAATTGAATTGTGTTTGGGAATGAACAAAAGAATAAAACTGGAATCGAAACTGAATATTGAAAACCAATTTGAATTGTGTGAAATAAAATGAAGTTGTAAAGTTAGCTAAAAGTGAACTAAAGATGATAAAGGTGAAAAAGAAATGGTTTGAGATAAAATGAATTGGAATTTGTAATGAATTAGTAAAAGAAACTAATTTAAAATAGTAAGATGAATCAGCTGTGAAAGAAAGATAATTGATAAATTCAATATTCAAGAAAAAAAATTGAATGCAAATAGAATTGAACTGTAAATTGAATTAAAATTAAATTGAAAATGTAAGATTGAATGAAAATAGATATATAGCTACAGTAGTAAAGTAAAAAAATGGTATAAGAAGTATATATTGAAATTTTTGTAATGGAATGAGCAAAATGATATTTGAATGTTGCAATTGGATATTATGGTCAGCAAGATATACAGGTATATTAAAGGGAAAGGGAATTTGGATTTTTATTTTGAAGAAAAAAATTGAATTGCTCGACAAAAAGGCATGTACTTGAATTTCAGTATGAAATTTGATGATCTTCTTGTCTAGCCGCTTGGCTTTTTTCTTTTCTTTTTGAAATCTTGGGGCCGGGGTGCCATTTTTGTAGTCCCACCGAGCTAGCCGCGCAAAGGAGACGCTGGCGAAATTTTTCGAAAATTTAGGGAGTTGGAAAATTTTTGAAAATTTGAAATTTCAATTTAAATTTAAATTTGGATTGTTGAGAAAACAATGTTGTTTGGAATTTATGATTAATTTTGGAAAGTTAGTTTAAGCGATAATGGGTTGTTAATAAAAAGGATTTGTTTGGTAAGTTGATAAAACTGTTTAGTTTTGGAAAGATAGTAAACGGGTTAAGGTCCATTCTTCTTAACTAGCAATTTGGGGACGAAATTCTTTTAAGGGGGTAAGGATGTGACGACCTGTAACGACCCGGATTTTTGAACGGCTAATTTGCAATATTTAAATTGGATTTAAATATTTAATTTGAACTTTAATTTGATTATAATATGAACAGTTTGGTTTTATATGATAGAAAGGATTCAGAATTTAAATACAACGACATGTTGAATTAATTAATTATTAAAATAATAATTGAATATCGGGTAAAATGTTAAATCTAGGGTAGTAAGCTTGTTTAAAATGTTTTAAAGGCTTATAGAATTTATATTAATAATACTGAAAATAATAGATGGGTTAAAATTTGAATTCAACAGTGGTTGTTCGATTTCAAAATTACATCGTTTAGATCGACGTTTAAAATAGCCATACGAGGCACAGTCTCGGAATTTGACGAAACCAGTTCCATTGGATCCGTAATATTGAATTATTATCGGATTTCAAATTTCGTAGCTTTCGAAGCTATCGCGTGATCATATGAAATGTAAACGCCTAGAAAATAATTAATTGAATTAATTTTAATAGTCAATCTAAAAGGGTATCTTCTCTATACGACCGAACTAGCTCTCGAAACCTTTTCCATCGCGTTCGGAATAGGTGTATAACATTATAGACGCCGAGCGGCATGTATGGATTGGAGGTCAGGATTTTGATTTACGTGATTCGAGAAGATTTTCAATTTGACTTAAAAATAAAATTAATTAATCAAGCTTCCTCAACACGCAGCCGTTCCATCAAAACACTATTGTTCGTCTTCTCCTATACGCTTCCCTTTTTCTTTAAAATCACGATGCTTCTTGTTTATCTCTTCGATCAAAAAACAAAAATTAAATTAATGGCTGCCTTTCCTTTCTTTTAATCGTGAAACCAAACCCCCTCATATTTTTATTTTCGAAACCCTCTTCGTTTTCCCACTTTACTTCCTTTAGCCGAATTCAACGACATATAATAAAAAAAACTGACAAAAACCCTAAAGCGAATCGATCGCGTATGAGCATTGGGCGCGATTTTGAGTGGGGCGCCGCAGTGGTCATGTGTTGTAGCGTATGGAGAAGCTAGGGCTTCGGCAACGTTCGATTTGGCATCTTGGCAAGGCATCGTTCGCGCGCAGGCGCACGTCGCGGGTGGGTCGCGACGTCCTTGGCGGCGATGACGAGTGCTCGCGCGCGCTCGCGCGAGGCTGGCCCTTCGCGATTAGGGAGAGCGCGATGGCATGTGGCTCGGCAGTGGAGGCCTTAGGCGATGTCGTGATGAAGTCGTTCGTTTGAGGGTTGCTCGCGTGTTTGGGGATGTGCGCAGGTTGGGAGTTCGTGGAGCGTCAGTGAGGTAATTCCCTGTGTATTTTTTGAAATTCAAAATTTTACAGTAACTAGGGTTTTGGTTTTTTTTAAAAAATATATAAAATCTTTTTAGCTGTTAAGTAGTTTTATATTGTAAGATTGATATTAGTTTAATTTAAATAAAATGTTTACAGTGAAGTTAAAATGTTTACAAAGAAGGAAATGTTTACAGTGAAGTTAAAATGCTTTCTGTTGTAAATTTAAATTATACGTTAGGGTGATAACTTTATTTTTCTTTAGCATAAAAATATAAAGATTTGATTTTTTAAAATAAATATATACCTCTACATTTTAAATATTGCTAGTTTATTTTAAAATAATGAATTATAGCGATTAACCTAACATGTTTAATTATTTTAGTCACTAAATTTTTTTAAAAAGGGGAGTTCGTTTAAAATTTAATTATTTGTTGAAATAAATCATTAGTTAAAATTAAATTATTAGATTAAAAATAAATTTATTTAAACGGTAACTAATCATTCGATTTGTTAAAAATATTAATAAAATCATATAATTGTTTATATAAGGTCAAAAGTCAAAAAATCGGGTCAAGATTGGAAAGGACTGAAACTTAAAAGCAAAGGTGAGACTTTCTCACTCATTTGGATACCATAGTTAAAAATTAAATGTTAAATTTAAATCATTGGATGTGTTTGGTTGATTTATAATAGTTTATTCACTGAATGATATTATAAACCCTTATACCGTGATATCTCACTTGAAGTAGAATTGGTATGTTATTGTACTAACATCTATGGATGCAGGAAAACAGGTTGGAGGGATCCAACAGGATTCCTCAAAAGTACTTACTTCTCATTATATATGTTGTGATATGACTGGATGAATTTTGTATGTGAATTGAATTATTAAGAGTAAAATAACATTGAAGTTGAAGTTTGAAATTTATAAATTAAATAAATTACTTTAACAAAGATAAATAAAATTCAATAGAAAATAATTATTGAAATAATGAATCTACATCAAATAAAGAACGAAGAAAAAGAAATATAGATATCTTATAAACTGAAATTAGTTAAAGTTGAGTTTTTGGAAAGATTTAAATATTAACACATGAAGAATTATTGTAACCAATAAGTGAGATTTTATTAAGAATTAAAAAGAAGATGTCATTAAGAAGTACAATTAAGAATTCTATTAAGAAGTAAAGGAAATTTATTTATGAAATAAAAAGGAAAATTTTATTAAGTAATGAATGGAATTTATTTAAAGAACAATATGGAGATTTATATAAATAAATGAATAAATTATAAGATGGAATTCTTAAATAAAACTTTTTTATAAAAATAATAAAGGGAGAACTCAGGGAGATTTTATAAATTTATAAATGGGGTTTATAGATGAGATTGGGAAATATCAGTGTATATTGGAAATGATAAGTCAAACTGAACTTATAATGTGATATGAAATTTGTTGAAAGGAAATAGTTGAATATTTTCGATGGTGATAAGTGTGAATTTGGACAAGAGACATTTCTATGTGGATATTGGGTTTTCTAAAAATGATAAACTTATTCTAAATGAATATTTTTAAATTACTACTATAAAATTTTGTGAACTATAATTATGTCAAATTAATTATTCGAAAGCTTAGTAATTTATTATACACTCAAATTTTCTAAAACCGGCTTCGAGTCTTATCAATAATTTGATATAAATTGTAATGTTTATATTTAGTATTTCCTTCAAACCATAATTTAAAATAAGATTATTATTCTATTATATAACTTTAGATGTTTTCAAATATTTCTTTTTGAAAATCCAATCATAAAGTCTCGTGAGATGATAAACAAATTTAGTAAAGGAATAAGATTTAGAAGAAAATCTTCTAAGTGGAGTTAAATAAACTTAAATAAATATATAAGTATAAAATAAGAGTTTTCTGGAAACGGAATAAAGATTCACAAAGTAAAGTGGGCAATCGGGTTTAAGAATTTATAAGCAAAAGCGTGAATTGATTTTGAGAAAAGAATAAGAAAATAAAGAATATTTTTAAAGGGTAAATCGAAATGTAATTAAAGTGTGAGAAATCATCTAAATGATTTCATGGGAAAATTAAAAAGGAGTTGAAAATTTATTTAAATGGGTTGAATAGAAATAATATCTGAATGATATTTGAAATAAATAATTTGAGGAAATTATTTGACGGTTGCTTGTGAATGATTAATTAATAGTTAAATAACCGACTATCAATATTGGACAATGCGCTGATCGTTTCGAAGAATCCGGGATTGGATTTAATTATCTGGAAACCACTTCGATCCGGTTTGAACGATTACGAATGAAGACCGTGAAGAGTTGAAGGCGGTGATTCGGTTTGTCCAGACCTAGGGCAACTTGTATGGACGAATGCTTTCAGAACATCGTCAGGGGATGATGAGCATTCTAAGTGGGACTCGTTCTTGAAAGGTAACGCTTAGTCTCAAGCCTCATCAACCGGGAATGGCTAAATAGGGGAGGTGCAGCAAGGCTTCGTGGGTAGCCCCTACTTGAGAGTAAGGTTTCCCCTGTCCAGTTGTCCCTTTTTATTTCGGCTTAGTGGGTGGTTAGTCGCGCCAACCACGGGGTGTTCTTACTTGGGACTGTCCAGTAAGGGATGGTTCTGGTCTTGTGTTGCAGGGGAGTTAGGGTGGCTCCTCGGTACTCTGATCTAGACCAGGTATTGTGACGGGCGGTACCTTGGTAGCCCTGCCATTGTATGGAATCCAATCTCCAATAAGCGTCTGTACGGTTTTGACTGTGCCCAACTATTGCTGAAACATGAGATGCAAGCATTTCAGCTAGATTCTATTTTACTTTCTATAGACACTAATATAATATCAGGCGAATTTGATAAAAATGTTTTGGCTATCGTAAGGTAAAAACCCGACATGTTTATTTGTGGCGTGGTCTTACGAGATGCTTTTGTTTTTCAAAGGATTTTTGAAAATATAACAATCCAATTGAGTGTGATTCTCACGCTGGTTTTCCAGACTGACTCGGGTGTTGTTTTATATGATGCTCGGGTCAGACCGAGTTAAACAGGATCAGGTTAAAAGCTAAGGAGTTCAGGAGACGAGGTGATGACAGAGCGTACTTCCGTATTTGACTATTATTTCCGCCGTGTATGGACAAATATTGAGTTGTCTCTGCATGGATGTTTGTTGTACCCTAATGATGGTATGTATGTATATATATACAGTACAGATTTCTTTTATTTAAAAGCTGTTATTATATATTATATTTTGTTTCGCTGCGATTGTGAGACTATGATGTTGTTTTATTTTCTTCTTCTTTTTCTTCTTTTTACTCGAAGACTCGTACTTTTGTGCCACTTTGGACAGAACTGTTGTGGGATTTTGTCAGTTCAAAGGGGTATGGATTTGCGGGCCTTTACACTTGGTATCAGAGCTGAAAGGTTAAGCGATAACCTTGGCTCTGGTGGGGATTACTCATTAGAGATAGAGTCATTAGTACTCTAGAATGAGTTTGAGTGTAATAATAGATATGAGAGCGTATTTGTTAGTGAACATAAAATGGTTTTACATTGTGTTGATTGATTTATTGAGCGGCATATGAACCTTTGTCAACACAGTCTGTACAACTGGGCCGAAGGGGTTTCTAAACACTTGAATAGAACAATTCGACACAATATTGTTTTCGAAAATGGGTAAATGAAATAATTTTACCCAAAAATATATTTTTTTGATATAAAAAGAAATAATTTTCTGCAAATTATTTTATATAATTAAAGTGTTTGGATGATAGTATTATAGACAAATAAGATTATAAGGATTAAAATGGCTTATATAACCAAGGAAAGTATGAGATTGAATTTTGGAATTAAAATTGAAATGAAGTCAAAAATAAGGATTTAACTTGAATTAAGTTGAAAATTTAACTTTTGAAATTTAACTAATGATGGGAAATAATAATTTAAGTAAATTGGTGAAGTAAATAAAATTTAGAATGTAGATGAATCAGATTGAGAAAATTTAATAGAAATAAATTAATAAATTTTGAATGTGATTGAAATGGTAAAATAGGAATTAAATGTGAATTGGAAGACAAAATCAAATTGGGTTGAAACTAATTTAAGCTAAGTAAATAGAGGTAAGCTGAATTAATCTGGAATAAAATTTAGTTGTATTTGAATTAAGTTGAAATCGAATTGAAAGGAAATGAATTGAGATATGGATGATATTAAATGAAATTATGTTCTTACTTAATTGAATCCAAGTGAATTGGTGGATTAAAGAATATAGTATGATGCTAGCTTTAACTGAAGTTCAGTTAAATAAAATTGAATTGAAATAAAATTCAGTTGAGATTATAGATAATATTGAGTGGAATTAAATTCTTACTTTAACAAGTGAAAGTAAGTTGAATAGGAGATTGTTTGGGGTGAATGAATTTAAAATAGACCATAAAGGTTAAAAAGCATTAAATAAAATATATATATACTTGACTAAGTAAAATATATAATCCCTGATCAAAAGTAGAAGGTGAATGGGATTGATTGTTAATGGATGGAAATGTGAATATAAATAATTGTATGACTTATAAATTTAAAGGAGTGAAATTGCAACGCAAATAGAATAAATGAGAGTAAGTTGAAATGAAATTGAATTGAAATAAATATATCCCGATAGCTTATGAAGAGTTGGCAACCCATTGTTTAAGAATATTTTTGCTGTAAATAAGTGTTCAATCCCAAGTTAAAATGAAATATGAACATATTCAAGCTTAAGATGGGTAGAAACATGAGAAAATATAATTGTGTGACTTATAAAAGAAAATAAATAAATGGAGAAGCTAAATAGTAAGCCAAAATAAAATTGTTTTGTATTTGGAAATTGAAATAAAAATCCAAACTTGAATTATAAATAAAATTGAACTCAAATAAAATAATGAGATGATTTTTGAAGATAAAAAAAATCCAATATGGAATGGGAGTAGAAGTGAACTAAATTGGATAGTTAATTATTTAATGAATATGGAAATGGAACCTAAGTTGGATTATGAGATAATAATGGAGTTGGGAATGAACTCGAGTTATAAATAAAATTCAACTGGGATTGGTGGTGAATTAAATATAAGTGGAAATGTTATGGAATTGGATTAAAGATGGATCTGAATTTGCAAATAAAATCCAATTCGAGTATAAATAAGTTAAACATGATCTTGTTATTAATAAAATAAATTCAGATGAATTGGGTATGGAATTTGAATTTAAATGGATTATGAGAATGGCAAATTGAATTTAATGGAATTTGATTAGATGAGAAACAAATTAGAATGAAGATGGACTTAAGTATGAGATTGAAGTAAGTAAATTAACTTAAGTTAAAAATAGTAGAAGCTTGGCTTCGAGGAACGGTGAAAGCCTATTAAATGAAAACTTGGTGAATTTAATTTGGGAAATGATTATTAATTTATAAGCATGGAATATCGAGCTTAATAAAATGGTTTGAAAGGAACCAATGCGAGGATAAAATAAAATGCTAATGTATGGTGTGTAAATAAATTAAAATGGAATGGACTTTAAAATGATAAGTAAATTGAATTAAATAGAACTTGAATAAATAATATTCAACGTATATTGTTAGTACACTAAATTGGAGTATGGTCAAATGAAACAAGAATGGATGGAGTTACAAATAAAATTCAATAGAGTTGAAATAAAGGTGGAAATGGCCTTATAATTAAATAAATAGATTCGAAAGTGAACTGTGAATGTGAATTAAAATTTAAAATGAACAAGTAGATAAATAAATTGAATTATAGGTGAAATGGAGTTGAAATAATAATAATGATAATCAAATCAAGGATTTAAAATGGAGATTGTTCACAAGTAAAATAAACTTGGGTTATGGGATTGAAATAAGTTGAAAAAAATAAATAAATAAATAACTTAAGCAAATAATTGAATAGAAGCTCGGCTTAAGTAAATATGTTAATGGGTATTTAATGGGATGTTTCCAAGGTGAATAAAGTGGTTTCGAAAGAAACCTATGCAAACATATTAAATAAAATACAGTGTATGGTTATGAATAAGTTTAAAAGAAAATGAAATCAAATACGAATTGAGTGGGAATCAATTTTAAATGATTGTAAAACTAAAGAAATTGATGTTTGAATAAATATTGTCGAATTTCTTAAATTGGTCGTTCGACGTAAACGAAAGTAAATAAAATTCTATGGAATGATAAAGTAAATAAAAATTTGACTTGTGAATCAAATGCAATGAATATGTGTTGGTTAGATTAAAAATGAATAGAATGTAAGAAAATGACGTTAAAAATCATTCCGAATTGGATAGGATAATATAGAAATCGAGTACAGCAATTGGGTTAATATTGAGACTTTATTAATTGCTTATGGAAACTGGTTGTGTATATTGTTTATAAAAAAAATAAACTTGTGCTTATTAACTGGTAGAAGTAGCATGGATTGATTTCGAAATCAATTAAATTTGAAATGAATTGTTGGACATAATTATGAATTGAAGATAAGCCAATGAGTTGTTGTTCACTTGTGTTGAATGCAAATGGTATATGAAACAGTTAAAAACAAATCGAACTAGTTGGAAACTTCGCAAACGGCTTATGGAAGTATTTCTAATGCATTACATGTGTTATAGTTGTGTTGTAGCTGCTTAAATAAATGAAATGTTATAAATTTCATAAATATGTTACTTATGTGTTTAAATTGAGTAAGTACAGGTACCAGAAGACCGTTTAGCGAAAGTTTGGGCACACAAATGCTTAAATAAATACGCCGCTTGCTTAAAATGCTAAATAAGGTACGCTTACGCAATACAAACTAGGAAATATGAACCGTTTTTGGTTTTTCCGGCCGTGTGGGTCGATGTATATATATTTATATCTATTGTCAAATTGCAAAAGCTCCTCCGTACAAAGGAGACTCTGCCAAAATTTTCCACAAATTTTGGGAGTTAGAAAAATTTTGAAAATTTTTGGAAACAATTTATTTTGTTAACGGCAAAATGTTTTGAAAGTAGAATTGAAATAAGGATTTTGAAGTTAGAATTGGAAAATCAATTGTTTGAGGAAAGGGAAGATTAGGAAAGTGAACAACAAATCTAACTAAGTAGATTTTAATAAGTGAGCAGGGTAGGACATTCTTCTGTATTAGTAATTACGAGGACGAAATTCTTTTAATGGGGGAGGAATGTAACGACCCAGATTTTTGAACGGCTAATTTGCAATATTTAAATTGGATTTAAATATTTAATTTGAACTTTAATTTGATTATAATATGAATAGTTTGGTTTTATATGATAGAAAGGATTCAGAATTTAAATATAACGACCTGTTGAATTAATTAATTATTCAAATAGCATTTGAATATCAGGTAAAATGTTAAATCTGGGGTAGTAAGCTTGTTTAAAATGTTTTAAAGGCTTATAGAATTTATATTAATAATACTGAAAATAATAGATGGGTCAAAATTTGAATTTAACAGTTGTTTGTTCGATTTTAAAATTACATCATTTAGATTGACGTTTAAAATAGCCATTTGAGGTACAGTCTCGGAATTTGACGAAACCAGTTCCATTGGATCCGTAATATTGAATTATTATCGGATTTCAAATTTCGTAGCTTTCGAAGCTATCGCGTGATCATATGAAATGTAAACGCCCGGAAAAAAATTAATTGAATTAATTTTAATAGTCAATCTAAAAGGGTATCTTCTCTATACGACCGAACTAGCCCTCGAAACCTTTTCCATCGCGTTTCGGAATAGGTGTATACCATTATAGACGCCGAGCGGCACGTATCGATTGGAGGTCAGGATTTTGATTTACATGGATCGAGAAGATTTTAAATTTGAGTTTAAATTAAAATTAATTAATCAAGCTTCCTCAACACGTAGTCATTCCATCAAAACACTATTGTTCGTCTTCTCCTATACGCTTCCCTTTTTCTTTAAAATCACGATGCTTCTTGTTTCTCTCTTCGATCAGAAAACTAAAATTAAATTAATGGATGCCTTTCCTTTCATTTAATCGCGCAACCAAACCCCCTCATATTTTTATTTTCGAAACCCTCTTCGTTTTCCCCCTTTTCTTCCTCTAGCCGAATTCAACGTCGTATAATAAAAAAATTGATAAAAACCCTAAAGCGAATCGATTGCGTATGAGCATTGGGCGCGATTTCGAGTGGGGCGCTGCTGTGGTCACGTGCTGTAGCGTATGGAGAAGCTAGGGCTTCGGCAACGTTCGATTTGGCATCTTGGCAAGGCGTCGTTCGCGCGCAGGCGCACGTCGCGGGTGGGACGCGACGTCCTTGGTGGCGATGACGAGTGCTCGTGCGCGCTCGCGCGAGGGGGGCCGTTCGCGATTTGGAGAGTGCGATGGCATGTGGCTCGGCAGTGGAGGCCTTAGGCGATGTCGTGATGAAGTCGTTCGTTTAAGGGTTGCTCGCGTGTTTGGGGATGTGCGCAGGTTGGGAGTTCTTGGAGCGTTAGTGAGGTAATTCTCTGTATTTTTTGAAATTCAAAATTTTACAGTAACTAGGGTTTTGGTTTTTAAAAAAAAAAATATAAAATCTTTTTAACTGTTAAGTAGTTTTATATTTTAAGATTGATATTAGTTTAATTTAAATAAAATGTTTACAGTGAAGTTAAAATGTTTACAAAGAAGGAAATGTTTACAGTGAAGTTAAAATGCTTTCTGTTGTAAATTTAAATTATACGTTAGGGTGATAACTTTATTTTTCTTTAGCATAAAAATACAAAGATTGATTTTTTTTTAAATAAATATATACCTCTACATTTTAAATATTGCTAGTTTATTTTAAAATAATGAATTATAGCGATTAACCTAACATGTTTAATTATTTTAGTCACTAAAAGATTTTTAAAAAGGGGAGTTCGTTTAAAATTTAATTATTTGTTGAAATAAATCATTAGTTAAAATTAAATTATTAGATTAAAAATAAATTTATTTAAACAGTAACTAATCATTCGATTTGTTCAAAATATTAATAAAATCATATAATTGTTTATATAAGGTCAAAAGTCAAGAAATCGGGTCAAGATTGGAAAGGATTGCAACTTAAAAGCAAAGGTGAGACTTTCTCACTCATTTGGATACCATAGTTAAAAATTAAATGTCAAATTTAAATCATTGGATGTGTTTGGTTGATTTATAATAGTTTATTCACTGAATGATATTATACACCCTTATACCGTGATATCCCACTTGAAGTGGAATTGATATGTTATTGTGCTAACATCTGTAGATGCAGGGAAACAGGTTGGAGGGATCCAACAGGATTCCTCAAAAGTATGTACTTCTCATTATATATGTTGTGTTATGACTGGATGAATTTTGTATGTGAATTGAATTATTAAGAGTAAAATAACATTGAAGTTGAAGTTTGAAATTTATAAATTAAATAAATTACTTTAACAAAAATAAATAAAACTCAATAGAAAATAATTATTGAAATAATGAATCTACTTCAAATAAAGAACGAAGAAAAAGAAATATAGATATCTTATAAACTGAAATTAGTTAAAGTTGAGTTTTTTGGAAAGATTTAAATGTTAACACCTGAAGAATTATTGTAATCAATAAGTGAAATTTTATTAAGAATTAAAAAGAAGATGTTATTAAGAAGTACAATTAAGAATTCTACTAAGAAGTAAAAGAAATTCATTTATGAAATAAAAAGGAAAATTTTATTAAGTAATGAATGGAATTTATTTAAAGAGCAATATGGAGATTTATATAAATAAATAATTAAATTATAAGGTGGAATTCTTAAATAAAACTATTTTATAATAAAAAGAAAGGGAGAACTCAGGGAGATTTTATAAATTTATAAATGGGGTTTATAGATGAGATGGGGAAATATCAGTGTATATTGGAAATGATAAGTCAAACTGAACTTATATTGAGATATGAAATTTGTTGGAAGGAAATAGTTGAATATTTCCGATGGTGATAAGTGTGAATTTGGACAAGAGACATTTCTATGTGGATACTGGGTTTTCTAAAAATGATAAACTTATTTAAATAAATATTTTTAAATTACTACTATAAAATTTTATGAACTATAATTATGTCAAATTGATTATTCGAAAGCTTAGTAATTTATTATACACTCAAATTTTCTAAAACCGTCTTTGAGTCTTATCAATAATTTGATATAAATTGTAATGTTTATATTTAATATTTCCTTCAAACCATAATTTAAAATAAGATTATATTCTATTATATAACTTTAGATGTTTTCAAATATTTCTTTTTGAATATCCAATCATAAAGTCCCTTGAGATGATAAACAAATTTAGTAAAGGAATAAGATTTAGAAGAAAATCTTCTAAGTGGAGTTAAAGAAACTTAAATAAATATATAAGTATAAAATAAGAGTTTTCTGGAAACAAAATAAAGATTCACAAAGTAAAGTGGGCAGTCGGGTTTAAGAATTTATAAGCAAAAGTGTGAATTAATTTTGAGAAAAGAATAAGAAAATAAAGAATATTTTTAAAGGGGTAAATCGAAATGTAATTAAAGTGTGAGAAATCATCTAAATGATTTCATGGGAAAATTAAAAAGGAGTTGAAAATTTATTTAAATGGGTTGAATAGAAATAATATCTGAATGATATTTGAAATAAATAATTTGAGGAAATTATTTGTTGGTTGCTTGTGAATGATTAATTGATAGTTAAATAACCGACTATCAATATTGGACAATGCGCTGATCGTTTCGAAGACTCCGGGATCGGATTTCATTATCCGAAAAATACTTTGATCCGGTTTGAACGATTACAAATAAAGACCGTAAAGAGTTGAAGACGGTGATTTGGTTTGTCCAGACCCAAGGTAACTTGTATGGACGAATGCTTTCAGAACATCGTCAGGGGAATGATGAGCATTCTAAGTGGGACTCTTTCTTGAAAGGTAACGCTTAATCTCAAGCCTCATCAACCGGGAATGGCTAAAACAGGGGAGGTGCAGCAAGGCTTCGTGGGTAGCCCCCACTTGAGAGTAAGGTTTCCCCTGTCTAGATGTCCCTTTTTATTTCGGCTTAGTGGGTGGTTGGTCGCGCCAACCACGGGGTGATCTTACTTGGGACTGTCCAGTAAGGGATGGTTCCGGTCTTGTGTTACAGGGGAGTTAGGGTGGCTCGTCGGTACTCTGATCTATACCAGGTACTGTGACGGACGGTACCCCGGTAGCCCTGCCATTATATGGAATCCAATCTCTAATAAGCGCTTGTACGGTTTTGATTGTGCCCAACTATTGCTGAAACGTGAGATGCAAGCATATCAGCTAGATTCTATTTTACTTTCTATAGACACTATTATAATATCAGACGAATTTGATAAAAATGTTTTGGCTATCGTAAGGTAAAAACCGACATGTTTATTTGTGGCATGGTCTTACGAGATGCTTTTGTTTTTCAAAGGATTTTTGAAAATATAACAATCCAATTGAGTGTGATTCTCACGCTGGTTTTCCAGACTGACCGGGTGTTGTTTTATATGATGCTCAGGTCAGACCGAGTTAAACAGGATCAGGTTAAAAGCTAATGAGTTCAGGAGACGAGCTGATGATAGAGCGTACTTCCGTATTTGACTATTATTTCCGCTGTGTATGGAAAAATATTGAGTTGTCTCTGTATGGATGTTTGTTGTTCCCTGATGATGGTATGTATGTATATGTATATAGTACATATTTCTTTGAATTTAAAAGCTGTTATTATATATTATGTTTTGTTCCACTGCGATTGTGAGGCTCTGATGTTGTTTTATTTTCTTCTTCTACCTCTTTCTTCTTTTTACCCGAAGACTCGTACTTTTATGCCACTTTGGACAGAACTGTTGTGGGATTTTGTCAGTTCAAAGGGGTACGGATTGGCGATCCTTTTCACGACCTAGAATTTTCAACATTTGAAATTGAAATATGCAATTGATTTCAAATATCTGAATTGTTAATTTAAGCTTGATTTTCAATTTTAACTATGAATTTAGCAATTTAATTATCAAATTTAATTATAGAAATTTGGGTAAAATTGTAAATCTTCAATTTTAAGCTGGTTAAAAATAATTTAATGGCTTAGAAAATTTATATTGATGATACTGAAGATAATATAAGCTTCAGAGTTGAATTTGATACTGTTTTGTTCAGTATTGGAATTTATATCGTTTGAATCGATATTTTAAAATAGCCTTTCGATGCACAGTTTCGGATTTCAACGAAATCGGTTCCATTGGATCCGTAATAGTTTGTTATTATCGGATTTCAATTTTCGTAATGTTCGGAGTTGTCGAGTAGCCGTACGGTCAATAAACGTGCTGAAAATTATATCGAAAATTAATTTAATAGCCGAGACCAAAAAGCTATCTTCTCCATACGATCGAATTTGGACTCGGAACCTTTTCTATTGCGTTCGGAATAGGGCCATAACATTATAAACACCTAGCGGCACGTCTTGATAGGAGTTCGAAAATTTAAATTGCATTTTCAAGATGATTTGAATTTAAATTTAAAAATAACTAATATCATTGCATTAAAATATTGTGTTAAAGCTTTTCATACACATGTTGAAGTTTTTAGCACATGTCCCTTACCTTTTCATATTGTGTACAAGTGTTTCCCTTTCATTTAAAGAGAAAAAAAATCGAGCAAACAATTTTCTTCGTTCGAATAAAAAAAATCAAAAATCACGAGCAAACAATCATCAAAGCTGGCCTCCTCAAAAATCATGAGTTCCCCTCTTCCTCTTCGATTCAAAAATCAAACCTATGGTTGCCTCCTCTTTTCAAAATTCAAATCATCCTCGAACCAAATTCAATGAAAATCAATGGCCGATGATGAAACTACGATTCCCCTTTCTCGATTCTTCAATCAGAAATCGCGATGGCATCACGATATGGGCGATGCTATTTCGTAGCGACCTAGGGATTGCTGGAAGGGCGCACGCGTGCGCGCTCGGTCACGCAAAGAGGACTCGAAGTCTCGAGTCGATTAGGGCAGGAACCGCGATGCTCAGAGGAGGACCTTTGGTTACCAGGTTCGTGAAAGCAAGGGGAGAATGTGGAGGAGTCATCGCGTGCGTCGGAGAAGGGGTCAAGCGAGGCAAAGCGATGTGGAGGTTCGTCTACAGCAACGTGGTGTTATCAAACACTAGCGCGAGGTTAGGGTTTGGTTGAAGGCCGAAGATTTGTCGTGCTTGTCGAAAGAGGTAATCACATGTTTTTTATTTAATTTAATAAATAAACATATAGATTTGAGAAGATTATAAATGAATGTTTATGCAGTTTCAAATTTTATATGCATACAGGAGATAATTTTAACAATAGAAAGAAAATATATATATTTACAGTAATAATAATAATAATATTAATAATAATAAAGTTGTTTGCTGCCCAAATTTAAATTTACAGAGTTTAATTATATATATGTATGTACAGAAAGTTTATATAAGATTTTGGAAGAATGGGAATTTTATAAAAAAATATATGTGTTGGGTCTATATGAAATCAGATTTTCTTTATCTATGTATATTTTATAATTACATATATCGTAAAGTAAGCTTGTGTTGTTGTTTATAGGAAAAGGAAATAAATTTTACGCATACATATTTTAATTTGAAAAACAGAAAATATCTTATATAAATAAATAAAGTTGATTTTAACAAATTATATTCAAAGAAAAATTATATTCAAGGAAAAGAATAAAGTAAATATACATACCCATATTTTTATTTACTAGTATTTCAAAAATATAGTTAGAGTGGTTAATTTGTTTAACAAATTTATTTAATTATCTTGTTAGTTTAAAACTAAATTATTAGTCGACTGAATAACGCGATATGTATTATATATGTATTTGGAGTTGTTGACATTCCACCTCGAAGTAGAATTGGTATTATATATGTATCAGTCGACTAAAGTAATATATATAACGCGATATTCCACCTCGAAGTGGAATTGGTATTATATATGTATTTGGAGTTGTTGATTTCTTGCATTATATAGTGGATGAGAACCTATTGTGTCGCATAATAGAGGATAATATTTTATAAATCCCATATACCGCAATATTCCACCTCAAAGTGGAATTGATATTTAATTGTTGTGTTAACGTCTGTGGATGCAGGGAAACAGGTTGGAGAGATCCAACTGGATTACTCAAAACATTTTGACTTGTTTCAATAGTGAATGTTGATTGTTTAAAATCTGTGTTTGACTATTTTTGATTGAAGCCATTGAAGGCTAAAAATTTAGCCGAATATATTTTTGGTATCGTAGGATACCAGAAATATGAAATTGGATTTTTTGGAAATTAAAGTAGAAAAGCCTAGACCGTTACAATTAAATTATTAAAGTTGAATTTTATAATCCAATCGAATTAATTCCAAAAATATGGGAAATATTTTTAATAAAGGAATTTTGAGAATGTTGTTTAATAGTTGAAGAATTTATTTAAGATACGGATTTTAAATATTTGAAAGAGATAAAAGAATTCATTTCAAAAGAAAATAAATTTAGAAATCAAATTTGGAATTAATTTGGAGTTAAAATAAATCTTAGGAATCGATTTGGAAATTTGGTTTGGTGTTTTGGAAATAATTTGGGAAATCAAGTTGAAATTGGTTTGATATTTGAAAATTAATTTGGGAAATCAAATTAGAATTTGATTTTGTGTTTGAAATAAATTGGAAATAAATTTGGGATTAGATTAGGTTTGAAGGTGATATTTGGAAATCGATTTAAAATTCATATATCAGTTGATTTTTGGAAATGTAAATTCACAACGGGAATTTGTAAAGAAAAGGGAAATTGTTTAAAAAATAATATTGGTTTACTTTTTAAGTGTGGAAAGAAATTTACAAATTTGGAATGTAAATTAAAATAAGTCAAGAAGATTCATTAATTTATTTGAATGGACCATTTTGTAATGGAAAAAGAATTCTTCACTGGAAAGCCGAGTATATTTTTAAAATAGCTTTTGAATAAAATTTAAAAGTTTTAGATTTGGTTTTAAAATAATATTGTTGGAGAAATTAGTTTGGAAATTGTTTAAAGAAAAAATTTATTTAATTAATTATATAAGGGATTATTTTAAAGATTTAAATTGATATTTGATTTAGAAAATGGTTATTTAAATATTTATACTCTGTTTACAAATTTTTATTTTAAAATTAGTTTTGGACCTGAATTTTTATATGAGATATTCGTATAATATTTTTCATAACTAATATTTAAGCAAATATTCTGAAATAGTTCATTTTAAATGTTTCGAAGTATATTTTGAATAAGTATTTTTTTATATATTATTTTAAAATATTTGAAATCGGCAGATTTTCAGTGGAAATGAATAAATGTTTGGGAATGTATTCCGCGTGAGAAGAGTGTTTTGAATTTGTTTTCAAAAAGGATTGAAATGTGGAAATTGATTTGAAATTTATTTTCAATGGATTGAAAAGTGAAATTTTATCTTGTGAAGAAATATTGAAAAAATAATAATTAGGGAAAATTATTTGAAATCCAACGACTGTTGTGAATGATGATTGATAGTTAAATAACCGACTATCAATATTGGCCTTTAATCGACAATTGAATTTCGATGCGATCGGGAGTCGAATTCCAACTTGTGATTGTGATGGGTCTTTTATTTAGAAGATCAAAGTGGAATTTGCTGTGATTGTTTGAATCTGAATATAACACTTATTTTTAAAAATAAGCGCTCGTTATTCGGATTAACCAGGAGAGGACCTTGTGTCATAAAACCCATTCCGAATAACGATACGAAGAAATGGGATTGCATTTGAAGATGGTGTCGAAGACCGGGTATTTTCGAAAGCGAAAGGATACCTGTCGAATGTCTCTGCACCGGGTTGCTCCGGTATAGAGATTTTGTCACCCTTTGTGATGGGGATTCCGGACGTGATTAGTGAATATCCGAATTTGCAAGGGCTTCTTTGGAAGTGCCTTCGGTTCCGTTCGATCCCGGAACGGACTTGTATGGATGTGTGTCTGACGTTACACTTTGAGATGTAAAGCTGGTTTCTATCAAATACATTTCTGTTGGTGGCGGAGAATTTATTTTCTTAGCTTAACACCCTTCTCTGAGACGTACGAGCTCAAAGGTTATGTAGTTGATGGTTACTAGTGATATATTCCCAATTTGGTAATGTGGCATACGAAGTGCTGGTGATCATTTGTTGATCAAAGCATGGCTTTTGTGAAAAGCGTAGCTTTGTGGACGAGACTTCGTCGGACCTCACACCCCGGAATGGTCGAAACAGGAAGAATGCGGCAAGGTTATAGGGGGTAGCGCCCCTTAGGGTATGTGCATTTACTTTTGGATAGAAGTGGTATCATAGTATGAAGCCCAGATACTTGACTTATGTGGATATCGCAAATATATATTACTTTGTGATTGTTGTTGTTGAGGATCCTCACATAAAGGTTGTTTACAACCGGGGGATGGCATACTCGTGTCAGTAGTTACCTATTTTTGAAGAGGTAACCCGGCCTTGTGTTGGTAGAGATCCGGTTATATTCTCGGTGCGTCCCTCCAGAGGCGTACCCATGTGGCCAGGAAGTTCCTTTGCCTGACCATTTGTTGGAAATCCAATCACCAATACGCGCCTTGTACGGTTTTAGTTTTATAACCTGCCATCTACTTATGGTGGAGCCACACTGTTTAGATGGTAGCTATAGTAGGCATAGTTCGGATTGTCTATGCTGGCTAAGATTAATATTGTACTTTCAAAATGTTTTCCACACTATTTGCACTAATAATAATAATATCAAAAGATTTTGCGTATTAAGCATGTTTGACTATCATAAGGACAAATCTCCTCCAATTCTGCATTTGTATTGTGTGTGTGGCGGGAGGCCTTACGGTAGTTTCATTTTCCAAAAGCATAGCATATTTCTTTTTATTTTCTTTGTGAAAATAACTGCTTTTAAGATCTCACACCAGTCCCATGACTGACCTAGAGTTTATTGTTCCCTTTCTAAACTCTGGCTGCCCAAGATTTTCCACACGGGCAGCCTAGAGTCAGGTTAGCATATTCTGGAGCGAAGTAAAGAATTGTTGTGGAGATTAGGAGTTGAAGCTGGACGGCGAGACGTATCTCTTACTTTGTAGTGTCCGTTGCGTGTGGTTAGTGCAAGTCAGCTTTCATATGGTCAAGTTTTAAATACTGCAAGTGTCTATATGATGTCGTTGTAAGCTCTGATATTGTAATGTATAAACTGATATAGTTTTTGTTTTAAAGATTATTCTTTATCTATTATATATTGTTCCGCTGTGAAATGTGAGATCCTGTTTATTGTTTTCTGTTCTTCTTCTACCTCTTCATTCTTTAAACCCTGAAGTAGGTTTGTTCCTCTTTGGCTAAGTTGTTGTGGAAATTTGCCAGCTCAAAGGAGTACGGCTTTGCAGGCCTTTACAATTTGTTTTCAAATGATAATGGCTTTCATATGACGAAAAAAAATTCTAGTTTTTGTTGAAAAGATTTCAAGTTTGAAATGGATTTTTTTTGAAAGCTATGAATGATCCTTGTGAATGATTGTTGAACTTTTTTTGAAATCGAAGAGGATCTTAAAGGCGTATCTTTTGTAAAAAAGATTTGAATTGCAAATAGTTTTGAAAGCTATGAATTAATCTTTGTGAAAAATTGGTGAACTTTGTGAAGTGAATCTTTTTGTTTAAAGATTTGAAAATGGTAATTTGTTTAAACCATTTGAAGAAAGGTTTTGGGCATTAGTTGTGACTTAACCAAGATCCAATATATCCATATGTTTTTAAATTGAAGCGCTCATTATTCGGTTTAGCTGGGAGAGGACATTGTGTCATATAACTCATTTCGAATAATGATATGACGTTATGGATTGAATTTGACGACCGGGTATTTTCGAAAGGGAAAGGATGACCTGCCGAATGTCTCTGCACCGAATAGCCTCGGTATAGAGATTAGATCACCCTTTGTGATGGGGAGTCCAGACGTGATTAGGGATTATCCGAATTGCAAGGGCATCTTCGTGAAGTGCCTTCGGTTCTATTCGAACATGAAACAGACTTGTATGGATGTATGCCTGACATTACACTTTGAGATGTAAAGCTGGTTTCTGTCAAATACATTTCTGTTTGGTGGCGGAGAATTTATTCTCTTGGCTTACACCCTTGTCTAAGACGTATGAGCTCAGAGGTTATGTAGTTGATGGTCACTAGTGATACATTCCCAATTTGGTAATGTCGCATACGAAGTGTTGTTGATCATGTGTTGATCGAAGCATGGCTTTTGTGTAAAGCGTAGCTTTGTAGACGTGACCTCGTCGGACCTCACAACCCGGAATTGTCGAAACAGGAAGGATGCAACAAGGTTATTTGGGGGTAGTGCCCTCTGAGGGTATGACCATTTCCTTCTGGAAAGAGGTGGTATCATGGTATGGAGCCCAGATATCTAACCTACATGGTTACTGCAAATTTATTACTTTGTGGTTGTTGGTGTTGAGAGCTCTCGGATAAAGGTCGGTTACAACCGGGTGGTGGCATACTCGTGACAGTTAGTTACCTAATTACAGAGATAACTCGGCCTTGTGTTGGCAGAGATCTGGTTAGGTTCTCGAGGCATCCCTCCATAGGCGTACCCATGTGGCCCAGGAAGTTCCGTAGCTTAACCATTGTTGGAAATCCAATCAAACAATACGAGCCCTTACAATTGCAGTTGTATAACCTGCCACCTCAGGTGGTAGCTATAGCAGGCATAATATAATGGTACCTATACTAGCTAAGATTAATATTATACTTTCGAAATATTTTCCGCTATGCACTGATAATAATATCAAAATGGTTTTTGCATATCAAGCATGTTTGACTATCATAAGGAGAAATCTCCTCCAAGTGTGCAATTGCATTGTGCGTTTGCCGAGAGGCCTTATGGTAGTTTCATTTTTCAAAAAGCATTGTGGATTTCAATTTTAAATTCTTTTTGTTTGTTTTGTGTAAATAAACTGTTTTTGTTTGCTCACACCAGTCCCATGACTGACCTGGAGTTTATTATTCTTTTCCTAAACTCTGTGTGCCCACAATTTCCCACACGGGCAGTCTAGAGTTCGGTTTTTCAGATAATCAAATAGTAGGTGTAGATTCGATAGCATCCAGCCTTTAGATTGGGCGATAAAATTTGTTTCTCTTCAACATTCGGGAGTGACATTGCTTAATACAACTTGATGGTGGTTCGAGCTTATTGGATTAGAGATCTGTGGAGCATTGGATTGGAATGCAGTTTTGGAGTCTATCTTTCTTTCTATTCATTGGAAGATCAAGTTTGTGATATTGTTCCGCTGCTGGTGTTATCCTTCTGTTGTTGTATTCTACTCTGATATTTATGGATCTGTTGTATCTTATTGTATCAGATATTGTATCCATTATTGTATCAATGATATATTCTTTTTCTTCCGCTGTGTTGTTTACTTAATGTGTTATAAGCTCCATCCAAACTGAAGTTCGACGTTCGAATACGAGTTCAACAATTTCAAGTCCTTAATAAATATAAATTTTTATTTAACCCCTATTTCTTTGAATGAGTATAGCTTTCATATATGAAATTATTCTGATTAAAACTCTAATTGAAGAGTTCATAATTAAGTCATGAACACATTAACATTATCTAATTGTAAATTATACACTTACTTATGATACTTTGAATTAGACATTAGAATATTGATATTAGCATTATATATTTTATATATTTGCACATCAATACCTTTAAGCAAAATTAATAAATTGAGACATTATTCATTTGATCCGAATATCCAATATTTGAATTAAGGCGAATCATAATTATTTAAATTTACTATATTAATTTAAACAAATATTAAATTTAAATATGTGATACTTGAATTTGTAATTGAATTGTTTTATTGATTAATAATATTTAGACTTTTATTGTTCAAAAAAATGTGTATATATAATTTTATGTGAAGGTTGTTTTATTATTAGATTTGTACTCAGACAATTGTTATTCAACCTGATGTATAACAAATTATGAAAACTTTTATTAAAAAATCCCTCTTTTAAGTTTTATATGACCTTACCCTCTCAAAAACCTCTTATAAAAATCACTCATATTTTTAGTTACAGCTAAAAGACAAAAAATTGTGGTTATGCAAACAAAATTCAAAAAATGAGAAATAAATCAATTTCCCCCATAAAAACATGTGATTATGCATAGATTTGATTTAAATTAGGAAGAAAATTTATCGAAACTAATTTTAAAGGTGTAGTTTAAATAATGTTTTTGATGTGGATTTTTGTGTATCAAACTTGAAAATAAGTAGTATATCCAAATTTCAATATGAATTATTTCATTAAATATTATTTTTAATAAATAATACCATCGATAAAAAATGCTACTTAAAATTCAAATTAAAGTCATCCAGTAAAACAGTAAATATGATTTATTGTTAAGAAAATCATTAATAACAGCAATATAAAAAGGCTAATGCACGATGAATTAATTTTTTTCTTGAAATCTACCACCGTTTTCCCATCTGCTCGATGCAACTGATCCAATAAGTGTTACAGGTGATGGCATCAATCTTTGTTTTCTTATTTTAGAATCCTCATGAGGTTGAGTCTCATCTCCTTTTGAGTTGTATGTTTTAACTTCATTATTCATTTAATTCCTATTAGATTTTATTAGGTGTTAATACCCATTTTTGGCGTCAACAACTATCCTTATTGGCCTGTCTTTTTTATCTCTTGTTTTATTTTCTTTCTTCTATTTCTCTAATTTAATAAACCTCAAAATTAAATTTTAGGTAAATTGTCAAATATTTTGCTTAAATCATGGATTTTGATGAAGATAATACAAATCTAACAAATCCAGAAGAGACAAAACTTGAGTTATATGACCAGCACCACTGTCCCAGTGGTTAGATCTTTGACTTTGGTGCAAATGGTCACATGTTCGAAACATGTTAGCATGGTTCGAACATAGATTGACATATAGTATGTTAAATACTACTTAAGGCTTGTAGTACTAATACGTACTACAATCTAAGTATCCATTTTCAAAAATAAAAAAAAACCAAGTTTTATATTATTTTGATTAAGACGAAAATACATAGTTCGTAGAACAGGTAAAACTTAATTTTATGTTGTTTTGATTATTTTTTTTTAAATTTGAAAATGCATGGTTCGCAATAAAGGTACAACCTGAATTTTACATTGTGTAATTTTGCTAAGGTGATTTGTTTCTATGGTGTAATTATTTTGCAGATTTGATTTCCATTAGGGAATGCTATAAAGGAAATTATTCGGATATCATTGGTGGACTACTCAACAACTTTTTGTGTTTAAATAGAATCAGACTTTTACTTTTTCTGATGATAATGTTCAACTTTAAAATCATGTGAAATGTATATTGTGACACGTAGCAGGTTAGATCCATCTATCTCACTTCTATATTGGCTTGTGTTATATTAGCAGTTGTATGGGACAGTTCAGTCCCGCTTGTTTTGGCAGCAAAAGTAGTTTAAAATTCAGCAGACACATAGCTATTGGTCGACCAACTATTGCTGTCCATCCTCCTGCACATAAGAAATACTTACTTTCCTGTAAAAAAGGTATCCTAATGAGAATTTTCTAACTTCCCAAAAGTTTGATGGTAGCCAACCATTGCTCTGTTCAACAGCGGGTCCGTCCATCTCCTGTGTTTTGTCATCATTTCGCTTTCTTGGCTTCATTTTTCAGTTTTTTTGAATTTTCCTGTTTGTGAATTTGCTTATTCCTCCATCTTTTGTTGAAAACTTGTTGCAGCCGAAAATAAGATTGATTTCCATGACATGACATCTGTTTTTTTTTCATAAGCAAATTCAGTAACAACCCAAATGATGAATGTGTGTTGATGCGTTATTAAGATTTCAGACCATGACACTATTCTGATGATCTCTTGACTTTTTTTTGAAACTTTATTAATAAAGGCCCAGCCCAAAAGAATAGGTTAGTGGGTAATAACCCGAATACATAGAACAATCTCGACACTTCGTATCTCTAACCCTAAATACGTTAGGGTATTGGGCGCCTCCACAAATTACAACACAGAAGAAAACTAAAAATGGCAGAAACTCCATATTTCAGACCACTCGAAACTCAAAATGAATGAGAAATTAGTCAGGGAGGCTCCCAATCCTTTGTAACGACCCGTAAATTTCATGGATTTAAATTGGTTAAATTAATGAGTTTTGTAATTAAATTTAGTAGAAATAAAAACTTTATAAACCAATATTGAAATGAACGCTAAATTAAATTATATAAATGGTGACTTAAAACCTATTTACTAGCAATTTGAATAAATTTCAATAAATGAAATGGGGTAAGTATTATACCTGGATATAAATTTCATTTAAAGGGAATTAACTAATATGTTAATGTAAATTTAGCAAATATTAGAATAAATGATAATTCCATTCGTACTTGTAAGAAGTTATTATAAGTTGCATGTTGAAAGGGTTGATTGAATTGGAATTTATATTTTAAATGAAAATATTAAAGGTTTGCAATAACGGAAATTTAAGTAATAAGGTTAGAACAAGTTGATAAATAATAACCAAAATAAGGGAATAGCATTAATATAAATAAAGTTGGAACAAATTGGATTTAGAGAAATAAATGTAGGCATTTAATATATTAATTAATGTTGGTTTGATGATAACGTTACTTGGTGATTAATTATATAGTAACGAAAGTGTGAACGTAAAGTAATAAAAGCGTAGATTTATGTTAAGTAATAATCTGTGGATTTGGGGAATAAGTTGAAATTCTGATAATTAAGAAATTAATACGAATGAGTATGTAAAGTAAGTTATAGAATGTAAAATATTTGAAGACCGTAATTTATGTGTTAAATATATATAAATACACATTTAAAAACATAATATTCATTCAAATTTAAAATGTAAATAGGTGTATATTTGGGTAATGAAACAAAATTAGCATTGAAATTGGAATTTGAATATATTAATGAAATAAAATGTGAGAAAAGGGTTAATTGTGGTATAGAGTTATAATAGACTCAATTTAAGGGTTGGAATTAAATCTATTCCGTTTAATTGGAAACTTATTTAAATAAATTGGATTCAATTTATAATAAAGGGGTTATTTTTAAGAAATTGAAATAAATTCTATAATAGATGAATTAAGTTACTTTAAAATTTGAGATGGGAATTGGTTTGAAATTTACAAATTTACAAGTAAATCAAGATGATAAAATTTATGAATTATAGAATTTGAATTTTAATAGTGAGTTAATTTATTTAATTTATAATAGTTGGATTTATTGCAAATGAATAAAATCAAATATGAAATTATACATTAATTTAAAAATTAAGTTGGAATTTGAAAATAATTGTGTAATAATTTTAAATCCACTGGTAAACCCTTCTATTTGAAATTATGAATGGAATGATTATGGGATAATTCAATTTAATGGAAATTTTGGAAATTTATCTATAATTTTTGAATTTTACGAATTTGAAGATTTCTATTGATTAATCTTTAAAAAATTAACTTTTAAAATTTTTTAAATCATTGTAAATGTTTGAAAATTATAAAGTGATAAAGATTGCAAAGTCCAGAATTTTTAACGCGAAATTTGATTTAATTAATTTATTTTAAATTTATTTACTTAATATAAAAATAGCCATTTTGGCCACTAACTCGGATTACGAGGAAACTACTTTCATCGGATGTGTATCAGTGAATTATTGTAGGGTTTCAAGTTTCGTAGCGATCAGACTTGTCGTTTGATCGTACGAACGCGAAACGCCTTGAAATCGATTTAATTGAAATCAATTTGAAATCAATTTAGAAATATTGATTTCATCATAACTTCTTCATACGATGGAATTTGGACGTGAAACTTTTTCCATCGCGTCCAGAATATTTTTAAACACCTATTTCGATATATGGGTTTACCCAATTTCGTTCCGAGGTCAGAACGGGCTTTTTGGGCCACGTTAGCGGTAGCACGTATATCTATCAACCTGATCCATCTGCTCTATTTCAAACATACCTATATAAACCCAGTTATAAACCCTAGCCTCTATCAATTCTCATTTGTATGTGCGTTTATTTTTCCTCAGCTCCTCTTCTTCTAATGGCTACAAACCCTAGATCCAATTTCAAATTTCAGAAATCAAATCCAAAGTCCAAAATTCAAACTCCTCTAAAAAAAATCAGAAAAATATATGTCGAAGATCTCAATGATTCGAATCTACATATGTTGTTCGTTTTTCGAGACAGTGACCGGATTGATCAGAAATCGCGGTCAAAGTTAGATTGGGCGTTTTTGATTTCGTCGTCAATCGACGAAATTAAAATATGGGTATCGTAGAGATCGACAAGTGGAAGCTATTGGTGGTGGTAGGAGGTCGCGAAGCGGGCAGAGGCATCGGGAAATCTCATTTTAGGGTTTCGAACCCTAGAAAATTCGGTGGCCATAGGGAGGGCCGGACTGTAGCTAACGGCGGCGGCCTTCGAGGGGGTGGTGATCGGAGCCGGTGGGGCTGGAGCTGGAGGCCAGTGGCGGCTCTAGGTGGCAGTCAAAGGAAGGGCTGCGTGCATTTAGGTTCGGCTTCTTCTGGTTTTGCGTGTGAACAAAGGAACGTGTGCAGGTCAGTGACGTGGAGGGAGATGACGTGGCGATGGGTTCGTAATTAAATTTCTGACGTTTTGGCGTTGGTTTGGACGAATTTGGAGACTGCGAAAATTTTGGGTTTAATTTGGATTTAAATCCAATTTAAATTCATAAGGTGAGTGTTTCAACTCACTCACAACTTCTAAGATTTCTTATGTTTGTTAAATTGATTTAAGATGTGAGTAGAAATTTATTTATGACTGTTTGGCATGTTTTATTCATCATCTCGGTTAAATCGTATTTATTTAATTTAAATGTAAATTAATTTTATTATTGCATATAAAATGACAGTTAAAATTTATTTATTTGCATATAAACTGCTAGTTAAACAGTTATTAAATTTGTTATTGAATATAAACTATTAGGTAATGCCTGTTATTTATTACCTGTTATATTTACCTGTTATATTTTTATATGCTCTATATGGATGTTTATTTAAATTGGATGATGATTGTAATAAATGGTTGATGATTGATATTTGGATGAATGGATGCGATAATTTATATTGTATAAACTGCAAGTTATTATGCATTCATTTCATTCGGGATTACGGTTTGAAATGATATACAACCGCATCTTTATTTTTAAATTGCGGATTGAACTGATAAATATCCGTATCACTTGACCATAGGATAGAAAATTTTATACAGGCACCACGGTATATATATATATATAATTATTTTTGAAATGATTTTTATGGTTTGAATTTGATACGGTTTAATAAATATTAAATTTTGATATTATATAAATATTATTTTGTAATTATACATATATAGTTAAATTTTGAATTTAAGCTATGTATAATCTACTAAATAAAATGAATAAGTTGAAAAGGAGTTGATAATTTATATTATATAATTATGTACAGGCTTAGGATATAGAGTTTAAATGATTCGAATAAATTTAGATTGGAAGGTAAATAATAAAAATATAATTGGAATTGAGCGTATTTAAGAATTAAACCCTATAAGTTGATGTAGAACCTTATTAAGCTTGAAAATTTTAAAGGTATGATATTTATAAATGAAATTTCATTTCAAGATAAATAAAAAGGAATATTTCTAGTATAAATAAATTGAAGGAAATATTTAGTTATAGGAAATTTGATTTTTATATAAATGATTATGGATTCATTATGCAAATGTTCAAGACTAAATAATAGAACAGTGAATTTGTTGAAAGAATAAATTCCAACCTTAGTTTTGAAATTTATTAATACTCAAATTGGATATATATTGAAACTGAAGTGGTTTTGGAAACTGAAGGTGAAATTTAAATTTATGGTTTAGACTTCATCTAAAGAAAATATATTTGTAAAGTCATGGAAATTAATATACTTTACAAAGTAAAATTTAAAATTAAACCATTTATTTTATATACTGTTGAATATCCAAACCGTTCAAGTTTTAGAAGTTATGGTTTTAAAGCTATGGATTTCGAAGTATTATGTTATGAAAATTTTAATTCAAATGTTTAGTTTCCAAATATTATAAATTTTTAAGCAGTATGATTTTTTAAAAAAAATATTTGAAATAAAAATGATATTATTGATTTGAGTTTTATAAAAATAATATCAAAATGAGTTGTTTGGAAATGGAAATGAGAACGTATTTATGGGTTTTGAAATGGATAATTATATTCTGGTTTTAAAGTATAAACTGTTTTAAAGACCGCAGTGTTATAATAACGTTTGGTTGTTGAAGTGACCGGGATCGGAAGTTGTCATACTCTCTGCCAACTCCGAAAACCACTTTAACAACCGTGTACGCGGTGGAGATTCCAGAATGAAGTAGGATGGTGGAGGCGTTTCCTTTGAGGTAAATACGTGGACCCAACTCCCGTGAGTTGGCATAAGGTGGCTAAAACAGGAGCGATCGACGGGTTAATAAGGTATCACCTTTGATCGGACACCTCCCTTCGATACTATACTCTAACTTTGGATTGATTCGGTGGCCACCTTCACTTTTGATTTCTTTGATTTGGGGAGTTTGTTCGAGGTGGGCGGTAGCTGCGCGCTACGCGTTACCACCGACCCGGAAGCGTAATTGGTATATCTACCCTGACATTGCCTAGTTGTGCTGTGTCACCTACCATATCGAGCCTTGTATGAGTTTGGATTTCTCCCGTAACCCGTGTGGTATCCTCTGGTGGCTTCCGATCGGAGGGACTATGATATTGGATGGACTACTGGGACTATTATTGTGTTAAGGGGGAGATTGGGTAACTCCTTAACGCTATTTAAAAGTAAGTTCATTTTACAATTAGACACTATTATAATAGCGAAATATACTACGTAGTAAATAGTTTAATGGATCCTTAGAGATGTGAATCCCGAGCATCTTTTAAGTTATTGCACTCATATTTATCCCTGTTGATTTAACTTACATAAGATCTTTTAGTTCTGACTCGAGTGTTTTGCCTTTTCAATTCGCTCGGGTCAGTCCGAGCGTTTCAGGATTTGAAGTTTTAGCTCTGGAGGGCGAAGACGAAGATTTGCATTACTATCATCTACTATTATTCCACTACACTATTTAATTCCGCTGCATTGATATTTATTGGTATGTGAACTCTGATAATTATTGTATAAAGAAGAATCAATTATTTTGTAAACAGTTTTATGAACTGTATATTTATTATTATATTGTATCCTTCCGCTGTGAGATTTTGTTTTGTTTTATTTCTTTCTCGTTTTTCTTATTTATCCCATAATAATCCGCCCTTACGTATGGTTTGAGGTTGCACGTGTGTCGATTTAAATCGTGCGAAAAGGCGGGACGTTATATCTGGTATCAGAGCTTTGGTTTAGCGATAAACCTTAGCTTTGTGGGGTCTGACTCTTTATTAATAGGGTAGTAATACCCTATGGGAGTCGCTGAGTGTATATATATGAGAGAGCATATTTTTAGTGTTATAAAAAGGTTTTAATATTGTATTAATCTGTTTTGTTTTGTATTTATAAATTCTGGTTGGTGCGTGGGATGTTATGACATCAATGAGGATTTCTAAACACTTAATAGGACAGACCGACATAATATTTGTTTTTAATATAGGTAAATGAAATAATTTTGCCTATTATATTTTCTATATATAAAAAAACTTTTTTTCCAAATGATATCTATATTTGGCTGCAATAGATTGGTTGTTAGGTAATAAAGTGTA
This sequence comes from Allium cepa, assembly GCA_030765085.1. Classification (NCBI taxonomy): domain Eukaryota; kingdom Viridiplantae; phylum Streptophyta; class Magnoliopsida; order Asparagales; family Amaryllidaceae; genus Allium; species Allium cepa. The sequence continues at coordinate 505,896,845 of CM060944.1, read as the reverse complement.
TAAATAATAATAGAAATAACATTGAAAAATAAAGTAAATGAAATTTGGGAAATTTAGAACTTAAGGTTCGAGGTTTTGAAATTTCTTTCGAATAAATTTTGGAATATAATAATATTTTTATAAGTACTTTCCGATATAAATATTTATTATAATTCGGAAGAATTGTTTTAAAGAAGATTTTGGAGAAAATAAGTTTTATACTTTCCTCTCTGTCGCTGGAAAATATTTTTGGTGATGGCGGCCGCATCATCGACTTTCATTTTCGAGTTTCGAAAGGGAAGGCCACTATAGTTGTTTTACTGCAGATTCATTTTTTTAAAAATATATATATAAATTTTGAATTGTTTTAAATATAATTAGAGATATATAAGTTGTAAGAATATATTTATGTATTATTTAAAAAAAATTGAAATTTAACCCGGTATTAAATTCTAAAATTTCCATTAATTAATTGTTTCAATTATTGTAGTGAAATGAAAGTTAAGTAATTAATAATTGGAACCTCTAATTTAGGTAAGAGATTTAAGGCTAAGTTATAAAGGAAATAAAAAGGAAGTTGAAATTGTAACTTATGAGGAAAAGGTAAAAATTTATTGAACAATGAATTAATTAAAAGAAATGGGAAAACTTGTATAACTTTCAATTACATTGTTTAAAAGCATATATATAACTTATCAAATATTAAAAGTTGAAGTATTAATAAGAGGATGTAATAGATATTATACAAGAAATAAACTTGAGGTAATGAAAGTAATTAATGAATTCTTTAATAAACAAGGATTTGATGTTGTAATTGTTGTAAACTTAAGATATAATTGGAATTTTACTATATTTAAAAATAATTAAAGGTAAGTATCATAAATAGATGACTATAAACTTAAGTAAATGTTAAAGTTAATTATTTTAATAAACAGAAAGATGAATACTGTAAATAAATAAAGTTAAGCAGTGAATGAATGAATGTAAAATAATAAAAGGAAATTTCATGATATGAATAAGTGAAAATTTTTGGTAGAAATAAAGTGAATAATTGTAAGTATTAAATGAAAAAAAAAATTAAGTAATCACTGAATAAATGAAAGAAAGGAAATCAAACAACTAATGTATGAAATAGAATTAATAATAAGTAAATTTGATTTGTTAGTAGGAATTGTTGTTGTTTGGTTATGGTTTTTTGGGTAAGATACTTTAAAATTTGAATTTGGGTGAATGAATAATCTATTTAGTTTTATCTAAGACTGTTGAGTAAATGATGCGCTAATAGTTTATTCTTCATTCCATACAATTTAAAAGCTTTGAATCCGAACAACTATTTGTTTGTTTGATTGAATGGTTGTTTTGTATTTGTTGTGTATGCTGTTTGTTAAATTGATGGTTGTTGTATTGATTTGTTGTTAGTGATTGAAACCACTTAAATATTTCACTTTACATAAATTGTTAACCCTTTGGATTTTATAAGTGAAATGCAGGTTATGGAAGCAATTGCTACTGCTTTTGGTTCCATAAATTTGGCGTAAATTGCCCGACAAATAGGTACGTTTCGGATTACGGTTTATAGCGCAGCGCTATTTTATATATTTTCCCGGGTTGAGATATTATATTTTGGATAATATATGTAATAAAATTATTATATTTTGATATTATATTTTCTCCTGAGCCTCTCCATACAAAGGAGACTTTGCCAAAAAAATTCGTAAATTTTGGACTTAGAAATTTTTGAAATGTTTTTTCAAACTTTATTTATTTAAGTATAAAAACATATAATGATTATAAAATGGGTATACTTTATTTAAAGTAATAAATTTTGTAAATTATTGTGTATAAAGTTAATATTTTAAATAAGATGTATTGTTTATTTAATTCTTCCTTCTCCCTTCTTTTTCCTTTTCGAGGACGAAAAGTTTTGAGTGGGGGAGAGTGTAATGACCCGTAAATTTTGTGGATTTAATTTGGTTAAATTAATGAGTTTTGTAATTAAATTTAGTAGAAATAAAAACTTTATAAACCAATATTGAAATGAACGCTAAATTAAATTATATAAATGGTGACTTAAAACCTATTTACTAGCAATTTGAATAAATTTCAATAAATGAAATGGGGTAAGTATTATACCTGGATATAAATTTCATTTAAAGGGAATTAACTAATATGTTAATGTAAATTTAGAAAATATTAGAATAAATGATAATTCCATTCGTACTTGTAAGAAGTTAGTATAAGTTGCATGTTGAAAGGGTTGATTGAATTGGAATTTATATTTTAAATGAAAATATTAAAGGTTTGCAATAACGGAAATTTAAGTAATAAGGTTAGAACAAGTTGATAAATAATAACCAAAATAAGGGAATAACATTAATATAAATAAAGTTGGAACAAATTGGATTTAGAGAAATAAATATAAGCATTTAATATATTAATTAATGTTGGTTTTATGATAACGTTACTTGGTGATTAATTATATAGTAAGGAAGTGTGAACGTAAAGTAATAAAAGCGTAAATTTATGTTAAGTAATAATTTGTAGATTTGGGGAATAAGTTGAAATTTTGATAATTAACAAATTAATACGAATAAGTATGTAAAGTAAGTTATAGAATGTAAAGTATTTGAAGACCGTAATTTATGTATTCAATATATATAAATACATATTTAAAAACATAATATTCATTCAAATTTAAAATGTAAATAGGTGTATATTTAGGTAATAAAATAAAATTAGCATTGAAATTGGAATTTGAATATATTAATGAAATGAAATGTGAGAAAAGGGTTAATTATGGTAGAGTTATAATAGACTCAATTTAAGGGTTGGAATTAAATCTAATCCGTTTAATTGGAAACTTATTTAAATAATTTGGATTCAATTTATAATAAAGGGTTTATTTTAAGAAATTGAAATAAATTCTATAACGGATGAATTAAGTTACTTTAAAAATTGAGATGGGAATTGGTTTGAAATTTATAAATTTATAAGTAAATCAAGATGATAAAATTTATGAATTATAGAATTTGAATTTTAATACTGAGTTAATTTATTTAATTTATAATAGTTGGATTTATTGCAAATGAATAAAATCAAATATGAAATTATTACGTTAATTTAAAAATTAAGTTGGAATTTGGAAATAATTGTGTAATAATTTTAAATCCACTGGTAAACCCTTCTATTTGAAATTATGAATGGAATGATTATGGGATGATTCAATTTTATGGAAATTTTGGAACTTTATCTATAATTTTTGAATTTTATGAATTTGAAGATTTCTATTGATTAATCTTTAATAAATTGACTTTTAAAAAATTTTAAATCATTGTAAATGTTTGAAAATTATAAAGTTATAAAGATTGCAAAGTCCAGAATTTTTAACGCGAAATTTGATTTAATTAATTTATTTTAAATTTATTTAATTAATATAAAAATAGCCATTTTGGCCACTGACTCGGATTTTGACGAAACCAGTTTCATCGGATCCATATCAGTGAATTATTTTAGGGTTTCAAGTTTCGTAGCGATCGGACTTGTCGTTTGATCGTACGAACGCGAAACGCCTTGAAATCGATTTAATTGAAATCAATTTGGAAATATTGATTTCAGCATAACTTCTTTCTACGATGGAATTTGGATGTGAAACTTTTTCCATCACGTCCAGAATATTTTAAAACACCTATTTCGATATATGGTTTTACCCAATTTCGTTCCGGGGTCAGAACGGGCTTTTTGGGTCACGTTAGCGGTATCATGTATATCTATCAACCCGATCCATCTACTCTATTTCAAACCTACCTATATAAACCCAGTTATAAACCCTATCCTCTATCTATTCTCATTTGTTTGTGCGTTCATTTTTCCTCAGCTTCTCTTCTTCCAATGGTTGCAAACCCTAGATCCAATTTCAAATTTCAAAAATCAAATCCAAAGTCAAAAATTTCAAACTCTTCTAAAAAAATTTCAAAAAAGTATATGTCGAAGATCTCAATGATCCGAACCTACATATGCTGTTCGTTTTCCGAGACAGTGACAGGATTGATTAGAAATCGCGGTCAAAGTCAGATTGGGCGTTTTTTATTTCGTCGTCAATCGACGAAATTGAATATGGGTATCGTAGAGATCGACAAGTGGAGGCTATTGGTGGTGGTAGGAGGTCACGAAGTGGGCAGAGGCGTCGGGAAATCTCATTTTAGGGTTTCGAACCCTAGAAAATTCGGCGGCCATAGGGAGGGCCGGACTGTGGCTAACGGCAGCGGCCTTCGAGGGGGTGGTGATCGGAGCCGGTGGGGCTGGAGCTGGAGGCTAGTGGCGGCGCTAGGTGGCGGTCAAAGGAGGGGCTGCGTGCGTTTAGGGTTCGGCTTCTTCTGGTTTTGCGTGTGAACAAAGGAACATGCGCAGGTCAGCGACATAGAGGGAGATGGCGTGGCGATGGGTTCGTAATTAAATTTCTGACGTTTTGGCACTGGTTTGGACGAATTTGGAGACTGTGAAAATTTTGGGTTTAATTTGGATTTAAATCCAATTTAAATTCATAAGGTGAGTGTTTTAACCCACTCACAACTTCTAAGATTTCTTATGTTTGTTAAATTGATTTAAGGTGTGAGTAGAAATTTATTTATGACTGTTTGGCATGTTTTATTAATCATCTCAGTTAAATCGCATTTATTTAATTTAACTATTGATTAATTTTATTATTACATATAAATTGACAGTTAAAATTTATTTATTTGCATATAAACTGCTAGTTAAACAGCTATTAAATTTGTTACTGAATATAAACTATTAGTTAATACCTGTTATTATATTTTTATATGCTCTATATGGATGTTTTGTTAAATTGGATGATGATTGTAATAAATGGTTGATGATTGATATTTGAATGAATGGATGCGATAATTTATATTGTATAAACTTCAAGTTATTATGCATTTTCATTTCATTCGGGATTGCGGTTTGAAATGATATACAACTGCATTTTTATTTTTAAATTGCGGATTGAAATGATAAATATCTTTATCACTTGACCATAGGATAGAAAATTTTATACAAGCACCGCGGTATATATATATAATTATTTTTAAAATGATTTTTATGGTTTGGGACATGATACGGTTTAATAAATATTAAATTTTGATATTATATAAATATTATTTTATAATTATACATATATAGTTAAATTTTGAATTTAAGCTATGTATAATCTGCTAAATAAAATGAATAAGTTGAAAAGGAGTTGATAATTTATATTATATAATTATGTACAGGCTTAGGATATAGAGTTTAAATGATTCGAATAAATTTAGATTGGAAGGTAAATAAAAAAAATTGGAATTGAGCATATTTAAGAATTAAACCCTATAAGTTGATGTAGAACCTTATTAAGCTTGAAAATTTTAAAGGTATGATATTTATAAATGAAATTTTATTTCAAGATAAATAAAAAGGAATATTTCTAGCATAAATAAATTGAAGGAAATATTTAGTTATAGGAAATATGAGTTTTATATAAATGATTATGGATTCATCATGCAAATGTTCAAGACTAAATAATAGAACAGTGAATTTGTTGAAAGAATAAATTCCAACCTTAGTTTTGAAATTTATTAATACTCAAATTGGATATATATTGAAATTGAAGTGGTTTTGGAAACTGAAGGTGAAATTTAAATTTATGGTTTATAATTCATCTAAAGAAAATATATTTGTAAATTCATGGCAATTAATTTACTTTACAAAGTAAAATTTAAAATTAAACCATTTTATTTTATATACTGTTGAATATCCAAACCATTCAAGTTTTAGAAGTTATGGTTTTAAAGCTATGGATTTCGAAGTATTAAGTTATGAAAATTTTAATTCAAATGTTTGGTTTCCAGATATTATAAATTTGAAAGCAGTATGATTTTGAAAAAAAAATATTTGAAATAAAAATGATATTATTAATTTGAGTTTTATAAAAATAATATCAAAATGAGTTGTTTGGAAATGGAAATGAGATCGTATTTATGGGTTTTGAAATGGATAATTATATTCTGGTTTTAAAGTATAAACTATTTTAAAGACCGCGGTGTTATAATAATGTTTGGTTGTTGAAGAGACCGAGATCGAAAGTTGTCATACTCTCTGCCAACTCCGAAAACCACTTTAACAACCGTGTACGCGGTGGAGATTCCAGAATGAAGTAGGATGGTGGCGGCATTTCCTTTGAGGTAAATACGTGGACCCAACTCCCGTGAGTTGGCATAAGGTAGCTAAAACAGGAGCGATCGACGGGTTAATAAGGTAGCACCTTTGATCGGACACCTCCCTTCGATACTATACTCTAACTTTGGATTGATTCGGTGGCCACCTTCACTTTTGATTTCTTTGATTTGGGGAGTTTGTTCGAGGTGGGCAGTAGCTGCGCGCTACGCGTTACCACCAACCCGGAAGCGTAATTGGTATATCTACCCTGGCATTGCCTAGTTGTGCCGTGTCACCTACCATATCGAGCCTTGTACGATTTTGGATTTCTCCCGTAGCCCGTGTGGTATCCTCTGGGTGCTTCCAATCGGAGGGACTATGATATTGGATGGACTACTAGGACTATTATTGTGTTAAGGGAGAGATTGGGTAATTCCTTAACGCCATTTAAAAGTAAGTTTATTTTACAATTAGACACTATTATAATAGCGAAATATAGTACATAGTAAATAGTTTAACGGATCCTTAAGAGATGTGAATCCCGAGGATCTTTTAAGTTACTGCACTCATATTTATCCCTGTTGATTTAACTTACATAAGATCTTTTAGTTCTGACTCGAGTGTTTTGTCTTTTCAATTCGCTCGGGTCAGTCCGAGCGTTTCAGGATTTGAATTTTTAGCTCTGGAGGACGAAGACGAAGATTTGCATTACTATCATCTACTATTATTCCACTACACTATTTAATTCCGCTGCATTGATATTTATTGGTATGTGAACTCTGATAATTACTGTATAAAGAAGAATCAATTGTTTTGTAAACAGTTTTATGAACTGTATATTTATTATTATATTTTATCCTTCCGTTGTGAGATTTTGTTTTGTTTTATTTCTTTCTCGTTTTTCTTATTTACCCCATAACAATCCGCCCTTCCGTATGGTTTGAGTTGGCACGTGTGTCGATTTAAATCATGCGAAAAGGCGGGACGTTACATCCTTCTTGTCACTGCGGCGCTAATCTGTTAGCTTAGGATTTGAGAAAAAATGACTCGAATGAGCTATTTTTGTTTCAGCTTCCTTAAAGTTGCTTGCTTTTTTGGTTAGAACAGCATCGACCTTTAGATCTGAGGGATCTATAGTAGAAATAGAAAATCCAGTTGCTTTTTCACCATGGATATTTATTCTATTGTCGGCAGCAGATCTTTGGTCAGTATTCTCTGTATGTCCCCGACTCATGCATTGATGCATCCATAGAGCTTCAAAGTTGAAAAAAGGCGGCTTCTTTTGCAAGTTACATTTGCTGTAGCTGCTTATGGGGTTGAGTGGAGACGGCTCCTTTTGCATGTTGCAATTGTTGTGGCTGCTTTTCCCTTTCTTCCAAACAGATAAGTGACAGATCTGATTGTTAATGTTACTTCTCTAATAATTTTCATCAATTATCTGGTTATTAATGACCAAGTGCTGATATTTTTCCATGTGCAGATGATAGTCCTCCGAATCCTCAATATTGTGAGCGTGGTAGCTTTTGCCCCTGGCAGATAAACAAAATAAGTAATTAGAGTCTGTATAATTATTATCTTTAGGAAAAGATGTATTAATATTAAGATTACTTCCCTTGGCGTTATAGGAAATATTCCTATTGTGTTGGTAAAAGCGGCCCCTTCCAGTATTGATTGGATATCGGATTAATACATTATCATGCATAGGCTTTTCTATCCTACAGCTTCCTTTGTGAAGACGATGACCTGTGTTGGGAGAATCCGTAATGATTTTCCCACTCTGTAAGAAAGATTCTAAATGGGCGGTATATTTACCCATGCTCCAGTAGTTCAAATTTGGATTCTCTGAATGTGTTCTTTGATTTCTATGTTTATTAAGAAGGATTTGGCTGTCCAATTCATTTTCTTCCAAAGTTGGATGCTTTCCATTTCTTTTTGAGAGTGAAGCCTTTGATTTCTTTCTTTCCAAATATGAAAGATGGATGCAGTGATCATTATACTTGCTTTTTTGAATTTCTTGGATTTTTCTTTGAAGTTTTGCTGGATATATTTGATGCTTTCTCTGATGCTCTGTACAGCTTGATTATGATTGATTTTGATATTTGTTTTGGCAATGTACCAAATGTGTTGTGAATAAATGCAATTAAAAAATAAATTATTAATACTCTCTGTCTCATTTTTACAATGAAGACACGCTGTTTCCCCTTTTTTATTCCACTTCAGGCATTTATCTCTAGTGGGAAGTCTATTAATAATTGCAAAGAAGGCACAATGGGACATTTTTGGACAGTTTGATTTACTGCATATAACATTATGCCAATCTACTTTCATTGCCTTTTATATACTCCAAAGTTTTTTTAAAAGAGAAAATACCTTTCGTAGATAATTTCCATTCCCATTTATCATTTTGGAGGTTTGGATCAATAGAGATACTTCGAATGGCAGAATTAAAAATAGATGCAGCTGGGTGTGCCATTGCATTCCACCTACTATTTTGAATGATGGTACTAACTTTTCCAGTGGCTTCTCCAAATACATATAAACTATTCCATCCCACAAGACTAACTAAGATTTTCCATGAATCCAGGGGTCAAACCATAGATTAATCTGATTTTCCTTTTTAAATTTTCTTTCCAAAAGTTTAATACCAGTATCTCTGCTTTTGAGAATGTTTTTTCAAACAAATGAGTGGTGATTTTCAATACCAGTCGTCTAAAAATTCTTGTTTTTGAGATACTTTGCTTTCATCCATTTTGCCAAAAGTGAATTGCCATTAACAAATCTCCAGAATAGTTTGAGATTGCACACTTCCCTCAGGTGATTGATATCTCTTATGCCTAATCCTCCAGCTTTCTTTGATTTACAAACTTTGTCCCAAGCAATTTTATGATGTTCTCCATTCAAAATGAAATTTGCACAAATTTTTTCGATTTTGTGAATAGCTTTTACTGGTATATTGTGGGCTTGAATCCAATACATAATAATTGCAGTGATGATAGTGTGAGGAAGTTTGATTCTACCAGCTGTAGACAGAAGCTTGCTAGCCTATCCTTCAAATCTAGCCTAAATTATGTCCAATAATCTCGTGCAGTCTCTATCATTGACTTGATTAGTACTGAGGGTTAATCCCAGATATTTGACTGGAAGATTATTCTTTTTAAATTTTAAAATGTTTAAAATGTCCAATTTCCTATCACAGCCTTTACTGAAGTAGATTTTTCTTTTGAAATCATTAACCTTCAGACTAGCATGTTCTTCTAACTTGGTAAAGATATTTGCTATAGATTTTGCACTTTGTGTGTCTGCATTTAAAAAAATAAGTAGGTCGTCAGCATATAGAAAATGTATAATGTATGGTTTTGTTCTATTAATGGGTTTTATGTTTCGTTTTATTAGTTCTGTTTCCATAAGAATTGTAAAATATTCCATAGCAATAGTAAATAAATATGGAGACAGTGGGTCTCCTTGTCAAATTCCTCTATTGCTATGTATGAACCTATTAGGAGAACCATTAACAAAAATTGAGTAGGACATTTTATTAATACATTCATAAATAAGGGCGAAAAATTCATTACAAAAGCCCACTTGTTTCATCATATATATTATAAATTCGTATTGATTTTATCAAAAGCTTTATGTAAATCTATTTTTACACACATGTGATTTTTGCTATTATGATTAAAGTTCCTAATTAATTCATGTGCTAATAATGTGTTTTCAATAATAAGTCTGCTAGGTATGAATGCACTTTGGTTTTCAGAAACTAAATATTTTAAAAATATTTTTATCCTGTTACTTAGAATACTAGAAATAATTTTGTATATAAAGTTGCAGTAGGCAATAGGCCTATAGTCTTCTAAACTATTAGGAATGGGAATTTTTGGAACTAAAGTAATGAAAGTATGATTTAGATTTTTTAAAAGTTTCTCGGTCCTAAAAAATTCAGAAATTGAATCAAACAAAATATTTTTAATCTCATTCCAGTGTATTTTATAAAATTTGGCACCAAAGCCATCAGGACCAAAGCTTTTATCATTGTTTGAGTTGAAGATGATATTTTTAATTTCCTCAATTCTTATTGGAGCCAAAAGAATATCTTAGCTATTATCATTTAATTTGAATTTAGGCTCAATATTTGGAAAATCATTAGAAGAGTGATCAGTATTATATAGACTATTAAAATATTTAATAGCTTCTATCTCAATACATGACATATTATTGACAATATTACCATTAATATCAATGATTTTACCAATATCATTTCTGTATTTTCTACTAGACATTTTAGGTTAAAAAATTACTAGCTTCATCCCCATGATTTAACCAATCTATTTTAGCTTTCTGCCTTAAATTAACAGACTACACACGAAGAGATTTGGCTAGATTATTTGGGCTATGAAAAAATTGTTGATTTTATCACTGTTTGAGCAGTCATTATCTAGAGCATTCTGCCTTATTTCACATTCATCCCTAAGGGCTTTAATGTCATTATTTGTTCTGTTTTTATTCCAAATTTTCAGTTTACCTTTTATAATTTGAAGCAATTTACTAAATTTGTATTGGGCAGTGCCCAAAACTTTTCTAGAAAGACAATTGTTGGTGGAATCTTTATAACTGTCCTCATAAACCCAACCATTCACAAGTCTAAAAGGGATATTCTTTTTAATATTATTATTACAATTAAGATATATTTGAATAGGAGTATGATCACTGGTAGCTTAGGGAAGAGTAAGGCATTTGAAATCTTTAAAATAATTTGCAAATTTTTGGTTAATTAAAATTCTATCTAATTTGCATATTTCTGAATATACCAGATTTCCAAATATGTTTATTTCCAAAAATTATTAGCTCAAATAAACCAATTTTGATAAAAAATTATTGAATCTTTCTAAATTTTTGAAGGGATGGGAATTCCCCCTCTTTTTTCAAATCCATGTATAGCAGTATTGAAATCACTCGTAATAATCCATGGATGACTCATGTTAGAGTTAATAATTTCAAGGTTTTTCCAGAGAGAATCTTTTTCAGTTTCACTATTGGAAGCGTAAACAAAAGTAATTTCAATTTGAAAGCCACCTTTATTAGTGCATTTACAATGAATAAATTGAAAAATTACAAAATGTTGATAAATATCCCAAATTTTAGGGTCCCAAATGACCATGATTCTACCATACCCTCCCATTTGATTGTTATTATAATATTCCAGTTATTAAAATAAATTAATTGAAAATCAATAATTCTTGAATTATCTAATTTATGTTCTAGTAAACCAAAAATGCTAGGATTTGTTGACAATAGAAGATTAGAAAAGTCTAATCTTCTTATAGGAGAATTGAGACCTCTAACATTCGAAGAAATAATCGTCATATAATTAACAGATAGATTAAAGTTCAAATTAAAATAAAAGGATACTCAAAAGGATACTACTGAGAGTAACAGCTTATGCATTGTGACTGCCCTCTTCTTCAAAAGACTCTATCCTCTTTCCTTTCTTTTTGTATGAAGTTTTATTTAATGCTTTCAGCTGATCTTCCCACTTGGAATTTTTGATGATATACTTCCTTTTAAATTCACTATCTTCTATTTCTTTTAGGCTTTCATTATCTACAATATCTTATATGCTTTTTATTTTGCCTTTACTTTTTTCTTTTATTTCTTTTCTACTTTTCCTTGAGGCTGATGCAGAATTTGAAACTAGACTGATAGCTTGAATGTTGAAATCAGAAACTCGATTTTTGGTAATTGTGGAGAGATGTGTAGCAAAGTAGCTGATGTGGTTTTCTGATGGCTCCTTATTTAGGATGTTGTTAATGATAGAGCTATAATCCAAATTCATTGCTTCTGCAACTGAGGATTCTTCTACTGATTGAATTTTTTTACCTTTTGCTTGAGTAGTCGAATCCTCTATATTTAATATTTGAGGTACAGAAATGGTTTCTTTGGTTTTCCCTGCTATTTCTATAAATTCAGAAGAAATTACTGCCTCATTTGCAATCTTTATCTGTTCTTTTCTGCTTTCTTGAGAAGTTTTTTCTGAAATAGATTCTTGTATATTAAATTAATCTTCGAAGTTGGCAATCTATCCAGTATTGTCTTCAAGAGGTTGAGGAGTGTTTTCCTTATTATTAAGAAGTAATGCTGTTTTTGTAAATTCACTTTTTTGTTCTGGCAAGATGTTGGAGTTGACAGTAGCTTTTTCTTGCATACTTTGTTTTTCTTTCCAAACCAATTTAGAATCACAATTTTCCAGAGAATGACCAAAACATGAACATGTTTTACATCTAAGGGGAACCCATTCATATTCAATATTTTGAACCAAGTTTTCACCATCATGTAATGATATAATAGCTTCATTTGGTAAATCAGAATCTGCATTAATTTCTACAAGTATTCTTGCAAAAGAAAGCCTAGTTTCTTCTGCAGTATGCTCAGCTAATTTAAGGGGAGTGCCAACTACACTAGCAATAGCACTTAATATCTCACTATCCCACAAGCTAAGGTTTAATTCGGGCAGTTTAATCCAGATAGGCATAGAAAAAAGCAGATCCATGTCAAGGTTGATTTTACTGCTCTATTTTTTCATAATAATCAGTTTTCCATTTACGAAATATGGCTCCCATTAATAGCATTATCACAATTTGAAGCATTGGAAAATCTAATTAAAAAGATGTCATTATTACATGTAAAAATGTCGAAATTACCAGTGGGTTTACAGGATCTAGCTATTACAGCCTTGAAGTGATGATAAGCAGGTCTATTGCCAAAAACATAGGCAAATACTGAGAAGTTCCATTTACTCTCTGCCCTTTTGCTGCCATCCGCACTCACCACCACTATTTTCTTTTCATTAATGGAGAGAGGAGCGACATACTTAAGGTCAAATTCAGTATTTGAACCTCCTTTCTTAATCATCTCTGCCCATGAAGAAGGCTTACTTAAATTAGTGCTGATTTGAGATACTGAATTCTCTTTAATTTGAGAATTCTTGAATAGTTTCTTGAATTTCCAAAAATGAATATCCAAGTTCATCTCTTGTAGACTGATTTTTGCAACATTTCTTGCTGAGATTCGTTAATTCACAGCGCTTCTTGAATTGTATGTTCTTTGATTTACATTTCTGAAAGACTGCTTTGATTGATTCATAATGTCTTGTTTCAGGTTCATCTCATAAGAACTATTTCCTGCACTTTGCATTTGAGAGGCAGTTCATTTAATCAACATTTTTGATCTTCTACTTTGTACAATTTGAAAGCCTACTTCATCCGTGACAGAGGTTTTCTTTGCTAATGGTGGTGGTGGTGGCGGCACTGGAATCGGCGAAGGTGAAGGAGAGTGAGATGGAGAGGAATGAGATGATCCCTCTAACTGATCAAGGTTGTAGATAGAGTTACTCAATAATTTTGTAAAGGCAGTCATGGCTGCCAAGCTTTGTAATTTTCTTGATTTGTAACTATAGTATCGAAATTATGTGTTGTGCATATTTTCCTTATGATCTATTTATTTGAGTGCCCCTGTTCTTGAGGCTAAGACTCTGGACTTCTTCTAAATTTGATGCAGTTGCCGATAGGCTTAATATGGCTTCGATACCATGTAAAGAATTATGCAATTAATGAGATGATTTTTAGATTTTGGATTGAGAAGCAAAATGATTTATTCACTGATCAGATGAATACAATATGTTTGATACAAGTTACATTATGTTTTGGCTGCATTTTATATAACATAATTTATACAAGTTGGGTTGATTGGTGCGGCCCATGATTATAATATCCTATACCCGAAAGGAGACTGGGTAATATACAAAATGCAGAGACTTGGGTTCAACACTTCGGTCTTCATTTCTAATAATACGATTCAGATTTTTCAAAGGAATTCAAAGTCTTCTGCGTCTATATCATTGTAGAAATATATCGTTGCAGAAATGAGTTATGTTTGAAATGAGAAATGGAAATAATTTATAGCTGGAGGTAAGCACGTTTTACACATAGGCACGTGGGCAGCCCTGGAGGCTGCATTTTGCAGAATCAGATGTAACAGCAGCATATTGAATGTTGAATAAAATTCGTAAGCCAGCATTTTAGAAAAAACCTTCATTACAGTTTGCAAGTTCCTGGGAAAAGTTGAATTGCGCAGTATAAATAGAAGCGCACGCACATACGCTGGGATATATATCTCCATACTTAAACTTCATCAATATGCAATCTCTCGCCGTCGCCTCTAACTCACTTTCTCCTTTCTCCCCTAAACATGTTCATCAATTAACCAAATCAAACATTGAGAAATTGCCAATGAGAAACTACAACAAGACTGGCCATAAAACAAATAATCCACTGACTTGTAATTATATAGCAACTAGCACTGACCAAGCTTACCAAGAAGATTTAAGGCCTGTTTTAACTAGGAATATTTGCACATTATCATCTTTTAAATTTACATGCTATTCTATTTCTTGAATCATATATATGAATTTGAATTTTTCTAGCTATATGTAGGATGAACAAGTATTATGAAGTTGAGCTTCAAGTGCAGGAGGACGACGTCCTTGAAAATGGCATCGTGGATTCTACTTTCTATTCTAATTACTGTCAACAAGGTCACTGAAAAAATTGTTTTGATATATCAGTATCCTAATCAGATGACCAACTGCTTCTCACTTTTAATCTTTGTCGTCCTTAAACAATTCTTAATCATTTGAACTTTTATTCTGTAGGACATAACCAAATGCTGAAGGATGTTGGGCTAGCTCTAGGTGGAAATTGTAAGGCAACCACTTTGTCCAACTTTTCCTCCAAGCTATTCACTCCATTAAAAGTATGCCGATTAACATTTGTATTTCACGTGCAGATACCATGCTATTATTCGAAATGAAGTTTCATTAACAAGTGTATATTTTTTGTGATTTCAGCTTGGTGAAAAATTCAGTGTGAAAGTCAATGTATTATGCATCTCAACTACGAGCATCTATGTTGAAACCTTCATTTTCAGAATCCCTGATAATGAGGTAATTAATTAGTAACATAAAATTTCCATAATTTTTTTTTTCTTTTCCTAATCAATGTACGTGTCAAATGAATGTAGCTAATATTAGAGGCAGAAGCTGAAATAGCACTGCTTGGTGAAAACCGCTGCCCTATTCGTATTTCTCCCGGAGTGAGAGCTAAACTATTGCTTCTTGATTCCATTGATATCGTGTAGCGATTCACTACCTCTGCTCGTTCTACGATTTTTATTCTTTATGACGTTTAAATTTTCCTTTTTCACAGACGCGTTTACTGTAAATGTATCTGATGTGTTTATGAAAATAAAAGCAAGACTTGTGTAATAATTCTTTATGTTCTGTTAACTGTTTTATTTACTTATTTAGTAATTAACTCTTTCAATACACGTAAAAAATTTATAGTACTGTTTCTCAAACCAGATGGTTAAAGCCTCCTTGATGAGACGTTCTTGGATTAAAAAGCAAAAAGCAGGTGCATGGCTGGATAATACAGAAAAAACATGCAATGTCCCATCATAATACCACTGATTGGCTGCGATTATAATTTTGTTACACAACCAAAGATGATCAAGCTACAACAAAATTAAAACTCTCTTTCTATTATCCTGAAAATCAAATCATTTTCTGTAAGTTTGTATGAAAGTGCTTCAAGAAAACTTATGCTTACCGTATCCCTACTACCAGGAGTGAATATTTATTTTTGTAGGATTTAATTACTAATATACATTTCAAAATTTACATAATTAAGGACAAACTTTAGTATTAGGCCCGACGAAAAATTAATTTTAACTCTGGGCTTCTTTGAAAACTTACTACAAATAAACATGTTTTTTTTTACTATACTAGCATTTTGTAAATGTGCATTTTAACATGCGCAAATACATATTTTCTTTTTCTAAAGAAAAATATGCTTGCATCGTTTGAAAACGTGCACTTGCAAACTATAAATTTGTGTTTGCGGACGCCTAATCAAAACCAAATTTATTTTTATAATAAATTTTAAAGAAGGTGTAAAGTGAAATAAGACTTTTTGTTGTGACTATTATTAAAAAAAAATTCTACTCTTTATTAAAAACCTTTCGATTAAACAAATGCATTAACAACACTTTAACTTAATTGGAGGAAAACTCATTTCGACTTAATGATGCATTAACCGCGCTTTAACCCAATTAGGAGAAAACAGCTATCGAGAATTGACATGACTATTTTAATAATTAGAGAACAATAAAATGACTTGGAGGCGCAAACAAAGTTGACTCGGTTGGTTACTAGTTCAATACGAAAGATTAAAGGTCACGAGTTCGATCACTATGATAGACACTTATTGACATTAATGAAACATGTTAAAAAAATTATTTGGAGGAGAGAATAGGAAGAAAAGTAGAAGCGGTGAAGAAGAATAACAGATGGTTTAACTCTGGATCTGGAGTTGGTGTTTCCGATGCGGTGCAATCTGGTTTGGTTCCAGCATCTTTGGTTGGCACTTCTGGTGCTTGTGGTAATGCCGTTGACAATAATTCCCAGGCTGTTGGTTCTCCAGCTGATCCGTTGCCACCTTCCTTGCCTCGGCCTGCTTCTAAGTGGTCTTCTTTGTTTACCAAGCTTCCAAGTTATGCGGGTTTGCATTCGCCTCGGCGCTTTGAAATAATCGAGAAAGGGGTGTGATGATTCCGTCCACGGAAGTGATTGAAGCAGGTGTTGATTTTTGGAAAGATCATTTGGTTGGTTTCTTTCTTGACTCAAATCCTTCCTATCATCTAGTTAAGTCGAGGTGCAACCTGGCGTGGAGGCCAAGGGGTGGTTTGAGTGTTCACTATGATAATGAAATGTTCTTTTTTAAGTTCGCGTGTAGTGATGAAAGACAACGTATTCTGGAGGCTAACCCAATTCTTATTGATGGAAAACCATTCATTATCACAACGTGGAGTCCTTTTGTGGATCGTGCGAAAGAACAAGTTTTATCTATTCCTGTCTGGGCCCACTTTTCTCATATTTCTTCTGTTCTACAACCTCTTATTGGGATTGATTGGCTAGCTGACCTAGTTGGTAAGGTGATATGTTTTGATGCAAATGCTGTGGCCACAAAGAAGCTAGTGTATGCCAAATCTCTAATTGATATTACTTCTGACAAGCCTTTGCCTATGGTGTTAAAGGTCAGATTAGATGAGAGCCATATAGCTGAGGTCAGAGTATGCTATAGTTGAAAACCTGAGATTTGCGCGACTTGTCAGACCTATGGCCATTGTGCTGATGCTTGTCCTAGAACGGTTGTTCCCCTTGTTGACCGGATTCCACCTCCTCGTCCGCCTGTCGGGAAGTGGGTCAAGAAGGTGGCTCCTCCTCTTCCTTTTGTTGATGCCCCGGTTGTTCCCATTGTTGTTCCCCCCATTGTGGATCCTCCTGCTGTTGCTCCGCATTGCGTAGATCTTTCTTTTTCAGTGCCTGATGTTGCCCCTTCTATCGGTCCTCCACCTTAGGCCCCGGAGTTGGAACTTTCTGCTTCCACTTCTAATATCATATCCTGGAATTCTGATGAACGTGCATGGGTTCACGCTCCTTCTGATATGAGGTACTCGCCGGAGAGGAACACATTTTATGCATTTATCAGTGACATTGGTGGAGAGAGTCGTTATCTTATCTACCATATTGAGGGAGATGGTTTGTGCCTCACGAGGGACGGTGAGATTGGTGAGGAGAACAAAAGTAAGTTTTATGATGTCACACGGGATAGGAAATTTATTTACCCTCCTGGCTCTGTTGGATTTGATCCTCGTCAGGCTACTCTATTCTCATGGTTTTCTCATGTCATTGGCTCTTCTTCGGATGTTGGCCGTGATTGTTCTTCCTCTTCTGAGGAAGAATATTTATGCTATTATAGTAGTTTAGCCTCTTTTGTCTAGCTCCTGTGCTTTCAACTTTTGCCCTTTTAGTTGCTCTGTGCATGTGCAGAGCACGTGTTTTTCCATTATTAATATAGTGGCACGACCCACTTTAAAGCCGGCTAGCTTTGCTAAAAAAATAACAACAGATGGTTTAATTATCAATTTTTCAAATAATATCATTGAAAACTCGTATGTATGCAATCATGCTTACACATAAGAAAATAATTGTAACTAATCCACTCATGGATTGTTAACTCACCCCACCATAGGCAATTTTATACAACTAGTTAATTATTTAGCATATGCTAATTGCTTCTATTTGTCTCTAAAATTAGCATAATTTAATCTAAATTCTTATGGTGAATTCTTTTGAGTCTATTGGGCCTTTGTCATTACTCTGTATCATTACCACCCACTCGAGTTCGATAATGCCCTTAAGTTCGAAAATGCTTACTATGTCAATTGTCCCATTGACATAAAAGATTAAGACTTTGCTTTCATATAGCATTATATATTGTTCCTTTCTCTAGTTCCCCAAAAAGAGTACGTAATTCCTTTCTTTCCACAACATAGATTGATTTAAATTAAACATAGAGAACCAATTTCAATTTATCATATCAACATATAGGTTCTTAGCTACACCAAAGCAAAGAAATGCATCATCATACCTGGATATGTTATTAAGATTCAAATTACTTTGACAAGATTTAACAACTTCATCCATTAAAAGAACCCTAGTTTGTATTGGGTTTGGGTTATGAATTGGTGATGTGTATAGCGATATTGGTATTAAATGAGTAATTGAAGAGGTTGTGAAGATGTCACTTCGAGAGCATAACATAAGTAAGGATTTTTGTAAAAGGGTAGCACTTCTAGAGAAAAGAAGACGGGAACATGACTGCGAAAGACTTACTAGGTTCATAAATGGTTGAAACAAATATGTGAAAATTTTATTTTCACAATTTAATCAAGCTCCTAGCCATAAGTATGAGAAGTCCCTTTGTAAAAAAGGTGTTGTCATACTAGAAAATCTCTAAGGGAAATCTCCCAAGCTTCCAATATACTTGAAAACAACGTTCCTGGACCAAAACCTATGTTGTGCTGCTCAAGGCCTGCATACAAAAATCTCTAAAAAATATTCGATTTGATATATTGTTGGATCCATAATGAATAATTAACCATATGTGATGGTAATTTATTTAATGATAAACCGATACATTCTTCAAGAATAGAATTCATTTTGATATCTCCGGTGTTCAAACCCATGACCTCTAGGATTTAAGCCTAGAATGCCTTAGTACTTTCCACTTGAGATAGTTTTCCTTAACTATGTACTAATCGTTTAAATTAAGAACTTGATCACATGTGTTTGCATGAAAAGTGGACAAACACCTTTTATCAAATTTATAGCAATGAAGAAAATAGAAAGAAAATGCTTAAAAATAAAGTACACACAAAATTATAATGTTCAGTCATAATGGGCCTATGCCTACTGTTTATTTTCATTTCCCTTCTTATATTTCAGCTTTTACAAGGATTTGAATGCAAAATACATGATTTACTATCAAATATTGAAGTCTCTAGGCAGCAGAGTCTAGTGGCTCCGAAAATTGTTCCATAGCCGTTGTAAGCTTGGATATTTATTGGAGTGAAGAGGTAGAAAGGTCATCTTGGTAAATCAAGTAGTTTTCCTATATAATATGCTCGGTTCAGTTATTTCTATATATATAAATATATATAGTAGATATGTTTTAGAATTTTTCTTATATTTCCATATTTCATTCCTCAAATGCCTTGCTTGGTTCGGTAGCAGGCTTGTTCGGGGGTCTTTGGTTCAGTGGGTGTCAATAAACATCATCTTGGCAAAGTAAAATGAAGCTCAACCCCTGGTTCGGCGTCGCTCCCCACACTTGGTTTGGCATTGCTTCATATTACACAAGAAATCTTGTCTGGGGTATAACCGGACAAGATATCTTGACTGGTAGTCCCATATACCCGACAAGAATTCTTGTCTAGTAGGAAGACCTACGAACAAAGAATCGGGCCGAATCATGGAGTAGTACCTCCTTCTCTTATTTGCATTGTTCAACTTTATTTGTCGGATGCTTTATGCTGCCTTGTGCCTCTCCTGCTTCTTCATCCCTGCAAGCATTTACACAAATTGTGAACCTATAATGCATATATTTCTGTTGTTCCTGCTATGGCTTGATTAGTTTGCTTTCATTATTTTTGTAGGTTAAAGCACCTATAACAACGTGCTTAATAGTAAGAAAATAGCTAAGTAATAATGCTTGAAGATTTTGATTAAATTGGTAAATTTTGGAAGCATGGATCACTGTTAATAAGAATATCGATTTTGAAAGAAGACCAACCAAATGCACTCAGTCATAGGTAGTAGAAGGAGACACTCTGACGCAGCGGATAATTCGAACAAAACTTCTATCGATGAAATGTAGCAATCGGTGAGTTGAAGATACCAAAATGCCCAAGTTCGTTGATCCAAAAATACCGAACTCTAGCTATCTCAAACACGTTGATAGCGCACTATACCGTGTTTAAAGATCTACGATTCTTCGCACGTTGATCTAGCGCACTAGATTCCGTGAATCGGCTTCAACAAACGTGGATTCGAGTGCACTCGAATGACGTAAGTGGAGATAGGAGATTACACTCAACTACCAATTGGAGAAGAAAGCACAAAGCAATCAACAAGAAATTTTATTCCAAAATCAACAACCAAAAAATGTACAACACACACGTATTTATAGAGTTTTCTGACCCAGCACCTTAAGTCGTTGCCGACTCATAGGCTCCGACTCATCATAAGTCGTTGCCGACTCATTACAACAGCGACTCAACTCCTTTCACACAGCGCAGTACAAACGACTTAACAAACACACAAGGTACACGACTCAAGGCCAACAACTACATCTGCTCATACGACTCATTACATACCGACTTAACACATGACGACTTAGAGAGAAAACGACTCAAGACTTCACCGACTCATAGCCTCCCTTCGGCATATCTTCTTCAAGCGAGTTAACTCCTGCCGACTCAATTAAGTCGTGACTCGTTGACTCGGCACAGTCTCCTTCTGATAGTTGGTTATCCCGGAAACGACTCATCTCCTTAGGTTGCTGCCATCTTTCCTTAGCTCGTAACCGACTCATGCCATCATTGACTCGCGACCGACTCAAATCCGATACCTTCTTTATGCGACTTATGTTATCTCCCCCTTGTAACCCCTTAAGTCGGAAACGACTCATCCCTTTGAGTCGTGGACGACTCATCAAGTTACACCATAGTCTCGTGTACGACTTAATATGGTTTAACTTTTGAATTTCCATATGCCCTGCTGCATCATCCTCCCCTGGTTGAGAAAAATTCGACCTCGAATTTGCAAATTCTTTCTCATCAAAATGTTCATCCCCATAATATGGCACCAGATGCTTAACATTGAATACGTCAGAAGTGTAAATATCCTCCGGCAGCTTCAACTTATAAGCATTGTCATTAATTCGCTTCACAATTTCGACAGGACCAACTTTTCTGGCTTTCAACTTATTGTAAGCACCTACTGGAAAACGATCTTTGGTTAACACGGCATAAACCAAATCACCTTCTTTAAATTCAACATTTCGATGTTTCAAATCTGCCGACTTCTTATACTTCTCATTCGATTTCTCCAATCGTTCCTGAACGATTTTATGACATTCAGTCAGCTCATCAACAAAATCAACAGCTCGTTTAACTGTTTCCTTTGATTGTGGTACTACTGCCAAATCCAACGGCCCCCTGGGTAAATTTGAATAAACAATCTGAAACGGACTGAATCCTGTGCTTCGATTTACTGCATGATTATGAGCAAATTCTGCCTGGCATAGCTTCATGTCCCAACTTCTCAAATTATCTTGTACAAGACAACGCAACAAATTTCCCAATGACCTGTTAACAACTTCTGTCTGCCCATCAGTTTGCGGATGATAAGCACTACTAAATTTCAGTTTCGTTCCCACCATCTTCCACAAACTCAACCAAAAGTGACTCAGAAAACGAGTATCTCGATCAGAAACAATGGATTCTGGTAAACCATGAAGTCGATAAATTTCCTTGAAAAATAACTGCGCCACTCGAACTGCATCTGCTGTCTTCTTGCAAGCAACAAAATGTGCCATCTTCGAAAATCTGTCCACCACAACAAATATCGAATCATTTCCCCTTTGAGTTCTAGGCAAACCCAAAACGAAATCCATGCTGATATCAACCCATGGCTTAGATGGTACTGGTAATGGCATATACAATCCTGCATTCGTTGCTGTTCCTTTTGAAACTTGGCAAATATGACATCGCTCCACGAACCTTTCAACCTCTTTTCTCATCGATGGCCAAAAATAAGACTGTGAAATCAACTGCAAAGTACGATCACGGCCCACATGTCCTTCCTTGTGCAACTCCTTCACAATCTTCATCCTCAAACTACAATCCGGAATACATAAACGATTTCCTTTAAACAGAAAACCATCAACTAACATGAATTCATCTGTACTCCCATCCTTCACTTTCTCAACATATTTCATGAAGTAAGGATCTTCATTAATCATCTTTGGCAACATTTCAAACCCCGTCACTTCAACCTTCATTGTCGTTATTAAATGATTCCTCCTACTCAAAGCATCAGCTACTCGATTTGTCACCCCTGATTTGTGCTTAACGACAAAAGTAAACTGCTGTAAATAAGCAATCCATGATGCATGTCTTGCTAAAATCTTGTCCTGCCCCTGTAAATGCTTCAATGCTTCATGATCAGTGTAAAGAACAAATTCCTTCTGAAATAGATAATGCCTCCAATGCTTAACAGCTTGCACAACAGCATAAAACTCAACGTCATAGGTACTGTATCTCATCTTTGCCCCTGACAACTTTTCACTGAAATATGCAATAGGTCTCCCATATTGACTCAGAACTCCTCCAATCCCAACCTTCGAAGCATCAGTATGCAATTCAAACAATAACTGAAAATTAGGTAGAACAAGAATTGGTGCAGACGTCAACAATTCCTTGATCTTCTCAAAGGCAACCCCCGCTTCTTCTGACCATACAAACTGTTTCCCTTTCATGCAATCAGTCACTGGAGTCATCACGCTACTGAAGTGTGGAATGAACCTTCGGTAGAATGATGCCAATCCATGAAAACTTCTAACTTCAGTGATAGTTCTCGGCTGTGGCCAATTTCTAATAGCTTCAACTTTACTTTGATCAACTTGAATTCCTTCTCCTGAAACAACATAGCCCAGAAATAAAACAGTATGCGTCATAAACACACATTTCTTCGCAGCAGCATAAAATTGTTCCTCACGAAGAATAATCAACACTTCCCTCAAATGTAGAACATGCTCCTCCATACTTCTGCTGTAAATCAGAATATCATCGAAATAAACCACAACGAACTTCCCGATGAATGGTCTAAAGATTTGATTCATCACCCGCATGAATGTACTAGGTGCATTCGACAAACCAAATGGCATAACCAACCATTCGTATAACCCCTCTCTCGTCTTGAAAGCTGTCTTCCATTCGTCTCCAGGTCTGATTCGAATTTGATGATAACCACTCTTCAAATCAATCTTTGAAAATATAGTTGCCCCACTCAATTGATCTAACAAATCATCCAACCTCGGCATAGGAAATCTATAACGAACAGTAATCTTGTTCAAAGCTCTACTGTCTGTACACATTCTCCATGTTCCATCCTTCTTCGGCACCAACAATGCTGGCACGGCACAAGGACTCAAGCTTTCCTGAACACGTCCCTGTTCCAACAACTCTTCCACCTGCCTTCGTAATTCCTCATGTTCCTTCGGACTCATTCGGTAATGTGGTCGATGTGGTAACACTGCTCCCGGAACAAGATCAATTTGATGTTGAATGTCTCTAAGTGGTGGTAACTCCTTAGGCAACTCCTCTGGAAAGACATCTTCAAATTCTTTCAAAATTGGCTTTGCTTCTTCTGGAATCTCAACTTGTTCACTGCATTCTCTTCCAATCAACAAAAATACTTCAGGTTCCTCTTCAACTTCTTTCACAAACTCCTTCAAAGTCAACAGAGTTTTCAATTCCTCAATCTCTTCCAGTTTGTTCTCCTTCTGTTGCTGTTTCTTAGGAACCAAAGTGATTTTCGTACCCTCGAACATGAAACTGTAACTGTTGGCACGACCGTCATGCTGAACTGCTCTATCAAACTGCCATGGTCTGCCCAACAATAAGTGACAAACATCCATATCTACGACATCACACCAAATTTCATCTTTGTACTTCTTTCCAATAGAAAAATTAACACAAGCCCTTCGACACACTTTCACTTCACCACCCTTCCTTAACCATGCTAGCTTGTATGGTTTAGGATGCTTCTCAGTTTTCAAGTTCAACTTCCTTACTGCTTCTGTAGAAATAATATTATCACAGCTCCCAGCATCAATAACGAACTTGCAAACTTTTCCCAGAATAGTGCATGTCGACTGAAAAATATTGCTTCTCAGCCAACTACAATCCTCCTCTTGCTTTGGTGTCAAACAACTTCTCCTCATCATAAGATTACAACCTTCATCTCCGAACAATTCTTCTTCCTCCTCAACATAAGGTGTATTTGAACATTCTGCTTCCTCACCATTATCCTCCTCAACTTCTGCAACCATGGTTCTCTTCTTCGGCTTTGGACATTCGTTGCTTTTGTGACCCAACTCCTGGCAATTATAACATTTGAAAACACTACTAGCCTTTGCTTTCTCAGCCTCCTTCACCACTGGCTTGGTAACTGGTTTAGGAACATTAGAACTTCCGCCAACACCCTTCACTAGATTATTAGAATTAGTAAACACACCACCTCCACGCCTTCCTTGTTTCTCCCAAGCTAACGCTTTCTGATGTGCTTCTGCAACTGATCTAGGATCAAACATATTAACCATATCCTGGATCTGCATTCTCAATCCCCCAATGAATCTAGCAGTTAGCTGTTCTTCCGTTTCCATAATATCATTCCTGGCAATGAGTTGGTAAAATTCATCAGCATAATCACTAACAGATTTTGTCCCTTGCCTCAGATTCTGCAACCTCTGGTACATAAGTGATTGGTAGTTGTAAGGTAAGAAAGTAGATCTCATCAACTTCTTCATCTTATCCCACGATTCTATCTTTGACTTCCCCATTCTCTCCCTGGTAAGTTTAGTTTGCTGCCACCACGCCAAAGCTCTCCCCCTCAACCTAGTAGCAACCAACTTCACCCTTCTATGCTCAGGAACCTCCTTGAAATCAAAGATCTCTTCAACATTTGAAACCCAATCTAAGAACTCCTCAGCAACCATTCCTCCTTTAAATTCTGGAATCTCCATCTTCATACCCGATTCCCATCGACGATCATCTTCAACATCCCGATAAGAATTTCGAACTTGGTCTCGATCTCGATAATGAACACTAGCTCTATCACCTTCTTCAACAAAATCAAAAGTACGCCTACATCGATCTCGACCATTATCATCCCTTCGCTCATGCATGCTTCTTTGACTATGTCTCTCTTCATCTCTATATGCTTCATTGTCAAATTCACGTTGACTTCGTCTCTCTTCATGTGCATAGTCATGATGATCTCTTCGTGATGAAATTGATGTTTCTCTTCTATCTCTACAAGAATGTGGTGATACCCTCCTCGCTTCCGTAACCGATGGCGAAACTCGGTTTCCTCCATGGTTCGAGTTTGGTGATCTCCTCCTTTGATTCAAATCATTCATCAATCTCTCCAATTTTCCAATGCCTTCGTCAAACTTTTCATTAATACGTTGTTCCATAAGCTCGGCTTCTTCTCTACGATACAAAGCTTCAACGTTTTGATGACGATTGGATCTCCTTGGTGGCATGGTTAAAAACTTCACAAACTTCAACAATTCAATCACAAGACTTCTAAATTTTCACACAATTTCACAAGGCTCGGCCTTGAACTTAACTCGGCAACACAATGCTTATACGACTCAAATAAGGTCGGCTTAACTTGACTCGGCTACCTCTCAAACACTTCTCTAGGCTCGGCTACTTCCCAAGTATACACGGCCTAACTCCCTTCAAACACCTTTCAACACTTAGATCCAAAAACCAATGGATCAAATACTTCACACTTGTTGCAACTTCAATATGAACACAATGAACAACTTCAAACTTCAAAAACTTCAAAACTTGGCTCCAAGAATCAACTTAGCTATGATTGGCTAAGTATGGCTCCGATACCAATAATGACGCAGCGGATAATTCGAACAAAACTTCTATCGATGAAATGTAGCAATCGGTGAGTTGAAGATACCAAAATGCCCAAGTTCGTTGATCCAAAGATACCGAACTCTAGCTATCTCAAACACGTTGATAGCGCACTATACCGTGTTTAAAGATCTACGATTCTTCGCACGTTGATCTAGCGCACTAGATTCCGTGAATCGGCTTCAACAAACGTGGATTCGAGCGCACTCGAATGACGTTAGTGGAGATAGGAGATTACACTCAACTACCAATTGGAGAAGAAAGCACAAAGCAATCAACAAGAAATTTTATTCCAAAATCAACAACCAAAAAATGTACAACACACACGTATTTATAGAGTTTTCTGACCCAGCACCTTAAGTCGTTGCCGACTCATAGGCTCCGACTCATCATAAGTCGTTGCCGACTCATTACAACAGCGACTCAACTCCTTTCACACAGTGCAGTACAAACGACTTAACAAACACACAAGGTACACGACTCAAGGCCAACAACTACATCTGCTCATACGACTCATTACATACCGACTTAACACATGACGACTTAGAGAGAAAACGACTCAAGACTTCACCGACTCATAGCCTCCCTTCGGCATATCTTCTTCAAGCGAGTTAACTCCTGCCGACTCAATTAAGTCATGACTCGTTGACTCGGCACAGTCTCCTTCTGATAGTTGGTTATCCCGGAAACGACTCATCTCCTTAGGTCGCTGCCATCTTTCCTTAGCTCGTAACCGACTCATGCCATCATTGACTCGCGACCGACTCAAATCCGATACCTTCTTTATGCGACTTATGTTATCTCCCCCTTGTAACCCCTTAAGTCGGAAACGACTCATCCCTTTGAGTCGTGGACGACTCATCAAGTTACACTATAGTCTCGTGTACGACTTAATATGGTTTAACTTTTGAATTTCCATATGCCCTGCTGCATCACACTCATTGGTAGTTGCTTGATCAAGGTAAGGTTGGCCATGTAATGGCTCGTAGGTTAATACATAATAAATTTAAATTAGTTCATTATTAAATATAAAGTAAGTGATTATAGTTTCATTCATGAATCGTTAAAAATTATGATGTTAATCTCAATTTTGGCCGATTAAAATGTATATAAAATTGTTGGATTTTGAGTTAGGAGTAGTAAGACGTTGATTTTACAATATTTTGAATAGCGTTTAGAGCTTTAGAGAAAGTTCGGCCCAATAACCATTAACCCATTTCATTAACCTAAGGTGATTAGGTTTAATGCTTCTGACTTTCATTTCCCACACTACTTTCATATCTTCATCCTAGTCACCATTAAACTCCATTAGCAAAAATTAGTCATTGCTTGTACCTATGTGGTTAAAACCATGGTGAATCCCCATTAGTCCACTTAATGTTGTTCGACTGCTACGCTTTTACTATTTAGCACAATACACAACGGCTCCCATTAAGTCCTACTATTTATCACGAAGTTCACTAAGTTAGATTTTTTTTATAGCACCAAGTAGTTTTAGTATAAAAAATTATTTTAAAAGTTGCATTTTAAGACAAACCAACAAATTCAGGGGTATATGCCTAAGTTCAGTTCTCAAGGGCTAAGCATAAGTTAGAACACTATTCCTGGTCCGTAAATCTAAATTCTATTGATTAAGACAGTCTTGGATTTCATTATGGAGGAGTAACGATATTTTTTTACTTCAACTATGACATATGATTAATAAAAAATCCATTATGGTATATCTCCAATATAGATTTTTTCTGTACTATATTCCACTATATCCCTGCCTTATCCCCTCTATAGGCTTTTGCACATTCACTACTAAGCACTTTAAAAGTACAAGTATTATTAATGAATTAAAAGAAATAACCATACGTTAGAAGGCAAGGGCAATCCAGAGGAATATTTAATTGTAGATTGGTAAAATATTAGTCTCAGGATGGTATTAAGAGATTATTTAAAGGATCAGTACTCAATTTTAATAATCTTATTGAATCCAAGTTGTGTTGATTCAAAATCCAGAAAAAAAATTAATACTTTTTGGTAATGAATATGGTTACTTGATACATTATACAAATTAGGATGGTTGTTAGAATAATCATAATTGACTATAACATGAACTTAAATGCTAGAACCTATGATTAAATACCAATGGCACATGTCTTTGTTGATTTTATGATGTTTTGCCAGTGATTTGGGTTTTTATGCTTGTGTGCGTACACATGTTTTCATTATATTAATATGCGATGCTGGAGATTGACACTTGATGGAATTTACTAACATTTTTGAAGAATTTTGAAATGGAGAATTTCCTAAACCGAAGAAGTGCGGCTCTCAAACTGACCTGTTCTATTAGGGCTAGCCAAAAATGTGGTCACCAGTAGGATGAAGTGGGTTGCTCGAGGGAAAGACAACACAGTGGGTCTACCTATGGAGGTTAAGGAAGAGCTTGAAGTATGTATCCACCAAAGCAGATCGGCTAGGTAAGACGACAGTGATCGAAGGGATATTTAGGCTAGGCAGGGGCTATCCAAAAATTTTGGTCAGCCACACATATCGAGTGCGAGCTTTGGGTTATAGATCGGGTGCATTACAAAATCGAGTATAAGGGGTAATTTCAAAAGGATAAATCAATTCATTAAATTCGCAAAAGAATTTTTATTGTGTTGTTAGGAATTTTTTTTTTTTTTTGCATTAAATCGTAATTTAACGTTTTTGAACTTATTTTATTGTGAAGGCCCGTTTTCCCGTACCCTTTGAATCGACAATAAACCACCCATGTCCAACTCAAATTGCACGAAAAAACGGATCATCAAGGGTGATAAAGAAAAATAGACAGAACAGAATCTCACACGAATGGAATAACATATATTATTTCAATAAAAATATTTACAGCGGAAAATTTTAAAATACAATATCAGAGTCTAACCTAGATTCAGCTTGGACAGTTATAGAACCTGCCCTTACAATTGCTGACAAACATCAAACAAAATACACCAAGCAAAGGCGATGAAAGAATATCTCCATGCGTCCATGAATATCTCCAGCTCTCCCCTGGAACTTCAACTTCCTTCGACTATCCTGAAACTACTCGGATCTGACCCAAGTATTGAAAATACCCGGATCAGGCTTGATAAACCAGCGTGAGAAAAACTCAATAATAAATGACAGTGTCATATATCAGCCTTTGGATAAAATCTTTTGAAATAAATAGTATCTCATAAGACCACGCCCACACATAAACACGGACGGGTTTTTACCTTATGATAACTAAAACACTTTTATATCAAAACCTTTGATATTATTTCTAATGACATCTCTTTGAAAACATTTGCAAATAAACTTATTAATCTTATCCGAAATGGTTACCCATATAGCATTTCGAGGCTATTCATTACGCCAATACAAACAAAACCGTAGGTTCTTATTGGAGAATGGATTTCCATACAAATGACCAGGCGCAGGATCTACCTTCCGAAATGGGTACACCTCTAGATGGATGTCCCGAGGCACAGAACATCTGCCCTCTACCAACACAAGACCGGCCCACCTCTGTAACTAGATGGTACCGAATATGTCATCCCCCGGTCGTTACCGACCTTTATCGAGGGCCCTCTAGCATACACCACATTAATTAACATCCCGACGTCATAGCGGGAAGAAATATATCTAGAAGGGGATGATCATACCCTAATGGGAATGACCCACATAGCCCTGCTGCATCTAATCCTGTTTCGGTCATTTCCGGTTTGATGAGGCTTGAGGCTACGATTACCTTTTCACAAAGCACATATCACATCTTTGAATGCCACATTGCCATTTCCGTTAACTACTAATTGCCTTCCACAAAAATACAACCCTTGAGCTCGTATGTCTCAAGAAGGGTGTTAAGCTAAGAGAAGTTGCCTTCTCCGCCACCACTAATGTACGTTTGTAAAAACCAATGTACGTAATCTTTAGAAATGCAACGTCAGACAAACGTCCATACAAGTTGTCCAGGAACAGGACAAACCGAAGGTACTTTCCTCGGCCATTACTAGGCGAGAAGCCCTTGCAATCCGCAAAATCTCTATCACGAGGAGACCACTGCTATATATAACTCTATAATTGGGTGCGACCCGAGCAAATCAACAAGCAGTCCTCACGCTAGGAAGATCCACGGTCTTCAATCACCATCTTCAACATGTCTTCACGTTCGAACGTACACATTGGTTCGAAGTGGTTTTCGGATAGGAATTAACCAAATCCGACTCCGGTTCCTTCGAAATCCAATCATCGATAAAAAGTGAATATGAGAATATAGGATTTATTAAGTCTCTTTTCACTTAAATTCTTTTCAGATGATTTCGAAATTCTCTTTCTTTCAACTTAGGATAATTCTAAGTAATTCATTCTTTTGTTTTGGAAAATATCTCAGATTTCTCTACTTAATTCTTGATCCAAATTTCTTAACTTTTAACTTAAGGAAAACATTCCCTTTATAATATCACCTTCCAAAACATCCATTTAATTTAAAGGATTATTCACTGTCCAAAATCGCGAATATAATTCCTTTAATAACTTTCACATTTAACTTATCAATTTAAATTGATTTCAGATTTACAAAACGGTGTTTATAAATTCCATTTTTATATCTCACTTGAAAGTCAAAATCCAATACTCTTATTTACCAATTCATTCCTTTCAAATCTTATCATTCCTAAAATTCATTATAAATTCTTTTCTAAACTTCACAGGTTCGTAGAAATCATTCATTTTGGAGATTGCTTAACTTTTGGATAATACCAATCTTCTTTTATTTTGGAAAACTTAACAGAATCTTTTTATTTTGAAGCATCCGGGCTTTCCTTTCGATCCGTTCCACCCCTCGCCTAAGAAAAGAAAACATAGGCCAGGTAAGTTCAGGGCACTGGTTGCTCCATCCCTAACCTTAGTTAAACACCTTGTTTTATCTTCCCAGATCTCACAGGCGGGACAAATGTACTAGTCGTTTCCGCATACTCAGATTTCAACTTATTTTGGAATTGCTTATAAATATTCCAAATTATCTTTTTAAAACACTTAATTATCCTTTTTAAAACATTCACAATTGATTCTGGGAAACATCATTATTTTTAAACTCATATTCCAAAAATTATAGAATTCACAGCATAAAAGTGCTGCGGAAAGTGCTATATAAGCTTATTTGATTAAAACAACTTTTAAACATTCGATAATTCATATTTTCCAATCCAAATCTCTTTTAAATCATTTAAATAGATTTATCAAATTTATTCCATATTTTTCCTTAATTCAAAACATTCATTCGAACAGATTTTCTATTATGGTCACTAAACTGCACTAGCGCGATTTTTCTAGAAAATTGATTTGGACTTAATTCAAAATCTACTTATCGAAACTTTGATTTTCTTTCTTCGTTTAGAAGATATGGATATAATAGTCCGGAATTTTCTTATCTCGAAGAATTCCGAGCAATATTCCACTCTATACATTCATTTGAACTTTTCGGCGCGAAATCGCGAACTACCGTTGCGCGACGCGTCTAGTTTTAACTTATTTTTCAACATTTGAAATAATTTATTCAAATTGGATTTCAATACTTATAAAATGATTAGAAACCATTTTAAATCAATGTTTTCACTTTTTAAAGCTTTTAAAATATATTTTCACTCTTACCACATTAAAATATTATTATATTCCCATTATTTTAATATTAAACTTTAAATCCCAATTTTAACTCAATTTCAATTCTAATCTCAAATTAAACATATTTAAAACTTAGATTTCAAATCTAATTCCAATTTAAATTTCAATTTAATCTCAAACTAAACTTCACTTTTTCAAAATCGATTTTAATTTCAATTTCACTATTCATCTAAATTTCAATTTTCTAATTAGCTATTCTTTTCAAATCCGTTTCACTTCAAATTTCAAATTCTCTTTCATTTTAACTTTAATTTCACTTCTAAATGAAAAGGGACTTATTTTTCCACAATTCCTCATATTACTAAAATATGGTCTTACTAATCAAAGTGATTACTTAATCATAATGAACATATCCAATATTCATATTTATTACTAACATAACATCCATTCAACAAATCACATGCATATGATTTCAAATCTAACATTCACTATTAATATCATAACGGGATATATTATCACAATTCACTTAATTTACAAATTTTCAAATCATCCATATTAACAATCAATTTGGTATAAACATTCATATGTCATAAGGGTGTAAATATGATTGTTATAACATAATCAAAATATAAATTCAAAAGCGATGAGAATTTCTCACCTTTAACCAAACGTTTAACTTCCTACCAACATTCATTTAATTCAACGCTTCACTAAACCTTATCATAACCATGCTTCCAAGTGCTCGACCATCTCCATCTTTACTTGCTTTGCTCACGTCCTTCCTTTATCAACTTCCAAACTCATGGCCTAAGGCCTTTTTTAAGAAGAGAAGAAGAAGAAGTGAATTAAGAAGAGGTTAGAGAGTAACAAGTGGATTAGTGCTTAAGCACTCCACTATTTTTAACCCTCCTACCTCTCTTAAGAGAGAAGCCATTAAAATAGCTTAAAGGAAGAAGAAGAAAAGAAAGATTTGTGTGAAAATGAAAGAGGTATGCATGGCTATTTATAGGAAAAAGTTTGAAATAAAATATTATTATGTAAAATGACCAAAATGCCCTTTACTTACTTTTTAACTTAACATCACATTTCAAATCATGCTTTATGTCACTTTCACTTAAGAAGTAAGTAAAGTAAAGTAATAATTATGTTTGGTTTGATTTGATGTTGATTTGATGTTTACTTTTTGACTTTTCTTACTTACTTTTCTTAATTATATTCTAGAATTTTCTAAGTATGTTTAGTAAAAGTAAACTTGATTAGTGAATTAATTAATACTTATACTATTTGAATATATGTTCCTATATAAGAAAATAAAGGTGCGACGACGTTGCGACAACTTTTAATTGACAAAACGTCGTTTTTCGACGAAATGTTTTACGGTCATATTTTGACGTTTTAGTTAAACTATGTATTGAAGTAAACCAAATTTAAAAATGAACTTTTTACTTCTTTAAATAAATTAAAACAAGTCTCTTTATATTCTAAAATCATATTTAATTAATATCAAAATCTCTAATTTTACCGTGTATGCAAAACTGACAAAATGCGACAAATTTTGGTTATTTTTATAAAACGATTATTAACAAATTTTTAAATCTTTTAACATACTTTTATTATCTTTATTAGATGTTTTAAATAAGATTTACCTTTTTAAATAGATATTTAAATCCATTTATTTAAGCCTTTAATTATTATTAACAAAACTTAACTTTTGTCGATTTGTTCTAAAATCCAAATTCATACTTTTTTTTAAATTTATTAACTATAAGAATATATAGCTTCTTCACTATTATTTATTATATATATCATATTATTTAAGATTTAAACTCCTTTTTAAATTTAAATCGATCGAAATCTCTCATTTTCGAAGTAGCGAAAATACGGGTCGTTACATTCTCCCCTACTTAAAAGCATTTCGTCCTCGAAATGAAAGTTAGATAAAGGAATCTATCTCATACTCATATCCTCAAAAAAATTTGACTTATTTCTATTGATGATAGAAAAGAAGAAGGCCGATATCATAACAACACTAAAACAAATGATGCCAAACATATATAAAGATTCCCCACACTAAGCTGAGTACTTATCACTTTCTTAAAATTATATATACATACATCAAGTCAAACTTCTATCCTTCCCATCCTAGTGCGTACTGCACACTTAAGATAATGTATCCAACTATCAAACAAGACTATACATCCAAAAACAACCAAACTAATACTATATCAACATAAATGAATACAACCACATAACTCATCCTTTGACCTAAGCATGTACTACACCTGAGGTCTATATATATACATACCAAAACATAATTCTAACCATTATCTCTTATGTCTTCTATTCAAGATAACTATCGAACTACTAAGTTGATAGACCCAACACATCATACTATATGTGATATTTGATTCGATCTATTATTCAAATCCACAACTTTTCTTTCGAACTAGTATCGATCCCCCGATTTTCTACTGCGGACTTTGATCAGACTTCTTGATCACAAACTCTTGCTTTCCTTGCATAGCTCTCAACTATGATAGAAAACTCGTGTACATAATCACAAACTCTCATCAATATTCGCCATCAAGAATTGAGTGATAAATTCTTTTTCGGATTGGTGTAAACACCTCAAAGTTTTGTACTCAAATCTTAGATCAAAATTTATGTGCCAAAATGATCTACGTTTAACTTAAGTATTTATTCACATTCATCTTTACCTAATACATTTCTTCCAAACTTCTATTAATCCAAGTTTATTTCACAACCATTTACTTTCTTCTAAATCCATTATTACTTAAGCTTAAAAATGACTTAACTTGTATAATATACCTTTACTTCCTAAGAGTATATATACATATCCCAAATCTTCAAATCGTCATTTACTTTAATTAGCGTCTTCAACAAATGTGGAATTCTATTATTCCAAATAAATAAGTTATAAAACTTAATCCCTAGTTTTTTTTACCTAAGGTCTCCATTTAGCTAATATTATTTATCTAATCCATATTTTAATAAGACAACTTTACTAAATGTACGTCCTTTTTCTTACAAAGTTAACTTATTTACCTATCCATTTTCTAAATCAAATTTCTTAACCTTAAATCCGTCAAATACCTTATAGTCAAATTTGTGAAACTTAATTCACATGGTATTTGTTATTTAAACATTTTCATCCAACATTCAACTACTAACCATATTATTCAAAACTACCTCCTTCTAATCTTACTTCATTTTGAATTAAAAATATTACCCTAAATGTATCATTATTTCAAATTTTATATTAGGATGATATTTCTTATACCTCTTGTTTCTAATCAAAGTGTCTAAATTTCAAATTACCTTAACTCATTTATAAGTTATAGAACTTATCCTTTCATAATATATTTACCCAAAATTTCAATTTTGGCTTATCTTTTCTATCTTATTGACAAGAATTTTTTCTAAGTGTAAATTTTCACTTTACTTCCTCTAATTACACTTCTAGCTTCAATATTATCATCAAATATCTTATAATCAAATTTGTGAATTTTACTTCACAATATATTTGTACTTAGCTTTAAATCCATCCATTATGATAATCACTTAATTATTATTTCTTAATACCAAGTATCTAAGGGTATATGATTACAGTTTTAAATTCTAGCTTTCAACTAACTGATCCTATATGAAATATCTTATAGTCAAATTGTGCAATTCTAATCACAAGATATTCATATTTTAGTTTTGCTAAGCTAAATTACAATCAATCCTTAACCCAAAAGATAATAATATCTCTTTTAATATAATTGAAATATAAACCCAAGGTAAAATTATTTCATTTACTAATTTCTTTAAAACAAAATCATTTTGTAAAATTAACAAATACGCGCTCATATATATATAATACTCTCATAACTCATTCTAGGGCATTACTAACCCTATCTCTAATGAGTTACTCATCCTAGGATATTACTAATCCTATCTCTGATGAGAATTTACCCATAATAGAGCCAAGGTTCTCGCTTAACCTTCAGCTCTGATACCAAGTGTGAAGGCCCGTTTTCCCGTACCCTTTGAATCGACAATAAACCACCCATGTCCAACTCAAATTGCACGAAAAAACGGATCATCAAGGGTGATAAAGAAAAATAGACAGAACAGAATCTCACACGAATGGAATAACATATATTATTTCAATAAAAATATTTACAGCGGAAAATTTTAAAATACAATATCAGAGTCTAACCTAGATTCAGCTTGGACAGTTATAGAACCTGCCCTTACAATTGCTGACAAACATCAAACAAAATACACCAAGCAAAGGCGATGAAAGAATATCTCCATGCGTCCATGAATATCTCCAGCTCTCCCCTGGAACTTCAACTTCCTTCGACTATCCTGAAACTACTCGGATCTGACCCAAGTATTGAAAATACCCGGATCAGGCTTGATAAACCAGCGTGAGAAAAACTCAATAATAAATGACAGTGTCATATATCAGCCTTTGGATAAAATCTTTTGAAATAAATAGTATCTCATAAGACCACGCCCACACATAAACACGGACGGGTTTTTACCTTATGATAACTAAAACACTTTTATATCAAAACCTTTGATATTATTTCTAATGACATCTCTTTGAAAACATTTGCAAATAAACTTATTAATCTTATCCGAAATGGTTACCCATATAGCATTTCGAGGCTATTCATTACGCCAATACAAACAAAACCGTAGGTTCTTATTGGAGAATGGATTTCCATACAAATGACCAGGCGCAGGATCTACCTTCCGAAATGGGTACACCTCTAGATGGATGTCCCGAGGCACAGAACATCTGCCCTCTACCAACACAAGACCGGCCCACCTCTGTAACTAGATGGTACCGAATATGTCATCCCCCGGTCGTTACCGACCTTTATCGAGGGCCCTCTAGCATACACCACATTAATTAACATCCCGACGTCATAGCGGGAAGAAATATATCTAGAAGGGGATGATCATACCCTAATGGGAATGACCCACATAGCCCTGCTGCATCTAATCCTGTTTCGGTCATTTCCGGTTTGATGAGGCTTGAGGCTACGATTACCTTTTCACAAAGCACATATCACATCTTTGAATGCCACATTGCCATTTCCGTTAACTACTAATTGCCTTCCACAAAAATACAACCCTTGAGCTCGTATGTCTCAAGAAGGGTGTTAAGCTAAGAGAAGTTGCCTTCTCCGCCACCACTAATGTACGTTTGTAAAAACCAATGTACGTAATCTTTAGAAATGCAACGTCAGACAAACGTCCATACAAGTTGTCCAGGAACAGGACAAACCGAAGGTACTTTCCTCGGCCATTACTAGGCGAGAAGCCCTTGCAATCCGCAAAATCTCTATCACGAGGAGACCACTGCTATATATAACTCTATAATTGGGTGCGACCCGAGCAAATCAACAAGCAGTCCTCACGCTAGGAAGATCCACGGTCTTCAATCACCATCTTCAACATGTCTTCACGTTCGAACGTACACATTGGTTCGAAGTGGTTTTCGGATAGGAATTAACCAAATCCGACTCCGGTTCCTTCGAAATCCAATCATCGATAAAAAGTGAATATGAGAATATAGGATTTATTAAGTCTCTTTTCACTTAAATTCTTTTCAGATGATTTCGAAATTCTCTTTCTTTCAACTTAGGATAATTCTAAGTAATTCATTCTTTTGTTTTGGAAAATATCTCAGATTTCTCTACTTAATTCTTGATCCAAATTTCTTAACTTTTAACTTAAGGAAAACATTCCCTTTATAATATCACCTTCCAAAACATCCATTTAATTTAAAGGATTATTCACTGTCCAAAATCGCGAATATAATTCCTTTAATAACTTTCACATTTAACTTATCAATTTAAATTGATTTCAGATTTACAAAACGGTGTTTATAAATTCCATTTTTATATCTCACTTGAAAGTCAAAATCCAATACTCTTATTTACCAATTCATTCCTTTCAAATCTTATCATTCCTAAAATTCATTATAAATTCTTTTCTAAACTTCACAGGTTCGTAGAAATCATTCATTTTGGAGATTGCTTAACTTTTGGATAATACCAATCTTCTTTTATTTTGGAAAACTTAACAGAATCTTTTTATTTTGAAGCATCCGGGCTTTCCTTTCGATCCGTTCCACCCCTCGCCTAAGAAAAGAAAACATAGGCCAGGTAAGTTCAGGGCACTGGTTGCTCCATCCCTAACCTTAGTTAAACACCTTGTTTTATCTTCCCAGATCTCACAGGCGGGACAAATGTACTAGTCGTTTCCGCATACTCAGATTTCAACTTATTTTGGAATTGCTTATAAATATTCCAAATTATCTTTTTAAAACACTTAATTATCCTTTTTAAAACATTCACAATTGATTCTGGGAAACATCATTATTTTTAAACTCATATTCCAAAAATTATAGAATTCACAGCATAAAAGTGCTGCGGAAAGTGCTATATAAGCTTATTTGATTAAAACAACTTTTAAACATTCGATAATTCATATTTTCCAATCCAAATCTCTTTTAAATCATTTAAATAGATTTATCAAATTTATTCCATATTTTTCCTTAATTCAAAACATTCATTCGAACAGATTTTCTATTATGGTCACTAAACTGCACTAGCGCGATTTTTCTAGAAAATTGATTTGGACTTAATTCAAAATCTACTTATCGAAACTTTGATTTTCTTTCTTCGTTTAGAAGATATGGATATAATAGTCCGGAATTTTCTTATCTCGAAGAATTCCGAGCAATATTCCACTCTATACATTCATTTGAACTTTTCGGCGCGAAATCGCGAACTACCGTTGCGCGACGCGTCTAGTTTTAACTTATTTTTCAACATTTGAAATAATTTATTCAAATTGGATTTCAATACTTATAAAATGATTAGAAACCATTTTAAATCAATGTTTTCACTTTTTAAAGCTTTTAAAATATATTTTCACTCTTACCACATTAAAATATTATTATATTCCCATTATTTTAAT
The DNA here is from genome assembly GCA_030765085.1 of Allium cepa. NCBI lineage: Eukaryota > Viridiplantae > Streptophyta > Magnoliopsida > Asparagales > Amaryllidaceae > Allium > Allium cepa. The sequence goes on along the minus strand of CM060944.1, from coordinate 505,857,860 downwards.
ATTAAACTTTAAATCCCAATTTTAACTCAATTTCAATTCTAATCTCAAATTAAACATATTTAAAACTTAGATTTCAAATCTAATTCCAATTTAAATTTCAATTTAATCTCAAACTAAACTTCACTTTTTCAAAATCGATTTTAATTTCAATTTCACTATTCATCTAAATTTCAATTTTCTAATTAGCTATTCTTTTCAAATCCGTTTCACTTCAAATTTCAAATTCTCTTTCATTTTAACTTTAATTTCACTTCTAAATGAAAAGGGACTTATTTTTCCACAATTCCTCATATTACTAAAATATGGTCTTACTAATCAAAGTGATTACTTAATCATAATGAACATATCCAATATTCATATTTATTACTAACATAACATCCATTCAACAAATCACATGCATATGATTTCAAATCTAACATTCACTATTAATATCATAACGGGATATATTATCACAATTCACTTAATTTACAAATTTTCAAATCATCCATATTAACAATCAATTTGGTATAAACATTCATATGTCATAAGGGTGTAAATATGATTGTTATAACATAATCAAAATATAAATTCAAAAGCGATGAGAATTTCTCACCTTTAACCAAACGTTTAACTTCCTACCAACATTCATTTAATTCAACGCTTCACTAAACCTTATCATAACCATGCTTCCAAGTGCTCGACCATCTCCATCTTTACTTGCTTTGCTCACGTCCTTCCTTTATCAACTTCCAAACTCATGGCCTAAGGCCTTTTTTAAGAAGAGAAGAAGAAGAAGTGAATTAAGAAGAGGTTAGAGAGTAACAAGTGGATTAGTGCTTAAGCACTCCACTATTTTTAACCCTCCTACCTCTCTTAAGAGAGAAGCCATTAAAATAGCTTAAAGGAAGAAGAAGAAAAGAAAGATTTGTGTGAAAATGAAAGAGGTATGCATGGCTATTTATAGGAAAAAGTTTGAAATAAAATATTATTATGTAAAATGACCAAAATGCCCTTTACTTACTTTTTAACTTAACATCACATTTCAAATCATGCTTTATGTCACTTTCACTTAAGAAGTAAGTAAAGTAAAGTAATAATTATGTTTGGTTTGATTTGATGTTGATTTGATGTTTACTTTTTGACTTTTCTTACTTACTTTTCTTAATTATATTCTAGAATTTTCTAAGTATGTTTAGTAAAAGTAAACTTGATTAGTGAATTAATTAATACTTATACTATTTGAATATATGTTCCTATATAAGAAAATAAAGGTGCGACGACGTTGCGACAACTTTTAATTGACAAAACGTCGTTTTTCGACGAAATGTTTTACGGTCATATTTTGACGTTTTAGTTAAACTATGTATTGAAGTAAACCAAATTTAAAAATGAACTTTTTACTTCTTTAAATAAATTAAAACAAGTCTCTTTATATTCTAAAATCATATTTAATTAATATCAAAATCTCTAATTTTACCGTGTATGCAAAACTGACAAAATGCGACAAATTTTGGTTATTTTTATAAAACGATTATTAACAAATTTTTAAATCTTTTAACATACTTTTATTATCTTTATTAGATGTTTTAAATAAGATTTACCTTTTTAAATAGATATTTAAATCCATTTATTTAAGCCTTTAATTATTATTAACAAAACTTAACTTTTGTCGATTTGTTCTAAAATCCAAATTCATACTTTTTTTTAAATTTATTAACTATAAGAATATATAGCTTCTTCACTATTATTTATTATATATATCATATTATTTAAGATTTAAACTCCTTTTTAAATTTAAATCGATCGAAATCTCTCATTTTCGAAGTAGCGAAAATACGGGTCGTTACATTTATTTTATTTTTAGATATTTTTGTTGCATTAAACAATATTAGTTATTTTATATTTACCTTTATCTATATCGTGAACATCAAAGGTTCTTTGATTAAATAAAAGAACATACATAAAAATATTACACTAATGTCCAATATTGAGGGAGTGTGTATGCTCACATAGGTGAAGTAGTATCTATAAATATAAGTGTAAATAAAGATATACATACATAGATACATTCATACATACATACATATGTATGTATGTATGTATGTATGTACGTACCTATATATGTATTTAATGCGCGCGCGCGTGTGTATATGTACATAAAGACATATTTGCATAAAATATTATATCTAATTATTTCTACCATGGTAATATAGATAATTCATAAAATATTATATGTAAAATATGTCGATCATGATTATATGTATATATTAAATTTAATTATTTATTTGATCTAAAATATAATATTAATTATTTTAAAATTAGGATCTACATTTTAAATTTAAAATAAAATATAATAAATTTCTTTAAAGTGATACTTGATTATCATTATTACTATCACTACAAAAGTTAATATTTATATAATATAATGCTATTAAAAATATTTAAAATACGTAAATCATAATTTAAATTAAAAATGGAATATGAAATTTTTGTAATATATAGATTTTAGGCTTGTATTAATATTTAAATGTTATGACTATTTTTGTTTTAAAATGTATAGTTCATATTATATATATTATTTTAAAAATCAAATTGTATAAAGTACCGAATTAATTTATTTCAGGAAAAATTATAGATAATTGTATAAAATATTTATAAAAGGAAATCTAAACCATTTTATGTATTAAATGTATTTGTTATTATTATATAAAATTAAGTTTATAATTCAAAATCTTATTTATAAATATAAAATTCCAAATTAAATTTAAATAATTACTCCTAATTTTGAAATTAAGATATAGCTATGTTTATTTTTTGAATTTTTTATGCTAAAATTTTAATATATTTATAAAAAATTAAATTAATTTTGTATTTAATACTCGAAGTGAAGGCGTAGCTAAAAACATATACACATACATACACATATTAATCAGTAAATGAACTTTTTATAGTGATTATAGCTAAATTGGATGTATTAATTTGTTTTTAAAATAAATTATAAATTATACATTCTTAAACAAGCCTGCTAGTTGCGATAACGTCGAACTAGTAGGTAGGAAAGCCTTATTCAAAATGTGGCTGTAGATTGCTTTTTATAATCGTAGGTTAAAGGAAATTATCCCTAAAAGTTTCAATAATAAAGAATATTTTAATTGCCTATTCAACATTTAAATTAGCATATTTATTACCTATCTAAAACCACATACGTCGGCTCTTCTTATATACATATATACGTGAATCTTTTTCGGTATATTCAACTTTATGAAATAACTACCATTTATTTCATTAAATAAATAACTATTATATTTTTTTATTAATAATATGAATGGATAAATAACACATAAATTGAAGGCGATGCAGATAAATGTCCATAATAAATATTTAGTATATCCATAATAATTTAACTTTTAGTAAATCATTTCACTAAACTAATTTTGACAATAGTGAAAGTTTCAGTTGTGAGTCCTTAGTGTAAACCAAACCATCAGGAATATTTAAACAATTCAAATACTGAAGTTTATTTGAAATTTTACTAAGCATACTAGTGGATTCGAGTTTAATTACTTACTGATCATCCAGGAAAAGTCTAACTACTAGTCTTATATGATACACCCTTAATCAATGATATGTCATACATATTATGTCTCATTGTCAGTAGTCAACACTGTGTCACTTAGGCATCTAGAGCTTAATCAATGGTCACAACTCTAATAACATTTGTATTTAATTATAAAATTCAACCTTTAACATATTTTAGTTCAATTTCATAACAGTTATCAACTAATCATGATGCTTTTGCCGAAGACCTAAAACTTCATGTGAATTCCCAATTATGGTGACCCTAACTTTATCGAAGGATCTTTCTTATGTACTATTTTGCTTCACAAATCTCAGCACATACCCAACTGTGGTCGTAATGATATAAACATCACGTGATTGACCCAAGTCAAAGTAAAGTCTCCACTCACAAGGTTTATAGTATTATAAAGAAGAAAGACAAATGAAAATTATCACATTGGATCATATATTTGACTAAGTAATAATAAACTATAAAAGTCCGTTGCTCGATTTTTTTGCAAAGTGTAATTAGACCTATCAATCAAAACCCAACAACAAGGGATTTCTTAGCAAGGTGTCAGCCAAGTTCTCGCACGATCTAGTTTCCTATCTATCCACCTAGCCTTACTCTTAAGGTCGGCCCATCATTTCTGTCTGAAGCTCTGTCCATTTATTATGAAAAAATAATGGCCACCCATAAGCATCTTCGGGAAACATCTCCAAACCATCCTCTGAACACTTCTATAGGTTTTCTACCACCATATTAGCTGCCCAGTTAAATTCAAGACCCAAATCGGCATGTCTACCCTTGTATCTTATCTGATAAACTACCTTCCAACTAAAATCCTCACCCTGACCAACCTTTATGCCTGCTCACATTGTCGTATGCCGACAAGGATACGTTAGAAGATCTTAACCACTCCTGCAAAAAGAGGCTGGGACACGGTGTTAGGAAATCAAATCTACGGTTTCGATAACAATAACTATACAATGGAAATCAAATATGCATATATATTTCTATATCCAAGTACTTGCTAGAGCAACATCACTAGAAAGACAAGCACAGGGCTCAAAGAATGGTACAAAAGACTATAAGTCGATAGGATCAAAAAAGCAATAACAACGATGCACAAAACAAACATGTACAATTTTCAAACGTCTGGGTGAACAAGCCAAACGTTGGAAAAAGTCCTCTGAAACAACGAAAAAAATAGAACTAGACGTATGGTAGATGCAATCAGACGTCTAAAAGTCTACTGTGTACAAAAAAAATATAGTATCAGACGTTTTATACAAATACCAGACGTTTGATTTCAAACTCAGGATTTAAATTTATACTTCAACTGTCAGATTTGAATAGACATCTCAGCTTCTCTTCGCTGCAACTCTTCATCATCAACAGAAGAAACTGTAGAGCACTTGTTAATGGATGCAACTAATCAAGGAATCTCTCTACAACTATATATATCATCAAGAATCAAGAAAACACACACCTTACTTACTTATGCTCTCTACTTACATACTCTATTATATTCTTGATCTGTAACAATATATACTTGTATTTCACTCTTTCATATATTCAGTTCTTCACAGATAATACTCTCTTGATATACAGTGGAAGCATTTGTACTTATTAGTCAATATCCGTGTTATAGAACATATACTTGATAAGAAAAAGTTATTGTAACCAAGCCTATTCCTCCAGACGAAGTGAGGGTGTTTGATAGTCGAATTCTGAAGGGGAGCTTAGAGACTGGACGTAGGACAAGATGTCCGAACCAGTATAAATCCTGGTTTTCTTATTCTATATTTACCTAGATTAATACTGTTTTAGTTGCATCATATATTTTGTCACATATACTTGCATATAGACTACAAGATCCACCCTGTAGACTTTCAATTGGTATTAGAGCAAGGTTAGATAAAATACAGTAACACATTTTTTGAATCACTATAATAAGGCAAGTATTTTTCAAGAAGTTCAATCCACAGCACGACACCCACTTTTTAATGGTTCTAACTATGCATATTGTTCAACACGTATGAGAATTTTTATGGAAGCTAATGGATTAGAAATTTGATCAGTCACTCAAAATAAATATGAAGAACTTGACACTTCTATGAACACATGGACTGATGCACAAAAAACCGCAGCTTCTAATAGTGCCAAAGCTGTGATTTTTCTATTTTGTTCACTAGATAATAATGAATTTTCACGTGTCATGTTATGTAATACTGCATATGATATTTGGCGTACCTTACAAGTTACATACGAAGGCACAAACAAATTTAAACAAACTAAGATTTCAATTTTACAAAATCAATTTTCATCATTTAAAATGAAACAAAATGAATCTATAATAGACATGTACTCTAGATTTCAAACCATTCAACGCGACTTAATGGCACTTGGAGTCAAATTCACAAATTTTGACTTAGTATCTAGAATACTCAATTCTTTAACTCCAGAGTGGGAAAGAAAAGTATTAGCTAAGGAAGAAGCTAATGATATCTCAACATTCTTAGTTGAGGAATTAATAGGAAATTTAATGTCCTATGAAGCTGATTTGCAGGAACGAAAAGAACAAAATTCGAAAAAGAAGAACATAACATTCCCAGCAACGAATGAAAACTCCGACTTAGACGAAGAAGAAATTGTATTTATTGCTAAAAACTACAACAAACTCAAGAAGTTTAGTAAAATGACAAGATTTCAGAAAGGAGGAAACTCAAGCTCAACAAATCAAACATCAATCAAATGCTATAAAAATGACCAATTTGGACATATGAAGAAAGATTGTCCCTAGCTCAACAATGATAAAAAGAAGGAAAAAGTTTGAAAATTCAAAAAGAAGAAAGCTTTCAAAGTAACGTGGATGACTTGGATTCTTCATCATCATCACACAGTGATAGCTATAGTGACGGAGAACGAGCTAATGTGTGCTTTATGGCACAAACTGATGAGGTATGTCCCAAACTTAGTTATGGTGTATTATTAGAACTTAGCATGGAATTAGATGATAAATTTGGACAAATTAAAAAATTGAACAAAGAACATATAGCCAAAATAAATAGATTAGAACTTGAATTAGGAATGTTAAAAAATGAAAAAATTATTTTAGAAGAGGAACTAGAATTATCTCAAGAAAAAATTAAAAATAGTTTGGTTGAAAATGAGACTATTGCTATTGATTTTTGATAAAACTAAATTAGAAAAGGATAACTTGTTAAAAGAAATTGTCAACTTGAAGAGTAATATTGGAACATTGAAAATTTAGAATTAAAAGAAAAATTAGATAAAATTACAAATAATTTTTCAAAATTTAATAAAGGAAAACAAGATTTGGAAAATCTTATCAAAACTTCAAAACCATCAGGTAAATGAAATAGAATAGGATTTAAAAATATTTCTAAACAAAAAGGGAATGATATTAAGAAATATAGTTATATTTATAAAAAGACTAAAAGATCACCTAAGTCTAATACGAATACCAGAAATATAAAAATTTGGATTCCTAAGACAAATAATAATTTGATTAGATAAAAACATATTAATAATTTTTTAGAAAATATAGTCTACAATAAAAATTATGCTCATAAAGGTACCAAACCTTCTTGGGTAGCCATACCTTCTCCTCCTAACATCTAGGACCCTGACAAAGTATATGGGTACCAATTAAATCATCTTTTATTTTGCACGTAAAATAAAAAATAAGGAGAAATGGATATTTGATAGTGGATGCTCAAAGCGTATGACCGAAAATTCAAAAATGTTATCAAATATAACATACATCGATGGTGGAACGGTAACTTTTGAAGATAACTCAAAAGGATACGTCGTGGTTATTGGAGAAGTCATTAACTCTGGTATTTCTAACTCTCTTATTATTACAAATGTTTTGTTACTAGAAAATATGAAACACAATTAGTCAATTATGCGATAAAGGTTTTCATATTAATTTCAAAAAAGATAGATGCAATATTTTCGATAATAACAAACAACTTATATTTGAGGGTTTTAGAAACAAAAATATTTATGTATTAAACATGAATATAAATCAAAATTCAAATTTGTGTTTAACCGCCAAACATAATGATTCATGGTTGTCGCATAAACGATTTTGTCATATTAATTTTAAATATATCAATAAATTAGCAAATATAAGCTAGTTAGAGGTTTACCTAAAATAAATTACAAAGTAGAAAATTTATGCGATGATTTTCAAATTGGAAAACTAAAGAAAAGCTCTTTTAAATCTAAAAATAATATTTCTACAAAACAACAATTAGAATTATTACATTTAGATTTATTTGGTCCAACTCAAGTACGAACTATAAATCACAACAAATATGTTTTCGTGATAGTTGATTACTTTTCAAGATATACATGGACTTTATTTTTAAAACATAAAAATGACACCTTTGTTATGTCTAAATTTTTGCTAAAAGAATTAAAACATAAATGGATTTTAAAATTAAAAATATTCGAAGTGATCACGGTGGAGAATTCGAAAATGGGTATAAGTCGTAATTTTTCTTTTTCTCCCACACCTCAATAGAATGGTGTAGTAGAAAGAAAAAATCGTACGTTATAAGAGTGTGCATGAACAGGCCAACAGGGTTGGCGCAGTTGGTTGATGGTCCGGACTGCGTGATCGAATGTCACGAGTTCGAGCCCCGAAACTGACAACCCTGTAACAAGTACCCGAAGTATGTGTTTGGCAGGAACATACTTCCCTAGAGTTTACAAGCGAAGCTTGGTTCTCTAGGTAATTCAAAAAAAGAGTGTGCATGAACACTATTAAATAGTAGTGGTTTACCAAAACATATTTGGGCTGAAGCTATTGCCACAGCTTGTTATGTTTTGAATCGAGTAACCACACGACCTATGACTAAGCAAAGTTGTTTTGAAATATTTTTTGGAAGAAAACCTAAAGTATTCGGATCAAAATGTTTTATGTTAATAAAAGATAATTTAGGAAAATTTGACCCGAAGGCTGACGAAGGAATCTTTGTTGGATATTCGGACCGTAGCACATATAGAATTTTTAATAAACGAAATAACACAATTGAAGAAAGTTTACATGTGTCGTTCGATGAAAATCTTCTTAACTGTGACGCCCCACCTCTATACCCACGCTAGCCAAGAACACTCCGGAGTAGTGCTGTCAACTAGCATGGAGAATAAGGCTGTTGAGGAGCGACCATCCATGTAATTGCTTATCACATGGTGGCTATAAATAATCTTCGGAAACAAACATAGAAATAATCATATCACAAAAATCGCATACGGGTCACTGATATCCATATCACAAAGGCGGAAGAAGATATGAATATATAACTAACACATGAAAGTGTTCATCAGAGTAGTGGTCAGTAAGATCCACGATAATACAAAAGAATAGCAACACGTGCTATACAAAAGAATACAACTATGAGTCTATATCTCAAGTGTATACAACAAAAACTGCTAATCTAAACAGTTAGCCAAAAGTCAGAGTGATGAATCCCTGGGAAGAAGTCAAGCAGAAGCACCTGTAACATCTCGGTCTGACCCGAGTATTATTTAAGAAAATAATAAACGGGTCAGTCTAGCTATAAATATCAGATGACATGATATAACATAAAAGATATGGCATAAACATAAACATCCATAATGACATACCACTATAAGTATGTAAATAATGATCAACAGAAGATCAATCAATAAGAGATAATCAATATCACAAGAATCTTCTCAAAGATTCGGAAAGGGCATCATACCCCAAACTTGTACTCATAACAAGTCAATGACATAAATTCTAGAAATCAATGCAAGAAGTCCAGAAATCATAGAAAAGAGAAAGAGGCCTATCACATGAAGGTCCGAAGACCAAGGGTAGCTACCCCACATGTGTGAATGGAATCACACAGATTAAGGTCCAGACTAACCAAAAAGCAAAAAGGTATGTGTGAGTGGAATCACACAAGTGGTGTCTAGTCTAACCTCGCAATAAGAGACATCGCACAGTTGCTAGTCTAAATCATCAGAATGATCGTCATGATCAACGAGAAGTGTCAATTACACTAAGCTAGTAAATATAGAAGTTTAGCTTCATGTCCCATAACCACTTGCTTAACTTAAATATTTACGAACAAACTGTAAATCTTCACTAATAAAATTGTCACAAGAGGTTCAATCGAACAAGTCCAAGAATTAACCGACGAAGTGAACGCAAGCGTTTCATACCACTTGTTTTACTAAGTCGTTTAATTAGATTTCTCATCCGAGTGAGGTAAAGGTTTGTATATACTAATAGATTGGAAAACGGTTTAAGAAAAGAGCTTTGTTATTAAAAATAGAGTTGAAATTTTTTGTTAAAAGAGTTTTGATATTTACTACTAGTATTGAAACCTTTATATTATAAAGTGACAAAACACAGAAGCAATTGTAGAAACAATCAGTCACAAAAATCGCATACGGAGATGTGAATAAAATCCAAGGAAATCAGCTCAATGTTTTTCAGATAAGATCCCCTACGGAGGGGGGGTCCGGGGGGGTGGCAACCCCCCAAGGTGGGGGTGCGGGGGCAACGCCATCGCTTACGGGGTTCGACCTGCCCGGTCAGGTCGCGGGGGTCCAGGGGGCAGCGCCCCGTCCAAAACGGTACGACCTAGTGAAGACAAAGAGGGGGTCTAACGACCTAAGAGGGATAGGGTCGAGCGACCTAACAGTTGCGACCTAGGGGTCTAAGGGGTCAAGCGACTTAGTGGTTGCGACCTAGAGGTGTTCGCGACCTAATGATGACTCACGACCCAACATGGCCGACTTAACAGAGGCCGCGACCTAACGGGATAACTCGTGACCGACTTAAGAGTTGCATGACTGAAGGGTTGCACGACTTAAGGGTTGCACGACTTAAGGGTTGCACGACTTAAGGGTTAGGCCAGGAGCGACCTAACGAGATAAGGTCCAACGACCTACGAGTTAAGGGTCCAACGACCTATCGGGATAACTCGTAACCGACTTAAGGGTTGCGTGACTGAAGGGCTGCACGACTTAAGGGTTAACTCGTAAACGACTCACGACCTATGGATGAACGACTTAACTCCGAACGAGCTAAAAATGGCCAGAATGACCTAGGGTTAACTCGTGAACGACTCACGACCTATGGACGAACGACTTAACTCCGAACGGCCTAAAAATGGCCAGAACGACCTAGGGTTAACTCGTGAACGACTCATGACCTATGGACGAACGACTTAACTCCAAACGACCTAAAAATGGCCAGAACGACCTAGGGTTAACTCGTGAACGACTCACGACCTATGGACGAACGACTTAACTCCGAACGACCTAAAAATGGCCAGAACGACCTAAGTGCAGAAAATTCACCAAAACGCTAAAAATTAGAGTTTTTGGCCAATCCAATCCAAACCAAATGCTAACATGCATGCAAAAATGATAGGGAATCATTCCCAACAGTCCAATATAGTTATATGCTAGAATTGTGAGATAAATATCTCACCTTTGCACCAAATATCAATGAAAATGAAGTTTTAAGCAAGCAAGAATCAATCCTTCTTCTATCTAAGCACAAGAAGCTTGAATCCAATGTCTTCTTCTTGAATTTGGAGTAGAAAGATGGATTGCAATTGAATTTGAGTTTTGGAATTTTAATTTCCCATTCCCTCCGCCATTAATGCCAAAGCTTGATTAGTTAGGAAATTTATGAAGAGTGAGGAGAAGAGGGTTGGAACTTGGGCTTAATAGGCTAAACTAACCCAAAGTCCAAAGCGGGAAAAGTTAGTGAAATTTCACTAACTCCAAACCTATCGATGTTTATGCTTAAAAAAGTGGTAAACGACATTTCGAACTCAATGGAAGTGGTCTCGAGTCCTAATTTGACCGTTTGCAAAAAGTAGCTTTTCGGACCAAAATCCGATTAACGAGTTAATATTTAAATAAAATATTTAAATACAAACTCGATAAATATGCGGGTTGTTACAGAAATATTTAAATACAAACTCGATAAATATGCGGGTTGTTACATTAACCATCATACTAATGATGATGAAGAAATAATTCCAATAACAAACACAACAAATTCTTTTAATAATGAGACAAATGCGCAAAATAATACTTTAGTATCATCTCCTAGAATTCTTAAGTATCATCCAAAAGATAATATCACTGGAGATCTCAATTCTAGAGTAACTAGAAATTAACTTAACCAAATAAGTCATATAGAATTTGTGTCAAATTTTGAACCAAAAAATTATAAAGAAGCTTCAAACGATAGCTTTTGGATAATAGCTATGCAAGAAGAATTAAATCAATTTGAACGTAATAATGTCTGAGAATTAGTTCCAAGATAAGAAAATCAATCGGTTATAGGAAGAAAATAAGTATTAAAAACAAAGCAGGTGAAAACGGAAATATAGTTAGAAATAAAGCACGTTTAGTTGCTTAAGGTTATAATCAAGAAGAAGGTATCGATTACGACGAAACCTTTGCACCAATAGCGAGACTCGAGGCCATACGTACATTACCCGCTTTTGCAAATCATCACAATTTTAAACTATTTCAAATGGATGTCAAAAGTGTTTTTTTAAAAGGTTTTATTAAAGAAAAACGTATATGTTGAACAACCTCCATTATTTGATCACGAAAAATATCCCAACCATGTGTTTAAATTACAAAAAACCTTATATGGTTTAAAACAAGCCTCCCGTGCCTGGTACGAACGTCTTAAAAATCGTTTCATTACATCTGGTTTTCAAATAGGTAAAAATCAATACAACGTTATTTATTAAACGAGAAAATAATGATATTTTAGTTGTAAAAATTTACGTATACGATATTATGAAAATCTTTATAATCAATTTTCAAATATTATGAAAAATGAATTTGAAATGTCTAACATGGGGGAATTAAATTTCTTCTTAGGTTTACAAATAAAACAACTTGAAAATGGTATTTTTATTCATCAAGAAAATATTGTAACGATCTATTACGTCGTTTTGAAATGGATAAAACTTCAAGCAAACCAACACTGATGAGTACTAGTGTTCAATTGGAAAAAGATGATAACGGAAAAATTTCGATGAAAAATTATATCGTAGTATGATTGGCTCCATACTCTATTTGATGGCTAGTCGACCCCACATTATGATGAGTGTATGTCTTTGTGCCCAATTTCAAGCAAACATAAAAGAATCTCACCGGAGCTGTTAAACGCATCATACGATAACTATCTAGTACTAGAGATTACGGTTTGTTTTACCCTAAAGGATCATCGTTTGAACTAGTTTCATATAGTGATGAAGATTTCGGTGGATGTAAAACAGATCGTAAGAGTGCTAGCGAAACATGTCACTTTATTGGACAATCATTAGTTTCATGGTTTAGCAAAAAGCAAAATTATGTCTCCTTATCTAGTTGCGAAACCGAATATATTTCAGCAGCTCTAACATATGCACAAGTGATATACATGCAACAAACAGTTACAGATTTCGACAAAGTTATCAATAAATCACCAATATATTGCGACAACACGAGTGCAATAAATCTATCAAAAAACCCTGTAAATCAATCGCATACTAAACATATAGATATACGACATCATTTTTTACGTGACAATGTAGAAAAGGGAATTACTACATTAGAATACGTAAATACCGAGAATCAAATAGCATATATTTTCACAAAACCACTAAACGAACAAACTTTTGTTAAACTGCGATGCGATTTAGCAATATGCTCTCTTAATGATCTTCTAAACTAATAACCACATCTTCATTTATTCTATATTTAGCTATAAGTTTTTTTTATCCACAAAAATAAAATTGATAATCCCTTCACCTTAAATTTTTTAGGTGGTTGTTTTCTGAAATTACCTATAAATAAATTTTAAAATTATATATAAATCTTTACAAAACAAAAGGTAAGGAATATATAGATTTCATATTTCTACAACAAAAAGTAAAAATCATGTCTTCCGACAATTCTCATTTATCCTTCTCGACACCTGCAACGGATAGCTCAGCGGATACACCTCACCGCCTTCCTACCCCTACACCAAATCAGGAACCGACATATAGGTAGTCCTCCTATCACACGGGATTCATTCCCGATAACAAGAAGTCCAAACGATCTCTATTTGTTTCTCCTAACACCAAGGAGATGATTGATGAGATACATCGCTATCAAAAGCAACAAATAGATCTACAATGAGAATTATATTTTGAACAAAAAGTCACGGCACGGCGACTAAGTTTTATAGAGCAAGTAGCGATAAAATTTTGTAATTCACGGAAGAAAGATGTACATGAACCACTTCCGATTCCTTGCAGTTCTTTGGATCCCTCATCCTCGCATCGTACACTTTTGGATCCTTCACCAATGTGATTCTTTAGTTCCTCGAGAACCCACGAACGTGGAAATATATGGTCTCCACTCAAGCCATGGAGGGATGACAAGTCTGAAGATCGCAAAACTCCATCATCATTTAAATAGATTAAATTATTTTCATTGTATTTGTATCTACGTATATTTGTAATTCTTCTTCACAAAAATGATACTATGTTTTAAAAAAACAAAAGGTCGAAAAATAAGCAACATCCTTCAAAATTAGGCTATTTTTGTAAAAATTGGTCATTTCAGACGTCTGAACATTGCCCTCAGATGTTTGACACTTTGATATCACACAAATTTTACACCATCGTGCATATGTCAGACGTTTCATATAACCTTTCAGACGTCTGAAAATTATACCAGTCTATTTCAGACGTCTGAACTATGAACCATACGTCTGAACAAAGTCTCTGCCATCATATTATAAAAACTCGGCTCATTTTCAAACATCTAATATTTAAACCAGACGTCTGAGAAAACTAAAAAATTCTATATATTCTAGACGTCTGATAATACAAACAGACGTCTGATAGTTCTCTCTGACTATCAAATTTTACAGATCGACCAAATCCGGACGTCTACCATAACAAACCAGACGTCTGATTCTATTTACGGTCTTAAAACTAGGTTAAATCAAACGTCTGATTTACCTTCCAGACGTCTGAAATTCAATCGACACGTTTATACGCCCAGATAACGTTTATTTTTTTTTTACTTTTCTTACTTCATTTCATTTTATCTCCACTGCAAACTCGATTTTTTTACTTCTCAAAAATCCTTTCTCTTCCAAACTTGATCAAATTTGATGGCTCCTAAAACGAAAAATCCTAAGATCTCTAAGCGAAAACAAGACCAAGCAACTTCCTCAAACCTCAAGTTTGCTTAGATGATCAAAATGAAGGATGGACTAATCGAGTACCGCATTCACTCAAAAGTTATGAGTATATTTAGAAGAAGAAACTTCACACAGGTCCATTTTATAACTTACTAATATTCCCAATGTACGATTTAGATGAAATGTGTGAAAGTGCCGGTTTAGAGATTTGATATATTCCAATCCCAATAACATCCAAATTGATCAGTTGGCTATATTTCTCTTCTACGCAAATTTGGATAGCACAGCGGTTTGGAACACATAAAATGAGGATAATTGGTTATGGTCTAGCATTTATGGCAACACAATTAGGCTCACTCCAGGAATCATAGGCAGAACTCTTGGATGTTCCGACTTCGAAGAAGATTTATATAGTATTCTCGATATGCATCTCAAACCAAGAGACAATATAACACATCAAATGTGGAAAGATGAAATGCCAAAATTCACATCCAAATATCTACGACCTAAGGCGAGGCTTCTAACTCGAATGATTACCAACACTATCGTTCCTCACCTTGGTAGTCATGAGCAGATAACGGAGTTAGAGCATAAGGCCCTGTATGTTATATTCAGCGGAACAAGGGTCAATTGGGCAAAATTTATATTTGACGAGCTCAAACACTTTTGGAATCGGTCATGCCCATCCATCATCTATTCTACATATATCATGAGACTTCTATGAGCTCACAACATCACATCCTATCTATCCACTTTTGAAGAAATTTCTCCGAAATACGCTTCCACGAAATTTTTCTCACTAGTGCACCTACCGAAAAATCCTCCGGAGTTTATATCATTTGAAGAGTGGATGCAACGTCATCAAACCAGACAAGCTGGTCCTTCACCTCAAACACACCCTGAACCATCACAAAACATCGTGAGACTACTCCTTCTCCTCCTGCACCATTTGATTATACGTGCCACGATGATATTTTGGAGACTAGAACAGAGACGAATCCAAATGAAAGTATTCAAGACCTCACTTTTCAAAATCATCATATTCTATCTCGAAATCAAAAAGTTTTGGCTAAGCACGTCGAAGGTTTTGAAACATCTTTTGCTACATGCTTGGCACAATTGAAATGTCACTTTCAATGTATTATCGGTTCTGAAAGAGGTTCTTTAAAAGGTTCGTGGTCCTACGCCACCTTCAAAAGATTGGCCAACCCCAGTGCCTTCTCCTCCTTCGAAACATTCCAAACTTTTTGAGGAGAACGAACCTCTAGAACAAGCTCTGGCATCTCCTACAAAGCAACCTAGCTCTTCCAAAAATAAAGATAAAGGAGATGTTCAAGAGAAAGCCTCTCCAAAAGGCTCATAGATTTTTTGGCCTCCATCTTATGTAAAAATGATAAAAATCTATGAATGTACTCGAGTACTGTAATTAATGAAATTCCTCTTTTGGTGTGTTATCTCTGTGTATATTTCTGTCTTACAATGATTGTTTAATGATTTCTCCATTTAAAAAGTTATATATCCTTTTTGATAATGCCAAAGGGGGAAAATAATATTCAAGGTAAGATCACAAATAAATTATTGAAAGCACATATTCAGAGGGAGATTTCTAAAATTATATATAAGTACATTGTATAGTTGTCGTCATCAAAAAGGGGGGATTGTTAGGATATCAAATCTACGGTTTCGATGATAATAACTATACAATGGAAATCGAATATGCATATATATTTCTACATACAAGTACTTGCTAGAGCAACATAACTAGAAAAAATAACACGACTCAAAGAACGGTACAAGAGAGTACAAGTCGATAGGATCAAAAAAGCAACAAGAAAGATGCATAAAACAGATATGCATAATTTTCATACGTCTAGGTGCACAAGCCAGACATCTGGAAAAGTCCTCTGGAACAACAAAACAGACAGAACCAGACGCCTGATAGATGCACTCAGACGTTTGAAAGTCTACTATGTAAAAAAAATATAGTATTAGACGTCTGATACAAATACCAGACGTCTCAGGATTTAAATTTAAACTTCAACTATCAAATTTGAATAGACATCTTCGCTTTTTTTCGCTGCAACTCTTCGTCATCAACAGAAGCAACTGTAGAGCACTTGTTAATGGATGCAACTACTCAAGGAACCTCTCTACAACTATATGTATCATCAGAATCAAGAGAACACACACCTTACTTACTTATGCTCTCTACTTTCATACTCTATTATATTCTTGATCTCTAGCAATCTATACTTGTATTTCACTCTTCCACATATTCAGTTCTTCACAGACAATACTCTCTAGATATATAGTGGAAGCATTTGTACTTATTAGTCAATATCCGTGTTATAGAACACATACTTGACAAGAACAAGTTATTGTAACCAAGCGTATTCCTCCAAGCGAAGTGAGGGTGTTTGATAGTCGAATTCAAAGGGGAGCTTTAGGACTGGACGTAGGACGGGAGGTCCAAACCAATATAAAATCCTTGTGTGCTTATTCTATATTTACCTAGTTTAATATTGTTTTAGTTGCATAATATATTTTGTCACATATAGTTGCATATACACTACACGATCCACCCTGTAGACTTTCACACGGTACTGTTCACATGACTGAAGCGGCAAAACTATACTATTCCTCTGACAAAAGGCATCACTATGTGATAATTATGCGGAAACTACTCTTTGTCCCCATACCAAACCTTTGTAAAAAATCATGTCATAGTACGACCAACCACCTCACACACATTTGGACCAGTTCATCAATGCAGCATCATAGTTTGAGCATCCAGGCCATAAACTACAATCAATGGCTATAAGAAACTTAATGTCTAAGGTATCAGTCCAAACCCTTCAAAGCATATTTTCATAGATATAAATAGGATAACCGATGAACTTTCACAAGGGATAGAATTCATTCCATTTTACAACTAGATTCCAGCTTATTTGTACTCTTGAAAAAGCCATTAATCTCCACCCTTGTAACCAAAAAAATTAGATAACAATAATATAAGAATTCATAGTGGATATAGATATCTTCTAGATTGAACCACTCTATATTTTGTATCGTTTACTTACTTGCACCACATTTTACTCATCATTGTTCCTTATTTTCCATTTTTTTAACAATTTCTGAGTAAGTAAACTTCAATAAAGATGCTCTTTAGTCACTAATCTAAGGTTGGCTAGAAATCTATTCAACATTTTGACGTTGGAAGGAGAGATTTTGCTTTGATGCTCTTCATTTTCTCACTTTTTCTTCTCCTTAGAAACATATTCTCTTCAAAATATTTTCATGCATTCTCATGAGAATACTACAAAAACCGAGGTCAATAAATCTAGTGGCCATAATAGCAGTAGTGGCACTAAAGTGGATGCCATTAGCCTCATTTCAGGCGTAGGCAATGATGAATGGTTAAGCTTAATCACTATAATTGCAAACATCAGGAAAATGGACATGACTTGAATGAGCTCTGTGCTCAGATAGGAGCTCATGAAGCCATCGACTATGGTCAATGAATCCTAGCCGATATGAAATAACTCTTCTTCCTACTATTCCAAGAACGTACAATATTATGCATGATACCAAGGAGATGGTTGTAGTTGAAGCCCATGTAAGGATAATCCCAACCCAAGACTAGGATAAACAAACTAATGATTTCTCTTGTGATGCTCCTAAAACATATCTAGTTCCAATACCCATGATTCGTACAATTATCAATTCTCTATTGCTTAAAAGGATTTCTGCCTTCGAATGAATCAGTGTGATTGATAGGGAACAAAACTAGTGTTTCAAGCATCCGAGTAAGGAATAAAGAGCGAATACAGGCCTATAGAATTTTCCATCCACTTCACACCCAATCGAAAAGAGCAAAGGCCATATTCCCAAAAGAGATGGGGTAATCATTGATGTGCACGTAAATGTGCATATTTTTACATCCATATTTAATCTATATTTATTTAAATAAATGTCATAATTGGGTATTTTTACATGTTTAAAACCAAATTTCAAATGTGCTTTCAAGTCATCATTCATACATCAATGTGAGGGTAAAATAGTAATTGTACATGAACTAATTTTGAGAATATTTATTTACACATTTTCTTTTTAATTATAAGAATTTTGGAGGGAAATTTGAAGATGTTTTCATGAAAATATGCATGCATAAGGATGAAAACAAATGAATAGAGATGGAAATAATTCAAGTCGTGCATCAGGGAGGAGCACACCTACCCACTTACTTAAATCTACAATTAGTAGCTAATGGATAACTTATTGGAGGTCAAAGCTTCATGCATACTTGATGATGGATTAACTAGAGACTAATAATTACTTTGTGGCCACACTTCCTAAAGGGCATTTTGGGAAGCACCTTAAAAATAAGATTAGGATTTTGTGCATGTATAAATAGCCCTCTTATGTACATGTAAATGATCTTCTTCTTCTTCTTATAATTACTTAGGAAATGAAAATGAAAGTTGTAGTTTCAAAGTTATATGAAATAAAAATGGATCCCTAAGCCTCTTGTTCTCATACCTCTTTCTTTTTCTTATTTTATTTTCGTTTTCATTTTTATTTACATGCTCTTTCATTTCATGTTATTAGCTTAGTTTTACTTTTATGCAACTAGTTTAGATTTTCATTTGTTAGCTCTTACCTTATTTTCCTTCATTTAAATGTTGAAGTTTACATATGTTAATTTGATAACACAAATGAGTAGCTAAACCCCTCCAATTTAGTGGTAATGAAGCTCTCTAATATTATGTAAATTCAACATTACTTATGGTTTATGGTCACTTTTAATGCTTCATAAGAGGTAGATGTTGATGTAAGTTTATACAAATGAATTTGATAGCCTATGTTGTATTTGCAAATATGATATTCTTATTTAATATAAACATAATTTACATCATCATTTACTAATTGATTCTTGATTATGAAATTAAGGTGGAAACCAAATTTTATGATCTATATTACTAAATACAATAGTAAATAGATCATGCTTAAAATAGCTTTTGCTTTGATTTCTTTTTTATGAGAATTGATAAGTGGTATTATTTGTTGTATTTAGTTTGATGGTTTAAGTCATGTTAATTAATAACATAAATAAACCACACTTATAAAAAATACAACATTAATTCCACTTAATATCAAAAATAGAGATCATAGATTATTTATTTGTCGATTTACAAAAATATGAGAGTGTATTTGACTCTAAATTATTTTCTAGTCTTATATTTTACATCACTTTTTGTTTTAGCTTTTTGTTTACATTTCTTCTTAGCTAATCAAAACTTCATGTCTTGGTTTAATTTGATTAAATAGGAAATTTTAAGATCTCAAAAAAATTTCCTACAGATTGATCCGTACTTGCCACATACTAGAATTCTACCCCGTGCGCTTGTGGTTAATTTAAATTTAAATTTTTTCGGTTATTTTCTAAACTGATAGGAAATTGGCCATCAAACAATCATTAAAATCACCAGCTCTAGTGATGCAAACCAACAGGTCTCCATCTGCAAACAAATACAGATGGACTCCTACCTTTGTCCAACATCGCCACTCACCTGGTCCTCACTATTAATCTAGCAGATCTCCTTTCCTTGTAAGATACTGAAGACCACCCACACCAGCAAGGGCCACGCACTACCCCTGGAGAGAAAACGCTGGTCTTAGGGAAGAATTGGCATTACTAAGGAAAAAATACCTAGAATGCATAGCCGAAAGTAGGATGGTAAGAGCTTCTTTGACAATAAGAACTGGGAATCATTCTTAGAGGAAATATCATGCATCAACATTCATTGGAGAGATGCTTTATTCCAAATTAATGATATGATGGGAGATATGACTCGTTTGACCACATCACAACCTTCAATTCAATCACTTTAGGTAGCCATTTGTCTTATAATACTAAGTGCCTAATGTTCTCTTCCACCCTGCTGAGACTATATTTCGCTGGTTCTTACATCTATAGGAAAGTTTTACACATTCATAAGGCCATCTATGTATAGAAATGAAGATCATTTCTTCACTTATTGAACACGAATAATGATGGACAATGAACTATGCATATTAAATATGGCCCAAACAAGTCAACCTATTCGTTTGTCAACCGCTTCAACAAAGAATAAATCCAAGCCGTCAGAGTGGATAATATTAGTTTGGTGGTCGTCATATGTTCACGAGTGAGGTATCATTCCAAAATATGGGGAGTATTGTAATGGTAGCTGGCTTTATTCTTGACTAGCCTTTTCGTTTGAGTCAACAGTGTCATGAGGGTGGATGAATATGACCTATTTGACAATGACAAGAAGGACAGATAAAGAAACAAACATAACTCCCATGATGAAATGAGTGGTAGAAGGAACTACCACTAGGAACACAACAAAAACACACTAGGGATACTCATAGTTCAAGGTCACATATGCTAACCACGCCATTAAAAATCGAGACATGGAAACCATCTATCTTACTATAGGGGACAACTCCAATATTAGAGGGCTCTTACTATCTACTTCAGGAAAAGGGAGGATCCCAATATAAATGAAAAATATTGTGAGTTCCATCATTTGAATAGTCACACTATAAATGAGTGTCATCATCTAGAAAGGAGATAGAGTGGAAAATCATTGATAATATACTTATGCAATATGTTAGAAAACACAAAAAGGTTGAACGTCAAGTTCTTCCTGCCCCTCCTTTACACGTGGAGGGAAATATTGTTAACACTATCATAAATAAGATCCTTTTCTTATGAAGTGGCCCATGTGTGGCCAAAAAACGAGGGCTTAGAATCGATAAAGGACGAATCTCCACCCTACCAACAAAATATACTTTTTAGAGCTTAAGGCCCCAAAAGTTTTAAGTGTAGAGCCAAATGAGGCCAACATCACATTTATTGCTAAATACAAAGGAGGTGTTTGATATCCCCACTATGAGATCATAGGCATTTCCATCCATATCACGAGCATCAAAGTGCATTGGGTATTACAGACAAGGGAAGCACTACAAAAGTCATGTTAAAAACATCTTCAATTAAATGAAGCTTCCATAATTTAGCTTGACTTCGTGCCACTTGCCAATCCATGGCTTCGACGGTGTTGTGATCGTACCCTTAAGATCAGCCTACCATATGGTCACCTTCGACGAGAAACCATATTCCACCGAAATATGTAAACATTATTACAGTAGACTTCCCATATGCTTACAACTTTCTTATAAGTAGGCCTACGTTAGTTGATCTAGAAGCCATCGTTGTAGACAAACGACTTATGATAAAGTTACTGACCAAGGGGGAGTAAATTGTTTCTGAAGAAATCAACAACCCATAAAGGACTATTATGACATCTCCCTCCAACAAGCTAAGAAAGGGGTACTCATGCTCCGATGCATCGACCATCATAAACATTGAATACCCCGAGAGGGTACAATAACAACCAAGTGCCTCTGCCCATGTCGGAGGAGTGCCCAACACTACATCTTCCCATAAGAGAGTGTTAGAGCTCCCGGAAGCTCATAGTTATGTGAAAGAAGAGCAATCAAAAACTTTTGAGAGAGTATCGAAAACCCTCAAGTACAAACTTATGTTAGATCTAAGCGAGACAAAAACTTTAGAGGATGTGAAAGTCAATCAACGATCCCATTCGTACTAGAGGCACCAGCCAAATTGAAACAAGTCCAACACCTCCCAACATTGTTCTTTATTGAGAGACTGCAAGAGTTGGTCAACACTCCTATTCCTGCCATGGCCTTGGTAGAAACACTAAAGATCCAATATTCTTCATCGACCAAGCCAATTCCCAAGAACTTATTATGATATGGAACGAACAGGTCTATCCCCATTGGTAAGGGGACCTAGATACCACTACACCAACACTTTCAATTTCAATGTACTCATTTATGAGAAACCAAGGAGAACGTACTCCTCAAGTTCGAGCACCGACTTCCATCCTAATTGAATATTTCATGGAACACATTATATATGTGTTAGATAAAAGCGATATAGAGCTAAATCCTAGGAGTGGTATCTATTATCCATTGGATATCTACATGGGTAATATACACCCAAATAGCAACCCAGACACAAATCTTGAAACCATCAATTTAGATAGTGACGACCAATGTCAGATCATTAAAATAATAATGATTATGAATATGAATGTGAAAACAAAGTTAAAGAAATTTCCGTAAATCAAGTATAGTGTTCCCAAAGGAACATGCTAACATGTTCATCAGAGATCCCTCCAATATATGCCATAAAATCAACCCTAAAGATCATCTAATGAAACAAAAAAGAACACCACTCAAACATATAATATTCAAAGCTTTGAAATAGGAGGTCAAGAAGCTCCTTAAAAAGGATTCAAATAATCCGAATATTCAATATTAGTAGCGAACACTATATCGGTCTGCAAGCACAATGGTTCTTAGAGAATGCCATTAACTTATCTGACCTCAATAGATCCTATCTAATGGACAACTTCCCTTTACCTCGTATTGATTAGCTCAATGATGCAACCATATGAAACATATTGATATAGTTCATGGATGCCTGCTCAAGGTATAATCTGATCACTATGCATAGCTCCAAACAAGAGCGCACTTCATTTATCACCAATACTGGACTTTACTTCTATAAAGTCATGACCTTTGGTGTTTATAATGCGAAGGCAACTTATCAAAAGCTCGTAATCAAACTTTTTATCGAGTAGATAAGGAAGTCGATGGAGGTCTACACTAATTATATGTTGGTAAAATTTGAAAAGGCTAAGTGGCATGTAAAAACATATTCGAGACCTTTGGAATATTCTAGAAAAAAAGTATTATAAAGATGAACCCAAAGAATTTCCCTTTCATCATCCATTCTAGCAAATTCTTAGGTTATGTGGTATGTGCAAAGGTGATCGAATCTAACCCTAGTAAAATTTAAGCGACTCAAGATAAGGAGATCTCGGTACTTTTAAACAAATACAAAGCCTGAATGAAATGGTCAATTCTTAGCCATTTCATCTCCTGAGCAACGAATTTGTTCATTCTATTTTATGACATAATCAAGAAATAGAAGTCCTTTGCCTGGGTAGATAGATGCACCATGACCTTTGCAAAGCTAAAGCAACATATGGCCACTACTTCGATACTCTAAATACCTATAAAAAGGGAAGAACTCTTCCTTTACCTTGTAGTGACCGACCGTGTGATCTATGTTTTCTTAGTAAGGGACAAAGAGTGCATATAACAACCAATCCATTATATCAGCACAAGATTGATAGGATTGGAAACTAGATGTGACATGCTTCAAAACCTAACATACTACCTACTCGTTGAGGCTTGCAAACATCGTTTATCCTTCCCAGCCCTATCTGTTAAAATCCTTGCTAATCGAAACTAAAGTGGCCTAAAAAAGTAAACCGCCTCTTAAAATGGGCGATGGAACTCAGCTAGTATCATATCACTTTCCAACCATGCACCTTCATCAAAGACCATGCTCTAGCTGAATTTATTATTAAATGCTATTGTCTGGACGATGACAAAGAGTAAACAACACCCAAATAATTCTACTGGAAACTACATGTTAATGTGGCGTCAAAATAGAAAGGAGTAGGGGTTGGCATGGTCTGCATTACACTTGATGAATACGCGATTTTGTTTGTTAAAGAGTGGACTTCAAAACTACTAACAAGGAAGATGAATATAAGGCCTTACATGGTAATCTCGGGATGGCTAAAGAACTCAAGGCCGAGTCCTCAAAGTCTATAACGACTCCTTCCTCATGGTCAATAGATCAGCGAGTGCTCTCAAATGTAGGGAAAAACCTTGGCTTGCTATATGGTCGAGTCCAAGAAGCAAATAAGCACCTTCTTCGAATTCAAGCTTGAGCAATTACAGAGCAAAAAAAATGCAAAGGGCGACAATATGGCCAAGACGACTAGTAACCTAGGAGAAACCAATAATTGTGTCTCCTTATAAATCCAAAGTTCCATTTGCATCAACCAAAGGATGATAGACATGGAGATCAGCAGTGAACTACGAGATAGCTAGATGAACCAAATCATGAAGTACTTGAGCGGAGGACTTCTCAATACGCACAAGAAAGCTAGAAAAATCCTCTATCGAGCACCTAACTTCACGACAATGGATGGACATTTGTATCAAAGAGGTCCTTCCACCTCGCTCCAGAGTTTCATCAACCAATCCAAAGTCAAACACATCCTCGAAGAACAATATGAAGCTATAGCTGGGACTATGCCAATGAAAGAGTTAATGGTACGCCTTAGAGGCAATTATGTAATTTATTACAATATCTTACTTTATAATCAGTCTTGTTTGTAATAATTATTTTTTATTTCCTTTATATAATTTATTGTGTTTTGATATAATTAATTAATAATATAGTTAAGGTATATAATAGAAAATTACTAAATAAAATATTATGTTATTGTAGTTGCATATAGTTGCAATCATGGGTAGTTAACCATAAAATAAAATGAAACTTTGTTTTAAATATTCGTAGTTAGGATATCTCGATAAAGGATATCGATACATCCTTTGAGACTGGAGTAGGTGACACTCTCCAAATATTTGGAAGTGTATTACTCATAGCTATTGGAGGCGCCTAGGTATTACGTACTTATATAGTCATTGGATAACTATGAAAAGACTCGACTGAGAGTTTCTTGTTAGTTAATAATAAACAAGTCAAAAAGGAAATCTCATAGTGATGCCCTCGACTTGAGAATATTATGGAACTTTAATGTGAATACTCCATGTTGATTGTATATAAATCATGGCATGACAACCGATCGAATTACTATAGCTGGGATTAAGTTTAAGCATTAGGTGTGAAACAATATTCAATAGAGAATCGATCTCCTAAATTGTATGAGGTTAGTATCACGGTCAACAATAGTCAATCCAAAGTCAAAATCTTTGGCTGGAGTAGAATTGTTAATGATAAATGTTATTACTGGGCCAAGGACTACATTTTTGGATAAATTGAGTTAAATTTTGATAATATTGGAATTCTAATTAACACCAAATTCCATGCATCCAAAGTGGTATAGTTTTGACGAAGTGAACTTGTGTAAATTATCACTAAGGTACCGCTTAAGAAAATGTAAAATTGGATTTTACCGAAAAATCTATAAGCGATGAATTTAGCCAAACTGTTACACTACTAGCTAAGGTAATGTGTAAATGTTAATATTTCAATTTTTTAATATTAATAGTTGACTAGTACACACCTCGGGTCCCACTACCACATTTGTGAATTTTTAAAAAACTACGTGATTTATTTAATTTATAAGTTATTATACATTTGTTAATATCTTAGAAATATTAATTAATAAATTATTTGATGTTTGGGTATTGTTAGTAATTATTTGGATTTATACATAAATTTTATATATACACGTACCGATGTATGATGTCAGTATATATTTAAACGGGTTTTTAATACGCTTTTGGAAATAATTATCCTTATGATGGAATGTTGAGACCATCCATACTAGAGAGCGAGGAAGACATATGGATGAGATTTGATTGATGAATAAAATGAAAGTTTTAATAAGGAGAATATTTAATAAAAAGTATATGAAAGGTTTCATTCCCCCTATTAAAACAAAATTTCTCGATTTTCTATCATATTCATTATTTCCTATTCTCCATTTTCATTCCTCCTTCTCATAGCTGCCTCCTAATTCATCAGTGGCAAAAATTTGGTTTTCCATTTAGCCAAAAATTTAACTATATAAAAAGTATAAGGTGGATCATCCAATTCTAGTAAAGTTTGGATGTTGATTCTACGAACCTAAGGAGAATTTTCAAATCAAGGTATCACTAATAGGCTAAATTTGTAAGATACAATCTTATTTTACATTTATATGTTTTGATTCATGATTTTCACCATTTTTACATAAGTTATTACCATTACAACAAATATAATTAACTGTAAAAATCTATGTAAGTAGCTAAATGTTCTATTTTAATTTAATATGATATTTTAAATTATAATACGGGTGTATGTTTTTTTTTGGCCACATATATTTAAATAAATGTATAACAACTTTATAAACATAGAACTTATTTTTAGTGAATTAAAATAATCACTTACTAATTTTCATCATTTTAAATCATGGGATAGATTGATATCATGTTTTAGGTCAATATATTTTGACTTAACATATATCTTTATCAAAACTATATCCTTTTTGGCAATTCAAATAATATATTAATATTTCTAGCCAAAATATTATTTATAATACCTATTTATATTTTATATTAATATAATTAAATTTTGAACTTTTGAGTTCAAAATATAAAATATATATGGTCGGAATTATAAAACATTTTGGCTATGTATTACATCTCATGTTATTATATCTGTTTTCTAATAATAGTATTAGTCAAATTTAAGACATTTCATATTTTAAATTAATGATTTATATCTAGCCATAGCATTTGAACATATGTTTACCAAGTCAAAAGTTAGATAATCAAACTTTGGATTATTCGAGTTTGGAAATTGTTATGTAGTCAAACTGTATATGGTAATTTTATAAGGCTATACTTACTATTTCATGAAACATTAATATTAAAAACATAATATTTATATTTATATTTTACATCAAAGACTTCTAATATGACAATTAACATATATGTAAATGTTAATTATATACATTGTGGATATAAATTGTAATATCTAAACATGTATGTATTTGACCATGTTCACATCACCTTTGCTATATATTTCATATGCATGTTATGTCATTTATGTATGGTCACATTAGATATTTTATTCCTTATTCACATGTTGAATTAATTATTGTAGATTAATTAATAAAGGCATTGACATAAGAGAGTGAAGGGCTTGGTTTAATTGAGAATTAACTTGAAATTAAAAAGAAGTTTTAAAGAGAGAATGAGAAAGGTTTCAGTTATCTTCATAAAATATTATTTTGTCCTTCATTTCTAGTAATCTAGTATTCTCCCCTCCCTTCCTATCGGCTTAGCCCAATGGGTGGAGTAAGTCTGAAATGTCGTCCTAGATGAAAGGCTCAAATTAATTTTGGGCACTGGATCAACTTACATAGTCAGATTTTAAAATTTAAAATATAGTTAAAATTTAAATGTTAATTTTAAAATCTAAAAGATAATTTTATAAATGTTCTAAAATTAATTTAAAAAATCCTAAAATCATTTTAAGAAATTATATAATTAATTTCGATTTCATATACGTTCAACTAATATAATTAAATTAAATTAAATTAAATTGTTAATTAGAAGTTAATTAATTAAAACATATATATATATATATATATATATATATATCAATATATGTACGTAACTATAATTGTTATAGTTGCATATTTATCTAAAATTGTTTGAGATAGATTAGATTAAAATTGTTGAATTAATTTAATATTTAATTAAAAAGTTTAATCAAATAAAATGATTTATTAAATAGATAATTAATTGAAAGTTAATTATTCAACTCGTGTGTGTGTGTGTGTGTTTTTGTGCTTATATGTATATATAAACAGAACAATAAATGTTATAGTTTGTTATTTATCTTATATAGTTTGATGTTAGCATAAATTTTTCTATGATAAAATAAAATAAAATCAAATATGAAGTAATAATTGACCATGATTTGATTAATAAGAAATAAAATTAATTAAATATGATTCAATTTGAATAATAAAATACACATACATACATTTATTATAAGTTATTTAAATTATAATAGTCATAAATAGATTAAACTTATATAACTATATATGAACAACAAAATATAAGTAGAATGGTGATAGACCCAAAAATAGATTTTTGAATAAATACATGCATATGATACATATAATGAATACTTATTTCGATGTTACTCAAAATATATTAAACGATTATGAATCTTTAATATAAGCTTCCCTCTATCATTAATATGTTGAGACATTACTTGCATACGCATTAGTTGTGGCACCAATACAAGTTAGAGCTCTTACGTTGTACATAACTAATATATTGTAGAGACGTTGTAGCATATACGCATGTGTTTGTAGAAAACTCAAGGTATGTGCATTACACTTAATAAGAATTAATAATATCGCTTGATTCCAAATTAATAATATCACTTGATTCCTCGTGTAACAATATGCCTTTCTTATACCTTGAGATGACACTTAATACATATGCGGTATTCGTGTACTAATCATTTAAGTGCCCGAAAGTCAGGTCCTTAGGGGAAAAGAAGAAGACAGAAGAAATAAAGAGACTAAACAATCCATAATCTCACAAAGCAACGAAACAATATATATTACTCAACCAAATATATTACAAAGTCAATTCAAAAATGTTACATCAGAGTCATACTAATACAATTCTACCTTGGACAGTTATAACTGCCTGTCTCTATATATCAGATATAAGATACATATAATATGGTGGAAAATAAGGAAATCACTAGCTATCGATGAAGCCTCATTCTCCGAGTCCTACAAAATGCATTGATGGGAAACTTAAACTACTTGGCTGCCCATACAAATTTGAGAACCCAAGAGTTTTAAGGAAAGAAAATAAAACTCTGGGTCAGACATGTATCTGGTGTGAGTAAACTCGAACAACTGAACTATTTCTTTTAAAACACTTTTAAAATCAAGGGTATCTCATAAGATCACGCCACATATAAACACGAACCGGGTTTTACCTTAAGATAACCAAAACACTTTTATAGAAAACCAAATGATATTATAATAATGTCTAACGGTTCAAGTTAAGTGCTAATATAGCTAAAATGCTTGCATCTCACACTTCAACATAGTTTGGTACATCTAAAACTATAAAGGTAAGTATTGATGAATGGATTACATACTATGACAAGGTAAGGAATTACCTTCTAATGGTACATCTCTAGATAAAATGCACCGGAGTCTTGCAAGAACATCTTGTACCCCTGCCTCACAAAACTGGCCTACCACTTGACTAAGAGTGTCCAATATGATCAACCCACTTTGAGCCCCGAAGCATACACGAGTAAATAGTAAACTATCAAGGTTTGAGGTGACCATACCCTAATGGGAGCGACGCACGTGGCCTTGCTGCATGCTCGATTTCTGTCATTTCTCGGTTTATGAGGCTTGAGGCTACATTTTACTCTTTAATATAGAACTTCAAGTTGAAATGCTAACACTGCCCAGTAACGCAACGCCATCATTCATCCATACAAGTGATCCAGGAGATGGACAAACCAAAGGCACTACCTCCACTATACCCATTTTGAAAACACCCTCAGGGATAGTAGCAAATAGCCCTCGCAATTCAAAACTCCGTCTTCGATTCTATACTCTTCAAGATGTCTTAAGCTCGATATGCTTAAGTTGGATCGAAGTAATTTTCAGACAACATATCCAATTCTGGTCACTTTGAGACAAATTTCGATAATTTTTGGTAAACTCTACCCAAGATCTTTAGGAAATATACAGAAAAGATAAGAGAGAAGATCACCTCCAAACCATTACTAGACAGATTTCCTTATAATTTATCCTCAAAGAATGAAATGAGATTTAAATTCATAGTACAACATCATTGGGGATGATTGTGCCATATAACTCAAGTGTTTCCCCTGGGTATTTCTAAAGTTACATTTTGGTCCAAGTTTGATAGTCCATTGTCTAACTATTAAATAAGCAATCATTCAAACATTGATTTAGCTCCATATGGGATCCACTAAGTATTTATTAATTAATCTTTAATTATTAAGATCACTTTATAAAACTTTATCAAAAGATCTATACGCAACACTATTTCCAAAATCTTTACTACCCCTTTTTTACTTGGAAAATATTTATACTTATCTTAGGGTACAAATATATTATCAAAACATTTGAAAAATTCCTCCTTTCAAATTTCTTTTTAATAACATTACTTACTATAAACCAACCCACTTATCCTTTATAAAAGTTCCCTTTTAAAGTTCTGTTCACATCTACATACCTTTATAAATTTCCAAAATCAACTTATAAAACACATCTATAAGTCTATAAGTCAATTTACAAAACCTCTTTACAAATCTCTAAAATCATTTATAAAACATTTCCCCATTTAAAACTTCCTTTATAAATCTTCTTTAAGAAAAATTCTTTACAAAATATCTTTTGCAACTCATCCTTTTAAATAGCTTTAAATAAACCTATTTACTTAGCAAAACCCATTTTGTAAACAAGTTATTATTTATAAATACCTTAATAAAATAATAATATAACTTGAAAAAAATCTTTTATAAACCTTAACCTCGGATTGATTAAAGAATTGAAGTTAATTCAAAACCATACTTTATAATTTCAAAAGGAGGCTTAGTAATCCCAATGGTTGTAACTTAAATTACCATTTAACATCAATTTAACTTTCAAATCACTTAACCATTTATTTACATAACTCAAGATATATATAAATACATTTCATATCCAAAACAGGAAATAACATATCAATACAACTCAACTAGCATATACATGTCCAAATGTCATAATAGCGGGATAGTGATTTGTCTTGCTAAATAGATGTCCATACAATTCGCTACTTAATAGCAAAATGGGAATTTATTCTACTAAACATATATCCACACAATAAATAATTACATTATAAACGAATGGGGATTTATTATACTACCAGATATCCAAATAATCAAACAATTAACTTATAACAGAATGAGGATTTATTTTGCTAACACATGTGCTCACAATCAAACAATCAAATAACTCATTCACAATTGTTTGTCCACTTAGTGGTATCGAAATTTGAATCCCTTATGTTCAAAACCATCTTTAGAAAAGAAGTACATTTAACACAATTTGATTCTCGAAACAAAGGATTTAAAACTTAAAATTCCCTCTGAAAATGATTAATTACAAGTTACACTATTATTAAATCATAATTAATCTTTATTAAATTTGAACTTAATTTAATTATAAATTAAGAAATAATTAACCTTAAATAAATTATTAAACAATAATTAACCATTATATAAATAATTAAACCCAAATTAATCCTTTATTAATTGTTAAATAATTATTTAAACCTTCATTATTAAATAAATATTAATTAATATCAATTAATAAATAAAATAATCTTTAATTAAAACTGAAATAATTATATTAAACTCAAATATATAATTATTTTAAATTAGAACCTTAATTAATTTATAATTGAAATAATTAAATACTTGACTAATTAAATGATAATAATTAACCCTATATTTAAATAATAATTAATTAAAAATAAATTATATACTTGACTCAATTAATTAATAATTAGTATTACTTAATCAATAATTAATTAAAAATTAATCTTACTTTAAAATAATCAATTAGTACTAATCTTCAGTTGATTAAATTTAATAAACCTCAGTTAATACTTAATTAAGTATTAATTATCAAAACTTAAGTAATTAAAAAAAATTATTAAATTATTAATTAACTTTATAAAACACTATTAGTATGTTTATGAAATATTTTCGAAACACTTTTAATTTTAAAAACTTATTTTTTTTCAAAAATCTGATTTTAAGCGAAACCGCATTTATAGCGACTATCACTATATAACCTGTAATTTTACTTACCAACTTCCTTTACTAAACTCACTCACTAATTTTTTTACAACTCTTGACTAATTAGTTTTACTTACCAGTCTATACTTACTACTTTACTAACTCTTCACTAATTAGTTTTACTTACCGATTAACAAATTAATTACCTTTTCTAACTTAACTTCTTAAGTTAGCATACTAACTTAACAACTAGTTTAGCTTACTAACTTATTAGTTTACTAACCTTTGTCTTACTAACCTTACACTAGTTTAGTTTACTAATAACTAACTTATTTAGTTTACAACAACTAACAAGTTTACTTTACTAACTTAACAACTAGTTTGCAATTACATTTTCAAGTTCATATTACATCCAAACCACATAAGCATGTAACAAAGCATAATCAAAATCAACCAAATCCAACTATGATTTACCAAATTAATATGATTATACAATAATCAAATAATATTCAACATTACAACATATAAAGTTGCATTCTTTCCAAAAGAGAAGGAGTTTTACTAACTAAATGTTATCCAAACAATACCAAATTAAGCTACCACTTGAAAGTAAACTAGAACTATGCTTTGCCTTAGGAAAGATGATGTTTTTAGTGGCCTTAGGTGAAGAATATGGTTTGGCCTTATACTATATACGCTCCCCCTTTGAGTTTTTAAGGTGGACGGGTGCGTTAATTTTGAAGCGCAAGTGAAGTAGTGGAGGTAGAATTGTTTTAGCAAATTTCTAAGAGATTTAAAGTAGAAATAATTTGATTTTATAGCTTGGAATGATATTAGGAAGCCACGGAAACCTCTCAAAGGCTTTAGGAATTTTTTGAAAAATGAAGAAGAGAATGATAAAAGTGAAAAATAAAATCGATAAAAATTAGTTTTATATAATGTTAACATGATAAATTACCAAAACGCCCTTCATACTTTGCCCCCCTTTCTACTTGCGCCACCTCACCCTTACCTCCACCTCATCAAAATTCTGCTGTTCCTATGTTCTCCCCCTTTTCATGCCATAAGAAACATGTTTGTACTTCATTTGTACTTTATGTTGGAAAAGAATCTTTATATTATAATATATAACTTTTTATAAAAATCTTATCTTATATATATACATACATACCTAAGTGTACATACATATACACATATGCATTTCCATGTAAAAATATTGTAAATGTATGTATGTGTGAAACCAAAGTGTTACGACAATTTATAGCCGATAAAAAATCAAAAATTCGAAAATGAAATTTGGTTACATTTTCGATTTTTCTTTAAACTAAATATTTTGTAAACGAATTTGAAAAAATATTTCACCATCATTATTCATTATTTAAATGATTTTTATTTTAATTATTAAAACCATTATTTGAATATTTAAAATTAGTTAAATATTCGTAAATCAAAGCAGTGAAATTTAGGGTCATTACATTCTTTCTCGCTTAAAAGAATTTCATCCCCGAAATTACAACTTAACCTAACCCAAAAAACACTTAGGACTATACATCAGTTTGTATGATGTACACATATCAGTGATATACAAAGTCTGATTCGTTCTCTATTTGAATACATAACTTTTTTTCAAACTAGTATCGCTCACCTGATTTTCTAGTGCGGACACTGATCAGACTCCTTGATTTGGAAACTTTGTTCTCCTTACATAGTTGTAACTATGATAGAAAACACTGGTCCCATACCAAAAATCCTCATCAAGTGCTCGTCGTCGAAAATCGAGTAATAGATCCTTATCTGGAATGGCGTGAAATACCTAAAAGCCATGTACTCAAATCTTAGATCAAAGTATATAGAAATGAGAGATGATCTTTGTCC
The DNA here is from genome assembly GCA_030765085.1 of Allium cepa. Taxonomy (NCBI): domain Eukaryota; kingdom Viridiplantae; phylum Streptophyta; class Magnoliopsida; order Asparagales; family Amaryllidaceae; genus Allium; species Allium cepa. The sequence continues at coordinate 505,823,684 of CM060944.1, read as the reverse complement.
AACCTACGCGCTTTTTAATTGGTTCCCCTTAATACCAATTCTATTTCCACTAAATTATTTATGAAAACATTTAATAAAATTAAACTTAGCTTTACTACTACTCCACTACATCCTAAGAGTATATACCCTTATTTGATTCAACTATTCCATTTTGCATTTTCCTTAAGAAAACTCAAGATCCAAATACTTGGTTTTTATTTCAAAAACTTTTTGAAATCAAACTCTATATTTTAATCAAAAATGTATATAAAAAGCCCAAGTAACTCCAAAAAGATACTAAGGAACTGGGTACTACCAAATAGTATTATACACTCCCTTACCAAGAAGAGTAATACTCAAGAGAAGTGTTTACCATCCGAGCGCATCTCTTTCCCACTTTTAAGTTATTTTGGAACCACTCGAACTAGTTTACTTAAAATATTCTTTTATTTCAAAATCCCATTTTTGTAATAATACTTTACATGTTTCCAGCAAAACACTTATCACTAACATTTTTTGGGCTCATTCGGGTTTGAACTTGTTTTGATTGTACAATGATAAAGAGAATAATTTTCTAAGTGACTCATGGCATTTTCCTAGACAACATCCGATCGTCACTTGGAAGATTATTCATGTCATCACAAAACAATCAAGACATATTTTCCCAATCTAATCCAAAGAAAACACTTCTTACCTAACCTTTTCATTCCCAAAATCTTATACTTGAACCAATTTTTTTTCAAATAATACTATTATTATTTTCCAGTCCTTGAAAACCATTTTTCTAAACTCTCGGGATTTTAGTCTTCAAGGTTTCAACTTAAATTTGTTTTTAATTAAAAGACACCTTCTTATAAATTCATTTTATATGATAAAATTTTATAAAACTAGTTTTTTTTCAAACATTTATTTCAAAATATTCTAACATTTTATAAACATCTTTTATTAAATAAAACTATAATTCAATAATAGCATCGAATTCCTTATAGTGAAATTGTGGAAATTAATTTATAAGGTGTTCGTTTTAATGTTTTCCTAATTCCTATCTACCCAACCCAAATCTTAAAAAGGGAAGCTACCCATACATATTAATAATAGTCCATGCTCAACTGGACGAGCATGACTAAAAAAAATCCTAATTGATAACAATAGAGTATTATTATCTCTTAACAAACAACACCTCAACTAATTATACCATGCTATACATACTATTATAGAAATCATTTGTTATACATAAAATATATTCTAGGTAAAATTATTTCATTTACCCAATTACAAAACAATATTGTGTCGGTTGGCCTTGTTTAAGTATTTAGGAATCCTTATTGACAACATTGATCAACCGCATCGATACGAACTCTTAAGCCACTTAACAGATCAAAAAGCATAATATAAACCTTTTATATTACTAGAAAATACGCGCTGTTATTTATAGTATAGTCATACTCATTCTAGGGTCTCACTTACCCATTCTCAAATGAGTTTACCCCATCAGGGCCAAGGTTATCGCTTAACCTTGCGCTCTGATACCAAATATAACGATCTTCCTTTCTTATACCCAGAGACGACATTTAATATATCCACGGCATTCGCATGTAGATCCCTTAAGTGTTTGAAAGTCAGGTCCTGAGGGGAAAAGAAGAAGATAGAAGAAACAAAGAGACTAAACAATCTAGAATCTCACAACGCAATGAAATAATATATATTACTCAACATAATATATTACAAAGTGATTTCAAAAATGTTACATCAGAGTAATACTAATAAAATTATATCCTGGACAATTATAATTGCCTTTTATCAGGTATAGGATACATAAAATATAGCGGAAAATAAGAAAAGAACTAGCTATTGATGAAGCATCCTGCTCTAAGCTCCTTTAAAATACAACCATGGGAAACTTAAACTACATGGCTGCCCATACAAATTTAAGCACCCAAGAGGTTTAGGGAAAGAAAATAAAACTCTGGGTCAGACATGGGTCTGGTGTGAGTAAATTAAAACAACTGAAATATTTCTTTTAAAATATTTTTAAAATCGAGGGTATTCGTAAGACCACACTGCACATAAAAATGGACGGGTTTTTACAGTACGATAAACAAAATAATTTGATAGGAAACCCAGTGATATTATAATAATGTCTAACGGTTCAAGTAAAATATGAATATAGCAGAAATGCTTCCATCTGACATTTAAACATAGTTGGGTACATCTAAAACCATAAAGGCACATATTGGAGAATGGATTCCATACCATGACAAGATAAGGAACTACCTTCTGATGATATATCTCTAGATAAAATGCACTAAAGTCTGACAAGAACATCTTGTACCTCGCCATACAGGACTGGACTACCACTTGACTAGTAGTACCGAATATGATAACCCAACTTTGGGCCCTAAAACATACATGAGTAGATAGTAATCGATCTAGATTTGAGATGACCATACCCTGAAGGGAGCGACCCACATGGCCCTGCTGCATGCTCGATTTTTATCAGTTCCCTGTTGATAAGGCTTGAGGCTAGGTTTTACCTTATAATATAGCACTTCCTACTTGAAATGCTAACACTGCCCTCTAGGCAGTAATGCAATGCTAGCATTCATCCATATAAGATGTCCAGGAGATGGACAAACCGAAGGCACTACATCAGCCACACCAATTTTGGAATCATCCTCAGGGTTGGTAGTAAATAGCCCTTGCACTTTAAAACTCCGTCTTCGATTCCATACTCCTCAAGATGTCTTCAGTTCGAAACGCTTGAGTTGGATCAAAGTGGTTTCTGAACAACATATTCGATTCCGATGTCTTTGAAACAACTACCGATAATTTTCGGTAAACTCAAACTTGGTTCTTTAGGAAATAAAAAGACAAGACAAAAGCGGAGATCACCTCCTAACGTTAATGGACATATTTCCTCATCATATATCCAAGAAGAATGAAATGAGATTTATACGCACAATACAACATCATTGGAGATGACTATGCCATATAACTCATGAGCTTCTCCTAGATATTTTCAAAGTTTCGTTTTGGTCTAGGTTTGATTGTCTGTTATTTAACTACCAAATAAACAATCATTCAAACATTGATTTAACTCCATATCGGATCCACTAAGCCTTTATTAATTAGTTTTAATTAATAAAATCACTTTATAAAAATTGATCAAAAGATCTGTACGCAACACTATTTCCAAAATCTTTACTTCCTCTTTTTACTTGGAAAATATTTATACTTATTGTATGGTATAAATATAATATCAAAACATTTGGAAAATTCCTCCTTTCACATTTCTTTTTGAAAACATTACTTACTATAAACCAATCCACTTATCCTTTCTAAAAGTTCCTTTTTAAAAGCTCCCTTCACTTCTAAATACCTATAAAGACCCTGACTAGACCTTCGAAAATCGGCTCCTATACTTCACTTGTACTCGAATGCCGTAGATTCAAATGCCGAATCTGATTCGCCAGAGCTTATAGCACATCAAGTATAATAATACAGTGGAAGAAAAATGAATGTCACTGATATACAGCATTCAATACAACATATTTACAAATGATATCAACATCAGAGATACAAAAAATAACAGCGAAAGAAAGCCTTCGAAAGATAATATCTTCAGAAGTCCATGAAATAGATACTCCAATTAACTACAACACCGTTGCCAATGCTCCAAAACTAAAAAGACTCAAAACCAAAAAGCGAGAACCATCATCAACACTGAAGTGAAGCAACTCGATCCAAATGCGATTTCCAATATCCAGAGATTGAATACTATCGAATCTACACCTACTATTCGGCTATCTGAAAAACCCAATTCTAGACTGCCCGTGTGAAAAATTGTGGGCACCCAGAGTTTTGGAAGGGAACAATATACTCCAGGTCAGCCATGGGACTGGTATGAGAAAACAAAAATAGTTTATCTTTAAAACAAACAATCAACAAGAAATAAAAAAGGAAATCTGCAATGCTTTTTGGAAAGTGACACTACCATAAGGCCTCCCGCCGCACACACCATGCAAATGCAGAGTTGGAGGAGATTTCTCTTTATGATAGTCAAAAATGCTTGATACGCGAAAACCATTTGATATTATTATTAGTGTATAGTGCAGAAAACCTTTCGAAAGTATAATATTAATCTTAGTCAGCATAAATATTTCGAACTATGCCTATTATAGCTATCATCTAAACAATGGTGACCACCATAAGTAAATGGCAGTTTATACAAATAAAATCGTACAAGGCGCGTATTGGATGATTGGATTTCCAACAAATAGTCAGGCTAAGGAATTTCCTACTGCCACATGGGTATGCCTCTGGAGGGATGCTCCGAAAACCTACCCGGCTCTCTACCAACACAAGGCCGGGTTACCTCTGTAACTAGGTAACTACTACTTGAGTATTGAGACAACCCCTTCCTACATGTCATTTTATTTTTTTAAATTTTATTTTGAATGACACAATTTAGTTTGGGCTAATTAGGGTTGCCTTCTTTTCTGACCAACTATTTTCTTATTGTTTTTTTTTTATTTCCCAAGATCCACTCCAATCAATATAAAAATATTGATATACTTCTTTGTAAAAACTATTTGATTATTCACATAGTTTTTATACCAGAGTATATTTTTATTTATATTTTTTTTTTGAGTAACTCAGCCCATTTTAAACAAAATCAAACTGAGTCATTCACAATAAAAACAATCAAGAAGATCCCTTCCATTTGAATCTCTGCGCCATTCATTTGACTAATTCCTACTTGTTTCCTTGTGTTTATCATTGGTGTATTAAATGAAATATGTGAACTAACTCATAGCATTTCAACTTACCCTAGGTTCCTTCCCAATGACTAAACTGGGGTTGTACATGTTCCTGTGCACTTGCTGGCACATAATCATGCATAGCTGCAATTTGCTTCCCCTTAGTTCTTGAGTGGACTGATTTGTTTAGGTAAGACTCTGAAATTAATTAGTTGTAATCTACAAGGTTCACTTATGCAAATAATTATCAAACACATTTTTAATTCTGAGTTTACATTTCCTGTGCCTTTTTTTTCCTTTCTGCCTATGGTTTTCCCCTACCTCATGATACCTGCAGTGAGTAAATGAACAGGTTCTAGTTTTCTAAACAAGCTAATACATAGGTATACTGGTTCACATATGTTTCAGATCCCCTACCAATTCCTTACTTGATTCCTAAGAATTTGGTATGCTCACAGTTTCTAACATAAAGCTAAAGGCCTTTATCATATTTTCTTTCACTGGAAATAATTTTCATTACAACATACTTCTTCCCAGTCATCCTTTACATAATAGCCAAGTTTTTCTAGCACAATTTAAATATCATTACATAAAACTTTTCAACTGAAAATAAAACAGAAGAGCCATTCTCCTACAAAATCCTAGCTTAGTTAGTATGCAATTTCTTCTAGCATCATATGTCTGCATCTTTCTATTTAGCATCCTTTTTCCCTGCAACCATCTCATGGTCTGCTCCACAATGCAAGTGAAACACCCATTTGATGCAAGCAACAAACAGGTCAGATTGAAATCTGGTATGAGTAAATTTAATTGACAATACATAAGATTTATGAAATTGGTTCCACATCACCTTTATTTCAGAATTTAGATGTTTTACTCAAATTGTTAATCCACTTCCTCATGTACACATTTTTGTATCCTTACAGTGAAGTGAATGAATTTGCTAAATGCATGTATATGTGCTTAGACCAGTTTCTTAGCAGAAATTCTTATTTCAAGAATTCATAGCAGCCTTCATGCATATCACACAGGCATTTCATAACCATGAACAAGCAAAACCCCTATCCTTTAGCTAAAGCATCAAAACTGGGTCTGCATACCAGTACCCACCATACTCCTAGCATATTCACTTTTGCTTATAAGTTCATAACACTTTTAAGAGTCCAGTATCACATTCATAGTTGCACTGGTGCACATTGCCTGGAACTGCTGTTTGATTTCCAGTGCACTTCAATCTATTTGGACATAAACATGCCATGTGCAAACTTACACCCCATCCTTGGTGCAAGCCAACCACCATGTCATACCCACTTCCCTCATATCCAACCTGATAGAGGTGACCCGTGCCCTGAGTTTAATTACTAAATTCTTTCCTATAACCCCCTATTACTTATGCAGTGTCATGCCCCACACTGTTATATCCCTAATCAATGCATACAAGCAGTTTTATACATCCATCAAACATTCAGTAACCCATATGTTCAACCATCACTCATATTTGAAAGTCATTTCAAGTTAATTTCCTTCAGAGACAAACTTTTGGTTGAAGCACAACTCAGAGCATTTCCAAAATGGAATGCTACCAGGGTTCTCTAGCAATAAGGTTCTTGTAGTCATCCCATGCATTATAATGTATTTTCTTATTAACCTTATTTCCAGAGGGTACCCAAGGGTGGATCAAGATTTAGCATGTGGAAATTCCACTGTATCTCAATCATCCCTTCAAATGCAAGTCATAAGCCAGAGGACCCCCTTCCCCTTACTGCCTTGCACCCTACTTTTCTTACTAGTTTATGCTTAAACCAAAAACATTTTCTCAAACTTAGAATTCCACAAGTAAGTCAGTTATTATCATCCTATCATTAAATTGTCATGTATAATCAAGCATACTTTAAATAACAACAAGGCACTGCAAAACACAAAATCCAGAAACAATAGAAAATTGTCAACTAAAAATGCATATAAAACATCACAGAAAAATTAAGATAAACTAAAGATTTAATGGCTGCCTTTCATAGGTCTTAATGCCTTGCCAAGTGAGGGTTTACTCACCATGTTTCTTCTTCCTAGGTCTTGATTCAAGTTTGCCATTGTTTTCCTTAATCTATTGCTTACTTCCTTTTCTGTATTTTGATTTCTGGTCTTCCAATGTGCACCCGTAGGAGATGATGTGGTATATAGTGGAGTTGTTAGGGTTTTAAGGTTAGTTAGGTAATTTATTTTCATCAGAAATTCCATCATTATTCCCTAATCTCACCCAACAGTTTACCCTCTCCCTGCCATTTTCCTTTTTCCCTGTCTTAACCCTTTTTGGCAAAGTTCCTTCACACATTATATGCATGAATTCTTTGGCTCAGGCATTTCTTGTCTTTTTTGGATGTTATTCATGCATATAAGTTTATTTGAACGGCCAGCTAGGTGTGTGTGTTTCTGTTAAATACTGGGTACATGCATGTGTATTCCTATGTATTTATATATATTCTCTACCCACACAAGCTACTGTGTTTGCACCTATGCTATGTAAGTTAGAGCTGAAAATCTTCCTCAGGTTGTTCATGCATTTCATTCAACTATGGTGCATTCATATTTAATGGTCATGCACTAATTTATGTTTTTATTTATTTATATTATTATTTTTTTCTTGCAAGATTCTTACTGAATTGCTTGCTCCAGTTTGTACACTGCAACAGTGTGCACATGCACCACTACATACATTCTCATTGTTACACAAGTATATAAATTTTTTTTTTAGAAAATTGTATTCATATTTTTTTTTTATTAAAATAGAATTCAAATGACCTAAATTTTCTACATGCTTGATTAACTAGGGCTGTCACATACACCCCTTCTTTAAGAAATTGTGTCCCACAATTTAACACTTCTTGCTATGTAAATCAAGGGTCAAAATCAAACATAAATACACATTCTTAATTCAACCAAAACAAACAAGCATACACAACATTGGATGTCATGTTCAACTAAGTAAATTCAAGCATAAATATTAAAATACCTCTGCCTCAACTATCTGCTGCAAATAATTGAGGGTATTGGGCCTTTTTCTTGTCTTCAACCTCCCATGTGCAGTCATTAGGGTCCAAACTCCACTGCACCTTTACCAGTTTAATTATTTTGTTTCTCAATCTCTTATCTTCCTTAGCTGTAATGCCTACTGGCTTCTTCTCATACACCAGGTCAGGTCTAACTTCCACTTTACTTGGTGGCTGAACTACTGAAGCTTCATCATGCACATATTTTCTCAATTGTGATACATGAAATACATTGTGTATCCCACTCATCACTTCTGGAAATTTCAACTTGTAAGCCATCTTTCCTATCCTTGCAATAATCTCATATGGTCCTATATACCTTGGGGTTAGCTTCCCTGCCTTGCCAAATCTCAACACCTTCCTCATTGGTGAAACCTTTAAGTAAACATATTCTCCTAGCTCAAATTCAAGTGGCTTCCTTCTCCTATCTGCATATGATTTCATTCTGTCTTGTGCTGCCTTCATTCTCTGTGTGATCAATGTAACTTTAGCATTTGTCTCTTTCACATGATCTGGTCCCAACATTACCCTATCACCCACCTCTAACCAACAAGTAGGTGACAAACAAGGCCTTCCATACAGAGCCTCATAAGGTGCCATTCCTATACTACTTTGGTAGCTGTTATTGTAGGCAAATTCCGCCAAATGAAGGTAGTCTTCCCAATTCCCACCATGATCCAGCATACAAGCTCTAAGTAGATCCTCTAAGAATTTGTTAACTACTTCTGTTTGACCATCAGTTTGGGATGGTAGGCTGTGCTCAAGCACAACTCAACCCCCATTGCCTGTTGAAAGCTACTCCAGAACTTAGATGTAAATATAGTATCTCTGTCACTAATAATTATGGTAGGAACCCCATGTAACTTTACTATCTCTTTCATGAAGACTTGTGCTAGTTTTGGTGCATTTCTATCACTCTTTACTGGTATGAAGTGTGATGATTTGGTTAATCTATCCACCACCACCCAAATGCTGTAATTTCCTCTCTTTGATCTTGGCAAGCCATCAATGAAATCCATTGATATGCTTTCCCATTTCCATCTTGGAACTTTCAAAGGTTGCAGCAGTCCACTGGGTCTTTGATACTCAGCCTTGACTTGTTGACAAGTCATACATTTTGCCACATATTCACCCACACTTCTCTTCATTCCTTTCCACCAATAACTTCTTTTTAGGTCATGATACATTTTAGTGCCACCTGGATGTATGGTGTACTTTGATTTGTGATGGACATCCATGATCTTCCTCTTAAGTGCTTCTGTGTTAGGTACACATAACCTTCCTTTATATCTTACACATCCTTTTTCATCCAGTTCAAATTTGTCAATCTTTACACCATTTTTTAACAACTCCTTCTTTTCTATCAAGAATGCATCAGTGTCTTGTGACTGGTTTACTTCTTCCACTAAATCTGACTTTATTGTGATAAGACTGAGCTTACCATAGTGCTCCACATCCTTACCCACCTCCATTGCTTGTTCTCCCATGTATTCTATTTCTACATCTGTCAGTGTTAACAACCTTTTAAACTCCTCTATCATCAGTGTAGCCAACTTGGCATGTTGTCTACTTAATGCATCTGCCACTTTGTTTGCTTTTCCTGGTGTGTACATAATGTCCAAATCATAGGCAGCAAGAAATTCCACCCACCTATGTTGTCTCATATTTAAATCTTTTTGAGAAAATAAATACTTTAAAGCCTTGTGGTCAGTATAAAGTTCAAACTTTGCTCCTAACAGGTAGTGTCTCCAAAGCTTTAGTGCATACACCACTGCTGCCAATTCCAAGTCATGTGTTGCATACTTGGTTTCACTGGGTTTCAGTTGTCTTGATGCATAAGCTATTACTCTACCATCTTGCATAAGGACAGCTCCTATACCTGATCCACATGCATCAGTATATACCACTAAATTGTCATTGCCCTCTGGGATTTTCAGCACTGGTGCTTCCATCAATGCCTTCTTCAATTGGTTAAATGCCTCTTCACATTTCTCAGTCCACATAAAAGGTTGGTCTTTCCTTGTTAACTTGGTTAGTGGAATTTACTTTTTAGCAAAATCCTTTATGAATCTCCTGTAGTATCCAGCCATGCCCATGAATGATCTGATTTCAGTGACATTGCTTGGTCTTTTCCATGCTTGCACTGCCATGACTTTACTTGGATCTACTGAAATTCCTTCTTGAGAAATTATGTGGCCCAAAATTTTTATTTCATTCTTCCAAAAAGAACATTTTGCAAACTTGGCTTTAAGGTTTTGTTGCCTTAGTCTACTCAGTACCATATGCAAATGCTTTTCATGTTCATTATCTGTCTTGGAATACACTAGTATATCATCAATGAAAATCAGCACAAATTTATCCAAATAATCTCTGAAAATTCTATTCATCAAATCTACAAAATAGGATGGTGCATTAGTCAAACCAAATGGCATTACTAAGTATTCATACAAGCCATACCTAATATTGAAGGCTGTATATTTGATACTTTCTTCTTCTACTTTCATTTGGTGAAAACCAGTTGCTAAATCAAGCCTAGAAAATACTTTAGCACCATTTAGTTGATCAAAGAGACCATCAATCCTAGGTAGAGGGTATTTGTTTTTGATAGTGACTGAGTTCAGTTCCCTATAGTCTATGCACATTCTTAAGGAACCATCATGCTTCTTAACAAACACTACTGGTGATCCCCAATTTGAACTGCTAGGCCTAATAAAGCCTTTTTGTTCTAATTCCTCCAGTTGTTTCTTCAACTCACTCAGTTATTTAGGACTCATCCTATTTGGTTTCTTGATGACAGGGCTTGTTCCTGGTTTAAGTCTTATTTGAAATTCTACTGATCTGTTATGAGGGATGCCATTCACTTCACCAAACACATCAGGGTATTGGTTAACTATGGGTATCTTATTTAAACTCAATTCAACTTCTCCACTGTTCAAGTTGAATATTTTTCCCATACCCCTATCCTTGGCTGCTTCATACATAACCACAACCCTCTTTCCATCAGGAAATTGCAGTGAAATGGTAGAATTTCCTAAGTTAATAATAGCACAAAAGCTTTTTAACCAATCCATTCCCAATATGATACCTAGCTTGGGGTAATTCAACACATATAATTTTGAGATAAAGGTGTGACCACCCATGCTTATTTCTACTTGCATGCATTTCATATGGGTAATACAGGAACTACCTAAAGGACTATCAATGTGCAATGGCTTATCAACAAGAATACAGGTTAGCCCTAATTTCTGAACTATATCATATGAAATAAAAGAGTGTGTGGCTCCTGTGTCAAAAACAACTGATATGGGTATGCCTTTAATAAATAATATACCTTCCACTTGGCTTGGTGCATCCCTTGCCTTGCCTTTTCCCTCAAGTACAGCCACCCTTGCCATCTCTGGACACTGCTTCTTCATGTGCCCCTCTTTTCCACAGTTGTAGCACCTAAGAACAGTTGACTTGGGTGCTTGGCATTTGGTTTTAATATGGCCTTCCTTTCCACAGTTATAACAGATCACTTTAGATTTCTTGTTGTCAGGGTTTGCCACTTTACTTCCTTCCTTGTTCATTGCTTCTCCCTTCTTCCTCTCATATGGATGTGCTCTATTCTTTCCTTTCTTATTATTCCTGAAGTTCTTGAACTTTTCTCTGGCATTGTCATGTTGCTCAAATGACAGTGTCAAGTCCATAACTTGGTCAAACGTTCTATCTTTATATGGCAACATGGCTCTACTCAATCCAGCATTCAACCCTTGAATGTACCTAGCATTCCTTGATGTTTCATCTGGAATTAATACTGCCCCATATTTAGACAACCCTTCAAATTTCTGAGTGTATTCAGTAACACTCATAGATCCTTGTCTCAACTTGATAAATTCCTCAAGCAATGAAGCTTTTGTTGATGCTGGAACAAATCTGGCTTCTAACATCTCTTTGAACTGTTTCCATGTGATTTCTTGTTCTTGCCTGCCTGCAATAATCACATCCCACCAGTCCAAAGCTATGCCTTTTAGCTGTCTTGAAGCTATTTGCCTTCTTCTCTGATCATTTACTTGCATGTCTCCAAAGATCCTCTCCACTGTTCTTAACCATGACTGGACACCTATGGCATTTTCTGTGCCATCAAAGCTACTGCCTCCCAGATTTGTATATGTTTTAAGCAATTTGGACAGCTCCTCATATGGATTATCTACCCTAGGTGTCATTCCATCCCTCAGTATTTGAACAAAATCTTGCATGTTAATCATTGGGGGACCAGCAGCCATTCTAGTTGCTTGCTCAGTAGTGTTAGAAGATTGACCATTTTCTCTTTCTCCTGTGGCCTAGGGATTGATTCTAACTCCTATGGGTCTCTATTGAACATTTCTAATGAAGTTAGTTCTGATTCTTATTTACTACTTTTGCTTTTTTTTAAACTAACAATGAACTTATTTATTTATAACAAGCAAAGTAACTCAAGCAAGCAGCAAACAATGCAAACAAGGCATACAGATCCAAACAAGTATTTATTTTGGCTATGTATTTATTAACATAGCACTGATACCAACTGAGACAACCCCTTCCTACTTGTCATTTTATTTTTTTAAATTTTATTTTTGAATGACACAATTTAGTTTGGGCTAATTAGGGTTGCCTTCTTTTCTCACCAACTATTTTCTTATTGTTTTTTTTTATTTCCCAAGATCCACTCCAATCAATATAAAAATATTGATATACTTCTTTGTAAAAACTATTTGATTATTCACATAGTTTTTATACCAGAGTATATTTTTATTTATATTTTTTTTTGAGTAACTCAGTCCATTTTAAACAAAATCAAACTGAGTCATTCACAACAAAAACAATCAAGAAGATCCCTTCCATTTGAATCTCTGCGCCATTCATTTGACTAATTCCTACTTGTTTCCTTGTGTTTATCATTGGTGTATTAAATGAAATATGTGAACTAACTCATAGCATTTCAACTTACCCTAGGTTCCTTCCCAATGACTAAACTGGGGTTGTACATGTTCCTGTGCACTTGCTGGCACATAATCATGCATAGCTGCAATTTGCTTCCCCTTAGTTCTTGAGTGGACTGATTTGTTTAGGTAAGACTCTGAAATTAATTAGTTGTAATCTACAAGGTTCACTTATGCAAATAATTATCAAACACATTTTTAATTCTGAGTTTACATTTCCCGTGCCTTTTTTTTCCTTTCTGCCTATGGTTTTCCCTTACCTCATGATACCTGCAGTGACTAAATGAACAGGTTCTAGTTTTCTAAACAAGCTAATACATAGGTATACTAGTTCACATATGTTTCAGATCCCCTACCAATTCCTTACTTGATTCCTAAGAATTTGGTATGCTCACAGTTTCTAACATAAAGCTAAAGGCCTTTATCATATTTTCTTTCACTGGAAATAATTTTCATTACAACATACTTCTTCCCAGTCATCCTTTACATAATAGCCAAGTTTTTCTAGCACAATTTAAATATCATTACATAAAACTTTTCAACTGAAAATAAAACAGAAGAGCCATTCTCCTACAAAATCCTAGCTTAGTTAGTTTGCAATTTCTTCTAGCATCATATGTCTGCATCTTACTATTTAGCATCCTTTTTCCCTGCAACCATCTCATGGTCTGCTCCACAATGCAAGTGAAACACCCATTTGATGCAAGTAACAAACAGGTCAGATTGAAATCTGGTATGAGTAAATTCAATTGACAATACATAAGATTTATGAAATTGGTTCCACATCACCTTTATTTCAGTAGTTAGATGTTTTACTCAAATTGTTAAACCACTTCCTCATGTACACATTTTTATATCCTTACAGTGAAGTGAATGAATTTGCTAAATGCATGTATATGTGCTTAGACCAGTTTCTTAGCAGAAATTCTTATTTCAAGAATTCATAGCAGCCTTCATGCATATCACACAGGCATTTCATAACCATGAACAAGCAAAACCCCTATCCTTTAGCTAAAGCATCAAAACTGGGTCTGCATACCAGTACCCACCATACTCCTAGCATATTCACTTTTGCTTATAAGTTCATAACACTTTTAAGAGTCCAGTATCATATTCATAGTTGCACTGGTGCACATTGCCTGGAACTGCTGTTTGATTTCCAGTGCACTTCAATCTATTTGGACATAAACATGCCATGTGCAAACTTACACCCCATCCTTGGTGCAAGCCAACCACCATGTCATACCCACTTCCCTCATATCCAACCTGATAGAGGTGACCCGTGCCCTGAGTTTAATTACTAAATTCTTTCCTATAACCCCCTATTACTTATGCAGTGTCATGCCCCACACTGTTATATCCCTAATCAATGCATACAAGCAGTTTTATACATCCATCAAACATTCAGTAACCCATATGTTCAACCATCACTCATATTTGAAAGTCATTTCAAGTTAATTTCCTTCAGAGACAAACTTTTGGTTGAAGCATAACTCAGAGCATTTCCAAAATGGAATGCTACCAGGGTTCTCTAGCAATAAGGTTCTTGTAGTCATCCCATGCATTATAATGTATTTTCTTATTAACCTTATTTCCAAAGGGTACCCAAGGGTGGATCAAGATTTAGCACGTGGAAATTCCACTGTATCTCAATCATCCCTTCAAATGCAAGTCATAAGCCAGAGGACCCCCTTCCCCTTACTGCCTTGCACCCTACTTTTCTTACTAGTTTATGCTTAAACCAAAAACATTTTCTCAAACTTAGAATTCCACAAGTAAGTCAGTTATTATCATCCTATCATTAAATTGTCATGTATAATCAAGCATACTTTAAATAACAACAAGGCACTGCAAAACACAAAATCCAGAAACAACAGAAAATTGTCAACTAAAAATGCATATAAAACATCACAGAAAAATTAAGATAAACTAAAGATTTAATGGCTGCCTTTCATAGGTCTTAATGCCTTGCCAAGTGAGGGTTTACTCACCATGTTTCTTCTTCCTAGGTCCTGATTCAAGTTTGCCATTGTTTTCCTTAATCTGTTGCTTACTTCCTTTTCTGTATTTTGATTTCTGGTCTTCCAATGTGCACCCGTAGGAGATGATGTGGTATATAGTGGAGTTGTTAGGGTTTTAAGGTTAGTTAGGTAATTTATTTTCATCAGAAATTCCATCATTATTCCCTAATCTCACCCAACAGTTTACCCTTTCCCTGCCATTTTCCTTTTTCCCTGTCTTAACTCTTTTTGGCAAAGTTCCTTCACACATTATATGCATGAATTCTTTGGCTTAGGCATTTCTTGTCTTTTCTGGATGTTATTCATGCATATAAGTTTATTTGAACGGCCAGCTAGGTGTGTGTGTTTCTGTTAAATACTGGGTACATGCATGTGTATTCCTATGTATTTATATATATTCTCTACCCACACAAGCTACTGTGTTTGCACCTATGCTATGTAAGTTAGAGCTAAAAATCTTCCTCAGGTTGTTCATGCATTTCATTCAACTATGGTGCATTCATACTTAATGGTCATGCACTAATTTATGTTTTTATTTATTTATATTATTATTTTTTTCTTGCAAGATTCTTACTGAATTGCTTGCTCCAGTTTGTACACTGCAACAGTGTGCACATGCACCACTACATACATTCTCATTGTTACACAAGTATATATATATTTTTTTTAGAAAATTGTATTCATATTTTTTTTTTATTAAAATAGAATTCAAATGACCTAAATTTTCTACACGCTTGATTAACTAGGGCTGTCACAAGTATGCCATCCCCCGGTCGTTTGCGACCTTTATCCGAGGATCCTAAACCACAAGCAACAACCACAAAGTAATAAACTTGCAGTGACCACATGAGTTAAGTATCTGGGCTCAATACCATGATACCACCCTTTTCCAGAATGGAATGACATACCCTAAAGGGCGTGACCCTCATAACCTTGCCGCATCTTTCCTGTTTCGACCATTTCCGGGTTGTGAGGTCCTGATGTAGTCTCGTCCACAAAGCTACGGTTTACACAAAAGCCATGCTTTGATCAACGAATGATCAGCAGCACTTCGCATGCCACATTATCAAATTGGGAATGTATCACTAGTAACCATCAACTACATAACCTCTGAGCTCGTACGTCTCAGAGAAGGGTGTTAAGCTAAGAAAATAAATTCTCCGCCACTAAACAAAAATGTATTTGATATAAACCGATTTTACATTTCAAAGTGTTATGTCGGACACACATCCATACAAGTCTGTTCTGGGTTCGAACAGAACCAAAGGCACTTCCAAAGAAGCCCTTGCAATTCGGGAATTCCCAATCCCGATCGGACTCCCCATCACATATGGAGATCTCTATACCGGCACGACTCAGCGTAGAGACATTCGACGGGTTATCCTTTCGTTCTTGAAAATACTTGGTCTTCACCACCGGTCTTCAAATGCTATCCATTTACGTTGTATCATTATTCGGAATGGGTTATATGACACAAAGTCCTCTCCCGGCTAAACTGAATAATGAGCGCAATATTTAAAAACATATGGATATTGGGATCTCAGTTAAGTCACAACTTATTACCCATAAACCTTTCTTTAAATGGTTTTAACAAATTACCATTTTCGTCTTTAAACAAAAAGATTTACTTCACAAAGTTCACCAATCTTTCACAATGATTCTTTCATAATATTTAAACGAAAGATCTATCTTTGAGATCCTCTTTTGTTTGGAAACAAAGTTCACCAAATATTTCACAAAGATTCCTTCATAGCTTTTAGAACAATTCCTTTTCAAACTTAAAATTTTCCAATAAAAATTGGAAATCCTTTCTTTATATGAAAGCAATTATTATTTTGAAAACAAATAGTTTTCGTTTCAGAAAAATCCGATTACATTTGCTCAAATTAAAGCCTTTCAAACTTAGGTTAAATTAAAATTCTCAAAATAATACTTTTAAATGGTTTAAAACACATTTATAACTTGTGTACCCTTTTAAAACCAAAATTTCCAAACAAAGAATTCAATTTCAAACCCTGAATTCAAATAAAATTATCAAGTTATTCAAAATAACTTTTTCTTTAAAACTCCTTTTCAAAAGTTTTTCATATTTAACCCAATTCCATTTCCAAACTATTTGAATTCAAAATTTATCTTTAAAACCATTTCATTATTTAAAAAAATAATATTAAATTTGAATTATCTGTGACTTAACTGATTTCCTCATGCAATCCATATTTGTGTGTGTATGGTGTAGTCCAGGGGTTTCACATAATAGTGTAACATCATCAATCATCACAGATTCAATCATATCAAAATCGATAAGCGTTATAATCAATAACGCTTATCTTTATTCATAGATTCACAGATAATACACAAATGTATGATAGATAAATAAATAAATTATACACAGCTCAATTCACAAACAAAATATCACAGATCAACTAGGACAATCAATTCAAGGCATCTCATACCATACAAACATTCATAAGCAATCCAAGCATTCAATAATCATTTATAGGCAGGATAATTAATTGTTTAATCCTTAGTTAACTCAATTAAATTTTCAATCAATTACTTATGAATTAATTACTCAATCCTGATTATAACTTAACTTAAACCAGATTTATAAATTACTAAACCTTCGTTAATTAACATTAATTAATTACAAACCATTTAACTGATTATCCTTTTAATCATTCATTAATTGACTTTTAATAATAAATTAATTATCCTTTTATAACAAATTAATTAATCCTTTAATTATAAATTAATCAACCTTAATTAATAAATCAATTAACCTTCAATCATTTAATAATTAACCCCCAATTATTTACCCTTAATTACATTAATTAATTAACCCTTAATCAATTGTCATTAAATTAATTATCCTTAATTAATTACAATAACTGATTATCCTTAAGTAATTAATTACCTTTAATTACTTTCATTAATTAACCTTAATTAATTATCCTTTAATTATTAATTAATTAATCCTTGATTATAAATTAATTAACTTTTTAACCAATATTTAATTAACCTTAATTATTAATTAATTAACCTTAATCATGAAGTTAATTAACCTTAATTTATTCCTTAATTATTGATCCATAAATCTTTATTATTAATTAAATAAACCTTTAATTAATCATATAATTAAATTAATCACCTTGATTAATTTATCTTTACATAATTAATCCTTTTAATTACATTGGGTAATTATCTTAATGTTTTACATAACAAAAGCATTTCATCTTTAATTAATTATAACATTGAGTTTATTTACAACAAACTTTTTAAAATAAAAGTGATATAGATTAAACACTTTAAACTAATTTAATTTGAAATAATTTTTATTTGAAAACTTTTAACAAATTTTAAAAACTTAGATAAACATCCATTATTTACATAAGAAGTAGTTATAACAACTTTGTTTCAATAAGACTTGATTGGTTTTAAAGTTTAAAGCCTATTTTTAAAGACCCAAGCCAAAATTAAAAATACCCGAGCCAATCCCTTGATTTACCCGAACATAGCTCCGAGTTTCCCTTCTTTTATTTTTTTCCTTTTAAAACTTTGATTTGTGTAAAACTTTTAAAACTATTAAAATCACTCGTGTTTCAACCTAAATACCAACCCGAGCTACCATCACGTTTTCTCAAGAGTAAACCGGAGTTAGATCTTCATCATCTTCCTCAAACTCTCTGACACACACCACTCCCCTATGTACGTGAACAGATGATCGACGATGATCTGATCGTCGCTAACACCTCCAGCAAGTCACCTACGACACGGCAACAAATTCGACCACCTTGATTCCTCGATTTCATCATTGTTCAAATTTGAACAACTTGATTCAAACTGGAACAATACCGATCGCCCAAAAACGCTTTGCTCGAATTATTTCTACCACCTGACGCCACGCAACCACGACTGGAGCCTCGTCTCGATCTCCGGCCTCTATCCCCTCTGCACTGGTCCACCCCGATCCATCCACGGTGCCGTACAGACTCGAGAATTATCACTGACCAAGCCGGGCTTTTAAACCCAAAATCGTCACCAATTAACCGCCACAGCAACCTAGAATTGCTTCAATTATTTGTCCTATAACCCATAGACCCCCAGCTTCCTTCAGCCTTGATCTCGACGATCAACCATGTGCCGATCATCGGCAATCAACGAAAATCCATTTTTTATTCATCCCAAAATTTCCCATAAATTATGAACTTAAAAATCATGATTTCACCTTTAATATTCATCGTTTTCGAAAATGTTTCCAATGATGTAAGGGAAACAAGAAATCTCGACCTTCGAATTTTTGATGTATTTTGCATTCATCTGTTTTCCCTTGATTTCCCAGAAAATATTTTAACAATTAGAACTTAAAATAATTTTTAAAACTTAAATCATGATTGTACTAACATGTTTTGTTTAAAACTTAAAGTCTAAAGAGGGTGAGAAAGAGAGAATATGATTTTTTTTTACAGGTTTTGAAACCTGTTATTTGAGCCATTAAGAACTATTCCTATATAACAAACATGCACAAGCATATGTGTATACCCTATTGTATATATACAACAGATTTCAACCAAGGAAACATTTTATCACAACTGCATTAAGATTTTAGATCAGATCAATAAAGTAAGTTTGCTCATCTGAGTAAAACAGAGAAGCAGAGAAGAAAGCCTAAATGATATTTGTTTTTAAAAATTGAAACTAAATTGATCTTGCTTTCTAGATTTGTTTTGTTCCAGTTTCAAAGCTTCCAGATTTTGAAATTTGAGAGGTGCTTTGGTGTTGAAAAACTTTTGATTGTTCAGGCTTTTGATTTTTTTCATTTCTAGGTTGAACTTGATGTTGCATAATTCATATTTGAATCAAGCTGAACTTGTTTTGATTTGGTTCTCAACTTTTGATTTGGTTTTAATTCTTTTATTCCTGATTTTAAATTTCCCATCTAGGTTTTGAATTTAAATCTGAAGATTTAGGTTGCTATTGAAAACTGTTTGAACATGATGAAGATTGTTTTATGGAATTTTATTTCTAGGTTTGTAGTTTGGTTTTGATTTCCTTTTCCATGTTTTAATTTGAAGACGAAAGAATATAAGAAGCTTTTGAAAAAATGGAATGGTTTCTTTTATTTTATATTAACATTTTATTTTAAAAGAAATAGCTATCCCACTTGTATTACTAAATAAACACTGGTTAATCAATGATGTTACTTATTAAAAATTTGTCACAAAATGATTTTAAAAATCTTACACTTGTTAAAAATAAGTAAATTTATGTTCAAAACCTTTTCTTTATTTTATTTATAAATTTTGTTTTAAACCCTTATCGTTTTATACTTATATCTTAACATATGTAAATTTTTTACATTTTAAATTCATGAATATACAACCTATGTTTTTTTATTCGAAAAACAAATTTGTTTTAAATCTTTTTATCCAATGTAATAAATAAGTATATAATATGTATATATTTGAATTTAATTCTTCAAATAGCTTTTGTAAATTTTATTTATATCAATTTCACAATATTACTTTCAAATCATCATATTATAAATACAAAATAAATTCTTTTCTATTATTAAAATATAGAGTTTTACTTTCAAATAACTTTTGAAAATTTACTATATTAAATTCAAATAACTTTTTTAAAATACATATATTTATATTTATTATAATTAGAAAAAAAGTATCTATAAATTCCAAAATATAAAGTTTTGAATCCAATTTATTTTAAAAATACTTATATTTGAGTTTCAAATCCAATATGTTATTCAAAACATTTATTTTGGAATTTCCAAATTAGAAATTCTATTTAAAATCATATATATAATAAAGTAATATCTATTTAATTTGGGAAATACCAAATTAATTCACAATTTAATTTCAAAAATTAAATTAATTATCAAATTAAACTTGGCTAAAATCTGGGAATGTTATAATACCTTTATAAATTTCCAAAATCAATTTATAAAACACTTTTATAAGTCTACAAGTCAATTTATAAAACCTCTTTACAAACCTCTAAAATGATTTATAACATATTTTTGCACTTAAAACTCCTCTGATAAATCTTCTTTAAGAAGAAACCTTTACAAAATATCTTTTGCAGCTCATCCTTTTAAATCACTTGAAATAAACCTTTTTACTTAGTAAAACTAATTTTTATAAACAATTTATTATTTATAAAAACCTTTATAAATTAATAATATAACTTTAAAAAATCATTTATGTTTCCCAAGTTGATTAAAGAATTGAAATTAATTCAAAATAATACTTTATAGTTCCAAAAGGAGACTTAGCAATCCCAATTTTAGCGATTTAAGGTAAACTGTTTAACATCAATTTCACTTTCAAGTCACTTAACCATTTATTTACATAAGTCAACATCTATGTAAATACACTTTATATCTAAATTAGGAAATAACATATAATACAACTCAAATAGAATATACAGTCCAAATACCATAACAGCAGGATAATGATTTGTCCTGCTAAATAGATTTTCAAACAACTCACTGCTTATAAAAAAATGGGAACTTATTCTACTAAACATATGTCCACACAATAAGCAATTACATTATAGCAGAACTAGGATTTTTTCTACTATCAGATATCCAAACAATCAACTTACAGCAGAACCGAGATTTATTCTGCTAACTCATGTCCAGACAATCAAACAATTATATAACTCATTCACAATTGTTTGTCTACTTAATGGTATCAACATTTTAATCACTTGTGTTCAAAACCATCTTTGGAAAGAAGTCCCTTTAAAACAATTTGATTATTGAAACGAAGGATTTAAAACTTAAAATTCCGTTTTAAAATGATTAATTACAAGTTAAACTCTTATTAAATCATAATTAATCTATATTGAATTTGAACTTAATTTAATTATTGTAACACCCGGTATTTTCAACCATTCGCATCCGCACATGTCGAACTTGAATTGCTCAAAATATCGCGTTGTAAATAAAATTTGGCAAATCTCAGAATATTAATCACGGATCACAGATACAGAGTATTTAATAATGCGGCGGAAGTAAAAGAAATAGTAGTTCATGAAGCTACTATATAAATATATCAGAGTTACATAAGATACAACAGAAGAAATAGAGTACAACAGAAGTCTCAATACATAGAAGTCTGCTAATACAAGAGATGAAAAGGAACAACAGACTGAAAAAGATAAAACTAGACAAGTAGATAATCACCAGCGATTCCAAATCTCCAGAAAGTGGAATCCCAATCTGTGAATACTCAGGCTGACCCGAGCGTAAATAAAAATACAAACACTCGAGTCAGGACATACATACTTATACAATGTAAACCAACTCAAGTGAACTGTAGTAAAGGCACAAGTAACTTAAAGGAGGCTTGGGACCGCCCATCCTCTAAGGATCTGTTAAACTATTTACTATGTAGTATATTGCGCTATTATAATAATGTCTACAGTAAAATAAACTTACTTTAAAATAGCGTTAAGGAGTGACCTAATATTCCTCTTAACACAAATAATGCCAATAGTCTATACAGTACCATCATATCTCCTGATCCGAAGACTATGAGAAGATACTGCATAGGTATGACACAAATAGAAACTCTTAGTAATGTCTCCATATGGTAGGTGACAGGGCACACAAGGCAATGCCAAGGTAGATATACCAATTATGACACTCGGGCTGGTGGTAACCCAGCAGCCACATACGCCCACCTCGGAACACATTTCCAAAATTAGAGGGGCGCCCAAACAATCACGAAAGCAATAGAATGGTATCGAAGAAATGCGTCCGACTAGAGTAGCTACCCCTTTTGGCCCGAGTCCGCTCCTGTTTCTGCCACCTTATGCCAACTCACGGGAGTTGGGTCCACGTAATATACCTCAAGAACGTCGCCACCATCCTACTTCATTCTGAAATCTCCACCGCGTACACGGTTGTCAAAGTGGTTTCGGTATCGACGGAGAGTATGCCCATATCCGATCCCGGTCTCTTTGCCAACCAATCGTTATTATAACCCGTGGTTATAACTTTAAAATAATATTTTATACTTCAAAATAAAATATCATTTCAATCCAAATATTTATCAAAATAAAGATTAATTCATTTTCAAACCATTTCAATATATCAACATACCATATCTTTCAAATTCAAATATTTATCAAAATAAATATCAAGTCATTTCCAACCATTTCAATATATTAAATTATCATATCCTTTCAAAACTTCCTTTCAAATCATTTTAATACATTAAAATATCATATCCTTCAGAACTTCGTTTCAAAACATTTTAATCTCAAAATATCGTATCTTTGAGAACTTCATTTTCAAATCATTTTAATATCAAAATATCATATCTTTCACAACTTCATTTTCAAATCATTTTAATATCAAAATATCATATCTTTCGAAAACTTTATTTTCAAATCATCGTGTAAGTTCAAACCCAAATATTCAACATTAAATGCCTTCTAAATTTAAGATAACATTCATTTATTATCCTTTCAAATCACCTTTTAAAATGATTTATTTTCCAATTAAATTTTGTTCATTTAAATCATTTAAAAGTGGAATTATTATTCTTTCAAGTCAAGTATTCAAATTTTAAAGTTTCAAGTCATTCTGAGCTCATTTACTAGGTCAAAACCCATAATTATTAAAATTTCAGCCTTTAGCAGCATTTAGAAAAGGCTGTTATAAGTTATCCTTGAAAATATTTTAATTCAGTAAAGATAGCACTTAAAAACTGCTGTTAAAACTCAGTTTTAGTTGAATTTTTAGTTTAAAACAGCAAAGACAGCATTTCCAGAAATGCTGCAATAGCTCAAGTTTTAAAACAAAGGTTTTAAGTCATTTCAGCAAAGACAGCAGCCCACTGCAGCATTTACAGAAATGCTATAATAGACCTGAGTTAAGTTTTTAGCCTATTAGTTCAACTACAGCAAATACAGCATTTCAGAACAGCTGTAATAGCCTCTTTTATTCAGTTTTAGTTCATTTACAGAAACCATAGCATTTCTGAATGCTATTAAAAGTGATTTCCAGATTTTAGTGTATTTCCAGCAATTAATAAACTTCATTTTAAACCCTTTGAACATTGTCAAAATCATATTTTAACATTTAAAAATGTTCATTAACATATCACTTAACATATTATTTTTACACAATAAATTTCTTATAATTAAATCCAATTTCACCAAATTACTTAATAAATTCAAGTGCAAAAGTTTCTAATTCTTCACATTTTTAAATAAACAACTCAACACTTAAATTTTCTCCATTTTTTTTCAAATAAGATTTAATTTCCATTTTATTTATATAACTGAATTTATATTTAACAAAATTCAAATTTTCCACTGAAGTTATATTTTCAAAATTCAATGTAACTATTCATTTTTCCAACTTTTTTAACTTATAGAAAATTCCAAATTTCTATATTTAATATTTAGAAATCCAATTTAAATCAAATTTTCATATATATACACTTTTAAAATTACTTAAAATTCCAGAAAATTTTATAAAAATAACCACGGGCCTGTGTATGGTTTTCTAACCTAGGTTAAATGATACGGATATATAGCATTTCAATCCGCAGTTTAGAAATAAAATCCGGGTTCTATCATTTCAAACCCACAATCCAAAGTCCAAAATAAATAATTAAAAATAGTTCATGCCTATCATTTCAGCCCATAATGATTTTTCCCAATTCTAAAGTCCGTTCGAGTATGTATCATTTCAACCCATAGTGATTTCTAATCTAACAGGGAACTTGTAGTGTGATAAACAGATATAAATGAACAGTTTAATAATATACAATAGTAACAGGTGATATGACATGTAATTTAACAGGTTTAACATCATACATAAATAATCACAAGCAGTTATAGCATCATTTATAATTCTACACATTCAAATGTTGTCGCTTCACAATTGCATAAGTATATAGTGTCGTGTGAGATTTACTCACCTCTAAATGCTGAAGATTGCAAAACCAATAACACAACGGAATCAAAAGCAATCTGACAAGACTACGGATTTTGAGTAGAGAGCGAGATCCAATGCTACAACTCTTGTGTTATAACCCAAACAAAATCAAAACAATTTATAAATACAATACCATATTGAAATGAAATAACTTTTAGATAAAAAGAGATTTGAATGTCAAATCTTTTGCCTTGCTTTCTCATATGCTATGCATGGCCTAGGAATACATTTGGCTCAGGTTTGGACATGACATGGCTCGGGTTTGGTCATGTAAATCAACGGCATAAAGGCTAGAATGATGGAGGAGGTTACAACATGGAAATGTGAAGAGTTTTAGGCAATATAGTGGTTTTTGGTCATCACAGTGGTTCGGTCATGGAGAGTGGGCTCAGCCTATGGGTGCACCATGACTAGACATTGGCTAGAGGGGTGTGTGGTGGTCAGATCAGAGGTGGTGGTGGCAGCTATGGTGGTGGTTAGGGTGGTGGTTGAAGTAGATGAAGCAAAGGTGGTCAAACAAGTGTGTTTCATGGATTTAGGTTGCATTTTTGAGGAATCATCATGGAGGGCTCGGCCATGGTCAAGTTCTGAGGAGTAGCTGGTGGTGATGGCAGGGAAGAGGTGTAGGAGGTGGTGGCCGTGGCTATGGAGAAGAGGCCTATCAAATAGCATGAGAAAACAAGGCAAAGTTCATAGAAAATAAGAAGAAAAATCATAAAAGATGAAGCCATTACCAAAAGAATTCTCTAGCCGTGACTGGAAAAATGAAATGAGAAATTTTATGCGTGGGAAGTAATAAAACTCATGGCTAAACACAAAAATTTACACCGCCAAAAGAAATTAAATGAGGTGTTAAAGAAAATGAAAAGTCTAGAAAGTGAAAAGTCAAAAGAAAAGGAAGAGTCTTTGCCTCTTCAAATTTCCATTTCCTTTAAAACAAATAAACCAAAATAATTTCAGAAAGTACTTTTAAAAACCGAAACCAAGTGAAATAGTATGAAAATAAATAATTAAATTTAAAGAAAAATAGAAAAGAATAAAAGAAATTGCTTAAAAATCCAAAACAGAGTCCAGAAATTTCAAATGAATCACTACTAGTCTTGGAAAAATATCCACTTCATTTTAAAAATATTATGAAGTAAAAATTTGAAATAAAATAATTTATTTATCATTTCTAAAATGAAATAAATAATTATATTAGAGAAAAATGGAAAAAGAATAAAGAAATAGTTTATTTAATTAAAAACAAGGCTTAAAATTACAAATAAAGCATCACTAGCTTTATAAAATTTCTATTTCACTTTAAAATAAATAAAATTCAAATAAATAAATAAATGAGGAACAGAATAAAGTGGGATTGAGAATAAAATAATATCTTAAGAAAATAGATAACTAAATAAAGAATTTCTTTAATTAATTGAAGCTGGAAATTAGAAATTTTAAACAAAATACAACTGACACTGCAAAATGTCAATTATACTTTTAAAAATGTTTTTTTAAAAAAACCATAATATATACAATGCATGTTATTTACCCAGATAAACATAAATTAGAACATTGCATGACCAAATAAAATATTATTTATAAAATTTAAATAAACAATTATGTTAAATACAACAAATTTCACACAATAGTTAAAAAGGCATAACTTTCACATTATAAATCAGATTTCAACGAAACGAAAAGCATTGTTCTTAAACTTTTATTTACTTTCATAATAAAAGATAAAATTCAAATTTTCAAACTTTCAAATTTTAAATTTAAAAGTCAAAGTTTGACCATATTGACCAAAATTCACTTTTTTGGAAAATATTTTTTTAGTCATGTTTTGGAATGATAATTCATATCAAAATCAAAGTTTATATTTTAAGATAACAAAATTTATCCATTTCAAATAAATAAAATAAAGCTTTTAAATCAGAAATTCAATTAAAATAATTAAAATATACAATTAAAATAATCATAAAATACAGGGTTGTTACACTCTTCCCCACTCAAAACTTTTCGTCCCCGAAAAGGAATGAAGTACGGAAAAGCACAGAAAAGATAGGAATGAAATAAGATTAAGACAAGATGACAAGAAGATTGAAATTATACCTGATAACTGTTGTTATAGGTAAGTTTAACAAGGTGGTGATGATCTTTCCAAGGTCCTCCAGAATCAAGAACACAAGCACGACAAGGTGGATTCAAAATGAGTACCAAAGATTATCAAAGATTATAGAAAGATTTCTAAATAGAAAGATTATAGAAAGATGTCTATATCAGTTTGTAGCAAGATAAGGATAATAAGAACAACCAAAAGATAGTTTGAAAAACAAAATAAGAAAATAAATTTGAAACCATGGAAATTTCAACTTAAATAGAAAATAAATTTTTACACAAGTTAAATAAATCTTAACTATCTCAAATTTCATTATCTTATTATCCAATTATCGTAAATTAACAATTTTAAAACCATGGGTTTGAAAAATAATCATTTATTATTCTCATGATGTACTTAATAATTTTAATTCTTCATTATTCCTAATTAAAATTAAATTTATTCCTCTCAATATATTTATCACTTATGTTAAATATACTTACACTTATTATAACACCTTTATTTTATTCTTAATTCTTTTAACATCATTTTATTGTAAGTTATTCAATTACCCTTTATTATATTTACCTCTATTAATCATTTTATAACTAAGATTTAAGTAGATAACATTTATTATAACCACTCAAATTTTATTTATAAAATCTTTTTATATTTTATATTTTCCAATTACATTGTTAACTTCTAAAATTAATGTAAGTTATATTTGAATGCAATTATATTATACAAATAAAACTTTTCAATTAAATCATCTCATGCATGAATATTCATCCAAAATTTTGATTTTCGTTTTATAATTGAAATTATTCTTTAAAATAAAATTTAAGAATTAAGTTTCCGATTTCTTCAAACCATTTAGAGATAAATAAATGTATGTACATAATTTATCAAATCAAATTTAAATCATATATGTATATATATATATATATTATAAATCAAGTCATATTTTAGAATTTCAAATAAGTTTGATTTTCCAAAACAAAGCTGTAGCAAGACTACAGAGCGGTCTCTTCACTTCGAAACTCGAAAATGAATGTCGATGATGCTGTAGTCATCATCAAAATTATTTCCCAGCGACAAAGAGAAGAGTACTGATCTTAAACTTTAAAATTCTTTGGAAACATATTCTTATTCGAAAATACTTTAAATAATATACTATAAAACTTAAATACAAGGTTCGAAATCATCGGAAATTAAATTCTCAAATTTCTTGTTTTAAATTCATTTCAGTTCCCAAATCAATTTATAAACAACTATTTATAAATTCATTTATAGAACAGTAAATGATAAATCAAGTATTATCATTTCAAATAATCAATTTAAATCAGTTTATTAAGTTCCATAAATTTACTTATATATCAAAATTTATTTCATTAACCAAATTTTAAAATAATATTGTGTCAGTTTGTTCTGTCAAAGTGTTTTAGAAATCCTATCGATGGCGTTGATCAGACAAATCGATCGAAAACCCAAATCAACATCAACAACTCAAACAACACAATATATAAAACAAAATATAGATTTACAAGTACAATTCAAAATGTTTGGAAGAATAGACTGGAAACAAAAGACAAGATGATTAAATAGCAGAGTAGGGAGATGGGTAAGCTTAAATAAATCGTGGGCAACCTTAACCGGATCAACCGTGACTCAAAGAATACGATCAATGTGGATTTTTCTAGGGTAAATCTACATTCGATCTCAAGGGATAGAGTTCGGAATAACAAAAGATATTAGCATCTAAAATAAAGATAGATATAAATCTCTGGTGAATCGATGCTAATTGTAAAGGAGTTTCCCCCTTTTATAATTCAATTTGAAATTGGCGAGACCGCCGACTCACTAAAAAGATCATTCGAAGCGAAGTTATGGGATACTCCAGAATCCAAAGAAGATGAATAGTGAGGGACACGAATGGATTTTGGAACCGTAGGGAACGTTCCAAAATTCAAAGGAAATTCAAATCAAAGAGGAAAGATTTAAACTCGAACGAAAGTGATTTTGTAAATAATTTACCTTATATTCTAAGTTTTGCCTCAAAGCCAAAGCTTTGATACCAAATGTAACACCTGGTATTTTCAAATCATTCGCATCCGCACATGTCGGACTTGAATTGCTCAAAACGCCGCGTTGTAAATAAAATTTGGCAAATCTCAGAATATACAGTAAATAAATAATCACAGATCACAGACACAGAGTATTTAATAATGCAGCGGAAGTAAAAGAAATAGTAGTTCATGAAGCTACTATATATATATATCAGAGCTACATAAGATACAACAGAAGAAATAGAGTACAACAGAAGTCTCAATACATAGAAGTCTACTAATACAAGAGCTGAAAAGGAACAACAGACTGAAAAAAAGATAAAACTAGACAAGTAGATAATCTCCAACGATTCCAAATCTCTAGAACGTGGAATCCTAATCTGTGAATACTCAGGCTGGCCCGAGCGTAAATAAAAATACAAACACTCGAGTCAGGACATACATACTTATATAATGTAAACCAACTCAAATGAACTGTGGTAAAGGCACAAGTAACTAAAAGGATGCTTGGGACCGTCCATCCTCTAAGGATCCTTTAAACTATTTACTATGTAGTATATTGCGCTATTATAATAATGTCTATAGTAAAATAAACGTACTTTAAAATAGCGTTAAGGAGTGACCAAATATTCCCCTTAACACAAATAATGCCAATGGTCTATACAGTACCTGCATATCTCCTGATCGGGAGACTATGAGAAGATACTGCATAGGTACGACACAAATAGAAACTCGTAGTAAAAGCTCGATATGGTAGGTGACACGGCACATAAGGCAATGCCAGGGTAGATATACCAATTACGACACTCGGGCTGGTGGTAACGCAGCAGCCACATACGCCCACCTCGGAACACATTCCCGAAATCAGAGGGGCGCCTAAACAATCACAAAAGCAATAGAATGGTATCGAAGAAATGCGTCCGACCAGAGGAGCTATCCCTTTTGGCCCGAGACCGCTCCTGTTTCTACCACCTTATGCCAACTCATGGGAGTTGGGTCCACGTAATATACCTCAAGAACGTCGCCACCATCCTACTTCATTCTGAAATCTCCACCGCGTACACGGTTGTCAAAGTGGTTTCGGTATCGACGGAGAGTATGCCCATATCTGATCCCGGTCTCTTTGCCAACCAATCGTTATTATAACCCGTGGTTATAACTTTAAAATAATATTTTATACTTCAAAATAAAATATCATTTCAATCCAAATATTTATCAAAATAAAGATCAAATCATTTTCAAACCATTTCAATATATCAACATACCATATCTTTCAAATTCAAATATTTATCAAAATAAACATCAAGTCATTTCCAACCATTTCAATATATTAAATTATCATATCCTTTCAAAACTTCCTTTCAAATCATTTTAATACATTAAAATATCATATCCTTCAGAACTTCGTTTCACCATTTTAATCTCAAAATATCATATCTTTTAGAACTTCATTTTCAAATCATTTTAATATCAAAATATCATATCTTTCAGAACTTCATTTTCAAATCATTTTAATATCAAAATATCATATCTTTCACAACTTAATTTTCAAATCATTTTAATAAAAAAATACCATATCTTTCAAAAACTTTATTTTCAAATCATCATGTAAGTTCAAATCCAAATATTTAACTTTAAATGCTTTCTAAATTCAAGACAACATTCATTTATTATCCTTTCACATCACCTTTTAAAATGATTTATTTTCCAATTAAATTTTATTCATTTGAATCATTTGAAAGTGGAGTTATTATTCTTTCAAGTCAAGTATTCAAATTTTAAAGTTTCAAGTCATTCTGAGCTCATTTACTAAGTCAAAACCCATAATTATTAAAATTTCAGCCTTTCGCAACATTTAGAAAAAGCTGTTATAAGTTATACTTAAAAACATTTTATTTCGGCAAAGACAGCATAAACACTGCTGCTAAAACTTAGTTTTAGTTGAATTTTTAGTTTAAAACAGCAAAGACAACATTTTCAGAAATGCTGTAATAGCTCAGGTTTCAAAACAAGGGTTTTAATTCATTTCAGCAAAGACAGCAGCCTACTACAACATTTACAGAAATGCTATAATAGACATGAGTTAAGTTTTTAGCCTATTAGTTCAACTACAGCTACTACATCGTTTCAGAACTGCTGTAATAGCCTCTTTTATTCAGTTTTAATTCATTTACAGAAACCATAGCATTTCTGAATGCTATTAAAAGTGATTTCCAAATTTTAGTGTATTTCTAGCAATTAATAAACTTCATTTTAAACCCTTTAAACATTGTCAAAATCATATTTTAACATTTAAAAATGTTCATTAACATATCGTCTAACATATTATTTTTATGCAATAAATTTCTTATAATTAAATCCAATTTCACAAAATTACTTAATAAATTCAAGTGTAAAAGTTTCCAATTCATCACATTTTTAAATAAACAACTTAACACTTAAATTTTCTCCATTTTTTTCAAATAAGATTTAATTTCCATTTTATTTATATAAATAAATTTTATTTAACAAAATTCAAATTTTCCCCTTAAGTTATATTTTCAAAATTCAATGTATTTTTCCAACATTTTAACTTATAGAAAATTCAAATTCCTATATTTAATATTTAGAAATCCAATTTAAATCAAATTTTCAAACATATACACTTTTAAAATTACTTAAAATTCCAGAAAATTTTATAAAAGTAACCACGGGCTTGTATATAGTTTTCTAACCTAGGTCTAGTGATACAGATATATATCATTTCAATCCGCAGTTTACAAATAAAATCCGGGTTCTATTATTTCAAGCCTGCAGTCCCAAGTCAAAAATAAATAATTAAAAACCGTTCAGGCCAATCATTTCAGCCCTTAACGATTTTTCCCTATTCTAAACTCCGTTCGGGTTATATCATTTCAACCCATAGTGATTTCTAATCTAACAGGGAACTTGCAGTGTGATAAACAGATATAAATGAACAGTTTAATAATATACAATAGTAACATGTGATATGACATGTAATTTAACAGGTTTAACATCATACATAAATAATCATAAGTAGTTATAGCATCATTTATAATTCTACACATTCAAATGTTGTCGCTTCACAATTGCATAAGTATATAGTGTCGTGTGAGATTTACTCACCTCTAAATGATGGAGATTGCAAAACCAGTAACACAATGGAATCAAAAGCAAACTGACAAGATATGGACTTTGAGTGGAGAGCGAGATCCAATGCTACAACTCTTGTGTTACAACCCAAACAAAAATCAAAACAATTTATAAATACAATACCATATTGAAATGAAATAACTTTTAAACAAAAAGAGATTTGAGTGTCAAATCTTTGCCTTGCTTTCTCATATGCTATGCATGGCCTAGGGATACATTTGGCTCAGGTTTGAACATGACATGGCTTGGGTTTGGTCATGTAAATGCACGGCATAAAGGCTAGAATGATGGAGGAGGTTACAACATGGAAATGTTAAGAGTTTTATGCAATATAGTGGTTTTTGGTCATCAAAGTGGTTCGGCCATGGAGAGTGGGCTCGGCCTGTGGGTGATCATGATTGGACAGTGGCTGGAGTGGTGTGAGGTGGTCAGGTCAGAGGCGGCGGCGGCTATGGTGGTGGTTTGGGTGGTGGTTGAAGTAGATGAAGCAAAGGTGGTCAAACAAGTGTGCTTCATGGCTTTAGGTTGCATTTTAAAAGGGTTTGATCACCATGGAGGGCTCGGCCATGGTCAAGATCTGAGGAGTAGCTAGTGGTTATGGCAGGGAAGAGGTGTAGGAGGTGGTGGCCGTGGCTATGGAGAAGAGGCCTATCAAATAGCATGAGAAAACAAGGCAAAGTTCATAGAAAATAAGAAGAAAAAGCATAAAAGGTGAAGCCATTACCAAAAGAATTCTCTAGCCGTGAATGGAAAAATGAAATGAGAAATTTTGTGCATGAGAAGAGATAAATCTTATGGCTAAACACAAAAATTTACACGGCCAAAAGAAATTAAATGAGGAGTTAAAGAAAATGAAAAGTCTAGAAAGTGAAAAGTCAAAAGAAAAGGAAGAGTCTTTGCCTCTTCAAATTTCCATTTCCTTTAAAACAAATAAACCAAAATAATTTCAGCAAATACTTTTAAAAACCGAAACCAAGTGAAATAGTATGAAAATAAATAATTAAATTTATAGAAAAATAGAAAATAATAAAATAAATTGCTTAAAAATCCAAAACAACATCCAGAAATTTCAAATAAATCACTACTAGTCTTGAAATAATATCCACCTCATTTTAAAAATATTATGTAGTAAAAATTTGAAATAAAATAATTTATTTGTCATTTCTAAAATGAAATAAATAATTATATTGGAGAAAAAAGAAAAAGAATAAACAAATAGTTTATTTAACTAAAAACAAGGCTTAAAATTACAAATAAAGCATCACTAGCTTTATAAAATTTCTATTTCACTTTAAAATAAATAAAAGTCAAATAAGTAAATAAATGAGGAACAAAATAAAGTGGGAATGAGAATAAAATAATATCTTAAGAAAATAGAAAAATAAATAAAGAATTTCTTTAATTAATTGAAGCTGGAAATTATAAATTTTAAACAAAATACAACTGACACCGAAAAAAGTCAATTATACTTTTAAAAATGTTTTTTTTAAAAACCATAATATATACAATACATGTTATTTACACATATAAACATAAATTAGAACATTGCATGACCAAATAAAATATTATTTATAAAATTTAAAATAAACAATTTTGTTAAATACAACAAATTTCGTACAATAGTTAAAAAGGCATAACTTTCACATTATAAATCAGATTTCAACGAAACGAAAAGAGTGTTCTTAAAATTTTATTTACTTTCATAATAAAAGAAAAAATTCAAATTTTCAAACTTTCAAATTTTGAATTTAAAAGTCAAAGTTTGACCATATTGACCAAAATTCACTTTTGGAAAATATTCCTTTTAGTCATGTTTTGGAATGATAATTCATATCAAATCAAAGTTTATATTTTAAAATAACAAAATTTATCCATTTCAAATAAATAAAATAAATCTTTTAAACGAAAATTCAATTAAAATAATTAAAATATACAATTAAAATAATCATAAAATACAGGGCTGTTACAATTATAAATTAAGAAATAATTGACCTTTAACAAATTATTAAACAATAATTAAACCATTATATAAATAATTAAACCTACATTAATCCTTTATTAGTTATTAAACAATTATCAAACCTTTATTAATATATAAATATCAATTAATCTCAATTAATAAATAACATAATCTTTAATTAAAACTTAAATAATAAATTAAATCCTAAATAAATAATTATTGTAAATTAAAACCTTAATTAATTTAATATCATACACTTGTCTAATCAAATAAATAATAAATAACCATATATTTAAATAATAATTAATTAAAAATAATTATAAACATAACCCATAATTAATTAATAATTAATATTACTTAATTAATAATTAATTAAAAATTAATCTTACTTTTAAAAGACAATTAATGAGTACTAATCATTACTTAATTAAAGTTTTTAAACCTCGTTTAATACTTAAGTAATTATTAATTTTTAAAAATTAATTATGAGATTATTAGTTAACTTTCTAAAACACCATTATTAAGTTTATAAAGCATTTTCAAAACACGTTTAATTTAAAAACCTATTTTTCTCAAAAATCGGATTTTTAAGCATAACCGTGACTATTGCGATATGACCTATAATTTTACTTACCAACTTCCTTTATTAATCTCACTCATTAATTTGTTTACAAATCTTAACTAATTATTTTTACTTACTAGTCTACACTTATTACTTTACTAACTCTTCACTAATTAGTTTTATTTACCAATTAACAAATTAGTATCCTTTTCTAACTTAACTTCTCACGTTAGCTTACTAGCTTAACAGCTAGTTTAGCTTGCTAACTTCTTAGTTTACTAACCTTTGGCTTACTAACCTTACACTATTATTTTTTGCTAACAACTAACTTATTTAGTTTACAACAACTAACAAGTTTACTTTACTAACTTAACAACTAGTTTACACTTACATTTTTAAGTTCTTATTACATCCAAACCACCCAAGCAAATAACAAAGCATAATCAAAATGAACCAAATCCAACTATGATTTAACAGATCAATACGAATATACAACAATCAAATAATATTCAACATTACAAATATAAAGTTGCATTCTTTCCAAACGTTAATGAGTTTCACTCACCAAATGTTATCCAAACAAGACCAAATTAAGCTACACTTGAACGTAAGTTAGAACTATGCTTTGCCTTAGGAAAGATGATGTTTTTGGTGGCTTTAGGTGAAGAATATGGTTCTCCCTTAAGCTATATATATACTCATCCTT
The DNA here is from genome assembly GCA_030765085.1 of Allium cepa. NCBI lineage: Eukaryota > Viridiplantae > Streptophyta > Magnoliopsida > Asparagales > Amaryllidaceae > Allium > Allium cepa. The sequence goes on along the minus strand of CM060944.1, from coordinate 505,788,413 downwards.
GAGTTTCTAAGGTGGATGGGTGCTTTAATTTTGAAGAGCAAGTAGTGAAGGTAGAAGTGATTTACCAAATTTGTAAGAGATTTAAAGTAGAAATAATTTGATTTTATAACTTGGAATGATATTAGCAAGCCATGGAAACCTCTCAAAGGCTTTAGGAAGTTTTTGAAAAATTAAGAAGAGAGTGATAAAAGTGAAAATAAAATTTGTAAAATTAGTTTTGTATAATGTTAACATGTAAAATTACCAAAACGTCCATTGTACTTTGCCCTCTTTCTCCTTGCACCACCTCACCATCACCTCCACCTCATCAAAAGTCTCCCCATCCTATGTTCTCCCCCTTTTCATGCCATAAGAAACATGTTTGTACTTCATTTGTACTTTAAGTTGGAAAAAATCATTATATTATATTATATTAGTTTTTCATAATAAAATCTTAACTTATATATACCCCACACACACATATACTTAAGTGTACATACATGTACACATATGCATTTCCATGTCAAAATATTTGTAAATGTATGTATGTGTGTATACCAAAGTGTTACAACATTTCCGACAACTTTTAGTCGACGAAAAATCGCAAAACGAATTGCGGTCACATTTTCGATTTTTCTTCGAAATAAATATTTTTGTAAACACATTTGAAAAACTATTTCACCATCATTATTCATTATTTAAAAGAGTTTCATTTTAATTATAAAACCATTATTTTAGTATTTAATTAATCAAAAATTGGCAAATCAAAGTAGTAAAATTCAGGGTCATTACACCTTGAGCAAACTCTAGTCGAGGTAGAGATTAAGGAAAAGGCCATGGTTATGAGTTTCATATGATAGAACCGACAAAGACTTATCCAACACTTGTAGGTGTAACAAACTGGAATTTCGAACACATTGTATTTAATTATCTAAATTACTAAAATATTTGAATCTTGGTTTATTGTATTTAAATTGATTTAATAACCTTGTTAATCCCATTTTATTTAACAACTAATGATTAGAAACTTGTTTTTGTTTATTGACAAAAATAAACACTTTGAAGTAATATTGATAATGTAGTCAAAAATCGTTTTAACGATAAACGGCTGCTTTCTTGATAAATGTAGTTCGAATTTTTTGGGCATATCTAACATATTAATGTGTAACTAATTAGCAACTAAAACTATTTTAGTGTTTATGGAAAACTAAATGTGAATGGTAAAAAGATTAGTAAATGGTTTAAGGAATGAGATATTTGGTGATAGTATAATAGATATTTGTTTTGTTAAGTTAGGTGAAAAGGTGTTTCTATTTAGGGGGTTTTTGTAGTTGGATACAATGGGTCAGAAGTACTGTTTACATCTTGTAAACACTTATTAGAACACATACATAGCCTCAAAAATGCCTTTGCCAAATAATGAACAAAAATCCTAAGTGTGCTTGCTACTTTCTCCTCTTTTAATTCTAGAAAACATATCAAATCAACTCCAGTGTCCACTAAACTTTGGCAAAGGCCTTAGATATTATAGCAACTATGAATATCAAGTCATAGATGGAAAAAGTTGAAGGAAAAGAAAACACCCCAACTAGGGCCGTAACCAATAATGGTAAGGAGAGGCGGCAAAGTGCAAAAGATAGGCAAGGTTGGATCTTTTGGTTGCTGTTGATGGTAGGAAGGGTTCTTTTGTTTGCACAGGGTTGTTGTTATATTAGCTTGGTTTTTAAGTGAGTTTACTTGCCATTGAACAAGTATATATTGTGTTATATATGTTCTGTGTTTGAATATAAAGTTAAAGTTGAGAATGAACTAATTAAAGCTTTAACTTAGGACCCATTTTCCTTTGAATAGAAAATGACAATTTTATATTGTATATTGTCATTTATATGACCTTGTATAACATGTGGCATGGACTTGATATTGTATATATATGGTTGTTTGTTTTGTGTTTTGAAAATGGAATGGATACGGAATGGTCCATATAGTGATAGTCACTATGAAAGCACATTTAATCCCTATGTGTTTAAAATTGTTCAAATTGGTCATATTTAAATATATTGCGAATGTATGTGTTTTGGTTGTGCTCTGCACTTGCAGTGGTGTACAACATAGTGAGGAAGTGGTTTGAAAAGTTACGAAAATGGTTGAACAAAGTTGCAAAAGTTATAGTGAAAATTATCACTATATGAGCATTTTGAAATTCCCTCGTGTTCGACAATTTTTAATATAGTTTTCAAAGACATCCATCGATGTTTCTTTACTATTTTAATAAGTACTATATGTGCACTTCTTATTATAAAAATATCAATGTTTAAATGATTTTACAATTGGTTGAACGGAGTTGCAAAAGTTATAGCAAAAATGGTTGTTATATGAGCACTTTGGATATATCTTGAATTTGGAAAATTTTAATATGATGTTGGAAAATATCCTTAGGGGTGTCTTCACATGGTTTTTAAGTAGTCTATGTATGCTAATAATTATAAAAATTCAGATCTTGAATCATTTATTTGAGCGGAGAAAACTACACCAAACTTCTATGCTTTTTCTTAGTGTTCTCTGTCAGTAGCATTTACAACACTTACAAGTGTTGTCTTTGACCAATGACAGAATTTTAAGGCTCTTTTTACAAATTTTGTCGTGTAATGTTATTTTTAATAATTCTTATCACTTAAAGTGAGTTTAAATGATAATTAAATTAACTATTTTTATGGGATCCTTTGAGGAGTGTTTAATAACATTAATTAAGTATTTTAAAAGTCGTTTCAAATTTAATTATATTTTTATTTATAATTTATGAATTTTTAAAAGAAATAGTTTTTAAATATAAAATATACCCTTTTATGATTTTTTGTTAAACTTCAAAATGTATTATTTTTAAGTAATATTTTGTATAGATATTTAGAAACCATTTATAAGTATTTTTAAAGTATATATAAGTTTGGAAAAGTAAGCGAAGTATTTTATAAAAAGATAAGTATTTGGGTTATAACACTCAGTTATAATAAAGGGTTTGATAAGTTAATTAAAAGCACATTATCTTGTTAATAAGTATATTTAGATCTTTAAAGAGAATGTTTAAAGATAATGTTAAGTATAAATGGTTTTGGGTTTATACTAAACAATGTTTTAGCCATTTATTTTTAATTCTTTTGATTATACTTAGGTTTTTTTTTGAAATAATGGGTATACGATCTCAGTCGCACAACGTACTAGCATATAATATTATAAATATCCGACTAACAGGCCAAATCGGTTGCCAAAATGTTTCAAGCACCTATAAACACCCCAGAGCATAATACATAACACAGTTTCAGTATCATAGTAAGCAGCATAATATATGTACATCATATAATTACAACAAATACAAAAATAAGTAAGCTTTTGATAGCATCACCACTGGATGTCAAGCCATAGAGCTATTGCTCCCCACGATCGTACGCCTTGGCACCTACTAAGAAGAAGCGTAGGGGCCAAGAGATGTTCCTATCAAAAGAGAATACATAGTTAATACTTTTCTAGCAACATATACTTAAGAATGTTCGCTATTGTTGAAACATATGTCATTCCTCTCAACCTAGCATGCCTAGGAAAATGCCAAGGCCAATAAAGCTATAGGGGATTCTGGGAAAGTAGACTCCTAGCAATAAAGCTAATGCAACCTCAAATTCAGGCCAGTAATATTTAAGTTCATAACGTAGACCGGCCAAACCAGAAAGGAGAAATCCCATTCGAAGAAAATGTGTATGCAGGAGTCCCAATTGTTATAATAGAGGTAGCAAGTGTGAGCATATGATATGTACTTAGCGGCGAGTGCATGCGTTGTGTTTAGCTTGTTCATCATAACGAGCCAATTATGCACTTTGCATTTTGGAGGAGCATACATACACAATAGTGACTAAAGTTAAAAAAACATACCAGGGAAGTTGTAAAACTAGTATTATGATTTCACAATGTATATGCTAGTTGTAAATGGTGCCCATATGTAGGAACCATTGTCATGATTCAGCTTAACCTGATTAGCAATTGCCAATTGTAACGGACCCTTACTTGACCTTCGAAAATTGGCACCGAATACGCCACTCATATTCAATGCTGCAGATCCAAACGTCGAATCTGGTTCGCCGGAGCTTATAACACATCAAGTATAACAACACAGTGGAAGAAAAGAAATGAATATCATTGATATACAACATTCGATACAACAATAATACAATATGATCAATATCAGAGATACAAGATAACAATACTATAGCGAAAAACTCAATAAAATGGCAGCAGAAACAAACAGAACTTGAAACTCCAGAAGAAACACCAATATCAGCAATCTCCATAGATAGCTCGAACCACCATCAAGTTGCACTAAGCTGAGCAAGTCCAGTCCATGAATCCAAAGACTCCAATATCCAAGATATCCAAATAATACCAAAGAGAAAGCTGAAAGCTACTGAATCGATATCTATATCTGAAAAACCCAACTCTAGACTGCCCGTGTGGAAAATTGTGGGCATCCAGAGTTTAGGAAGGGAATAATAAACTCCGGGTCAGTCATGGGACTGGTATGAGCAAACAAAAACATTTTTATCTTTAAAAACAAACAAAAGAATTTAAATTTGAAATTCGCAATGCTTTTTATAAAATGAAACTACCATAAGGCCTCCCGCCCCACACACCATGCAAACACAGAATTGGAGGAGATTTCTCCTTATGATAGTCAAAAATGCTAGATACGCGAAAGCCATTTTGATATTATTATTAGTGCATAGTGGAAAACATTTCGAAAGTATAATATTAATCTCAGCCAGCATACAATATTTCCTCGTATTCCTACTATAGCTACCATGTTCAATAGTAGGTTACCACCACATTCCATGGCAGGTTATACAACTAAAACCATATTGGGCGCGTATTGTTTCTTTGGATTTTCCAACAAATGGTCAGGCCAAAAAACTTCCCATTTCCACATGGTACGCCTCTGGAGGGACGCCCCGAGAACCATCCCTCGGTTCTCTGCCAACACAAGGCCGGTGTGCCCCCGCCCTAGAGTATCACCTAAGATATTCCATCCCCGGTCGTAACCAACCTTTATCCGAGCGCTCGATACCAACAACCATAAAGTAATGTATTTGCAGTAACCACATAGTTTAAATATCTGGGCTCCATACCATGATATCACCTCTATCCATAAGAAATGGACATACCCTAGGGGCGCGACCCCTGAAACCTTGCTGCATCTTTCCTGTTTCGACCATTTCCGAGGTGTGAGGTCCTGATGCAGTCTCGTCCACAAAGCTACGCTTTTCACGAAGCCTTGCTTTGATCAATAAATGATCAGCAGCACTTCGTATGTCACATTACCAAATTGAAAATGTATCACTAGTAACCATCAACTACATAACCTCTGAGATCGTACGTCTCAAAGAAGGGTGTTAAGCTAAGAGAATAAATCACCGCCATCAAACAGAAATGTATTTGATAGAAACCAGCTTTACATCTCAAAGTGTAACGTCAGACACACATCCATACAAGTCTGTTCCGGGTTCGAACAGAACCGAAGGCACTTCCAAAGAAGTCCTTGCAAATCCGAATAATTTCTAATCACATCCGGAATCCCCATCACAATGGGTGCTCAAATCTCTATATCGGGGCCATTCTGTGCAGAGACATTCGACAGGTCATCCTTTCGCTTTCGAAAGTATCCGGTCTTCACCACTGGCCTTCAAATGCTATCCATAACATCGTATCATTATTCGGAATGGGTTAAATGACACAAGGTCCTCTCGCGGCTAAACCGAATAATGTGCACAGAATTTTAAAAACATATGGATATGGGATCTCAGTTAAATCATAGCTTAAAGCCCAAAACCTTTCATTCAAATGGTTAAAACAAATTACCATTCCCAATCTTTTAAACAAAAAGATTCATTTCAAAAACCTTCCATGGGTTAAACAATTTCCACATTTAAATCTTTTAAACAAAAGATTCATTTTAAGATCCCTTTCAATTTAAAACAAGGTTCACCAATCTTTTAAACAAAAGTTCATTCATAGCTTTTCATCACAATTCCATTCAACCTTTCATATATAAAAGATACACCATTTAAAAATCCTCTTCAATTTCAAAATAGGGTTCAACAATCTTTCACAAAGATTCATTTATAGCTTTCAAACCATTCAATTTCAAATTTGAAATCTTTTCATATATAAAAGCTATTATTATTTGAAACCACTTGTTTCCGTTTCAGAAAACCCGATTATAATTGCACAAGTTAGGACCTTTCAAATATAAACTTGGGTTAAATTCAAATTTTCAAACCATACTTTTAAAACCCATATAAACACATTAATAGTTTGTATAAACTTTTTACGTCATAAACACCAAATATAAAATTAAATTTCAGATTTTGAATTCAAATTTTAAATCAAATTTCAAAACTAAATCAAATTATTTAAAATAACTTTTATCTTCAAAAACTCCTTTTCAAATACTTTTCAAATTCAACCTTATTTCATTTCCAAAACCATTCGGATTCAAAATTCAAACTTTAAAACCATTTTTAAAATATTAATTTAGCTGTGACTTAACCAATTTCTTCGTGAAATCCATATTTGTGTGTATGGTGTAGTCCAGAGGTTTACACACAATAGTGCAACAACATCAACCATTGCAGATTCAAATACAACAATATATTTGATAAGCGGTATAAAATATAACGCTTATCTTTCATTCACAGATCACAGATATATATCACAGATGATAATTTACATTATAGATAATTAATTTCATCATAGAATAAATTACATCATAGTTCATAAAACAAAATAATTCACATCACACATTATCACAAATCAGGGACATCAATCAATTCAAAGCACTCCATAGAATCCTAACATCTATGAGTAAAATCAACTAATTATTTGATTTGTTTAAATCAGATTAATTACTTATGAATAAATTTCTAATCCTGGTTAATTATTCATTAATTAATTACAAACCATTTTGATTAATTGCTTTTAATCATTAATTAACCTTTAATTACTAATAATCCTTTGATTGATTATCCTTAATTAATTTCAATAATTAATGTATTAATTCTTAATTAATTATCCTTAAAATAAATGATTATTCCCAACCATTTTCATAAATTAATTAACTTTTATTAGTTATCTTTAATCAATAAATTAATTATCACTAATTACTATTTATTAAATCTTAATCACCATCATAAATTAAATCGTTTCTTAACTAATTATCTTAATTAAATTATCCTTAATTGAAATCAATTAAATCTTCATTATTTTATTAATTAATTACTTCTTAATTAACTAATAATTAACTTCACATTAATTTACCTTGATTACTTCTTAATTAATTATGATTTCTTGATCACTTTAAGTTAATTAACCTTTAATTAATTATTTTTAATTTAATTATCTTAATTAGTTAACCACATTAATTAATTATTATTTTAAAGTAATTAACACTTAATATTTAATTATCTACTCTTAATTACTTTCACTAAGTAATTACTATTTTTATTTAATCATTCATTAATTACTTTATTAATTAACTTAAATTATTAATTAATTCCTTTAGTTACTAAATTCACAATTATTAATTAATTTAATCTTAATTATAACTAATTATTCTTTAATTGATTTTCTTAATTATTAATGAATTGGTCTTAATTACAAATTATTACTTAATTAATTATTATTAACGATATAAATCGACTTACCTTTAAGTTAAAATTTTGAAACGTTTGATTTTTATTTCTAAATCACTAATGAAGTTTCATTTAAAATAACTTGTTACAAATATAAATTTAAAACTTAATTGTTTTAAAAATCCTTTACTTCTAAACTTTTAATTTATACTTTCTTCTTAATAAATAAATCATCATTTATAAAAAGGAATAGTTTCAGGAATTCATTTAACAAATTCACTAAAGTTTAAAACTAGAAAACATAAGAATTTTCAGCCCACCCTAGTGTTCCCCGAGCTAAACCCCAACGTACTCGAGTTTTACTTCGAGTTTTCCCAAATTTTAACGATTGCTGCAGAATTTTGATCTAAAAATTTTTCTAAGTGTTTTTACTTTCGCACTGCATACCTACTTCGAGTTATAACTCGAACCACTCTGGCTTTTCCCCGAGTTCATCTTCGAGACCACCCAGCACCAACGCCATTTGACACAAATGGCAACTCGTGCACGTGCACATGAGTTTGCCAGCGTTCTGCTCACCGAGGTCGACGACTATAGATCATCGACGACTTGCCTAAACCACCTATCCATCATGATTCGTCGAAGGGTCTGAGATTCGAAATCGAGTATGCTTGATCAAATTGGAACCCAACACAGATTGACTAACCACCAGAAAGTCTCGGCACCACCACCACAAACCTTCGGACGCCACGCGACCACAACCCTAGCTGCTCCGATGACCCACGACCCATTTCCCCCCGGTCCGATCCCCTCTGGTCCCACGACGACGACGAAAATCCATTTCAAAAACAGACAAGCAAACTAGCTTTAAAAAACCTAAAACATCATCGTTCCCATGCCTCGATCATTTATAAATTCAAATTGTATTTTTCCCTCGATCCATGATGCTCATACAACCTTCACCAATGACCCCAACGTCCATTTCACCGGGAGTTAACGAGAATTTATGAAAATCCTTTTTTAGTTCAAACCCAAAATTCCCAATTAATACTTACCTAAAAATCTTAATTTTCCCCTTAAAATTCATGATTTTTAATACGAATCTGTATGTAAAGCCAAAATACAAAATCAAAATCATTAAATTTTGACTTAAATTAAGCTATTACTGTAAATTCTGATGTTTTTGAAATTATTTTTCACTAAATCCACCTGAATTTATTTTAAAAAATGATATTACTAAGTTACAATCATTTTTATTTTAAAGATTATAGCTTGAACATATTTAGATAGGATGCTATGATTTTTTTTTTGATGAACTATGAGCCTGTAATATCAACAGAGAACTAAATACAAGCATGCATTCCATAAATATAGCGGAATTCAACCATTCTTCTCAGATAAACTCATCACACTTTCAAGCATTATCCAATATCAAGATAGAATGGTAGGTTAAAAAGGTTTGCTCACCTGAGTTTCTTTTGAACAGAGGACATTGATCAGATTTGTGCCTGGAAATGCTCTGATTTATAATTTGTTTCGATTTGCTTTTGAATCCATGGCTTAAATTATTTGTTCCAGGTTTCAACTTGCTTCTTTTGCTTTAGATTTCAGGTTGAAGTTTGAACTTGCCGAGATTAATTTGCATATGCTTCAGGTTTGGGTTTCTCAAATTTGTGTTTGCAGTTTTGAAAAAAACTTGAGAATCTGATTTTAACTCTCAATTTTGATTTGCTCTGATTTTTCTTTGAATTTGAACTTGAGATGATTGCTTCAGGTTTTAAAACAGTTATACTGCATTGTTTTATTTACCAGGTTTCTTTTGCATGCTTTCTAAATTTTTTTCCTTTGTTTTATATGATTTTCATATTTTAAATTTTTAAAAGAAAATTTTGTTTTGCCACATGTATTCTTTGTTAACATTTGTAAAATGCATGTCTCAATTCTTGTACACTTGTTTACTCCACATAAATTTATGTAAAGACCTTTATAATTAATTTACAAATTGTGTTTTAAACCTTGTTTTGATTTTATTTTATAATTTTTTTTAATTTTAAACTCTTTTCATTTTTATATTTTACACATGTATATTTTTTTTAATTTTAAATCCTTACTCTATCATAATTATATGATATGTTTATCTATTTTGTTTCCTTTTGTACTAATACAACTTAAAACAATTGATTTGAAAAGTTATTCATTACAAATAAATTCTTATAAACTTAAGATATTAAACTTATTAACACATACTTATTTAAAATTTTCATTTTAAACTTAAGTAATCATACTTATTATATTTTTGTTTCAAATATAAAATTTTCTTTTAAGCCCAATTAAATTACAATATAATAACATTTGAATCTCAAATTCAAATCACACATTATTATTTATATATATGTATAAACAGAAATCAAACACATATCTTATTTATCTTTGAAATATAAAGTTTGGTATATATCCAATATTTATCTATAAAAACTTTTTCTTAAATTCCAAATCATTCTTGAATTTTAAATCTCACAATTAAATTAAAAATAAATTTTATATACAAATATTTGATATAAATTCGAAAAATTCATATTTATTCACAATTTGATTCCAAAAATTAAATTAATTATCAAATTATTTTAACTAAAATTTCAGGGATGTTACACCAGTAGTGTCATAGCTAACTGAAGTAACATGCCAAACAGAACCTCGTTGAAGCTAATGTTGGAGTTACCAGTACGTAGTACTTTGTGCCTGGATTGTCTACTGCAATGGGATATAAGTCTGGAAAAAGAGATCAAAGAGCAATACTGACGCAGCTGATAATAACAAAACGATATAGATCGATGAAAGTAGCAAACGGTGGATTGAAGATACTGAAATGCCCAAATTCGTTGATCACGAAGATACCGAATTCTAGCTATCTTCGACACGTTGATCGCGCATGATACCGTGAAAGAAGATCTACAATTCTTCAAACGTTGATCAAGCGCACTTGATTCCGTGAATTGGCTTCAACGATCGTTGATTCGAGCGCACTCGAATAACCGAAAGTGGAGATAGGAGATCACACTCAACTACCAATTTAGATGAAAGCACACAGCAATCAAACAAAGTTTTATTCAACAATCAACCCCCATCAAATGTACTACACACTCCCTATTTATAGCATTTTTACAACCGGCTGCTTAAGTCGTACACGACTTACGACTTACCCTTAGGTCGGCAACGACCTATCAATAAACGTGACTCAAACACTTAAGTCGTACACGACTTAAAACACACGACCCAGATTACCTACGACATAACAGACACATAGCGCCTAAATCACAAACGACCTACGACTTACGGAATTACAACATATTACATCACTTAGGTCGTAGACGGCCTAACTACTCACGACATAAGATTCAAACGACTTACGACTCAACATTCAACGACTCAAGGAAAATACAAACAAATTACAACATATCGTCACGACTTATGACTTACTTAGGTCGTCAACGGTTTACCACTTATGCGACTTAAACTTCCGCGACTTATCATGAGTCGTAACTCGTGGACGGCTTGAAGGATGGTATCTTCACACGACTCAACTAAGTCGTAACCCGCTTCCGACTTAAGGACTTCAGCCACTGGAGCTTCTTCCTGCTTCTTGTTAAGTCGTGGACGACTTATAGCCGTGCGTTAGATCGTGTGCGACTTATCAAACCCGAACGACTTAAGCCTTGGTTAAGTCGTTGCTCCTTCCCATGTGACCTGTTAGGTCGTTCCTCCTCCTCATGTGACCCGTTAGGTCGGGACCGACCTTCATTAACTCGTGAACGACCTAAGCCTTGTGCTTCCGTAGGTCGTTCTGCATCATCCTCCCCTGGTTGACAGAAATTCGACCTCGAATTTTCTCCATCTGCTTCCACAACAAGTTCAGCTCCATGGTACGAAATTAAATATTTGACGTTGAAAACATCAGAAGTATGAACATCTTCTGGTAACTTCAATTGATACGCATTCTTATTGATTTTCTTTAGAATTTCAACTGGACCAATTTTCCGTGCCTTCAATTTATTGTACGTTCCCACCGGAAAACGATCTTTTGTCAACACTGCGTAAACCAAATCGCCTTCGTTAAATTCAACACTTCGTCGCTTCAAATCTGCAGTTCGCTTATACTTCTCATTTTCCTTCACCAATCGTTCCTGAATGATTTTATGACATTCAGTTAATTCATCAACACAATCAACTACCCGTTTAACCATCCCCTTCGGTTGTGGTACTACCGCCAAATCCAACGGTCCCCTTGGCAAACTTGAATATACAATCTGAAATGGACTGAATCATGTACTACGATTCACCGCATGATTATGAGCAAACTCTGCTTGACATTACTTCATATCCCAACTTTTTAGATTATCTTTCACAAGACACCGTAGTAAATTTCCCAACGATCTGTTCACAACCTCCGTCTGTCCATCAGTTTGTGGATGGTAAGCGCTACTAAAATTCAGCTTCGTTCCGACCATCTTCCACAAACTTAACCAAAAGTGACTCAGAAAACGAGTATCCTTATCCGAAACAATAGATTCTGACAATCCATGAAGTCGATAGATCTCCTTGAAAAATAACTGAGCAACATGAACAGCATCCGTTGTCTTCTTACAAGCAATAAAATGTGCCATTTTCGAAAATCGGTCAAACATTACATAAATGGAATCGTTTCCCCTTTGAGTTTGAGGTAAACCCAAAACAAAATCCATACTCACATCAGCCCAAGGTTTAGTTGGTACAGGTAACGGCATATATAATCCAGCATTGGTCGCTGCTCCCTTCGAAATCTGACAGATATGACATCTCTCCACAAACCTTTCCACCTCTTTCCTCATTGACGGCCAAAACTAAGATTGAGAAATTAACTGCAAAGTACGATCTCTACCCACATGGCCTTCTTCATATAGCTCCTTTATAATCTTCATTCTCAACCTACAATCCGGTACGCATAAACGATTTCCTTTAAATAGAAAACCATCCACCAATACAAACTCATCAGCATTCCCCTCCTTGAATTTTTCAACAAAGTTCATAAAGTAAGGATCTTCTTCAATCAGTTCTGGAAACAATTCAAACCCTGTCACCTCAACCTTCATTGTAGTCAACAAGTGATTCCTTCTGCTCAATGCATCTGCTACACGATTCGTAACCCCCGATTTGTGTTTAACAACAAAAGTAAACTGCTGCAGATACGCGACCCATGAAGCGTGCCTAGCTGAAATTTTGTCCTGCCCTTGCAAATGCTTCAAAGCTTCATGATCCGTATAGAGAACAAACTCCTTCTGAAATAGGTAATGTCTCCAGTGCTTCACAGCTTGAACAATTGCGTAAAACTCAACATCATAAGTACTATATCTCATCTTCGCTCCCGACAGCTTCTCACTAAAATATGCAATAGGACACCCCCTCTGCCTCAACACTCCTCCAATCCCAACCTTTGATGCATCAGTGTGTAGCTCAAACAACAACTGAAAATCTGGTAATACAAGTGTTAACCGGCATCTTGGCCCGGTTACAAAACGACAGTTGAAGACACTACTATCAGCACTAGACAAGATTATGACCACGAAGAGCCTGGAGGCATACGGGTTTGATGAGGACAACATGTTTGGCATTTAGGCATGGTTCAGCGAGAACAGTTACGCGCACGTCGCTCGGCAAGCTTCGCTGTTTCCCAAGGAGTTGTCCAGGCGACTTAGTACTCGGCATCCAGAGAATGCTAAGCATCCTAAAGCATCGCTCGGCCAGAATCATCATTCGGCTAAAAGGTAACGTTCGGCTAAAGAGTATCGTTCGGCATCATAGGAACACTCGGCATCAGAAGAGCGCTTGGCGAACCTAGATTGTTCGACATCCCAAATCAGTTCGGACAAAGATATCGTTCGGCAACCAGAACGCGTTCGGCATCTAGGAGCGTCCGGCATCAAGAGATCGTTCGGCACTGAGTGCAGTTCGGCCAAAGAAATTTGTTCGGCATTGAACGCCGTTCGGCCAAAGAAGATCGTTCGGCCATCAAAGTTTGTTCGGCCTCCCACATACGTTCGGCATAGGAACGTTCGACATCCCCAAACGTTCGGCCAATAAGATGTTTCGGCATCCTCCCTAACACAACCGGTTCAACTGTTGCTCGGCCTACTCGTTCATCACGAAGGCTTCTGTTCGGCATTCCATCGTTCGGCCTCCCTGGGTCAGAGCGCCGTACCTACACTATTCGGACCGAGTTATTCAGCTACCAGGCCCACCAGGAAAGTCCAACCCACCTTCGTCTATAAATAGAGGGACAGGGGCACAGTGAAATGGACCCTTTTTTTTTCGGGAATACTGGGGAGACTCTTCCATTTCTTATACTCTCTTCTTTTTAACTCAAACTTGTATCCAAGTTATTGATTTACGGATTGTATCTGTATTCAAGTAATTGAGAAAGCAATAAAGATTAAACTCAAAGTGGATGTAGGCAGTTACGCCGAACCACTATAAATCTGGTGTTCTCGTTTTTGTTATTCTTTTTCATTGAATTGCACTATTTTTCAGTCCTAATTTACTCTCTTCATTAATCTCTCTACATAACTCTACTCAAGGGTGTTAGTGACCAATTTTGGTGCTAACATTTTGGTGCTTTCACTGAGAATTGAATTCTCAGCTTGATTGGATCTCATCATCTACTATTGGATTTCCATATTCGCGAGATAGATCCAGTTGTCTAATAGAAAACTTCCTATTCTACTCAGATTTGAAAGAAATCTAAAGGAAGCTGATAGCCGTAGATTGGATTCACTGATGTACGCAAGATTTGGCGATTGGATGTTAAAGTTTGCACTCAAGTTGAATGAAGGCCAACCCTCCTCTAAAGGCAATTCAACCAATCGCTCTAGAAAAAGTCTATGCCGATCGTTGCAGAAAAGGTGTATGCCGAGTTACTCCTGGCCGATCCATCCTGGCCGATCCATCTTGGCCGAACACTCCTGGCCGATCCTCTAGGCCGAAAGCTCCTCCAGGCCTAGCATACCTCTAGGCCGAACGCTCGTCCAGGCCAATCAAACCTCTAGGCCGAACGCTCCTCTAGGCCGATCCAAACCTCTAGGCCAAACGCTCTTCCAGGCCGAACATACCTCTATGCCGACCACCTCTATAATGCCGAACGGTATTGTATATGCCGAGCGGCATCCAGACCGTTCCAAACTTAAGTTACACCGGTCTCTTATACGACCCCTATAGTGAATTCAAAACTCAACTTAATAAAGGACCATTCTATCTACTTCCCTTACATCCCCTGATCGACCGAGGCATAGAGGATCTAGCGACAGCTTCTGAACGACAACAAGGGAGCGGACAAACAACTGCTACTCGAACGATACTCTCAAAGGGATATTATATTGATCACTTGAGGATAATCGACCTCCATATATATTTTAGCAGCTGGTTAGCTGGAGAGCCTCCAACGACCATGGATCGTCTCTATGACAATAATGAATCTAAATCAAAGTGTGGAGGAGAAGAACAGACTAAGGAAAATAGCAACGAAGGCCCGTTGACTAAGGATGTAGATCCTAGTAGCCGAAACAAGACCTCAAAATTTGGCTCATATGCTCTTTGAAAGATTCAATTGACAACCTCTACTTGAAGACTCACGACTCGGAGTGATATTGGAAACCAACCTCGAGAGAGTACACCAAAGTCTAAAGAAAATCAGGGGAATGTTGTATATTCCCAAATGCTCACTGATCCTAACACGGGCGATTACAAACACCTCCGAGGTGTGACCAAAAAGCTGATCTAGAAAGTAAAGCTTCAATAGTATGTACATGTCCTGCAGAATGGCGGGCAGCGAATATCCGATGCCTATTAATAAAGGGCTATGATTATCAATTGGACTGTTGACGGCCGACATCCCTTTGAAAGGAGCCAAGGGCAAAAGTCGAATAGCAAGCATACGATGCTACTTCATCTATCAATGAGATTTATCATAATCTTCTTTGAATCATTTCCATTTCTATTTCAATTGTTCTATGAACTACGACTAACTTTAACTAAACTACTTTCAAAACGATGCAGGAGATTGGATACTCAGATTTGGTCACCAACCAATCCACGCAGACCATGATCGGACGTGTGGAGTACATCTAGATGAGAATAATTCAATCGCTCATCATCAATCATGTGCCTTTAATTTAGGGCCAAGAACTGGAGATTGAAAAGCTCATTACGATTAGAGCCCAAATATAGAGTCGACATGACTGACCATCTATTCATTGACCTCCACGTTTGACTCGGAGACCTGAACAAGGCTTTGAATTAGTATGGCCTGATCGCCCACTCAAATCAAGTCATAGAACAAAGTTTGACAAAATACAGAGGCCTCTTCTGAAGCTCAGTGACGCCAAGATCTACCTAGAGTGGACGTGATTTGATCATCTACACACCAAATCCTGCCTTCAACACAAAAGAAGGAGATACGGAGCAAATTGTAAGAGATTCTGCTATCTAACCCAACACGGATGTGATCCAACCATCTGTCATATACCTCCTTCCTTGACTCGATTGGAAGAGCTATAATTACCAAGCGGACGAGAATCGATCGTCCATTTTTCAAATTTCGTCCTTGAGCTAGGGGCAAGATCCCATTCCATGAGCAAACGTGGTTCGACTGTTCATTCGACAACATTAGCCTTGATACGGTAGATGAATACAAATTAAAGAGTGGAAATACGACTACTATCAACTTAAACCACCAAGTCCCCAGAGCGCGGACTGGAGTACTCTAAGTCCCCAGAGCGCGGACAAGAGTATACATGACTTAAACCTCCAAGTCCCCAGAGCGTGGACTGGAGTACTCATAAGTCCCCAGAGCGTGGACTAGAGTATAAACGACTTAAACCTCCAAGTCCCCATAGCGTGGACTGGAGTACTCTATGTCCCCAGAGCGCGGACTACAGTATAAACGACTTAAACCTCAAAGTCCCTAGAGCACGGACTGAAGTACTCTAAGTCCCCAGAGCGCGGACAAGAGTATACATGACTTAAACCTCCAAGTCCCCAGAGTGTGGACTGGAGTATTCTAAGTCCCCAGAGCACGGACTAGAGTATAAACGACTTAAACCTCCAAGTCCCCAGAGCGTGGACTGGAGTACTCTAAGTCCCCAGAGCGTGGACTGGAGTATAAACGACTTAAACCTCCAAGTCCCCAGAGCGCGGACTAGAGTATAAACGACTTAAACCTCCAAGTCCCCAGAGCGCGGACTGGAGTACTCTAAGTCCCCAGAGCGCGGACTAGAGTATAAATGACTTAAACCTCCAAGTCCCCAGAGCGTGGACTGGAGTACTCTAAGTCCCCAGAGCGCGGACTAGAGTATAAACGACTTAAACCTCCAAGTCCCCAGAGAGCGGACTGGAGTACTCTAAGTCCCCAGAGCGCGGACAAGAGTATACATGACTTAAACCTCCAAGTCGCCAGAGCGTGGACTGGAGTACTCATAAGTCCCCAGAGCGCGGACTAGAGTATAAACGACTTAAACCTCCATTCCCCAGAGCGCGGACTGGAGTACTCTAAGTCCCCAGAGCGCGGACTAGAGTATAAATGACTTAAACCTCCAAGTCCCCAGAGTGCGGACTGGAGTATTCTAAGTCCCCAAAGTGCGGACTGGAGTATAAACGACTCAAATCTCCAAGTCCCCAGGATGCGGACTAGAGTATAAATGACTTAAACCTCCAAGTCCCTAGAGCGCGGACTGGAGTACTCTAAGTCCCCCGAGCGCGGACTAGAGTATGAATGACTTGAACCTCCAAGTCCCCATAGTGCGGACTGGAGTACTCTAAGTCCCCAGAGTGCGGACTCGAATATAAGCAATTCGGATCTCCTAGTTCCCTGAATATGAACTATGACACAGATGACTTGAATTTGTCAAATCCCTGACATACGGGCTAGAATGTATTCTAAGTGCTCGAAGCACAGAATGGAAGTTCAACAACTCCCGAAGTGTTTCCGAGTTATATGAAGATGGACCGAGAAGTCTATGTTACTCACAACTGCTTGGATCAACATCACAATCACAAAGAAAACTTAACAACAAGTGTCTTTTTGTAAGACGGAAAAAGGAACTAAACTTTAATGAGAAATGAGTTCCTATTACAACCCCTCCAAAGTTCGGAGTCGACATTCTATTTACAAGGACTAAGGAAATAGATGAAAATAATTACATGACTTAAACTAACTCTCGTTGAACGAGGATAGTAATCACTTCTTGTACTTCTTCAACTCCTTTCCGGACGGCTCCTCTCCATAGCATTTACCCTTGGTACTCTTCTTTGATAGAGGGGTAGCAACTGAAGAAGTACGGAGAACTTCCATAGGCTTGGACCCGCCAGGAAGGATGACCTTCAACGGCTTGTTCAAAGGATCGTCCAAGTCCACAACTCGGGGCTCGACCTTGACCCTGACCTTCTCTTTCTCGAGCCGCTCCTTCATGCTCAATTCAGATGTGTGATTAGAGGCGCCTGTAATTTCTACTTCATAACCCCCGTCGGTATAGGAGGAGGTTCCGGACTTGTCTTCATCAAGCGCTCCAATCACCTGAGCGCGGACGGGAGTACTCTAAGTCTCCTGAGTGCGGACTAGAGTATAAACGACCTAAGAACCTCTACATCCCCGGAGCACGGACGGGAGTACTCTAAGTCCCCAGAGTGCGGACTAGAGTATAAACGACTTAAACCTCCAAGTCCCCAGAGTGCGGACTGTAGTACGCTAAGTCCCCAGAGTGCGGACTAGAATATGAACGACTTAAACCTCCAAGTCCCCAGAGTGCGGACTGGAGTACTCTAAGTCCCCAGAGTGCGGACTCGAGTATAAACGACTCAAGAACCTCTGCATCCCCGGAGTGCGGACTAGAGTGCTCTAAGTCCCCTGAGTGCGGACTAGAGTATAAACGGCTTAAAGAACCTCTACATCCCCAGAGTGCGGACTACGGTACTCTCAGTCCCCAGAGCACGGACTAGATTATAGAAGACTTGAGAAGAATCTCCAAATCCCAAAAGCGGACTAGATTACTCTAAAATCCCAGAATGCGGACTGGAGTATAAACAAGTTGACAAAAATCCTTGCGTCTCAAACTGTGGACTAAAGCATAAACCGTTCGACAAATCTCTAAGTCCCCGGAGCATGGAACGAAGCATGAGTACAAATTGGGCGCGAATCAACCAGGGGGAGAATAACACTAAGTCACCAGAATGCAGAGTGGTGTATAAACATCGATAAATAGACAAGTGGATTCCGACCATTCTCTATTACGCAAACTTCGTCATGGAATCGACCGAAGGATTATTAACCCGCTAAGGATGGAGTTCGACCATCCAACTAGTGGCCTGGCCAAATCAATGCTGGGAGCATGGGTACAAATCACTAAAAAGCTGAATACGACAGCTTACTATAGCTCCAGCGTGGCGTTCTTTATAACTTGAAGCAACGACTGCAGGGAAGCCTCAATACAAAACCAATCGAAATGGCATCCAAAGCTACGAGCAATCGACTATATCATACCTCAGATCGAGGGTCAATACCGATCTGCACCAAGCACATACGAATGTGACTCGGATGTTTCTTGAAAAACTCTGACCTCCAGAGTGTGGAAAGGAGGGTAAACCATGAATACTTGGTCAAAAATTCTCCAGCACCCTCATTCGATTCGTCAGGAGGAGTATGAAACTGGATGAGCATAACCCGACTGCATTTATAGCCAACTTTACCCCCGAGTACTGATTACAGAGCATGAACCAAAGTGGACGTAGATGACCATCCACTGTCCAAATTACGCCCTGAAACTGACGTGGCATCGAAATATTCCTCTTGGAATGAAAAACCACGATAAAATCCGAGATAGGTGAGACCTAGTCTCCCATCGATTGACATGATCCCACGATTCAACGGGAAAGAGAGTAAAGCTAAAATGGGCATGGCTGGCCTTCCTACTTATCGGTATATGCCCCAGACCTGGGGGCACGAGCGAGGAGCAAGATGAATGTGAACCGACTATTCACCGATCACCTCTATGTCTTTGGAACTTAGGTGAAAACATAAACATAGCTAGGACGAGACTTAACCGTCCATGCAGTACATTTATCAACCCGAGACTGGGAGAAGACGCATGATCATCCTAAAACTGGCTACGATAGCTCAGTATTAAAACTTGTATATAGTGCTTACAGTTGCTCAAGGAGACGACCAAAAGGATGCCTAGAGATTGAATCATTGAATTGACACCTTAGCTCATGAGCAATCGACTTTCACTCCAACCCGAAGGACGGGTAAAGGATCATGAATGCATTGAATAGAAAGTGCGTTACTCGAATACACAAGCAAATTCAAACTCATAGCAAGATCCAGCTATACAGTTGCACGCTACTCGAGGCTGACCCCCACTCGACATTTCCTTCAATGCGCTTTTAAGCCTGATCTTTAGCCATTTGTTGATAATCTATTAGAGCATTCAGAGTCCTTCGCTATTAGACTTAAAAACTCATGACAAGACTCTAGGGTTCGACTAGAGAAACCATCATTATTGGTCGTCCCAACCATATTTCACATTGAATGTTATGCAAAATAATTACATCTATACTCAAAGAATCTGGGATGGCACCTGCTAAGGTGACGGTCGACATTACACTCAGCCATGGCGACCCTTTCCGGGTGCTGAATATCGGATCACAACTCAGTGTAGTGATGATAAAAGAATTAGTTGGATTTTCTGAATAAATGATGATATGTTCCCTTGGACCCATTCTGACAAGCATATGTGATTTCATTAACTATCGCGAGCCAGGCATTGGATATCAACCCGAAGCTACAAAAGCCAGCATAATATCTATTGATTTCACCATGAAAGCTCCACTCTTACTTTTAGGCTCAATCCATCAACGTCTATGCCTACCAGCCGTTGCGACAGGGCATCCAATGACCTGAGACGTCTGAAAGACTACTTAAATAAAATATCAAACTAAGCTAATTCGATATCACTTATTTCCCTCGAAGGGCTATCTAAGGACGGAAATCAGCAGACCTCACACCCAAATTCACTACCTCAGAACACTACTCGAAGAGTAGCAGAGAACCAACCATAAGATGGAAAATGTACGCGGATGGAGCATCTAATGATCAGTGTTATGGCATAGGAGTCATGATAATAACTCCTGAGGAACGATCAATCTGCTACGTCCTGAAACTCGATTTACCTATAACAAACAACGATGCTTAGTATGAAGCCTTGGCTGCCAGCCTCAAACTTGCTAGAGGATTTGAAGTGAAAACTTTACATATCTTTTGTGATTCTTGATTGGTAGTATACAAATTTAAGGAAGTTGATCTTGCTAGGGGGCATTGTCTTGCTCCTTATCTCGACCAAGTCCAAGGGCCACTAACCGACTTCACGTATTACATCACTACACACCTCAGCGAACAAAATGAAAAGGTGTCATGGTTGACGCCCATCAAAGACTATCTACAATGAGGAATTCTTACTGAACGGAGGAATGGAAAATGACAGATCCTCCTCAAATCTTCATACCAAATCATCTAAGAATAAGTCGTTTGTCAAAAGGAGTTTATCCATCCCCATGCTTCGGCGCATCGCCCATGATGATATCTTGAGCAAATTCTATGAAGAAGAATGCGGTAATAGCTTCAGGGGGAAAACCAAGATAAAGAAGATACTTTGCTACAGGTATTACTGGCCAACTATCCATCTAGATACGGTCGATCGTGCTAGACAATGCGAAAAGTGCAAGATGTTTGCAAAAATCCAGGAACCCCACCGATGGAAATTACTCAAATGGCTAGTCCACGGCCGTTTCCCACTTGGGGGCATTGACGTCCTCTTCTTACCAATCCTAAAGGTTGAAGCTGTGAACAAAATCATAGAGTTTTTACTGAAGAGGGGTTTGGAAAACTCCTCAAGTGGCTGATTGCAACCCTTATTTCACAGAAAATACAAACAAGGAATCGTAATTGAATTGCAATTAAACTGGACGGAGTTGGCGACGATTTATGAGCATATGAAACGCATTCGAGAGCCAATGGAAAGAACATGTACCCAAACGTGCATGTGTATATCCGAACAAGTCCGACTTCTTGAAATCAACAGAAATTAAATTCTCACTAAGGGTTATTGAGAAAATACTTGATCAGATAGCCGAAGCTTGCTAGCTCTGTAGAATCAGACACGAGTGGTCACTGATGAACTACAACCCTGGATTTATAATATTGGGAATCAACCAAGCGTCAAGACGGCCAAAGAAGGATATGACAGCTTGGGAGGATAAAGTCGAAGGATAATGACTATTAAAGAAACATGATGGATTTCTTTCTGAAGACAAGGAATACTCGCTGATTCAAAGCGTGTTGTGTTGCTTCACACGACACGCTTTGGGGGGCAAATGTTAACCGACATCTTGGTCCGGTTACAAAACGACAGTTGAAGACACTACTATCAGCACTAGACAAGATTATGACCACGAAGAGCCTGGAGGCATACGGGTTTGATAAGGACAATATGTTTGGCATTTAGGCATGGTTCAGCGAGAACGGTTACGCGCACGTCGCTCGGCAAGCTTCGCTGTTTCCCAAGGAGTTGTCTAGGCGACTTAGTACTCGGCATCCAGAGAATGCTAAGCATCCTAAAGCATCGCTCGGCCAGAATCATCGTTCGGCTAAAAGGTAACGTTCGGCTAAAGAGTATCGTTCGGCATCATAGGAACACTCGGCATCAGAAGAGCGCTCGGCGAACCTAGATTGTTCGACATCCCAAATCAGTTCGGACAAAGATATCGTTCGGCAACCAGAACGCGTTCGGCATCTAGGAGCGTCCGGCATCAAGAGATCGTTCGGCACTGAGTGCAGTTCGGCCAAAGAAAGTTGTTCGGCATTGAACTCCGTTCGGCCAAAGAAGATCGTTCGGCCATCAAAGTTTGTTCGGCCTCCCACGTACATTCGGCATAGGAACGTTCGGCATCCCCGAACGTTCGGCCAACAAGATGTTTCGGCATCCTCCCTAACATAACCGGTTCAACTGTTGCTCGGCCTACTCGTTCATCACGAACGCTTCTGTTCGGCATTCCATCGTTCGGCCTCCCTGGGTCGGCGCGCCGTACCTACACTATTTGGACCGAGTTATTCAGCTACCAGGCCCACCAGGAAAGTCCAACCCACCTTCGTCTATAAATAGAAGGACAGGGGCACAGTGAAATGGACCCTTTTTTTTCGGGAATACTGGGGAGACTCTGCCATTTCTTATACTCTCCTCTTTTTAACTCAAACTTGTATCCAAGTGATTGATTTACGGATTGTATCTGCATTCAAGTAATTGAGAAAGCAATAAAGATTAAACTCAAAGTGGATGTAGGCAGTTACGCCGAACCACTATAAATCTGGTGTTCTCGTTTTTGTTATTCTTTTTCATTGAATTGCATTATTTTTCAGTCCTAATTTACTCTCTTCATTAATCTCTCTACATAACTCTACTCAAGGGTGTTAGTGACCAATTTTGGTGCTAACAACAAGAATCGGTGCTGACGTAAAAAGCTTCTTAATTCGTTCAAAAGCAACCCCTGCTTCCTATGACCATATAAACTGTTTTCCCTTCATACAATCCGTAACAGGAGCCATGACACTACTGAAGTGTGGAATAACCCTCCGATAGAATGAAGCCAACCCGTGAAAACTTCGGACTTCAGTTATTGTCTTGGGTTGTGGCCAATTTCTGACTGCTTCCACTTTATTCTGGTCTACCTGGATACCTTCTCGGATACAACATACCCCAAAAATAAAACACTTCGAGTCATGAACACACACTTCTTTGTTGCTGCATAAAACTGCTCTTCACGAAGAATAATTAACACCTTCCGCAAATGCTGAATATGCTCTTCTGTACTTGCACTATAGATCAGAATATCATCAAAATAAACTACCACAAACTTTCCCATGTACGGCCTGCAAATTTGATTCATCAACCTCATAAATGTACTCGGTGCATTCGATAGACCAAACGGCATAACCAACCATTCATATAATCCTTCCCTCGTCTTGAATGCTGTCTTCCATTCATCTCCTGGTCTGATTCGAATTTGATGATAACCACTCTTAAGATCAATCTTTGAAAACATAACAGCTCCACTCAACTGATCTAGCAAGTCATCTAGTCTAGGCATAGGAAACCTATAACGAACAGTAATCTTGTTCAATGCCCGACTATCGGTACACATCCTCCATGAACCATCCTTCTTTGGTACTAATAAAGCTGGCACTGCACAAGGACTCAAGCTTTCCTGCACACGCTTTTGTTCTAGTAACTCTTCCACTTGCCTTAGCAACTCCTCATGTTCCTTTGGACTCATTCGGTAATGTGGTCGATGTGGTAAAACTGCACCTGGCACTAGATCAATTTGATGTTGTATGTCTCTCAACGGTGGTAACTTCGTTGGCAGCTTCTCGGGAAATACATCGTCAAATTCTTCCAGTACTGGCTTCACTACTTCAGGAATTTCAACCACTTCATTACATTCTCGCCCAATCAACAAAAACACTTCAGGCTCCTCTTCAACTTCCTTGACAAACTCCTTCAATGATAGCAAAGTTTTCAGATCTTCAATCTCCTCCAACTTGCTTTCCTTCTGTTGTTGCCTCTTGGGAACTAAAATGATTTTAGTGCCTTCAAACATGAAACTATAGCTATTAGCACGACCATCATGTTGCACTGCTCTAGCAAATTGCCATGGTCTGCCCAACAACAGATGACACACATCCATGTCCACAACGTCACACCAAATTTCGTCTTTGTATTTCTTCCCAATTGAAAAATTAACACAAGCTCTTCGACAAACCTTCACTTCACCACCCTTCCTCAACCATGCTAACTTGTAAGGTTTCGGATGTTTCTCAGTCTTCAATGCCAATTTCTTCATAGCTTCGGTAGAAATAATATTATCACAACTCCCAGCATCAATAACGAACTTGCATACCTTCCCCAGAATAGTGCACGTTGACTGAAAAATATTGCTCCTCAACCAGCTAGAATCATCCTCTTGTTTCGGTGTTAGACAAGACCTCCTCATCATCAAATTACAACCCTCATCTCCGGACAACTCTTCTTCCTCCTCAACAAGTGGTGAATTAGAATATTCAGCTTCTACTTCCTCGTCCTTAATCTCAGCAATCATAGTTCGTTTCTTCGGCTTCGGACATTCATTGCTTTTGTGACCCACTTCCTGGCAATTGTAACATTTGAAACTGTTGTTGACCTTTGCCTTCGTAACCTCCTGTACAACTGGTTTTGTAACAGCTTTGGAAACATTGGAACTCACACTAGCACCCTTCACTTGATTGTTGGAATTTGTAAACACACCACCACCTCGTCTTCCTTGCTTCTCCCAAGCCAACGCCTTTTGGTGTGCTTCCGCCACAGATCTACGATCAAACATATTCACCATATCTTGTATCTGCATTCGCAACCCTCCAACAAATCTAGCAGTTAGCTGTTCTTCCGTCTCCATAATATCATTTCGAGCAATCAGTTGATAAAATTCATCAGCATAATCATTAACAGTCTTCGTCCCTTGCCTCAGATTCTGCAACCTTTGATACATAAGTGATTGATAATTGTAAGGCAATAATGTAGCCTTCATTAACTTCTTCATCTTCTCCCATGATTCAATCTTCGACTTTCCCATTCTCTCCCGTGTAAGTTTAGTTTGCTGCCACCATGCCAAAGCTCTTCCCCTCAACCTAGTAGCAACTAACTTCACTCTTCTATGCTCAGGAACTTCTTTAAAGTCAAAAATCTCTTCAACATTAGACAACCAATCAAGAAATTCTTCAGCTACCATTCCACCCTTGAACTCTGGAATTTCCATCTTCATACCCGATTCCCATCGACGATCATCTTCAACATCCCGATATACATTTCGCACTTGGTCTCGATCTCGATAATGAATGCTAGCTCTATCACCCTCTTCATCGAAATCAAATGTACGTCTATATCGATCTCGACCATCAACATCCCTTCGATCACGCAAGTCTCTTCTACTATGTCTCTCTTCATCTCTATATGGCTCATTTTCAAACTCTCGTGGAGTTCTCCTCTCTTCATGTCCATGGTCATGGTGATCTCTTCTTGACGAAATTGATGTTTCTCTTCTTTCTCTAAAAGATTGTGGCAATACCCTCCTCGCTTCCGTAACCGATGGCGAAACTCTGTTTCCTCCATGGTTCGAGATGGGTGATCTCCTCCTTTGATTTTGATTCAAATCATTCATCAACTTCTCTAACTTTCCAATGCCTTCATCAAATTTCTCATTAATGCGTTGTTCCATTTGCTCGGCTTCTTCCCTTCTATACAATGCTTCAACATTTTGATGACGATTAGCTCCCCTCGGCGGCATGGTTGAATCAAACACAAATACTTCAACAATTCAAACACACATCAACTTTGAACAAGCTTTGCACAAACTCAACAAGTTCGGCCCTAACTTCAACCAATGATACCCAAAATGGTGCACGGCTCAAACTCAACACAAAGTTATGTTCGGCCTTCACTTCAAACTCCTTTCAACCCTTGATCCAAAATGAAATGGATCGAAAGTTTCTAACTTGTTGCAACTTCAAGATGAACACGATGAATACCAAACTCAAACTCCTTGGCTCCAAGACTCGGCTTAGCTATGATTGGCTAAGTCTAGCTCCGATATCAAAAATGACGCAGCGGATAATAACAAAACGATATAGATCGATGAAAGTGGCAAACGGTGGATTGAAGATACTGAAATGCCTAAATTCTTTGATCACAAAGATACCGAATTCTAGCTATCTTCGACACGTTGATCGCGCACGATACCGTGAAAGAAGATCTACAATTCTTCAAACGTTGATCAAGCGCACTTGATTCCGTGAATTGGCTTCAACAATCGTTGATTCGATCGCACTCGAATAACCGAAAGTGGAGATAGGAGATCACACTCAACTACCAATTTAGATGAAAGCACACAGCAATCAAACAAAGTTTTATTCAACAATCAACCCCCATTAAATGTACAACACACTCCCTATTTATAGCATTTTTACAACCGGCTCCTTAAGTCGTACACGACTTACGACTCACCCTTAGGTCCGCAACGACCTATCAATAAACGCGACTCAAACACTTAAGTCGTACACGACTTAAAACACACGACCCAGATTACCTACGACATAACAGACACATAGCGCCTAAATCACAAACGACCTACGACTTATGGAATTACAACATATTACATCACTTAGGTCATAGACGACCTAACTACTCACGACATAAGATTCAAACGACTTACGACTCAACATTCAACGACTCAAGGAAAATACAAACAAATTACAACATATCGTCACGACTTATGACTTATGACTTACTTAGGTCGTTAACGGTTTACCACTTATGTGACTTAAACTTCCGCGAATTATCATGAGTCGTAACTCGTGGACGGCTTGAAGGATGGTATCTTCACACGACTCAAATAAGTCGTAACCGGCTTCCGACTTAAGGACTTCAGCCACTGGAGCTTCTTCCTGCTTCTTGTTAAGTCGTGGACGACTTATAGCCGTGCCGTTAGATCGTGTGCGACTTATCAAACCCGAACGACTTAAGCCTTGGTTAAGTCGTTGCTCCTTCCCATGTGACCTGTTAGGTCGTTCCTCCTCCTTACGTGACCCGTTAGGTCGGGGCCGACCTTCATTAACTCGTGAACGACCTAAGCCTTGTGCTTCCGTAGGTCGTGCTGCATCAAATACCATCAAGCCAAGGGTCATTCTAGAAAGAAGCTCCCATTACCGATCACAATGGTTATGTTAATATGCAGCTCATTGCAGGAAAAGGTTAAGTTTTTCTAGAAATTAGATGAATGGGTGGGAGTATATGAACTGCAGTCGGAAAGATTAAATCTACCATTGTATTAGTAGGTTTTGATCCATTCTACTGGCTTCAAGCTGATGGAAATGCGGATTATGGATCTTAAGGCTAGATTAATGCTGGGTGTAAATAGTATTCAATGGATTTTATGGAATTTTTGAAATTTTTTCATATTAAACACAAACAGAAGCAATTCACAAACACAGAGACAATCATAGAACCAGACACAGATGCAAATAGTAAATAAAAGTAGTAAAGGAAAGAACACACTGGAATTTTATACTGGTTTGGAGTTACCCTACATCCAGTCCCATCTAATTTCTTGTGTAGATTTTTTTTGAAATGTAATGTCAATATTACAACCTCAATTTTAGGGCCATGGGATACACTTCATGTCTCCGAGTCTAGTGAAAACTCTCTTGATTTAACCAGGCTACAAGATCACCTATTGAATTACGGGCTACAATCACACCTAATTGATTTGCTGGCCATAATCACACCGTTTCTAAAATCACTTTGATAGAGAGGGACTCGATACACTTCTTTGACTACAAATGACCCTATAACTCTAAATAGCTTTGAGATCTTTGAGAGAGAGTGGCAGAGAATCAAACTGAAGATGACAGATTTTGATTCACTTAGAATTTAGGCAGAGTTTTGTTAAAGCATTTGAAATATAAAAGAATATTTGAGTGGAGAAGAAGGAGGGAAGAAATGAAGAAAAACTAACTTAAAATTCGTTGAAAACAAGTGGTATTTATAGGAGAACAATAGTCGTTTCTATTCGTGAAAGGTTATGATGAATAGACACTTCTTTTGAAAATTTGATTTTTAAATTCTACGGCTACCATGTCGACATGCCTATGTTATTTTTGAAAATAGATTTTTCTTTAAAATGATTTATATTCTAAAACTTGTCATAACAATTTCTAAAATTTGTAAACTATTTTGAATATAACTTAAATTTATAAAAGAGTTTTAGAAAGTAATCTAAAAATGTATAATCTATAATATTAAAGTAATATTAAAAAACTAAATATAGATTTCTTTAAAAAATATTAAAATCAAGAGATGATTTTGTATTTAATATGATCAAAAATAGTTTTTGAATTAAGACTAAAATATTTAAATTGATAGAGATACTTTAAAAAGATAGTTTTGAAAAAATAGATCATTTTGAAAAGTTCGTAGATTCCATTCTACTAGAGGAGGTCTTGGGTTCCATCCCACTAAAGAGGTCGTAGGTTCCGTCCCACTATTAAAGCGAGAAGGTGGATTCCATTCCACAATTAAAATCCAAATAAAGATTTTAGTGTTATTATGAAGTTTTAACATAAATCTAGACTCTATTACTTATCTTGGTATCTTGAACTCTTGAACTCTTGAAACTCATGAGTCTTCAATCTTGATTTCTTCAATCTTGAATACATCGTCTTGAATCTCTATACTCGGTCTTGAATCTTTATACTGTACAATCTTCATTCTTGGTACCTGCATATATATATATATATATATATTTATTTATTTATTTATTTATTTATATATCCTACATATACATATATATCTAGACAAGAATATTAGTATTTATATTTTATAACAAGTCCGAAGGTTGTTATCATCAAAAACGACATCTCAGGAACTAACAATCTCCCCCTTTTTGATGATGACAACCTTTATTAATAAAATCTACTCCAATAAACTTCGATTCTACTCCGACTCCCCATTATTCCAACAAATATCGCTTAATCTAAGCCTAACTAACTTATTTTATAGTTCTCCCCCTTTGTCATTGACAAAAAATAATCCTAAACTATATAACTCTCCCTAAATCTTACACTATAGCACTATATAAGATAATAACATAGAATAGTAGAATATAAGTGAGACAGATAATAATATAAAATATATTAAGGTAAATGTGAGAGATATGAAAATTTATAACATAACCAATCAATATATACATCATGTTCTTATCAAACCACACCATGTTCAACCATATGTTACACACCATCTTCAAGTCAATCCAAACCATACCAAGTCAAATCAAATCAAACCTAATCAAAGTAAATCAGACCATATATGTTAGATCAAACATTTCTTAGAACCAAAAACCATCCTTCTTGACCGAAGATAGGACCTTCCTTTATGGCATCCCATTCTTCATTATCTTTGTTCAGAGTTCCTTCTGGATTCGCTTTAAGTTCTGCTTTATTGAGGGCTGAGATCATCCATCGAATGGCATCGAAATGCCTTTCTTTTTTTCTTCTCATATTCATTTGGCTCAATTCTAAGTGACGTTGGTTGCGAAGGACAAAAGTCAGTATGTTCTTGAAGGAATTGATAGTTTCTTCAAGATTCTCACTTAGATTATGAATAGGTGAGGCCATTTTTTGATAAAATATGAAGAAATTCAATCGAAAATAAAGAGAATTGAAAGTATGCATTTTTCTAGAAGAAACAGGTATTTAAAAAGTTAGAAAGTTGTTTGAAATGAAAGACATAAAGTAGTTATATCAATGTTAATTTCAAAACCAAAACCATTTTCTAGTCGTTACATGTCGACATGGGGAGTAGGGCGATGTCGACATGCCCCTGTTAACTTTGGCAATTTGCTTTGTTTCTTTATATTATATACAAGTCTATGTATATAGACTTAAATAATATATTAATAAGCATTCAGAGATATTGTAGAGCCAATAAATAGAAATAAGAGGTTTTCATTGATAAATTTAGTTAACATTACATAAACGATACATAACATTAACTAAAGAGAGATACAAACTAACACAACATGAATTGAAACTAGTATTAGTTAGAGGATGGTGATAATCCAAGCTTGCGACTCACTTACTCAAAAAACTTGTTCATTTTGGTGGAAATCTTGTCCAACTTTTTACTAACGGATCTTTTGAGAATCCCTTGGTTTTCCACGATTATCTTTTGATTCTTGAGAAGTATTTTGTTGGATGGATTGTTAGGAGTGATAGGTAATCGATGCTTTCCAATGCAGTCTATTCCTCCTCATCCCCTTCTTTTTCAATTTCCATCTCCTCTTCTTCTTCCTCCTCCTTTTCTTCTTCCATCTCTTCGTGAGTCAACCTCTCATCCTTTTCGGCAAGTGTTTTATATGGTTGAAACACAAACGGAATTTTCATGAGAGAGATGCTAGCATGGTTAAGCACTTTTTTAGAAATGAACTCCTCCTTCTTTTAATCAACATCAAAGTAGTTAAAAATCCGAGTGAGATAAATCCCATGATATAAAGTGTTTTCACCTAAAGTAAATTTTTTGGGATGAAGTTCATCCAAAATAAGTAGTGCCAATTAATGTCATAGTGCCCAAAAATAGCAAAAAGAGCCTTACGAACTTTTAAAGTAGGGTGATTGAAATTTCACGATCTAGGAGTTATGCTATGTTGCAAAAGAAGGTTTACAATTCTTGCTTTAGGATGTAAATTATGCTTTATAAACTCAAAGTATCATCACCTTCAAAAATGTGATGAAATGTCTCACAATAATGTTCATCAATTTAAAAATCCAAAAGATCCATTCCCGTATACTTACAACCAACAATGTTATCCAAAATCTCACTATTTAAAATACTATGTGTTCCTTTAATGTTACTCCACACTTCCCCTTCATTTCCTTCGTAAAATCCACGATTCAAATTTGCATAAAACATTTTGACGAAATTTGGATAACAAACAAAATCATTTTTTGAATCATCAATTAAGCTAAGAATTTGATTCTCCTCAAAAAGAACATTGATTTCATAGAAAAAAAATCATTAAAGAAAGAAATTTTTTCCATATGGACCTTTCCATAGTTTATTTAAGCTTGGATAGCTACTGGATCATTGTAGAGGAACTATTGGCCATGGACAGTCTTATGGTAATAGAGAACTTGAGAGTTTGAAAGAGAGTTTAAATTTTGAAATAAAAGTGAAAAGATAGGATAAAGTTAAGAAGATAAATAGATATCTAAGAGTCATGTTCTCTGATCAAGGGACACCTTTTCAGAGTTTTGGAGTTGGTGAAAAGGTGGAGGGAAATTCAAAGTTTTCAATTCCAATTTGAATTTCAAATTCCTAGAGGGATGTCGACACGGGGGATAGAGTTATGTCGAAATGGGTCCCTGGAATCACGTGACTTATTTTTCTTATTTTATTTAATATCTATATATATTTATTTATCCTATAATCTAATTTATATTTTATCTGAAATAATATTAAATATAATAACACTTTAATATTAATATTTTAATATTAAAATAATATTATATTGAAAATAAAAAATTTTAAATTCAAACAACAAGTAATTTCAAAACATGTAAACAATCAAACGTTCAAGCATTCAAACAAGCAATTTTAATCAATGTAATTTAAATGCATATCTATTTTTAGATCCATATTTCCTAGATCATCAGAATCGTGAATAGATGTAAAGCACATGTTTGAATTTTCTATCTCTTGATCTTAATCACTAGAGGATGAGTCTGAATCGTCCAGTGTAGCAGTATATGCTCTCTTTCTTTTCTTTGACGAATCATTACTTGAAGAATTTTTTTGTTTATACGGATGCAGACCGTCTCTTTTTAAGTGGCCTAGCTCATCACAATTGTAGCGTCTACGTTGGTTTGATTTTCATTATTATTTCCAAAATTCTTGTGATCATTTCTCCTGTAATTATTCATCTTTTTGTATTTCAGAAAGTATCTAAAATTCCTTGTCGTCAAGGCTATTTCTTCATCGTCGTCACTGTTTGAGTCTGAACCTTCTGTTATTGCATTAAACGCTATTGACTTCTTCTCCAAGACCTTGCTTTCTCTTCTCCCTTGCATTTGTACTTCAAACAACTTCAAATTCCTAATCAATTCTTCAATTTTCAAAGTACTAATATCATTAGCCTCTTCAATTGCTAGAGTCCTCTGATCCCTTTTCGAAGTGAGTGAATTCAGAATTTTTCTAACTAGATCTTCTTCGAAAAAGTTCTTTAGTAATGTAATTAGTGAGTGTAAGAAAAGCGGATTACGGATCTTAAGGCTAGAATAACACTAGAGGGGGTGAATAGTGTTTTGTGGATTTTCTAAATCTTTTTGAAACTTATGTAAATTAATCACCAACAAATGCAATGCGCAGACAAAGATATGATCACAGAATCAGACACAAATGCAAATAATAAATAAAAGCAGTAAAGGAAAGAACACACCAGGATTTTATACTGGTTCGAAGTTACCCAACATCCAGTCCCACATAATTGTATATATTTCTTTTCAAAATAATCTCCCAGATTACACCCTCGATTTCAAGGCCATGAGGTACACCCTCCTATATTCGAATCTGGGGAAAACTCTCTTGATTTACTAGGCCACAAGATCACCTTATCGATTTCCGGGGCAACAATCACACCCAATTGATTTCAAGGCTCAACTGCACCTTTTACTCAATAGTTTGATTTACAAATAATCCTATAACTCTGAATTGGATTGAGATCTTATGGAGAGAGTGATAGAGAATCAAATAAAAGATAATCAAGTTTGATTCACTTGGTATTTCGGCAAAATATAGTTTGGGATTCTTCAGAATAAATGTGGAAGATGAAGAGGAGAGAAAACAAGTGAAATCTTGTTAAAAACTCATTTAGAACTACTGGTACTTATAGCAGATCAACAACCATATCTATTCATAAAAGGATACGACGAATGGACACTTCTTTTGAAAATTTGAATTTTGAATTTAACGGGCACCATGTCGACATGGGGGGCAGGAATATGTTCACATGCTCTAGGAAAAAGTGGCCATTTTGGTTTTTTTTTATTAAAATTGGTTTCTATTATTTTTCAAAACAATTTCTAAATTTTAATAAATATATTTGAATATAGTTTAAACATATAAAAGTGTTTAGAAAGTAATTTTTAATATATAATCTTAATCTCTAAAGTGATTTAAAGTCTGAGTATAAATATTTTAAAGTGGAAATTAGCCACAAGGGCCTCTTTAGCAAGTGCAATTAGTTTCTAGGACACACAACTGAAATAATTACTTTTAAGGACAAAATACAAAATAATTAGTTTCTTTGGCCTAAAAACCTATGAAATTATGTCCTTGAAAGTAATTGGACTGCTGACTTTGTCCTTAAAAATAATTATTCTGCTGACTTTGGCCTTGAAATTAATTTCTGTGAATGTGTGTCCTAGAAACTAATTGGACTGCAAAGTTAATCATTCTAGTGAAACGCCCCTATTTTAAAGTTAAGTATTTAAAATAAGAGATAGTTTAAAATCAAGGACTTTTTGAAGTCAAAATATTAAAAATGATAGTTTTGAGGCTAAAACATTTAAAACCAAGAGAGATGCCTTTTTGAAAAGAAAGTTTTTAAAACATTTAAAAAAACAAGAGATCTATTTTTTCTTCTTCTTCCTCTTCTTCTTCTTCCACTTCTTCTTCGTCGCTGTGCTCTAAAGGGTTATGCACTTTAATGTTGGGAGAATCTTCTTCAATCACAATAGGATTTTCATGATTATCCATTAGGAATTTTTGCAAGTTCCGAAGAATTTTGCCTTGATTTTCTTGTTCTTTTGCCATCCTTATTTGCACAACTTGAAGTTCAGTCAACATTTGCATGACATCCTTCATAGACTCTTCAATGTTTATCACATGTGCCAGTGTAGTGTATTGAAATGGACCAGAATGAGGAGAAGGGAAAGAAATGGTGTCATTTTGGTTTGATTTAGTGGAGGAGGCCATTAGTTTGAATTTTCAGAAGTTTAATACAGAGAAAGAAAAGTGAGAAGACAAAAAAATTCGAAATACATAGATTTATATAACTACCAAATTATTTTTAGAGGGAAAATCAAATTTTCAAAATTTGTCGTTGTATGTCGACATGGGTGGTAGGGATATGTCGACATACCTATGAAAAATTTGGTTTTCTTTTGTACCTTTATTTAAATGTTAGAATATATATATTCTATATCTTAGTTATTGAACAAATGCCTAGTTCTCTTCTTAATTTAGTAAATATAGATTGATTTAAGGGTTTGGTTAAAATGTCAGCAATTTGATTCTCGGAGTTGATAAATTCAAGAGAATGATCTCTTTACTTATAGTATATCTGAGAAAATGATGATCGTTATCAATATGTTTAGCCCTAACATGATGAGTAGGATTTTTAGATAAATTTATTGCACCTGTATTATCACAATAAATTGGTGATTTTGAGATTGTTAATCCAAAATCTATTAGGGTTTGTTGCATTTAAATGACTTGAGAGCAAGACAAAGCAGCAGAGATATATTCTGTTTCAGTTGTTGATAAAGAAACAGTATTTTGCTTTTTACTAAACCATGAAACTAGAGAATGCCCCAAAAAGTGACACGTTCCACCTGTACTTTTTCGGTCAGATTTGCAACCAACATAGTCAGCATCACAATAAGAAATTAAATCTAATGAATCATTTTTAGGTAAAAATAAACCATGGTCAAAAGTATGCTCAACATATCTTATGATACATTTCACATCTTTTAAGTGAGTCTCTTTGGGTTGAGATTGATATATTGCACAGAGACAAACACAATGCATGATATCATGCCTACTCGCAGTGATATAGAGTAGTGATCCAATCATTCCCTTATATAGTTTTTTATTTACATATTTTGAAAGATCATCTTTATTTAAATCTTCATTGGTTGCCATGGAAGTGATTTGTCCACTCGCAGTAATCATACCAAATTTACTAACTAGATCCCTAGCATATTGTTCTTGACTAATAAAAATACCGTTATCGAATTGTTTTATTTGTAAACCTAAGAAGAAAGTAAGTTCACCCATATGACTCATCGCAAATTCTTTTGTCATTATTTCAGAAAATTCTTTATTCATCTCATGATTAGTTGATCCAAAAATAATATCATCTACAAAACTTTGTACTAGTTGGATATCATTTTTATTTCTTTTAATGAAAAGAGTGTTATCTACTTTACCAATTTCAAAATTTGATTGTAATAAAAAAGATCTTAGTCTGTCATACCATGCTCTAGGAGCTTGTTTCAGACCATATAGAGCTTTCTTAAGTTTGAAAACATGGTTTGGAAAATTTTCATCTTCAAAGAGTGGAGGTTATTCAACATAAACTTCCTCTTTAGCAAATCCATTTAGAAAAGCACTTTTAACATCCATTTGAAATTATTTGAAATTATTATAATTTGCGAAAGCAAGTAGAATTCTAATTGCTTCTAATCTTGCTACAGATGTAAAGGTTTCATCAAAATCTATTCCTTCTTCTTGGCAATAATCTTGTGCGACTAATCGAGCTTTATTTCTAACAATCTCATCTAGTTCATTCGATTTATTTTTATAAACCCATGTAGTTCCTACTATACTTTTATCTTCAGGTCTAGGTACAAGTTTCCAAACATCATTTCTGGTGAATTGATTCAGTTCTTCTTGCATAGCCAGAATCTGTGAATCATCAGACGATGCTTCCTCTGGATTTTTAGGTTCAATAGATAATATAAAAGATACATTACTCATGTTAATTAGTTGATTTCTAGTTCTATCAACATATTCAATATTTCCTAATATATTTTCTATAGGATGATCTTTTAAAAGCTTAACCTTTATATTTGGATGAATGAGTTCATTATTTCTTTCAACTGATTCATTATTTAGTGCAGCAAAATCTTCTTCATCATTAATTTGTACAACATCTTTGAAATTTTCATCAAACGAAACATGCATTTTTTCTTCAATGGTATTAGTTTTTAAATTGAAAACTCTATATGATTTACTTATATTAGAATATCCGGTAAAGATTCCTTTGTCGGATTTAGGATCAAATTTATCTAAATAATCTTTTGTATTTAGAATAAAACATTTACTTCCAAAGATTGTAAAATAAGATACCTTTGGTTTCTTTATGTAAAGAAGTTCATAGGGTGTTATATCAATTAACGGTCTAGTTAATATTCTATTGAAAATGTAACAAGCTGTAGTGACTTCTTCAGCCTAAAAATGTTTTGGTAAATTACTATATGAAAGTATTGTTCTACCACACTCTTGAATCATCCTATTTTTACGTTCTACCACACCATTTTGTTGTGGAGTTCTTGGAAAAGAGAAATTATGGGTAATTCCCTTTTTATTATAGAATCTGTCAAAATTTTCATTTCCAAATTCCCCACCGTGATCACTACGAATAGTTATAATTTTTACAGAAAGTTAGTTTTGAAGTCTTTTGTTGAAAATTTTAAATGAATCAAAAGTATCACTTTTATGTTTCATAAAAATTGTCCATGTAAACCTATAATAATCATCTACAATTACAAAGACATATTTATTGTGATTTATTGATTCAATTTGAGGTCCAAATAATTCTCGATGAAGTAATTCAAGAGGTTTTGCAGTTGAAATCTTATCTTTTAATTTGAAAGAACTCTTCCTAAGTTTTCCTAATTAACAAGCATCTATCTATTTTAAAATTCATTCTAGGGAGACCTCTTAATAGATCAAGTTTAGAAAGTCTAGATAAGAGTTTAAAATTCAAATGCCCAAATCTTTTATGCCAAATCCAAGGGTTACTTGTATCAGCCAAAATACATAAATTATCATTTGAGATTTTCATACTAAGAATATAAATATTTTTCTTCCTAATTCCTTCAAATATAATATTTGAATTATTATCTTCAATGTGACACTTATCATTTTCAAAATTAATTTTGTATCCTTTATCGCAAAGTTGACTAATACTAAGTAGATTGTGTTTCAAATTCTTAACTAATAAAATATTAAAAATAGTAGGAGTATTAGAGTTAGCGACATTGTCGATGCCAATCACATATCCTTTTGAGTTGTCTCCAAAATTAACCAATCCTCCACCTTTGTAGATAATATCATTCATAATATCTGGATTACCAGTCATGTGCCTTGAACATCCACTATCAAGTATCCACTTATTCTTCTTGTTTTGTACAATTTGTCCATTGAGAGTTGATTCTTTAGGCCATATAACATTTTTCTTCCTGTACAGAATAAAAAATTAGTAGATAATTTGATTTTCTATAATAACTATATGCAGACTTATGAGACAATGATGATTTGAACAGATTTACACTAGGGTTAATAAATTCCCCAAAAATAGCCATTTTAAAAAAAATTCAAAATACAGGTTATGAAAACTTTGAAAACCTTGCTCTGATACCAAATGTGAGAAAAGCGAATTACGGATCTTAAGGCTAGAATAACACTAGAGGGGGGTGAATAGTGTTTTGTGGATTTTCTAAAACTTTTTGAAACTTATGTAATTTAATCACCAACAAATGCAATACACAGATATAGATATAATCACAGAATTAGACATAGATGCAAATAATAAATAAAAGCAGCAAAGGAAATAATGCACTAGGATTTTATACTGATTCAGAGTTACCCTACATCTAGTCCCGCACAATTTTACGGATTTCTTTTCAAAATAATCTCCCATATTACACCCTCGATTTCAAGGCCACGAGGTACACCCTCCTGTATTCGAGTCTGGGGAAAACTCTCTTGATTTACTAGGGCAGAAGATCACCTAATTGATTTCCATCGCAACAATCACAACCAATTGATTTCAATGCTCAACCGCACCTTTTACTCAACAGTTTGATTTATAAATAATCTTATAACTCTGAATAGCACTGAGATCTTATGGAGAGAGTGGCAGAGAATCAAACAAGAGATAATCAAGTTTGATTCACTTGGTATTTTGGCAGAATATAGTTTGGGATTTTTTAGAATAAATGTGGAATATGAAGAGGAGAGAAAACAAGTGAAATCTAGTTAAAAATTTGTTTAGAACTACTGGTATTTATAGAAGATCAACAGCCATGTCTATTCATGAAAAGATACGGCAAATAGACACTTCTTTTGAAATTTTGAATTTTGAATTTTTATAGGCACCATGTCGACATGGGGGGTAGGAGTATGTCGACATGCTCTAGGCAAAAATTGTGATTTTGATTATTTTTTTAAGAATGGTTTCTATAATTTTTCAAAACAATTTTTGAACTTCTATAAATATATTTGAATATAGTTTAAAACATGTAAAAGAGTTTAGAAAGTAATTTAAATATATAATCTTAATCTATAAAGTGATTTAAAATCTAAGTATAAATATTTTAAAGCCAAGTATTTAAAATAAGAGATAGTTTAAAATCAAGGACAATTTTGAAATCAAAATACTAAAAATGATAAAAATTGTTCTAAGGTTAAAACATTTAAAACCAAGAGAGATGTCATTTTGAAAAGAAAGTTTTGAAAACATTTTTAAAAAAACAAGAAATGTATTTTTTTAAATACATTTTTATAAGATTAGTGGATATCAAAATAGGACCACTATAGGTTCCACTAGATATTGTCGTGGGTTCCATCCCACTAGGGTTCCCTCCCTTTAACAGGCTCGAAATGGATTCCATTACACGAATAAATTTCGAATAAAGATGTAAGTGATTTTAAGATGTTTTAACATAATTCTAGACTCAATACTTATCTTGTACTCTTGAATCTTTAACTCTTGATATCTTGATGCTCATGAGTCTTCAATCTTGATATCTTCAATCTTGAATCTCTATATCGTACAGTCTTCATTTTTGGTACCTGCATGATTAATTCCTGCATATACATATATATCTAAACTATAATGTTAGTATTTATATTTTATAACAAGTCCTAAGGTTGTTGTCATCAAAACCATCATCTCAAGGACTAACAGTGAGTGCACAATGTCTTGAAACCTATTGTACATGTCTGAAATGGACTCATTTGGATTCTTCTTGAGTAATTGAAACTGATTGGTCAAGATAGATATTTTGGTCTATTTAATTTTGCTTGTTCCTTCATGAGTAACTTGCAAAGTTTTCCAGATCTCATACGCAAACTTACAGGCAGACACTCTATTAAACTCATTCCTATCAAGTGAACAGAATATAATATTCATGGCTTTGGAATTATTTTGTGCAACAGTCTTTTGCTCAGCAGTCCATTGTGCAAAATCAGTTGTGGGTTCGATGTACTCAGTTTGTATGATATTCCAAGTGTTTTATACTATTGATTGTAAATAGATTTTCATCCTACATGCCCAATATGCATATACTACCATTAAAAAGTGGTGGTTTGGAAGTAGACTGACCTTCTACAAACGAACTAGCGATAGTGTTGACATTATCAGTGTTGGCAGCCATTTGGAAACTTTTCAAAAATCAGACTGTGTAAACTTTGAAAACCGATGCTTCGATACCAAATGATGGAAATGCAGATTACGGATCTTAAGGCTGGATTAACACTAGAGGGTGGGGGGGGTGAATAGTGTTTAATGGATTTTATGGAACTTTTGAAATCTTTTAAAATTAAACACAAACAGATGTTCACAAACACAGAGACAATCACAGAACCAGATACAAATGCAAATAGTAAATAAAAGCAGTAAAGGAAAGAACACATTAGGATTTTATACTGGTTCAGAGTTACCCTATATACAGTCCCACACAATTTCTTTTGCAGATTTCTTTTCAAATACAATTTCGATATTACAACCCCAATTTCTAGGCCACAAGATACACACTCCTGTCTCCAAGTCCAGGGCAAACTCTCTTGATTTAACTATGCTATAGGATTACCTATTTGATTTACGGGCTACAATAACACCCAATTGATTTACGGGCCACAATCACACCGTTTCCAATCATACTTTGATATTGAAGACTCGATACACTTCTTTGATTACAAATGATCCTATAACTCTGAATAGCACTAAGATCTTTGAGTGAGAGCGACAAAGATTCAAACTAGAGATGATCGAGTTTGATTCACATAGAATTTCGGTAGACTTTTGTTAAAGCATTAGAAATATAAGAGAATAATTGAGTGGAGAAGAAGGAGTGAAGAAATGAAGAAAATTTTACCTAAAATTCGTTGAAAACAATGAGTATTTAAAGGAGAACAACGATCATGTCCATTCACGAAAGGTTATGACGCATAGACACTTCTTTTTAAAAT
Source organism: Allium cepa (assembly GCA_030765085.1). Taxonomy (NCBI): domain Eukaryota; kingdom Viridiplantae; phylum Streptophyta; class Magnoliopsida; order Asparagales; family Amaryllidaceae; genus Allium; species Allium cepa. The sequence continues at coordinate 505,747,795 of CM060944.1, read as the reverse complement.
TTGAATTTTAAATTCTATGGCTACCATGTCGACATGGGGGGATGAGGGATGTCGACATGTCTATGTTCTTTTTGAAAATAGATTTTAGTTTAAAATGACTTGTATTCTAAAACTTGTCACAACAATTTCTAAACTTTGTAAACCATTTTGAATATAGTTTAAACTTATAAAAGTGTTTTAGAAAGTAATCTTAAAATATATAATCTATTATATAAAAGTAATATTAAAAAAACTAAATATAGATTTCTTTAAAAAATATTAAAATCAAGAGATAGTTTAAAAGGCAAGGGATAATTTTGAAATTAATATGATTAAAAATAGTTTTTGAATTAAGACTAAAATATTTAAATTGATAGAGATGACTTTAAAACGATAGTTTTGATAAATTAAATCATTTTGAAAATTTTATGGATTCCACTCTACTAGAGAAGGTCTTGGGTTCCATCCCACTAAAGAGGTCGTGGGTTCCATCCCACTATTAAAGCGAGAAGTTGGATTCCATTCCACAATTAAAATTCGAATAAAGATTTTAGTGCTATTATGAAGTTTTAACATAGATCTGGACTCTATTACTTATCTTGATATCTTGAACTTTTGAACTCTTGATACTCATGAGTCTTCACTCTTGATTTCTTCAATCTTGAATTCGTCAGTCTTTAATCACTATACTATACAGTCTTCATTCTCAGTACCTACATATATATATCCTGCATATACATATATATCTAGACAAGAATATCAGTATTTATATTTTATAACAAGTCCTAAGGTTGTTGTCATCAAAACTATCATCTCAGGAACTAAAACGAGCCACCTGAAAGCATACTTCAACCTCATTTTTCTAGAAGCGCCTTGTTGAATTATGAGAGATTGATTACTCCTAACCACCATCTTTTTTAAGAAGGCAGACCCTATCCCAAGCTATGTGACAATTAGCAGGAGTGGTTAATGGGTTCCCTTCCACAAGAAGGCCTGCCTTATGGAGTATATTTTCTTAAGAACCCCGCATGGAGCTTTGGTGAATGAGAACCAGTAAGTAGAAAGTGAAGAAAGGATAGAGTTCACTAGGGTAAGCCTACCAGCTCTTGTCAGGGAGGAGCCCTCCACCCTAATAGCCTTCTGGAGCATTTTCATAAAAATGTTGACAAATCTACTCTGTTGGGTTTAGAAGACCGAAGAAGCAGGCTATGATAAGGGATTGGGAAGGTGTATTAGGAACATTTCAGTGTGGAGGCAACCAAAGGACCTAAAGAGTGGCAGGTTCAGACATGTATACAACACTTTTAGAGAAGTTTATTTTCAAGCCAGAGGCAATTTAAAAACTATACAACATAAGCTTCAAGGTGGCTTTGACATTGGTGAAGAAATGGATAAGAGGATGGTATCATCAACAAACTAGAAGGAGTTGAGGCCACGTGTGAAGGTCCCAGTACCAGGGAATTCAACTAATCTCACTTCACAAGATGGGTTAATAAGATTGGCAAAGGTGTTCACAACAAGATTAAAGAGCAAGGGGGAAATGGGATCATCTTGACAGAGTCCTCTTGAAGTGAAATGATGTTTCCTCTTCTTCCATTCACACGAGCAAAGGAGGAGGATATGGATAGGATACAGTCGATCTAGTTGATGAATTTATATGGAATCCCCTATGCTTAAGAACGTTTAAAATTAAATCCCAGGAGGTTGTACGAATGTCTTTGAGAAATCGAGTTTTATGAAGGCACAATTGATGTGATTGGTATGGCAATAGCTGATGGCTTCTTGCATAATAGTTGCGTTATCTATTAGGGATCTTCTCGAGGTTAAAGCAGACTACCTAGGGATGATGAGGGGATCCATGAAAGTTTAAAGGCAGTTGGTAAGGACTTTGGTTATGTGCTTGAAAACTATGCTCTGAAGACTGATCGGATGGATGTTCGAAGTTGATGAGGCTCCCTCAGACTTTGGGATTAGGATGATGTTAGCATAGCTGAGTTCAAAGATTAGATCCGGTGGAGTTAAACTCTTCAAAAACTATGTAGATGCTGAATTTCAAGAAACCCCAATATCTTTTAGATGGTGGAAAGCCATCTGGTCCTGGAGCCTCATCTATAGCCATATCAAAGAGTGCTTCTCAAACATCATCAACATCAAAGTCACGGTCTAGATATGAATGTAAGATGGTTATTGTTGAGAAGATGGAGCTCCAGTTTAGGATACTAGAAGTAGATGAAGGTTGAGTAAGGGCCTTCATGAAGTGGTTAGTGAAGACCTATAAGATCTTGGATTCATCATAAATTATGGCATTATCCACAGTTATAGAGTGATCTTATTAGATCTTCATCTGTCATTGGCAATTCTACGAATATTATCCATATTAAGGTCCCCTTTATGCAACCACTAATCTCAAGATCGTTGTTTCCTGCCAATTTCGTCATGGCTCATAATACAATTAAGTTTGCTTTCTAGGTTCCCAAGATATGATCTCTCAGAGGGAATCATAGGAGAAGATCCCTCCTTGATATTCAATTCCAAGATCTAGTTTCAAAGACGCTCCTTTCTAGATCTAAAGGAACCCTATTGTCCTTTTGACCAACTCTTAAGGGCAGATCGGACCAGCCAGGGTTTAGTTACAAGTATCTGAATGGCAGATCCATACGCATGGAAGGAAGATCAGAGCCTCTCGACCATGTAATCAAACCCAGGTTCGAGTGTCCTGAAATTCTCAAATTTAAGAGTTGGTGATGATGACTACCATCTCCAGAGTCAAAGAGAATAGGGAAGTGGCCAGAGATAAGGGAATCGAGGCTATGTTGGAAGGAAAGAGAATGCATGGTTTCGCAGGCAATATTGATGAAGAATCTATCTAATTTGGCAAGGGAAGGGTGCGTTTGTTTGTTAGACCAAGTGAAGGCACAGTTATTTATAGGCAAATCGAAAGGGTTACACCAGATAATGAAATCGTTAAAATTGCCCATATCGGTAGAAAAAGCGGAATTGGAGTTCCCTACTAAGGGGAATCTAGTGATGCGCTAAAGTCCCCTCCAATGATCCAAGGGCCATTAAAAAAGGAGATAAATCTCAAACAATATGTCCACAAGGAATCCTTATCTATTGAATTATGCAGATCGTAAATATTCGAGAAAGTGTAAGTGTATGAAGTAGAGATATTCTTAAGAATCACATGTAGGACGGTAGGATCCTAACGACCTAGAGCAGAGTCCAACTTGATTCGTCCCAAAAGATGATAACCCTCTTTTGGTCCCAACTGAATCTAAAACAACCCAACCCGATAAGACCAAACTCCATATACTACGAATCTTAAAAGATACAGGATTACATAACTTAGATTTCTTATACAATAAGAATGTCAGGTGCATGTTATTAATATAGTTTTTAGCCAAGGCATACTTATCACTTCAGCCTGGGCCTTTTAAGTTCAAAATTAGAACTTTAATAGAGAACTAAATGCTCTCTCCCTTTCCAAATTCTTAATTACTGAAAAAATCTTAGGGGATAAGTTAACCGCAATACCAAAGGAAGCAGTTATAATGGTATTCTAATTAAGGGTATTAAGAATATTTGCGATAAAGACACTACCTTGCAATGGATGACCCACATTGTTTGAGAGAAGACGACCACTACCCTTGACAACTGAAGGTGTAGCCTAATTAGGGCTCTGTTGAGGTTGAGCAGTCAGGGAAGTGCTGAAGAGATGGAGTCTGGTGTCTACGTCCATCTGCCGGGTTAAGTCTTGAAGCGCTCCACCAAAATTCATGTAATAGTATCTTGCTCCAAGTAAAAGTCTCGATCAACAGAGTTCATGGGCCCAGTCTTGATATTAAGGGGAGGCCACCAAATTGAGGGTCATGGGATGTCCAGAGCTGGTTATAGAGCATCATCATCTGATGAATCAATTGTAATGGTCGAAATTTTTGACTCTTGAAAATCGAAACTAATACATCCATTGTATTATGTGCCGAACATTCAAGTGTCAGAAAAACCTATTGTTAAGGGTAAAAGAAAATAAAGATGGAACAAAATCTCACACAAATGGAATAATTTAAAATATCAATAATCTTTATAGTGGAAGATTTGAAATACATATATTAGAGTCTAACCTAGGCTCAACTTGGATAGTTATAAGCATCTATCCTTACATATGCTGAATAACCAAAACAATGAATCAAATGCAGCGGTAATATATCTACGTCCATACTTTGATGAAGATCTCCATCTCTTCTCTAGAAACTCTAAGTATCTTCAGCTAAACCTAAAACTACTCGGATCTGACAAGAGTATTAAAAATATCCGGATCAGGCTTGGTTAACTAGTGTGAGAAGCTTGAACCATTATCGTATGACGGAGTTATAGGTCAGATTGATGCCAAACAAAACCTTCTTGAAAAGAAAGGGTACCTGGTAAGACCACGCCGCACATAAATATGGATAGATTTTCACCTTACAATATCCAAAATACTTTATACTTAAACAATTTGATATCATCATTAATGACATTGGTTTGAAAATGCTTTTAAAATAAATATATATACCAAGTAGGTACTAATACCAGGGAAAATAGTGTATATGATACAAAAGGAGTAGCTGAAATGTTTGCAAAGCATTACAACTATTTTGGGAATACAAACCAAAACCGTAAAGCTCGTATTGGAATTGGATTTCCAACATGATAGGGAATTAATGGTCATTTCCTCCGATGCAATATCCATGCATAACAATCCTAGTCCCCGATGAGTATTCACTTGTCTCAAGCAAGCCTCCATCCCACATTGTTACACTACAATGGAATATCATATCTCGATGGCTTTTTTCTGTCGCAGTCGAGCCTCTAATACATGTCCATTCAAATAGTTGAGGGTCCAGATATTGGACTCCTCCATCCACAAAAAAATCTATGGCCCTAATATATCCTGCGGACCACATAAGTATCCATATCATCCTTGGGATGTGAGGCTCATGAGGCTCATGAGGTTACGCTCTATTTTCCACAAAGCCACGCTTTGCTTTCCATAAAGCAAATTGTAACGACCCAGAATTTGACCACTTTAAATTATAATATATAAAAGTGATTTTAAATGTGAAATAGGTAAGGTTTTATTATTTAAACAATATTAGATAGTATTTGGAAAGAGAAGTATGCACAAAATAGTAACATTTGCCTATAACGACAAAAGTGACAAAATGTTGATTTCAGAAAAGTATGTTTCAATGGTTAAATAAATTGTCTCGATTAATTCGTGAGTGCTTATATTTTTAAATAGAATTATACAAATTTATTTTTAAATTTGGTTTAAATAAATAAATAGTTGAACTAAAACGTCAAAATGCGATCGTAAAACATTTTGTCGAAAAAACGACGTTTTGTCGATTAAAAGTTGTCGCGACATCATCGCACCTATATTTTTTATATAGAAACAAATGTTCAAATAGTGTAAGTATTAATTAATTCAATCAACATATTTACTTTTGCTAAATAAGATTAGAAAACTTTTAAAAGTCATTAGTAAAAGTAAGTAAGAATTAACAAAAGTGAGAAAAAGTAAACATCAAATCACATCAAATAAAAACCAACATAATTATTATTTTATTTAGCTTAGTTCTTAAGGGATTAAGACATAAAGTAAGAAGTGAAAGGATGATGTTAAGTTTGAAAAAGTGGAGATTGCTTTAGGTTGAAGTAAGGTTAGTTTGGTAATTTGGTAAGAGGTTATTTAGGTAAATTACCACTTTATTCCTTTTCTATAAATACCCACCTCCTTCTTCACTTTCTTTCACATTTTTCTTCTTCATTTCTCAAGCTTCTTCATCTTCTTCCTCTTCTTTTTAATGGCTTCCAAGCCATAGAAAAAAATTAAAAAGAGATAATGCCAAAATATTTCCAAAATATTCAAAAGAAATCAATGTTCATCCTCTTCAAATCAAACTCCTATTTCCTTCGTATTTTACCTCTTCTTATCTCAGCCATAACTTCTTACAAACCAAAAGAATGCAAAATTCTTTTTTTTTCAAATCATGTATTTTTCCAGTGGCTACAAATTTCATGTTGACCACTTTATCTCATTCTAAAGTTAACTATATCAAAAATACATTTCTTTCCAATGCATTTTCTGGCCCAGTTTTAAAGCCAGAGAATAGGTCATTTTGTTTGGATCATAACTTGATTATTACAGATCCAAATTAAAAAATTATTTGTTTACACCATATAAAATTCCAATGGCAACAACTTTTATATTGGTCACTTTCTCCATTTTTGATGTTTGCTATACCTGAAACTCAATTCTTTGAAGTGTATTTTCGGGGTTCATTTTTGTCAATCTGATAATACCTCTTCTTCATTATATCATATCTCCCTCAAAACAACTTGGATTCAAATGATTCTTTTTTAAATTCAATAGAAAAGAATTTTAAATAACTTTTCAGTTAACAAGTTTTTCAAATTTTGTGAGGAAGAGAGTCAAAAATAAGAGAGAAGATGACCCATTTTTCGGATCTAAATCTTAGGAATTCAAGTTCAAAGCTCTATCGCTTCTTCTCTATATTTTCGGCCAACCTCCATCTTAAGCCTCGGCCAAGCTATTGGAAGGGAGAGAGTGTTTTTTGCTAGTGTTTAATGGAGTTGGAATTAATTAGTGAAGTGTTGGTTGATTATAATGTTTGTAGGAAGTTAATCGCTTTGGTTTATGGTGAGAAACTCTTTTTAGCATCTCTATTTATATATATACATGTTTGATGATGTGTTATGATTGCCATGAATGTTTATGTATGTTTTTATCATCAAGTATTGATTGTTTGATGTGATTGTTAAATTGTTTTACCAAGTCACATTAATACACGTCGATAAGCACAAAGAAAATTACTTTCCTTTTGAAAATGAAATGGTGTATATGGAATGCTTAAACCTTTTGGAAATAGTTTTAAAATGAGTTAGAAATGTTTTATAAACATTTAAATATGTTTAAATAAATAAAGGAATAAAAACAAGATTTTATCTTGTATATCTTAAACATGTCCAAAATAATTTTCCAGAAAAATCGCACTTTTGCAGTAAAGTGATCAAAGTTTTGAATTAATATTTTAAATGTTTTAAAAATATGAAATAAATCCTAAAAATCTTTTAAAATGTATTAAAAGAGATTTAAGTTGAAAATATGGACTTCTAAATGATATAAAAGTCGTTTTGAAGAATATAGCTTTTAAAACGCTATTTGCGACACTTTTCACAAGGCTTTTCGCATCAATTTGAAATAACTTTTGAAATGCAGTTTTAAACTTAACAATTCTTTCTTATATATTTTTTGAATGATTTAAAAGAACAATTAAGTTATTTAAAGATGATTTGGAAGTTTTGATAAGAGTTTGAATAAATGGTTAAGAGAAATTGTTTATACCACTTAAACAAAAAGTGAAGAATATTGAATATAATTACAAACTGAGTATGCGAAAACAACTAGTACATTTGTCCCATCTGTGAGATCTGGGAAGATAAAATAAGGCATTTAACTAAGGTTAGGAATGGAGCAACCAGTGCTCTGAACTAACATGGCCTATATTTTCTCTTCTTAGGCGAGAGGTGGAACATATCAAAAGGAAAGCCCGGATGCTCTAAAAGATCATAATTAAGTTTTTCTAAGATAAAAGAAAAGAAATAAATTATTTTAATTTATTATAAATGGTCTATATATAAGATTTATAAAATTGATATTTTATAAACAAAAGTTATGGAATTATAAAAGTGTTTTATAAATATTAAATGGGATTGTAATCAAATTTATATATGGGTTTGCAATTGAAATTTAAAAAAGAATATATAATGGATTTTAAATAATAATATTTGAAAGGAATGGATTTGTAAATAAGAGTTTTATAAGTAATTAAATTGTAATTGGATTTTGACTTATAAGTGAGATATAAATGAAATTTGTTAGTAAAGAAATTTTATATATGGAAGTTTATAAAATATAAATGGAATTAATAAACACCATTTTGTAAATATGAAATCCATTTAATTTGATAAGTTAAATGATAAAGTTTATTAAGGGAATTATATTTGCGATTTTGGACAGTGAATAATCCTTTAAATTAAATGAATGTTTTGGAAAGTGATATTATAAAAGGGAAAATTTTCCCTGAATTAAAAGTTAAGAAAGAAAATCTTTGGTTAAGATTTAGTGAATGATTTGGAAAGATTTTCCTAAGTAAAAGAGAATATGATTTGAAATTATTCTAGGATTTAAGAAAAGTTTAAATAAACCAAATGATTTGATAAATGAGGCTTAATTATTCCATATACATTTGAAAAGAAAATGGAATAACATGAAAAGAATATATCTAAGAAAGATATTTGATTTGATAAAAGATGAAGTAATTGATTGATGATTATTGAAGACCGTATATCCTCATAGCATGAGGACTGCTTGTTGAACATGCTCTGGGTCGCTTCCATAATAGAGTTATTTATAGCAGTGGTCTCCCCGTTGTGGAGATTTTTCGGATTGCAAGGACTACTCGCTACTAGTGGTAGTAGGAGGTGCCTTCGGTTTCGTTCATTCCCAGATCGAACTTGAATGGATGTTTTCCTGACATTGTACGCTAAATCACATTTGAGTGGTTTCTATAAATGTATATCAGTTGGTGGTGGAGAAGACAACCACTACACCAGAAAAGACTTTTGGTAGCATTGAAAAAACGCTACCATAACTTATGGTAGCGTTTTAGAGAACGCTGCTATACGACATGCAACTAAAAGTCTAAAACTTTTTGTTGCGTTGTAGTAAACGCTACCAAAAGTCATTTTAAATGCAACTATAGGTATTTTCTGTAGGATTTAAAAAACGCTACCAAAAGTCACTTTTAAATGCAGCTATAGGTTTTGTCTGTAGGGTTAAATAAACGCTACCATAAGTCTTCATTTTTTGGTTGCATTTTTTGTTTATATACTTTTTTTGATTTTCAGTAGCGTTTTTAAAATGCAACTGTATAATTTTTATATTAGTTTACATTTGTTTCTGTAGCATTTCTGAAACGCTACTAAAAGTTATTGGTTGTTTGGTAGCATATTTTAAATGCTACTATTTACGGTTGATGGTTTATACCATTTCCAGCAATCGCTTATATACTATTCATATTAAAACGAACGATCAATCGCATAATTTTTATATATTTAAACAAACAATTAAATCACATAATTAGCATATACAAACAATCAATCATATGATCATCATATTCAAATAACTGCAAAAACATGTTAATCTCACAATCAAATATAATATCCATAATCAATTCGATAGTAGTTTTTCAACAAAATAAGTCACATACTACAAGCATTAACAGACAAGTTTTCATAAATGGTACTAACAAAATATGACAACATATATAACAATTAAATTCATGTTTGTTGCTTGATTACCAATAGTTCTTTGTTGTCAACAGACTTCGCTTCAAAATAGCTAATTACCTGCAAACGAGTTTAACTATCAATAATATATGTGTGTGTGTGTGTATAGATATATGTATATATATATACATGTATATATATATGTGTATATACATGTATATATATATGTGTGTATATATATGTATATATATATATATATGAATATATGAAAATCATGTAATCTATAACTCGATATTCTATATTAACACATATTAACAAAAAATGTTCTATTTTTATATGCATCTTATATAGTTCCCCAACGAATACACATTTTTCAATTTACACAGATATTCAAATCAAAACTGGGTTAGAAGTCTGATTGGATTTCATTCTATGTGCAGATTGTGTATTCAGTACTATGGGCAGATTGTGTATTCAGTACTATGGTCAAGTTAAATCTTATAAAATATGAAAAAGTATCTGGAATGTCCGTAATCCATCGATGATGCATCCATCCACTAATTGAAATGTACAATTTCCTTTACCCTTGTCGTTTTCTATCAATTGGGTTTTCTAAAACAAAAATATTCCCTAAATTCACATTGCCGTAACTGTATTAGGCAACAACTGTAGTGTCAGTTACTTCCATTTATTTGTGTTAGCCCTCTTGTATAACTACATTTGTGTAATCCACAATAGTAATCAATTTTATCTCTAACTTTACTTATCCTTTTCATTTTCTCAGATTCCTAAATCTAACTAACTCTGTCATTTCTACCCATTAAATCTTCAACATATCGACTAGTATTAGTTAATTCCTAACTTCGAGTACAAGGAATTAAAATAGTAGCAAAGAACAAATACTCTGATGTCATCACATCGTGCTTCTGATACCCTGTTAAGCAAATAAAAAGCGAATAGTTTTACATTAAATTTCATAATCTTTGGAGTTTTCATAATTTGAGATAGGTCTCAATAATTAATCTGTGTAACAAAAGTTGAAAATCCAAGGGGGTCAGCTGACCCACTTCATTGATCTATAGGTTTGCCACTAATTGGGGATGTGTACAATTTATAAGTGGTTGTCGATATTCTTTTCTTATTGCAGAATTTGAAATCCTTGGGATGGGTTGAATGACTACCAAAGTATCAGTTTGAGTAGTTATCTTTGTATTTAAAGTATGACACACTGCACAGATCAAACAGCAATGCTTCATAATATTAGAAAACTTATAGACTTTCCAATAATTAATTTAGGCTTTGTACCTAATTGGCTTAGTTTAATATCATGGTCATTGCACTTGTCATGTTCAACAAGTTTAACGACTCTTCTACTTGGAAATTATCTAGTGCCTTGCCATATTATACCATGACAGTCTTAAAATTACTTTCCCATATGACCCAATGCTGTCCCATGATGAAATGCAAATAGTTTAAAAGCATTCTAAGAAAATATTAGCAAGACTGAAACTAGTTTAAAAGCATTCTAAGAAAAATCGTGCCAGCCTTACAACTTTCTTCATGAACCATCATTTGAGGAATTTTTGGATGATATAATAGAGATAAGAGAACGACAGTTGAGACCTATGAAATGAACGCCATAAGAAATATTAACATGGAAGCAACTAAAGGTTCATGTAATCACAAGAAATCACCCTTAAGCTCTGTTGAACAAGAAGTGCACACCATAAACACTACAAGTCTGGGCACTAATATGCAATCTACCATCTGCAATTTAGACATAGAACCAGTTAAGGATGTTGAAGTTACATTGCAAAATGCATAGGATGGTGAAGATCAAATTAAAATAATGAAGTTTACATGAGAACAAATGAGATTATGGTTGAAATCACCAAAACAAATGTGGAGGTAATATATTGCATACAGTTTTTTAATTTACATCAAACCAACCAAATACCTTCCTCTAACACTACATTGTTTCTGCCTGCATTGTTTCTACATCTTCCTCTAACATTACACTACACAGTTTCTACCATTTCTACTGTGCACCTAACCACCCACTTCACTGTGCACATCAGTGACCATCACCAGCGTCCCCTCCACTGTCACACTTCAGCCTTCTCTGGCCACAACAACTGCCTACCTGCCCCTTTAAACTGTTACAGCACCTTCACCATCATCATCATTCACAACAACATCATTCCACCATCATCTTACAACACCTTCACCACAAACAACATAATTACCTCTTCAAACTCTAAGTTGTTGCACCTCCATCCACCGCAGCAAACAATTCACTAACATAGTTCAAGCTTCACCCATACATCACAGTCATCACCATCATCAGATCAACACACAGAACTTCATCATCTCTATTACAAATCAACTGCATTCATAGTTTACCCTTGCAAACTAGGCCTGCCATTACACATACCCACATACAAATTTCCCTTCCCTGTGCACATACCACTATCCAACCCTCTCCACATTCTCACAAAATAAAGCAACCTACACCCATCTACATCAGCTACTGCTCCCGACTTCCATATCAGTTCCTCAAACTGTAGTACCATCCTTCAAACCATTACACTGTTATCAATTAGCATCAGTTCATCAAACTGCAGTATCATCAGTACCATCCTTCAACAAACATTATCACTGAATCACTGCACTACCACTACTTGTTGCCAGCAACCTGCCTGCATCACTTCTAACTACCTGCTACAGTCCTTTGCAAATACATATGTCTAACTGCACAGTGATATCACCTCCTTGCTACATATTACCTTGTGCACATCACCTCGTTGCTGCACAGAAATATCTGCCTAACCACTATGCACTCACTGTTTCTTCACAACCTGCCATATTTCTTCATCACCAAACAGTGCACTGACATCACTCACTAACTCCCCTTTGCTATTTCCATGCCATACAATTGCCACCACTACCCAGTTTCACATCTGATTAACATACAACCTAGTAAATACAACATAAACCTGCTATTTCAACATATAACATCCCTATTGTCACATCATACAACACATAACATCCCTACTCAACAGCGATTTCAACAACCCAAGCTACCACTTCTCCTTCTACAAACAAACCACCTAACTGCCCCTAACCCACCCCACTGCCTTGCTTTGCCTCATCGCCAACCCAAAATAGACTTCAAATTCATCACCTTAGCCAATCGCCTGAATCACCAAACTTGACTACCTCAAATCGACCATCCACAAATCTTCATGATCCGAGAAGACTTATAATTGAATAACTGAATTTTTTTAAGTCAATGTTAACAGAACCCACACACAAAGAACCAAAATTAACAGTACTAATAATAACCAACCTACTCCAATCTTCTTCTCTTTCAAAGTGTTAGATCAACTCTAACTCAAAGGAATAGAATCATAGGTAACCATTAACACACTTAAGGTTATATTTATGCCTATAAATAATGTACTATGAAATAAAAAAAACATGCAAAAATAATTCAAGTATATGAACTAGGACATAAATACCTTAGGTTCATTTTTCCAAGCTTTAAAACTGAAGTGCGGAGATCATATGCTTTAAGTCCTTTCTTATTACAGCATGTCCCCTCCTTTATATATCAATTTATTACTGCACAACGATACAAAATTAGTAGATACTTTTGTATAAATATATTCATAATAACCATGGCTAGCCGAAATAAATAACTGAAACTATACGTGCTATAAACAAATTTAGAACTGGGGCCATTAAAGCTACCCACGAACATTGTTATTATGAAATAAAATTGCTAAATCCAGAATTGGGGTCATTAATAAATAACTACTAAATCTATTTTATTAATGATTAAAAATAGCAATCCTTTTATACAAAGTCAGGTATTTTAAGCAATTGAAGCTACCCATGAACATGGTTATCTTTTTGCATAATACCTCTGATATGTTAATAGTGATCAAATTTGATGAGCGAGGTCATTTAGTAAGTTTTCACTGAACCAAATAACCGTGAAACAGATTATTATGAACATCTTGTTTCTTCATGTCTCTGTTCCTTCTCCAAACAAATTATGTATTGCATTATAATAATTATAAAGAAATTTTTATTCAAGTTAAGTTTTGATCTGCTGCATTTATAACAAACTGCAAATAAATAATAATAGTAACTGTAACTTGGTTGATGTAAAAATAAGTCAGCAAATATTCACTAAAAAATTCAAAAATCCTTAGCTAATATTGTCACTTTCATTAACATTATCTCTAGAAGACCAAATCCAATTCGAGTGGAATGGAATTCATTCGATCATCGGTGTTATACATACATACATTATATATATATGTGTGTGTGTGTGTGTGTGTGTGTGTTACCAAAATCAAAATATAAATCTTCACAGACTACAAGTTTTAGTTATCATAGTCGTAACTTGGATCAACGAAAATAAACTAAACCCGGAAAACAGGATATTAAGATCTCATTCGGACATAATAGCAACATAAACTCCCTCCTTAATTATTATATTGTCGTTGTTAAGTTAGCTATAACCTAATTTCTCACTCAACAACCCAAATAATAGATATAACAAATTACGAAATACAATTTGTTGTAATTTACACCGTATCTTCATGGAGTGGTTCAAAATAAACAGATCTGACGCTAATACTACTAGCAGAAATAGTATACCTTGCAAAAAGTCACAATTCTCATCTTCTTTCCTAACCACATCCAAAACTGAATCAATCAATTCCGCTTCTTTTGTACAATGACCCTTCGCCCAATTATTACCCGTTCCACTCTGCCCAAAAACAAAGTTATCGGGTCTGAAAATCAGTCCATATGGTCCTGATATGATTGCGTCCAAAGTACCCGGCTCTAGTTCCATCAAGAAAGCACGAAGCACGTACCTGCCTGAGCTTGCTTCGTTGTAGTAAACGTCGATTCTTTCAAGCTGTAGATCTGAGTCGCCATTGTATTTCCCAGTTGAATCGATTCCATTTCTCGGTGCACACCACTTCCCTAAACTTCGCTCTGATTTAGTTCCTGAATTGGCCACCTTTCATTTTGTTTTGAGGGACGAATCTGGGATAGTAGATAGTGCTTTTAATTAACCGATAATGTTTTGAGGGTTTTTGGGTAAAATACTTGAGTGGGTAGTGGATTGGGAAGGAGGGAAAAGGGAAATTTTTTTAAGTATTGTAGCGCCAATTGAAAATGGAGAAAGAATTTTTCTGCGGGTCGCTTTATTTTGTTGTTCCCTACGTCAATCAGCAGCGATTCTTTTTTATTTTTTATTCCATAAAACTTTGGTTGCATTTGGATAACTTTTTAGTTGCACTTAGATAACAAACGCTACTAATAAATGCAACTAAAAATGCTTTTTCTTGTAGTGAACTTCTTTTAGCTTAACACCCTTTCCGAGACATATGAGCTCAGGAAGTTATTCTTTTCTAGAAATCAGTCGTATGACGTGGAATGACAATGTGGCATTCAAAGTGGAACTTGTGATGATCAAAGCGTGGTTTTGTATGAAAAGCGTGGCTTTGAAGAAACTGATCGTAGCTTCGCGAGCCTCATACCTCGGTTATGATGGGATACTATATGGTCTAACAGACGCAAATTTGGAATAAGTGAGTGTGTATAGTGGTGTCAAATACGTTTGGCCCTTTAAGGGATACGTCCCTCAAGGCATTTATTGCCCCATTTTGATAAAGTGGTTAGCTTGAGAAAAGCAGGGAACTACCGGTTATCAGTGGTAGTATAGCAAGTATAGTTCCAAGTGACTACTTTGATAAAAGCGATTAAGGCACCGTGGGAACTATGTTTGTTATGCGTGGATCGGAGAAACGGTCACTGGTTCCCTATCATGTTGGAAATCCAATCCCAATACGAGATTTACGGTTTTGATTGTATTCCCAAAATAGTGTAATGACTTGCAAACATTATAGCTACCCCCTTTCTGGTAACATATATTCCGTTGACCCAGTCCGGATATATTACCTTAGACTTAGTCCAGATATCGATACCTTATTTGAATAAGTTTATTTGCAAAATTTTTCAAAGAGATGTCATTAGAAATAATATCAAAGGTTTTGATATAAAAGTATTTTGGTTATCATAAGGTAAAAACCCGTCTGTGTTTATGTGTGGGCGTGGTCTTATGAGATACCCTTCTTTTCAAGATTTTGATGACAACGTCATTTTAAATTTCGAGTATCTCACGCTGGTCTATCAAGCCTGATCTGGGTATTTTCAATACTTGGGTCAGATCCGAGTAGTTTCAGGTTGAGTTGAAGACGGTAGGAGTTTCTAGAGGAGAGCTGGAGATCTTCATCATCATATGGACGTATTCTATTATCCGCTTCCTCTAGTGCATTTGTTTTGTTGTTTTTCAACATTTGCAAGGGCAGATGTTATAACTGTCCAAGCGGAATCTAGGTTAGACTCTGATATTTTATTTAAAATTTTCCACTGCAAAGATTATTATTGAAATAATATATGATATTCCATTCGTATGAGATTATGTTCTGTCTTTATTTTTCTTTCTACCCTTAATGATCCACTTATTCGTACAATTTGGGTTGGACATGTGTGGTTTACTGTCGATTCAAAGAGTACGAAAAAACGGTTCATTACACAAATCCCACTTAGAATGCCGCATTGCCATTTCTAACAACACACTATTGATTTTCATAGAAGTACAACCTTGAATTCATACACCTCAGGGAAGGATGTTAAGCACAAGAGGAGTAACCTTCTGCACCACCAAATAGATGTACGTCTGTAAAAACCAATATATGTGGTCTTATAAATGCAATGTTCACTACTACAAAACAGGTCATTTGCATCGGTTGTTTACCCCCCTTTTGCATCAGTTTAACAACCGATGCATATGCAACCGATACAACAGGGTTAACACTTTTGCATCAGTTCTGAAACCGATGCAAAAAGTGCCTTTCTGCATCAGTTGTTACTAACAACTGATGCAAAATATCATGGTTGGTTGCTTGAACACAGCCCTATTTTGCATCGGCTGTAATGAAAACCGATGCAACAAAGTATCTTGTTGCATCGATTTTTTATAACAACCGATGCAAACTAATCCCTCTACTGCATCGGCTTTTTATAACAACCGATGCAAACTAATAACCCATGTTGCATCGGTTGTAATGAAAACCGATGCAACAAAGTATCTTGTTGCATCGGTTTTTTATAACAACCGATGCAAACTAATCCCTCTATTGCATCAGCTATTTATACCTGATGCAAAAAAGCCATTCTCAGAAACCATTATTACGGCACTCAAATAGACTGTATATATATTATTGATTATAACAAACAATTATTGCATGCAATATTACAATCATTCAAAATAAAATTTGATGGAAAATACATAATCAGATTTAATAATTCGACAAGAGAATGAAAAACATAAATAAATTCCACAGTACATAATCTGACAGTCAGTAGTAAAATATAAATGCAACGTGTTATATGTAGACACACAAAAATACATATATACAAAGAAGAGAATGTATCGTTGACTGCGGATAAATTAAGCAGAAGATGGTCTTTAAATGCACAAACCTTCATCCTATTTTGTACTTGAGCTACCTGAAGTTGAGCTGTGCAATCTGCATATGCATATGATCCTGTAGAATACATACATTCAATGCAGCAAACTGTTTAACTGGTTCAGCGTTCAATGCAAAAATGTAGTCTTTTGGAAATCAGATTAGATAACAGAAGAAAATAATTTGAACTTACATCATCCAGCAGCAAACTATTGCGGTAATCAGCAGAGTCAGATGAAACCTGTAATAATGATATGATCAAACATGTTTCCAACATAAAAGGGAATTTCTTTTCATAATTTAAACTAGGAATATCATAATTCAGAAGAGCAACATGTAGATGACTAGCAAGTCAAAGATTACTTGGTGCAACTGCTGTATAATTTTCAGCAAATAGAAATCTACTTAATGTTAGTTCATCGAAGTGTCAACCATTTTAATGTTTTGGGTTTGCTCCCTGGATGGGAAGATAGTTTAAAACTTTAAACTTGGTGAAAATCAAACTAATATAATCATGCTTCATGTTACAGGTATACAAGGAAACCCTCTCTCAAAACAAACAAACAAACAAACTTCTTGTTACAACGTATGCAAGGAAACCCTCACTATACAGTTAACTAATATGCTAGGAAACCCTCTCTCAATTTCCTCTGCCAACGGCGACTCCGAATCCAGTCAACTGTTCACTGACCAAACAATACAATCACGTACACTAACTTCCACCAACACAAACTAATACCAACTCCATTCACTGCTGCTGTAAGCTGTTTCCACTGCTACAACACTTCACCACCACAAACTCCTACTACAAAAAACTACAACATCATCCCAAACAGTCACTCCACCATTTCTTCCTCACCATTTTCAAAAGTCAACTACAACATTGCTGCAAATGCTAGCAGACAACCACAAAACTGCGCTTTACTACTATTTCTACCACAACATCCCTGCACTTAACTACTGCTGCTACCTTCAAAACCATCTGCCAAACTTCACCACACTTACCATTCAACACTTCAAACACACTCTCAACCCTGACCAATCAAACTTGACATAACCTCATTTCACAGCTACCATGATACCATAGTGCACACAAACTATCATCAACTCATTCGTACCACCACAAATCATACAATAAAAAAAACTTCCTCACTGTCATACCAATACTGACCACCAACACTCACAAAACTGATCACATCCCACTGCTTCCAAACACTGTGCACCATATCAAGCTGCTGCATTTCTCTCTGATGTTCGACCATCACACCACCAAACTTAGTACCATCCACTTCCTCCACCAAACTGTCATCAGTGACCAGCAACACAACCAGTCACCCACCCGAACAAGTGCACAATCATACAACCATTGCTGCACCCTCTTCTGCATTCATCCAACCAACATCGCCTGCTTCTGCACTGTGCACCACCCCGACCACATCACCATCCCAATCTTCTACTTCTTCCAATCAGTGCATTCCTACCATTCTTCCTGTACCATACAAAAAAACACCCATATTCACTATTGCCTGCAAATTGAGAACTGCCCACCCCTGATCATCACTGAACAACCCACAAGCACATTATCATCCGCTGACTGACCCAATACAACAACTGAACTTCAAACCACCAATTTCTAAATTACCAAAACTCTTCCCCCAACTCCATTACTTCAATCATTCCATCCATCACCAGTTTCAGTCACAACCCAGACAAACAACATTACATCTCCAGCAATACAAACATCAGTCATCATTTGCTTGCTACTGATTAACTATAGTGCTTTGACACATTCAAAAACTTCTATCCCTATTACACTTGCCATCCACCATAAATTGCTACAGCCAATCATCACACTACCCTTCACGTCCACCATCTAGCAATAGCATAGCCGAGTTCAACAAGTCTTTGTTCAATCACTGTGCCACCA
Organism: Allium cepa; assembly: GCA_030765085.1. NCBI lineage: Eukaryota > Viridiplantae > Streptophyta > Magnoliopsida > Asparagales > Amaryllidaceae > Allium > Allium cepa. The sequence goes on along the minus strand of CM060944.1, from coordinate 505,728,976 downwards.
TTCTATCCCTTCAACTTCAACAACACTGTCACCTAATACATCACCTAACAGCAGTACATACACTGCCACAACCATCACCATAGTAAAAACTCCATCCAACTGCCCACCAGCCGCGACAAAACAGTAACTGCTTCAACTACCTGCAACTACGTTTAGTCATCTTATCACTGCCTCTAACTGCTCAGCTCAACTGACAACAACTCGGCATCACACCCACAATCGCAAACTCACTGACTTCTACAACTTGCTAATTAACCATCCACTGTTCTACACTTCAAAGCACAGAAACAACTCCTTTGCACAGTTCATTTCGACCGCAAACACCCTCTAACGACATAACCCACAGTAGAACTTCAATTTGAACCATTCCCAAATTCAACACCGAAAATCGCTTCAACCCAAAAAGTGACCTTCCAACCACGGCGATCCTTCCAACTGCAACGAACCGAATCCAATCGCCAATCCTTCATCTCACAGAAAGTCACGACCGCCTCTGCAATCTCCATTTCATCTAAACTATGAATCGTGTGAGGTTGATGAAACCCATTTCATCTAAACTATGAATCCAACTCAAACCAAGTTCTCACGATCTACGAGGAAAACCATGAGGTGAATCTTATATACACGTGCAAAACACAAAATCAATCACAAATAAATCACTTGCATCATTCCTAATTCAACAACAAAAGCACTCTCAACCTATAAGCAAAAACCATAAATGTGACCACAGTACTCAACTCTTTGGCAAATACCAAAGACAACACACGTTTAATTGACTTATGCAGGTCAAGCTTCATGAATTCCCTTATTAATTGGATCATTAACGCCACCCTATGAATGATGACGTTAGCAGACACATCTTGGCAAACCTGGGCATAAACCATGTGCATTTGAATTTTTTTTCTTTTAAACAAACAGCTAAAATATTAATTTTGAGCAATGGATATGTATGTTTAGCTTTTAACTAAATTTTTTTAAACAACATTGTTTCATTATTTTAAAAAAAATGTATTCAATTATAATTATTTTATTTTTAGCTCCTAATCATGTAATGCTGAAAGTATGAAAGAGACAAGAATAAACTCACCATATAGTAGCATATAAAAAGACTACATCCAGTTATGCATGATATATCTAGCTAAAATATCACGAACCTCATCTATCTCTTGCTGGCTATAAGAACTATCTTATACAAAGTACTGCAATTACAAGATTGTTCGAAACATTAATCGAATAAGTACTTAACAAAAATTATGAAGGAAAAAAATTAAAGTGGTACCTCAAGTATTTCGGTGCTTTGATCGTGGTTTTTTACTATATCATACATATACCTCATCACATAATATACACAATCCGTCGTTCTAGATTGTTGAGGACACTACAACAATATTACACAATAATTTAATAGATAGGTTAATTTGAATTTATATCCAATATAGAAGTTTATTTTTATTTTGTACAAAATAAATCACCTTAATAGTCTTCCATTTCAAGCAAATTCCTCGAGATTTTCCACCATACGCCTTATAAGTTTTAAACGCCCTACACATAAAATAAAAATTTAAATACAACGTACATATTCACTTGCATCAAGCAAAAAAGATATCAGAAGGCAAATAGATAAAACGTACATATTCACTTGTGGTCTAATTTCCAGTTTAGATTTGCATTCGACTCCGGGATCCAAAACATAAACCTCATTCTTTTCTATACGAAAAACAAGCAGTAGACAATGTTTCCTACATTATAAGATTTATATGAAGTTAATATCAACATTAGATTTGTAAACTAGTTTCTAAAAGTTTATTGCTCATACCCTTCGTAGTGTGGGGCTAAGAGTAAGCTCTTCGATTGTGACGCACTCCATGTGTTCGAAATATATATATTTGTCGCGTCTGGATATTTCCACACTTGAGACAACTTATATGGACACATAAACCCGATGGTCTCCACTCCGAGGTCATTGCACATATGATTTAACCACCTAAAAATAAGTACAACGTACAAATATTGTTATTCTACCATTTCATGTACAATACGTAATATAAAATAGAACATATACAATGAATTTATAAGCTATTTGTTGTAAATGTAACCTAAGTATTTCACATAGTAGCTATATTGGTACACAGATCGAAATATTCATCATATATATATATATATATATGTATGTATGTATATGTATATGTATATATAATACTCACATGATGCAAATTTGCAACCATTCTCCATTCAACCATCCCACACTAAGGAATTGGATAATGTCATCCATAGTGACATGGATTTCAAAGTCCTCATCGTATGTAAATAAATCCTTGTTCACATGAATTGCATTGATGAAATTATTATCATGGGATGGCACTTGAACATCAGGTCTTGGAAATATTTGCACTCATCCGTTAAAGCATTGATGATGTCTTCACCCACGATCGTCCTACGGTTTGCAGGCTCATTTGTCATCTTTTGGTTATTATTCATGTCCGTAGCAACACACTCTTCCACTTTGTCTTTGCTCCTAATATGTGTAGCCTGCACACAAAAAATTCATAAGCAGCATGGAGTCTGCATATTTTATTCAAGCAAAGCTCAAAAAAATACAAAAAGTGTTTTCTTTACCTTATCATCATCGCCTAAAAGCACGAGATTTTTAGGCCATTGTACAAAACTACCAAGTGCTTCTCCTATCGTGATGTGATATTTAATTTAGAACCGGAAGAGGGGTTCCTACATGAATAGGCTCTACTGCATCAATTCCAACATTTACATGATTGGTCAAGATTTGTTGATTATGACATTGATCTCCAGGCCTAGAAGCAGGATGCACCATGCTGTGACCCACTACGACAATTTTGGAGTCCAAATTAACAGCCAAACGATATTTAGTTGGCCTCTAGAATGACAAGTACAACATTAAAATTATTGACTTACACGTTTTAGAATCGGATAATTTTACAAAAATAGACTTTTGAATTAGTTACCTGCAAGTTTTCATAAGGATCCATCTCTTGATTTGTGCTGGTATTTTGTAATTTGTCCAATTGTACTGTTTGACAGCTGCTATGATGACCAAATGATGGTACATTTTCGACCACAATATCATTGGGCATTTGCATACCCATCCTGTTGAAAAAGTTTGCAATCTTTTGCCCAACCACCGTATCTACCATAGACTCGAATCTTTGGCTCACTTTAGTTTCTATTTCCTGAGTGATATGATGTAGTTCATCTATTGATATTACACCACTTGGACCTTTATATTTCACTACCTTTCCAAATACATCTTTGATACCAACCGTCCCACCAATTCCTCTAACTCGACCTGGATGTTCTTTTTTTTCAAGAGCACGATTTAAGACATCATCATGTCTATTTGGAACCCATGTTCCTTCGATGGCTTTTTCTCTCCAAGCATTCTGTAAACAACAAAAAAATTAGTTTTCTCAATAATTTATTGCTTTGTTTTGTAAGAGATTAACCAAATGGGATAAAATGCATCTAAATTAGTCATACCGCTTTATCTGCAACTATCCAAGTTTTCTCATTAGGGATTACATAACTTCCATTAGCTTCTTTTTTTTATCTTGCCAAAACCCAGTCAATACTTCGATCCAAAAAAGAAGCACTTGGTAATGTAGTCGATGAACTATGACCTTCGGTTATCCATTTAGCTTTCTTCCCTACATATCCAGCTTGCCTCTAAATAGTGAGGACGCTCATTGTATGCTTGACTCTTCCAACCCTTCTCGCTTAATCGCTGTCAAAAATAATGAATATTAATGTATACCCAAAGTTCTTGCATAAAATTCTTGCTACTCTACTGCTAATATATACTCCACTGCACAAAATTCTTGCATTATCACATGTCTGCAACCACTAATAGAAAAGAAATCAAGCAATTACTCTGAATATGCTAGACAAAATCTGGATATGGAAATCTCAGTTGAAGAAATCGAACAAAATCTGAACATTTACAGAAAAAATGTCAACTATAACAGGTTAAACGGTAAACTGGTGCAACTACAAGCAACAACCTTTTATTTGCTAATTTAGTCATACATAGAAAAGTGGTACTCATTTCATTTGCATCTTATACCACACAAAATTAACCAACATTTTTTGTAATAAAAACTAGAGAAAAAAAATCACACACAGCAAAACTGAAATGCCCCAACAGTTAATGAGAATGAATAATTTCTAAATATCATGCATAGGCAGATGAAAATAGTGAATCCACCCTTGCTCACAGTAGTCACAATGAAATCCATTCGCACATACCCAAAGGCATATTTTGGGTCCATCTATATACGGCTCTTGCAAGCAATTAAAGTGAGTTGTCTTGACTTTATGAATATTCTCAATTTTCCACCAAATACTAGTATGTTCAAATATAATGTTTCAATAGCCAAAATGAATGTTGAAGCTTTTATGAATCGTCCGGTTTATAGAAATAAATCAGTTTAGGCAACTGCCTACAAGCCTAGAAGAGAGAATTAATAAAAATCAGTTTCTTGTGTATAATTCAAATATGCAAATATAGTATATGCTCACAACTTTTATTTGCTACGTTATACTAATTAAGTTTACAACCAAATCATGCTCATCAACAACCAACTAGTTTCTTCAAAGTATATTCTAATTATCAGGAAAACAGCCATAGCACCTATCAGAATTCAAAACGCATTAATGTTCTTAACTACGAAACTTCATTTTCTTCGATCAAAAGCCAAAGACTTTATCCAATACTTGTATACTCCAATCTCATGTTAAATCAAGACAGTTAATTATGTACGCAAGAAGTAATTACAATTATTACTTTCTTCGACATCGTCAAGGAAACAAAAATACGTTTTAAAAGGATAAAGTATGAAATGAACAAAAAAATTAACTTAAATTCCTCAGTTTCACAATTCTTCTTGAACGTTTCCCACTATGCTTGTGTAATGCCATCATAAAGCTCGTACGGCTCTTTATGGTCGACTGGAAGTTTTCGTGTCTTCATAATCCAACCACCAACCAATTTTGTTTTGAAATCTTTCCATCGTCCACAGACATATTTTAACACGTTATCTTTCATGTTGTCGTCAACGTGGTACTCGATCAGATTAAAAAAAAATCATAGTTACATACGCCTTATAAGACTTCAAATGTCCAATTTGGTCTCAAAGCCGAATAAGTAATAAGTAAATAAATGAATTTATAATGCCTTAACATCTTCCCATATAGTATCTTTAAGCCCTCTACAAACGTCATCCCAATTTTTAATATTGATATCAATTTTAGATCTAGCAGTATCGCCCACATACGCCTTATAAGACTTCGCCCACTTCCCAATGGGGTTGTCGTTATCACTCCACTCAATGAATTTTGGTTCTTGTGTTTTATATTTCTTCCCGGTTGTTGGGCCTCTTCGCCTCTTCTTACACAATGACTGTGAAGTAGAAGGATCATGTTCTTCATTTTGTCCAAATTGTTCTATCTCCATTATTCCTGTAGTTGATTGTTTAGTGACCATTTAATTATGGATGTCAAAGTCAATAGTAGTTAATTTAATGTTAATAGATAGCTAACAGTTATACTTCAAAATGCATGTGTCGATCTTGTATAACGAGTTGATCATATTCAACTGCAGCACAAAATGAACATATTCAAATCTAGAGAAGTAAGAGCAATAAATTTTATATGATACTCAGATACAATATTCTCTTTAAGTTGCATGAATTTTAAAGACCATAATACAAAGATTATAATACATCTAAGTATGTAACTGTATCCATATTCTTTGCAGATACTATAAATGCATGTGTTACCCGAGGTTGCTGCATAAAGGTTGATGTTTGAGAAAAAAACCTGCCTAATCAACGGAATTCTACCAGAAGAGAATACAACATCCTCCAAAACAAGTAAATTATGTTAAGCTTACTGATGCATTCAAACAATGGAATACCCACTTTAAAACAAGGCTTTCAAATTTCAAGTGTTTGACACTTCAACTAAATATATTCAGTCTCTTCTCACTTGCAAGAACTATGAATTATCAACTTTCATTTCAGAACCAATATTGCAACATTCCAACAGTCTCCAAGCACATACAAATGAACTAAATTCGATGAGAACAATTCAGCGGTAAAACAATGATAACAAGAATTATAACAGAAAATTGACAACGAACAAAACAAGTAGAGCCAAAGAGAAAAAAATAATCAAACTCCACAGCCGATACTAGTAGCAAACAGATGCAAACAATTTGCTAAATATTTTAGTATCTTAATAATCAAATAAAGTGGTATATCTAGATTATATCACTATTTCCTAAAGCTAGGAGGAAATCCAAATTTATGGTTTGAGCATAAGTGGTAAAACATTTTAACTTCAATTTACTGGTCAACTAGAACTGGTAACAATGAAATACTGATCTGCAATAATGAAAATTTGAGATGATGTTGACTTAGGGATTTCTAACTAATCATCATGTTACTCTGAACGATTTTAAAGATACTCCTACATGTAACGAAATATCAAATGACAAGAAAATATTTCAAAATTTATATTATTATATGTCCAGATCTTGGCATATATGCCACAAAATTCAAGAGCCAGAAACTCCTTGGCTGAATACATATATCACAAATTAAAGAGCAGATAATGCACTGAAATATTGGTGTAACTGTACTTATTTTAAAAATGGGCTGAACTTACCAGTGCTTGTGTCCATTATTCATATCAGAATTTGCATTTGTTGCTAACTTATGAAATTGCCATTCAGCCTGCATAAAAAATGTTTAGTTTAAGTTAGGCATTAAAAAGTACATGTACTTGTATGCATTCAACAACAAAATTTCACTTAGTTTTATTTTATCAAGTATCTACCTGATTTCAAAAACTGACGAAAGACAAATTAAATGATTATAATATAGTAAGTAGATTTAATTTATTTGATGGAACAATTCAAGAAGCAATTGTGATGAATCATATTTATTTTTCAGCAAAACATATTCTGTAAAAGATGTCGTTTAAATTTCATATATTGGTTGTTACTGCTTTTCATGACATGCACTAATTTCAATAATATATACTCAACTCAGCCTGCATATGGATTTCCATATTTGTAGAATCTTACTTTCATGATGAGGGATCTTCTATTTTATACTAGCAGCGTATCTTGATAATTCATAACTCACGCGTCAACGGATATCTCAAGTCAGATTCTTATTGACTTGTAATTTTATGAAGTATACAATTTATCTCATATTAAACGAACAAATTGAATATGATGCTGAATATATATATGGAGTACAAATGAAAATGAAAATGGTGTAACTGTACTTATTTTAAAAATGGGTTGAACTTACCAGTGCTTGTGTCCATTATTCATATCTGAAGTCTGCAACAAAAACAGCGATCAAGTATCCCTGTAAAATATATTATTAGTAATTATTCTCCAAAAAACTAAACAATTACAGAAAATGAAAGATTTCAACTGGCAACTAAAGCATGATGAGCATAAAAAAATTACCCAACTATCCAAACCCCCTCATCGTGATCAGAACGTGCATAAATTGCATTTAAATCAACTTCTTCTGGTAGACTTAAGCCGATGGAGAAAGGTGGATTCTCATCAAATTGATTATACTCTTCTTCATCCACCACATCATCAATCCCAACAATGCGTCTTTTGCCGGGAAGAACAATATACCACTTATTATCGGCAGGATCAGTCACGTAAAAAACTTGTTTTGCTTGAGATGCCAAGATGAGTGGATCATTATCATGACTCACTTGACCAAAGTCAACCAATGTGAATCCATGTTCATCCACTCATACAGCACGACGATTGTCAGCCCATCTTCATCGAAATAGCGGGATTGTGAAGCCTTTATACTCAAGTTCCCAAATATCCTCGATTATCCTATAATATAGCATTGTCGCATTTATTGGTCTGTTATCTTTAGCACTAGCAAATTCTCTTGAATATGCAACGATGCTAACTCAACTATTTTGCATTTTGCTCTTCTCATCCTGACGCTTCGTATAAAAGACATAACCGCTCATATCATATCCTTCTCATGAATTGACATGCAATCGAAGCCCATATGCTAACCATTTTATTTTATCTGAAATACCATGATTTGTTTGAGACAGTTGAGACATTACCGTATGTTTAAACCATATGACAAAAGAGCGGTTATGTTCATTCGTCAACCACCTTTCATTCTTTGAAGGATTCTGAAACTTTAGAATTGCCATGTGCTCCTTCAAGTAAGGATGTACCTCACTAAGGTGTTGCAAAACAAGTAGCTGAGCTTTGTGCAACATCTCATCACCAATTGAAATCAATTTTGATCCAATTATGCCTTGGCCATCAAGTCGTCCTTCATGTCGAGACTTACGAAGTCCAATAGGTTCAACACAGTTAAGTATGGAGTGACAAATTCTATAACCTCCTCAGCTACAGTAGCTTCTACAATACTGGCTTCAGGTCTATATCTGTTTTTTTTCTTTTTAAAGTTCCCATATGCATTTCAAACGGATACATATATCTCATAAATACAGGACCACAAATTTTGATTTCTCTTACAAGATGAACAACCAAATGCAACATAACATCGAAAAATGAAGGTGGAAAATATATCTCAAATTAGCATAAGGTAACAATAGCATCGGCTTGTTGAGCATCCAACGTATCAGGATCAATTACCTTGCTACAAATTATATTAAAAAAGAGACAAAGCTTTGTAATAAAATGCCTAACATGTTTATGCAATATACCTCTAATTGCAACAGGTAATAAATGTTGCACTAACACATGGCAATCATGAGACTTCATACCGGTCAATTTCAAATCCTTCACTGATACACGACTGCTAATGTTAGAAGAATAACCTGTTGGAACCTTCACACTACGAAGACAGTCACATAAACTAGTTTTCTCTTTTTTGGACAATGTATAACATGCGGGGGGGGGGCAAATAGGTACGTTTACCCTTCTGCACCGGTGCTAACTCTTTCCAGATACCCATTTTCAACATATCTTGCCTAGCTTTCTCACCATCTTTTGTCTTACCAGGTATATTCAAGAGTGTCCCAACGATACTGTCGTGAACATTTTTTTCTATATGCATTACATCTAGACAATGTCTAACCTGTAAATGTCTCCAATACGGAAGTTCCCAAAATATAGATTTCTTCTTCCACGAGCCTTCTAAAAGAGGAAATACTTTGCCAAATGCATTTTCAATATCCTTGACCCGTTCGTAAACATCATTTCATGTTAATGGCAAACGAGCAACTCCATTCTCTATCTCCCCATTAAAAGGCTTCTTGTTTTTACGATAAGGATGATTAGGAGGGAGAAATCTACGATGATGCATATACACATTTTTTTACAATAATGTAAACGCTCAACAACCATATCATCTTCACAAATTGGGCATTCTTTGGCACCTTTTGTACTATAGCCAAACAAGTTACCATACGCAGGAAAATCATTTATGGTACAAAAAATCATGGCGCGCAATGTAAAATTACTTTGACTATATGCATCAAACACACGCACACCTTTATCCCATAGAAGTTTTAGATCATCAATAAGAGGAGTTAGGTAAACATCGATGTCGTTTCCTAGTTGATGTGGTCTAGAGATTAAAAGAGACAACATGGTATACTTGCGCTTCATACTCAAATGAGGTGGAAGATTGTAAATCACCAAAAGAACAGGCCAAGTGCTATGTTGACTACTAAAGTTGCCAAATGGGTTTATGCCATCTATACAAAGACTAAGTATGAGATTTCTAATTTCTTTACCAAAATCAGGATACATTGTATCAGTGTTTCTCCACTGTGGAGAATCAACTGGATGCCTCAATAATCCATCGTTTTTCCTCACATCTGCATGCCGCCTTAAGTTTTTTGCATTTTCTTTATTTGCAAATAAATGTTTAAACCTTGGTATAATTGGCAAATACCACAAGACTTTTGCTGGAGGCCATTTCTTATCTGGGTCATTGTGAACATTCCCTTGCGACTTGTAACGGGATAATCCACACTTGGGACACTCGTGCAAGTTCTCATATTCATTTCGATACAATATACAATCATTTCGACATGCATGTACTTTTTATATCCTATACCAATTGGGCACATAATTTTCTTTGCCTCATAGTTAGAAGTTGGAAGCTCATTACCTTCCGGAAGCATGTCATTCCAAAGTTCCAACAAAGATGTAAAACTTTTATCACTCCACCAATGCTTTGCTTTTAAATTGAAAAGCTTGAGCACAGCAGACAATGTTGTGAACTTAGCACAATTAGGAAACAAAGGCTTCTCGGCATCAATTAATATTCTTTCATACAACTTTGGCTTTTCCATCAAATGTTCTTCAGCATCACGAAACATCTCATGAACACAATCATTCTCATCATTCGCGTCATTATTCATGTTATATTCTCGGTCATTCTCATCATTCTCATGATTATTAGAACTAGCTCTACTAAGTATACTTTCACCATGCCATATCCACCGCGTATAATTTTGCTTAAACCCATAACGGATTATGTGATCTCTAATCTGATCTATGTTACAAAGTCTTCTCTTATTTTTGCAGTGTCCACAAGGTCAAAAAATAGTTTCTTCCCCTCTTCTTAATTGATCATTCAGTGCACAATTGATGAACTCTTCAATTTTGTTTAGGAACTCGTCATTGTTACGTTTTACGTTGTACATCCAACTACGATCCATATGCAAATACTAGAGACACACTACACAAGCAAAAAAAAAATTGGATTACGAAGAGCATTCATTATTAAATCAATATTTTTAGCTAATTCAAGTGGAGTGGATAATTAGTTCAACATCACTCCACAAACACAAGCACACTAAACTGCACAACAAACAAAAAAATTCTCATTGTCCAAATAAAAATACAAGGAAATTCTAGTTCTGAATCATCATCATAGATAAAACACCAAACCAACATACAATGCAAACTTAACTACACAATCAGCAGAAAAGACAAAACAACCAAACGAAAAAAAAGAGCCCTAATCAAACCTTGAATATGAATCCATATGATACATATCATTTGATGCTAAATTGTATTAAGGTCCTTTGTTCAGTTATTAATAATTGATATTCTCTAATAATTTTCCCAACATCAAAGACTTCTTATGCCTAAACTCTACTTTTAGTATGTTTCGGTGTGTTTTGTAGAATTTTGCGTTAAAACCATCAAAACCTGCAGATGTACTATCTTTGACATGAAACATTACCTCTTTTATTTCATGGCTATCAAACTTAACATTCAAAAAATTTCTCATATATACAGAAATATTTTTCTTAAAAATAAAAGTAGGAGAACACATTGGATTCTATGAGCTGTACACCTTTTCAAAATAGTCTGTCGCACAGATTTTGAATTCATTGCTATCTTTGCAAGCAACACCATTAACTCGAATTTCAGAACTCCTAACCTCCTTTTTATGCTTGCTCGACATTTTGGCTTAAACATAGGCAGACCGTTCGTCATTGTTAATTAGTCACTCAATTTTCGATTTCTAAACAACATCTACATATTCCCTAAGCCACTTCAAGTAATCTTTTACACTCCATCAAATGCCTAGCCTAGTCTATATCATGATTTTCCTTCCATCGCTTTTGGCAAAAAGCTTCTGGTTATCTCTTTTATTGCTACTCTAGAGCTTCAATCATGCTTTGTTTAACTTCTAATGTTCAAAGATTCTGAACATAGCATTGTCTTCTATTTATTGATCCAAAATATCTCCCAATGTACAAAAATAATCTTCATAAGCCATCCAACTATTCATGAATTTAAATGATTTGATATGTTGAATTTCTGTATGAGTTAGGCTAATTAAGTTAGAAGCATGATTACTACTACTTGACGGAAGATATTTTAACTCACAATCACTAAACAATCGAAGTCATGCAATATTGGAAAGCGCCCTGTTAATTTTTGTTAGTACATTTTTCTATAGGCCCAAACACAATGAATAATTAAAACCTTTGATCGGTAGTTCTGTGAGTCCCAATTTTAACAAACACAAATCAATTTCCTACATCTTGCAAAATGGAACCTGATCGCTCCCTTATTTTTCATTGGCATGATGAATGCAATTGTAGTCCCCAACTAATAGACAGGGAAGATTAATAACCCTAGAATCACCTGAAGATTAAACCATAGACCTTGCCTTAATGCATTGAAGTTCCACATGTAGATAAACAAAGGCCATTTAGCATTTTTAAGCTGAAGCATGGTATGTTGGTCACTTATTGACAGAATATTGAAATTCCAAATTTTGATATTAGTTCGAAAAATATTCTGCATTTGAAATAATAATTCACATTGCTAATAACTCACCATCTCTTATCAAACTGTTTGCTCCAAACTACAATTTCATTCGCTTTTAATTTATTTTCTAGAAGATCTACATAACAAAGTCTTAGAAAAGATGGTAACGAATTTAAGAAGATGAAACACCATGTTGTTTGAAGAAGAATACAGTGAATGAAAATGACGAGCTTTTTAAAAGAAAGGGAGAAATATATTAGTTAATCCTCCGAGGATTAACTCACAAAGTACTCAGCTGATAAACTTATCAAAATCCGATTGTGGATTAAGCGATCAACCAACAGAAGTTTTCATTATATATAAGGAAAACGAAAGATAATGATTTCATCTTTTATCTGCAACTATAACATATTACAGCACTCAAACTCTCGGAACACTGCTTTCGAAAACAGAAGTATAAAACTGAAATACAAGAAATATTAAAACGCAGTAAATCAAAATTTAAAACCAAAAAAAATTACATTTCAAGCACTAGTTCCTGCAACAGATGCCAGTTCTGCCTTTAAAACATTTAGCAGAAGATTATCATTAGTACATTAGCGGTCACTCATAATCAATTATATCCACTTTCACAATTATGGATCTTTGTTGTTTCTTGTTACATTTATATCTGATATTCTTTCACTTTTGAGGTGTTCACTCAATAAAATTGTAACGACCCAGAAATTTTAATTAATTAAAAATTGAATATTTAATTAATTTTAAATATTAATAAGTGAAATTATAAGTCGAATAAATTTTATTTTGAATAATTGGATAATTAAATCGATAATTTAATATGTTAAATTACAGAAATAATTGAAATTTGAGTTAAATATGATTGAAAATGATTTGTAAAATTTTATTTAATCATACTGGAGTTATAGAAATATTATAGAACTTTTAAAATCGAACTAAAAGTTTATTTGTGAAAATTGAATATTTTAATATTTAATCGACTAGTGAAAATAGCCAATTTTCGAACAGTCTCAGAATTGGACGAAACCAGTTCCATTGGATCCGTAATAGTTAGTTATTACAGGAATTCAATTTTCGTAGCAATCGGAGTTATCGTTTGATCGTGGCAGCTCGAAACACATCGAAATTGTTTTTAATTTTAATTTGGCGAGTTAAAATAGTCATTTTTCAAAAAGTCTCGGATTTCGACGAAACCAGTTTCATCGGATCCGTAATGTGATATGATTGTATGGTTTAAAATTTCGTGTCAATCGGATTTACCGTTTGTCCGGTGCAAGCTAAAACGCCTAGAAAATCGTTTAAATCGGTTTAATTTAAATTGAACGTTTATTGCCATAACTCGCACAGATGTCCGAATTAGCTTCCGAAACCTGTTCCATTGTGTCCGGAACGCGGGGTAAACCCTAGAAACGCCGGTCACCGTGCGTAAATCGGAGTTTGAAAAATCCAAAATGAATAGTGTGTCGTTAGATTCCCTATAAATAGCCCCTCTCTCACAAATAAAAAAATTAAACCCTAATTCTATTCAGAGCCGCCAGCAACCTTATCAATGGCTGAAAACCATTCTACTTCTTCCTCTATAATCTCTCAATCTATAGATCTATTCGAGAAGTCATCGACTAGAAGAACGTAGTGCTCGAAGAGAGCTACAAATCTATACGGCGATGATCGCCTGGATCGTGACGTGGTGGCCAGAAAGTGGGGAGGAAGCGCGCGCGTTTGGGCGTGAACTGCGAGGCTTAGGCTTGACCAAGCCTGCCGTGGTCGAAGGCGAGGGTGGCACTAGCGTAGAGCTTGCTAATGGTGGTCATTGATCGAGCTAGAGGCGATCGAGGAAGTGGCGTTTTTAAACCCTAGAAGGCGGCCACGTTTGGGTTCTTGCGTGCTCTACCTGATGATGGAGGAAGAAGATGATACTCGGCCCAGATTTTTCAAAGCATGGGATGTACGGTGATGATGGATCTGAGTTAAAATTTGAAATAGAAATGTAAATTTAATTATATAAAAAAAATTGTGTAAACTTATAAATGTCATAACTTTTTCATACGAGGTCGAAAACGCGAGAAACCATTTGCGTTGGAATCGTATGGACGAGCACTACGCTATGGAATTGGATTGGAGTCGTTTGGAGTTAGTGAGAATTTTGGGTAAAATTAAACGCGCGTTTAATTTTATTCGAAATAAATCTCTAAAACGAAATTGAAATCAAGGTGAGAACTTCTCACTCAATCGAATCGGTTTCGATTTTATTTTAAATAGTTAGATTTAAAATATTTGAATGCATGTTTGAATGATGATTGTTATCTATTGATTGTTAAAATAGACATTATACGCCGTTAGTAAGCGAATGTTATTTATTAAAAACATATACCGCGAATATTTCATAAACAGTGAAATTGGTATTATATATAATAGCAATATATATATATATTGGCATATGTATATATTGCAGTTGTTGATTTCCCGCATTGTATAGCGGATGAGACCCTATTACGCCGTCTATTAAGCGGATAATATTTTAAATCCCATATACCGCGATAATTTCGTACTGGAACGGAATTGGTATTGTGCTAACATCTTTGGATGCAGGAAAACAGGTTGGAGGGATCCAACTGGATTCCTCAACAGTATTTATTTGATTTTGAATATTTTGATATTCGTTGATTATCATATCGATATATGATATCGTTGTTGTCGTGATTGACTATTTGGTATGTAGCATCATTGGACCAAATTTTGGAATTTTAAAAGGATTTTTAAAGTGATTTTTGAAGAGTATACGTTTATAAAATATTTTTGGAATTGATCCATTTTAAATAAATAAACGTTATAATTTCAATGTTATAAAAATTATGATTTCTGAGAAATATAATTAAAAGTTGATTTTTGAAAATATGGAGTTAATGATTTTATAAAATAGTTTAAATTGGGATTTTTGAATTTATTGTGAAAAGTTTAAAAATAGGATTTATGAAATTTGATTATTTTCTAAATCAAAACGATGAAATTATAAAGGACTTTAAAGATGTTTTAAAATAATAGTATAAATTGATTTATATAAGGGATTTATAAATTGATATTTATAAATTAAAATATTTGAAGTATAAAACGAGTTTTTATAAGTGTTAGAATGAATTGTGAATGAATTTCATAAATGAATGAAATTTATAAAATTATAAATGGTGAAGTTATAAATGAAATTTATAAATAGTAAGATTTATAAATTTTGTGAAGTTATTAGAGAATATATTTGGGTAAATAAATGAATCTTATAAGTTATAAGATTTATAATTTGGAAAGTCTTTAAAAGAACGATTTTGTAAAATAATCATTTTATAAGCATTTGACTTATAATATGAATTTTAGTATATAATTGAGTTATAATTTGAAATAGGTTAATAAAGGAATTTATAAACGTTGTTTTATAAATCCGCAAACGACTTATTTTGATAAGTAAATTGTTGAAACCTATTAATGGAGTTATATTCACATTTTACATAGTGAATAATCCTTTGAAGTAAAATGAATAGAAATGATGAAATTGTTAACGTAGTATATTCACGTTTTTGAATAGTGAATAATATGTTAAAGAAATTGTTTTGAATATGATATTTTAAATAGAATTAAAACGATCTAACGATGTTTTAAAATGTGTTGAGATTCGAAACCATAGATTTCAACATTTATTGTTGAAATAGACGTTTTCGAGAAATAGAAGGGAATGGTGGACTATAACACTGTTGTTATAGTAAATGGTTTCCGAAAGGAAATGTTTTGTATAATATTGGGATTTATATATCTATTTTAATTTCGAATCCCTATACTAGTGATTTTGGGTGTCGTAACGATGTTTTACGCAACATTCGTTTTGGCCCAAATAAATATGGTTAAGAGAATGATTTCCTTAAAGAATGAAATATATACTTAATTTCGATTGAAGTATATTGAATATTTTCCAAGTTTTGAAAATAAATGGATTTGAGAATTACTTAATAAGTAAGTATGGAAATGTTTTCCAATGTGAAATGAAACGTTTAGAGGATTTATCTTTTTGAAGATAAATTGAAATGAATAATTGAAATCGTTTATTCATAAATATTTTGAAATATAAATTCATTATGGAATTTATAAATGAAAAGGAGAATTTGTTTAAAAATAAATATTGATTTATTTTTGAAGTATTGAAATTATATATCTTGTAAAGATATTTTTGGGAAATAAATAATTTGGAAAATTATTTAGAATCTGGTGATGTTGTGCATATCCATTGATAGTTCAATAACCGACTATCAATATTTACCTTTGAAAGGTATTTGTTGTGATTTGCTGAATTTGAATGCTACACTTATTTTTAAATTATTGCGCTCGTTATTCGGATTACCCATTCCGAATAGTGATACGACGTAATGGATAGCATTGATGACCGGATATTTTTGAAAGCGAAAGGACAACTCGTCGATTGTCTTTGCACCGAGTAGCTACGGTATAGAGACTCCCTATGTGATGGGAAGTCCGGACGTGATTAGAGATTATCCGGATTGCAAGGACTTCTTTGTAAGTGCCTTCGGTTCTGTTCGAGCCCGGAACAGACTTGTATGGATTGTATGTCTGATGTTACAAATTGAGATATAAAGCAGATTTCTTTCAAATATATTTCTGTTGGTGGCGGAGAATTTATTCTCTTAGCTTAACACCCTTCTCTGAGACGTACGAGCTCAGAGGTTATGTAGTTGAAGGTTTTTAGCAATATATTCCCAATTTGGTAATGTGACATGCTGAGTGTTGTTGTGAAATGATCATTGTGTTGATCATTTGTCATAGGATCATTTGTTTGATCATTTATCTTTGTGATCATTTCTATGATCATTTGTTGACCCAAAGCACGGCTTTTGTATAAAGTGTGTTTTTGTGGACGAGACTTCGTCGAGCCTCACACCCCGGAATGGTCAAAACAGGAAAGATGCGGCAAGGTTATGAGGGGTAGCTCCCTTTAGGGTATGTGCATTTCCTTCTGGAAAAGGGTGGTATCATGGTATGGAGCCCAGATACTTACTCATGTTGAAACACTTATTATTATGGTGTGATGTTGATGACGAGTGCTCGGTTAAAGGTCCCAAAGGACCGGGGGATGGCATACTCGTGTCAGTTGTTACCCAGTTAGGGGTAACCCGGCCTTGTGTTGGCAGAGATCCGGTTTGGTTCTCGGGGACGTCCTTCCAGAGGCGTTCTCATGTGGCAATGGGAAGTTCCTTGGCCTGATCATTCGTTGGAAATCCAAAGAAACAATACGATCTTGTACGGTATTAGTTGTAGAACCTATCATTCACTTATGGTGGCGTCCCACTGTTTGGATGGTAGCTATAGTAGGCATAGTTCGGAATGTCTATGCTGGCTAAGATTTATATTCTACTTTCGAAATAAATTTTTCCTACACTATGCACTAGTAATAATATCAAATGTTCTTTTTAATATGTATCAAGCATATTTGACTATCATAAGGAGAAAACTCTTCCGATTCTGCGTTTGCATGTGTGTGTGTGCGGGAGGCCTTATGGTAGTCTCATTTTTAAAAGCATTGCGAATTGACTTTAAAAATATTCCTCTATTTTGATTTCAAAGATAAATAAACTGTTTTGAGTTCTCACACCAGTCACATGACTGACTCGGAGTTTATTGTTTTCCTTCCTAAACTCTGGGTGCCCACCAATTTCCACGCGGGCAGTCAAGAGTTAAGGTTTATCAGGATATTCTGGAGTTGCTGGAGGCAAGCTGGATGACATGGCGTATTATTAGTATATAGTATTTCTTTTCCGTTTGATGTTGTTTGTTGTTGTACACTCTAATGATATGATGTAATGAAATGTGATGTAATGTAATAACTGATATAGTTCTTTGTCTAAAGATTATTCATTTATTTATTATATGTTTGTTCCGCTGCGAATTGTGAGATTCTGATATTGTTCTGCTGTGTTCTGTTTCGTTCTATTTATTTTCTTTTCTCTCTATTTCCTATCTCCTTCTGTCTTTTTCTTCTCTTTCTTTTTCTTAAAACACTAAGCAACGAAAAATCTCGTACGTTACAAAAATCCACATTTTTATACAGATACGCAATAAGTCGCTGAGAAGGGCCTTCAATGAAGAGCAAAACTCATTATATAGAATTTTCTTTATTTTTATTCGTTACTAACACCACATTAAAAAAAATTGATTTGCAATAATTGAAAGCAATTGGATATTATTAACTACAGTGTTGGAAATAATAGTTAAAAAAAATAGGTCAACTTACAAGAGTACCTCGGTTTATTTTCCGACCAAATCAGCAAAGCGTATAACTGCTGGCAAGTAGATTCAGGCAGGCAGGATGCGAACACCGATAAATATCTAAGAATTGACTGGATCTACTACCGAAGACAAGAAGAATATTTGCCTGCAATATAACAAAAGGAACAATGAGTTTCAATGGATTATCATGAACATACCACCCGACAGTATCACTGGTTAACCTGCAAACAACTAGGTGGTATATGTAATACGCTAATATAGACAAATTAACCTAACACCTGTAGAAGTTATATTCTGTTTGATATATATTGGTATATCCATGCTATACCTGTTTATGAGTATACTGGGGAAAATTCTTGAGTTACTCATTTCTAACTATATTAAAATCAAAAGAAGATTTTGAAGCATCCATAATTTACAGTATGGAGATTCAACATTAAAACATGTCTTTTTTAGAAACATCTTAGTCTGAATAAACATACATATATATATATATAATAACCATTTTTGATGAAGTTTAATATGACATTTAATACAAAGCGATTAGTGCATAGTGGATATTAAATCAAACAAAAGTAACGAAAGTTTAACATGTCATGATGCACCAGTGGTCTATCTCGTCTAGCCTAGTGATACCGTAGTACCCTGCTATGGTATTGCCAAAAGTTTGATCGTGACTGCTTCATGATTTTCCTCAGCTGTTATATACAGTTTTGGATCTCACGAATTTATTTTTTTGTAGATTTACAGTCTGAGTGAGCATAGCTCCCTATTCCCACTTCAGTTAAATGTAAATAACTAAAATTAGATTCAAAATTAAATGGAATTTGTAGTGTTAAAAAAAGTTTATTTATTCTAGGTATAAATTTGTCATATAGTGTAAGAAACAAATTATATGTAGTTGATATAGTGTTAAAAAAAGTTTATTTATACTGTCATTCATTATCAAATAAATTATATGTATGCACCATTTAAAACATAAATAACAACTCAGTTTAGTCCATCCAATTTAGCATCAATGGGTAATTAGTAATAGAATAATCAATTCATTTGAAATGAACATATGAAAGCAATAATTATGTATGTAGTTGATATACTTAGTTAACCATTAAAATACAATACAGTTTAATGGGTCCAACATAAAAATCAACCACCTTAAATAGTGGACCCCGAAAGTAAACAAACTTACATACCTCAATTGAATTTTATTTTATCTAATTACGGAAAAAAACACTGTTTCTTTTTTAGGTCTCTTTCTTAATTACCATTTATTTATAGTGTACAGTAACATTTGTTATTTTGTGTCTTTCGTATGAACATAAAGATAAAGAATCGTTTTAAATTAAAATGTACCAAATATATTAACGTAAGTTACTGAAATTATAATGCAAACTAACCGTCAATCTCTATATTCAAACTTATTTTCTTAATTACAATCATACACTTAATCTGCTATGGTTTATAACAATAGCAATCACACTCTTTTTTTGCATGGTATAAAAGGAGAATGCAAGCCAAAAAGTAACAAAAGATCTCATAGGCATCGTTCAAATACATTTAGTGCAAAAAACACGAACACGTTAAATAAATCAGAAAAGAAAGATGAGACTTTATTTTTTTTAATAATAATCAATTAGCTATAATCGAGAAAACTCGAAAATAATGATAGGAAGTAGTAGGAATTTTCAAGAAAGAAAATTTTGTACTTGAAAATCAATCCAGCAAACTCGAAATTGGTCGCTTGACGGTGAAATCAATCCAGCAAATTCGCCCAGCAAACTCGAAACTCGAAATCAATCAGCAAACTCGAAACTCGACACTCGAAATCAACCGATCGCTTAACGATGATTTTAGGGTTTTTTTTCCTTTGAAGCACGCGAATTCTTTGGGGAATAGAATGGGACGGTGGAAAAAGAATTGGAAACGCGGGATGTAAATGAATAACCTAATTTTGAAATTGCATCGCATACGAAAGGGAACCGATGCGAAAAGTATTATGTTGGACGTAGTTGCATCGGTTGACATTAAAACCGATGCGACTAAAACTATTTGCACCGACGTATTTGCATCAGTTGTTGGTGACAACTGATGCAAATTTGACCTTTTTTATTACCTACTGCTTTCCACGTACCAATTGCATCGGTTATTAAGACAAAACTGATGCAAATAGTTATATTTGCGTCAGTTTTTACTTAAACCGATTCAAATGAGGCGATGCAAATGGCCTGTTTTGCAGTAGTGGTTAGATATTCATTTATACAAGTTGTTCAGGTGAAGGGTAAACTGAAGGCACTCCTCTTGCTACATCCTGCTTGGGAGTCACCCCTAGGATTAGTAGCCAATAGTCCTTGCAAATCTATGACTTTTAGAACGAAGGCATTACTGCCACCATATATATAATATGGGAATTACCCTAGAGGTTAGTGGCAAGCTTGCCTACGTTATGAAGACATTTGTCTTCAAAAATCATCGTCTTCAACATGTCTTCAGTTTTGAATGCATATGTTGGTTTGAAGTGGTTTTTGGATAGGAATCATCCAAATCCAATTTGGTCTCTTCGAACCAATCAATGATAAAAATATGTCAAGTATATAAGTGATTATGAAACACATCCAATCAATTTATGTTTTTAATAAATTAAATACCTTTCAAAGATATATTCTTTTAAATTATTCCTTTATCTTTTCAAGAGTATATTGAATCATTAAGTCTCTTTTATCAAATCCTTTGGTAAAATTAAACCCCTTTTCATCTTTGGAAATATAAAATCACTTCTCTTTAATTTCTTAGGAAAAATATTTCCATATTCTATTATTTGTATAATTCAAATCTTAATAAAGATTTCACATTTCCAAAACATATCTTTAATGGATCAAAAACAATGTTATTTAAGATATTGTTACAGTAAACCCAAACCAGTTAGTATTGAGTAACAACGGATCCATTGAAATTGGACTAACTATACTCAACACTAATTTCTATATTCAACCTTTACTATTCATTGAATAGCGGTGAAATCACCTTTTGAATTCACACGGATAGTAAAAGTTCCCTTCTTGGAATTTAACATAGAGTTTCACTAGAATGTTTTGTATGCTTCAAAATCTTCACTATTTTAAAATCTTTTTTATTCCTTGGAAAACTCCAAATATACTTTTCTTTTATCTTAGGAAAATGCGGTCTGAGTAAATCAAATTAGCTACCCCCTCCGTCGGGCCAATCTGGATAGCTAAGGAGAGCAGGAAACTAGTTTTTCCAACCCAAGCCTAGAGATTATTTCTCTATCACCCATAAGGCAGTCAAGTTATTTGAGCGAATCTAACCTTAGTATTTTTCAAACTTCTTAATTTCCTTTGGAATACATGATTGATTATTTGAAAAACATTCACAAAAGAATTGGGAAGAAAAAATCAAGCTTTATAAACAATTTCCTTTAACCATTTATTTTAAACCCCTTAAAAATAATTGTATAACGACTTCCAAATCACCTTCAAAATACTTACTTATTCATTTGAAAAGATTATTAAAAAGATTGGCGAAGAACAATTAAGCTAAAACCCTGATTTTCAAAAGTTACCAAAACCATCGCTAAAACGCTAGGAATAGTGTTGTTAAATTTTTTTTTGATCAAACCACTTTTTTCTTTTGATATAAGTCAATCTTTATAAGTTAAATACCTTTTAAAACATTTTAACATATTTATGGAATTTATTTCATATTTTTTAAGATTAAAAATTTCCACTTTTAAAGAATAACCACTTTGATTTCCAAACTGCCAAAACGCAACGTTTTTGAAAACCTGATTTGGACATATCTCAAATTCTACGAATGAAATCTTGATTTTTCTTTTTCATTTGTAAGCTATAACTCCAGGGGTTTGAAAAATTATTATTTCAAAGAATTCCGACTTATAATCTACTCTACACATTCGTTTGGCTTTTTTGGTCATGAAATCGCGAACTACCGGAACATGATGGCTTATTTTTAACACTTTAGTCAAATTTTATGAAACTTATCCGAAACACTTTTGAACTATTTTGAAATCATAATAAATCGTATTAAACCATTTTAAACTATTTTTGGACAATATATTTCATATTAAAACTCATATTCACTTTTATTCCGTATTATAATATTCAATTTACTATCTTTTTATTTGAAAATCCATTTATACACTTCTCATATGATATCATATATGAAATTTCAACTTTTCAAATTGTCATTTCTTAAATCAAATGTTATGATTTTTTTCAAAATAAATCAAAACTCCTCTTTTTAAATAAATTTCAAAGTGATATCTTTTCTATATTAAACCATCCAGATAATTTTTCTTTTTAAATGCAAAAACATAAAGAGAGATTTAATAAACTCTATACACATATTAATATGAATTTATTTTCCATGATTTAACTATGATTAATTAGTTAACTTTTTCTATTTTGATAAATACGAATTTATCACAACCATGTTATCAACCATATAATCAACCAATATTCAAACATATTAATCATGCAAGCATATTAAATTACTAATTAAACATGCATATCATTATTTTCTAAATATTTTAAGGTGTATGTAAATCAAGTACTCATGATTGTAGCATTCCCTTCGCAACTTCTTCAAAGTTACTCGGGCAACATTCCGACATCACTTCTCTGCACTTTCTTCACTTTGGGTCTTCCCGAATCTTCCTCCTTTATTCTTGCATGCTCGGCCATGACCCTCTTAAAGTTGTTAGCTTGGCCAAGAGTGAATGGTGGTGGCGGCCGTGGGTTTGAGGAGGGTAAAGGAGTGTGTTGGTCGTAGCTCTGAGGTGAAAGAACTTTGTATGTATACGTATATAACTTTTTTTTGCCATAACTTTTCATTATTTTTGCATAACTTCCTCATGACTTTAGGAAGCCGTTAATGAGCTTCAAGAATAGAAAGAAGAAGATAATTGGTCTAAGAATAAGTGAGAGGGTAGGGTGTTATTTATAGAATTTTGGAACCTTAACACTTAACTAAAATGTAAAATATCTCCGACAAACTCTCCCATCACCTAGTACATGCAACATCCCCTCCTCCATGTGCACCTCCATGTGCATCTCTATGTGCACTTGTCTTCTCTTGAGTGAAGATGAGTTTTGCTTTTATTTTCTTAGGAAAATATCTGGATTCTTATTTATTTACCTTAAGTAAATTTGTAAATGTGAATGGTATTTATATATGTTAATATATGTGTATACATGTGCATGTACATAGATGTCTATATGGTACTTTTGGAAAACCAAGTTACGACGTTTCGGTACACTTCTATTCATCAAAGCATTGTAAATCCGAGATCTAAGTTCCATTCATATTTTCAGTTTTTGATCAAACTATTTATTTATGTAGACAAAACTTGAAAATAAATTTCTTATTATCTTTAAATAATTAAAATAATATTATTTAAGCTATAAACCCATATTAAATAATATTAAACTCCATTTGTAAAAATAGAACATCAATATGCTAAAATGCTACAAAGTTTATATATCTTTATAAGACAATTTATATATTTACAAAACCATTACAAATCACTTCTTATCATTATATAATAATTAACATGGATTGTTTATCATTTAAAAATAATTATTTTAATCTTAAAATAAATTAAATCCAATTCTAGGTGATAGAATTGTCATTTGTTACACCAATGTTCACAAGTTTCTTGCTGCTACTATCTTCGGACACTTGTGTTGGAAAATAACCTCGTCTGATATGACATGGTCCGCAAAGCCTGAAAGGGGGAAGAAATGCTCACCTAGGTCTGGATACCATCATCCCTAAAAAGTAATACAAGCTTTTCGGACCAAAAATGAAGGGCATCAGCGTCACCAAGTATAACGTCTTCCGGAGGAATAGGAGGATGATTGCGCATCCAGTGCTCAAAAGCTAGCTTTAAGTCATGGTCAAAGGTTTAAATAATGAGCAAACCTGGCACATTGACTAATTTATCTGGTCTAATTTTGATGAAAGCAAATCTAGAGTCCACGGTGGCCTAACTATAGTGGTCAGTAGCTATGAACTTGCTATTTGGGGATAGGATAGCACTAAGCTTCGCATCGCCATAGAGGAACAATAGTAGTCCAGTGTTTCAGATCCAAGAGGCATCAAAATATTCATGCCTATAGTTATCTGTGGAAAGCGACCGTTGCCTTACATGAACAGTCTCATCATCGTTATGGAAGAAGCACTTTCTAATCACGATGACAGGGACTTGACGGTTTGAAAATCGTACTAGGAAGAACCTATTGCTAAGGAGAGTCACCCGTCAGTTAACTCGATGAAAGTGATACTCGAGACAAAGACAAAGGTCGTTGATAGACCAGAGGCCACTGACTACCGAAAAGACAATGTTCATCTGGGAGTTGAACAGTTGAGATTTATTGGTACGCATTATTGATGTTCTCAAAAATTATATGGGATTGGTTTTTATTTTGAGGGATACATAAGGTTTATAAAAAGAGGAGTGGGCTGTGGGAGCAACATAAAGGAGGAACTAAGATCTGCGCCTTTTCCATCAGGTAGGATTAAAGGGAGTTTGCACGTGGATCTGCAGTGTGTTATTGCCTTCCTATTTATAAAATCGTAACATGTTGAATAATGCCCATATTTTTTGCAGTGGAAAGATAAAATGATAATTTTGTGAATCGTTGCCACATGGTCAGGTAGCCCACATTTAAAACAATTTCTATTGGCTCGGACAGATTTCACCATATTAAGCATGCATCTTTTCTTCTATAGTGTCAAAGTTCTTGATATCCTTTGTAGGACTCAAAGTAGAACTAAACTAGTCCCCAGGCCCAGTGGGTCAAAGTTCTTGATATGCTTTGTAGGCGTAGAAGGAATTGATCGCCAGAAGCTGGAAGAATCGGGGCCGCATGAGACATTGAGAGTGGAGCAAACTGGTTCAGAGGTTGGAACAGCCAAAGAGGAAAAAAGAGAGGGATGATAGGCGGGTGGTAGAAGAGGATGAAAATGTGAGTTCGCCATGAAATAACGTTCTATAAACAATTCTAAATAAATAATATAAATTATATCCAAAACCCTTTTGAATAGAATTGTGAATGTACATAGATCTGTATAAATGTGATTTTGAAGTATGGAATATTTTGGGAAAATGTTATGAGAAGTAAACTTTTAAAGTATAAAAGAGAGAAGAGGTTTATAGTAATAATGTTTAAGTAACATTTGTTTTTAACCTCTTTGATTATATTTTAAAGTAAGTAATCTTACTAAAGATTGTGAATATTCTTATACCATTTGAGACAAATACGTTAATACATTTTTAAGTACTGAAAAGAGTACAAATGAATAATGAAACAGTAGAATACATGTATATATCTTTTGAAAAGTTATTTTAACATATAAACAAGTAGGAAAGGAAGTGAATAGAAGCACCATGTATTCATATGGTTTGAGATCCCTTATGAAGAACTCATTTGTCTGAATCATCTCTTTCTTTTAGAACATATGCATTCGAGATCCCTAAAGGAGTCTCCTGATTATAGTTTGCTTACTTCAAAAGTAAGTAATTATTTGATAAAGGAAGTTTTAATTAATAAAAGAACTAATTAAACAAAAAGGGGATTAGATGTTATTTATGCGACTCAATCATGCTTTTTGTGACTTAAATTTGATTTATGTGTTTACTTGTCTATGGAAAGTATTTAGTTGTGTATTTCACACTGAAAGTCAATAATAGGTTTGTTTTATTCATGACAATTAAGAGTGATGATTCGAGTAGGGTTTAGAAGTAACAGTGCTTAACCAATCATGCTTCACCCTTGATCAAGAGATAGTGTATGTTGAGAAGGTCAGAAATGTGATAAGTATTCAAGACTTGGTTTCCATATCCAATCATTCTCATTATTATTGAATTAGACCAAAATTAACTTAGGAAATATCCAGAAGAAACACAAGAAGTATACAGTATGGTTATTTTCAATGATGTTAAACATTACGTATAAACTCATCTTACTCTTCTAGGACAAAAGGTAAGAAAATGCATCAGAATTGGAGATGATCTCCACCTTTTTGCATTATCTGTTAATTTTTGAAAGAACCATAGTAATTAACCGAAAATCTACCGATTGCTTTTGAAGTTTCTGGTAAATGGGGGAGTGAACTTATCTGAGATGACTCGAAATTATAACCACTTCAAAACTAATATATGTGTTCTATATTTTTGAAGCAGTTGTGAAGCGAAATGTTGTAGAGTTACATTGTCTATCCTAAGGGTTAACTCCAGGGGAATGGTCGGCTTAACATTTCGAATGATGTTATCATGTGGTATTATCTATTTTTAGAGGGATTCCAAAAGAGGGGACAATGTTAGCATTTGTTGGAGGACTGATGTTGGAATCCTTATAGAGATTCAAGATGTGTTTGAGACGTGGAAATCCTTATAAACGTTCAAGATGCTGGAATCCAAAGAGAGATTAGAGATCTATTCGAGTAGTGAAGACTCATGTGTTGAGATGATGAATCTGACTTCACCATCAAAAATGATAAGAACCAAAATAGGATGCATAGCCAAAGGGTACAACTTACCCAAGGGTAGATTAGCTCTATTTTAGAGATGCTTTCATATTACTAGCAAGAGCAATGATACTCATGCCACGTGTTACGTCATGGACAAGCTTTGTTTACCTATGGTATATTATATCTTAAGATATACGCTGCTGGAAGAATATTTCTAACCCTTGTAAGGAGGCCGTTTTCGACATACTAAAGGCATCTCCAATGGAAATGCAAACAAATCTTGGTGATTTTGATTGTATACTTATTATTCTTATGTTGTACACACAACACAGCTATTTTCTAATTAATATTCTAAATCATAGACATTATCTATTATATCGGCATATGTACTTATTAGATGGTTTGACTCTTTTGAGTGGAAAACCATTCTGGTCATTTGGTTGGTCTCAAAAGGTGTTGTTATGTGGGCATATGTTTCTTGAGACTCTTATACCAAATTTTTGTCTAACCGGTGGATTTTGTTCCCTTAATTCCTCGAGTACTCTTTCGAACAGTTTTAGAACAGCAGGTTTTAGTTACATATTCTTTAGAGCTCAAGGAGACAAGCTGGATGTTTCACCTCTAGTAGTATTCATATTTTCGCTGCACTACTAGTATGTATATCAGAAATTTTGAGAATAGACTGTTATAACTGTCTAGACAGATGCTAGTACTTAGTATCGTGACTTTGAAATGCTATGTATCTAATACTTTGTAATGTATTTTGATATTATATGTTATCAATCCACTGTAAAATTCTAATGCAGTGTTCTTTTTTCCTTATCCTATTTTTTGTTCCTTTTCTTTTTATTTACCATAACAATCCGCCTTTCCGGCACTTGAGTACTTGACATATGAATACCGCAGATATATTAGTGTTAACATTTGAGGGTCAAAGAGGCAGGCATTACATTTAGTTTTAGAGCTGAAGGTTAAGCGAGAACCTTGGCTTTGGTAGGGTATAAATCATTAGAGATAAGGTAAGTGATACCATAGAATGAGTTGAGCGTATTATACATACATATGAGAGTGTATATGTATTTGTTATGTATAATTAATTATATAAGTATGATTTGGAAGTGTATTTTAATTGATATAGGGATTAATAATGTTCATTTAGTATACCTAATCCATTTGCTTAGTCTTGCTTAGCCAGTTTACGAGCATGGTTATCAATACTAGTTTGATTATTTGTACTCGGCCAGTATATGAGCATTAGTATCGTTAGTGGACTGATTTGTCATGGTCAACCAGTTTATGAGCATTGATTATCATCTATTGATTTTTGATTTGTGCCCAGCCAGCTTATGAGCATTATTTTTATTTGTAGATTGATTAGCCATGTTCAACTATTTTATAAGCATTGATTAGCATCTATTAATTGTTGATTTGCACTCAACCACTTTATGAGAAGTTTTACCATTTCCAACATAAGTTGGATAGGCAATATTTGGTGATGCATTGAAATGAACACCTTTGGAATCGAGTTTCACAATTTGACTATAAGGCGTTTGGTGATAATGTTGGGACAGAAGTTAACTTTAACAAAAGATGTTTATTATAATCTAAAGCAAAGATAAGATATTTTAGGGAAATATATTTGTGAAATGATTATACGTAAAATGTAATTTTATATAAGTATAGTTTATAAAATATGGTTTATAAATGAAGAAGATTTAAACTGATATTTTGAGAACTTAAATCCCAGTATCTTTGATGATGTTTGGAAAATAACAGTAGTGTTATTTAAAAGCATTGTGAATACTAATATTTGTAAAGAGTTTTAAGATTTATTTCGAGTTCGAAGTTGCTCTTGGAATAGATGAATCAATTTAGGAACAAAGCATTTTTATGTTATCTAATTCGAGTAGCTAGAAAATGACTAAAAATGGACAAGATATGTGTTCGGTTAGTAAGCATTTCTATGAGTATTATCCTTATTAGTAAGGTAATATATGGTATGACTTAGTAGGACTCATTTCCTTAGTATCATTTTGGTGTTACTCGAACTATTCACATAATTTATATGGATTTTAAATAATTTTTTTAGGAAATTGGTTTGTCAATCGAGACCGTGATACTTAGTACTATTATATAAAGTATATGATACCGCTTTGAAAATGATTTTGATTAAGTAACAAAAGTATGATAAGAATACCTATTTTTACAATTAGTTTCAAAGGAGGCTTACACTAAAATTCGCCAAATTGAAATATCGGATTCCCTTGCCCAATTGAAATATTCAATTATCTTATCAACTTGGAACGATGTAAAACATTATTAAATACTTTTACGAACCATGCCATTTTACTGAGTTTATATTATTTAAAGAAATTATAAAATTGACATATTTACATCAAATAACATGTGAGACTAATAGTTCAAGGTGTATTCAACTTGTAGGATTATCGAGATAAAAATTTCAAATTGTTTTGACCAAAAATTGATAATTAAACCATTTGTTATTCTTCTTCACCGCTTCTACTTTTCTTCCTATTCTCTCCTCCAAATCATTTTTTAACATGGTTCATTAATGTCAATAAGTGCCTATCATAGTGATCGAACTCGTGACCTTTAATCTTTCGTATTGAACTAGTAACTAACTGAGTCAACTTTATTGGATCCTCCAAGTCATTTTGTTGTTCTCTAAATATTAAAATAGTCCTGTCAATTTTCCATAGCTGCTTTCTCCTAATTGGGTTAAAGCGCAGTTAATGCATCATTAAGTCGAAATGAGTTTTCCTCCAATTAAGTTAAAGTATTGTTAATGCATTGTTTAATCGAAACATGTTTAATAAAGAGTAGAATATTTTTTTATTAATAGTCACAACAAAAGTCTTATTTCACTTTACACCTCCTTTAAAATTTATTATAAACATAAATTTGTTTTTGATCAGCATCCGCAAACACAAATTTATAGTTTGCAAGTGCACGTTTTCAAATGATGCAAGCATATTTTTCTTTAGAAAAAGAAAATATGTATTTGCGCATGTTAAAATGCACATCTACTAAATGCTAGTATAGTAAAAAAAACATGTCTATTTGTAGTAAGTTTATACAAATTACATAAAGTCCGACAAATTATTTAAGCATGGAATGGAAGGGGGGTTGTTGATTCGAAGTCACGAATTGGATGAGGTAACATTTGGGATTCAGGGAATTGGATGCGATTGGAAGTCATGGATTTGCTGATTCAGGTGGTAATTTGACTTGAAGGCGTGTAGGTGATGAGTGGTAGTGAAGATGGTGAGGCCACAGTGAGGAAGAGTTGCAGTGTTTATGTGATGAGGGATTTTTTGTTTGGAAGTGAGGTTGTTGAGGCTGTTTTGCTGGATGATTGAAGGCGATTATGTTATGAGGCAGTGGGATGGTTTTTGGCGTTTGCAGAGGGGAGTGTGATGACAGAAGGATGGTCATTGGTTTGTTGTAATGAGTTGAAGGAGTTAAAATATGCAAATAATTAATATTTCATAAATATTAATTAATTTAATTAATCTATAACAATTTATAAATCCATTAAGTTGTGGGTATTTTGAAGAAATCAATAATACGGTTGTGATTTGATTAGTGGTTAACATCTAATTATTTAAATATTAATATTCACTCATCGCCTTAGTTAGTGAAGTGACAGTTTGAATGAATTTATCGCTTATATATCTTTATTGGTAAATCCAATTTTACAAATTAAGCTATACTTTTTAATAATCTTTACACCAATTCTTTTCGTCGGGACTATACCACATTAGCACATGTGGAATTTGGTTTTGGTCGAAATTCCAATATCATCCATGTTCAACATACTTAGTCCCTAAATAAAACCTTTGGTTCAATAATAACATATTATTAGCCATACTACTATGGCAAGAGATTTTGACTTTACAGTTGACCATTATACTAGCCTCATACAACTGAGGAGATGAATTTTCTATTGAATGGTGTTTCACTTCTAATACTTCAACTCAGATCCAACTATAGTTGTCAATAGTTGCCATGCCATGATTTAACCATAATCAAATTGGAGCATCCATATTAAAGTTCACCGTTATTCTAAAATCGAGAGAGCCGTATAATATTGTCAATCCAAGATTTCTTGTTTGACCCAATTGTAATCTACCAACTAGAAACTCTCGGGCGAGTCATTTCATAGATATCCAATAAATATCAATATGTACACCTTGCTTCCCCTAGTATCCATGAGTAATAAACAACCCAATATTGGAGAGTGTTACGTACTCTAGTCTTGATGAGTATATCAATATCCTTACTTGAAACATCTTGATTGGGAATATTTAAAATAATATGTTATTTTGTATTATGACAATTTTCCGTGATTACAACTCCTTAAAATTATTATCACATAATATATCATTTAATAAAATTTTATTTAATATATTTTAAATTAATTAATTAATTACTTATGTCACTATATATATAACAAACTATAGTTGAGTAGCTAAACCCCTTCAATTTAGGGGTGATGAAGCTCTCTAACTTTATGTAATTTCAACATTTTATGATTTATGATCTCACTTGGTTTACGCTTCATGAAGTGGATTTTAATGCAAGTTTATACAAGTGAGTTTGATAGCTTATATTGCTTATGCAAATGAGCTATTCTCGTCAAATGAGATGATGTTTCGTTGGCTGGTGTGCCAGATCCTGCTGGAATTATTTCGGTAATTTATTGGGTGTCCGTGGCACCATCACCTCGTCAAATGAATTGCTGTCATCTTGGTGGTTTGATTGCTCTGGGAAATCTCTTCGCTCTATCATCTTTTGCTTGATTCCATGTCTGATTTGCTGGCATGTATGGTGTGCGCGGAATAAGGCAATTTTTGACGAGGTTCCTATGGATCCCCTATCCGTTATTCGGCGGGTAAGAGATGATGTTTTCTTAGCATTTAGGGGACGACCTTTCAGAGGGTCGGTCAGTGCTCGTTCTAGTCGCTTAGTAAACCTTTTATCTATATCCTGCTCTCAGTCTTCGTATAGAGCGGGAATTGGATGATTGCCGAACCGGAGACTGGTGGTTCTGGCTTCCTAGTCTACTCCCTGTCCGTCTTCCCCCCTCTCCCCCCCCTTTGATTTCTTACAGTGTGTCTATTGCTTTCAGGCTCTTGCTTTTCAAAGGTGGCTCTTATCTCTATGTTCCTCTTCTGTTGGGAGTTTGCTTCAAGGAACTCATTATCCCCTTCCAGATGTAGGCCTTTCAGTTTTAGGGGTGTTGGCCGTTTCCTCCTACTATCTAGGAGGGGCGGCGGACGGGCTTGCTTTTCTATGATTGTTGGTCCCACTACATCGTCGTCAGACGGTGGCATTGCCGGAGCTCGATTACGATGTCGGATGGGCGGTCGTAGTCAGGAGCTCATCGGGTGTGTAGTGTGGCTGGGCCAGAGATCCTTAGCATCTGCTTCTCGATAGTGTCTATTGATTCCTTTTGGGTGTTTCATTTTTATCATTGTTGTGAGTTCTCGGTGTTGTATTTCCTTTTGGGATTGTTTTGGTTACCTGTCAGGCATGTTGACAGCTTTTGGTTGAGTTTTTATATGAAAGTTATCTATAAAAAAAAAACAGATTAAATGGTTAGAGCGGTAGATTGTAAAGCATTCGTGGTAGGTTGGAATTAATTAAAATGGTGATTTAATCCAAGGTATTTTTTGATCAAAAAAAAATGAGCTATTCTTATTCAACATAAACACAAGTTGCATCATCATTTGCTAATCCATTTTTGATTGTGAAATTAAAGTAAAAATGAAATTTGATGATCTATATTACTAGATACAATAGTAAATAGATCATGCTTAAAATAGCTTTTGCTTTTGCTTCATTTTCATGAGAATTATAAGTGGATATTTGTTGCATTATAGTTTGATGGTTTGAGTTATGTTAATTAATAAGATAAACAAACCATGCTTATGATAAATACAACAATATTTCACTTAAATCAAAGTTAGAGATCATAAATTGTTTGTTGTTGATTTACAAAAATATGAGAGTGGATTTGCCCCTAAATTGTTCTCTAGTTCAATAGTTTTCTAATCACATTTTAACTCTAGTTTTAGCTTCATTTTAGTTCCAGTCAACAATTTCTCCTCCATTTGGTCTAATTTGATTGAATAGATTTTTAAAACTCTAACAACTCTTTGCGGATTGACCCGTATTCGCCACGTACTTCAAGTGTACGCCGTGCGCTTGCGGTAAAAATTTAATTTGAAATTTATCGGTATTTTTCTAATTTGATAGAAAATTTACCGTTAAACAGCACCGAAGGCAAAAAATCTATCAAAAGCAAAACAAGCAGCTCCTACTCGAATCACTAGATATGATCAATTAAAGAAGGGAAGAAGCCGAGTTGAGAACCGCGGCCCACCAAAAAAGGGTCGCACGGTACTTCAACTCCAATGTTCACAACCAAACCTTCAAAGTGGGAGATCTTGTGCTCAAGCGAGCCAACCCCGTTTTGGGGGCCTTTGGACCAAACTAGGAAGGACCGTATATCATCAATCAAAAGTTAAGAGACGTAACTTTCAAGTTAACAACCATCGAAGGAATCCAAATTCAAAGGGCATGGAATAGTGAATCACTCTGTCGTTACTTCATTTGAAAACTACTTTATGTACTCTCTATTTTTCAGCAAATTAGCCATTCTGGACTGCCAGGGGCATTGTAAATAGGCAAAAATCTGCCCCACTTTCCTTAATAAGATTTAATTTGCTGAAAAGAAGGTGAAGAAGAAGTAGGAGGAATGAAAGAAGAGTCAGAATGAGGGATTGGAAGAATGGATGAGGCTAGAATCGGGGCAAAGGAAGGGGGTGGAATAGAAGGACGGGCGGGGACAAAGGCATGGACGGCGGGGAAAGGATGAAGGAGGGGACAAGTCAAAAAGAATGTTAAAACTTTTGGCTAAGGTTACAGGTAGAATGTTATTTTGGACTATGGTCGTATCTCCTACATTATCTCTTTTACCAATGTAGATGGATTTATATAACCTTGTATTTAACATTAGATTATACTAAGATAAGATACTTAATACTAACGCACTTATTCGAGTTCTTTATAAACTATTTGTGTACTTTTTCCACTCATATTAAAAAAAAATACAACTTTACTAATTTCTCTTTACTATCTTAGACCTTCTAGATTGTCTCAAATTTCATTAAGGTACTGAAAAGCATGGTTCGAAATTCTGACGGAATTCCGACTATTCCGGTAATTCCGTTCTGGTTTCGCTCATAGCCGGAACGGAATCCGTTCAAAATTCCGGTTCCGCTCAAAATTCTGGATTTGTTTTACATATATTGAATTTTTTTTATAAAAAATTAAAAAATACAACAAATATATAAAAATTAAAAAAAAGAAAACAAATTAATCGGGACAATAAATAAATGGAGAAGAAATCGTGTAGTTCCATAAAAGAAGTTTTTATACTTTTGTTAATTTACATCGAATCATAACAAAAAATTCATAATTTTCAAAATTGATCAAAATTTTAAAATCTCAAATGAATAATATAGAATCTTACACAGTGGATTTTTAATTAAAATATGTATTTTACATGTAATGTAAAATATGTACTATAAATTTACGACAGTATTAGATATTTATTAGACTATATATCAAATTAAAACAAAAAAGTAACGGAATTAAAAATCCGGAATTAAAGCGGAACTTTCGGAATTTTCGGAATGGATTTGAAAGTTTTAAAATTACCAATGGCCGAAACGGAAATGGAAAACGGAATTTCGAACCTTGATTTTAAGAGACGATTTGCTATGGTTCAACCCATCCAGTGGTGTTTACATAAGCCGTGCTAGAGACAAATAACGTCTGAAGAAAAACAACAGCAAATATATCTGGAAAGAAACGAAATATCACAGCTGCTATTATTATCTCATATTACCGGAGATTCACCAGATCCTGAGGATAATCCGTCAGTATATTTTACCTCTACATTTACAAAATCCTTACTTATGTTACGCTCTCGAAGTGACCTCTTCACAACCTCTTCAATAACTCATTTAATACCAATATCGCTATACACATCACCAATTCATAACCCAAACCCAATACAAACTAGCGTTCTTTTAATGGATGAAGTTGTTCAATGTTGTCAAAGTAATTTGAATCTTAATAACTTATCCAGGTATGATGATGCATTTCTTTGCTTTGGTGTAGCTAAGAACCTATATGTTGATATGATAAATTGAAATTGGTTATCTATGTTTAATTTAAATCAATCTATGTTGTGGAAAGAAAGGAATTACGTATTCTTTTTGGGGAACTAGAGAACGGAAC
Source organism: Allium cepa (assembly GCA_030765085.1). NCBI lineage: Eukaryota > Viridiplantae > Streptophyta > Magnoliopsida > Asparagales > Amaryllidaceae > Allium > Allium cepa. The sequence continues at coordinate 505,693,530 of CM060944.1, read as the reverse complement.
AATATATAATGCTATATGAAAGCAAAGTCTTAATCTTTTATGTCAATGGGACAATTGACATAGTAAGCATTTTCGAACTTGAGGGCATTGTCGAACTCGAGTGGGTGGTAATGATACAGAGTAATGACAAAGGCCCAATAGACTCAAAAGAATTCACCATAAATATTTAGATTAAATTATGCTAATTTTAGAGACAAATAGAAGCAATTAACATGTGCTAAATAATTAACTAGTTATATAAAATTGCCTATAGTGGGGTGAGTTAACAATCCATGAGTGGATTAGTTACAATTATTTTCTTATGTGTAAGCATGATTGCATACATACGAGTTTTGCGATGATATTATTTGAAAAATTGATAATTAAACCATCTGTTATTCTTCTTCACCGCTTCTACTTTTCTTCCTATTCTCTCCTCCAAATCATTTTTTTAACATGTTTCATTAATGTCAATAAGTGTCTATCATAGTGATCGAACTCGTGACCTTTAATCTTTCGTATTGAACTAGTAACCAACCGAGTCAACTTTATTGGCGCCTCCAAGTCATTTTATTGTTCTCTAATTATTAAAATAGTCTTGTCAATTCTCGATAGCTGTTTTCTCCTAATTGGGTTAAAGCACAGTTAATGCATCATTAAGTCGAAATGAGTTTTCCTCCAATTAAGTTAAAGTGTTGTTAATGCATTTGTTTAATCGAAAGGTGTTTAATAAAGAGTAGAATATTTTTTTAACAATAGTCACAACAAAAAGTCTTATTTCACTTTACACCTTCTTTAAAATTTATTATAAAAATAAATTTGGTTTTGATTAGGCGTCCGCAAACACAAATTTATAGTTTGCAAGTGCACGTTTTCAAACGATGCAAGCATATTTTTCTTTAGAAAAAGAAAATATGTATTTGCGCATGTTAAAATGCACATTTACAAAATTCTAGTATAGTAAAAAAAAACATGTTTATTTGTAGTAAGTTTTCAAAGAAGCCCAGGGTTAAAATTAATTTTTCGTCGGGCCTAATACTAAAGTTTGTCCTTAATTATGTAAATTTTGAAATGTATATTAGAAATTAAATTCTACAAAAAAAAAATATTCACTCCTGGTAGTAGGGATACGGTAAGCATAAGTTTTCTTGAAGCACTTTCATACAAACTTACAGAAAATGATTTGATTTTCAGGATAACAGAAAGAGAGTATTAATTTTGTTGTAGCTTGATCTTCTTTGGTTGTGTAACAAAATTATAATCGCAGCCAATCAGTGGTATTATGATAGGACATTGCATGTTTTTTCTGTATTATCCAGCCATGCACCTGCTTTTTGCTTTTTAATCCAAGAACGTCTCATCAAGGAGGCTTTAACCGTCTGGATTTAGAAACAGTACTATAAAAAATTTACGTGTATTGAAAGAGTTAATTACTAAATAAGTAAATAAAACAGTTAACAGAATATAAAGAATTATTACACAAGTCTTGCTTTTATTTTCATAAACACTTCAGATACATTTACAGTAAACGCGTCCGTGAAAAAGGAAAATTTAAACGTCATAAAGAATAAAAATAGTAGAACGAGCAGAGGTAGTGAATCGCTACACGATATCAATGAAATCAAGAAGCAATAGTTTAGCTCTCACTCCGGGAGAAATACGAATAGGGCGGCGGTTTTCACCAAGCAGTGCTATTTCAGCTTCTGCCTCTAATATTAGCTACATTCATTTGACACCTATATTGATTAGGAAAAAGAAAAAAGAAAAGATATTATGGAAATTTTATGTTACTAATTAATTACCTCATTATCAGGGATTCTGAAAATGAAGGTTTCAACATAGATGCTCGTAGTTGAGATGCATAATACATTGACTTTCACACAGAATTTTTCACCAAGCTGAAATCACAAAAAATATACACTTGTTAATGAAACTTCATTTCGAATAATAGCATGGTATCTGCACGTGAAATACAAATGTTAATCGGCATACTTTTAATGGAGTGAATAGCTTGGAGGAAAAGTTGGACAAAGTGGCTGCCTTACAATTTCCACCTAGAGCTAGCCCAACATCCTTCAGCATTTGGTTATGTCCTACAGAATAGAAGTTCAAATGATTAAGAATTGTTTAAGGACGACAAAGATTAAAAGTGAGAAGCAGTTGGTCATCTGATTAGGATACTGATATATCAAAACAATTTTTTCAGTGACCTTGTTGACAGTAATTAGAATAGAAAGTAGAATCCATGATGCCATTTTCAAGGACGTCGTCCTCCTGCACTTGAAGCTCAACTTCGTAATACTTGTTCATCCTACATATTGCTAGAAAAATTCAAATTCTTATATATGATTCAAGAAATAGAATAGCATGTAAATTTAAAAGATGATAATGTGCAAATATTCCTAGTTAAAACAGGCCTTAAATCTTCTTGGTAAGCTTGGTCAGTGCTAGTTGCTATATAATTACAAGTCAGTGGATTATTTGTTTTATGGCCAGTCTTGTTGTAGTTTCTCATTGGCAATTTCTCAATGTTTGATTTGGTTAATTGATGAACATGTTTAGGGGAGAAAGGAGAAAGTGAGTTAGAGGCGACGGCGAGAGATTGCATATTGATGAAGTTTAAGTATGGAGATATATATCCCAGCGTATGTGCGTGCGCTTCTATTTATACTGCGCAATTCAACTTTTCCCAGGAACTTGCAAACTGTAATGAAGGCTTTTTCTAAAATGCTGGCTTACGAATTTTATTCAACATTCAATATACTGCTGTTACATCTGATTCTGCAAAATGCAGCCTCCAGGGCTGCCCACGTGCCTATGTGTAAAACGTGCTTACCTCCAGCTATAAATTATTTCCATTTCTCATTTCAAACATAACTCATTTCTGCAACGATATATTTCTACAATGACATAGACGCAGAAGACTTTAAATTCCTTTGAAAAATCTGAATCATATCATTAGAAACGAAGACCGAAGTGTTGAACCCAAGTCTATGCATTTTGTATATTGCCCAGTCTTCTTTCCGGTACCGGATATTATAATCATGGACCGCACCAATCAACTCAACTTGTATAAATTATCTTATATAAAAGGCAGTCAAAACATTATTAATAAAGAAAATTTATTGAACCAATTTACTCTGTGTCTTTTTGAAATTCCTGAAATGCCCCTGCTTCCGTTTACAATAATATAATGGTCCGTGTGCGAATCACGGGTCCATACTAGTAAAATATAATGTAACTTGTATCAAACATATTGTATTCATTTGTTCACTGCATAATTCATTTTGCTTCTCAATCCAAAATCTGAAAATCATTTCATTAATTGCATAATTCTTTACATGGTATCGAAGCCATATTAAGCCTATCGACAACTGCATCAAATTTAGAAGAAATTCAGAGTCTTAGCCTCAAGAACAGGGACACTAAAGTCAAGAGACCATCAAAACAGTGTCATCGTCTGAAATCTTAATAACCCATCAGGCACACATTCATCATTCGGGTTGTTACTGAATTTGCTGATTAAAAAAACAGATGTCATGCCAAGGAAATCAATCTGATTTTCGACCGCAACAAGTTTTCAAAGAAAAAGAGAGGAGTAAGCAAATTCTCAAATAAAAAATTTCAAAAAATTGAAAACTGATGCCAACAAAGCGAAACGATGACAAAACACAGAAGATGGACGGACCCGCTGTTGAACAGAGCAATGGTTGACTACCATCAAACTTTTGGGAAGTTAGAAAATTCTCATCAGGATACCTTTTTTACAGGAAAATAAGTATTTCTTATGTGCAGGAGGATGGACAACAATAGTTGGTCGACCAATAGCTATGTGTTTGCTAAATTTTAGACCACTTTTGCTGCCAAAACAAGCGGGACCGAATTGTCCCATACAACTGCTAACAGAACACAAGTGAATATAGAAGTGAGATGGATGAATCTAACCAACTACAACTCACATGGTACATCACACATGATTCTAAAATTGAACATTATCATCACAAAAAGTAAAAATTTGATTCTAGTTAAACACGAAAAGTTGTTGAGTAGTCCACCAACGATATCCAAAAAATTTCCATTATAGCATTACCTAATGAAAATAAATCTGCAAAATATTTACACCATAGAAACAAATCACCCCAGCAAAATTATGCAACGTAAAATTCAGGTTGTACCTTTATCGTGAATTGTGCATTTTCAAATTTTAAAAAATAAAATCAAAACAACATAAAATTAAGTTTTACTTGTTCTACGAACTATGTATTATCATATTAAAAAAAATCAAAAACATATAACGCTCAACTTTTTTTTTTTTTTGAAAATGGATACTTAGGTTGTGATACGTATTAGTACTACAAGCCTTAAGTAGTATATAACATACTATATGTCAATATATGTTCGAACCACACTAACATGTTTCAAATATGTGACCATTTGCACCAACGTCGAAGCCCTAATCACTGGGACAGTGATGATGATCATAAAACTCAAGTGTTGTCTCTTCTGTTGGATTTGTATTATCATCATCAAAATCCATCAATTTAAGCAAAATATTTGAGAATTTACCTAAAATTTAATTTTGAGGTTTATTAAATAAGAGAAATAGAAGAATGAAAATAAGAAGAGAGAAAAAAAAAGACAGGCCAATAAGGATAGTTGCTGACACCAAAAATGGATATTAACACCCAAAAGAATCTAGTAGGGATTAAATGAAAAATGAAGTTAAAACATACAACTCAAAAAGAGATGAGACTCAACCTCATGTGGATTCTAAAATAACCAAACAAAGATTGATGCCTTCACCTATAACACTTGTTGGATCAGTTGCATCGAGCGGATGGGAAAACGGAGGTAGATTTCAAGAAAAAAAAATTGATTCATCTTGCATTAGCTTTTCTATATTGTTGATATTAATGATTTTCTTAACAATAAGTCATATTTACTGTTTTACTGGATGGCTTTAGTTTGAATTTTAAGTAGCATTTTTTATCATTTGTATTATTTATTCAAAATAATATTTAACGAAATAATTCATATTGAAATTTGGACATACTACTTATTTTTAAGTTTGATACACAAAATCTTCATCAAAAACATGTTTTAAACTACACCTTTAAATTTAGTTTCGATAAGTTTTCTTCCTTTATTTCAAAAATCAAATCTACGCATAAACATGTTCTTATAGGGAAAATTGATTTATTTCTCATTTTTTGAATTTTGTTTGCATAACTACGATTTTTTATCGTTTAGCTGAAACTAGAAACATGGGTGATTTTTATAAGAGGTTTTTGAGAAGGTGAGGTCATATAAGACTTAAAAAGGGATTTTTTTTATAGAAGTTTTCATAATTTGTTATACACCGGTTTGAATACACTTGTTTGAGTACAACTCTAATAATAAAACAACCTTCACATAAAATGATATATACACATTTTTTTGAACAATAAAAGCCTAAATATTAATAATCAATAAAACAATTCAATTACAAATTCAAGTATCACGTATTTAAATTTAATATTTGTTTAAATTAATATAGTAAATTTAAATAATTATGATTCGCCTTAATTCAAATATTGGATATTCAGATCAAATGAATAATGCCTCAATTTATTAATTTTTCTTAAAGGTATTGATGTGCAAATATATAATGCTAATATCAATATTCTAATGTCTAATTCAATGTATCAGAAGTAAGTATATAATTTACAACCAGATAATGTTAATGTGTTCAGGACTTAATTATGAACTCTTCAATTTGAGTTTTAACCAGAAGAATTTCATATATGAAAGTTATACTTATTCAAAGAAATAAGAGTTAAATAAAAATTTATATTTATTAAGGTCTTAAAATTGCTGAACCCTAGCCATTTGTGCCATAGCATCGCATGATTATCACCATCGCTACTCTGGTGATCTAAAAGCTAAGCCTTAATGTGTATCAATGACACTACCTTCGCCGCTGAAGTAGACAGATGGCCACCTATGTCAACGTCGTGCTTCCCTAATCATCTTTCCCCGATCAGGACTTTGGCTACAAGGTGTTGGACGTTGGCAAGGTGATGGTGCAAGAGATATGCACAAGGTCATGCACACATAGTGCACCAAAATTGATTTTTTTAAACAGAATTTCAAAAATAATTTTTGCAAATAATTTTAAAATAGGTTTCAAACAATTTGAAATTTTTATCTCGATAATCCTGCAAGTCGAGTACAGCTTGAATTATTTGTCTCACATTATATTTGATGCAAATATGTCAATTTCCTAATTTCTTCAAATAATATAAAATCGGTTCAATGGTGTGGTTCGTAAAAAATATTTAATAATGTTTTGCATTGTTCAAAGTTGGTAAGATAATTAAATATTTCAATTGGACAAGGGAATCCAATATTTCGATTATACAAATTTTAATATAAGCCTCCTTTAAAACTAATTATAAAAATAGGCATCCTTTTGGCTTTCCATATTTTTTTTGCAAAACCAACGAAGTTGACAGGACTCCTACCACTTTATTGAAATGCAAAGAATTACAAGAGAACAAGAACAATAAAAATGACAAATCCAACCAAAATAGGCTTTGGTGAAGTGCCATAGAGAAAAAATGGAAGAAAACATAGAAACAAAGCATTTCAACATGCAGAGAAGAAACAAACACAACAAAAGCAAGCAAGGGTTAAACAAAGAGAGCCAGGGTATCAGAATCAAAGTGAAATGAAGACCTCATCATCCCAACCAAAATTTTACCTCTAATAATATGTCTCGGTTGTGCTTCAGAGCTCCTAGCTGATTTAAAAACAATTTGGTTTCTCTCCTTCCATATCATCCCAATAAACATTTTCAAACCAAAGATCAACAATTTGGCTTTCCAAATTTATTAATGCACAATTATGAATTATGCAAGAGATAAAATCAATGTACCAATGGTGCAGTTGGTACGAGTAAGGATTTAAAGCATTATTGAATTACTTCTTGGTCATGTGTTCAATCTACACTTTCACGATATTATTTGTTGCTAACTTGATTAAATTTTCTTTATCAATCTTTATTTATTTAATAACGGCTGTTTTTTATCACTTACTAACTATATTTTTTATAATAATAAATTTGTTTCATAAAAATGTCATAATATTTTATCAAACTAGAGAAATATTTCAACAAATATTTTCATTTGATTTAAAATTTGGATGCAACGTGCATGAGTCATGTTACTATCAAAGAACTTATTTTTCTTTTATTGCAAAAGTCAATAATAAAATATGAAATTGATATTATTTCTCTCAGTTACTAATTTTTTTTTATCATCATGATTATAAAAGAATTAATAAAATATTCTTTTCAATATTTTGAATATGTAACTACTAATTATATTTGAGAATACTTGTTTTTAATATCAATTTCATTTTTACTAATAACTTTTGTAATACATAAATTATATTACAAAGGATGTTAATACTAAAATTATACTTTACCACGATTATATAACATAATGAAAAATATTCATTATAATAATATGTAAACAGATATATTTACTTTTTTTCAGTTTCATATTTTATTAATATTGTTTAAAATATAATTTCTCTTTATTACTAATTATATTTTATCATAATACAAAATAAGACATATGTAGATTATAATATTTTAAAACTGTAACTACTAAATATATTTTTATTTATTTATTATGAATATTATTTTTTATTTTGTTAATAACGTGTGTAAAAAAGAAAGTTAAAATCAAAACTCTAAAACAAATAAAAAATGTTTGTTATAGTATATTCAACATTCAATGTACTGTTGTCGTGTCTGATTCTGCAAAATGCTGCCTATAGGGCTACCTACGTGCGTTTGTGGGAAACGTGGTGGGAAACATACTTACTTCTAGCTAAAAATTATGTCCATTTTTCATTTCAAATCATAACTCATTTCTACAATGATATAGACGCGGAAGACTTTAAATTCTTTTGAAAAATTTGAATCATATTATTAGAAATAAAGACCGAAGTGTTGAACCGAAGTCTCTGCATTTTGTATATTACCCAGTCTCCTTTCGGGTATGGGATATTATAATCATTAGCCGTGCCAATCAACCCAACTTGTATAAATTATGTTATATATAAAAGGCAGCTGAAACATAATGTAACTTGTATCAAACATATTGTATTCATTTAATTAGTGAAAAAATCATTTTGCTTCTCAATCCAAAATCTGAAAGTCATCTCATTAATTGCATAAGTCTTTACATGGCATTGAAGCCATATTAAGCCTATCGGCAACTGCACCAAATTTAGGGGAAATTCAAAGTCTTAGCCTCAAGAATAGGAGCACTCAAGTCAAGAGATCATCAGAACAGTGTCACATGCATCATTTGGGTTATTATTGAATTTTCTTATGAAAAAAAAACATGTGCCATGCCAAGGAAAGTAATTCTATTTTTGGCCGCAACAAGTTTTCAACAAAAAAGGAAGGAATAAGCAAATTCTCAAATAATAAAATTCAAAAAAACTGAAACCAAGAAAGCCAAATGATGAAAAAACACAGAAGATGGATGGACCCGTTGTTGAACAGAGCAACGGTTGACTACCATCAAACCTTTTGGGAAGTTAGAAAATTCTCATTAGGATACCTAATTTACAGGTAAATAAGTATTTCTTATGTGCAGGAGGATGGATAGCAATAAATGATCGACCAATAGCTATGTGTCTGGTGAATTTTAGACCACTTTTGTTGCCAGAACAAGCGGGACTAAATTGTCCCATACAACTGCTAATAGAACACAAGTGAATATAGTAGTGAGATAGATGGATCTAGCCTGCTACAACTCACAAAGTACATCTAACATGATTCTAATGTTGAATATTATCATCACATAAAGTAAAAGTTTGATTCTATTTAAACACGAAAAGTTGTTGAGTAGTCCACCAACAATATCCGAAAAAATTTCTTTTATACCATTCCTAAATGAAAATCAAATCTGCAAAATAATTACACAATAGAAACAAATCAAATAGCAAAATTACGCAACGTAAAATAAGTAAACGTTTGTAAAATCAAATAAGAAGAAAAAGATAATTCATATTATTCAGCAAGACGGCTGAGCAAAAAAGATTGATTACATTAGGGTTACAGAGCTAGGTTTATATAGATAGAAAACATAAACAAGAAAAAAGGCTAAAAAGCCCAACCCAAACAGGAAATGGATCAATATGCTAACATCCCCCCTCAAACACGCGATGGTACGGCAAGAAGCATCGAGAGTTTGTCAATGAAAAATCTATGACGTTCGATAATGTGAGCCTTCGTGAAGAAATCAGCAAGTTGCGTCGATGACGAAGTAAAAGGCAGAGAAATAGTTCCATGCAGCAAGTGATACCGAGTGAAATGACAGTCAATCTCAATATATTTGGTGCGCTCGTGAAAAACAGTATTGTGAGCAATTTGAATAGCGCTCTTATTGTCACAATACATAGGAGTGGCAGAAGAAATCGAAACACCCATATCCTCCAACAGGCAACGTAACCAAATAATCTCAGATGTAGTGGAGGCCATAGCACGATACTCTGCCTCAGTGGAAGACCGAGAAACAACATCCTGTTTCTTGCTCTTCCATGAAATAAGGGAATCACCTAAAAATATACAAAATCCAGTTGTGGATTTTCTATCCGTTGAATCACCGGCCTAATCTGCATCAGAAAAGGCACGAAGCTCCAAAGATGAGGTCGATGGGAACAAAAGACTCTGTTAAAGTGTTCCTTGCAAGTAACGAAGAATGCGGATAACACCAGCCCAATGAACAGAGGTAAGGGAAGATACGAACTGGCTAACAATGTGAACAGCATAAGCAATATCTGGACGAGTGATGGTCAGATATACAAGGCAACCAACAATAGAACGATATAAAGTGGGATCAGAAAGAGGACTCCCATCGGTCGGAGTATATCGGGCATTTACCTCAAGTGGTGAATCAACATGACGTGTATCAGTAAAACCAGCACGATGAATAATGTCAGTAGCGTATTTGGACTGGGAAAGAAGATAGCCTTTTTCTGAGGAAGGTACTTCAATGCCTAAAAAGTAACGTAGATAACCCAAATCCTTCATATCAAAACAATGAGACAATGTGGCTTTAATGCTCACAATACCATTACTGTCATCACCTGTAATGATCATATCATCTACATATAGCAGAAGAAGAATACGGCCTGCAGAAGTTAATATGACAAAAAGTGCTGAATCATGGGAACTAGAGGTAAAACCAAGTGATATAACAACATTCGAAAATCTCTCATACCAAGCACGTGGTGCTTGCTTAAGACCATATAGAGCTTTCTTAAGCCTACAAACCTGACCTAGAGCATGAGAAACACTAGGTGGAGCAACCATGTAACTTCTTCCTTAAGATCTCCATTAAGAAAAGCATTTTTTAACATCCATTTGAGAGATGTCCCACTGACGACTGGACGCAACAGCAATAAGAACCCGAACAGATGTCATCTTAGCCACAGGAGCAAATGTCTCCTCATAATCCATGCCATACTCTTGGGCAAATCCTTTAGCAACTAAACGAGCTTTGTATCGCTCAATAGAACCATGTGACTTGGTTTTAATCTTATATACCCATCGACAACCAATAGTTTTCTTCCCAGTAGGAAGGTATACAAGATCCCAGGTACCAGTTTTGTCTAAAGCAGACATTTCCTCAGACATAGCACGTTGCCACACAGGAGAACGAACAGCCTTCGAGTAAGAATAAGGCTCATAGAAAGTGTTAATGGAAACAAGAAATGAAGCAAAAGCCCAAGAGTAAGCAAAATCAGATAATTGAGTAGATTTACGTGTGCGAGTGGGATAGCGAGGTTGAGCAGGATCAGTCATCACAGGAGGTGTTTGAGCAGTCTTAGTAGCAAGGGATAAAGTATCACCTACAGAAGGAGGAGGAACAGAGTGTATGGATGACGGTGTATCAATGGTAAGAGGTGGTGAATTAGAGGAGTTATCAGCAAGAAATGGATCGATGTGAATAAGATCAGACTTAGTCATACTATAAGGACTAGCTGGAATATAGTAGAAGGGGATATGCTCTATAAAGGAAACATGACGAGAAACATATAGTTTATTTGAAGAAGGATCATAATAGAGATAGCCTTTTCATCCAATACCATACCCAAGAAAAACACATATAGCAACACGTGAAGATAATTTTGTACGTTCTACCACTACACCATTATAAGCTATTAACAACGGGTAAAACCCGTTGTTAAGGAAAAAAGCAACGGGTAAAAACCGTCTTCAAAAGTGGAGTGGTTGAATTACGCGACGGGAAAAAACCGTTGCTTTATGTCCAAAAGGCAACGGGTAAAAACCGTTGCAAATGAAGGAAAGGCAACGGGTAGTAACCGTTGCAAACTTAAACAAAACAACGGTTAAAAACCGTTGCAAACAAAGACAAATGCAACGAGTTTTAACCGTTGTTTTATTTTCAATAGGCAACGGGTGTAAACCGTTGCTTACTGTACATTAAGCAACGGTTACAAACCGTTGCTTAATGGGCAAAATATCAACGGACGTAAACCGTTGCTTTCTGCCAATTAAACAACGGTTAAAAACTGTTGCTTTATGACCAACGTCACACATAAAGCAACGGTTAACACCCATTGCACATAATGTTTGCTCCTGCTCCGTAACTCACTACTGCGTTACACGCATATCTCAGTATACATACCAGAATATCAATATATATCAAAATATGCCAGAATATCAAAATATTGGTACACAAGCACTATAAACATATTGCACATATACCATACATATAAATTATCAAACTTATAATTACGCTCATTGTTTAGCAAACAGAATGCTGCCGTGCCGGAATATCATACTTAGTACACTGCATTGTTTATTATCACTACAGTACAAAGATTTTGTAACAACCCTGAATTTTGAACAATTTAAAAATGATAATATTTAATTAATTTTAAATATTCGAATGATGATTGACTTGAATTTCAAATTTCCAGTATAAATTGGCGATTTAATTTTAGAATTTAATTTATTTAAAGTTGAATAAAATTTGAATTTGACTTTGGTGTTGAAATTGAATATTGAAATTGTAATTGAAATTCGAACTAATGACTTAGAAAAATAGTTTGGATTTACGAATTATTTTTATGTAAATTTATAAATTTAAGTTTGATATTTGAACTGCAAAACGTTTATATATTTATTAAAGAAAATATATACAAAACAAATTGAATTTAAAAATAAGAAAAAAATAATATATAAAATAATAAATAATAAAATAAGTATACACTACCTTACCCTTATCAGCCTTAACTCGTGCCTAAATATCTGCCTTCAAACATGCCAAAACCCACGCCCTAAATCGTGCCCCTCTGCAAAAACACGTTCTCCCTATTCTTTTATACCCTACCCCTTTACCCCATTCAATCGAAATCCTTCCTTTTCATAAAAAAAATCAAACCGAAGAAATAATGGCGGCCACGAGTTTCTTCGTTCGTTCCTTCTCGAGATAATGGCGGGCTCGTCGTTTCTCTTCGATCTCGTGCTTCAAAAAAAAACTAGGGCTTTCGTCTCTGTTGAAATTCCTTCGATCGCGTGCTCCTCAGTGGGTCGAGTTCGTCTCCTTGCTTCGGTGAAAGGTGAGTTTTCTCACGATTAATTTTGATTCAAGTTTTTAAATTTGTTTGAATTGGTTGCTTGGTTGCATGCTATGATTTGGGGTGTTGTTTGCTATCATTTGCTCTTTGCTCTCGGTCAATCCAATTTAAACTGATATGTACAAGATAAGTCACTGCATGTTGGTTGTTGGGTGTTATTTGCTATCATTTGCTCTTTGCTCTCGGTCAATCCAATTTAAACTGATATGTACAAGATAAGTCACTGCATGTTGGTTGTTGGGTGTTATTTGCTATCATTTGCTCTTTGCTCTCGGTCAATCCAATTTAAACTGATATGTACAAGATAAGTCACTGCATGTTGGTTGTTGGGTGTTATTTGCTATCATTTGCTCTTTGCTCTGATAATTTGTTTTAAACTGTTAAGAACAGATGCTATTTAAATTTTAATTTAAACTGTTGAGAACAGACGCTATTTAAATTTTAATTTAAACTGTTAAGAACAGATGCTATTTAAATTTTAATTTAAACTGATAAGAACAGTTGTTAACAAATTTTTGTTTTTAAATTGATAAGAATAGATGTTACCAAATTTTTGTTTTTAAACTGATAAGAACAGATGCTATTTGAATTTGATTTAAACTGTTGAGGACAGATGCTATCATTTAAATTGATAAGAACAGATGTTATATCAAAAAAACTTTGCTTGTTTGTTTTACTACATGTGATGGATCTTTGAATCTAGATGAGGAAAATTTTGTTTGCATGTGTATGTTTTGGGTGATATAGGAAACTTAAACCTTGTTTGTACGCAAGAGATTTGGTTGCATGGTTGCATGGTTGGCTTGGCATATAGATCTTGCAAAAACATCAGTCACTGTTAGACAAAAAGAAAACCTGTCAAAAAATCCTTTTCTTTTCCCTCTGTATCTTTTTGTTTCAATGGATTTTGTTGCAGTAAACAAGATGGATTTTGTTTTAAACTTGTATCTTATCCCAGAAAAGAACTAAAGCAAAATTTTATAAAGATTTTCTTTCCTGGAAACTGTGAACTGAAATTTCATGTAGTTTTTGTTTACAAAATTAAAGCATATCACATCCATCCCAATCTTGCTCTTCTTTATTCCTTCTGAGACAAATTGAAAACAAGTTGAAATTTTGTTCCTTTGAACTTGCATTAGGTCTCTGCATCAATTTAAAACAAGTCTGAAATTTTACTGTGAGTATAAGAATGGATGTGATGGATGCATGCTTGTGTATATGTATATATATGCCACCTCTGTTATGATATACAGTTTCAAGAAAAATTATAATACTGTAAGTAAAGTCTAACTTGTTTTCACTAGAATCTGGTTGCATGACTTGAAGCTCGATGATAAATATGTTTGCATGTTGTTGAACTAAGTATACTTGTTTAAAATCTACTTGCATGTGAATGAAATATCAAAATGTCTCTCTGTTTTGAAAATGTGCAGAGTACAAGTAGAGAAAGAAAATTCATTTTCTTTTGGTTTGATCCTTGTTTGGCTATGTTTCTTAAACAGAATATGTTTGTTAAGTTTAGACCAAAATTTGAAAATAATCAAAGCAATTAAGTTAGTAATTGTTAGTAATTAAGCAAACAGAAAATTCTTTTACCCTCCTTGTTCCTGAAATATGTTAGTAATTAAGTTGAAAATTTGTTGTTTAAATTTGTATTTCATCTCAGAAATTAATCACAGCAATTTACAAGTTTATTACTGGTAGATGTATGAATATATGCTTGCTGTTGAAAAAAATGCTCTTGCATGTTCACTTGAGTTTTTAAATTGTTGTCTCATTTTGAAAACAGTGCAGTCCCTTTGTTTTTGAGATATATGCATGTTGACTAGTTCACTTGCTCATTTGTGTTGGCTCTGTTAGCTTTGGGTTCACTGATCAGTACATGTACATGTTGAGTCTCATGACTTTGTCTCTATTTTGACCCTTGATCATTTCATGTTGACATTTACTCCACTTTGCATTTGTGCATTGCTGTCATTTAAGTTGGTCACTGTTGCATTACTTGTGGCAGTTGCTATGTTCACACGTTTTCCCATTCACTGTCACACTGTACTTGCTTCACTTGAGTTTTTGTAACTTGTACATGCTGTGTTCATTCAAGTTGCTTCACCATTGAGTGTTTCATTTCATGAACATTTGGGTCTGGTCTCTTTATCCACACTTTGTTGATCAATATACACTGCTCAGTGTACATCTCCACTACTTCATTTTGTTGCACTGTATATTGGTCTGCATCCCTTTGTTTGATCATCATGTAGCTTACTGTGTTCATTTGAATACTTTGTATTTCCAAAATTTTGATATGTTGTCCACCTGAGTTTGATGCGTTTGCATATACTCTGTCTTTGAGCTGCTGTGTTGATTGCATTGTTGTACCTGGGTTATCTCACTGATCATTTGTATACACATAGTTGTATGCTTCTCGGTTGCACTGTAGTTTGGTCTGCATCCCTTTGTTTGATCAGCATGTAGCTTACTGTGTCATTTTTGCAGTTGGTCTTGCATTTGTTGTTGTTTATGTCTTCATGTCTTTGGCATTTCTGAGTCTCTGCCTTTGATTTCCTGCTTTGACATTGCTGTTTGTATTGCTTTGTCTGATGCCTTCTTGACTCTTTTATCTGTGCATTGGCCTTGAGTTGAACCCAGTTTTGAAACTTGGGTTTGACCTTGTTTGATCTGATAGCTGTGCTTTTGTTTGGTGCACACGAGTTGGCGAGGCAGTGCACATGTGTATAAATATACGTGTGTACTGCAGCCACACAGGATTGACAGATTTTAAAAATTGAAGTTGTTAATGTGAAAAATCCATAATAGATTTAAATTGATTCATGTGATTCGTCATCTCTGTTACCATTTTATTCAGTTCATTACAAATTTAATTACTTGAATAAAGATTGATCCTGACTCGAGTGTTTTTTTGTTTTGCAATAAACGCTCGGGTCAGACCGAGTATTTCTGCAGCTTGGAGTTTTTCTCGCCGCGAAGTTAGAGAGAGTTGGGGAAATTGCTTCACTTTAGCTTTTCGAAGAATTTTTATACTTAAAAGAAATATTCCGCTGTATAAATCTAATTCATTGTATCAAACTCTGATATATGTATAAAAATTCATTTAATGAGAAATATGATGATTATTTGTTGTGATTCTGTGGCTGATTCTGTTTAAACTCTATAAACTGACTAACAATCCGTTATTTTGAACGTCTCAAGTTGGTTTAATTACCGACTGGGGGAGGTCAAAACGGCGGGTCGTTACAAAAGTGGTATCAGAGCTTTGGTTTACACAAAGCTCAGTTTATGATGTTTAATATGAATAGTTACTAGAACCACTTTAAAGAAAATGTTTTCAAATCTAAATAAGTACGAAATTGTTTTCTTTGAAAAATAAAAAGGTATTTTGAAAATTCAATTTTTTTTCGAAAATTCCCCTCTCTAAATTTAGGATTGCGATAGTTTCTCATTCGAAAATCCATTATCGAATTATTGAGACTTATGAAAAATAAAATATAAGTGAAGTGAATTAATGAATTGGTTTGAATCAAATATTTTGAATATCTACAAAATAATAATTGTGAAATAAAATGATATTTCAATTTAGTTATAGCCAAGAGGATAATTAAACTATAACTTGAGAATTTGATTCTGAATTTCAAATGTTTTGAAGAACGATTTAGTGAATAAATGGATTATAAGTATTTAAACTTATAAATGGACTTTTGTTATATAACTGAGTTATATAAATTGAATTGAATTAATAAAGAAGATTTATAAATCGAAGTTTATAAATAGAAATGGAATTTGTAAAGATTGTTTATAAATTCGAAACCAATTGAATTTGATAAATGAAAAATAGAAGTCATTAAAGGAGATATATTCGTGATTTTTGGACAGCGAATTATTCTTTAAGTTGAATATTGTGATAGTAAATGTTGGTTGGGAATTTTATCCACGATTTTGGACAGTGGATAATCTTTTAAATAAAAAGTGTAGAAACACTGAATTGAATAAATAAGAATATTCACGATTTTGGACAGTGAATATATTATTGAATAAAACAGATATGTTTTAGGGAAGTGATATTATGAAATGAGGTTAATGTGGAAATATGAATTTAATGGAACTAAGTCGATGAATGGCTTACTAAAGAACTAGTTGATTATTTTTGAAATAGAAAGCAAATGCAAAGTTCAAATAGAATTTAAATTTCAAATTTGAAGTTGTCAATATGATAATCCATTATAGGTTTAATAAATTCAGTGATGAATTTGAATTTAAACGTGCGGAAAATTAAATTAAGTGAAAAACTTAATATTGAAAAGTTTGAAATTGGTTTAAAACTAATATTATGAAAAGTATGAGAAATTCAAACTATGAATTAAGTTGAAGTTGAAATTGAAAAAGTTAATGGTTTTAAAGATGTTTAAAATGCATTAAGTATCGAATACATAGATTTCAACATTCATTGTTGAAATAGACGTTTTCGAGAGAGAAATAAGGAAATGGTGGACTATAACACTATTGTTATAGTAAATGGTTTCCGGAAGGAAATGTTGTTTATAGTATTGGGATTTATATATCTATCTTAAAATTCGAATCCCTATACTAGTGATTTTGAGTTGTCGTAACGATGTTTTACGCAACATTCGTTTTGACTCAAATAAATGTGTTTAAAAGAATGATTTCCATAAAGAATGGAATATATACTTAATTTTGATTCAAGTATATTGAATATTTTCCAAGAGTTGAAAATAAATGAACTTGTGAATTACTTATTATTAAATAAGTATGGAAATGTTTTCCAATATGAAATGAAAGGTTTGAAATTTTATCTTTTAAAGATAAATTGAAAAATGAATATTTGAAATTGGTTTCAAATGGTTAAGTTGGAAAATTATATATCTTGTATAGATATTATTTTTGAGAAATGTGAACGATTAGTTCAACTTGAATAATTTTCCAAAAAGATTGAATCTTGAGTTAAATTGAGTTTAACTTTGACACCAAAAACAATATAAGTTGAGCTTTGAATTTTGGATAGTCGATTGGGATTGTATGTCTAACATGGTGAATTGATGACATAGCAATTGATCTCTATTAAATATATAGCTGTGGCGGCGGAGAATTTATTCTTTTAGCTTAACACCCTTCTCTGAGACGTACGCGCTTAGAGGTTATATATCGGTAGACATCAATTATGTGTTGAGAATTGACGATGTAACGTGAAATCCAAATCGAATGTGAAGTCGATAATGAATTGGATTATGAATGTGAATTAGGTTTGAGATAACCTTAAATTTTCAAATCGATTTAGGGGAAAATTTTAAATGAAATGGAAAATTTTGGAATCCTCTATTTGTTATGATGTGAATTGAGTTTTCGTAATTTATATATGTGAATGTAATAATTCGAAAACCATCAGTTTGGAAAGTCATTATTATGAAAAGTCCTGTGTAGGTTTACATAGGTATGATATGTACGAAATGTGAAATGAAGTACTATATGTATATGACATATGTTTTCTAAAAACTGAGGATATGGAAATGTACCTTCCATTTATTATTTGTGAAGGTGATTGGAACTCGGTGGAGTGTCCATTGGAAATCGTAGCTACGTAGAATTTCCATTAGTGGAATGTCCATTGGGACTGACTGGGATCCCCCACGATGGATCATCGTGTTTGGGATTAGGTGAATTGATGCTGGCGTAATTCGTGGGGGGTGATGCCTACAGTTACAAGCGATTCCACTGGGATAGTGGCGCAACCGCCGTGCAAACTGCGATCTAGAGGCCGAAGCGTAATTTGAGGGGCGAGATGCCTACGGTCACGAGCGATTCTACTGGGATAGTAGCGTAACCGCCGTGTGAACCGCAATCTATGGCAACAACCATGGCGAAATTCAAGAGAGATGTGAAATCTACAGTTACAAGCGATTCTACTGGGATAGTAGCGTAACCGCCGGGTAAACTGTGATCCATGGGGGAACGTGCTTTCCATATCCATTTTTAAAAGAATTTTTAAAAAGTATTTTCACTGGGAGTTGAAACAAGTATATTTAGTACTTGGAGATTTTTAGTCTTGCGCCTGGCCAGCGTATGCCTAAAGTTTGTAAGAACGACGATGGACTTGTTAAACTTCGAGTTAGCAAGTATTTTCAAACTTTGAATAGAAAATCAATAATCTGAAATTAGAATTACATAATTCTAACCTAATGAACTAAGGAAGAAAATTTTTAAAATATCTTGAAAGCACACAGCTTTAGAAAAGATGTAATTTGCAAATATTTAGCATGAAAGATTTCAAGTTTAAAAAAATCTAAGCATGTAAGTCAAAAAAATTTTGGTAAAAGACTTTTGTGTCTTGATTATTGAAATCGATGAACAAAACTGCTGAGATAAAATAAATGGAATGAATCCTATATTTATTTATAAGTTTAGAACTTAGTAAAATTGAGTAGGGTATAAATATCGGTGAGAATTTAAACAATCGTTTTTTTCCTAACTTATAATTTCGGGACGAAATTCTTTTAAGGAGGGAAGATTGTAACAACCCTGAATTTTGAACAATTTAAAAATGATAATATTTAATTAATTTTAAATATTCGAATGATGATTGACTTGAATTTCAAATTTCCAGTATAAATTGGCGATTTAATTTTAGAATTTAATTTATTTAAAGTTGAATAAAATTTGAATTTGACTTTGGTGTTGAAATTGAATATTGAAATTGTAATTGAAATTCGAACTAATGACTTAGAAAAATAGTTTGGATTTACGAATTATTTTTATGTAAATTTATAAATTTAAGTTTGATATTTGAACTGCAAAACGTTTATATATTTATTAAAGAAAATATATACAAAACAAATTGAATTTAAAAATAAGAAAAAAATAATATATAAAATAATAAATAATAAAATAAGTATACACTACCTTACCCTTATCAGCCTTAACTCGTGCCTAAATATCTGCCTTCAAACATGCCAAAACCCACGCCCTAAATCGTGCCCCTCTGCAAAAACGCGTTCTCCCTATTCTTTTATACCCTACCCCTTTACCCCATTCAATCGAAATCCTTCCTTTTCATAAAAAAATCAAACCGAAGAAATAATGGCGGCCACGAGTTTCTTCGTTCGTTCCTTCTCGAGATAATGGCGGCCTCGTCGTTTCTCTTTGATCTCGTGCTTCAAAAAAAAACTAGGGCTTTCGTCTCTGTTGAAATTCCTTCGATCGCGTGCTCCTCAGTGGGTCGAGTTCGTCTCCTTGCTTCGGTGAAAGGTGAGTTTTCTCACGATTAATTTTGATTCAAGTTTTTAAATTTGTTTGAATTGGTTGCTTGGTTGCATGCTATGATTTGGGGTGTTGTTTGCTATCATTTGCTCTTTGCTCTCGGTCAATCCAATTTAAACTGATATGTACAAGATAAGTCACTGCATGTTGGTTGTTGGGTGTTATTTGCTATCATTTGCTCTTTGGTCTCGGTCAATCCAATTTAAACTGATATGTACAAGATAAGTCACAGCATGTTGGTTGTTGGGTGTTATTTGCTATCATTTGCTCTTTGCTCTCGGTCAATCCAATTTAAACTGATATGTACAAGATAAGTCACTGCATGTTGGTTGTTATTTGCTATCATTTGCTCTTTGCTCTGATAATTTGTTTTAAACTGTTAAGAACAGATGCTATTTAAATTTTAATTTAAACTGTTGAGAACAGATGCTATTTAAATTTTAATTTAAACTGTTAAGAACAGATGCTATTTAAATTTTAATTTAAACTGATAAGAACAGTTGTTAACAAATTTTTGTTTTTAAATTGATAAGAATAGATGTTACCAAATTTTTGTTTTTAAACTGATAAGAACAGATGCTATTTGAATTTGATTTAAACTGTTGAGGACAGATGCTATCATTTAAATTGATAAGAACAAATGTTATATCAAAAAAACTTTGCTTGTTTGTTTTACTACATGTGATGGATCTTTGAATATAGATGAGGCAAATTTTGTTTGCATGTGTATGTTTTGGGTGATATAGGAAACTTAAACCTTGTTTGTACGCAAGAGATTTGGTTGCATGGTTGCATGGTTGGCTTGGCATATAGATCTTGCAAAAACATCAGTCACTGTTAGACAAAATGAAAACCTGTCAAAAAATCTTTTCTTTTCCCTCTGTCTCTTTTTGTTTCAATGGATTTTGTTGCAGTAAACAAGATGGATTTTGTTTTAAACTTGTATCTTATCCCAGAAAAGAACTAAGGCAAAATTTTATAAAGATTTTCTTTCCTGGAAACTGTGAACTGAAATTTCATGTTGTTTCTGTTTACAAGATTAAAGCATATCACATCCATCCCAATCTTGCTCTTCTTTATTCCTTCTGAGACAAATTGAAAACAAGTTGAAATTTTGTTCCTTTGAACTTGCATTAGGTCTCTGCATCAATTTAAAACAAGTCTGAAATTTTACTGTGAGTATAAGAATGGATGTGATGGATGCATGCTTGTGTATATGTATATATATGCCACCTCTGTTATGATATACAGTTTCAAGAAAAATTATAATACTGTGAGTAAAGTCTAACTTGTTTTCACTAGAATCTGGTTGCATGACTTGAAGCTCGCTGATAAATATGTTTGCATGGTGTTGAACTAAGTATACTTGTTTAAAATCTGCTTGCATGTGAATGAAATATCAAAATGTCTCTCTGTTTTGAAATTGTGCAGAGTACAGGTAGAGAAAGAAAATTCATTTTCTTTTGGTTTGATCCTTGTTTGGCTATGTTTCTTAAACAGAATATGTTTGTTAAGTTTAGACCAAAATTTGAAAATAATCACAGCAATTAAGTTAGTAATTGTAAGTAATTAAGCAAACAGAAAATTCTTTTACCCTCCTTGTTCCTGAAATATGTTAGTAATTAAGTTGAAAATTTGTTGTTTAAATTTGTATTTCATCTCAGAAATTAATCAAAGCAATTTACAAGTTTATTACTGGTAGATGTATGAATATATGCTTACTGTTGAAAAAAATGCTCTTGCATGTTCACTTGAGTTTTGAAATTGTTGTCTCATTTTGAAAACAGTGCAGTTCCTTTGTTTTTGAGATATATGCATGTTGACTAGTTCACTTGCTCATTTGTGTTGGCTCTGTTAGCTTTGGGTTCACTGATCAGTACATGTACATGTTGAGTCTCATGACTTTGTCTCTATTTTGACCCTTGATCATTTCATGTTGACATTTACTCCACTTTGCATTTGTGCATTGCTGTCATTTAAGTTGGTCACTGTTGCATTACTTGTGGCAGTTGCTATGTTCACACGTTTTCCCATTCACTGTCACACTGTACTTGCTTCACTTGAGTTTTTGTAACTTGTACATGCTGTGTTCATTCAAGTTGCTTCACCATTGAGTGTTTCATTTCATGAACATTTGGGTCTGGTCTCTTTATCCACACTTTGTTGATCAATATACACTGCTCAGTGTACATCTCCACTACTTCATTTTGTTGCACTGTATATTGGTCTGCATCCCTTTGTTTGATCATCATGTAGCTTACTGTGTTCATTTGAATACTTTGTATTTCCAAAATTTTGATATGTTGTCCACCTGAGTTTGATGCGTTTGCATATACTCTGTCTTTGAGCTGCTGTGTTGATTGCATTGTTGTACCTGGGTTATCTCACTGATCATTTGTATACACATAGTTGTATGCTTCTCGGTTGCACTGTAGTTTGGTCTGCATCCCTTTGTTTGATCAGCATGTAGCTTACTGTGTCATTTTTGCAGTTGGTCTTGCATTTGTTGTTGTTTATGTCTTCATGTCTTTGGCATTTCTGAGTCTCTGCCTTTGATTTCCTGCTTTGACATTGCTGTTTGTATTGCTTTGTCTGATGCCTTCTTGACTCTTTTATCTGTGCATTGGCCTTGAGTTGAACCCAGTTTTGAAACTTGGGTTTGACCTTGTTTGATCTGATAGCTGTGCTTTTGTTTGGTGCACACGAGTTGGCGAGGCAGTGCACATGTGTATAAATATACGTGTGTACTGCAGCCACACAGGATTGACAGATTTTAAAAATTGAAGTTGTTAATGTGAAAAATCCATAATAGATTTAAATTGATTCATGTGATTCGTCATCTCTGTTACCATTTTATTCAGTTCATTACAAATTTAATTACTTGAATAAAGATTGATCCTGACTCGAGTGTTTTTGTGTTTTGCAATAAACGCTCGGGTCAGACCGAGTATTTCTGCAGCTTGGAGTTTTTCTCGCCGCGAAGTTAGAGAGAGAGTTGGGGAAATTGCTTCACTTTAGCTTTTCGAAGAATTTTTGTACTTAAAAGAAATATTCCGCTGTATAAATCTAATTCATTGTATCAAACTCTGATATATGTATAAAAATTCATTTAATGAGAAATATGATGATTATTTGTTGTGATTCTGTGGCTGATTCTGTTTAAACTCTATAAACTGACTAACAATCCGTTATTTTGAACGTCTCAAGTTGGTTTAATTACCGACTGGGGGCGGTCAGAATGGCGGGTCGTTACAGATTTCATTAATTACACTACATTGTTTTGCAAGCTAAAAAGTCTTTCATCTGAGAAGAAAATAAAATCAAAAGGGCAAAGCATTCCAGTTTTCAGACTTCAATGTTCAACCTGGTTCATGTGCAACTCGAAGATTTAATTCAGAGGCAGTTCAACTTCATAAATCTGGAAAGAATATTCCGGTTCAAAAACAAACAGCATCTACCTGATTCAAAAAGTCTGAAACAAATTAAAACAAAGTAGAACCCAAGCAAAGAGAAAATCAAATAATGCAAAGCAATTCAAAGCAAACAACGGTTAGGATAAAGCAAATTTGATCAAGCCTCAATTTCCAGATTTTGAAATCTTTTTCAGGTTCTCTTTCATCTCTGTCAAACTATCCTGG
The DNA here is from genome assembly GCA_030765085.1 of Allium cepa. Taxonomy (NCBI): domain Eukaryota; kingdom Viridiplantae; phylum Streptophyta; class Magnoliopsida; order Asparagales; family Amaryllidaceae; genus Allium; species Allium cepa. Next base: position 505,669,960 of record CM060944.1, on the reverse strand, counting down.
TGAGCAAACCACCCTTATAAATTCTTAAAACATGATATATCTATTTTGCATGTGATAAGTCTTGAATGTAAATTGTGAAAGGTGCGTGCATGCTTGTATTTACGTATGCATGACTGTGTGTACGACTGTGTACAGGCAACATGCATGACTGTGTGTACGATTGTGTACTGGTAATCACTTTACATGGCGAGGAGGCTATACATGTTTTATGGGATAGGATTGAAGATATGGTAGTAAATTCAAAGGTTCTGAATGTATCAGTCGAGGAAATAAGGGTTTGGAATCTTGTTCAGTTACTCCATTTTGTATATTGTGATGTAGTGATACAAATAAATGTGCAGGAAACTTTGATGGATTGTAGAGTCTTGGAAAGCTGTTTGAATATTAATGTAAGTATTGGTACTGGTTGTAGTAATGTTAATATTTCTGATGAGGGTGTTGATGCCTTGTTGTGTGATATCGATAACGTGCACATGATCAGAGATGTAAAGATGCATAGTGATAAATCCTTTGTTTTTACTTTGAAATCTTTGAAACTACCTAAAATTCATATATATGTGACAATTAGCCAAAATTTACTGTTATCTATATGCGGATTTGGGTGTTTGCTGCTGGTAGCAGCAGTTTGCAATATGAAGGCAGTAGTGTTTGTATGTGATGGATAGTGGGTGGATGGAAGAGTGATTGAAGATGAATGATCAGTGAATGATCAGGCAGGGAGGTCAAAGGTCAGAGGTCAAAGGCAGTGGAGAGTACGGGGATGTTTGATATGCTGATGTGTTTGTAGTGGCTATCTTGTTGAATGCATTGTGAGCAGAAAAGTAGGTTAGAAGATGATATATTAGTGTTGAACTGCAGTGTGCAACAGTGCAAGAAGGCATTGGGTATGTAGTTTGACAGAAGTGGAGATGATATGAGTGCATAAAACTGAAGTGGATATGAGGTGTTAAAATGTAGAAGGCAGTGGCAGGAGCAAGTATCAGTGATGTTGTAGTTTTGTGGTGGTCTGTAGAAGAGTGGTGAAGACAGGTATGAAACTGTGAAGACTAGTGATGCAACGGAGTTGTAATGGAGTTGTAATGAATGGTGGTGAACGAGTGGTTTGATGAGCAGTGAAGTATGGTTGTTGTTAATGGTCAGGTGGAAATTTTGATGAGGAGGAAGGTGGTTTGAATGGCCGAGAACCGTGGTTGACAATGGATGTGGTGTGTGGCAGATGTCTGTTTGTATGATTTTGAAGAGGGTGGTGATGGTGTGAATTAGATGACAGTAAAGGCAGTGAATGGTATGAAGTTTATGCAGAGATGGTCAGAGATAGGAAGTGGACAGTTTTGCATAGTGGTTGATGGAGGAATGGTTTCAGGGAGTGGAATGGTTTCAGTTAGAGTGTGAAGTGGGAGGAAAGTATGAAGTTTGTATTGTATTTTGGTGATAGGCTTGTGTTGAGGCAGGAATTTCATGTTGAACTGTGTGCAGGGGGAGGGGATATGTTGGCAGTTGTTAGCAGTTTTGGTGACAGGATGAGGAGTTTGGAGTTATGGTAGTATGGTGAAGTAGTTTGCGGGTAGTGTGGTAGAAGCTCTGGCAGGTTGCTGTTGAACTGCAGAGCTCAGTTTCGAGTGAAGTTTGATGATGAAGTTTGTCGAGGCTAGAGGAGTGCAGAGATGTGACTGTGATATGGTGTGTTGGTGTTTGGGAAGGGGCAGAGTGATGAAATTAGGTGGTTTAGGACAGTGAGTCGATGTATGATCGCTGTAGAAGTTTGACAGAGGAGAGTTTGAAGTGGCTGTCAATGAAAGTGGCAAGCGGTAAGATGTATTGTTGATGGCACGGTGTGGTAACTGCACAGTTAGATGAAGAAGCAGTCAAAACTATTGTCTTTCAAATTGATGACAACAGTTCAAATTGAGGTCTTCTCAATCTAGAAATTAAAGGAAAATGTCTTAAGGTCTTTCGAGGTACTGTGGTAGCTTTTCTCTCTTCGTCGAATGATGTCTTATATCTTGGTGTGTTGCAATTTGTACATGAAACATTGTTCGCATTATCTTTCCAGTACAAGATGCAGTCATTAATGCATGCATCATAAGTTATGTAATTCATCCCAACTTGCTTAATGATCTTCTTCACGTCGGGGTACTTTGACGGTAGCGTGTTACCTTCGGGGAGTAACTCCTTTATGAATTCGAGTAGGGCAGTCACACCATTGTCTTAAAAGCCGTATTGGGTCTTCAGGCTATTCAGTTTGACAATGGCATACAACTTTGTAATCTCTTTTGGACAAGAAGGATACAATGGCTCTGTTGCAGTTGCACTATCAAAAAATGATTTATCCGTAAACTCCTCACCAATATTAGCATTATCATGCAACTGACTTGTAGGTTGAAAGTGATGGAATCTATCTGCATCATCGATCAAATCCTCCATCCTAATATGTTCGGACTCATCAGTATTTGTGGCATGACTAACCGGTTGTTGTTTTGGCTTCTCCGGTAGTCTTTCCCCGTGAAAACACCACACGGTATATGATTGAACAATACCATATCTAAGCAAATGAAAATGAATGTCATTTAATTTGAATGTATCTTCATTTTTGCATCGTGTGCAAGGGCACGAATACTTTTCCTTATTGCCACCGTTTTCAGCAACAAATTTAACGAAATTTCTCACACCTTCCACATATTCTGTATTTCTACGATTAGATTGATTCATCCATTGTTTGTCTATACTAAAAGACATACTGAAAGAAAATAAAAAAAGCTAATAAGAAATCATGGGTAACAATATCTTATGGCTTTCCACCAAGTTCAACTCTGATATTAACTAAACAGATGTCTATTCTTCTGATTTCACTTGAAATTTAACATTAGCATCAAACTGTTTCCAAAAAAATTGCCATTACAACGGCGCCATTTTGTAGCACCAGAGTAATGTCTATGCATTACCCCTCTCCTGATACTTGGCTTGCGCCATTAACAACAATTTTATCCACTTACTAAATATGGTCTCATATTTAGTAAAACAAAATTCATTGCATCAACTTATACCCTAGCAGTCACTATAAGCAGCTATGTCTAACTAGCATGCAGTGCAGTACAGTACAATACATTGCAATTTGTAAAATCATATATAAAACTATAACATAACAAAGTACCAACTTTTTATACAAAAGTTGCCACATTAAGTGGGCTGCACTACTTATAGTCTCAAATAGTTTACAAAACAGTGTATTTAATTTTGAACGAAATGTATCAAGTTTACAAACTAGTGTATCTCGTTAAGTGTACAGGCAAATCATATTGGGTTCTGCCTAAATGTTTGCGGGTAGACATACACACACTGCAGGAAAAAGTACATCAATGTAAATATCAGTTCCTAAATAATTATTAGTTTGTTAGCTTCAGCTTTCAAATTTCAATTCCTAAACGATTATTTACAGAAAACTAGTTGTTTGTAACTAAATACTAATAAGTTATTAGCTTCAGATGTTTTCAAGGTTAATGAAATCGAAAGCAGTAAAAGGGCGACTCAATTTTAGAAAATTAGAAAACTCAAAACAAGAAATTCGCATATTTAATTAGTAGTGGCAGTATAGAGACTGTAGCAGGACTTCAAATCAGCAGTAGAAAATATCGCGTAGGGGGCAAGCAAGAGCCGACGATGGCTGATGGCTATAAAATAAAGTAAATAAATTAATCTTTTTTACCTTAATGAAATTTATTTACCTTTTTAGCAAAAAAAAATCGAAACACGACAAATTAAGCAAAAGAAATTTGCATACTTAATTAGCAGTGGCAGTATAGAGACTGTAGCAGGACTTCAAATTAGCAGTAGAAAATATCGCGTAGGAGGCAAGCAAGACGCGACGATGGCTGATGGAATAGCCGAGTATGCAGCGATGGTTATTTAGAAAGCGTTGATTTTTGAAACCCTAGTTTTTTGGGTTCGAGCATCGCCGACATGGAGATTGCTATTGAGCTGTAACTTTGAAGTAAAACAGATTTTTGGTGCTGCCCGGTTCAGTTGGTTGCCCCATCCCATGGGCTTGCCCCTGGGCCGGCCCTAGCTAAAAGATTTACAACGGTTACTAACCGTTGCTACTTAACCACGGTTCAAAACCGTTGTTAATTGTAACAAAGCGCGCCAAAAAGTATGGCGCGAAAGGATGAAATTCACTGCGCCCATTTGTCTCCAAAGAAGTTACGGTTAATAACCGTTCCCAATTAGCAACGATTAAAAACCGTTGCTAATTTAACCAAGACGGTTACTAACCGTTGCTAAATGGCAACGGTTATTAACCGTTGCTAAATGAGCGGATGGTAAGTGGCAAATACAGTATTTGGTGTAGTGTACGTGTGGACGAAGAACAAAACAAGTGGAACCAAACACTTTTAGGAGAGAGTAATCAGGAGTTTAACCAAACAACTTGGCATGTGGAGAAATACCAGAGTTATGAGAAATCGGGATCTTATTAATAAGATAAACGGAAGTAAGAACAGCTTCTCCCCAAAATCCTTTTGGAACGCTAGCTGAAAGAATCATAGAACGGGCAGTTTCAACAATGTGTCTATGTTTTCTTTCAGCAACACCATTTTGTTGCGGGGTATCAGTGCAGGAAGTCTGATGCAAAGTACCATCAACCGTGAATATGTTAGAAAGGTCTCCCTTAGTGTATTCCCCCCTAAATCAGAACGAAAGCATTTAACAATAGCAGAGTGTTGTGTTTTAACATATGCTTGAAAGGCAGTATATATATCAACAAACTCAGAACGACGTTTCATCAGAAAAACCCAACAATAAAGAGTATAGTCATCGATAAAAGAGACATAATATCTTCATCCACCTTTTGTGGAGATGGGTGCTGGACCCCAAGCATCAGAGTGAACTAAATCAAAAGGTGCAGTGGAAGTAGAAACACTTTGATTAAAGGGCAAAGCAGAAAATTTTCCAAGTTTACAACCACTACAATCAAAAATATCATGAGAGCGTAAATCTCCCAAAACACCAGAATTACACAAGAATTTGAGACGAGAGATTGAAATATGACCAATTCTAGAATGCCACAAATAAAACTTAGAAGATAATGGAGTTAAATGAAAAGAAGAAAGGTCAATACTAGCAGCAGTGGCATGACTTGGAATATGCAAGTCATCCAAAACATAGAGACCGCCCTGCCTATGGTCTGTCCCAATCAACTTCTTGGAGTTGGGATCCTGCACAGAGCAAGTGGTAGAAGAAAAATGAACAAGATATCCAAGATCACAAAGTTGTCCGACCGACACAAGATTCATAGTTAATTTAGGAATACAATAAACATTTGGGAGGGAAACGTGTGTGGTTTGATTGTACCGATTCCTGTTAATGGCAAAGGTGTGCCATCAGCAGTCAAAATAGAAGGTGAGTGAGAATCAAAAGACATAGATATAAATGATGAACAATCATGGGACATATGATATGAGGCACCAGAATCCAAAATCCACAAAGGAGAATTCAAACCTGATATGGAGGGAGCTGACATGGCAAAGTGCTGAGATTGAGGAGCAGTCATGTTTTGAGACAAAGATTGGCTAGCAAGGAACTTCTGAAATTGTTGTGCAAGAGAGTCCGTAGAGGAATCCACAACTGATTCATCAGAAGGATGTACCAATGCAGCAGTCTTAGGCTGGGAACTACCTCGTGACTGTCCATGTCCTTGTGCAGTAGAGAAGGACTGTTGTTGGCTACCACATTATTGCTGTTGTGATCTATCACCTGGCTTAAAACTTTGATTTTTTTGACGAGCCAATAATTCAGGACATTGATTTATCCAATGGCCTGGTTGTTTACAATAATTACAATCATGACCATTCTTGATACTTATTTTGTTGCGTTGAGATGGGATTGGTAAAATCCCTATAGCAAAAACAGATGCAGAAGAAGTCTGTGCAACTTTCTCAGTTTGAGACTTCAAGCGAGTTTCTTCAGCTAATAATTCATGTAGAACAGAATCAACAGAAGGTAAAGGAGTGTGATGTAGGATGGACGCACGACAATGCTCGTACTCTGGTCAAAGAGCCATCAACAATTGAACAAGACATTGTACCTCCCTACGAGCGATATATGGAGCAAATGACCTAAGCTCAGCAACCTTAGTCATAGCCAATTGATCCCAAAGAGCAGTAATTTCAGAATAAAAATCTTGAATATTTCGATCATTCTGAGATAATGACCGAATATCAGCCTCTAATTGATATTGAACGGCAAAGTTAGAACGCACAAAAAGTCGCTCCAAATGGTCCCAAACTTGCTTAGCAGTATCACACTTAGCCAATTGCATACCAATTTTATTCTCAACAGAATTATTAATCCAAGTGATGATCTTTGAATTGTTGGTATCCCATTTCTCCATCGATTCAACATTAGCAGCTTCAGGAGCTACAAGAACACCAGAGATATATCCCCACATCTGTTTTCCTTTCAGAAATTTTTTTATGACATAACTTCAATAAGAATAGTTTTATCCATCTAAACGAACACTAATAGCCTGTAATGAATCATCACCTCCTGCCATATTTTGAAGTCAGCAACTGCTTCAGGTCGAGGCAGGTATCAATTGGACTAGAGTTTCGGCAGGCTAGGGTTTCGGGGTTCTAGGGTTTTGGCAGGGAGATCGGCAGGCTGGGGCAGGCTGGGGACTAGGGTTTCGGCAGGTCAGGGAGATCAGCAGGCTGGGGACAGGGCTCTGGGGTTTTGGGACAAGGTCGATGACAGGCTAGGGTTTCGGTGGATGCTAGGGTTTGGAGCAGGTGATGATACCAGGCTAGGGTATCGGGCTGAGGCAGGAAGACAAGACAGCGACGAGGCAGCGACGAGGCAGCAGGAAGACAAGACAGCGACGAGGCAGCACGCAGAAATAGGAACCTGGCTCTGATACCATGTAAACGTTTATAAAATCAAATAAGAAGAAAACGATAATTCATATTATTCAGCAAGATGGCTGAGCAAAAAAGATTGATTACATTAGGGTTACAGAGATAGGTTTATATAGATAGAAAACATAAACAAGAAAAAAAGGCTAAAAAGCCCAATCCGAACAGGAAATGGATCAATATGATAACAAAATTCAGGTTGTACCTTTATTGCGAAATGTGCATTTTCAAATTTAAAAAATAATGACTCAAAACAAAATAAAATTAAGTTTTACTTATTCTACGAACTATGTATTTTCATATTAAAAAAATCAAAATAATATAGTACTCGGGTTTTTTTTATTTTTGAAAATGGATACTTAGATTGTAGTACATATTAGTACTACAATCCTTAAGTTGTATATATCATACTATATGTCAATATATGTTCGAACCAAGCTAACATGTTTTGAACATGTGACCATTTGCACCAAAGTCGAAGCCCTGACCACTGGGAAAGTGGTGTGGGTCATAAAACTCAAGTTTTTTCTCTTTTGATTTTGTTTGATTTGTATTATCTTCAGCAAAATCCATCGATTTAAGAAAAATATTTGAGAATTTACCTAAAAGTTAATCTTAAGGTTTATTAAATAAGAGAAATAGAAGAAAGAAAATAAGACGAGAAATAAAAAAATGGGTTAATAAGGATAGTTGTTGACGCCAAAAATGAGTATTAGCACCTAATAGAATCTAGTAGGGATTAAATGAAGAATGAAGTTAAAACATAACAAAAATCATAAATGAGCACAGATTTTTATAGTGGTTCGGAAATATTGGCCTACATCCACTTTATATTTATATTTATCTTTCAGTTGATTATGATTATAAGAATATTTGGATCAGTTGGGACCATTAGTACAAAAATGAAGAATAAAAATGGCAAAGCCTCGAAAGAGAAAGCAGGATCTCCTTTCTAATGCCATGCCTTCTTAATTTATAGGGGCATACATGCACGGATCGGACTGAAATTTCATCCGAAGGTTCGGGAGACGAAAATGAGGCCACCCAAATATTTTCAGGCCCATCGGGGCCCACAATAGGGATCGGTATCGACTCCTACTAGTGTGTCTAAATGGGTTGTGATCCCTATGAGGAGAGCCCCATGATAATAGCAATTTTCTCTCTGAAATTCATGCAATTCCGACATATGGTTTGTTAGATATCGCATTTTCCGTGAAGTAGTGTCGTTTAAATTCTGATTTCTACCGATCCCTCCGACTTCCTCTAATTGGAATAAAATCCCTAGTGGGTGTTCCACATATTATAGTAAGCTTGTGCTCCAAGTTTCATATTGATAGCCTATGTAGATTTTGAGATATTCATCTATGATCACTGCAACATTGAGTTGTGGAATTGCTATTGTATGATCTATAATATTAAATACAGTTCGTACCTAATCCACCTTTGGGAGTGTAATAATCCGTAAATATTGGTAATTAAAAATAGTTGATTTAATAAGATTTTTGTAACTAAAATATTAAAAGAAATAGAAATTGGTTATTTAATATGGATGTGATAACTAATTTGAATGGTAAAGAATGTAATTTAAGCTAATTTATTGATAGATTGAAGAAGATTACAATAAATTGAAATAATGTAAATGTTGAATTTATGAATGAGATATAATATAATGAATGGAAATTGAGTAAGACCATGGTCCTGTAAGTAATTGTAACTTTGGTTTGTAGACAATAAGCTTATAAATGTAGTTAAAAGTTAACAGTAACAATTATTATGTATTACATGTTTATTTAGCCTATTAAATTGAAATGAGAAGTCGATTTTTAATAAATATAAACAAAAGTTACATTAATGTGAAATGTAATACAATGTTTAGAAGTTGTTAAATTGGAGTATATTAAGAATGAATGGTTAACTAGGTTTGCATAGTAGTAATGGACTTAATAAACAGATTTGGAATTGAATTAAATTTATGTATTGAAATTTAATCTCTAATAATTGGATCTATTGTACTAAATGGAATTAAATATTACATTATTTGAAATTAAGATAAAATAGGAATATTAATGCATTATGGTATAAACCATGATAATTATACCGTATAATGAAATGGATTGAATAACTAGATGGAGTAAGAATATGGATTTATTGGGAATTTAAAACTTATGCTTTTTAAACTGGATAAATTAGAGTGTTTTATATGCAATAAAATTCTGTACTTTTATTATGTACAAACATTTTATATTTTTTCTATATCCATATCTATTTTATCTTTCTATTTTTATTAGTCTAGGCTTTTATTGTATTTATTGGAGTTTATTTGTGTATATTCTTTTATTTAATGGCTTGGAAACAAATTAATTAGACATGTGTTGCTTTGTTTAATTAGGCATATGTTGCATTTGCTTTATTTCTTGCCTTTTATTTACCTATCTATTTAATTACCTACCATAGCCATGTATATTTTTTTCTAGCTGTGAGAAATCATTCCATAAATCACGTACGAGAAGATTTATTTCTCATTTCAAACTCCTCATTTTAATTTGCAATTAAGAATAAATATATACGTTCCTTTATCCTTAATTATGTCTTTTCCGTTTCCTAGCATTTACTTCTTTGCTTGCCTTCCAAACCACTCCATCTATTAACCGTGAGAAACCTTATCAGTTCACGTACAAAAGTTTATTTCCCACTTCTCATATTCATTTGCATTTAAGAATAAAATATATGCAAGTTTATTTCTCCTTAGATTAAGCCTTTTTGTTTCCTATCATTTACTCCTCCTTAACCGTTTCTTTTTTTCTTCCATCATTAGCCGTGCATTATTTTGATAAATCACGAACAAACAACTCTCAAAACTCCTCATTATCATTTGCGTGAAGAAATAAATACAGCAAGCTCTAATTATTCCATGGCTTCCTCTTCTTCTTTTTCTATTTTCTTTTCTCTTTTCTTTTGTTCTTCTTCAAGTAAGGCTTGGTCTCCATCTATTGCCGACCACACCACCTCCTCCTCACCACCAAAGCCTATCCACGTCCACCATGGAAGCATACATCACCAAAGTTGATAACAAATCTTAACCAAGCCATGTATTGATCACCTTGCTTTGATTTATCAAGGTTAGGTCATTTTATTTTCTGTCTTTTCATTGTTTTTATCTATATTCTTTTGTATTGAATCATTGCTTATATATGTTATGTATTGTGTTGTTTACAAGTTCGGATCTGACTCTTCATCCACTCATAAAATATGGTCGTGCTTTGTCGTGCCTTTTCATGCTTTGCGGAGTTTGGATGTGTGTTTGATTTTGATTCTAGCTTTCAAAAAGGTGAGGTTTTTCACTCTAGACAACGTACTTTTATAATTGTGAAATGATGACAAGTGAATTGTAGAAACTATTATGCTATGTTCATACATGCCTGTGATTGATTATATGATGTTAAATGTTGTTTATATATTTATTACATCATCTGTTATGATATTATTTGCTATATTGTTATATTTATTTCCTGTTTATCACACTGCAAGTTTCCTATCACTATGGGCTGAAATGATACATACCCAAAAGGACATTAGGATAAGGAATATCACTATGGGCTGAAATGATAGACTCGAGTGATTTTTATTGATTTTTTTGTATTTATTTTTCATGGGATTGTGGGTTTGAAATGATAAAACCCGAATTTTTCTTTTTAAATTACGAATTGAAATGATACATATCCATATCACTTGACCTAGGTTAGGAAATATTATACAGGCCCATGGTTAATATTTTTAAAGTAATATTCTCCTAAAAATTTATTAAGTATTTTGAAGTTTTGGAATATATGGAATTTTAACTTAAAATTTGATTTAAAGATTTGAAATATAAAGAGATGTCGGTTTTTATAAGTTAAAATGTTATAAGTAGATAATTGGTTTAAAGTGTAATTTAAACATCTTTATTTGGTTTTAAATAGCAATTTAAAGGTTTTTATTTGTGATAAATAATTTGATAATCAAAGTTGATTAATATGGAATTTTAAAATCTAACCTGATAATTACAATCAACCTTTAGTTTTGAAATGAGTATGGTTGTATAATAAATGATATATTTTGAAACGAGAAAATGAAATACAGCTTTTAATTAATGCAAGAAACATGTAAAGTCCTAATTAATGAAAGAACATGTAAAGTTTTTAATTAATGCAAGAAACATGTAAATTTTTAATTAATGAAAGAAACGTGTAAAGTCCCAATTAATGAGAGAACATGTAAAGTTTTTAATTAATGCAAGAAACATGTAAAGTTTTAATTAATGAAAGAAATGTGTAAGTTTTTAATTAATGCAAGAAACATGTAAAGTCCTAATTAATGAAAGAACATGTAAAGTTTTTAATTAATGCAACAAACATGTAATTTTTTAATTAATCAAAGAAACATGTAAAGTTCTAATAATGAAAGAAACATGTAAAATTTTAATTAGTATGGTATTGATTAAATTAATAAATGCTCTTTACTGTAATAGAAATGTAAATTAAAACGTACATTTGATAAAGTAAGTTTTAATTAGTGTAATATTTATTAAAATGATAAATGCTCTTTATTGTAATAAATGTAAGTTAAAACGTACATTTGATATGTAAGTTGTAATTAATGTAAATGACATATTTTAAATGATTAAATAATAAAGTTTCTTTATTGTAATAATAATGTAAGTTAATAAGGTACTTTTAACTTAACATAAGAATTTCATCTTTATATTGTATATTACAGTAACAAAGTTTATTTAACTATAAGTCTATGACAAAATGGCCATGTTAAAATTTGTAAGTATTTAAATACTTTGTTTATATAAAATGTTAAAGTGGAAAGTATTACATTCCAAAAATGTTATGATTCCTAAGTATTGTGGTTTTAAGCAGTATGGATTCCAAATGATAACATTTCTAAATTGTTAGGATTGCAAAGTATTATGGTTTCAAAGTGTTTGGTTTCAGAGTAGTTATAACTTGAAAATAATACGGCTTTGGAAATTAAATTATTGGAAATTGAATTTAATTAAGAATTATCTTTAAATATATAAATTTAAAGTTATTGAAATTGAAGATTTAAGAATAGGACTTTATAAAGTGGTTTGGTTTAAGACGATTTAAAACTGTATTTTGAGTTTAATAAATTGAATAACATTCAATGATTTGGAAACTTGGGTTTTATTTAAATGAGATATTGATTTGGCTTTGGAATTTAAAGGATATATTATTACTTTGGTTTTGAAGTAGGAAATGATATATTGGTTTGATTTTGAAAGGAAATAATATAGTATTTAGTTTTGAAATGGATATGATATTTTGGTTTTAAAGTGTAAATGATTTTGAAAGAAATATCCATAGGTTATAATAACAGTTGGTTGTTAAAGAAACCGGGATCGGATATGGGCATACTTTCTGTCGATACCGAAAACCAATTTAACAACCGTGTACACGGTGGAGATTACAGAATGAAGTAGGATGTTGGTGGCGTTCCTTTGAGGTATATACGTGGACCCAACTCCCGGGAGTTGGCATAAGGTGGCTAAAACAAGAGCGATCGACGGGCTAATAAGGTAGCACCTTTTATCGGACACGCTCCTTCGATACCATTCTATTACTTTGTGATTGATTGGGGCCCTTTTGATTTTGGGGGTGTGGATCGAAGTGGGCGGTAGTAGCTGCTACGCATTACCACCGGTCTGGAAGCGTAATTTGTATATCTATCCTGGCATTGCCTAGTTTTGATGTGTCACCTACCCTAGCGCGTCTTGTATGAGTTTGATTTCGTATGTATGGGGTATACTCTGATAGCCTCCTGATCAGGAGGTATTACAATACTGTATAGACTACTAGCACTATTACGTGTTAAGGGCTATATGGGTAACCCCTTAACGATATTTAAAAGTAAGTTTATTTTACTGTAGACATTATTATAATAGCGAAATATTACTATATAATAAATAGTTTAATGGATCCTTAGAGGATGGGCGGGCCCAAGCATCCTCTAAGTTACTTGTACCTTATATTACAGTTCACTTGAGTTGGTTTACATTGTATACGTATGTATGTCCTGACTCGAATGTTTTGTGTTTTGCTTTATGCTTAGGTCAGACTGAGTGATACAGCATTAGAGACTCACCTCTGGAGTTGGAGCTTCACTTGGAAACCCTGTTATCTATTACGCTTTCAGTTATCCAGTTGATTCCGGTCATTCAGTTGAGCCTAATGATGGATTCTGTTTGTACTTGATATCATATTGAGACTTCTGTTGTATCTTGCTTAACTCTGATGTATATTTATTTGTAGCTTCATGAACTACTGTTTCTTTACTTCCGCTGCATTTTATTACTCTGTGTCTGTGATCTGTGATTATTTATTTACTGTTTATGCTGTGTTTTGTCAAATTTATTTTACAAGTCGGTATTTTGAGCAATTCAAGTCCGACATGTAACGGATGCGAATGATTGATAATAGCGGGTAGTTACATTTGGTATCAGAGCTTTGTCTCTAGGCAAAATTTTGCATATATGGTAAATTTATTTATAGAATCACTTTTGTTCAAGCTTGAATCTTTTCTTTTTGACTTGATTTCCTTTGAATTTTAGAATGTTCCATTGATTCCGAAATTCATTCTTGTCCCTCACTATTCGTATTCTTTTGATTCTGGAGTATCGCATAACTCCACTTCAAATGGCTTATAAAGGGGTGGAACTCCTTTACAATAGGCATTTATTCACCAGAGATTTTATATATCCTCGGTTTAGATGCCAGTGTCTCTTGATATCCCAAGTTCTATCTCTGGATATCGAATGTAGTTTGCCTTAGAATTCCACATCGATCTGATACTTGACGTCACGGTTGACCCGATTAAGGTTGCCCGCGATTTATACAAGCTTACCCATTTCCTTATTCGGTTAGTTAATCATCTTGTCTTTTGTTCCAACTTATTTTCAAATCAAAATTTTCTTTGATTTGAGTTAATCGAATTTGAATCTCCATCCTAGCTTTGAAAATCTATTCCTGTATAGTGTATTTGTAAACCTATATTTAATAAACCTATATTTAAAATGTTGTGTACATTGTGTTGTTTGAGTTATTGATGTTGATTTGGGTTTTCGATCGATTCGTCTGATCAACGCTATCGATAGGGTCTCCAAAACACTTGAACAGAGCAAACTGACATAGTATTGTTTCCAGATTTAGTAAATGAATAAATTTTGTATAATTATAGTATATATAAGTATAACTTTCTGAATTTTGATATATAACCGAATTGGATGTTTAGAAATAATATTTGACTTTGTATATAGCTTGTAATCATTAGCTTTGTTTCATATATAAATAATTGAACTATAAAACATGGTTATAAATTAATTTAGAAATTAAAATGAATTTAAATCAAGAATATGAGATTTAATTTTCGATGATTTCGAACTTTGGTTTTAAAGTTTTAAAAGATATATTATTTGAAGTTTTTTTCAAATAGGAACCGTTTTCAAAGAATTTTAAAGTTTTTAAGGCAGTGCTCTTCTCTTTGTCGCTGGAAAATAATTTCGGTAATGACTGCAGCATCATTGACATTCATTTTCTAGTTTCGAAGTAAAGAGACTATCCTGTAGTTTTACTACAGTTTTGCTTTGGAGAATTAAATTGATTTGAAATTCAAAAAATATGACTTGATTTACAATACATATATTGGTATATGTTTCAAAGTTGATTTGATATATATTTAGTATATATATTTATGTACCTCTAAATAAGTTGAAGTTAATCGAAAATTTGATTCTTAAATTTTATCTTAAAGGATGATTTCAATTGTAAAAGAGAATCAAAATTTTGAATAAATATTTAAGCTTGAGATAACTGAATTAAAAAGTTGTATTTGTATAATATTCTGCTGCATTCCAATAAACTTACCTGAATTATTCAGAAGTTGAATTTGTAATTGGATAATATACAATATAAAAAGATTTTATAAATAAAATTCGAGTGGTTATAATAAATGTTATACACTTAAATTTTAGTTGTAAAAGATTAATAGAGGTAAATAGAATAAAAAGGTTAATTGAATAATATACAGTATAAATGGTGTTAAAGGAATTTTTAAATAAACTGGTATATTCTATTCAAATTAATTTATTCTGTAAATTTATTTGTTTATAAAGTTAGTGTTTTTGAATAAGATGTATTGTTTACTTAATTCTTTCTTTACAGTTCTTTTTCCTTTTCGGGACGAAAAGTTTTGAGTGGGGGAGAGTGTAACAATCCGTAAATTTTGGTAATTAAAAATAGTTGTTTTAATAAGACTTTTGTAATTAAAATATTAAAAGAAATAGAAATTGGTTATTTAATGTGGATGTAATAACTAATTTGAATCTTAAAGATTGTAATTTAAGCTAATTTATTGATAGATTGAAGGAGATTACAATAAATTGAAATAATGTACATGTTAAATTTATGAATAGGGTATAATATAATGAATGGAAATTGAGTAAGACTATGGTCCTATAAGTAATTGTAAGTTTGGTCTGTAGACAATAAGCTTATAAATGTAGTTAAAAGTTAATGGTGACAATTATTATGTGTTACATGTTTATTTAGTCTATTAAATTGAAATGATAAGTCAATTTTTAATAAATATAAACAAAAGTTACATTAATGTGAAATGTAATACAATGTTTAGAAGTTGTTAAATTGGAGTATATTAAGGAATGAATGGCTAACTAGGTTTTCAGAGTAGTAATGGACTTAATAAAAAGATTTGGAATTGAATCAAATTTATGTATTGAAATTCAAACTCTAATAATTGGACCTATTGTAGTAAATGGAATTAAATATTACATTATTTGAAATTAAGATAAAATAGGAATATTAATGCACTATGGTATAAACCATGATAATTATACCGTATAATGAAATGGATTGAATAACTAGATGGAGTTAAGAATATGGATTTATTGGGAATTTAAAACTTATACTTTTTAAACTGGATAAATTACAGTGTTTTAGACGCAATAAATTTTTGTACTTTTATTATATACATATATTTATATTTTTCCTATATCCATCTCTATTTAATCTTTCTATTTTTATTTGTCTAGGCTTTTATTGTATTTATTGGAGTTCATTTGTGTATATTATTTTATTTAATGTCTTGGAAACAAATTAATTAGACATACATTACTTTGTTTGATTAGGCATATGTTACATTTGCTTTATTTCTTGCCTTTTATTTACCTATCTATTTAATTACCTACCATAGACGTGTATATTTTTTTCTTGCTGTGAGAAATCATTCCACAAATCATGTACAAGAAGATTTATTTCTCATTTCAAACTCCTCATTTTCATTTGCAATTGAGAATAAATATATACATTCCTTTCTCCTTAATTATGCCTTTTCCGTTTCCTAGCATTTACTTCTTTGCTTGCCTTCCAAACCACTCCATCTATTAGCCGTGAGGAACTTTATCAATTCACATACAAAAATTTATTTCCCACTTCTCATATTCATTTCCATTTAAGAATAAAATATATGCAAGTTTATTTCTCCTTAGCTTAAGCCTTTTTGTTTCCTATCATTTACTCCTCCTTAGCCGTTTCTTTTTTTCTTCCATCTTTAGCCGTGTATTTCTTTTGATAACTCACACACAAACAATTCTCAAAACTCCTCATTATCATTTGCGTGAAGAAAAAAATACAATAAGCTCTAATTATTCCATGGCTTCCTCTTCTTTTTCTATTTTATTTTCTCCTTTCTTTTGTTCTTCTTCAAGCATGGCTTGGTCTTCACCTATTGCCGACCACACCACCTCCTCCTCACCACCAAAGCCTAGCCGTGTCCACCATGGAAGCATACATCACCAAAGTTGATAACAAACCTTAACCAAGCCATGTATTGATCACCTTGCTTTGATTTATCAAGGTTAGGTCATTTTATTTTCTATCTTTTCAATGTTTTTATCTATATTCGTCTGTATTGAATCATTACTTATATATTTTATGTATTGTGTTGTTTCCAAGTTCGGATCTGACTCTTCATCCACTCAAAAAATATAGTCGTGATTTTTCGTGCCTTTTCGTGCTTTGCGGAGTTTGGATTTGTGTTAGATTTTGATTCTAGCTTTCAAAAAGGTGAGATTTTTCACTCTAGACAATGTACTTTTATAATTGTGAAATGATGACAAGTAAATTGTAGAAATTATTATGCTATGTTCATACATGCCTGTGATTGATTATATGATGTTCAATGCTGTTTATATATTTCTTAAATCATCTGTTATGATATTATATGCTATATTGTTATATTTATTTCCTGTTTATCACACTGCAAGTTTTCTATCACTATGGGTTGAAATGATACATACCCGAACAGACTTTAGGATAAAGAACATCACTATGGGCTGAAATGATAGGCTCGAGTGTATTTTTATTGATTTTTATTGTATTTATTTTTCTCGGGATTGCGGGTTTGAAATGATAGAACCCGGATTTTTCATTTTAAATTACGGGTTGAAATGATACATATCTGTATCACTTGACCTAGGTTAGAAAATATTATACATGCCCATGGTTAATATTTTTAAAGTAATATTTTCCTAAAAATTTATTAACTATTTTGAAATTTTGGAATATATGGAATTTCAACTTAAAATTTGATTCAAAGATTTGAAATATAAAGGCATATCGGTTTTTATAAGTTAAAATGTTATAAGGTGATAAATGTTATAAGCTGATAATTGCGGGTTCAATGCTGTTTATATATCGGTCTCCATCTATTGCCGACCACACCACCTCCTCCTCACCACCAAAGCCTAGCCATGTCCACCATGGAAGCATACATCACAAAAGTTGATAACAAACCTTAACCAAGCCATGTATTGATCACCTTGCTTTGATTTATCAAGGTTAGGTCATTTTATTTTCTGTCTTTCCATTTTTTTTATCTATATTCTTTTGTATTGAATCATTGCTTATATATGTTATGTATTGTGTTGTTTACACGTTCGGATCTGACTCTTCATCCACTCATAAAATATGGTCGTGCTTTGTCGTGCCTTTTCGTGCTTTGCGCAGTTTGGATGTGTGTTTGATTTTGATTCTAGCTTTCAAAAAGGTGAGGTTTTTCACTCTGGACAACGTACTTTTATAATTGTGAAATGATGACAAGTGAATTGTAGAAACTATTATGCTATGTTCATACATGCCTGTGATTGATTATATGATGTTAGATGTTGTTTATATATTTATTACATCGTCTGTTATGATATTATATGCTATATTGTTATATTTATTTCTTGTTTATCACACTGCAAGTTTCCTATCACTATGGGTTGAAATGATACATACCCGAAAGGACTTTAGGATAAGGAATATCACTATGGGCTGAAATGATAGGCCCGAGTGATTTTTATTGATTTTTTTGTATTTATTTTTCTTGGGATTGTGGGTTTGAAATGATAGAACCCGAATTTTTCTTTTTGAATTACGAATTGAAATGATACATGTCCATATCACTTGACCTAGGTTAGGAAATATTATACAGGCCCATGGTTAATATTTTTAAAGTAATATTTTCCTAAAAATTTATTAAGTATTTTGAAATTTTGGAATATATGGAATTTTAACTTAAAATTTGATTTAAAGATTTGAAATATAAAGGCATATCGGTTTTTATAAGTTAAAATGTTATAAGCTGATAATTGGTTTAAAGTGTAATTTAAAAATCTTTATTTGGTTTTAAATAGCAATTTAAAGATTTTTATTTCTGATGAATAATTTAATAATTAAAGTTGATTAATATGGAATTTTAAAATATAACCTGATAATTGCAATCAATCTTTAGTTTTGAAATGAGTATGGTTGTATAATAAATGATGTATTTTGAATTGAGAAAATGAAATATAGTTTTTAATTAATGCAAGAAACATGTAAAGTCCTAATTAATGAAAGAACATGTAAAGTTTTTAATTAATGCAAGAAACATGTAAAGTTTTAATTAATGTAAGAAACGTGAAAAGTCCTAATTAATGAGAGAACATGTAAAGTTTTTAATTAATGCAAGAAATATGTAAAGTTTTAATTAATGAAAGAAACGTGTAAGTTTTTAATTAATGCAAGAAACATCTAAAGTCCTAATTAATGAAAGAACATGTAATGTTTTTAATTAATGCAAGAAACATGTAAAGTTTTAATTAATGAAAGAAACGTGTAAAGTCCTAATTAATGAAAGAAACATGTAAATTAATAAAAGCTCTTTATTATAATAGAAATGTAAATTAAAACGTACATTTGATAATGTAAGTTTTAATTAGTGTAATATTGATTAAAATGTCAAATGCTCTTTATTGTAAATAATGTAAGTTAAAACGTCAATTTGATATGTAAGTTGTAATTAATGTAAACGGCATATTTTAAATGATTAAAAAATAAAGTTTCTTTATTGTAATAATAATGTAAGTTAATAAGGTACTTTTAACTTAACATAAGAATTTCACCTTTAAATTGTATATTACAATAACAAAGTTTATTTAACTATAAGTCTATGATAAAATGATCATGTTAAAATTTGTAAGTATATAAATACTTTAGTTATATAAAATGTTAAAGTGGAAAGTATTGCATTCCAAAAAAGCTATAATTCCTAAGTATTGTGATTTTAAGCAGTATGAATTCCAAATGATAACATTTCTAAATTGTTAGGATTTCAAAGTATTATGATTTACAAGTGTTTGGTTTCATAGTTGTTATAACTTGAAAGTAATATGGCTTTGGAAATTAAATTATTGAAAATTGTATTTAATTAAGAATTGTCTTTAAATATATAAATTTGAAGTTATTGAAACTGAAGATTTAAGAATATGACTTTATAAAGTGATTTGGTTTATGATGATTTAAAACAGTATTTTGAGTTTAATAAATTGAAGGAATATTCAATGACTCGGAAACTTGGGTTTTATTTAAATGAGATATTAATTTGGCTTTGGAATTTAAAGGATATATTATTACTTTTGTTTTTGAAATGGGAAATGATATATTGATTTGATTTTGAAAGGAAATAATATAGTATTTAGTTTTGAAATGGATATGATATTTTGGTTTTAAAGTGTAAATGATTTTGAAAGAAATATCCATGGGTTATAATAACGGTTGGTTGTTAAAGAGACCGGGATCGGATATGGGCATACTCTCTATCGATACCGAAAACCACTTTAGCAACCTTGTACGCAGTGGAGATTCCAGAATGAAGTAGGATGGCGGCGGTGTTCCTTTGAGGTATATACGTGGACCCAACTCCCATGAGTTGGCATAAGGTGGCTAAAACAGGAGCGATCGACGGGCTAAGAAGGTAGCTCCTTTTATTGTACACACTCTTTCGATACCATTCTATTACTTTGTGATTGATTAGGACCCTTTTGATTTTGGGGGTGTGGCTCGAGGTGGGCGGTAGTAGCTGCTACGCGTTACCACCGGTCCGGAAGCATAATTGGTATATCTACCCTTGCATTGCATAGTTGTGCCGTGACACCTACCCTAGCACGTCTTGTACGAGTTTGATTTGTGTCGTACCTATGGGGTATCCTCTGGTAGCCTCCCGATCAGGAGGTATTACGGTACTGTATAGACTATGGGCACTATTACGTGTTAAGGGCTATATGGGTAACCCCTTAACGCTATTTAAAAATAAGTTTATTTTACTGTAGATATTATTATAATAGTGAAGTATTACTACATAGTAAATAGTTTAATGGATCCTTAGAGGATGGGCGGTCCCAAGCATCCTTTAAGTTACTTGTACCTTATATTACAGTTCACTTGAGTTGGTTTATGTTGTATGAGTATGTATGTCCTGACTCGAGTGTTTTGTGTTTTTCTTTACGCTCGGGTCAGACTGAGTGATACAGCATTAGAGACTCACCTCTAGAGTTGGAGCTTCACTTGGAAACCCAGCTATCTATTTCACTTTCAGTTATCCAGTTGATTCCAATTATTCAGTTGAGTCCAGTGATGGATTCTGTTTGTACTTGATATATATTGAGACTTCTGTTTTATCTTGCTTAACTCTGATGTATATTTATATAGTAGCTTCATGAACTACTATTCCTTTACTTCCGCTGCATTTTATTACTCTGTGTCTATGATCTGTGACTATTTATTTAATGTTTATGCTGTGCTTTGCCAAATTTATTTTAAAATTCGGTATTTTGAGCAATTCAAGTCCGACATGTAGCGGATGCGAATGGTTGAAAATAGCGGTTCCTTACAGGGGAGTAGTGAGCTTTCATGCTTCTGCTTCATATTATCATCTATGCTTGATTTTAGACCCCACAATCATCACTCTGGAAAACTAGCCCTGATGATAGTCGAGTCTAACTTGTGCAGCCAGTTCAATATAGTCAGGCTAGAATGCCGGTTAACACTTGCCCCCCAAAGTTCGTCTTTTTGCGTACGTGATGTGCTTTAAATCAAAGAAAATTAGACTCGTTGGAAAGAAATCCATCCAGTTTCCTGAATAGTCCATATCCATCCGTTGAATTATCTTTCCGAAGTGTTGTATCTCTCTTTGATCATCATGACGCTTGATCGATTTCCAATAGTATAAATTCTTGGTTGTATTCCACCAGTTGTTATTTGTTCCCGGTTTTATGGAGTTATTAGGCTTTGGCAATCTGATCTAGTCTTTTCGTCAATAACTCTAGGTGAAAATTCAATTTCTGTTGATTTTAAGAAATCAAATTTATTGAATATACACGTGCACGTTCTTGTTATTGGCTCCTAGATGTATTTGTATGCTCACGGGTCGTCACCAATTCCTTCTAGTTTAATTGCAATTTGATTGAAACTCCTTGTTTATATTTTATTTTATAATGAAATAGGGGTTGTAATAAGTCACTTGATGAGAGGGGACTTCAAGTTCTATAACGATGATGGCCTCAGAGCCGTAAGCAAGAACGAATGGAGTATGGCCAGTCGTGGACCTGTGGGTGGTTCCATAAGCCCATAATCCCGTTGGGAGTGCGTCGACCTACTTTCCTCTATCCTTTTTCAAATGTTTTTTCAGAGTTGACTTTATGATGTTGTTCCCAGCTTCGAATTGTCAATTTTCTAGAGGGTAAGCAACTGCCACAAATCGCTTTTTAAATCATGTCGTTGGTAGAAGTTTTTGGATTCAACATTGTTGAATTGAGTTCCATTATCAGTTACAATGGTTCGTGAAAGGCCAAAATGATAGACGATGTTATGAACAATGAAGTTGATTACTTTTTTTTGTTGTGATCGCGGCTAAAGGTTCAGCTTCAGCCTATTTCGTTAAGTAATCCACTCTATGATGGCATATTTCGCACCACTCTCAGAAATCGGCATGGAGCGGATGTTGTCAATACCCCAAGTGGAAAATGGCTATAGATCAACATTAGAGTAATTTCCATCGGTCAGGCTCTAGAAATTTCTACAAACATCTAGCACTTGTCGTATTGTCTAGTGTGATCGGCTGCATCACGATTGACAGTTGGCCAATAATACCTGTAACGAAGTATTTTCTTTGTCAAGGTTTGCCCCTTGGTGTGATCATCACATTCTTCTTCGTAGACCTCTCTCAAGAATCGTTTGATTTCATCATGGGTGATACACCCAAGCAGGGGAATGGAGAAAGCCCTTTCTATTTATGACCCTTCTTGGATGATGTAGTGTGAAGCTTTGACGAGGATCTGTCATTTTTCATTCCTCCATCAAGGAAGAATTCACGATTGTAGATAGTTTTTAATAGGATTCATCCATTACTCCTTTTCTGGCTCCGTCTTCAAGATCTCGTCCATCTCCATCTATTAATACTTGGAAGGTTTAGTACTTCAACTGGGACAAATCTATTTCCTGCACATCCTCAGAACTAGCCAACTGCGCTAGTGACTCGGCTTTTTCATTTTGTTCTCCGAGGATGTGTGTAAGGTGTAATACCCAAATTCATCCGGTAGCTCTTGGACCTATTTGAGATAAGGAGCAAGACGCTGCCCCTAGCAAGATAATATTCTCTGACTTGGGATACAATTAACTAGAAATTGAAAAAGATATGTAAAGTTTCCATTCCCAGTAATTTAGCAAGTTTGAGCCTGGTGATCAGCGCTTTACACTTAGCTTCGTTATTTGTTGTAGGGAAGTCGAGTTTCAGGGCATAGCAAGTCGATCGTTCCTCAAGAGGCATTAACACAACTCCGACGCTGGAACACCGATCATTGGATGCTCCACCGACGTACATTTTCCATCGGTTGGTCAGTTCTCCATTGCTTTTCGGATTGTCATCTAATGCAGTTAATTCAGAGATGAAGTCTAATAATGTATGTTCCTTGATAGTTCCTTGAGGGAGATAAGTGATATTGAATTGGGTTAGCTCAATATTCCATTTGAGCATCTTTCCAAATGTCTAAGTTTACTGGAAAACCTATCGTAATGGCTGGTTGGCACAGACGTTGATGGGGTAAGCTTGTAAATAATGGTTATGCTTTCATGACACAATTAATAAGCAGTACGAGAGCTTTTCCAGCTTTGAGTAGTTTCTCTTAAAACCTGTCAGTCGCTTGCTAACATAATATATTGTCCTCTGAATCTGATTCTCTTCATGTGACTGCGTGGCACTTGTGGCATGTATCGACGCTGCTAAATAGATGTATCAGTCTTCATGATCCTGTGGCTTGGATAGGATGGGAGGTTTCTCTAAGTGATCTACCAGATCTTGAAATGCATTTATGTAATCCTACGTCCATTCAACTTCCTCTTCCATCCCCTAATTAAGTCGAAGAAAGGAATACACTTGTCAGTGGCCCTAGAGATGAAGCGCCTTAGGGCGGCAACCTTCTCATTTAAACTCTATACCTGTTTATCATCTTAGGTACCTAGATGTTTTGAATTACTTGAATCTTCTCAAGACCGGCTTCAATTCCACGAGAGTTGATGATGAAACACCGTAATTTCCCTGGCGCAATGCCAAAAGAGCATTTCAAGGAATTTAGTTTCATTTCATATTTTCGTAAAATACTGAACATCTCCGCTAAGTCATCAATGTGGTCGTTTGATCGTCGCGACTTTACGAGCATATCATCCACGTATACTTCCGTCGATCGCCCGATCTGATCTTTGAACATCCTGTTGACCAGTCTCTAGCAAGTAGCTTCAGTATTATTTAGTTCAAACAGCATCACAACATAACTCTATAGCCCTAGATCGGTAATGAAGTTGGTGTGCTCCTGGTCGGGGATGTGCATCAGGATTTGGTTGTATCTAGAGTACACATCCATAAATGAAAGCAGTTCATATCCAGTGTTTGAGTTTACCATCTGGTTGATCCTCAGAAGTGGAAACCGGTCTTTCGAGCATGTGCTTTGTTCACGTAAGAGTAGTTGACGCATGTCCACTACTTTCCATTAGCTTTTCTCACAAGAAATGAATGGGATACCCATTTTGGGTAGTGGGTGTCGCGGGTAAACCAATTTTTTTGAGTTTATCCACTTCCACTTTAAGTGCAGCAAATCTCTTCGGATCCATGACGCGTTGCTTTTTTTCACCGGGACATGCCTCGGGTCGATATTTAATGCATGGCTTATGATAATTGGTGAGATCCCTCACATGCCAAAATGGGTCTAAACAAATATATCAAGATTAGCTCAGAGAGAACCAGCTAATTCCTTCGTCATCGTTGCACTGAGCTGTGATCTGATCTTCTGGATCCGTTATGGGTCATCATGGCTGACCGTATGTCGATCTTTAGCTTAACGAGTGTAGGTTTGGATTCTTCAGGCTCCTCTTTTTCATCTTTGTGGTCTATATCTTTATAGAACTGACAGTGCCATTGTTGTTGATATTGGCCTTATGTTATGAGCTGAAAAATGCTTAAATGGATTTGCCCGAGCAACGGGATCAGTTACTATCCCTTGTTTTAGTGGAACTTAGCAGTTTTTGATTTGACATGAACATATTAGACCATGTGAATGAAAGTTTGTGTGGATCAGTTGTATGGATAAATATACTAATTTAAAAACTTATGTGATATAGCAGCGGAAAATAGTCGATAAATAAAAGAAATGTAAAGCGGTAAGTAAATGACACCAGATATTTTTATACTAGTTTGAACTTCCCGTTCTACTCCAGTCCTAGACTCCTTCTAGATTTACTAACACCCTCGCTTCACCCGGAGGAATAGGCACTGGAGCAACCGAGCAGGATTTCAACACACTTTCCCGAGCATCCAAACGAGACTTCCAATACAAAGTATTTAGTTTCATGACTTGATGTGTTCTTCAATAACACTGATTAGTCGATATAGTACACCTTTCCTATAATATTCTCCTTTGTAGTATGTAGTGTTTGTACATGAAGAGAATGGAAGATTTAAATAGAATTCTCAATAGAATGCTTGTATGAACGTTTAAAAGGAACGACTATAGAGAGTAGAATCAAAATAGAATAGAAAGAATTGTAATGATTGTTGTTAAAAAGAATTTGATTCTGTAATGAATCATGAGTTGTTTTCTCTCACGATTAATAGTGTTGAAAAGGAATGGAAACAACCCTTGAAATTAAGATGTTTCTCTTCATTGAAGAGAGGCATCTCTTTATTAAAAAACTAGCTGTTATATGAATTCAGCAGGCTAATCCAGGATATTCAGCCATCTGTTTCTAACCCAAAAATAAATAGTGCAAAAGACAGTACATTCAGCCGTCTGACTCAGAGAAATCAGCCGGTTGAATATTGTGGTAAATTTAAATTTACCCAGTACTCAGCGGGCTGAAATATGTGTCTTATGCATGTGCATACTTCTAAGATACATGTTAATTTTTTTTTGCAACATACCACTTTGGAGAGATTTTAACATATTTCTAACTAGGCTCAGAAATAATAAAACATCTAATCTATCTTTGCGTATTTCTGAATCCATCCTTCAAAGATTTATCTTCTCCTGCAAATTTGGTTAGTATACAATAATAATATAGCTTATATAGTTGTCATATTCAAAATCGAAGATTTTTGGATCTTAACATTCTCCCCTTTTTTGATGATGACAACTATGTAATATAATGCAATATAATTTAGAATATACTTCCATTGATTTGTTGCTTCCTCTATCGATATGATTTACCTACTCCCCCTTTGTCATCGACAAAATGGAGTAGTAGATAGAAGTTAAGCACAACATGACAAATAGAAAAATCTTAACCACGTAACATATCACAATATTCAGCACTTATAAACGGCATTTTTACCGTAGTTATGTATTTTAGCATAGCTATATATATGCATAAACTTTGTAGTAAAACATCACATAACTAACCATATATAAACATCACAGAAACATCACAAACATTACATAACAAGCATAGACGTATGCTTTGTTCAAAATAAAAGATTGTCACAAATACACATACAACATAATAATGTTAAACCATAGAAGTTTACAACTAAGTTATCACAAACAAAAATTCAAGAAAGAAATACCTAAAAAGTTGAAAAGAGATAAAATAAGATTCATACCAAAATGTTCCATTCTTCGTCCATGGTATCCCATTTAAGAGTAGTCAAATCTTCAACCACTCCGGTAGAGGTTGACGAAGAACAAGATACCTTTTTCCATATTTTGTTCAAGAAATCCTTTATAGAGTCCAATTTATTATTTGTGGATTTTTCGAACTTTTCTATGCATTGATTAAGCTTTACTAGGTTTTAGTTATTGTTTTTAGTGCATTCTTGGGGTGGAAATGTGATCGATCTCATAAATGTGATCATTGCTTTCTTCTTCTTCTTCTATTTCTTGTTTGGGCCGATGAGAAGAGGATGCGATTTTCGTGTTTTGGGGTTGAGAAATACCTTGATTATGGTTTTCAACCCATTCTTGAAATGAGATGATATCAGGATGGGGAAAAACTCGAGGAAGACCCATTATACTTATAGTTTTAGTTCCAATTTCACTTATAGTCGAATAATCAGATTCGGGAGTCAGTACACCAAAATTCAAAAGTAACCTCATGATATATGCAGCGTAGTGAATTGTCATATATCTTCTTCGAACGTTAACATTTGAAGATTCTTCCATTATTATTTTTCCCCAATTCACTTGTTGCTGTGAATATAATGCATATATGGCTTGAAAATCATGTTTATAATCTTCTTGTGGCTACCGGTTCTAGGTTGTAATGACCTTATCAAGGCTTGGTGAATTATTCTTGCCTATGGCCATAAAGTGATAGTTTGAAGATCATGCATATCATCGGATAAGAATAAATGAGAGACTTCGTCTCTTCGAACCATATCGACATCGACATTATGAATGTCAATGCCTTGGGATGGACAACGAAGTATGTGTCCTAATCGTTGCAAAGAAAGAAAAATTTTCACACCACATACCAAAGTCCACGCGCAATCTTCCATATTATGAGGGTTGTGATGATCTAAATTCATATCCGCAAAGAAGAGCTTAACTAGCAAGTGATTAATTTTTACATTATTCGGACCATAACCAATTAAAGTATCAATTCGGTTTACCTCGGCAAATTCCCGAAGATTGTATCCACCGAATTCTTGAAACTTGACGATCCTTCAAAAAAATTTGTGTTTTAAGTTTTTAACTAGTAAAACATTTGTAATAAGAGGTAAGTTAGATGTACTGTCATTGCTCACATTGCCTTTGCCGATGGCATATCCTTTGGAGTTATCTCCAAAAGTGACAGAACCTCCATCTGAGTAGATAACATTTGTCAGCATTTCTTTGTTTCCTGTTATGTGATTTGAGCAACCACTATCCAGTATCCACTTTTATCATTTCTTATGTAGTACCTGCAAAAAATATTAAATCGACGTTGGTATCTACTTCCTCCATTAGGGTCCTAAGAGTTAGGTATTTGGAAGCCAAACCCAAGAGGGTTCAGAGATCCCTTTAAAGTATAATTAATATTCTTATGATGCTGAAAATAAATGACTCTATATACTTACTTCTAATGAGACTATTGTTGGTTTTTTGTACCAATATTTTGATAGTTTTATGATTAGTAGTGTTAACTGTAGTTTTTTTGTAGTATTCTTTTTAAACCTATCATATAACAAATCATATGATTTTCCAGAACTACTAACTTTGCCATAACCCAGGCCTCTCTTACTTGAAGTATGTTGGGAATTTCCAATAATTTTAGAGAGATTTTCTCTTACTTCGTTAAAATTCGAAACATTCTTTGTAATACTTTGTAGTTTGTTTTTTAGACTTTGTATTTATAAGATTTTATTATTGCATTTCAAATCATGATTTTCTATAGCTACTAAATCATTTTTGTTTTTCCATGATTCAAATTCTTTTTCAATCATTATAAGTTGAGAAGATAAATTTCTTTCTGATTCTTGAATTTTTACTAATTCTTCTTCAAGAATTTTCGTCTCATATCGTAGCATATCTAATTCTAGTTCACTCCTATTTAATTTTGCTAACGTATCTTTATTTGATCGTTTTTTATTCTTAATTGTTTTTAACAATTCACAGTTTACTTCTATTAAATCATCAAAAGAAAATTCACTTACATCATTTTTAGATGCCATGAAGCACACATTAGCTTGTTCGGTCTTGCTATCACTAGCGGACGACGAAGATTAAGAATCATCCCAAGTAACTTAAAAGGCTTGCCTTTTCTTTTTGAACCGTTTCTCGTTTTTCTTTTTCTTGAGTTTCGGAAAGTTCTTTTTGATGTGACCTAATTGATTGCACTCGAAGCATTTTAGAGATGAGTTTAAAGGAAAGTTGTTTTGACCTTTATTGCTTCCAAAGTTTTCTTCTTTTTGAATTTTAGGAATTTTCTAAAATTTTAGGCTATGAATGTCGTATCATCAATATCTTCATCGTCTGATTCTTCTTTCTCAGCTTGAAACGCTATTGTTTTGCGGTCTTTTGCTTGTACTTTTCTTGCCTGCAAATTTACTTCATATGACATTAGATTTTCTATCAACTCCTCTGGTTTTATGGTTGAAAGATCGTTAGCTTCTTTGATAGCTAAAACTTTTTTCCCATTCATGCATCCATAAAAGTTTTGAGTATTTTTGATACAATATCAAAATCTATATATTTTTCTCCTAGTGCCATAAGTGAATTATATATGTCATGAAATCTAGAGTACATATCATTTATGGTCTCATCTTGCTTCATTCTAAAGTTTTCAAATTGATTCTTAGGCATAGATATCTTACTCTGTTTAACCTTGTTAATACCTTCATGTATAACTTTAAGAGTGTGTCGTATTTCATATCCAGTAGTATACATACTAACTCTATTGAATTCAGTCTTATCTAGTGCACAAAATAACATGTTCGTTGCTTTCGCATTTGCAAAAGCACCTAATTTTTGTGTGTTAGAGCATTCTGCAAAATCATTAGTAGGAACATGATATTCTTGTTGAATAATGTTCCACGCATCAAACTCGCTTGATTGTATATAAACTCTTATCCTAGTTAACTAGTAAGCATAGTTTAGACCATTAAATAGTGGTGGTCATGTAGTGGATTGTCCTTCAATGAAATTAGAGTGACTATTCTTATCCATATTAACAAATATCAAATAAATTTGTTATGGTTATGTGATGCCGTGCTCTGATACCAAATGAAAGTTTGTGTGGATCGGTTGTATAGATAAATATACTAATTTAAAAACTTGTGATATAGCAGCGGAAAATAGTCGATAAATAAAAGAAATGTAAAGCGGTACGTAAATGACACCAGATATTTTTATACTATTTCAAACTTCTCATTCTATGTCCATTTCCAGACTCCTTCTAGATTTACTAACACCCTCGCTTCACTCGAAGGAATAGGCACTTAAGCAATCGAACAGGATTTCAATACACTTGCCCGAGCAGCCGAACGGCACATATCATATCCCCTTTGGATTGGACGGTCGAACCACATCCAATTTAGGCTTGGGCTGTTAAACTGCCCCTTACATTAAGGGCATGAGTCGATGCATGGAAGTTCACACCACGTCCACTTCCATTTGGACCTAGTTTCTGTCAAGCTTTGGTAGTAAGACGAGTGTTCTGGAGAACTTCGAGTTCGAGCAGGGGAAGAGATGGTCAAATCACATCCACTTTGATCATGAGTTTGCCTCCAAGTAAAGGGCAAGAGTTGAGGAGAAGAAGTTCGAATCACGTCCACTTTTTTTGTTTATACTCCAATCCATGCTCTAGGGACCAGAGTTTTATGATGGGTGGTCAGTCACTCCCGTTTGATGTTTATACTTTGGTCCTTGCTCTGGAAAAAAGAGTTGATCGATGGACGGTTAAACCACGTCCATATTTTGTGTTTATACTCTGGTCCACGCTTTATAGACTAGAGTTTTATGATAGGTGGTCAGTCACACCCATTTTATTTTTATACTCCAATCCGCACTCTGGTAATAGAGTTGATCGATGGACAGTCGAACTGCATCCATCTTTTTTATTTATCCTCTGGTCCACACTCTGAGGATCAGAGTTCTATGATGGGTATTCAGTCACACCCATTTGAAGTTTATACTCTGGTCCGTGCTTTGGGGACCAGAGTTGGTCGATGGGTCGTCCGTCACGCCCATTTGGTGTTTATACTTTAGTCCGTGCTATGGGGAACAGAGCTCATCGATGGATGGTCATATCGCATCCATCTTCTTGGTGTTTATACTCCAGTCCACACTCCCGCAACGAGAGTTCTACAATGGGTGGTCAGTCAAACCTATTTGGTGTTTATACTTCAGTTTGTGCTCTGGAGACCAAAGTTGGTTGATGGACGGTTAAACCGCGTCCAATTTGCATCATACTCCTCGCGGTTGGTCAAGAGCAGTCAAGTCACATCCACCTTACATTTTAGTCGTGTCCTCGTGTCGAGGGCAATGTTCAATGTGTGGATGGTCAATCATTCCTATTTTAAGCTGACCTTCCAGACTATTTCCAAAGAAGGAGTTAATGTGTGGACAGTCAAATCACATCCACTTTAGTTGGACCTTGGTTGTGCTGAGATTTAGGAGAAGCATAAGTATTTTGGTGAACTTCAAGTATGAGTTGGAAGTGGATGGTTGGGTTGCATCCACTCCAAGTGTTTCTTCGGTCTTCGAGCAAAGTGTGGTGATTGATGAGTGGATGGTCAGTCGTGTTACTTTGTATTAGATTCTGACCTTGTCAGGCTTTGAGTAAGGCATAGATGTTCTATTAGAATTGAATCACGGACTAGGAAGTGGATGGTCGAGTCACGCACATTTTCCATTTTGAGTCCTTGCCCCAAGTTAGGGGCATCATGTACCTGATGAACGGCTAAATCAAGCTTGTCTTTTAATGCTTTGAAGGTCCGATCATTGTCCGTAGAGGTTGGTTGGTCCCCAACTCTAGGTACTTGGTTACCTACATTGCACGCAATTATTTTAATTCTAGTTGATCGTTGTTCACAACATAATTGAAATTGAATGAAATAATTCAAAGCACATCAAGATAAATCTCATTGATAAGTGAAGTAGCGTCGTGTGCTCGCTATTCCACTTTGCCTCTAGCAACTTTCAGTGGGATGTCGACCGTCAGCGGTCCAATTGATAATCAAATTTCTTTCTTAATAGGCATCAGATGTTCCCTACCCGCCATTCTATGAGGCTTGCATATATCATTGAAACTTTCCTTTCTGGACTAGCTTTCCGGTCACATCTCAAAGGTATCTACAATCATCTGTGTTATGATTGTTTGTATCTTGTAATGTACAACATTTCCCGAACATCTTCATGGTTTCGGTGGATTTCTCGAGGCTGGTTTCCAGTATTGCTCCGAGTCGTGAATCTCCAAGCATTTGTTTTCGATTAAATCGAAGTATATGAGTCGAATTTAGGATTTTGGGTTGTCTCTTGGAATCTAAGTCCTCATCTAAGGCATCAGTGTTGCCCTTTTCATGAATTTCTTCAGCCAACGGGCCCACGTCGTTCTTTCTCCTAGTATGAGCTACCTCCTCCTTGCTTAAGTTCTGGTTCACTTTGTAACAGTAAGGATCCAATGTAGATGGAGGCTTTCCAGCTTACCAATCGCTAAAGTCTATTTTGCGGTCGATTCCCCTTATCAACACCACTAGCTTGATATTCTCGCTTGGATTTCTCACTTTAGTGATGATGACATTGAATATCTGCTAAAAGTCATCGAGCGGCTCTCCCGATGCTTAGGATAAGTTGGATAACAACATCTCATCCTTGGGGCAAGTCGCATGCATTTTGAATTGCTCGGAGAACTTCATAGCCAGTTGATTAAACGAGGAGATAGACTTGGGTGGTAATAGCATAAATCACATGAGTGATCGCTACTTCCTCGAGGAATATGGGAAAGAATCAATATTTAATTGCATTAGTCGCTCTGGCGTAATCCATGTGCCCTTTGTATTTCTTGAGACGTTGTCGAGGATTCATGTTCAAAGAATACACTGGCATGGTCAGCACATTGAATCTCTTTGGATACTTTGCACGCTAAACAACTTCGGTGGATGGTCTTCGACTAGGGAATGCTCCAGTCATCGTTAGTCCGGTCCATTTTCAAGTTACGACTATTTGTAGATCTTGTGAATGTTCTATGCATAATTGTCCAACATGTGATGACTTGGTGATAATTTACTTGGAGTGTGATCCAAGAAAATTTTCTATTTTCTTGGAGTCAGCCCTTGGTTCGCTTGGGTTCGCTGAATTTGAAGTGTTGGGTTGGTGATTAATGGTGGTTGGAGTCATGCTGGTGTTTGCTTAGAGAAAATCTTAGTTTTACCAAGTTTGACATTAGAAAAGAACTTTCTGGGTTTGTTTTGAGTCGAATGCACGACTACTTCAGGTTCCACTTTGATGATGGATAGCTATACTTGAGATGGCATAATAAGGAGTGTAGGGCGGTCGTCGCACTAGCCATCATATCATAGTTGACAAATCAGGCATTTGGAGGCTGATCAGTTGAGAGCACTCATAACCTACTGTAGAAGCCAGATCCAATAACCAATCCTAGCTCGTGCCATATCATCATAGTTCTCCAGCCTTTGGGTGTACCGTTTAAGTAGCACTTTCTTATCCATTCTTTAGCTGCAATTCAACAGCTGTCGCTTGATCCCTTATGCCCCGATCAGTCATAGGATGTAAGGAAAGTGGATAAAAAGCACCATCTTTAAGTTGAGTACCTGATCCATATTTTTTATACGGAGCAAGAAGGAGGGTTCAGTCTCGATCCCTTTTTGCCTCCATGAAGGAGGTTCATTCCCTTTTTGAATGCGAAAGGGATCGGTATTGAATGTTTTATGAGGGGGATCGGCCGTACGGAGTATGTAGGGATCGTAAGTGAATGTCCTATGAGAGGGATCAGTGGTATAGGATCGGTTGAATTGCCTTAGTGAGGGATCGGTCATTTTCGCTAAACGATCAATATATACACCTTACAGAGGGATATGTATATATACTTTGTAGAGGGATTGGTATATATACCTCTTAGAGGGATCAATATATATACCTTAAAGAGGGATCAATATATATATAACTTGTAGAGGGATCGGTATATATGCTTTAAAGAGGGATCGGTATATATACCTTGAAGAGGGATCAGTATATATACCTTTGGAGCGATTGGTATAGAAGATGGAGGGATCGGCATTGACATCTTTGGAGGGATGGGTATTGAGAACGATATGCATTTAGGAGTTCGTTGAATTGCCTTGGTGAGGGATTAGTCATTTAGGCTAATGGATCGGTTGCTGTTAAGATTGAAGGGATCGGCCATCTAGGCTTTGAGTGAGGGATCGACCATTATGGCTAACTTGAGTGCAAACTTCAACATCTAATCCCAAGAACTTGCATACATGAGTGAATCCAATCCCTTCCAAATGGATATGAACACATGAACAACTCTAAACAATAACACAAGTATCATCATTTCTTTTATCTCTGTAGGAAGTTGATTTAATCCTCCTAACCATGGCTATCAGCTTCCTTTATATTTCCTTCAAATCTGAGCAGAATAGGAAGTTATTGGTCTGGATCATCTGGCAAATATGGGAATCCACAAGTAGACGATGAGATCCAATCAAGATGAGAATTTAGTTCTCGATGAATGCACCAAAATGATAACCCCAAAAATGGGCATCAAACCCAATAGAATCTAGTAGAGATTAAATAAACAATGAAATTAAAACATACAAAAATAATAAATGAACAGATGGATTTTATAGTGGTTCAGAAATCTTGGCCTATGTCCACATTAAATTTTTATTGATCCTTCACTTAATTATGATTATAAGAATGTTTGGATCAGCTAGGATCCATTAGTACAAGAGTGAAGAATAAAAATGGCAAATCCATGGCAGAGAAAGTAGGATCGATTTTTTGATGCCATGCCTGCCGTAATTATAGAGGAAGAGATGTACGTATCGAAATGAAATTTTGGCAGAAGGTTTGGGAGAACAAAATGAGCCATCCAAAAAATTACAGGCCCATCGAAGCCCACAATAGGGATCGGTACAGATCCTTATTAGCGTGTCCAAATGGGATGCGATCCCTATGAGTGGTTCATCATGATGTTAGCTACTTGCTCCCAAATTTTCGTGCAATTCCAACGTATAGCTTGTGAGATATCGCAATTTTCGTGAAATGGTGTTGCTTGAATTCTGATTTCTGCCGATCATTTCAAAGGGAGTTATGTTGATCCCCCCAAATTCCACCAATTGGAATGAAATCCCTAAGGGGTGTTCCACAAATTGTTGTAAGCTTGTACTCTAAATTTCATGTTGATAGCATGTGTAGATTTTGAGTCATTGACCAATGATCGTTGTAATTGAGTTGTGGAATCGATATGATATGATCTATAGTGTTGAATACAGATCGTACCTGATCCGTCTTAGGGGAGTAGTAAGTTTTCATGCTTCTGCTTCATATTATCATTTATGCTTGATTTTTGGACCCCATAGTCACCGCTCTAGGCTACTGGCCTTGATGACAGTCAAGTCTAACTTGTGCAACCAGTTCAACGTTGCCGGGCTAGAATGCCAGGTAACAATAGATTTTTCCTGAATTTTTTTAAATTAAGGCAGCTACTCAGCAATACTATGTGTTTAAATAGAATTAACCAAAGTAGAACTAAACATAAGTAGACATTACATAGATAATAAACATAAGTAGACATTACATAGATAATAAAAAATGTAAACATAGTAGTATACAATTAAAAAGGAGATGCGACTCAACCCCGTGATGATTCTAAAATAACCAAACTAAGATTGATGCCATCACCTATAACAACAATTAAATCATTTGGATCAAGAAGATGGGAAAACATGAGTAGATTTCAAGAAAAAAATTTGATTAATTATGCATTAGCTTTATTATATTGCTGTTATTAATGATTTTCTTAACAATAAATCATATTCAGTGTTTTATTGGATTGCTTTAATTTGAATTTTAAGTAGTATTTTTTATCAATGGTATAACTTATTCAAAATAATTTGTAATGAAACAATCCATTTGGACATTTGTTATACTCCTTATTTTCATATTTGATACATAAAAACCCTCATCAAAAACATCTTTTAAATTACACCTACAAAATTAGTTTCGACAAATTTTTCTTCCTTTTTTTCAAAAATCAAATCTATGCACAATCACATGTTTTTATGGAGAAAATTGATTTACTTCTCATTTTTTGAATTTTTCTTACAAAACTACAATTTTTATGGTTTAGGTGAAACTAAAAATTTTGATGTTTTTTATAGTAGGTTTTTGAGAAGGTGAGGCCATGTAAGACTTAAAAGAGGGATTTTTTTTACAAGAAGTTTTCTTAGTTTGTCATATATCGATTTGAATAACAATTGTTTGAGTATAAATCTAATAATAAAACAAATTTCAGATCAAATTATTTTTTTTTTTAACAATAAAAATATAAATATTAATAACCAATAAAACAATTCAAGTATCACATATTTAAATTTAATATTTGTAAATTAATATTATAAATTTAAATAATTATGATTCGCCTTAATTCAAATATTAGGTATTCATACCAAATGAATATAATGTCTTAATTTATTAGTTTTGCATAAAGGTATTGATGTGCAAATAAATAATGCTAATATCAATATTCTAATATCTATTTCCAAGTATCAGTAGTAAGTGTATAATTTACTATCAGGTAACATTAATGTGTTCAGGACATAATTATGAACTCGTCAATTTGAGTTTTAGTTAAACGAATTTCATATATGAAAGTTATACTCATTCAAATAAATAGGGGTTATATTTATTAAGGACTTAAAATAGCTGAACCCTAGTAATCTGCCATTGCATCGCATGATTATCACCATTGCTACTCTGGTGATCTAACAACTAAGCCTTAATTTGTATCAAAGACACTACCTTTGCCGTCGTAGTAAATAGATGGCCATCAAGGTTAACATCGTGCTTCCCTAATCATCTCGCCCCCATCAGGACTTTGGATGTTGGACATTGGCACGATGATGGTGTAGGAGATGCATAAGGCCATGCACACATAGTGCACCAAAATTGGTTCTTTTGTAAGCAAAATTTTGAAAAAATTTTGTAAATAATTTTAAAATTTATTTTTGGTCAAAACAATTTGAAAATTTTACCTTGATAATCTTGCAAGTCGAATACACCTCGAACTATTAGTCTCACATGTCATTTGATGCAAATATGACAATTTCCTAATTTCTTTGAATAATATATACTCGGTTCAATGGCGTGATTCGTAAAAAATATTTAACAATGTTTTGCATCGTTCAAGGTTGATAAGATAATTGAATATTTCAATTGGGCAATCCAATATTGCAATAGACAATTTTTAATATAGCCTCCTTTGAAACTAATTGTAAAAATTAGCATTCCTTTGGCTTTTCAAATTTATTAATGCACAATTATGAGTTGCATAAGAGATAAAATCAATGTAGCAATGATGCAGTTGGTAAGAGTAAGGATTTAAAGTATTATTGAATTACTTCTTGGCTATGTGTTCAATCTACACTTTCACGATAATATTTGTTGCTAACTTGATTGAATTTTTCATGATCAATCTTATTTTATTTAATAACATTTGTAATGTATTTTTTATCACTTACTAACTATATTTTTCCTAATAATAAATTTGTTTCGTAAAAGCATCATTGTATTTTATCTTACTAGAGAAATATTTCAACAAATATTTTCATTTGGTTAAAAATTTGGATGCAACATGTATCAGTCGTGTAACTATCAACGAACTTATTTTTCTTTTATTGCAAAAGTCAATAATAAAATATGAAATTGATGTAATTTTTCTCAGTTGCCAATTTTATTTTATCATCGTGATTATAAAAGAAATTGAAAAATATTTTTTTCAATATTTTGAAAATGTGACTGCTAATTATATTTGAGAAATACTTATTTCTAATATCAATTTCAATTTTATTAATAACTTTCATAATGCAAAATTATATAACAAAGGCTGTTAATACTAAAATTATATTTTATCACAATTATATAACATCATGGAAAATATTCATTATAATAATTTGTAAACGAAATTACTAATTATATTTTTATATTTATTATATTTTTATATTTACTATTTTTAGTTTCATATTTTATTAATACCATTTGAAATATAGTTTTATATTTATTACTAATTATATTTTATCATAATACAAAATAAGTCATAATGTAGATTATAATATTTTTGAAATATAACAACTAAATATATTTTTATTTATTTATTTTGAATATTAACTTTTTATTATATTCTAACACATGTAAAAAAGAAAATTAAAATCAAAACTCTAAAACAGATGAAAAATGTTTGTTATAGTATTTCTCTAGTTTGGTCAAATTAAAAAATAATTTTATAAAAATTATTATTATTATAAAAGTTTGGTTCGTAATAAATGATAATATAACTCTTGTAATATATTTAATGTCTATTATAAATGTTAATAGTAAATACAAAATTAGAATTTAAGACAAATATATCAAATGTTGTTAACTATTACATTTTCAAAATATTGTAAAGAATATTTTTCATTTTTTTGAAAGAAATGTGTGATTCTCAAAAGTGGAGGAGAGCACACATGTGTGTGTGTGTATCACTAAAAACAAAGGAGCCACCAACATGCTTGGCAAGAAACTAATCATAATACAAAAACATTGAAAAAGGACTCAGGTACATCTAGAATGAGCTTTGACAAGGCCACCGCCAATTACACCTCAATATCGAGCTCCGGCAAGGCCACTGCCCGGTAATGTGATGTTAGAACTCCCCAAAAAATCCATGATGTAGACCCGTGTGGATGAGATTGACAGATGGCTCCAGCTGAGAAAGAATGCCTCATTGCAAACTCAAAAAATCCAGAATGAACGCCTCACTACAAATGCGGTTGATCCCGAATAAAGAAAGCCACACTGCAGACGTGGAAGAGCTGGAAAGAACGCCTTACTACAAATGCATATGATCCAGAATGAAGAAAGCCATGCTACATAATCAAAAGAACTGGAATGAACGCCTCACTGCAAATCAGGATGATCCAGTATGAAGAATCCCAGATTGCTGACGTGGATGAAATGGAAAGAACTCTTCATTGCGAACGCGGAAGGTTCATTCGAACGTCTCACCGCAATCCTGTTAACAGCAGTCCTGAAAACCTACAAACAATAATCTAACACCATTTCTGGCCTAACCCAGTATCTGTAAATGAAGCTAAAGGAAATTATAAGAATAATACACATATATGTATATAAATGAAGTTTATATACATATATATGTATTAAAGAAGTAAAGTAATAAAATTACTAAAATTATAAGATGGAAAAGCGACTAAAATAAGAAACAGACTAAAAAAGGAATCCAACCTCATTATGCAACATCTTAAGCAACTCTAAAGTTGCAAAAAAGAGATCGAAATAAAAAGGTAAAAATTAACAAAATTGAAGTTAAAAATCTATAAACTAAAACCACTAAAAAATTATCCTTATGCTCCTTTAATCAAAAGAACATTATGATAATTAGTAAAGACATCATTCAAATTTGAGAAAAAGTTAATGCTATCATTATTAATGTTAAAAATAATGTTTTTATGCTTAAATAGCTTAATATTATTACCAACCTTATTAAGATATTCTTTGAAATGGTTTGTTTTAGCTAATCTGTAATTAGGATTTGAGATCCAATTAAAAAAAAATGATGATATTATAAAAATAAATTTATTAATGTGACTATTATTATTAAAAGGTCTCTGGTTTCTTTCAAACCAAATATACCTACAAATTATAATGAACTAAGAATCAAGTAAAAATCTATTTTCCTTTTTAAACTTAAATCTTAAATTATTCCGATAATAATCACAATTAACCACTTTAGTTATAAGGCTAAAGTTAAAGATTTTGAGAGCATTTTAAAGAATGTAGTAAGTATTCATGCAATCATAATACATATGTTTAATATCTTCAAAATACAATTTACAAAAAGAACATTATTATCAATTTTCATATTCTTTCTTTTTAAAAATTCAATAGTATTTAATTTCTCATGCATAATTAATGACATATGAATTTTAGATTTAGGAGGAGCGTTTGTTTTCCAAATAAGCTTAAAAGATTTACTAGTTACGCCCGAGAAATTAATAAATTTATAAAAAGAATTTGAAGTGAATTTCTTACTCTTATCCCATTTCCAGTTAATAGTATCATTTTCGTTATCAATATTATATAAATTCAATCTAGCACATAATAAAGAAAATTGTCTAAGAGTTGTACCTTCTAAGATTCTATTAAAACTAAAATACCAAGGGGGATCATTATCTAGAGAAAAAACATCTAAAATTAAAGCACTCTTAAAGTTACAAATTTCGTAAATCTCTTTAAATTCTACCCTAAGAGGAATGATAGATATTCAATGATCATGCCACAAAGAAGTATTATTACTTTAACGAACAATCGTATTAGTCCAAGGTTAAAAATCTCATGACATTTTAAAATAGAGTTCTAAAAATTAGACAATTTATTGGTAACAGAAGGTGTAATTTCGTATAAATTTTTATTACCATTACAATAATGTTTAGAAATGATTTCTTTCCAAATAGAGTTATCATTAACATCCTTAAATTTCCATAACCACTTCCCTAACAAGGACAAATTCATGTTACACAAATTAATGTCTCCTAAACCACCTTCCTTTTTTGATTTACAAATGTTTTTCCACTTAACTAAACATTTAAGACTACTGTTAGAATTATCTCCACTCCATACGAAGTCCCTTCTAATTTTATCAATTTTGTTAATCACCCAATCAGGAAAAGATGCATAGACATCCAATAGATTGGAAGAGCAGATAGAACAGAGTTAATAGAACTAATCTACATGCTCTCAATAAAAGCCTCCCATTCCAATTAGAATTTTTTTTAATTTTATCTATTATAATCAACCAGTCATCATATTTAAGTTTAGTTGCTCTAACCGAAAATCCAAGATAATCAAAAGGGAAAGTCATAGTTTTACGATTAAGCATATTAGAAACTAAACCTTCAACCTTATCAACGTCATTTAATATTAAAACAAAACTTTTATCGAAATTAATTTTTAGCCCTGAAAGAAGTTCAAACCTGCATAAAATAAATTTATAGGTAATGACATGATTAGGAAAATGAGAGGTAAATAATAATGTATCATCCGCAAATTAAAGAATAGAGAGACCATTGCACGAGATTGCATTACCAACGCACCCTAAAGAAAATTTTGAACTGCATTTTCAACAATCAGAGAGAAAATATCTGCAGCTAGGTTAAACAAATGAGGTGATAAAGGATCACCCTGCCTTAAACCACGTTTTGATTGTATTTTATTTTCCAAAATCCTATTAACCATTATACTAGAATTACTAGTTTTTAAGCAAAGTCATAATCCAACAAATCCATTTGCTACTAAAACCTCTAGCTAGAAACATACCAATAAAAAAATCCCAATCCACAGCCTCAAAAGCATTCGCAAAGTCCAATTTTAGAATCACATAAGTAATATTATTCTTACAACAGTGATTACTGTATTCTTGAACAACAACACTCCATTAGTGATATTTCTACCCTTAATGAAAGCAGTTTGTAAACTTCATTCTTGTGCTTACTCTATTAGCTAATACTTTCGAAATAATTTTAGCAGAACAGTTAATTAAAGAAATAGGTCTAAAATCTTTTTAAATTATTAACATTAATTTTTTTATATAATAAAATTACGCTTGCAAAATTAAATCTTCCTAATTGAAATTTCCCATTATAAAATTCACTAAACATGCTAATTAAATCGAATTTTAAAACACCCTATAATATTTTGTAAAAAAATAGGAAACCCATCGGGACCCGGGGATTTATCACTTGGCATGTCATTAATAGCCTTCTAAATTTCATTTTCAGAAAAATGATTATCAAACTCAGAAAGGTCAATTCTAAATTTAGTAGGATAAAGATCATTCCATCTAACATTAATTCTATGCTTATTCTTATTACCAAAAATATCTCTATAATGATTAGTAAATGTCATATTAAGGTCCCTTTGATCAACTAATTATGCATTATTCAAAAATATAGATTTTATCGTGTTACTACGTTTTCTACCATTAGCCATATTATGAAAAAAAAAATTGTATCATTGTCACCTTCATTAATCCATTGAATTTTAGATCTCTATTACCACATAACCTCTTCTTTTTCAAAAGTTGAACCAAGCTCTTCTTTTAAATCAGCGAGAACGTTACGCTCACCTATATTTAGTTGTTTAGTTTCTTCTATCTTGTTAATTTTAAGCATTTCGGAAAGTAAATTTTCTCTTTAATATTAACACTACCAAAACATTCTTACTCTAAATTTTGAGATAATTCCTAAGACCCCTAAGTTTTAAAACAAATTTTTTGCAGAATTATCCATATTTCTAATATTATAAAAATCCAATGAAATCCATTTATTTTTAATTAGATTAGAGAAAATGGATTCAAATAACCACGTTATTTAAAATTTAAAAGTTCTATTGTCAATTTTATGATGATCACATGTAAGAATGATAGGAAAATGATCAAAATAAGTGTAAAGGAAATCATAAACTCTTCAAATA
The DNA here is from genome assembly GCA_030765085.1 of Allium cepa. Classification (NCBI taxonomy): domain Eukaryota; kingdom Viridiplantae; phylum Streptophyta; class Magnoliopsida; order Asparagales; family Amaryllidaceae; genus Allium; species Allium cepa. Next base: position 505,627,933 of record CM060944.1, on the reverse strand, counting down.
GGAAATTTATCCTCAATTTCATTACTAACGAAAAATCTATCTAGAAGGGCCATAGAAGGGGACTCTCTAGTAGCATTCCATGTGAATTCTCTATTAGAAAGGGGTATTTCAATCAAATTAGAATTAGTAATAAATTGGTCAAATTCTTCTATAGAAGAGAAATCGCCTTCCCATGGTGAACGCTCTCCAATAAAACATGTAACATTAAAATCACCCCTCATAATCCAAGAACCAAGAGCTAATGATCTAAATTCTAGACATACATTTCATAGAACATGACGACCAATTTTGAGTTTGGCCCATAACCATTAGATATATTTAAAATAGAATTATCACTAAGGTTGATGAGAATAATAGGCAAAGAATGTTGCTTAGAAATACATTAGACAAGTTTAAAAGAATTATCTCGCCACCCTATAAGTAAAACCCTTGAAGCTCCAACAGAAGGTAAACAAGCCCAATTGCTAAAGTGATAACCACCTAATCTTCTATAAAAATGAATATCACGATACTCAATTTTAGTTTCTTGTAAAAGTGCAATGTCAATAAAATAGTCTTTAAAAAATGCTCTGATTTTATCACATTTATTTAAATCATGCATACCTCTAATATTCCAGCTAATAATCATTATAAACCAACAGATCTAGCCCTGTCAATTTCCCTACTTCTAATATAAGCAGTATCTAATTCAACATAAAAAAAGCGGTATACCTAGATAATTGACATAACTCAGTGGAAGACAAACTACCTAGAGCATAAGTAGAATAAGTACTACCCAAATCAAAAATCATACCTGGGCCTGAATTCGTAGCGCTACTCATGACACTCGAATCAGGTAACTCATCCAAAAAATGAGAATTACTTCTACGGATCCTGGCACTATGACGAACGGACTGCTTACAACAATAATTTTCCTATGCCTAACTCTCTTTGATGATGAAGAAATAAAAGAGGCTTTATGGTCCTCACCACCTTTTAATTGAGAGAAAAATGTTGTCTCAACGCCACCCTTAATCGCTGCAACTTCTAACATGTCCTAAATCGCATTACATTGCTCAAGAGAAGAAGAATCCCCAACCATTAAACCATCCTCAGTCACAAACAAATTAGAATCCTCAACAGTTTTTATCTCAACCAATACATCCACCCTATCAGCAAAATGCAAATCAACTGAAACATATGCACACTGAGCATTAAGTGTACACTGCGATTCTACTTCGGTCACTAAACTTTTCGAAATATCAATATTAGCATTTCCAACCACTACACCATCTTCAGTCACAATCCTATTAGAGTCATCACCATTATCTCACATAGACTATGCTTCTACCACTGTACCAAATTGTGATATATCTGACATATGTGTACTCTGAGAAACAAGTGTACAGTTTGATTTTTCTACAGTTACAAATCCACCAAGAGATATGGCAACACCATCGCTACCCATCTCTGGTCGATTCTCAGCAAAAATTGATGAGGTATTTGGAGAAAACATGGAATCATTCACCACCACATCACCTTTGTCAAAGGAAACATCAACAACATTTAACTTATCAGAGCCTTTGTGATGACCCGCCTTATTCTCCACAATAAGACGCATCATTTTTTAAGAAAGAAAGGGATAGAAAAGAGAAAGATAGAGAAGAAAGAAAGAAACACCATCATAATCTCAACAGCGGAACGAATAAATTACATTAATTACATAAATATTACATAGTATCATATACATCAGAGTTACACAACTTATACAACACATACTAGGCAGTTATAAACATTTGTCTAGTTATACAACTCAATATACAATACAGATATCAACATAGGGATCCACACAGCGGAACCACTATCTATCTATAACGCTGAAGCCTCCTACTCCATCTCTCCTCCAGAATTCATCAAATCTAACCTGAATCCCTTGGCTACTCGTAAAAATTTGAGTACCCAAGAGTTTAATAAAACAGAAATAAACTCTGGATCAGACATGAGTCTGGTGTGAGTGAACGGTTAAAGTTGTTTAACTTTAAAAACCATTTGAATGAAAAGGTATACGTAAGACTACCCACACATAAACATGGGTAAGTTTTTACCTTACGCTTACCAAAACGTTTGATAGGAATTTCTGTGATATTATAATAGAGTCTAGGGTTTTTAAATAAATAGAAAATAGCTGAAATTGTTACATGATTAAATTTCAGCTACTAGCCACAAAAGTGGGTAATACAATCAAAACCGTAAGGGCACGTAGGAAGAATGGGTTTCCATCAATGGCAGGGCTACCGGGGTACCGCCCGTCATAATACGTGGCCTAGATCAACGTACCAAGGATTACTCCCAATCCCCTACATCACAAGGCCAAAAACATCCCATATTGGATAGTCTCGAACAAGACAACCCCAGCAATTGGGGCTCAACAACTGCCCACACAGCCGAATAAAAGGGACTTCAAGACAAAGGAAAATCTCATCTTACTTGGGCTTGACCCACTTAGCCTAGCTGCACCTCCCCTGTTTTAGCCATTCCCGGTTGATGAGGCTTGAAGCTACGATTACCTTTATAGAACACATCACTTAGAATGCTCATCGTCCACTTGATTATGTTCTGAAAGCATTCAATCCATACAAGTTCGTTCCGGCTTCGAACGAAACCGAAGGCATTATCTCGTTACACTCATTTTGGAATCACCCTCAGAGTTAAGGACGATAAACCTTGCACTCTGAATCTTCATTTTCACTTGGGATTCATGACCTATCGTTAATTTGGATCGATGTGGTTTTCAGATATCCAAATATGGAAACCCGATCCCGGTCTCATCGAAATCCAAAATGCCATCTTTTAGGTCCAAGTTGTTTTAAAGTGAAAACATTTAAATTTTATTATCTATATACACATAGATAGATAATTCACATATCACAATAGATAATTAACATTATCATCACAAACAAATAATTCACATTATCATCACAAACAGATAGTCCACATTATCATTTCACTTTAACTAAAGCATCCATATCACACAGCAATACTTATCTCATATCTAAGATCTCAAACCATTCAAGGCAATTAATATCATCCATCCATACATAAGCAATGATATACTTAATCACATCATCTATAATTAACTTAAAATGAATTAAATTAATTACTTCATCTCTAATTAATTTAAAGTAAATTAAATTAATTACTTCATCTTTAATTAATTTAAAACAAATTAAATTAATTACTTTATCATTTTAAATCTGGTTTACTTAACCATAAATTAATTACAAATCAATTAATTAATTATCCTCTAATTAATCACCTTAACTAATCACCCTTGATTAATTATCCTTTAATTACATTCAAGTAATTATTCTTAACCAAATATAGTAATTAACCTTTAATTACTTCATAAATTAATTAACCATAATTAATTACATTAATCCTTAATTAATTACATTGATTAATTACTCATAAATCAATTATCATTGATTAATTAATCATCCCTTAATTACATCATTAATTATATTAATTAATGATCCCTAATAACATTTTTAATTAATTACTTTATTAAAATTAATTACAATAAGTAATTAATCTTTAATTAAACCACAATTATTAATCACTCTTGATTAATCACATTCAGTATTCAACTACCCTTAACTACTTCATTAAATAAATTAATTACTCCTTAATTAATTATTTTAAATAATCCCTTGATTAATTTCACAAAGTAATTTAATCCAAATTACTTCCATTCTTAAATCATCCTCCATTAATTACATCCAGTAATTATCATTAATTACTTCACCAAGTTATTACACTCCAGTAATGACATTAAGTAATTATGCTAACAAAACATCCAGTGATTAAATTAATTAAACTTAATTAATTAATTTAAACTAATCACATTAAACTCAATTAATTACATTGAGTAATTAATTCCTTAATTACTTCCATTAAGTAATTACACTTAAATATTTCACAAATGATTATCTTTAAATTAATTAATCTAATTAATTATTAAAATTAATCAGATTAATTAATTATTTAATAATCATAGTTAATGACCTTCATTAACTATTATCAATTCTTTAATTACTTTTCTTAAGTAATTAACTTAGATTTATCAATACTAATTTCAAATTAATTAATCTTAATAACTAATTAATTAATCTCTTAATTATTTAATTAATTAAATGTTAAATGTAACTTAATTAATCCTTAATTACTTCATTAATTAATTATTAATCATTAATTAAAATCTAATTAATAATCCTTAATTACAAATTAATTAGGGGAATTTCATCAAAAGGACAAACTTTGCAGTCCAATTAGTTTCTAGGACACACATTCAAAGAAATTACTTTCAAGACCAAAATCAGCAGAATAATTATTTTCAAGGACAAAGTCAGCAGTCCAATTACTTTCAAGAACATAATTTCATAGGTTTTAAGGCCCTAAACACTAATTATTTTGTGTTTTGTCCTTGAAAATAATTGTTTCAGTTGTGTGTCCTAGAAACTAATTCCACTGGCTAAAGAGGCCCTTATGGCTAATTTCCACTATTAATTATTCCTTAATGAATTAATCTTAAACCTTAATTAATTAATTTAAACCTTTAATTACTAATTTAAAAATCCAAATCATTAATTAATTAAATTAATTAATTATCCATTTTAATTAACTTAATAATTTAATGAATTACACAACATTAAATCTTTATTTATTAAAAGATAAAAACATTTTTCTTATTGATGATCAAATTATCATTAACAAAGCATTTAAAAACAATTTACTTTAATTTTCTTTCAAAGTTCATTTTAAATTTAAGATTTAAAATGAATACAAATTAACTTAAACAAAGTTTAAAACAATTTAAAAACCCTTTAAAATCTCATGTTAAGGAAATACATACCTTATAAAAGGAGCTTAAAAGAATTTTACCCCATTTATTTTAAATTCAACCATATTTAAAAATACACTTTAACATTCAAAATTGTTTAAAATAATTCAAATTTAAAAACTTCCTTTAATTTCAAAACTAAGATCAAACTAAATTTGAATCCAGATAAAAAACTTATATTTAAAAACTTTACTTACATTTTTAAACATCATTTTAAAATTCAAACTATTTAAACATTTTAAATTTGTTAAAAATTTAAATTTAAAAACCTTATTTTATTTTATAAAACTGAGATTCAAATAAAACTTGAGTTCCAGATTTAAAAATTGGATTTAAAACTTTACTTACATTTTAAACTCAGTTTTTAAATTTCATTTTAAAAATTTTAAAACAGAACAGGTTTCCTTTAAAAAACTGTAACAAATATTAACCCGAGCCACTTAAATTTTGCTTCGAGTCTAACCCATCCTAACTTCGAGCAAAACATCAAAACACTTCGAGTCAAACATCAATATACTCGAGTACAACCCAAATCCATCTTCACCAGAACAACAGTGCACCGTGCACATGCACCATGCCATTGGTCATCTCAGATCATCAACGATGATCTTCCCACCTCAACAACCACCCATACACCCTAACTCGATCATCAGATCGACTCCTAATCTCGAAATCGAATTCAAGATTACAACCCAAACCTGGAAACAACTGGAACCATTTCACATACCAAAACCTGGCAACGCCTCGACCACGACCCTCCGACCACCAGAAACTCTGCATCTCCGGCCATGTCCTCGGCAACACACCTACTCCCATCACCCAAAGCCCTATCGCACTCGATCGACCCAAATGGTCATGGTGATCAAATTACTAAGCCTAGCTAAAACTAGGATTCTATACAAAAATCCACATCCGCTACCTCCTCGATGAATTACATCACAAACAGGCAATTTTCCCATCAACTATAAACACTCCTCCATCACCACCCAAGATCTCGACCCCTCCAATCACTCGGATCACCAGAAAACCCCAAATTTCCCTTTTAAGTTCAAACAAGAACTACACACCCATCCCCAAACTAAAAACTATGATTTCAGTTTTAAAATTCATGTTTTTGTTTATGTATTCAATTTACAATACTGAATTTATAAATTACAATGTTTGAGTTTTGATTTATATTTACATGCACTGTTGTTTTTATATTCTCCAAAGACAATCAGGCTTTTTTGACTTAATTAAAATTTTAAACATCAGTCTATGATAAATCAAACAACTTTTGATTGTAAATCAATTCCTATCAAGAACTAGATTAAGTGGTAAGGATTTAAATGGAATTTGGAGCCTGGGAAAACAAAACAGAACATAGCACATACAAAAACAGCATGCATATCCAAACATTTATATGTATACACAACATACTTCACAATACATATTCATTTCAACACACTAGCATGCAACTAAATTATCTTTAAGTTTTAAAAGTTACTCACCAGAATAAAGAAGAAGACAGAGACTCAGATTTGTTTTTGAAAACCCTTTTGAAAACTTCGAATCTCTTTTAGAACTGAAATGCTCCTGATTTGAAAACTACATGCATGCTTTTGATTAAAACTTGCTTTGGAACCGAGTTGCTTTGATTTGAAGAATGCAGTTGCTTTACAGGTTTGCATATAGTATCAATTTCCAGATTGAAGAAAAAATGCACAGGCCACAAATTTGAAAATGCAGGCTTGCTCTTGTTAATGTTACAGGGAAAATGATCTTTTGATTTGGATTTTGGTTGTTGAAATGGTTTTAGGGATTCTAGATGGATTTCTGGTTTTGATCAGATTTGTGTTACTTAGCTTTTAGATTTAAAAAAATAAGAAAAAGAAAGGGAAGGGAAGAAGATTTTGTTTATATAAAGGCTGAAATGTTTATAAAAATAAAAATAAAAGAAAAACTAAATTAAATTTGACACTTGTCCTATATTACAACATTTTTCAATTTAACATGCTTAAGAATTAACACATGTCCCTTAAGTTAATTAGTATTTAGTTAATATAAGATTAATACAAGATCATGCTTAATTAATTGGTTAATAAAGATATATATATATATATATATATATATATAATTTTAAAAGAAATAAAACAATTATGTTCATAAATAAAAGTTTATACAAATATTTTAAAATCCAAAACAATTTAAAATCTATACTTTGAATTTCAAAAATTTAAATTCAAATTCAAATCAAATTCTAAAATTCAATTTAGAAATCAAGTTATATATATACAAATTAAATTTGAAATAACAATGCTATTTTTATTAAAAATTTATTTTTAAAAACAATATATTATTATTGTTGTTTAAAAATAACTCATTTATCAACTTCAAATAATTTATAAAAGAAATTATCTCTTTATTAATAAATTACTAATCTTATCAAACTATATTTAAAAAGAAAATAAAACAAACCTTTTTGTTAATTAATTTAAACTTAAACTTAAGCTAAAATAAATTTAAACAATTTACACTTATCTTAAGTATTTTAAAACCATATAGTTATTTATTAAATAGCTTTTGAAAAGCTTAATATTAAATAAATCAAGTTTCCAAATTACCCAAAAATATTAGAATTTTAAAATATGCTTCATTTTTTAAATTAAAACAAAGCTTATCTATTTACAATATATACAAATATATGCATTATAAATAGAAAACAATTTAATTAGCTTTTAAAAAGATAAAATCATCAATTAAATATTTATTAAAAGAAGATTATTAATCCATTCAAATTTACTAATCACAAATTATCAAATCAATTTAAATTTTTAATACAGATTATTAAATTGATATTGCCAAAAATTCTGGGATATCAGAGCCTTCCTCGGACTACAATTCAAAGACAACCAAACTTTTTGAAAAATAAATATTATACTACATCATCCTCAATCACTAGCATATTAGAGTCATCAACATTATCTATCACAGACTGTGCTTCCACCATTGCAACAAATTGTGATATTTCTGACATATGTGCACATTGAGAAGCAAGTGCACACTTTGATTATTCTTTAGTCACAAATCCAACATAAGGTACAACAACTTCATCACAACCCATCTTTGGTTTAGTCTCAGCAAAAATTGATGATGTATTAGGGGAAACAGGGAATCATTCACCACCACATCACCTTTATCAGAGTAAAACATCATCAACATTTAGTTTATCAGTGCCTTCCTCAGAATGCAATTCAAAGACAACCAAACTTTTCGAAAAATCAATATTAGCATCTCCATCCACTACACCATCCTCAATCACTAGCATATTAGAGTCATCAACATTATCTATCATAGACAGTGCTTCCACCATTTCTGTACATTGCGTTATATCTGGCACTTGTGCACATTGAGAATTAAGTGCGCACTGTGATTCATCTGCAGTCACTAACCCACCATAAGAGAAAACAACATTGTCACCTATCTTTGATCGAATCTCAGCAATAATTGGTGATATATTATAAGCAAATAGAGAATCATTCATTGTAACTTCACTCCCTCTGTAAAAAAAATTAGCTGCTATGTCAAAACACTAAGATAATAAAACTGCTCCATCAAGTAAATCTGGATTTAAATCTGAATCTTCTAAAAACTTAAGACAATCAAAGAGATTGTTAGTGACTAAACTAAACTTCTCCACTTCACAAGATTTTGCAATACGTTTATTACCAAGAATGCAATCAACATCATTATTCCTTGATTGATCTGAAGAAGTAGCAACACCTTTAGCCTGAATTGAATTCCCTTGACCACTAACAACATTAATGAATTTCATAGAGAGAGGGCCTAATCTACAAAGTGCGAAATTAGGTTCAAATAATACAGGGACAAAGAAGTTAGTTTCCTCTCTCTACTTCACAACAGAGATATTTGAATCAATCATAGCACCTATACTATTGTTCGTAACATAAATATATTAATTGTGAACAGGCACTGAATCCCCAACCAAGTTTTTATCTTCATTTAAATAAGCATATTTTCCGAAATAATTAACAGGATCACCAAATTTTGATATGTAATTCCTTCCAATATTGCCCTCATTTATAACATCAAAATGTTTGAAAAGATCTTCCAAGAAATCGATACCCTCTTTCCTTTGAATCCAAAGATGATCTAATAAAATCCTCTTGAGTTTCATGCATTTAAGAACAAACTGAAAACCATAACCATTGATCGAAAGATCTTTTCGATCATCAGAGATCGACTTTCCAAAAAAATTGCCAATGGAAGCTCTAAATTCACCGAACATTTGCTCCTTTTATGACGAGAAACCCTACACTCAAAACACCTAATGGGATCATGATAGACGTTAACCAAATGAGATAATCCACCACATCGAAATCAAAATCTCTTCCCTTTTTTGGATTCAATTCATTTCTTGGTCGATGAGTGCGATTTGAAGAATAGATGCGATCAGGAATCCAGGATGAAGGGAATGGATTATCTCTCACAACTTGCGCATACAAATGGAAATTCGATGAATTAAAAATCCATGAACGGATTTGAGTTGTAAAGATTAGAAGATGATAAAAAGAAGCAGTTGTAAACAATGAAGGAAAAACAACGGACGCCATTTTCTTCAAATTTAACTACTAAATTTGTTGGAGCAATACTAACTCAATATTTTTCATTTTTGACTTAATTAAATTTTTAAGCATTAGTCTATGATAATTGAAACAACTTTTGTTTGTAAATCAATTCCTATCAAGAACTAGATTAAGTGGTAAGGATTTAAATGGAATTTTTAAGCGTGGGAAAACAAAACAAAACAGAGCACATACAAAATCAGCATGCATATCCAAACATTCATATGTATACACAACATACTTCACAATACATATTCATTTCAACACACTAGTATGCAACCAAATTTACTTTAAGTTTTAAAAGTTACTCACCAGAATAAAGAAGAAGACAGAGCCTCATATTTGTTTTTGAAAACCCTTTTGAAAACTTTGAATCTCTTTTAGAACTGAAATGCTCCTGATTTGAAAACTACATGCATGCTTTTGATTAAAACTTGCTTTGGAACTAAGTTGCTTTGATTTGAAGAATGCAGTTGCTTTACAGGTTTGCATACAGTATCAATTTCCAGATTGAAGAACAAAAATGCACATGCTGCAAATTTGAAAATGCAGGCTTGCTCTTGTTAATGTTATAGAGAAAATGATCTTTTGATTTGGATTTTGTTTATTGAAATGGTTTCAGGCATTATAGATGGATTTCTTGTTTTGATCATATTTGTGTTGCTTAGCTTTTAGATTTAGAAAAAAAATAAGAAAAAGAAAGGGAAAGGAAGAAGATTTTGTTTATATAAAGGATGAAATGTTTTTAAAAATAAAAATAAAAGAAAAACTAAATTGAATTTGACCCTTGTCCTATATTACAACATTGTCAATTTAACATGCTTAACAATTAATACATGTCTCCTAAGTTAATTAGTATTTAGTTAATATAAGATTAATACAAGATCATGCTTAATTAATTGGTTAATAAAGATATGTATGTATGTATAGATAATTTTAAAAGAAATAAAACAATTATATTCATAAATAAAAGTTTATACAAATATTTTAAAATCCAAAACAATTTAAAATCTATACTTTGAATTTCAAAATTTTTAATTCAAATTCAAATCAAATTCTAAAATTAAATTTAGAAATCAAGTTATATATATACAAATTAAATTTGAAATAACAATGCTACTTTAATTAAAAATCTATTTTTAAAAACAATATATTATTGTCGTTGTTTAAAAATAACTCATTTATCAACTTTAAATAATTTATAAAAGAAATTATCTCTTTATTAATAAATTACTTATCTTATCAAACTATATTTAAAAAGAAAATAAAACAAACCTTTTTGTTTATTAATTTAAATTTAAACTTAAGCTAAAATCAATTTCAACAATTTACACTTTTCTTGAGTATTTAAAACCATATAGTTATTTATTAAATAGTTTTTGAAAAGCTTAATATTAAATAAATCAAATTTCCAAATTACCCAAAAATATTAGAATTTGAAAATATGCTTCATTTGTTAAATTAAAACAAAGCTTATCTATTTACAATATATACATTATAAATAGAAAAAAATTTAATTAGCTTTTAAAAAGATAAAATTACCAATTAAATATTTATCAAAAGAAGATTATTAAATCAATTCAAATTTATTAATCACAAATTATCAAATCAATTTAAATTTTTAATACAGATTATTAACTTGATATTGCCAAAAATTCCGGGATATCACAATCCTCCCCCCTTAAAAGAATTTCGTCCCCGAAATTAAAAGAAAAGGTAATTTAATAATCTCATTAAAAAAATTAGTTTTAAAACACAAGCATATATCATCAACATATGCTAAAAACCATAGCAACCAATTCATCCAATCAAACAAATCTAACTATCCAGACAAAATTCTGGATAGAACTTCCTAGAGTTTCCCAAGTATAAATACCGGGATACTCGCTCTACATAATCCGAACAATCTATACTACAAAGCTGTAGAGCTCCTACTCATCTAGATCTACAAAACTAAACAGGATATCAGACTACAGACAAGTCTGACTCAACAACCAAATCCTCCTGAACTACTGGCTATACAACCAGAGATAGATCATACACATACTCCCTCAAAGATACGTGAAACACAATGAATCCCAGTTATCCAAACTGGCATTTCAATCCTGTAGACCAAACACTAATCTTCACAATAACACAGAAAAGATCCAAAACACCTCGGGGCTAGCTTTCCAGCCTTACCCAATCTTATAGCTCCTTTTATCGGAGAAAACTTATCCAAAATCAAATCTCCGATTCCGGAATCCAAATTCCTTCGCCTCTTATCCATAAAACTCTTCGGACGATCCTGGGCTGTCCACATCCTTCCTGATCAGCTCACCCTTCGCTGATGCCTTTTGAAACAACTGGATCAAAAACAATACAACAAAATGATCCTCACAAGATCTTCCCAAAATCAAGAACATTTTACAATCAACAAAAGACTTCAAACTTACTTCTCCTATCTGGAAAAGACAGAATAGGTGCACTCGACAATCTGGCCTCAAATCCAGATAAACTTCCTGAAGAAACCCTTTAATACAAAATACTGCAACTTTCGGTTGCTTCCACTCTAGAACAACTGCCACCTTGCTTCCGCTACGAATCTCAGATCTGGAGTAGATAAGAATGCTGTCGATGAATACGAGCATAGACTAGTCTGATATATCCCAGAAATATGGTTTCTCGGATCACAAAGAGAAAATACAGAAGCACCAAGAAATCCTGAGCTGCTTCACGAAAACCCCATCCTAGGAGACATCCTTCTACCTAGCTGAATCACCGGTAGCTCCATGAATCAAGTCGATACCGAACTCAATCTCCAATGCGGACAAACCTCAGACTTTCCAGAAGATATCCGGAAAGATCTCTAACAACTCTAAAACTCATACATCCTCTAGATATGTCTCAATCCAAACAAAAGATAATCCAAGAGAATCACTCAGACTATCGCAAGTCACTTTTGCGATTCTATCCAGTTCAACATCTACAGATATTGTTCTCTCTTCACAAATAAGAACAGTTTATCCTAGATCAATCCATCGAAGAAATGGGTCCACTCTGCTGCTTCAGAACTCTACCTCTAGGAAACTACAAAGTCAAAAGATCTTCCTGATGGAATACCAAACTCTTCGAGCTACAACGCTGCCACCGATGCCTAAAGACTCCCTTATCCAAAGCTCCTCGAGAAACTCAGACGTCAACCAAATAGAAATACCCTGCTGAACTCAGCCACAACACCGAAGCAGACACACTTCCTTAACTTGTTCCAAAGAAACATCTTTGGAAACATCCATAGTCACTACATCTCATCACGCAGCTACTACTTCCTGAGGTATCAAGATACATCACTCACTTTTGCCAAACCGAAAGATCCAAACTCTACTCATCCAAACTTCAAAGATGGACTCCGAACCTTAACAGGTTTCCTTTAGAGATTAGAGATATCTTTACACCACTGCAAAGCTTACTCGAGACGGTATTAGGTCTACAGTCTCGATAGATACTCTTCCAACCTCAAACATTCAAATTCCAACCATTGGTAGTAGTCGTGTTACACACACCACTACCCCATCTACCTCTATAACTTATATTAGAAAACCCGAACAGGTAGCCCAACAAATAGGTAGAAATATATATATACATATATATGTGTGTGTGTATGTATGTATGTATATATATATATATATGTATGTATGTATATACATATATCAAAATTACAAGTACGCTCTCTCAAGATAGGCACCATTTCAGAGCCTAGGTATTCACTCAACCTATGCTCTGATACCAACTGTGACGACCCGCCTTATTCTCCATAATAAGACGCATCACTTTTAAGAAAGAAAGGGATAGAAAAGAGAAAGATAGAGAAGAAAGAAAGAAACAACATCAGAATCTCAACAACGGAACGAATAAATTATATTAATCACATAAATATTACATAGTATCATATACATCAGAGTTACACAACTTATACAACACATACTAGACAGTTATAAACATCTGTCTAGTTATACAACTCAATATAAAACAAAGATATCAACATAGGGATCAACACAGCGGAACCACTATCTATCTATAACGCTAAAGCCTCCTACTCCATATCTCCTCCAGAATTCGTCAAAGCTAACCTGAATCCCTTGGCTACTCGTAAAAATTTGAGTATCCAAAAGTTTAATAAAATAGAAATAAACTCCGGGTCAGACATGGGTCTGGTGTGAGTGAACGGTTAAAGTTGTTTAACTTTAAAAACCTCTTGAATGAAAAGGTATCACATAAGACTTCCCACACATAAACATGGGTAAGTTTTTACCTTACGCTAACCAAAACGTTTGATTGGAAATTCTGTGATATTATAATAGAGTCGAGGGTTTTCAAATAAATAGAAAATAGCTGAAATTGTTACTGTTGAATATGCGCTTATATGATTTTTGTTTGATGATAATAAACATATATACATTCATTTAAATGTATTTGTTAATATACTATTTTATTTTCACTGACTAAATAAATATTTGTTGAATAAAATAAATAACACGGAATTTGAATTCAAACGAATATTTTATTCAAACAAATATTTATTACAATTTTGAATAGTACAAATTCAAGCTCTCATTATACATATACAATTTTGATTCTAATTACATCACAATTCAATTTACATAAATTCCTCACTACATATCACTCACACTCGTAGTATTTATCTTCAACTTCATTCCAGTTAGAATCCAGCATCTGAGCAATCTGCAAAAATATTCACTGACGTAGTAAAATTAAAAAAGAAATATTTTTGCAATATAAAATATGAATTTTTGAAAATAATATTTGCCTCAGTTATTTGGGTTGTTCGTCATGATCTATATTTGAATTCATCACACACGAATAATGTGACATGCACAGTGTATCACTGTACATGCCACAAGGCCGTGCACACAGATATACACTTGATAATGTTACAGGGATAGGTGAGCACAAGGTCAAACCCGAAATAAAAAGACGGGTTCAACTCAGGTGCAATATAAATAAAGTCTCGACATCATCACAAGGTCAAACCCGAGTTTTAAAACTGGATTCAACACAGGTGCACTTAAAAATGTGCAAGTATGGAAAAACGGTCTCGACAACTAAAACAAGTCTCTACCAAAAATCAGTGATAATATGTATGGGGCAATGCACAAGAAGCTAAGGCACAATACCACCAACATAACAGCAAACAAATGCCAGGTCGAACAATTATATACATCAACTACAAACATCAAGTGTCGACCAGGAAGCAATCCAGACCAACCAGAAAAGATGCAAACAAAATATGCAGTGCATACTTCAAGCCATGGACAGGTCGAAACCATTAAACCAGACTACAACTATAACATGAACCAAGGCAAAAATATGTACAACATGAACAAGATATGTACACAAGGCATGGGGGCACTGGACTACAGCACGACCAATTTATGGACAAGTGACACCAGTAACAACAGCAGACAACAAGACTGTGAAGCAACTCAAAGACCATGTCGAAGTCATTCCAGCAAAATGACAATGCAAACAAGTACCAGATATAACATGAGACAACCCAATATATACATGCAAATTCGACAAGCAACTGAAGGCAATAGGTCCAGTTACAACAAAGACCAAGTGCAGCATCAGGTCGGGCACGAAGGAATGTGAAAGAACAAAATTACTCACATATATGCAACATTTTTTTTATGATCCAATAAACTATGCAGTGAAGCCAAAGCAAACAGAGGGATCAATATAGCAACACAACAAGCACATGAATGCACATAGCAAGCTACATGAAGACCAGCAAATAAATGAAACAGTATGTATACATATATGTAGCTTGAATACGAATACATCAAGTCACGGTCCAAACTAGTAAACAACAACGTGAAGCCATAAGGTTCCAAATTACCAAAGTCATAGTGAACAAAGCAAGGTGTAACCAAAGTCACAGTGAAATCAACATCATCAGAAAAGATCAAGACCGAAGTCAGATGAAAATTAAACTACAGTAACCAAACCAAGTCAAGATCAACAACGTGAAACCATGAGAATAAAGTCAACAGAAAAATGATCGGAGCTGAAGCCGTGGCAATCAACAAGCCGTGGATATGATGAACAAGTCAAATTGACCACGATATCAAATCAACGCCGTGACCATCAAGTAACAACAAATATACGTTTTTGAACAAGTCGAAATCATCTCAATCATCAATACAAAATCAAGCGGCCAGAGAAATCGATTGACAAATTCAAACATGTTTATACGAACGAAAATAAAGGAGATCGAACGCATATAAAACCCACAATCATCATCAGCAATTCATTCATCGAGTTCAAGTACGAAAATCAGAAAAGCACGAAAAGGGAAATTACATACCGAAGCAAAACAGTGAACTCGATCAAATAGAAGCGGCCAAGAGCGAACAACAGAGAACGAAGCACACTGAAATATCCATTAATCGATCAACAAAGGAGCGGCTTCAAATATTGTTTCAAACCCTAATTTGGATCGAAGGGACGAAGCCCTAAGTGAATTACAAGAGGAACGACCACCGTAAACGAACGAAGGAACTAAAAGTGGTTCGGGCTGAATAATCAAAAGGGGGCGGGCCTATTATTTTAAGGGCTTTTTATTTTTTTTTAATTAGGGTTTTTATTTTTTTATTTCTTTTTAATTTTGTTTCTAAATTTTAAACTGTTATTTTTTCTAGTCGTGTGACTAGGGGACAAGCTACGTGACGTAGCTTGAGAATTCGCAACTCAGTGGCTGAGTTGTGGCAGGGTTTTGAGCGTAGAGTTAGGTTTAGTCGATAGCGGGTGCCGCGAGTTTACGTGTTTAAGTGTCTGACTATCTAATTTCTAGTAGAAACCTTGGAGGCGGCACGTAGGTAGGGTTTTGCCAAAGCTGGGTAAATTATGTGTCGTTCTATTTCTGCATTTATTATTCTGCTATTTTTCTGTGCCGCTATTAATCTGTGATCTGTGTTGAAATAATTTTATAAGCTTCCGCAATTAATTTTTATAATTAATACCATCACCCTATTCACCCCCCTCTAGGGTGAAATCGATCCTACAGTTACGTGATTAAATTCCAGCTACTAGCCACAAAAGTGGGTAATACAATCAAAACCGTAAGGGCACGTAGGAAGAATGGGTTTCCATCAATGGCAGGGCTACCGAGGTACCGCCCATCACAGTACGTGGCCTAGATCAACGTACCGAGGATTAATCCAAATCCCCTGCATCACAAGGCCGGAACCATCCCTTACTGGACAGTCCCGAACAAGACAACCCCAGCAGCTCGAGCTCAACAACTGCCCAAACAACCGAATAAAATGGACATCTAGATATGGGAAAATCTCATCCTACTTGGGCATGACCCACTTAGCCTTGCTGCACCTCCCCTGTTTTAGCCATTCCCGGTTGATGAGGCTTGAGGCTACGATTACCTTTATAGAACACATCACTTAGAATGCTTATCGTCCACCTGACGATGTTCTAAAAGCATTCGATCCATACAAGTTCATTTCGGGTTCGAACAAAACCAAAGGCATTATCTCGTTACACTCATTTTGGAATCACCCTCAGAGTTAACGATGATAACCCTTGCACTTTGAATCTTCATCTTCACTTGAGATTCACAATCTATCATTAATTTGGATCGATGTGGTTTTCGGATATCCAAATATGGAAACCCGATCCCGGTCTCATCAAAATCCAAAACGCCATCTTTTAGGTCCAAGTGGTTTTAAAGTTAAAACAATTAAATTTTATTATCTATATACACACAGATAGATAATTCACATATCACAATAGGTAATTAACATTATCATCACAAACAGATAATTCACATTCTCATCACAAACAGATAATCCACATTATCATTTCACTTTAACCAAAGCATCCATATCACACAGCAATACTTATCTCATATCTGAGATCTCAAACCATTCAAGGCAATCAATATCATCCATCCATACATAAGCAATGATTTACTTAATCACATCATCTATAATTAATTTAAAATGAATTAAATTAATTACTTCATCTCTAAATAATTTAAAGTAAATTAAATTAATTACTTTATCTTTAATTAATTTAAAATAAATTAAATTAATTACTTCATCATTTTAAATCTGGCTTACTTAACCATTAATTAATTATAAATAAATTAATTAATTATCCTCTAATTAATCACCTTAATTAATCAACCTTGATTAATTGTCCTTTAATTACATTCAAGTAATTATTCTTAACCAGATACAGTAATTAACCTTTAATTACTTCATAAATTAATTAACTATAATTAATTACATTAATCCTTAGTTAATTACATTAATTAATTACTCATAAATCAATTATCATTGATTAATTAATCTTAATTAATCAACCCTTAATTACATCATTAATTATATTAATTAATGATCCCTAATTACATTTTTAATTAATTACTTTATTTAAATTAATTACAATAAGTAATTAATCTTTAATTAAACCACAATTATTAATCACTCTCGATTAATCACATTCAGTAATTAACTACCCTTAATTACTTCATTAAATAAATTAATTACTCCTTAATTAATTATCTTAATTAATCCCTTGATTAATTTCACAAAGTAATTTAACCCAAATTACTTCCATTCTTAAATCATCCTCCATTAATTACATCAAGTAATTATCATTAATTACTTCACTAAGTTATTACACTCCTTTAATTACATTAAGCAATTATGATAACAAAACATCCAGTGATTAAATTAATTAAACTTAATTAATTAATTTAAACTAATCGCCTTAAACTCAATTAATTACATTGAGTAATTAATTCCTTAATTACTTTTATTTGTAATTACACTTAAATATTTCACAAATGGTTATCTTTAAATTAATTAATCTAATTAATTATTAAAATTAATCACATTAATTAATTATTTACTAATCCTAGTTAATGACCTTCATTAACTATTATCAATTCTTTAACTACTTTTCTTAAGTAATTAACTTAGATTTATCAATATTAATTTCAAATTAATTAATCTTAATAACCAATTAATTAATCTCTTAATTATTTAATTAGTTAAGTGAACTGTAACTTAATTAATTCTTAATTACTTCATTAATTAATTCTTGATCATTAATTAAAATATAATTAATAATCCTTAATTACAAATAAATTATTCCTTAATTAATTAATCTTCAACCTTAATTAATTAATTTAAACCATTAATTCCTAATTTAAAAATCCAAATCATTAATTAGTTAAATTAATTAATTATTCATTTTAATTAACTTAATAATTTAATGAATTACACTTCCTCAAATCTCTATTTATTTAAAGATAAAAACATTTTTCTTATTAATGATCAAATTATCATTAACAAAGCATTTAAAACCAATTTACTTTAATTTTCTTTCAAAGTTCATTTTAAATTTAAGATTTAAAATGAATACAAATTAACTTAAACAATGTTTAAAACAATTTAAAAACCTTTTAAAATCTCATGTTAAGGAAATACATACCTTATAAAAGGAGCTTAAAAGAATTTTACTCAATTTATTTTAAATTCAAACCATATTTAAAAATTACACTTTAACATTCAAAATTGTTTAAAACAATTCAAATTTAAAAACTTCCTTTAATTTCAAAACTAAGATTTCAAACTAAATTTGAATCCAGATAAAAAACTTAGATTTAAAAACTTTACTTACATTTTTAAACTTCATTTTAAAATTCAAAACATTAAACATTTTAAAGTAGTTAAACAATTTAAATTTAAAATCCTTATTTTATTTTATAAAACCGAGATTCAAACAAAACTTGAATTCCAGATTTAGAAATTAGATCTAAAACTTTACTTACATTTTAAACTCAGTTTTTAAATTTCATTTTAAAATTTTTAAAGCAGAACAGGTTTCTTTTAAAAACCTATAACAAATATTAACCCGGGCCACTTAAATTTTGCTACGAGTCTAACCCATCCTAACTTCGAGCAAAACATCACAACACTTCGAGTCAACCATCAATATACTCGAGTACAACCCAAATCAATCTTCACCAGAACAACTGTGCACCATGCACATGCACGGTGCCATTGATCATCTCAGATCATCAACGATGATCTTCCCACCTCAACAACCACCCATACACCCTAACTCGATCATCAGATCGAACTCCTAATCTCGAAATCGAATTCGAGATTGCAACCCAAACCTAGAAATAACCGGAACCACTTCACATACCCAAACCTGGCAATGCCTCAACCACGCCCCTCCGACTACTAGAAACTCTACAACTCAGGCCATGTCCTCGTCAACACACCTACTTCCATCACCCAAAGCCTCATTACACTCGATCGACCCAAACGGTCATGGTGATCAAATTACTAAGCCTAGCTAAAACTAGTGTTCTAAACAAAAATCAACAGCCATTACCTCCTCGATGAATTGCATCACAAACATGCAATTTTCCCATCAACTACAAACACTCCTCCATCACCACCCAAGATCCCGACCCCTCCAATCACTTGGATCACCAGAAAACCCTAAATTTCCCTTTTCAGTTCAAACAAGAACTGCACACCCATCCCCAAACTAAAAACTATGATTTCAGTTTTAAAATTCATGTTTTTATTTATGTATTCAATTTATAATACTGAATTTATAAATTACAATGTTTGAGTTTTGATTTATATTTACATGCATTGTTGTTTTTATATTTTCCAAAGACAATCAGGCTTTTTTGACTTAATTAAATTTTTAAACATTAGTCTATGATAAATCAAACAACTTTTGTTTGTAAATCAAATCCTATCAAGAGCTAGATTAAGTGGTAAGGATTTAAATGGAATTTTGGAGCCTGGGAAAACAAAATAGAACATAGCACATACAAAAACAGCATGCATATCCAAACATTTATATGTATACACAACATACTTCACAATACATATTCATTTCAACACACTAGCATGCAACGAAATTTACTTTAAGTTTTAAAAGTTACTCACCAGAATAAAGAAGAAGATAGAGACTCAGATTTGTTTTTGAAAACCCTTTTGAAAACTTCGAATCTCTTTTAGAACTGAAATGCTCCTGATTTGAAAACTAAATGCATGCTTTCGATTAAAACTTGCTTTGGAACCGAGTTGCTTTGATTTGAAGAATGCAGTTGCTTTACAGGTTTGCATACAGTATCAATTTCCAGATTGAAGAAAAAATGCACAGGCCATAAATTTGAAAATGCAGGCTTGCTCTTGTTAATGTTATAGGGAAAATGATCTTTTGATTTGGATTTTGGTTATTGAAATGGTTTCAGGGATTCTTGATGGATTTCTGGTTTTGATCAGATTTGTGTTACTTAGCTTTTAGATTTAAAAAAAAAATAAGAAAAAGAAAGGGAAGGGAAGAAGATTTTGTTTATATAAAGGCTGAAATGTTTATAAAAATAAAAATAAAAGAAAAACTAAATTAAATTTGACACTTGTCCTATATTACAACATTTTTCAATTTAACATGCTTAAGAATTAACACGTGTCCCTTAAGTTAATTAGTATTATAAGATTATATCAAAATCATGCTTAATTAATTGGTTAATAAAGATATATATATATATATATATATATATATATATATATAATTTTAAAAGAAATAAAACAATTATATTCATAAATAAAAGTTTATACAAATATTTTAAAATCCAAAACAATTTAAAATCTATACTTTGAATTTCAAAAATTTAAATTCAAATTCAAATCAAATTCTAAAATTCAATTTAGAAATCAAGTTATATATATACAAATTAAATTTGAAATAACAATGCTATTTTTATTAAAAATTTATTTTTAAAAACAATATATTATTATTGTTGTTTAAAAATAACTCATTTATCAACTTGAAGTAATTTATAAAAGAAATTATCTCTTTATTAATAAATTACTTATCTTATCAAACTATATTTAAAAAGCAAATAAAACAAACCTTTTTGTTAATTAATTTAAATTTAAACTTAAGCTAAAATCAATTTAAACAATTTACACTTATCTTAAGTATTTTAAAACCATATAGTTATTTATTAAATAGCTTTTGAAAAGCTTAATATTAAATAAATCAAGTTTCCAAATTACCCAAAAATATTAGAATTTTAAAATATGCTTCATTTTTTAAATTAAAACAAAGCTTATCTATTTACAATATATACAAATATATGCATTATAAATAGAAAACAATTTAATTAGCTTTTAAAAAGATAAAATCACCAATTAAATATTTATTAAAAGAAGATTGTTAAATCCATTCAAATTTACTAATCACAAATTATCAAATCAATTTAAATTTTTAATACAGATTATTAAATTGATATTGCCAAAAATTCTGGGATATCAGAGCCTTCCTCGGACTACAATTCAAAGACAACCAAACTTTTTGAAAAATAAATATTAGACTACATCATCCTCAATCACTAGCATATTAGAGTCATCAACATTATCTATCACAGACTGTGCTTCCACCATTGCAACAAATTGTGATATTTCTGACATATGTGCACATTGAGAAGCAAGTGCACACTTTGATTATTCTTTAGTCACAAATCCAACATAAGGTACAACAACTTCATCACAACCCATCTCTGGTTTAGTCTAAGCAAAAATTGATGATGTATTAGGGGAAAACATGGAATCATTCACCACCACATCACCTTTATCGGAGTAAAACATCATCAACATTTAGTTTATCAGTGCCTTCCTCAGAATGCAATTCAAAGACAACCAAACTTTTTGAAAAATCAATATTAGCATCTCCATCCACTACACCATCCTCAATCACTAGCATATTAGAGTCATCAACATTATCTATCATAGACAGTGCTTCCACCATTTCTGTACATTGCGTTATATCTGGCACTTGTGCACATTGAGAATTAAGTGCGCACTGTGATTCATCTGCAGTCACTAACCCACCATAAGACAAAACAACATTGTCACCTATCTTTGATCGAATCTCAGCAATAATTGGTGATATATTATAAGCAAATAGAGAAACATTCATTGTAACTTCACTCCCTCCGCAAAAAATTTTAGCTGCTATGTCAAAACACTAAGATAATAAAACTGCTCCATCAAGTAAATCTGGATTAAAATCTGAATCTTCTAAAAACTTAAGACAATCAAAGAGATTGTTAGTGACTAAACTGAACTTCTCCGCTTCACAATATTTTGCAATACGTTTATTACCAAGAATGCAATCAACATCATTATTCCTCGATAGATCTGAAGAAGTAGCAACACCTTTAGCCTGAATTGAATTCCCTTGACCACTAACAACATTAATGAATTTCATAGAGAGAGGGCCTAATCTACAAAGTGTGAAATTAGGTTCAAATAATACAGGGACAAAGAAGTTAGTTTCCTCTCTCTACTTCACAACAGAGATATTTGAATCAATCATAGCACCTATACTATTGTTCGCAACATAAATATATTCATTGTGAACAGGCACTAAATCCCCAACCAAGTTTTTATCTTCATTTAAATAAGCATATTTTTCGAAATAATTAACAGGATCACCAAATTTTGATATGTAATTCCTTCCAATATTGCCCTCATTAATAACATCAAAATGTTTGAAAAGATCTTCCAAGAAATCGATACCCTCTTTCCTTTGAATCCAAAGATGATCTAATAAAATCCTCTTGAGTTTCATGCATTTAAGAACAAACCGAAAACCATAACCATTGATCGAAAGATCTTTTCGATCATCAGAGATCGACTTTCCAAAAAAATTGCCAATGGAAGCTCTAAATTCACCGAACATTTGCTCCTTTTATGACGAGAAACCCTACACTCAAAACACCTAATGGGATCATGATAGACGTTAACCAAATGAGACAATCCACCACATAGAAATCAAAATCTCTTCCCTTTTTTGGATTCAATTCATTTCTTGGTTGATGAGTGCGATTAGAAGAATAGATGCGATCAGGAATCCAGGATGAAGGGAATGATTATCTCTCACAACTTGCGCATACAAATGGAAATTCGATGAATTAAAAATCCATGAACGGATTTGAGTTGTAAAGATTAGCAGAGGATAAAAAGAAGAAGTTGTAAACAATGAAGGAAAAATAACGAACGCCATTTTCTTCAAATTTAATTACTAAATTTGTTGGAGCAATACTAACTCAATATTTTTCATTTTTCAATAACCGAGATGATAAAATGCAACTAGTAACTAAGAAATAGTATATCTATTTCATATTTTACTATTTACTATTGTAATAAAATAAAAGTAAGTTTGTTGATTTCATAAAAAAGGTTTGTTGATAATAACATTATTCATATATGAAAGTGTGTTATGGATCGTGTAATATGGATATATGATAATACATAGTATAATGATGATAATAATACTGAAAATAGTGTGGAAGAAAAAGCAGCATAGTAAAATGACACCAGAGATTTTTATACTGGTTCGGAGCACCGTCCTACGTCCAGTCCCAGGCTCCTCCTGGAATTTTACTAAAACAACAACCCTCACTTAACCCGGAGGAACAGGTGTATACACCCCTGAGCAGCCGAACAGGAACCTAAGCAGCAGAACAGGATTTCGCCTCAATAGCCGAAGAGGACTTTCCTCACCTGAGCAGTAGAACAGGACTTCAACTAATACAAAAAATAGTTTAACTAATGTGTGTTCTGATAACACGGATTTGTCACTTGTAGTACACCCTTCCCATAATCTTCTTCTCGAGTATAAATATTTATATTTAAAGTATATGAAGAATAGAAAGGTATAGTATTGCTTTAATGCATAATATTTGAAAGTATGATAGCAAATACATTTCAGAAAGTTAGATCAGAGAATAAGAGAAATCGATTGTGATTAAGTTATTTGAAATGAAGTTGGAGTTTGTATTTGTAAAGGTTAGAAAGTAGCAACTATCGGTGAAGAGTTTTGATCGAAGTGTTGCGTCTGAATCTATTCATTAAAGGTTCCTCTTCACAAAAGTCGTGTCCTTTCAAAAAATAGCTGTTACAGAAATTCAATCGACCGAGCTATAGATTCAGTCGATTGATGATTAAAAAGTAATTTGAAAATTTAAGTTCGTATATATATTTATGTAATTGTGCATGCTGCACAAAAATTCCAATGTCAGTCGATTGTCTCAGCAGGTCAGTTGACTGACCTGGTCATTTTTGTGTAGGTTGCACAATTACACACACACACACACACACACACACATATAGCTTTATACTACTTTAATAATTTAAATGTGTGCTTATATATGTATAAAATATTTAGTAAATATAGCGATTAAATATATATGCTAGTGTAGCCATAATCGAGGAGAGATTTTAACAAATATTGACCTAAGACTTAAAAACAAAATACCATAATTGATGCACCGATTTTGAAAGTCTCGTCTCCTTGTCTCTTTTTTCCATAGCAGTCGTCAAATCTATATGTTGTAGTGATAGCTTCGTGTCATAAATCAAAACTAAGTCTCAACATTCTCCCCTTTTTTGATTGATGACAACCTATAAATAGATATAGATTTCGACTGTGTATATAAAAAATAAATACTTACTCCCCTGAATCTTCAATGCCCTATAACCTACATTCTTGTTGGTAGTAATAATATTTCTCCCCCTTTATCATCGACAAAAAGGAATAAGTAATATGATATTATAATGTGAAAGATAACATGAAATAAAACCAAGAACAATCATCCACACATTTTAACATCCATAGTCAAGAGTGTTCAAAAATAAATAAACTAGAATGGCTATTTAGTACAAGCCATATTAAAAAGAAAATGTCTTAAATGGAAATAAAGATGAACATTTTACTCCATCGGATGTTTACCCCTACCATCATCTCCTTTATCACCATCATCATCACTACTAGATTGATCGTCGTCAAAGAAGAAGAAGAAGACCATGTAAATATGGGTTGTTTACCTAGGTCGCCTATAGTAGCAGTAGATGTACCGGAAGAGCACGATATAGCTTGCCACAATTTGGGGAAAAATCCTTTGACTTTATCAAGCTTCTTATCAACTTTGATGATGTTTGATTGAAGAATTTGTTGATTAGGGCGCATTATATTGATGGCCTCACATGGTTGAAGACCTTCATTTGGAACCCTAGTTTCTTCTTGTTGATAACGAGTTGATATTTGACAAGATGGTCAGTGAGAAGGCTCGCCTTGTTGTTCTGGTTGGACTTGAGTTGTTTGCCTTTGAGTCCATTCTTCAAAAGATATTATATTAGGAGGTCGGGCAACCGGTAATTTCATCAAGGCTAAGGTTCGAGTGTTCAAACAACCAACGATAGAAACTGGTGAATCCGCTTCTGGAACTTCATAAGCTTTGAGAAGACGCATAATATATTCGACGTGGAAAATTATATTCATCCTACCTTTGTTGAAGCTTACAATCTCATCAAGTATTGAACGAAGCCAGTTTACTTTGATGTTCCCAAAAATTGCATACAAAGCTCTAAAATTATTTTCATAGACGAGTTCATAACTCCCAGTTCTAGGGAGTTACGGTTTTCATTAGGGCGCGATGAATAATCCATGCCTTTGGTCGTAAAGACATCGATTTTAACTGACGCATATCATCTTCTAGAAACAAATGGCTTACGTGGTCTCGAACAACCAAATCAACATCAATAGTAGCTAATTCAACACCATCATTTTCTGTTTTTAGAATATGAGCCATGCGGTATAGAGAAAAGAAGACGGGCTTACCACATACGAGACTCCATATGAAATTTTCTTGATTTGGAACATCTTGGTGACCCAAATTTAGATTAGCTTAGAACAACTTCACCATAATTTGGTTGATTTGGTGTTTGTTGTCGTTGATATCAATTAACGACTCTAAATTGCTTCTTCGAGCTAATTCTTGAATGTGATAGGGTGAAAAATAAGGGAATATGACGAACGAACCTTCGAATATTCTTGAATCTTACATCCGTCTCCACCTCTTCATTGCGGTGTCATCAAATAGCCACTACTGAATTTGTTCATTCGATGGAGGTTGAGATGAAGAGAAGGCTTGACCTTTACGTTTTGGAGCTATTTGATTTTGATTTTGAGGGAAACAAATTGGACTTTTGGAGAGCTTAGGGTTTTGAAAACGTTGAAAAAATGAAGTGGTAAAAGAGGAGAGAAGGTAAAGTGAAAGATAAAGGGGTAAAGGGGGTATGTGAAAAGGTAAAAAGAAATTCAGATTTACGGCCCAGTCGACTGTTGCAGGGAGTCAGTCGACTAAAGCTGAAGATTGGTAATATTCGACCTCATGGTCCAGTCGACTGAGGCCCTGCAACAGTCGACTTGTCCTGTTATATGAAATTTTATATTACAACATTAGTCGACTGTCTTAAGGCTTCAGGGACTGAAGCTGAAGGTTGATAATATTCAACCTTCTGGTCCAGTCGACTGAGGCCCTGCAACAGTCGACTGGCTGTGTATATATAAAAAAATGTTTGCAGTGTCAGTCGTCCAGATCCAGTCGACTGACCTATAGTATTTTATACACTAAATTTTCTATGATGTGATTGTGTATATTTTATTTATGTTTGTTAATTCTACTAATATAAATAAGAACTATGTATTTCGTGCCTTGAACGAAGTGAACAAGCGAATTGTAGAGTTGGCATCTCCCTCAGTAACTAGAAAAGTGGGAAAAACCAATTTTTATTTACTGAATGATATAGACCTAACATTATTTTGCTGTTAAATGTGAATATATGAGTTGTCATTTATCGCATTGGCAATAATTTTATTTCAAATATAAACGTACACATATATAGAGAATTTATTTAAAAATACATCGAAAAATGATTAAACACTATGATTATTTCTTGGGACTTGGTGTCTTGAATTCTTTTAGTTGCTTACGACGAACATTCGAAGCTTTGTTGCGATCCCATGAATTTGGTGAGTATGGTGGTCGCGGAGGAGACGAAGTCGAAGGGCGTGTGATAAGCAAAACAACATTTTCGTCTATCGGGTGTGACGATGCCCAACAGAATTTCATCGTCATATGCTCGATTATATGTATACGTCTGGAGTTTATTTTCTGTTCGTAATACATCACTCGTTGTAGCACTAGAGATTCTTGCTGATAATGGTGGAGATCGTCGATTTTTTGTTTTGTGTTTGGAGAAATATCAACGGTCTTTTTTCCCTTTTTCTTGTATGGAGTATATCCGGTGTGGTAGACTAATTATGGTGAACCTTTATGGTCCGGAGTTTTCGAAGAGTTGGTAGAGGCAATGATTTCGATAGAGTCGGTTGTAGAGGAAGTTGACATTGTTTTTAAAACTGTCGTTAATCAATGCTTTACTTCAAAGAATCGAATGATAACTTTTATTTTGTTTTGAGTGCATAAGAAAAGGAATATGCACCTATTTATTGATTTAGTTTATAAAAAATAGGAAAATAATTGGTGGATTATATTAATTCTAGCCAAAAAGTATGTAGAAACATTGGTTTTCTGTTGGCTGAGTTAATTTTGAACATTATAAAATTAGTAATGTAGATTATAAAGATAACTATGACATATAATGTAATATAAAATACTTGTTACCATATAATAAAATGGCCACAATAAAGTAAAACAGGAAACATTAATAGCCTAGGTAGTTAAGACACTTGGGCTATTCACAACAGGTCACGAGTTCGAGTCTCAGCTTGGTCAGAATTTTGAATTTTTCGTAAAATTTTTATATTTTTATTTGTATATCCTTACTTGAAATTATACCGAGCTCACGTCGCAATTTTATAAACGTATTCTCTAATAGTGGTTTAGTGAAAATATCGGCTAACTGATTTTCTGATGGTACGTAGTCCAGATTTATTATATCTTTTTCTATATTATCACGTAAAAAGTAATGTCTACCATCTATATGTTTAGTTCTCGAGTGATTTACTAGATTTTTAGATAAATTTATTGCACTAGAATTATCACAGTAAATTGTTGATTTTGATAGGTTGATTCCAAAATCTTTAAGTGTTTGTTGTATATAAATTACTTGTGTGCAAGCTAGTGCTGCAGAAATATATTATGCTTCACAAGTTGATAGAGGGACACAGTTTTGTTTCTTACTAAACCATGATATTAACGGCTTACCATTGAAATGACACGTATCACTTGTACCTTTTCTATCTGCTCGTGATCCTCCGAAATCAGCATCGCTGTATGATACTAATTCGAATGAACACTCTTTTGGATAGAAAAGTCCGAAATTTGTAGTTTTACTAAGATAGCGTAGTATTTCTTTTAGGTCTGCTTAAAATCATGCACATAAGCATACAATCATCATAATATCTGGTCTACTTGCTGTTAAATGAAGTAGTGATCCTATCATACTACGATATAATTTCTGGTCTATACTATTGTCGTTTTCATCTTTGTCAAGATGTGTTGTTGTACTCATAGGAGTTGGTTTGGCAGAGTGTTTTCCATTCCAAAACGTTTAATAAGATTATTACAGTATTTTTCTTGATTAATAAATATTCCATTTGAAACTTGTTTAATTTATAGTCCTAGAAAATATGATAATTCTCCCATATGGGACATTTCAAAATCTCTAGTCAATATTTCAAAAAATTCTTTACATAATTCATTATTAGTTGAGCCAAGTATATTGTCATCAACATATATTTGAACTATTAATATACCATTTTTAGAATGTTTTATAAATAATGTTTGATCTACTTTTCCTATTTCGAATCCAGAATTAATTAGATAGCTTTTAAGACGTTCGTACTAAGCACGTAGTGCTTGCTTTAGTCGATATAAAGCTTTCTTAAGTTTATATACATGATCTGGATATTTTTCATGAATAAATAACGGAGGCTGTTCAACATAAACATTTTATTTAATATAACCATTTAAAAATGCACTTTTAACATCCATTTGATAAAGTTTAAAATTATTAAAACACGCGTACGCCAATAAGATTAGTATTGCTTCTAGTCTAGCAACTGGAGCAAACGTTTCTTCGTAGTCTATTCCTTCTTCCTAATTATATCCTTGTGCTGCTAATCTTGCTTTATTTCTTGTTATATTTTCTAATTCGTTTGCTTTATTTTTATAAACCCATTTAGTTCCTATAACTGTCTGATCGGTCAGTAAGGGTACTAGTTCCCAAACTTCATTTCACTCAAACTGATTTAATTCTTTTTGCATAGCAATAATCCAATTTTCATCGGATGATGCTTCTTTAGTATTTTTAGGTCCTATAATAGAGAGAAAAGCTACATTACTCATTAAAATTAATTGACTTCTAGTTCGAACATTTGAATTTATTACTCCAATTATATTTTCTATAGGATGATTTCGTAAAACTCTTCGAGGATATCTTATCTTATTATTAGTATTTCTATTTTCTAAATTATAAACAATGTTTTCATCTTCTCTAGATAAAATTATATCGTCGTCGTCTCTCGAATTGTTTATTAGTGTTTTTCTTTTATTAAGTAAGTCATTGTCATTATTTGTAGTAGAAACAAGTTTAGCGTTTTCATCAAAGGATACACGGAGTGATTCTTTGACAGTATTTTTTCCTTTATTAAAAATTCGATAAGCTTTACTTCGATTCGAATATCCAAGAAATATTCCTTCGTCACATTTTGAATCGAATCTGCCAAGCCGATCTTTAGTATTTAATATAAAGCATTTTGATCCAAATATTTAAAAAAAGATATGTTTGGTTTTCTACCGTTAAAAAGCTCGTAAGGAATATTTTTCATGAGAGGTCTAATAGAAACACAATTCAAAACATAACAAGCGGTTGCAACAGTGTAACGACCCAGAATTTTCGATCCCAAAAACTCCAGATAGTTAGGAAAAGAAGAAAAGAGATAGAAGAAAAAGAAGAAAGAAACACCAACATCTCACATACGCAGCGGACAAAATATAATATCAAATAAAATAACAGTTTTACAAAGAAGACTATATCAGTACATTTAGATTTTATACATCAGAGTTACAACATTTCACAATCACTAGACAGTTAAAATAACTTATTCCAGTACAACAATATATACAGTGGAAAATACTCCATACGCTCCTGTCATCCAGCTCGTCTCCCGAGCTTCAGAACGTCCTTACCTGAAAATCTGTAATACTCGATCTGACCTGAGCATTACATCAAAGTAGCACCCGGGTCAGGCTGGAAACCAACGTGAGTAAATCCATCTAACAAAGAATACAAAAGCATACAACTTATGTAAAACCCGGGGTAACTCGTATCAATTTACAAATTCACAATTTGTTATAGATATCACTTGTTTCACACGTTAATTTCTAAGTACCAAAACTTAGATTAAAAGGTCCAATTCACTTAAATCATTCCATTATAGCCTATTGATTTCACAAATCAATTTATAAAGAATCGAAGTGGTTTCGGGTATTAACTAATACTCGACTCCAGTCTCTTCGAATCCAAATGACATCTTAACCCAAGTTATTCTAGTGATTAAATTTTAAATACTGGATATCACTTTTACACAGCAATTCATCATAGATAACCACATTATCTCTGTTCAACCCAACATATCATATTACAAAAACATTTCACTCCACAAAGCATCATAATCACATATCAGGGATAACAAATAATCCGAGGCATTCAAATATCATTCAATCACACATAAGCAAGATAAATTAGCCATACCATTTCTAATTAATTTAATTAACTACCAATGAATTAAATTAATTACTTTGTTACTTATAAATCTTTCTTATTTACCATTAATTAATTATATTAAATTAATTAATCATCCCTTAATTATTCATCTTGATTAATCATCCTTGATTTATCATTCCTTAATTACATTAAGTAATTACCCTTTTATTAATTACACAAATTAATTAACCTTCACCCATTCACTTTAATCGCATTGACCCTTAATTAATTACTCAAATTTATTATTCTTTAATCACTTACCTTGATTAATTATCCTTAAATTAATCATAATTATTAATTTATTAACCCTTAATAAATTTCCTTACTTAATTGATCATCCTTTTAATTAATTACACTAAGTAATTAAACCTTAATTACTTCCCCATGTAAATTACCTTTAATCACTTTTATCGAGTAATTATCCTAATTATCCCATTGGTTAATTATCCTCAATAAATTAACCTTAATTCTTTAATTAATTAATTATCCTCTAATTAATTAATTAACCCTTTATTAATTATATTAATTAATCCTTAATAAATTACACTAAGTGATTAACCCTTAATCACTTCCATTTAATTACTTTCATAAAGTAATTATACTCCAATTACTTAATGAAATAATTACTCTTTACTTATCTATTATCATATATAAAACTTGTTAAACACTTATCCTTGAAAACAATTTACTCTCCTATGTAAAAAAATATTTTACTTTGTTTAAAGCTTTGAATTATTTGCAAAATCAGTATTCTTTAGTTTTGAATCCTTTAAAACTTCATGTACAAACTTAAAACTGTCAACACTTGAAAACCCAAGCAAAACTTAATGAAACCCAAAGATTTCAACCAAAAACACCGAGTTCTTCATACCCAACTTCTTCAAGACCACACACCATCATCTACAAGTTGGACCCAAGTCAAACCCCGAGCGCTTCCTTCTTCTTGATGCCACAAACCAACCTGACACAACCGTGCACCGCGCATGTGCATAAGTCAACGGCGACCATTTAGTCACCACCACCACCAGCAGCACATCGATGACAGCCCCCCTCTAACTATCCATCCACCAGATTCCCAAATCGTTTACGAAATCAAATTTGACTCGATCGAACCAAAACTGCAACCAAACCCAATCCACAAAACTCCTCGCCCACGACGAACTCCACCACCAGAAAATTCGCCCATCCTCCCAGAGCTGCTCCACGACACGATGAAACGAACCTCCACATGCAATACATTTCGGTCTTCCCACGACAACGCCATAGCCTCGAATACAACGACAACCCAACTGCATTGCTAAACCCTATCTCGACTCCGACGAGCCACCCCGTCCATCTAGAAAAACCCTAACCATTTTTCCCAAGAACCCCATCGACCAGTCCACTTCCAGGCCAAACCCCAAACTCCAACTCAGCTTCGATTGCCGTCGGTAGTCAAAATTCCCAAAAACAATCAACACCCAATATCTCCTCGAATACTAAACTAAAAATTTCAATCTTTACACCAAAATTCGAGATTTCCTATCTTGATTCAAATCATGCAATTCAATTAAGAAATTGTTTCCATAAAATTTTGACAATTTTCTGCTTGCCTCATTATTTTCTTATTTCTGGAATAATATTCAACTTATTAAACTTAAAAAAAATTAGATCTTAGATCTTGTTAATCTAGAAACTTTTTGTTTAAACATCACCAGGAATAAGATATTTAGGGAAGAGATTTTGAATTTATAGTTTGACTTAACCCTGTGAACTAAGAGAAGAGCAACACAGACATGCATACATATGTCGTATACATATATACATTCAATCACATTTTCCCAACCATGCAAGCATATTTCTTAACATAACATTTAATGATCATCGCATTCATCAAGTTCTAATAGATTATAGTTTGTTTTACTCACCAGGCTATATTGAACAGAGAACGGATTTGTTTCCAGGCTGATGGTTTCCAGAGTTGTTTGATTTTCTTTTGCTTTATTAAATTTAAATCTGGTGTTGATCTTTGCATTGTTACTTGTTGTCTTGACTGATTGTACTTGAAAATTTGATATTGTTGTTGCCTTTGCCTTTGATTTCTTGCTTTGTTGAATTTCCAGTTTCATTTTCTCAGATTTCCAATCTTTATCTTCTTTTGATTTTGAATTTAGTTTCAGTTGAAAGAGGAGAAAATTTTAGAACCGATGAAAGAAAATAACAATTTTTTTTCATATTTTTAAAATTTTCAAGTTTTAATTATCATGAAAAACAAATAAAGCCACTTGTGCTTAGGTTAATTATTTAGCTTACACATATACATTCCAAATTACAAATGTCTTCAAATTACATAATATGCTTACAAGTGTTAAACTATCTTTTATTAATTCATTTAGATTATATATATTTATGTAAAATTTTCATGCATATAAAAAAATGTGTTTTCTTTTTTTTTCTTTTTTATAACTTAGGCTTTTAAATTTTAAATAAATATACAATGTGAATTTAGGTAGATATTCGTAAATTACTTATGCTATGATTCAAATAAATATAACATATGTTTATATGCTTGAGAAATTATATTTTAACTTAATATATATTTTTAAATGATCATGAAATTATTTTTGTTGTTAAAAAATTAGGTTTCAAATATCCTTTGGAAAGCATTATGTTAATTAAAATTTCCAGATTACAACTATGTATATATTTTCATTTTAAAATTTACTATTTATGATCATATTTATTTGTTCGGTCTATAAATCAGCATTTCTATAAATTGATCCAGTTAAATATCAATTTACAGATATTCCAAAATCCGGGTTATCACATTCCTCCCTGCTTTGAATCTTTTCGTCCTTGAAAAGGAACGAAACCAGAATTTATTTAATACTTAAAATCAGATACATCACTTTTTGATTATTTTTAAAACACTTTTAAAATCCATATAATATTGCCAAAATAGTTTTATAAAAATACTTTTTATAACTCGATGTCTCACCCATCCATCCTTGTTCTCACAGAAATTCGGTCATACGTTGATCAGGCGTAAGACTGAAAATCTATAAGTGCTTGGCAGACCCGTTTTCAACATCCAGTGAAAATACTTTGAAAAATAATTTTATTGAAAATATCGAAAACATTATGAAAATAGAGGAAATATCTTTGGTGAGAATGCTCTGGAAATCATTACTCCCATCCATGGTCGCAGTTAACCCGATGGTTACGTTGCCGTCCCGGCAAAATTCATAGATAACTGTAGGCAATCTGCGCCCCTCGATTACGCCATGGAACCCGCTAGAGATCGCAGCTACAACCGGGGTTACGTTGCTGTCACAGCAAAAACCCATATAACTGTAGGCCTCAGCGCCCTCGAATTTCGCTGCCAAAAGAATGAAACTTCTCCACTCCCACGTAGGTCGCAGTCTACCGATGTAAAATCAAATGTAGACTGTTGGCTTTCAGCGGCACACACGACTTTCGCTATGTCACCATATTTCGCAGTCTACCAATATAAAATCAAACGTAGACTGTTGGCTCTCAGCGGCACACACGACTTTCGCTATGGTCTGTAGGTGATCGCAGTGACATCGAGTTACACTGTCGTCACAACATAACCCAAATGCCTCTGTAGGCCTCAACGCCCTTGACTTTAACTACACACTACTCATAATCCTCAGGAACTAGTTTTATCCGGACTCCTCACAGGATCAACTTTAGAATCCCCCCTTAGGGTTCAAGGCAGTACCACCCTGTGGCACTCCTGAGAAGTTCATTTCAAGGGAGCGCCTTTTTCTCTAGAGCCATTTTCAAAACACTTTATACTATACACATATGGTATCTTCCAAATCATACACCTAGTATGAATCTCAAATAAATCTCCTTTCTTAAAATCGATTATCTCAAAATCGATAATTCTCAAATTAGGCTTTTCCAAATTCCAATATTGATTTTACCCCATCAAAAGCCTTTCCAAATCCAAAGGTTACAAAAACCTTTTTCAAAATCATTCTCACGAGGTCCTTTATATGTATGTATATAGATATATATAACCTTGAAAAATCTTTGGATCATTTCAAACTTGTATAAAACCCTTTTTATACTTTAAATATTTTCAAAAATCCTTTCTTTTCGGCAAAAGATTCAACAAGGGGAGATTTATCTTACATAACAAAGATATATATAACTTTGTTTATTCTAAATCAAATATTCAAATTTGATTGCTCTGTAAGGTCACTTACCAAATTACTTACTTTCATAAAGTAAATTTTTACTATAGAAATCTATAATTTCCACCTTACTTCATCATATATTTCACAAAATATACCTTTCATTTCAAAAACCATTTCACATTTCTTATCCACAAATTTACAGTATCAATTTCATTCAAATCCGTACGATATACACATATCATCCGTACGCCATACCAATCTGATCCCGCACTTGATCACACAATTTCACTTCCCAACTAGTATCGTCCACCCGACTTTCTAGTGCGGACTCAGATCTTGTTTCTTGATCAGAAACCATAACTCTCCTTGCATAGCCATAACTATGATTGAGAATATCCAGAACCAATCAACAATCCATATCCAGGTTCGCCGTTGAAAATCGAGTGAAAAATCCCAACTCGGATCGATAATACTATCTCGAAATTCTGTGTTCGAATCTGGATCAAATCACAATGCGAATAGAATAATATATGTATATCCTACGTATTTATCTCCATTGATTATTAGCTAAATCAATTTCTTCTATCTTTTCACATTCACTTAAACTTTCATTCACATACTCACAATTGCTTAAATCCTCATTTGAACTATCACCTCAATTCTCATCTCAAATGGGTATTTAATTATAAACAGTTTGCACAATGACCAACTTACATTTTGAAAATAGCTCGAAGAATTTAAAATAGATAAGTAGTTGAAGAATAATTATTAGTTTGTAAAATAGCTATAAACTAATTAAGTAATTGTAAAATAGTTGGAAAATAGTCAAATAGTTATAGAGATTTTATATAATTGCAAAATAGTTGTAAAATAGTAATTAGTTATAAAGTAGTTAAAAAAATAGCAACTAGTTTATAAAACAGTTGCAAAATAGTTAAATAATTCCAAAAGTAGTTATAAAATAAGTACAAGGTAGTTTTATGTTTAATAAGAAAGGTTGTATATATAATAAGTAGCTTGGAAGAATAGATTTGTACTAAAACAATTTATTTTGAAAATAGTCCAGAGTCAAACTGTTCACTTTCCAACCTTCATTTTCAATCAACTCAATTAAAATTTCCACTTCCATTTAAATTGATTCAATTCCAATTTGAACTGATCCCAGTTCCAATCAATTGTCAATTTTCAATTTACTTTCAATTTCAATTCAAATTAAGTTAACTTCCATTCTCATCCCAAATTCAAATCAACTTCCTATTTGAATTTGAACTTATTCAACTTCAATTTCATTCAAATCAATCTAATTCAAATTTCCCATTTGAATTTTAAACTTATCCATCTTCAATCACAATTCCAATTAATCTAGGTCAAATTCAATTTAAAGTAATTCAATTAAAATTTCAAATTTAAACCATCCCGAATTATATAAATTCGAGTTAAATTTTAAAGGTTGATTTAATCCTTTAAATCAAATCAATCTATATCTTTAAACCATTTAATTCTGAATCCAAATTCCATTTTAAACTTATTTCAAAGTTCAAATAATAATTCAAATCCTTTTTAAACAACTAAATCTTTGAAATTCAATTTATCACCAAATTTCAATTTTGAAACCAAACCTGTGAAGTTTTATCTTAAACACTCAAATCTTAAGCCCAAAATGATTCCATTTTATCTTAATAATGGATATATTACCACACCCCATTTCTTCATTTATTTAAACAAATCCAATTTCATCTTAAAGATTATTAATAACAACAGGATGGTATTATTCGAATTATTTTAAAACATCCATCCATTTCCAATTTCCAGATCTCAAATCCATTTTGAAATCACACAAACTCCCAATCCAAATCAACCATTTAACTTCCCAAGTTAAATCTTAATTTCAATCTTGAAATTTCCAATTCAGGTTGCTTGTTCTAAACTTATTTAACTTTTCCAGAGTTAAATTCAATTTACTTAATCCAGTCAACACTACCTAATTTGAATTCCCATTCAAATTTTAAACTTCAGACTAATAATATTTCTATTTAAGTTTAAAAACTTACGTCACTTTGGGTATCACATCTCATTCCAAATTTAAAACTCAACTTTTAGAGTTTATTTCAAATTATCTTTGATACTATGTATATCCCTCATCTATACATATTTATTTCCTTTACACACCTAGTTACTTTAAATTTTAGACCTCCTTCGTTTTAATTCAAAACAAATTCCTTTAAAATTTCCAAACAACTCTTGTTTGAATCAAGCTCTTTCATTCAAATAATATTATTTATTATTTCTTTATTACTTTGAAACAATTTTCAAATTTGTAGATCTAGATTTAAAACTTCACAATTTAGATCATCTTCAGTTCTAATTTATAAGTCATACTTACCCAAATGCTTTACTTTCTTAAAACATTTCATTTTGCTTACACATTAATACACATTTTATTATTAAATACAACAATCATTTATGATAATCACCAAAGTTATTACAACTTGAAATCAAATTTAATTTCAGTTTGAATCTATTTCAAACTTATCTTTATTCAATTTAAATTTGATTGTATTTCTATTACCACTTAATTTAATTCTAATAATTTAACAAGCAATTTCCATAATATTTATTAGAAAGAAATATTGCATATCAAAATATATTCTTATATAAAATCATTTAAAATCTTTATATAAGAAAATAAGAAGTACGCTTTCATATATATATATATATAGACACACACACACTCAACTCATTCTAGGGTACCATTGACTCTATCCTTAATGAGTAATCCCATCAGAGCCAAGGTTCTCTCTTAACCTTCAACTCTGATACCAAATGTAACGACTCGGAATTTTCGATCCTGAAAACTCCAGATAGTTAGGAAAAGAAGAAAAGAGATAGAAGAAAAAGAAGAACAGAAACACCAACATCTCACATTCGCAGTGGAAAAAATATAATATCAAATAAAATAACAGTTTTACAAAGAAGAACTGTATCAGTACATTTACATTTTATACATCAGAGTTAGAACATTTCACAATCACTAGACAGTTAGAATAACTTATTCTAGATATACAACAATATATACAGCGGAAAACACTCCATACGTTCCTGCCATCCAGCTCGCCTCCTGAGCTCTAGAATGTCCTCACCTGAAAATCTGTAATACTCGGTCTGACCCGAGCATTTCATCAAAGTAACACCCGGATCAGGCTGGAAACCAATGTGAGTAAATCCATCTAACAAGGAATACAAAATCATACAACTTATATAAAACCAGGGGTAACTCGTATCAATTTACAAATTCACAATTTGTTATAGATATCTTGTTTCACACATCAATTTCTAAGTACCAAAACTTAGATTAAAAGGTCCAATTCACTCAAATCATTCCATTCCAGCCTATTGATTTCACAAATCAGTTTGTAAAGAATCGAAGTGGTTTCGGGTATTAACTAATACCCGACTCCGGTCTCTTCGAATCCAAATGACATCTTAACCCAAGTTATTCTAGTGATTAAATTTTAAATACTGGATATCACTTTTACACAGCAATTCATCATAGATAACCACATTATCTCTGTTCAACCCAACATATCATATTACAAAAACATTTCATTCCACAAAGCATCATAATCACATATCAGGGATAACAAATAATCCAATACATTCAAATATCATTCAATCATACATAAGCAAGATAAATTAGCCATACCATTTCTAATTAATCTAATTAACTACTAATGAATTAAATTAATTACTTTATTACTTATAGATCTTGCTTATTCAACATTAATTAATTATATTAAAATAATTAATCATCCTTCAATTATTCATCTTGATTAATCATCCTTGATTTATCATTCCATGATTACATTAAGTAATTTCCCTTTTATTAATTACACAAATTAATTAACCTTCACCTATTCACCTTAATCGCATTGACCCTTAATTAATTACTCAAATTTATTATTCTTTAATCACTTACCTTGATTAATTATCCTTTAATTAATCACAATTATTAATTTATTAACCCTTAATAAATTTCCTTTCTTAATTAATAATCCTTTTAATTTATTACACTAACTAATTAAACCTTAATTACTTCCCTTAAGTAAATTACCTTTAATCACTTTTATCGAGTAATTATCCTAATTATCCCATTGGTTAATTATCCTCAATAAATTAACCTTAATTCTTTAATTAATTAATTATCCTCTAATTAATTAATTAACCCTTTATTTAATTATATTAATTAATCCTTAATAAATTGCACTAAGTGATTAACCCTTAATCACTTCCATTTAATTACTTTCATAAAGTAATTATACTCCAATTACTTAATTAAATAATTACTCTTTACTTATCTATTTTCATATATAAAACTTGTTAAACACTTATCCTTGAAAAAAATTTACTCTCCTAAGTAAAAACTTATTTTACTTTGTTTAAAGCTTTGAATTATTTGCAAAATCAGTATTCTTTAGTTTTAAATCCTTTAAGCTTCATGTACAAACTTAAACCTGTCAACACTAGAAAACCCAAGCAAAATTTAATGAAACCCGAAGATTTCAATCAAAAACACCGAGTTCTCCATATCCAGCTACTTCGAGACCACACACCATCATCTTCAAGTTCAACTCGAGTCAAACCTCGAGCGCTTCCTTCTTCCTAATGCCACAAACCAACCTGACACAACTGTGCACCGCGCACGTGCACAAGTCAACGACGACCCTTTAGTCACCACCACCACCAGCACATCGACGACGGCCCCTCTAACTATCCGTCCACCCAGATTCCCAAATTGTTTACGAAATAAAATTTGACTCGATCGAACCAAAACTCCAACCAAACCCAATCCACAAAAATCCTCGCCCACGACGAACTCCACCACCAGAAAATTCGCCCATCCTCCGAGAGCTCCTCCACGACACGACGAAATGAACCTCCACATGCGATACATTCCGGTCTTCCCATGGCAACGCCATAGCCTCAAATACAACGACAACCCAACTGCATTGCTGAAACCTATCTCGACTCCGACGAGCCGCCCCATCCATCGAGAAAAACCCTAACCATTTTTCTCAAGATCCCCGTCGACCCGTCCACTTCCAGGCCAAACTCCATACTCTAGTTCACCTTCGATTGCCGTCGGTAATCAAAATTCCCAAAAACAATCAACACCCAATATCTCCTCGAATACTAAACAAAAAATTTCAATCTTTACACCAAAATTCGAGATTTCCTATCTTGATTCAAATCATGCAATTCAATCAAGAAATTTTTTCCCTAAAATTTTGACAATTTTCTGCTTGCCTCAATATTTTCTTATTTCTGGAATAATATTCAACTTATTAGACTTACAAAAAAAATTAGATCTTAGATCTTGTTAATCTAGAAACATTTTGTTTAAACATCACCAGGAATAAGAGGTTTAGGGAAGAGATTTTGAATTTATAGTTTGATTTAACCCTGTGAACTAAGAGCAGAGCAACACAGACGTGCATACATATGTCATATACATATATACATTCAATCACATTTTTCCAACCATGCAAGCATATTTCTTAACATAACATTTAATGATCATCGCATGCATCAAGTTCTAATAGATTATAGTTTGTTTTACTCACTAAGCTATATTGAACAGAGAACAGATTCGTTTCCAGGCTGATGGTTTCTAGAATTTTCTGATTTTCTTTTGCTTTATCAAATTTAAATCTGGTGTTGATCTTTGCATTGTTACTTGTTGTCTCGACTGATTGTACTTGAAAATTTGATATTGTTGTTGCCTTTACCTTTGATTTCTTGCTTTGTTGAATTTCTGGTTTCATTTTCTCAGATTTCCAGTCTTTATCTTCTTTTGATTTTGAATTTAGTTTCAGTTGAAAGAGGAGAAAATTTTAGAGCTGATAAAAGAAAATACCAAATTTTTTTCATATTTTAAAAATTTAAAGTTTTAATTATCAAGAAAAACAAGTAAAGCCACTTGTCCTTAGGTTAATTATTTAGCTTACATATATACATTCCAAATTACAAATGTCTTTAAATTACTTAATATGCTTACAAATGTTAAACTAGTCTTTTATTAATTCATTTAGATTATATATATTTATGTAATATTTTCATGTATATAAGGAAAATGTATTTGTTTTTTTTCTTTTTTATAACTTAGGCTTTTAAATTTTAAATAAATAGACAATGTGAATTTAGGTAGATATTTGTAAATTACTTATGCTATGATTCAAATAAATATAACATATGTTTGTATGCTTAAGAAATTTTATTTTAACTTAATATATATTTTTAAATGATCATGAGATTATTTTTGTTGTTAAAATTTTAGGTTTCAAATATCCTTTGGAAAGCTTTATGTTAATTAAAATTTCCAGATTACAACTATGTATATATTTTCATTTTAAATTTACTATTTATGATCATATTTATTTGTTCAATCTATAAATCAGCATTTCTATAAATTGATCCAGTTAAATATCAATTTATAGATATTCCAAAATTTGGGTTATCACAAACAGCTTCTGCCTAAAATTGTTTTGGTAATGTGTTTTCATTTACTAAAGTTCGTACACATTCTTATAGAGTTCGATTGTTTTGTTGTACAACTCCATTTTATTGTGGAGTTCTAGGAAACGAAAAGTTACAAAATATTCCTTTCTTTTTACAATACCAAATGAAAGTGTGCTATGGATCGTGTTATATGGATATATGATAATACAGAGTATAGTGGTGATAATAATACTGAAAATAGTACGGAATAAAAAGCTGTATAGTAAAATGACACCAGAGGTTTTATACTAGTTCGAAGCACCGTCCTACGTCTAGTCCTAGACTTCTTCTAAAATTTCACTAAAACAACAACCCTCACTTAACCCAGAGGAACCGGTCTATACACCCCTGAACAGTCGAATAGGGACCTGAGCAGCAGAACAGGATTTCGCCTCAACAGCCGAAGATGACATCACTCGCTTGAGCAGCAAAACAGGACTTCAACTAATATAGAAAATAGTTTGACTAATGTGTGTTCTGATAACACGGATTTGTCACTTGTAGTACACCCTTCCTATAATCTTCTCCTCCAGTATAAATATTTATATTTGAAGTATATGAAGAATAGAAAGGTATAGTATTGCTTTAATGCAGAATATTTGAAAGGATGATAGCAAATAGATTTCAGAAAGTTAAATCAGAGAATAAGATAAATCGATTGTGATTAAGTTATTTGAAATGAAGTTGGAGTTTGTATTTATAAATGTTAGAAAGTAGTAACTGTTGGTGAACAGTTTTGATCGAAGTGTTGCATCCGAATCTATTCGTTAAAGGTTCGCAACTCTTCACAAAAGTCGTGTCCTTTCAAAAAAAATAGCTGTTATAGAAATTCAATCGACTGAGTTATAGAGTCAGTCGACTGATGATTTAAAAGTAATTTGAAAGTTTAAATTCGTATATATAATTATGTAACTGTGCACGCTGCATAAATTCCAGTGTCAGTCGACTGTCTCAGTAGGTCAGTCAACTGGCCTGGTCATTTTTGTGCAGTTTGCACAATTATATATATATTTCTATAACTTTATACTATAATAATAATTAAAATGTGTGCCTATATATGTATAAAATATTTAGTAAATATAGCGATTAAATATATAAGCTAGTTTAGACATAATCGAGGAGAGATTTTAACAAACATTGACCTAAGACTTAAAAATAAAATACCATAGTTGATGCACCGATTTTTAAAGTCTCGTCTCCTTGTCTCTTTTTATCATAGCAGTAGTCAAATCTGTATGTTATAGTGATAGCTTCATGTCATGAATCAAAACCAAGTCTCAACAATACATGTTGCATCAAAATTTAAACCAAACGAAAAATATGTATGGAATATTTCTCTAATTCGATAAATATAATAACAGTTTTATGAAACAAATTTATTACTAGAAAAAAAATTAGTACGTGATAAAAATTGTACTACAAATTAAAAAAATAAGGATTGGTAATGAAAAATTAAATCAAGTTAGAAACAAATAATATGGTGACAATGGAGATTGAACCCATGACCTAAGATTAATTCAACAACATTTTAACTCTTTACTCTTAGCAAAAGAACCACTGTTACAATTATATATATTTTATCTCTTACACAATTCATAAATATGCATGAACAAATGTTGAAACTCAAAAGGATGCCTATTGTGCTATTGGTTTCAAAAGAGGCTTATATTGGATTTTTTTTAATGACTTATATTAAAAATTTGTCCAATTCAA
The DNA here is from genome assembly GCA_030765085.1 of Allium cepa. Lineage (NCBI taxonomy): Eukaryota > Viridiplantae > Streptophyta > Magnoliopsida > Asparagales > Amaryllidaceae > Allium > Allium cepa. Next base: position 505,584,321 of record CM060944.1, on the reverse strand, counting down.
TATTGTGGCTAAGGTTAAAGAATTTCTTTGTTAAATCAATTCTATAAGAAAATAAGGGACAAAATTAGAATGAGATGCGCACTTTCTTGATTCAAATTTAGGGAGCTATTGGTTCAAAGAGGTCGATCTTGATGTTTTCGTAGGGTTTGAGGTTGACAGTCAGTTTGGGCATAAGCAAGGTCATTTAATTCTCTAGGTAATAGAATTTCGAGGTTTAAGTTTAAGCACAGGCGAATCATGGCTGAGTCAAGTATTAAAAACATTATTTAGAAGGTAATATATTATATAAAATATTTTTGAAATTTTATGGAACAAGTACATACCTAAAGTAGGGAAAAATAAAATTATACTTGTCTTATTTACAAATGAATAAATAAACTTTACAATAATAAGAGAGATATTGACATGTGATCAAAACATGTGGGATCCAAACAATACTTTTGGATTTGTTTGCTTTTCGCATGCTTACATACAAAACTTTTTACAGTTTGCTTTAATTCGTTTGTCGTTTGACAAAAAGGTAAATGTATAATTAACCAACCCTTAATATTATATCTATGAAACTATTGAATTAATTTACAAAACCGTGGTAGGTTTTGTTGGTTAGATTTTGATGATACAATATTTTCATACTAAAGAAGATTTGGAGGATATTGTTGATTTCGATGATAGAACATTTATAATTGCAGGAGATTTGGAAGATATTTGAGCTCATGTGAAGTAATGACTCAAATATATTGCATATTTTATTGCACTAAAGAAGACATGAGTTATCTATTCGAGAAGGAGACTTATTTTTAAAAGAAAATTCACAGATCTGTATCATTGTTTTATTTAACTTAGATCTTCATTATTCTTTTTTAATTACCTATCTACATACATAATTTACTGGTGATGATGATATGTCATACGTACTTTGCCATATTTGTACACTGAATATACAACTGATGAATGTTACTTCAAATCCATTCACCAAAGTTGACATTTCTTGTCCAATGCAAAAGCAATAGTGTTTTACTACTTTAGCAAATTACTTGTGCATAAGTCAGCTAAAATTTCAAATATATCATAAGTGCAAGCATGTGTGTACTTATTGAAAATATAGTTGCAATGTTAGATTTAAAATTTTTTAAAGTGCAAGTATGTGTGCAATTTTTGAAATCATACTAAATGTATATCTACAAGTATGTGTGCAAGTTTTTGATATAATATATTTTCGTTATAAATTTTCTTTTGCATTAAAAATTTCAATTAAAATTTCAAATTTATTAAAAGTGCAAGCACATGTGCAGTTACTAAAAAGATATTTTTCGTGCTAAATTTAAAAAATATTAAAGTGCAAGTATGTGTGCAATTTCTCAAATTGTACTGATGTATATCTGTAAGTCATGTTATGTTGAAGTATGTGTGCCATTTTTCAAAAATATTATAAGTGCAAGCATGTATGCATCTACTTAAAATATAGTTTTCATGTTAAATTTCAACTAACGTTTGAAATATATTAAAGTGCAAGTGCGTGTGCAATTTTTGAAATCATGCTAAATGTGTATTAGTAAGGCATGTTATCTGCACTCATGTGTGCAAGTTTTTTGTTCCTACAACTCAAAAATATACAACAAAAGTTCTGTTTACAATTATACTAAATTCTACAGTGTTAATTATTCTGTATTTTTACAACAATATTGAAAACTTATAACAATAAGAAGAAATAGTTCATTAAATCACAAAGGAAAATGCAACTTTAGCACTTTAGCAGCAGCATTGCACAAAATAGGTTTAGTAATTACTAAACCCTAACAGAAAATATTTTGTTAGCAAAACCCTAACTTCATAGCAACAAACACTTAAACGATTAAATAGTAAAAGGAAAAAATCGATTATAAAACCCCTAATACTACTTCGATTAAACAATGGCAAAAGATTGATCTACCTTCTTTTGGCTTTTGGATTTTGCCCCTTTCGATTTTTCGTTCCTTCTTTGCCGTCGTTTCACAGTGACTTTGATTTGGATTGTATTTTCTTTCCTCTTGGATTTTAGAAGAAGGTTTTTCATTTGAACGAGTTGTTTGAGGAAATTTTTTATTGTTTTATAAAAATAGGGATTCATTTAATAATAGTTTTGGGCTAGGCATGTTTTGTAAGTGGGATTTGAATACACGGACGGTTGGTGCAAAGCCCCAAGATTAAACAATTACTGTCACTAGTAATGATATTGAGGAAAATGTCCACATGAAAAAAAAATCTAGTCCGCCAATTCTCCGAAGTCATGCCTCGGCATTAGTCATAACAGTAGTAGAAGTTCCACTACTGAAGCATGCTTCATCTTTCTGCCTTTTCTTCAAAGGTGAAAAAAATGGATGTAAAATGGCACTGTTACAAAAAGTAATATAGGCATAACTATTAATCATATCTGGTAGGAAAACAGTATGCTTTCCAGAGCAATTGACTCTCTTTCAGAATATCATAACCCATGAACTGATATTGTTGATATTTATCTGATTTCAGACCACGACAGAAGAAAAAGAAAATCAACATGTTTTCAGTTATTGTGCTTAGAATTCTTTTATATAGATTGATGATAAAAGCTTACATGATAGCTTTATATATATGTTTGCAATGCAAGACAACCCTAGAGGAAAATTCAATAATTATTATTTTTTTCCTGCTCGTATTCGTATACTTTGAAGTGCTTTTCTAATAAGGCTAAGATTGGGGGTGAAGGGAAGTGTGAGTATGGGCAACAAGCATTATCCTGTGTTGCATGACAAAGTAAGTACTTTTTTTTCAACCAAATAAAACGGGTTGGTTTAATGGACCAAGCTAAAGTAGATTTTCTTAAGAGCATCTCCAGGAGAAAACAAATTTCTAGCGTGAGAAGACCAAGAAAAGGTGTAGGTTTTCCCCAGTTCTCCAGCACCTGCCATACATTTTTTTTCTTCTGTTTATTTATAAAAAAGGAAAAATAACATTTCGTGCTAAAAACAGGCTTCAAAAACCGTTTAGCAAAAAAAATTAAAAGGCAATGGAAAAGGCGCATAATCATGAAAAACAAAGTTCTGAAATTTGTTTAGCAATAAGCCAGCGCTCAAAAAAAATTAGGGAAATCTAATAGGATATATTTGATATGATGGGTTATATTAGGATATATTTGATATTACAGGTTGTATTATGATATATTTGATATGGTGGGTTATATTAGAATATATTTCCTGCAATGACTGGTTGTATATTTGGTTATATATTTTAGGTGATTAATAAGGATATATTTTATGGAACGACTGATTGTATATTGTGATATATATTCTAGGAGTTTGAATGGCAATGCAATGTTATATTTCTCCAAAAATTTCCTAAACTTACCATGGTATCAGAGCCTCCTAAGCTAAGGCATAAAAAATAGTTTCTTTTTTTCTCTCCTTTTCTTGTTCATGTCCCGTATTCCAGAAAATTAGTTTTGTGTGTCGTGGATTTGTGGAGCGTGCTTGTGTTTCTAACGGTGGTTTGTTTTCTTTTTCACGGTATAGACAAGATTTAATTTTGCGATGAGTGAGGTGGATCGTGCTTCGCTACCTACTCTCATTGATGCATAAGTGCAGCAGCTCATCGCAGCTCTCAAGACTTCCTCAACCATATCTTCTACTCCAAAGCCGCATGGTAAGAAATTTTCGAACAATTGGATTATTGATACAGGAGCTTCAAACCACATGTCGGGTATTCTCGACTTGTTTGTTGATATCAAAGAAATTGCTTCAGAACTCGTTGGATTTAAAAAGGGAAATCATGACATTGCCACTAAAGAAGGCCGTATTAAATTAAGCCATGGCTTAATTCTTGATAATGTTTTATATGTACCCGCCCTTAATTGCAATTTGCTAACTGTGTCTCAATTGCTTGAAAAACAAAAATTTATTGTATTTTTCACTAACAAGCTATGCACTATTCAAGACCGGAGTTTGAGTGACCTGATTGGCACAGGGGAGTAGTGTAATGGGGTCTATCTCTTGGACCAGTTCGTAGTATTCAAGCAAATAACTCCACTGTTGCAGACTCCGCTCAGTTATGGCATAGACTATTGGGTCATCCTTCCATGAAAGTGGTCCGTTCTTTATTACCTGTTAGAAGTAGTAGTAGTACGAATAAACTTTGTCATGACAATTGTGATGTTTGTTTTATGGATAAACAGCCTCGTTACTCTTTTCCATTAATTACAAGTAAAGCAACTGATTTGTTTGATTTAACACATTATGATATTTTGGGTCCTTATCTTGTTGCTTCTAGTTGTTGAGCTCATTATTTTTGGACTATAGTTGACAATTTTTCTCGTGCTACATGGGTATATTTGATGGTCAGTAAATATGAGGTTGGCGAATTGATTCAAAATTTCTTTGCTATGGTCAAAACGCAGTTTAATAAGCCAGCGAAGGTTTTGCGTAGTGATAATGAACAAGAATTTAAATGTTTAAAGGTTTTTTTTTGCTCAACAAGGCACCTTGCATCAAACCTCTTATGTCGATACTCCCCAACAAAATGGTAGAGTAGAACATAGACATAAACAAGTTCTAAATGTTGCTCATTCCCTACGCTTTCAAGCTTACTTACTTATTGATTTTTGGGGGGAGTGTGTCTTAACAGCCTGTCACCTAATTAATTGGATTCCCACTTCTATTTTGGATGGTAAAACTCCCTATAAAATGCTTTTTGGAAGTCCACCTAGTATGTCTTCTTTAAAGGTATTTAGGTGTCTTTACTATGCTGCGAATCAGCCTCGTGTTAAGGATAAATTTGGCCCTCGTTCTAGGAGATGTATCTTTGTTGGTTATCCTTTGGGTCAAAAGGGGTTGCGTTTGTATGATTTAGATGCTCACGTGTATTTGATTAGTCATGATGTAAAACTTATTGAGCATGTCTTTCCTTTTTCTACCCATGATACCTTTTCCACCTCCCCCAATGAGCATTTGAACCCGTTTCTATCCCATAATTCCATGAATGGTGTGTTTGATGATTATGATGAGTTGGGTGTTATATCTGATTTGGGTAATACACAAGATGTCGAGATCATAGAGCATGTGATAGTTGAAGATAGAGGTGATGTAAGTGAGCAGCATGCAACAACCCAGTCCGCTGGGGTAGCCATGGAGCATGCTTCCCAACAGCCTTGTACGCACGAGTGTGATGGTGTGGAGTTGAGAGGGAGTACAGAAGTTAATTTAGATGGTGTGGAGTCCAGGGAGAATTCAAGCATTGATTCAAATGGTGATAATCTTGGTCGTGGGCACCGCATCAAGCTTCCCTCGTCTCGTCTTCGAGGATACGTTACTAACACAGTTATATGCAAGATTGACGCAGCGGATTAATCAAACAAACTTCAATCGATGGATTGTAGCAATCGGTGAGTTGAAGATACCAAAAATGCCCAAGTTCGTTGATCCAAAGATACCGAACTCTAGCTATCTCAAGCACGTTGATAGCGCACTATACCGTGTTCAAAGATCTACGATTCTTCGCACGTTGATCTAGCGCACTAGATTCCGTGAATCGGCTTCAACAAACGTGGATTCGAGCGCACTCGAATGACGTAAGTGGAGATAGGAGATTACACTCAACTACCAATTGGTATGAAAGCACAAAGCTAACAAAAGAGAATTTTATTCAAAAATCAACCACCAAAAATTACAACTCACTCCCTATTTATAGTGTTTTCAACTCACGCCACAACCCTTAGGTCGGCAGCGACTTAGCTTAGGTCGGCAGCGACTCAAGAGAACATATACGCGACTCAACAACACTACACGACTCATCATACCAGCACATCCACACTTCATACGACTCACGGCAGCGACATACAAGAACGACTCACTCAACAAAGCAACCGATTTATCAACATACCAACGACTCAACTATGAGCGACTTAACAACACAGTTCATGCCGACTCATCAAGGTTACGACTTACGACTCATACATGCTGCGCTTTAAGTCGGTTGCCGACTTATCCCTCTGGTCTCCAATTTAGCTCGAAAACGACTCAAACTTCCTTCATAAGCTTGCGTCTTTTTCCCACGTGTTCCTTCGAATCTCCAGTTAAGTCGCGGGCGACTTAGAATCATTTCCTTAGGTCGTGAGCAATCTCCCCTAAGTCGGCAACGACTTATCACTTTCAAACGACCTAACTCCGTAGCTTCCTTCACATGACCTAGGCCTTTGTTAACCCGTGGCCGACTTAACACTTGACAACTTGTAGATCGTGCTGCATCATCCTCCCCTGGTTGAGAGGAATTCGTCCTCGAATTTGTAAGTTCTTCCACATTAGTTTGTCCATTTCCATAATATGGTACAAGATGCTTAACATTAAACACATCAGAAGTGTACACATCCTCCGGCAGCTTCAACTTATAAGCATTTTCATTGATCCGTTTCACAACTTCTACTGGACCAATTTTTCTGGCTTTCAACTTGTTATAAGTTCCTATTGGAAATCGATCTTTTGTCAACACGGCGTAAACTAAATCACCTTCGTTAAATTCAACATTTCGTCGTTTCGAATCAGCAGCTCGCTTATACTTCTCATTCGACTTTTCCAATCGCTCATGAACGATCTTATGACACTCCGTCAATCCTTCAATAAAATCAGCAGCTCGTTTAACTGTTTCCTTCGGTCGTGGTACCACCGCTAAATCCAACGGTCCCCTGGGCAAATTTGAATATACAATCTGAAATGGACTGAATCCTGTGCTACGATTCACTGCATGATTATGAGCAAACTCTGCCTGGCATAACTTCATGTCCCAACTCTTCAGATTATCTTTCACTAAACATCGCAACAAATTTCCTAATGATCTGTTCACAACCTCTGTTTGCCCATCTGTCTGCGGATGATATGCACTACTAAATTTCAGCTTCGTTCCCACCATCTTCCACAAACTAAGCCAAAAATGACTCAAAAATCTAGTATCCCTGTCAGAAACAATAGATTCTGGTAAACCATGAATTCGATAAATTTCCTTGAAAAATAACTGTGCCACTCGTACTGCATCTGCTGTCTTCTTGCAAGCAACAAAATGTGCCATCTTTGAAAACCTGTCCACCACAACAAATATCGAATCATTTCCCCTTTGAGTTCGCGGCAAACCCAAAACGAAATCCATGCTAATATCAACCCATGGCTTAGTCGGTACAGGTAATGGCATATACAACCCTGCATTTGTTGCTGTCCCCTTTGAAACTTGGCAAATATGACATCGCTCCACAAATCTTTCCACCTCTTTTCTCATCGACGGCCAAAAGTAAGATTGCGAAATCAACTGCAAAGTACGATCACGGCCTACATGTCCTTCCTCGTGCAACTCCTTCACAATCTTCATCCTCAAACTACAATCCGGAATACATAAACGATTTCCTTTAAACAGAAAACCATCAACTAACATGAATTCATCGGTACTCCCATCCTTCACTTTCTCAACATATTTCTCAAAGTAAGGATCTCCTTCAATCATCTCAGGCAACATTTCGAACCCCGTCACTTCAATCTTTATTGTCGTTAGTAAATGACTCCTCCTACTCAAAGCATCAGCTACTCGATTTGTCACCCCAGATTTGTGCTTAACGACAAAAGTAAACTGCTGTAAATAGGCAATCCACGATGCATGTCTTGCTGAAATTTTATCCTGTCCCTGTAAATGCTTCAATGCTTCATGATCTGTGTAAAGAACAAATTCCTTCTGAAACAAATAATGCCTCCAATGTTTGACAGCCTGAACAACAGCATAAAACTCAACATCATATGTGCTGTATCTCATCTTCGCCCCTGACAATTTCTCACTAAAATAAGCAACTGGCTTCCCATTCTGACTTAGAACTCCTCCAATTCCAACCTTCGATGCATCAGTATGCAATTCAAACAATAACTGAAAATTAGGTAGAACAAGAATTGGTGCAGACGTCAACAATTCCTTGATCTTCTCAAAGGCAACCCCCGCTTCTTCTGACCACACAAATTGTTTCCCTTTCATGCAATCAGTCACTGGAGCCATCACGCTACTGAAGTGTGGAATGAATCTTCGGTAGAATGACGCTAGCCCATGAAAACTTCGCACTTCTGTAATTGTCTTTGGCTGTGGCCAATTCCTGACTGCTTCAACTTTACTCTGGTCAACTTGAATACCTTTTCCTGAAACAACATAACCAGGAATAAAACACTAGGTGTCATAAACACACATTTCTTGGTAGCAGCATAAAATTGTTCTTCACGAAGAATAAGCAACACTTCCCTCAAATGTAGAACATGTTCTTCCGTACTCCCGCTATAAATCAGAATATCATCGAAATAAACCACGACGAACTTCCCAATGAATGGCCTAAAAATTTGATTCATCACCCGCATGAATGTACTAGGTGCATTTGACAATCCAAATGGCATAACCAACCATTCGTACAACCCCTCTCTAGTTTTGAAAGCTGTCTTCCATTCGTCTCCAGGTCTGATACGAATTTGATGATAACCACTCTTCAAATCAATCTTTGAAAATATAGTTGCCCCACTCAACTGATCCAACAAATCATCCAACCTCGGCATAGGAAATCTGTAACGAACAGTGATCTTATTCAAAGCTCTACTATCCGTGCACATCCTCCATGTTCCGTCTTTCTTTGGTACTAACAATGCTGGCACGGCACAAGGACTTAAACTTTCCTGAACACGTCCCTGTTCCAACAACTCTTCCACCTGCCTTCGTAACTCCTCATGTTCCTTCGGACTCATACGGTAATGTGGTCGATGTGGTAACACTGCTCCTGGAACAAGATCAATTTGATGTTGAATGTCTCTAAGTGGTGGTAACTCCTTAGGTAACTCTTCTGGAAAGACATCTTCAAATTCTTTCAAAATTGACTTTGCTTCTTCGGGAATCTCAACTTCTTCACTACTCTCTCTCCCAATCAACAAAAATACTTCCGGTTCTTCTTCAACTTCTTTAACAAACTCCTTCAAAGTCAACAAAGTTTTTAATTCTTCAATCTCTTCTAGCTTGCTCTCCTTCTGCTGTTGCTTCTTAGGAACCAAAGTGATTTTAGTACCCTCGAACATGAAACTGTAACTGTTGGCACGACCGTCATGCTGAACTGCTCTATCAAACTGCCATGGTCGACCCAACAATAAATGACAAACATCCATATCTACGACATCACACCAAATTTCATCTTTGTACTTCTTCCCAATAGAAAAATTAACGCAAGCTCTTCGACACACTTTCACTTCACCACCCTTCCTTAACCATGCTAGCTTGTATGGTTTTGGATGCTTCTCGGTCTTCAAGTTCAACTTTCTAACTGCTTCTGTAGAAATAATATTATCACAACTTCCTGCATCAATAATGAACTTGCAGACTTTCCCCTGAATAGTGCATGTCGATTGAAATATGTTACTCCTCAACCAACTACAATCCTCCTCTTGCTTTGGTGTAAGACAACTTCTCCTCATCATTAGATTACAACCTTCATCTCCCGACACTTCTTCTTCCTCCTCAACATAAGGTACATTTGAATACTCTGCCTCCTCACCATCATCTGCCTCAACCTCTGCAACCATGGTTCTCTTCTTCGGCTTCGGACATTCGTTACTCTTATGACCCAACTCCTGACAATTATAGCATTTGAAAACACTACTAGCCTTCGCCTTCTCAGCCTCCTTCACCACTGGCTTTGTAACTGGTTTAGGAACATTAGAACTTCCACCAACACCCCTTGCTTGATTATTAGAGTTAGTAAACACACCACCTCCCCGCCTTCCTTGCTTCTCCCAAGCTAACGCTTTCTGATGTGCCTCCGCTACAGATCTAGGATCAAACATATTAACCATATCCTGGATCTGCATTCTCAATCCCCCAATGAATCTAGCTGTCAGCTGTTCTTCTGTCTCCATAATATCGTTTCTCGCAATGAGTTGGTAAAATTCATCAGCATAATCACTAACGGATTTTGTCCCTTGCCTCAGATTCTGCAACCTTTGGTACATAAGTGACTGATAATTATAAGGTAAGAAAGTAGATCTCATCAACTTCTTCATCTTTTCCCAAGTTTCTATCTTTGACTTTCCCATTCGTTCACGAGTAAGTTTAGTTTGCTGCCACCATGCCAAAGCTCTCCCCCTCAGCCTTGTAGCAACTAACTTCACCCTTCGATTCTCCGGCACCTCCTTGAAATCAAAGATTTCCTCCACATTAGACAACCAATCTAAGAACTCTTCAGCAACCATCCCGCCTTTAAACTCCGGAATCTCCATCTTCATACCCGATTCCCAACGTCGATCATCATCAATAACCCGATACTGACGTTGTCCCTGATCTCTGTCTCTGTAATGAACACTTCCTCTTTCACCGTCAAACTCATCCTCAAAGTCAGGTGTATAGCGTTGTCGATCTCGTCCTCCAACATCTCTAACACCACTTCTACTACCAACATCCCTTCTATCGTGATCATCAACATTCCTCCTACTTCGATTGTCAACACTTCTATGCTCTTGACTTTCTCTTCTCTCCCGTTCCGAATGTGATGAAACTCTACTATTTCCACGGTTTGATTCAGGTGAAATTCTCCTTCTATTCTGACTCATATCAATCATTAATTTCTCCAATTTACCAATGCCTTCATCAAATTTTTCATTAATACGTTGTTCCAAAAGCTCGGCTTCTTCTCTACGATACAAAGCTTCAACGTTTTGATGTCGGTTAGCTCTCCTTGGTGGCATGGTTGTAAACTTCACAAGACTTCAAAAATTCAACACAAGACTTCAAGCTTTCCACTCAACAAAGCAATCTAGGCTCAACAATACACGGCTATGCTTGTCTCGGCTCACACTAACTCGGCAACGAGTTAACAATTCAAGTAAGGTCGGCTCCCCCTTGTCTCGGCCTTGACACTTCACGGCTTGGCTTCAAACTTACTCCAAAACCCTCCAAAAATTGGCGCGCAAACACCAATTCAAAATCCAAACAAAGTCCAACTCCTCGATCCAAAATGAAATGGATCAAACACTCCAAACTTGATACAACTTCAATATGAACACGATGAACTCCTTCCAACTTCAAAAAACTTCAAAAACTTGGCTCCAAGAATCAACTTAGCTATGATTGGCTAACCTGGCTCTGATACCAAATAATGACGCAGCGGATTAATCAAACAAACTTCAATCGATGGATTGTAGCAATCGGTGAGTTGAAGATACCAAAAATGCCCAAGTTCGTTGATCCAAAGATACCGAACTCTAGCTATCTCAAGCACGTTGATAGCGCACTATACCGTGTTCAAAGATCTACGATTCTTCGCACGTTGATCTAGCGCACTAGATTCCGTGAATCGGCTTCAACAAACGTGGATTCGAGCGCACTCGAATGACGTAAGTGGAGATAGGAGATTACACTCAACTACCAATTGGTATGAAAGCACAAAGCTAACAAAAGAGAATTTTATTCAAAAATCAACCACCAAAAATTACAACTCACTCCCTATTTATAGTGTTTTCAACTCACGCCACAACCCTTAGGTCGGCAGCGACTTAGCTTAGGTCGGCAGCGACTCAAGAGAACATATACGCGACTCAACAACACTACACGACTCATCATACCAGCACATCCACACTTCATACGACTCACGGCAGCGACATACAAGAACGACTCACTCAACAAAGCAACCGATTTATCAACATACCAACGACTCAACTATGAGCGACTTAACAACACAGTTCATGCCGACTCATCAAGGTTACGACTTACGACTCATACATGCTGCGCTTTAAGTCGGTTGCCGACTTATCCCTCTGGTCTCCAATTTAGCTCGAAAACGACTCAAACTTCCTTCATAAGCTTGCGTCTTTTTCCCACGTGTTCCTTCGAATCTCCAGTTAAGTCGCGGGCGACTTAGAATCATTTCCTTAGGTCGTGAGCAATCTCCCCTAAGTCGGCAACGACTTATCACTTTCAAACGACCTAACTCCGTAGCTTCCTTCACATGACCTAGGCCTTTGTTAACCCGTGGCCGACTTAACACTTGACAACTTGTAGATCGTGCTGCATCAAAGATAGACCCCCATACTACTTATCCTACTCCATATCGTTCCTCAGGTAAACCTTTTATATAGCTTGTTATATGAATTATGATAATTTTCTATGAGACATAGCCATTTTTTAGCAGTAATTACATCTCAAAAAGATCCTACTGCCTTTAAAGAGGCCGTTCAGGATGCAGGTTGGCATCAGGTAATGAAAGTGGAGATTGATGCACTTGAACGGAATGGCACGTGGACTTTAGAGGATTTTCCATGTGGTAAGAAGGCTATTGCTAGTGGTTGGGTTTATAAAATTAAGCGACGTGCGAATGGTGACGTTAAGCGTCTTAAGGGACGTTTGGTTGTGTATGGTAACCGGTAGGTTGCTGGTATTGATTATAATGAAACTTTCGCTTTAGTTGCTAAGATGGGTACTGTTCGTATTTTTCTTGTTGTTGCTATTGCTCGTAATTGGGCATTGGATCAGATGGATGTATGTAATGCTTTTCTTCATGGTGATTTGAGGAAGAGGTCTATATGCAACTTCCCCCAGGTTATAGTAGTCCTACTCCTGGGAAAGTGTGTCGGTTACACAAGTCATTGTATAGTTTACGTCAAGCTCCTCGGCAGTGGTTTGCTAAGTTATCTAGTGCTTTGCTAAGTTATCTAGTGCTTTGCGGAAATTTGGTTTTACGCAATCCTATGTTGATTATTCATTATTTAGTTATCAGTGGGATGAGGTTTCTCTACATGTACTAGTTTATGTAGATGATTTGATTATTGCAGGTTCCTCATATGATGTGATCTTGAGGTTCAAGCAATATTTGAGTATTTCATATGAAGGATCTTGATGTGTTAAAATATTTTCTTGGGATTGAAGTAGCCCGTGGTGATGAGGGTTTGTTTCTTTCTCAACGGAAGTATGCTTTGGATATATTGACAGAGATAGATATGTTAGGTTGTAAACCTATTGATACACCAATAGAATAGAATAATCAGTTGGCTTATGCGGTGAATGATCCTTATGAGCATCCGGAGCAATATAGGCTTTTGGTGGGGCACTTGGTGTATCTTTCTGTTACTTGACCGAAGTTGAGTTATTCTGTTCATACTCTTGCTCAGTTTTTGAGTAATCCTCAGGTCGCACATTGAGATGCTGCTATCCGTGTCTTACGATATATTAAAAATCAACCTGGTCAAGGTATTTTGCTTCATCCCAGTGATATGCAATTGACAGCTTATTGTGATAGTGATTGGGCAGCTTGTCCTCTGACATGTCATTCGGTGTTTGGTTATTTTGTGCTTCTTGGTCACTCTCCTGTTTCCTGGAAAACTAAGAAGCAATAGACTATTTCTCTTTCACCTACGAAGGCAGAATATCGTTCTAAGGCCCTTGCGAATTGTGAACTTAAGTGGATAAAATCATTGTTGCGTTCTCAGTGTGATTCATTCCAAGCCCATGGGGCTGTTTTGTGGTAGTCAATCTTCTTTGCATATTGCGAAGAACCCGGTATTTCTTGACCGCACCAAGCACATTGAAGTTGATTGCCACTTTGTTCGTGATGAGTTGCAAGGTGGAAATATTACTGCTTCGTATGTACCTACTGATCATCAGTTAGGTGATATTTTGACTAAGGCCCTTGGTCGCCAACAGTTTGGTTATTTGTTACGCAATTTGGGCATTTGTGATTTGCATGCTCCAACTTGAGGGGAAGTAATAGGATATATTTGATATGATGGGTTATATTAGGATATATTTGATATGACAGGTTGTATTAGGATATATTTGATATGGTGGGTTATATTAGGATATATTTTCTGGAATGACTGATTGTATATTTGGTTATATATTTTAGGAGATTGATAAGGATATATTTCTTGAAATGACTGATTGTATATTAGGATATATATTCTAGGAGTTTGAATTGAAATGCAATGTTATCTTTCTCCAAAAAATTCCTGAACTTATCAAAATCCCCATTTCTTTCCATTCCCCACCCTCGAATCGACACTTTGGTGGCATGGGGAATGGAAAAAGAACGTGGGTTTGTCACATTTTTATGGTTTCGAGCCTGTTGGAGATGCTCTTAAGAAGTGCAGTGTTTTGTGTTATAAAATTTTCGTATTTTATTTATTATCAGGCTACCGGAAACCCAGTTTAGCTGACGTAGTTTGACTGTCTATTATTTTTTATTTTAACCAAATATGATTTTCACAACCAATTTGCGGTGGCCTAGTGGTGGACTAAGGCCAAAAAGTTCCTTTAACCAATAAATTGTTGACTGGCAGTGGCAACAATGACAGGCAATGGCAATTTTCTTAATATTCTATCACAAATTATTACGGTTAAAAAAATATTATAACATCTGCTATGGTATATTATAAGTTTTTGGAAACATTCTAGATATTATAAATCTAAGACGAAACAGGCAGCAGCAACAATGATGATAGCCTCCATAAGACAAAGAAAGTAAAATATAGTATTATCACATATCATAAATGCGTAAGATATTGACATAAGATACCTCACCCACTGACAGAAGTAGGAAGCAAATCGTCGACAATCCACACTGAATGAGGTGGGTTGCTCTGATGCTTTGTTCATGGTGGGATAATGAAGTTCTGAAAGTAAAATGTGATAGTTTAATGGATAAGAAGATGATATGGTGGAAGTTTGAGTGTACAAATGAATGAAACAATGCAAGAATTCAAGAAATGATTGATACTTATGACACAATAGAGCAAAGAATGATATTATAGCAGAATTTGAAATGAGTAGGCAGAAATTTTGAATGACAGGGAGTTTAAGTACATGGATTTAACAAGAACAGAGAATTATATGAAAGAATTGACATGGAATAAACCCAATCAAATAAGCAAGTCTCAATTGATATCAAAACAAATTGCATGTATTAAAGAGCTGATATGATAAGCAACTCAAAACGAGCAAGAACTGGTATTAAATTAATAAGTAGCATAACAACAGGAAATTGCAAATGTATATAAAGAGACAAGAAGCACAAAATTTGTATAGGGCAGAAAGGTAACAAACAAGATAAATTGCAGATCTAAGTACAAGTACAAATTGCAAAGATTAACGAGCACTAAGAATAGAAAAGCTAATGATAAAATGAACAGGAATTGAAGTACAGGAATTAACAAGAAGGAATGAAAATGAATCGAGATTTGCAATTGAATAGAAATGTAAACTTACAGAGCTAAGATCTAAAGCAATAATAGATGAACCAAACTTGTAACTGAAATGATAAAGAAGATGAAATTGTATTAGATTTCTCTCAACACACTACAAACAATGCATGTAAATCCTTATATACACATTCATGCACAATGTAAATCGACCATGGCCGATACAAACAACCCTGTCTTGACCCAAACTGACCTATTCAACTCACAAAACAAACACACTATTATACAAAATAATTCAAACACACTATGCTCCAGATCTGATGAGATCAAGTTTGCACGTGCAAACATGCACACTCAAACAGCTCTCTCCTCAAACCATAATTCAGTTGCTTAAGCTTTCGTAAGCTGTCTGACATCCTCCAGAACTGTCTCCGATGACTGCAAGGCCAACTCTGGTGAACTTCGACTGGATTGGGTTTCTTTCTTCTTTTCAACTGTTAAACGGCAACTCTCCTTAACAAGCATGTCAACTAAAGCTTGGTTATTACATCTCCTTTCCCCTTGAAAATGACCATGTCCTCAAGGTCGATTGATGGCAAAGGAGGTGATCATGGTGGTTTATACGAGCTCTCATTGAAAATGGCATCTTCAATAACTAAATAATTGCATCTATTAAATGATTCTCTGAGAGTAGGCTGGAGAGCAACTTTTGGTGTATCAATCGTTAAATTGGATGTTTGTGAATTAAAAACCTTATTAGTAACTACATTCCAGCGGTGCTAACGCTTTGGTTCACTTTTACTTTTGGACTCAGCTTGTTCTTTGGCTTTTCTTTTTTCTGTCATACTAGTGGGTTTGGATTGTTCCTTGAAATTCAAATCTGAATTTTATTTGATGCCAGTCTCTGGATTTTGTTCAATCCTAACTTGACTTTCAGGTGTATTGCCATTCCTTTTAACTTCAATGGAAGGTTTTGAATCCTCAATCCTTACATCAATTTCATCTTCATCAAGACTAAGTTTTATATCGGTGCCATTGTCATTCATTGTATCAAAACTAGTTCTGTGTCTTTCTTTCTCCTCTTGATTAGTATTATCAACCATGATAACATAATTTTGATCAGCCTTATCTTTAACATGATTCACTACTCTATCAGCTTTGTTAGTCTCAATGCTATTTTCAAATACAATTCGTGGAGATTGTGCAACATTGACTTGAACAGATTTGTCGCTATTTCCTACTTGTTCCGGTGCATGGTGCTCTACATGTACTTTGTCAGCTTTTGTGGATTCAACAGCTTCTACTGATTCACCATCATCAACCTCGTCTGCTTTAGGATCGTTACGAGGATCTACTCCAACATAAGTAGCTTCATGGAATTGCTCAAATTTGCTAAGATATGCCTTTTCAGTTGAAGTTTGCTTCAGACCTGCTAATGTTTCACACGACCTCTCCATATTTTCAGGATTAAACACTACCATTATATCCTCTCTAAATATCATCCAAGCTCTATGATTGAGGACATTGTTTTTGTACCCATGATACCACTGTAGTGCCTCTTTCTTAAGGGAGAGAGAACTAAAGTCTACTCAATATTTCTCTTCTATATTGTAAAATCTAAAGTACTGTTCCACTTTCTTCAACCAATCATCCACTTCTTCTTTACTCGAAAAACTAAGAAAGTCTAACTTGTAAGAGGATATTGGGTTAGGGTAATTCGTACCGGGGTAGTTTGGAGTTTGGTAATTTTGGTTAGGGCAGTTTTGATAAGGATTTTTGGGTACTAGTGGGGTTTGTTGAGGGTATAGAGGAAGTTTCATGAAGCCTAGAGCATTTCTTGGCAGTGGCAGGGTGGTTTTTAATGAAAAATAGGAGATTCTTGGGCTTGGTTGAGGAATTGTAGGCATAGATGGATGATGATGAGTTATGTATAGAATATGTAGAAGAGGTTCTTGATGATTTCTTGGAGCAGTTGAAGGAATTCTAGGCGGTGGAGGAGGTACTGGTTGAGGATATACAGGGTATGAATTTGGATCCTATGGGGGCACAATAGGTGGCTAAGGAGTACAAGGTTCATGGGTGTACATGTGTGGTTGTTGGAGTATCACTGGAGGCTGATTCTTGATACATTGAACATCATGAACTAAAGTGGTAAGAAGAATGTGTATGCCTTCAAATTTTGTATTCAAATCTTTGATTCAACCGCTCCAAATCCCTATGAGATTGCTCCAACCTGTGGGTAGTAAGATCCGAATTTTGGGTAGTGTGCTCCAAATACCTCAAAGGGAGAATAGTTCTGTTATTAATGGCATCCTTCCTTGCCCAAAGATCTTTATTTTTTGGGAAGATTTGGAAAGAGGTGGTGGTGACGTTAGGATCTGATTGGTTGTCAGAGGTTGCCCCAACTAGTGGCTCCGATACCAATTTGAAAGAGGTGGGTTTCTCTGGTGCTTTGTTCATGGTGGAATAATGAAGTTTTGATAGTAAAATATGATATTTTGATGGATAAAAAGATGGTATGGTGGAAGTTTGAGTGTACAGATGAATGAAAACAATGCAAGGATTCAAGAAATGATCGATACTTATGACATAATAGAGCAAAAGAATGATATTACAACAGAATTTGAAATAAGTAGGTAGGAATTTTGAATGACAGGGAGTTTAAATGCATGGATTTAACGAGAATAGAGAATTATATGCAAGAATTGACAAAGAATAAGCCGAATCAAATAAGCAAGTCTCAGTTGATATCAAAACAAATTGCATGTATTAAACAACTGATATGATAATCATCTAAAAATGAGCAAGAATGGGTATTAAATTGAAAAGTATTGCTTTGACCCACAATTTTAAACCATTCAAATCGAAAATAAAACCACAAATGCCAGACCTGAATTATTTAAAACAAGAGATTGTTAATTATTTTGGGGGTAAACTGAATCAATCAGAGAATCATAGACAAAGAATATGCAGCATAATAAAATAAAACATAATAGTTCATGAAACTGCTATAGAAACAACAGAGTCAGAAACAAATACAACAGAAATCCAAATACATTGAGGTTCGCTCATACATAAGCAAGTGATAAATGTCTGAACAGAAAAAACTGAAATAACTGTAATAGCTAAGCAGATAGATACATAGATCTCCAGCAAAGTCTCCAACTCCAAAAGACGAGTCTTGAATACTGTGAAACTCAGACTGCACTGAGCATAAAGTAAAACAACACTCATGTCGGGACTAACAATCTTATGTAAGTTAATCAACTCAAGTGAAATGTAAGAAATGAAATGCAACAATAACTCAAAGGATGTTTGGGATTCCCATCCTTTAATGACCCGTTGAACTACTTACATATGTAGTGATATACACTATACATGTAATGTTTAGCAGTAAAGTTTAATATGTTAAAAATAGTGTTAAGGCGTTACCCATATCCCCCTTAACACATTTTATAAATATCGTAGTCTATACAGTACTGTAAATTCCAACAAACCGGTGGGCTATCAGGGAGCACACCATAGGTAAAAACCAAAACAAAATCGTAGTGGGTTCAATAAGGCATATGACAAGACATGCGAGGCAATGCCCAGGGTAGGGTTCTACCGTTTTGCACGTCCCGACTCGTGTACCTCGAGACACACTCCCATAATCAAAGGTGCACACAAAATCAAATCACAAAGCAATAGAGATTGTGACGACCCACAAATCTGTACCCTTTGAATCGACAATAATCCACACATGTCCGACCCAAAAAGCACAGACTGACGGAAAGTCAAGAGAAAGAATAGAAAAGAGAAGAAGAGAAGAGAAGAAAGAGAGAAGATAGAACCAAACAGAACAATATCGGATCTCACATCGCAGTAGAAAATATATAATATCATATCGATGATCTTTACAAAACAGAAACTGTATATACATACATCAATCAGAGTTCAACAATCAATCAATAGTTATCAGCCTGTATAGTTATCATAACATGTCCTCACAATTTCCGATAATATACAACAACAGACAAAGCACAGCGGGTAATCAAAACAAGTACGTGTATACGAAATGAAGATCTCCAGCTCGCCTGCTGAAGCTCCAAAAGCACCAAATCTGACCTGTAAATATACTCGGTTTGACCCGAGCATTGAAAGGGAAGAATGCCCGGATCAGTCTAGTAAACCAGCATAAGAAACACATTCTACTGAATTTATTAAATTACTAAACTTTTCCTTAGTTTTCAAAACAAAGGTATCTCGTAAGACAAGTCCACACATAAACACGGACATGTTTTTACCTTACGATAACTAAATCATTTCATATCAAATCCTCTTATATTATAGTAGTGTGTACTATATACAAATAATATTAATCATAGCCGAAATTGTTATCTTGATTAAATTCCAGCATATAGCCCAATTGGGTAATACAATCAAAATGGCAAACACGTAGTGGAGTTTGGATTACCATACAAATGACCAAGTGAAGGGACTACCTTTCGACAGTACATCTCTAGAAGAATGTACCGAGAAACCATCACAAAGTTTCTCTACTAACACAAGACCGACCCACCTCTATAACTAGATGGTACCGAATATGTCATCCTCTGGTCATTATCGACCTTACCGAGGCCTCTAGCATACAAACCACAATAATCAGATACATGACGTGATAGCGTGCAAAGATATATCTAGAAGAGGATGATCATATCCTACTTGGGAATGACCCACTTAGCCTTGCTGCATCTAACCCTATTTTGGTCATTTTCGGTTGATGAGGCCTGAGGTAACGATTACCTTTCACAAAGCACAATCACATCGCTTAGAATGCCACATGGCCATTTTCGTTGACTACTAATTGCCTTCCACAAAAATACAACCCTTAAGCTCATACGTCTCAAGGAGGGTATTAAGCTAAGAGAAGTTGCCTTCTCCACCACCACTGATGTACGTTTGAAAAAACCAGTATACATAATCTTTAGAAATGCAATGTCAGACAAACATCATACAAGTTGTCCAGGAAGAGGACAAACCGAAGGTACTTTCCTACCACATCCTGTCGGGAAATCCATAGGATTAGTAGCGAATAGTCCTCACATTGGATATTTCATAATGAAAAGACCACTGCTACTAGATGTATATTGGTATTTTAACCCCAAACGATCAACAAGCAGTCCCCCGCTATGGAAACCCGAAATATGAATATCATCACAAGCAACCTGCACAATCGTCGCGTATACGTTGGTCCGAAGTGGTTTTCAGATAAATCTGATCCCAGTCTCTTCGCACCAATAACGCAAAAGCGTTTCTCAACTTCACACAGAAACTAAGTCTCATAGACTTATCACGTTTTCAACTTTCAACTTGCTATCCTTCAACCAAGAAGGAAGCTCGATAGATTGAAGTAATACTCCGCACTATACGAATCAATATCCTCAACACAAATGATAATCAAGCCTACACAGAAGGCTATGTACTAAGTGTATGACTAAATAGTTACCACGTCAAGTCGAGGAACTAAAATTTGGCCAAGTTTGATAGTCGGTTATTTAACTATCAAAGCAAACAAACAAATATTCAGCACCATAACAATCACTAGGCCCTTTAATTAATCTTTTATTAATTATATCATTTGCAAATATTCACTTCAAATTATCTTTAAAAAAGATATATTCTCAAAACCATTTCAACTTTCTTTATTGGAAAACATTTTCATATACTTATTTAATAATAAGTAATTCACAATTCTATTTATTTTCAACACTTAGAAAATATTACATATACTTAAATCACGATTAAGTAGATATTATATTCTATAATGAAAATATTCTCTTACATGCATTTATTTGGGTCAAAACGAATGTTGCATAAAACATCGTTACGACAACCCAAAATCAACAGTATAGGTATATAAATCAAAATACTATACAAAAATATTTCCTTTCGAAAATCATTTACTATAACAACAGTGTTATAGTCCATCATTTCCTTATTTCTCAAAAACGTCTATTTCAACAATGAATGTTGAAATCTATGTATTCGATACTCACACATTTTAAAACATCTTTAAACCATTTAACTTCAATTAAAATATCACTTTCCAAAACATTTATTTAATATATTATTCACTGTCCAAAATCGTGAATACAATCGTTTACCCAATTTAATATTTCTACACATTTAATTAAAGGATAATCCACTTTCCAAAATCATGGATATAATGCCTTTACCAAATTCATAACTATTGCAAACTTAAATTAAAGGATTACCCACTGTCCAAAATCGTGGATATAATAACTTTAATAATCTTCTATATTTAACTTATCAAATTCAATTAATTTCAGATTTATAAAACAATGTTTATAAATTCCATTTATATTTTATAAAAACTTTAACTTATAAAATCCTTTAGTTAAAAAATTCTATTAATATCTCATTTGCATTCAAAAATCCAATTTGTAAGTTAATTACTTATAAATCTCTTATTTACAAAATCCTTCCTTTTAAAATTTCATCAATTTATAAATCTATAAATCTTATTTACTTATAAAATCCATTAAGAACTCCATTTTGAACACTTATCAAACTCGTTTTATAATTCCAATATTTTAATTTATAAAATACCAATTTTATAAATCTTCTATATAAACCATTTATAATAAATAAAAAATTCTCATTTTATACTATTTCACAAAACAGTTAACTTCATATTTCAAAAATCACATTTCAATCATATTTCACAAAAATCATAACTTTTATAACATAAAAATTATAACATTTATTTATTCAAAAATAAATCCATTCCTTTAACACTTCAAAATTCAACAAAACGTATATTTTCAAAATCATTTGAAAATCCTTTTAAATTTGGAAATCATCACTTTAACATTTTTAAAATTTCCAAAATAGGCCTAATGTCCCAACAACACTAAATACATCAATCACGGCATCCATAACATCATATATCATATAATAGTAGAATATATAACAATATCTGTAAATAAATCAATACTGGTGAGGAATCCAGTTGGATCTCTCCAACTTGTCACCTACAACAAATATACATATTAGAAATATGTGTACAATGTCCGCTTCAAGGCAGACGCACGTACAAAAGGTTATCCGCTCATACACGGGAACATATAGGGTCATCTGCTCCACTAGGCAGGTATATATCCAAATATCAATCAATATATCATATATCATCCAAACAATCATCAATCATCATATAATAAATTATTTCTCACTTATATAAAAATATCAGTGAGTCAGAAAGAGTGAGTTATACTCACAATGGTTCCAATAGCAGTTTCAGCGTTTTATTCCGAATAAAATTAAACGACCATTTAATTTTACCCAAAATTCACACTAGCTCCCATCAATCTCAAACTAGCTTCATCGCGTAGTGCTCTTCAGTACGGTTCCAACGCAATTCGTTTCGTGCAAAACAGACCTCGTATGAAAAAGTTATATCTTTTTAAAGATTATACAAATTTATATATATAAATCAATTTCCTTTTTTTTTAAATTGTAAACCCTACTTTCAATCTCGGCCCTCCATTTCCAATCACCCAAATCCAGGCCGTGCTTCTCTTTCTTCCTCCATTAGGTAATTCACGTACACAACAACCCATCGGCCGTCGATCTTCCATGAATTTTCAAGACCACTTCGTTGAAGTTGAAGACGATCGAGCTCCACCACATCGAAGGCCTATGCACGCACCACCATCGGCCTAAGCATCATGTAGCTCGGCCCTCCCCAACGCAATATCCAGCCCCATGGACGTAGCTATAACGCGAGCCACTAGCCTCCAATCCGCTTCGCTAAACTTGATCATCACCGTATGGATTTATAGATTTCATCGTGCTCAACAACTTTGTAGTTGGAAGTTTCTCGAATAGATTGATGGATTGGAAGAGATTAAGGGGGGAAGATGACAATTTTCTGGCCATTGAATAGATAATGGCGGCTAGGGTATGAAACCCTAGGGTTTGAGAAAAAAAGGAAAAAAATGAGGGGCTTTTACAGAAAATTTACGCGCACTATTCATCTGAAAATTTTCTGAACTCGAAACGAAGCGTGCCGCCTGGCGTTTATAATGATTTACCCCTATTTTGAACACAATGGAATATATATCGGAAGCCAACTCGATTGTATTTGGTAAATAGGTTTTCGAATCGACTATTTAAATTTAAAGTTCACTTAAACCGATTTTTACGCGTTTTAGCTTGCCCCGGACAAACCGTAAATCCGATTGACACAAAATTTGAAATCTTACAATAATATAACATTACGGATCCAATGACACTGGTTTCATCAAAATCCGAGACTGTATGAAAAATGGCTATTTTTACTCGTCAATTGAATATTACAATATTCAATTTTTACAATTCAACTTTTGATTCGATTTTAAAAGTTTACTAGCATAATTCAAACACAAATATGATTTAATTCAATTTTATAAATCATTTTTATTAACATTTAATTCAATTTTTCATTTATTTCTGTAATTTCGAATATTAAATTAACAATTTAATTATCCAATTAAATTAATATTTTCGAAATACTATCTATTCAGCTTATAAACTTCACCTGTGCATATTTATAATCAATTAAATATACGAATTTCAGATAACAGAAACTCTGGGTCGTTACATTCTCCCCTACTTAAAGAATTTCGTCCTCGAAATTACCAAGTAAGAAAAAGTCACAAAATCCATTAGATTTTCAAAACAATTTATTCAAACTAGATTTACCAAATCTCTTTAGTGTTTAACTTTCCCCAAAATCATTTAGTTAAACTTTTTATAAAAACATTACTAATTTTTCAAATCCATATATAGTTATCTTTTCATACCAACTGTACCGTTCAACCTTTAACTCAAAAACCAAAACTTTAATTATCAAAAGTTTTCCAATTTTACCAAAAAATTCTAACACTTTAAATTTCAAAAAAATTCGCCAGCGTATCCTTTATGCGGTTCGATCTGAAAAAATACAATATATATCATAAATATACATCTCATCATCAAGGGTAAGGCATCCCGAATGGAAAAAAGTGTAAAAGTACGGTATGTAATCCGAGATATGTACCTTATATATTATTAGCGAGCAAATACGGCTAATATAACATGAAAGCGAGCTCCAAAAGCGAAGCAAGTACCATCTGCACCTACTAAACACTCAACAAACCATTAGAAACGTGTATATATGAAAGTAATATCAATATACAACATATATCACTACAACAACTATATACGCCAATACAGAAAATGCAACAAAAGGCAACAAATCCAACCATCAACCAACTATCATCCAACTAACATCCATGACCAAATCAATACACTTTCACTTCTCATTAATATTTACTGAATTGATTTTCAATTTAATCACATTTGATTCAATAACGTTGGATTTACTAACATTCATTCATTCATTCATTCATTCATTTTCAATTAGTTTACATTCACTAATTCATATTCCAGTAAGTTCGCTTTCAAATTCAAATTATATAATCACTTGCCACTTAAACTTATATTCATATTTCATTAACTTATCTAATCCAATTAAAATTCAATTCAATTTATTTAACTTTCTCTAATTAAATTTCAAATCATATATCTAATATGCTAACTCAAATTTGTATCAACTTTACCAAAATTAAATCTTTACTTCATTTTATAAGTCCAAAACTTATTTTACTTATATTTATTAATTACAATTTGGATTTTAAATCGAATTTGTTTATCATAACAAAAATTCAATTTCAATTTATTATTGGTAGTAAATCCATCACACAGAAACTCGAAAATGATATTGATGATGCTTCAGTCATCACCCATATTATTTCCCAGTAACAGTACCGAATTCAGTGCTTTATATTCTTTTGAAATTTTCTTTTTACCTTTATAAATCACAATTATAAACCCTTTACTTATATAATTTACTATTTTACTTTATTTATATAAGATCATTTCAAATGTATTTATCTTACTTAGATTCATAATAATATAATATCTTTAACCTTGAAAAACAACTTTCAAAATAAATGGGATTCAAATTTTCAAATTCTTAGTTTAAGTCCATTTTTATTTATAACTTATATTTGTAAATATACTCATGTTGTTTCCTTTCCTATATATAAGATTATTTCACAATTGTAAACCATATTAATTATAATTCCATACTTATAATTCATTTTCTTATATAATTTATTCTTTTACAATTGTTGTTTTTATTTAGATTATTCAAACAGCTTTCATTTACCCAATTTAAAATAATACTATGTCAACTTGCGTCGTTTAAGAGTTTGGAAATCCCTATCGATATTATGGCATCCCACATACCGACCAGAATTCACAAACAGCTCAACGGATAAGCAAACACAATTTAAAATATTTTATATTCACTAAGAAATACGAGCTCATATACATAATACACTCAAACTCAATCTAGGGTGCTACTGTCCCTATCTATACTGAGTACACATCAAAGCTTAGGAATATACAAAATTTAAGCTCTGATACCAGCTGTGACGACCCGCAAATCTGTACCCTTTGAATCGACAATAATCCACACATGTCCGACCCAAAAAACGCAGACTGACGGAAAGTCAAGAGAAAGAAAAGAAGAGAGAAGAAGAGAAGAGAAGAGAAGAGAAGAGAAGAGAAGAAAGAGAGAAGACAGAACCAAACAAAACAATACAGGATCTCACAACACAGTGGAAAATATATAATATCATATCAATGATCTTTACAAAACAGAAACTGTATATGCATACATCAATCAGAGTTCAACAATCAATTAATAGTTATCAGCCTGAACAGTTATAATAACCTGTCCTCACAATTGCCGATAATATGCAACAATAAACTAAACACAACGGATAATCGAAACAAGTACGCGTATATGAAATAAAGGTCTCCAGATCGCCTATTGAAGTTCCAAAAGCACCAAATCTGACTTGTAAATATACTCGGTCTGACCCGAGCGTTGAAAGGGAAGAACGCCCGGATCAGTCTGGTAAACCAGCGTGAGAAACATACTCAACTGAATTTATTAAATTACTAAACTTTTCCTTAGTTTTCAAAACAAAAATATCTCGTAAGACAAGTCCACACATAAACACGGACATGTTTTTACCTTACGATAACTAAATCATTTCATATCAAATACTGTGATATTATAGTAGTGTCTACTATATACAAATAATAATAATCACAGCCGAAATTGTTACATTGATTAAATTGCAGCATATAGCCCAATTGGGTAATACAATCAAAATGGCAAACACGTAGTGGAGTTTGGATTTCCATACAAATTACCAGGTGAAGGGACTGCCTTCCCGCAGTACATCTCTAGAAGAATGTATCGAGAAACCATCACAAAGTTTCTCTACCAACACAAGACCGGGCCACCTCTATAACTAGATGGTACCAAATATGTCATCCTTCGATCGTTACCGACCTTACCGAGGGCCCTCTAGCATACAAACCACAATAAACAAATACACGATGTCATAGCGTGCAAAGATATATTTAGAAGAGGATGATCATATCCTACTTGGAAATGACCCACTTAGCCTTGCTGCATCCAACCCTATTTTGGTCATTTCCAGTTGATGAGGCCTGAGGTAACGATTACCTTTCACAAAGCACAATCACATCACTTAGAATGCCACACATCCATTTCCGTTGACAACTAATTGCCTTCCACAAAAATACAACCCTTAAGCTCATACTTCTCAATGAGGGTATTAAGCTAAGAGAAGTTGCCTTCTCCGCCAACACTGATGTACGGTTGTAAAAACCAATGTACGTAATCTTTAGAAAAGCAATGTCAGACAAACATCCATACAAGTTGTCTAGGAACAGGACAAACCGAAGGTACTTTCCTACCACATCCTGTCGAGAAATCCCTAGGATTAATAGTGAATAGTACTCGCATTGGATATTTCATAATGAAAAGACCACTGCTACTGGATGTATATTGGGATTTTAACCCCAAACGATCAACAAGCAGTCCCCCACTATAAAAATCCGAAATATGAATATCATCACAAGCAACCTACACAATCGTCGCATATACGTTGGTACGAAGTGGTTTTCAGATAAATTTGATCCCAGTCTCTTCGGACCAACAACGCAAAAGCGTTTCTCAACTTCACACAGAAACTAAGTCTCATAGACTTATCACGTTCCTAACTTTCAACTTGCTATCCTTCGGCCAAGAAGGAAGCTCGATCAATTAAAGTAATACTCCACACTATACGAATCAACATCCTCAACACAAATGATAATCAAGCCTAGACAGAAGGCTACGTACTAAGTGTGCGACTAAATAGTACCCACGTCAAGTCGAGGAACTAAAATTTGGCCATTGATAGTCGGTTATTCAACTATCAAAGCAAACAAACAAATATTCAGCACCACAACAATCACTAGGCCCTTTAATTAATCATTTGCCAAATATTCACTTCAAATTATGTTTAAAAAAGATATATTCTCAAAACCATTTCAACTTTCTATATTGGAAAACATTTCCATATACTTATTTAATAATAAGTAATTCACAATTCTATTTATTTTCAACACTTAGGAAATATTACATATACTTAAATCACGATTAAGTATATATTCTATTCTATAAGGAAAATATTCTCTTAAACACATATATTTGGGTCAAAACGAATGTTGCGTAAAACATCGTTCCGACAACCAATAATCAACAGTATAGGGATTCGGTAATTAGATAGGTATATGTTATCCCATTTTTGGTCAAAACTGGAATATCAACAAATTGGCAAGGAATGATGGAGATTAGTTGGAATCAAGGCTACGATCGATATCGTCAAAATTTAGTTGAGATCCGATCGGGACGAAATTGATTGGAAATGATGATAAGGACTAGGAAAGGCTATGTTTCAAATTTTAGGTTAATCGGAGTTTGTATGAAGGAGATATAACCAAGCCAAATGAAAGGAAGCACTGCCGAACCATCCATCCTCCACTCCCAAGCACTGTCGGTCCAAACTTCACCTCCAAGCATGGCCGGACCATATTGCTACCGAACCAGCTACCTCCTCCCACTGCCGAACCAGAAGCAAGGTAGACCACAACCAAGCTTCGTCCCCATCACCGAACCAACCTACTTCCCTCCTACTACCGAACCAACCATCTTTCCATGCACTACCGAACCGGCATACCACCGAGCCAACATACTACCGAACCAACCGCCGCTCCAACCCTCACCGGACCAACTCACCACCGAGTTAACCTCCACCGGTCCAAGGCCTCACCGGACCAACCCCTCCAACCATCTATCACCAGACCAAGGCGTACCGAACCAACACTTCCAGGCCAGATTGCATCAGCCCAGGCCCACCGGCATCTATATACATCCAAGGCCCTTGCCCCCCAGCCTCACTCTATAAATAGAGTGGCAGGGGTACAACAATGGGGGACATGTTTGAGAGCTCAAACACGGAAGGAACTTTCAAACAACTTGTATACGCTTGTAATCAAGGCCTTGGACTTGTAATATGAAAAATGAAGGAGAATAACATATAAAGTGGACGTAGGCACATTCTGGCCGAACCACTATAAATCTGTGTGTCTTTTACAGTTTAGTCCCTACTTTTTACATATTTGCATAAATCACCCAAATCACTAAGAACAACACAAAATCAACTGAATCATACGACTTGGAGGTGTTTGCCCATTTTTTGTGCAAACAATTTTGGTGCTTTCACTGAGAAGGACTAGCACCCGCTGCATCGGATAGAAGTTTGGATTTGGAAGACAATGACTAGGAAAAATAGTAGAAGGCAAAGGGCTGAGAGAAGCCAACCGGAAGGAAGTCGACAAGCATCCTCCGGAGCTGAGGAAGGACCGGCTTCGATCTACATAACTCGAGATGAAATGGAAGCCATAAAAAATTCACTGCAAGAGAGGTTGTTGAAGAGTCAACAGGAGATGATGCAGACTTTCTTGGAGCAAATGAGAGCTGCAGGGACCCAGAACTTAGGAATAGCTACAACGGCTGTAGATGTAGGACAAGGAGCTATGGTTATGGGACCCAATGGAGGGCAGGATGCAGAGCTAGAGGGCAATCGACAAGGGCTTGGGGGTAGGCCCGCAGGATCCAACACAGGAGGACCTTTGGAAGGAGTTCAACAGGCTAGAGCCAACGTTGCTACTAGCGAGCCATATGAAGAGTATGTACCGGAATTCCCTCGGGGGCAACCCCCGACAGACAATGCTGGATTGGTAGTTATAATCAGGAAGACTGTGCGAGGTGGTTTGACGAGCAGAGACTTGGAAGGAGTGAACAGGAGTCCGTTCGCTCGGGAAATAAGGATGGCTCAGAATCCACCTAAGTTCAAGCTACCTAGTGTGGACGTATATGATGGCAAGGAAGACCCTACGGATCACTTGATGAGGTACACCAGACACATGGAGGTGCTGGGGGCATCGGAGGAAGTGATGGCCCGATGCTTCCCTTTGTACTTGATGGACTTAGATACGATGTGGTTTAGGCAGCTGGAAGAAGGATCTATCAGGACTTGGAGGGAATTTGTGGAAAGGTTTTTGGGACAGTTTCGGGTTCATGTCAAGAGACCGAAAAACGTGATGACATTGACATCGGTAAAGCAAAGGATCGATGAATCGCTTAGAGCCTTTCTAACTCGATTCAGTGCCGCAGTTGCTTCGGTGGATCGGCCCGATCCATCGATGGTTTTAATGGCAGCAGTATCAGGAGTTAGGAAGAACTCGGATTTCAAGGTATCTTTGATACGAGATCCCCCACGGGAGCTCGACGAATTCTTTCACGAGGCAGAAAGGTTCCTTCGGTAAGAAGATGCGAGTACGGATTTAAAGTTAAAAAAGGTTAATGCAATTGAGGTTGGAGGACCATCCAACAAAGGTTTGGATAAAGACAAAGGAAAAAGGAAGTTGGACGATGATTCTGGAAATGCTAGGAAACAATGGAAGGATCCAAAGTTTTCCACATACACAGAATTGAACGAGACGCTGGAGCGGATATACCTGGATACGCGGAATCGCCTTCCCTACCGGAGGCCGGCTAGGAGAGAACCAACAGAATGGGAAAGGACATCAGGAAGGCACTGTCTCTTCCATGATTTGGATGGACACGACACCAATAGCTGCAGGCACTTAAAGGACATAATTGAGGAGCATGTAAGGAACGGACAGCTGCCACAATATGTTGGACCTTGGAATGCAACGGCGGAGCAGGAGCAACTGCCGCCTACCTCAAGCTACGATGGTGGGAGGCCCAGGAACGATGGTCGATTGATCATCCATTGACCAGGATAATATAGAATAAGTAGCGAACTATTGGCAAGCAACCAAGTCATTTACACATGTACGGGGACGGAGATGGCCCCTAGGCATGCTCTGAATGATGATAAACTGCGATGCTATGGTTTGTGAAATTTATCTTTTGCTTTTGGATTGGACACTGCTTTTCTTTTTGGTTTTTGGTTTTGGAGCTTGGATTAAGCTCCTGGTTTTGCTTGCTTTTGGATTTTCCTTTGGATGATTGTTTTCGGTTTTGGACGCTGGTTTGGATTTCTGGCTTTCTGGTTTTAATTTGGATTTTGGATTTGGATTTCAGATTTGGATTTTGGATTTAGATTTTGGATTTGGATTTGGATTTTGGATTGGATTTTGATTGGATTTTTATTTGATTTTTGATAAACAGTCGTCGGGTATGGATTATGCCTGGCAAGGGGTGAGTCGCTTTGCCCGAACGTGGTAAATTGGCTCACTCAAGTCGTGGAGTATGGACTATGCTCGGCAAATGTCCGGAGTGACCAGGATTCGGCCTAGGACTTAGGCCCTCTGTTATCAATTGTTATTATCAGGTCGTTGAGTATGGACTATGCTCGGCAAGGGTCCGGAGTGACCAGGATTCGGCCTAGGACTTAGGCCCCGTACTATCGATTATTGTTTCAGGTTGTTGAGTATGGACTATGCTCAACAAGGGTCCGGAGAGACCAGGATTCGACTTAGGACTTAAGCCATGGCATTGTGCAGCGTCGAGGGACACTGGACCAAGGTCGTCAAGTGTGGATCACGCTTGGCAAGAACCCGGAGAGGTTAGCTCAACGTCCAGGGACACTGGACCACGGTCATCAGATGTGGATCACGCTTGGCAAGAACCCGGAGAGGTCTTGGATTTGGATATTGACCTGGAGAGGTCTTGGATTTGGTTATTGGCTATTGGATAAGGATGGATTAGGACTCGGTTGTTGAGTTCGAATGGATATGGAATTGGCCAAGGCTTTGGTTATTCGATTTGGAATTGGACATTGACTCGGAGCAGTGAAGGATGATATACTTTGGCAATATGGCTATGGACTTTGGATATTGGATT
The DNA here is from genome assembly GCA_030765085.1 of Allium cepa. Classification (NCBI taxonomy): domain Eukaryota; kingdom Viridiplantae; phylum Streptophyta; class Magnoliopsida; order Asparagales; family Amaryllidaceae; genus Allium; species Allium cepa. The sequence continues at coordinate 505,552,749 of CM060944.1, read as the reverse complement.
CGGAACTATTCAAAACACGCCTTGTTATCACAAGGAATGTTTTTGGGGGGCAAAGTGTTATCCCATTTTTGGTCAAAACTGGAATATCAACAAATTGGCAAGGAATGATGGAGATCAGTTGGAATCAAGGCTACGATCGATATCGTCAAAATTTGGTTGAGCTCCGATCGGGACGAAATTGATTGGAAATGATGATAAGGACTAGGAAAGGCTATGTTTCAAATTTCAGGTTAATCGGAGTTCGTATGAAGGAGATATAACCAAGCCAAATGAAAGGAAGCACTGCCGAACCATCCATCCTCCACTCCCAAGCACTGCCGGTCCAAACTTCACCTCCAAGCATGGCCGGACCATATTGCTACCGAACCAGCTACCTCCTCCCCTTGCCGAACCAGAAGCAAGGTAGACCACCACCAAGCTTCATCCCCATCACCGAACCAACCTACTTCCCTCCTACTACCGAACCAACCATCTTTCCATGCACTACCGAACCGGCATACCACCGAGCCAACATACTACCGAACCAACTGCCGCTCCAACCCTCACCGGACCAACTCACCGCCGAGTCAACCTCCACCGGTCCAAGGCCTCACCGGACCAACCCCTCCAACCATCTACCACCGGACCAAGGCGTACCGAACCAACACTTCCAGGCCAGATTGCATCAGCCCAGGCCCACCGACAGCTATATACATCCAAGGCCCCTGCCCCCCAGCCTCACTCTATAAATAGAGAGGCAGGGGTACAACAATGGGGGACAAGTTTGAGAGCTCAAACACAGAAGGAACTTTCAAACAACTTGTATACGCTTGTAATCAAGGCCTTAGACTTGTAATCTGAAAAATAAAGGAGAATAAAATATAAAGTGGACGTAGGCACATTCTGGCCGAACCACTATAAATCTGTGTGTCTTTTACAGTTTAGTCTCTGCTTTTTACATATTTGCATAAATCACCCAAATCACTAAGAACAACACAAAATCAACTGAATCATACGACTTGGAGGTGTTTGCCCATTTTTTGTGCAAACAGTATATAAATCCCAATACCATACAAAAACATTTCCTTTCGAAAATCATTTACTATAACAACATTGTTATAGTCCATCATTTCCTTATTTCTTGAAAATATCTATTTCAACAATGAATGTTGAAATCTATGTGTTCGATACTCACACATTTTAAAACATCTTTAAACCATTTAACTTCAATTAAAATATCACTTTCCAAAACATTTATTTAATATATTATTCACTGTCCAAAATCGTGAGTACAATCGTTTACCCAATTTAATATTTCTACACATTTAATTAAAGGATAATCCACTGTCCAAAATCGTGCATATAATGCCTTTACCAAATTCATCACTATTGCAAACTTAAATTAAAGGATTACCCACTGTCCAAAATCGTGGATATAATGCCTTTAATAATCTTCTATATTTGACTTATCAAATTCAATTGATTTCGGATTTATAAAACAATGTTTATAAATTCCATTTATATTTTGTAAAAACTTTAACTTATAAAATACTTTAATTAACAAATTCTATTAATATCTCATTTGCATTCAATAATCCAATTTATAAGTTAATTACTTATAAATCTCTTATTTACAAAATCCTTCCTTTTATAACTTCATCAATTTATAAATCTATAAATCTTCTTTACTTATAAAATCAATTAAGAACTCCATTTTGAACACTTATAAAACTCGTTTTATAATTCCAATATTTTAATTTATAAAATACCAGTTTTATAAATCTTCTATATAAACCATTTATAATAAAACAAAAATTCTCATGTTATACTATTTCACAAAACAGTTAACTTCATATTTCAAAAATCATATTTCAATCATATTTCACAAAAATCATAACTTTTATAACATAAAAATTATAACATTTATTTATTCAAAAATAAATCGATTCGTTTAACACTTAAAAATTCAACAAAACGTATATTTTCAAGATCACTTGAAAATCCTTTTAAAATTGAAAATCATCACTTTAACATTTTTTAAATTTCCAAAATAGGCCCAATGCTGCAACAGCACTAAATACATCAACCACGACATCCAAAGCATCATATATCATATGATAACAGAATATATAACAATATTTGTAAATAAATCAATACTGGTGAGAAATCCAGTTGGATCCCTCCAACCTGTCACCTGCAACTAATATACATATTAGAAATATGTGTACAATGTCCGCTTCAAGGCAGACACGTGTACAAAAGGTCATCCGCTCATACACGGGAACGTATAGGGTCATCTGCTCCACTAGACAGGTATATATCCAAATATCAACCAGTATATCATGTATCATCCAAACAATCATCAATCATCATATAATAAATTATTTCTCACTTATATAGAAATATGAGTTAGAAAGAGTGAGTTGTACTCACAATGGTTCCACTTAACTTGTTGAATTTTATTTATTAAAAATATTATATAGAATTCTATATTTGTTATTAAATTAAAAATATATTAATTATATTAAATCAAAAGTATATTTATTATATTAAATTAAAACTATATTAAACATTTTATTAAATTGAATTTTAAATTTATTTAAATTATATATTTTTCAAACCAAATAAAATTATAAGTTAAAATCCTAAAATTACATTTAAACTATATTTAGCTTATAATTTAAAGTTTTAAAACATATAAAATATAATTATTTTCCAAATATAAATTTTAAATAAAATCTAAATCATCAAACTAAATTAAATTTTACAAAATCAAATTTATTAAATTAAAACATAATTTATGATTTAGAAAATAATTTAAAACCGACCAACAGTGTCTGTATATAATTTTTTACCCTACGTTCAAGTTATTGGGTATATATCATTTCAACCCAAATTATAATTAAATTTCTGGGTATATATCATTTCAACCCCTATCCAAAATTAATAGTTTCAAATCAATAAAATCGTATAGGTCTATCATTTCAACCCATAACGATTTTTTCTAATCTAAAAGATCGTTCGGGTATGTAACGTTTCAACCCATAGTTACAGAACTTGTAGTGTGATATAAATAAACAAATAATCATAACATGTCAGAGTATATCATATAACATATCATATCGTGTCAGGGGTGTGCATCGTATCATATAATATTAACTAAGAAAATCTAACTATAACAACATTTCAATTTACATTTCAAAAGACGTCCATTCACTCAAACATAAGAAATTAGTCGTGAGTGGTTTCTCATCTTTCGTGGCTAATGATGGTAACAACTACACGAACAGACACAAAGTAGATACGGAGATTGAGACTACAAGCCAAAAAACAATGATCGAAAAGGCACGAACATGATCCAAGATTTGATAACTTTGAATATTTTTTGATAAAATGAATAAGGGATGCAAAAGGGGGGTTCGGCCAAGACTGTGTGGGCTTGGCCAAGTGGGTGCAAGGGCGGCCGAAGGTGTGGGTGGGTATAGGTCGAGAGGAGGTGTGGGTTGGTGGGGTGTGTGGAGTTTGGCCGTGGGTTCGTGGGTGTGTGGGTGAGAGTGGTCAAGTGTGGGTAGGAGGAGAGTGGCCAAGAGGGGTGTAGGTGTGTGGATGGTGGGTGTGGCGCGTGTTTGAGTGTAGAAGCCATGGGTGGTGTGTGTGTGTGGCCGTGTGGGGTGGAGGCCGTGAGGAGGAGGGTGGCGGCGGCAAAGGAGGGAGGGAGAGAGGCTAGGGTTAAGGGAAAAAGAGGAAGGCTAGGCTTTAGGAAATTGGGAGATGGAGATGAAGGAAGGAGATGGATGAATTTTTGCAGTAATCTGCTTTCTGAAGAAAGAAGGAGAAAGAGATAGTCAAGAATAAAAGTATACGTACTTATCCTTTTCTCAATAGATACGTCCATTCAGGAAAAGGTACGTAGCTATTCAGTAAATCTCTCCAAATTCCAGCCCAACAACAAATCCCAAAGAATTAATCCCAAAACCAAAACCCAAATAAAAGAAAATAGGAAAAATACACACAAATAAATGTGCGTTTTCACGCAGAAAATTGCAGATTTAAAGATGTAGGAATCAGATTTTAACGAAACGAAAAGTGGAGTGGAGATTAAAATTCAGTCTAGTATCATAAAAAAGAATAAAATTTCAAAATTAAAAATTTGAATATTCAACCAAAAGTCAAACTTTGACCAAATTTTATCAAAATTTGAATTTTCAAAAAAAATTCCTTTTTATTGAATTTGGAAAAAAAATATTGCTCAACATCCTAAAAATCGATATTTAAATTCAAATTTATTTAAATTTTAAAATATTTAACTCAAAAATTCAAATAAAATTTCTTTTAAAATTTGGCTGAATTTACCGGTCGTTACACTCTCCCTCACTCGAAAAAAAAGAATAGAAACAAGAAGAAAAGATAAGGTAGATTCGAACGAATAGTACTGATACAAATAGTTCAGGATTCAAAGCATGCATTCTCTCTTTCATTCCCCAGGTACAACCTTGATCGTTTGTACTCCATTGTACTTTGACCAGGTTGGTCGATTTCCTCCTCAGCTGCTTCGTGCCTTTATCGACAATAGTGGCTTCCTTTAGACAGTGAGGTTTGGCTCAACATCCAAACTCTCAAGTAAAGTAGGCTGAACAATCAAAGATGGATCATGAAGATACTTGCGAAGATGCGAAACATGGAACACATTATGCACTCCAGATAGCTTCTCCGGAAAATCCACTCGATAAGCTAAAGGACAAACTCTCTCTAATATATGAAAAAGACCAATGAATCTAGGAGCAAGCTTCCCTTTCCATCCAAAACGAATCACATTCTTCAGCGGCGAGATCTTAAAAAAACCTGATCGCCCAAAGAAAATTCCAACTTCCTTCTCCGCATTTTAGCATACTTCTTCTGTCTATCCATAGCAATCCTCATCTTCCTCCTGATCTCCTCAACCTTCTCAGATGCTTCTAGTGTCATATCGGGCCCAAGAACCAAACGATCACCTAATTCAATCCAACAAGATGGAGATTTGCATGGTTGTCCGTAAAGAGCGAAAAACGGAGGCATTGTGATACTAGCCCGAATTTGAAGGATGGAATTAAATAGAATGATGCTTACAGTAACCTTAATTTAAAAATTAAGATTATACCTGATAGCTGTTATTATAAGTGAATTCAACGAGATGAAGATGATCTTCCTAAAATCCTCCAAAATCAAGAAAACATGCACAAAGAAGATCTTCCATAATCTGATTAACTCTTTCCGTCTTACCATCGGTTTGTGGATGATAAGCTGTGCTCAGATTCAGACGAGTACCATAGCTTCCTGAAATGCTTTCCAAAATTAGTTGGTAAAGATAGGATCTCAATCACAAACAATGTTGGATGGAACACCATGAAATCTGACAATCTCTCTCATATAAATCTCGGCTAAACATAAAGCAGTGCGGTTCGACCTGACCGGAATAAAATGTTCTGACTTGGTCAGTCTATCAACAACCACGCATATACTCTCATTACCCCTTCTAGTCCTTGGTAATCCATGAATAAAATCCATAGAAACCTGTTTCCACTTCCAATTGGATATCTCAAGGGTTCGCAACAATCCAGTGGTCTTTTGATGATCAGCCTTAACCTGTTGAGAAGTGGCACATCTACTAACATAAAGGGACATATCTCGCTTCATATCACTCCACTAAGACAAATTCTTCATATTCTGGTACATCTTTGTAACTTCGAGATGAATAGAAAGTCTAGACCGATGATTTCCCTTAAGCACTTCTTGCCTTAAACCACCGACGTTCGAAAAACAAATCCGATTATTAATCCTTAGAATTCCTCTATTATCAATCTGTGCTCCCATTCCATCTTGGTTACGCCGTCCCTATTACGAACACTCTCCTTAATAAGCCTTAGCATCTCGTCTTCAACTTTATTAGCAACAATACGATCCATAAGGGACGAAGAAACCACAATCTGACATAACATTGCCCTTTTTTCGCTTAAGGCATCAGCTACCACATTAGCCTTCCTTGGAGTGTAGTTGATGTCAAGGTCATAAGAAGCTAGAAACTCAAGCCAAGATAGTTGCCTCTAGTTCAAATCCTTTTGGATTAAAATATACTTCAATGTTTGGTGATCCATAAAGAGGTCAAATTTAGTTTCCCAAAGATTGTGCCTCCATAACTTCAAAGCAAAAACTACGGCAAGCAATTCCAAATCATGGGATGCATAATTGTCTTCATGGGTCTTCAACCAATGACTGGCATAAGCAATAACATTTCCATTCTGCATTAAGACAGCTCCCAAACCTTCTTGACAAACATTGGTGTATACCGTTAATCCTTCACGTCCATTCAGAACAGTAAGAACTGGTGTGGAAGTAAGCTTGCGCTTCAACTCATTGTATGCAGCTTCGCACTTATCATTCCATACAAAATTGGAATTCTTACGAGTTAAAATAGTGAGAGTTGTGGCAATCCGAGAAAAATTCTCAATAAATATCCGATAATAACCAGCTATGCCTAAGAAACTACGAATATCGAAAGGAGTTTTAGGTTTTTCCCAATCCTGAAACAGAGTAGGGTGTTTGAATTCAAAGAAAGATAAGATAATTAAGTTAAAAATGGATAAAGGTGGATATACATACATTGATTATGGTGACCTTAACAGGATCGACCGAAACTCCATTTTCAGAAACATATGTCCAAAAAATCGGACTATATCCTTCTAGAAACGACATTTCGTAAAGTTAGCTTTCAACCAATGACTCCTAAGTGTTTCAAGAACAAAACTCAAGAGCAATTCATGCTCCTTCTCTAACATAGAAAAGACAAGGATATCATCAATGAAGATAAGAACGAACTTGTTGAGAACATCATGTAAAACATGATTCACAAGATCAATGAAGAAAGCTGGGGCATTAATCAAACCAAAAGGCATAACTAACCATTCATAGAAATCTTTCTCAGTACGAAAAGCTGTTTTAGGAATGCTCTCCTCAACAACTCTGAACTGGTAAAAGCCGATGGCAAGATCAAGTTGAGCTAAAACTTTAGCTCTATGGAGCTGATCAAACATATCATTGACACGAGATAAATGATATATGTTCTTTAGATTGAGCTTATTCAACTCCCTATTATCATCACACATCCTTAAAGAACCATCAGATTTAGTGACAAATACCACAGCTGCTCCTCATTTCAAATGACTCGGCCTACTCAAACCCTTGGAAAATAAGTCTTTTATCTGCTTCCTTAACTCGATTTTCTCCCTAGAAGCCATCCTATAAGGAGGAAGGACTACAAGCTAGGCTCCAGGAATAAGATCAATGCATAACTCAATTTCCCGCTTAGGAGGAACAAAAGAGACTTCACCAAAAACATCACAAAAGAGTTGGACAACTGGAGTAGAATCAAGATCGCTAGGATGGGCATCAAGAGAAAAGATAAAACTGCCAGCATAATTCTGAGGCATAGACATCCAATTACCAAAGGAATACCCTTATCATCAACTAAAGAAATAGTTAGGTTTTGCAAGAGATAACAACTTCAAATTTCTTCAGCCAATCACTTCCAAGTAAAATGTCAAAAGCATTAATACTAAGAACATAGAAATCGCCAGAAAAACGATGTTCATTGTAAAAGAGTTTCACCCTCTTACAAATCATACTAAGGTTATTGGGACCGCTGATGGGATTAAATACACATAAGGATTCAGATGCACACTGAGGTTACAAGATGTGTTCAAACTTATTACAAAGATCAACAGAAATGAAACTATGAGAGGCTCCTATGTCAAATAGAACACGAATAGGAAAATTAAGTAAAGGAAAGGTGCCCTGGAGAGTGCCTTGGTTATCACCAGGAATATGAGGAGTGGAAGAGGTTAATATGAAGATTCCAGATGCCTTTCCCTTCTATTGAGTGGGACAGTTCTTCTTGAAGTGGCTTGACTGTAAGCAAATATGACATATATCATGCCTAGTCATCTGAACTGGTAGGACCGATGCTCCGACTGAACCAGGAAAGATGTTGACATAGTGTCCATTCTGATCACACTTGAAGTAAGTAATAGAAGATAGATTAATGCACTGCCTCTGTGAAGAAGATCCTAAACCCTAAGAATTCTGCCATTTCTTCTTCTATTGAAGGAAGTTGGACTTCCTCTTCTTGGAGCTGCTGGAAGAAGGCTGAGAGGGAGGTGCACAAACAACAGATGCTTCCATAGAAGTAGGGTTCTCATATCTAATAGTCATATCCATCAATCCAATAAAAGGGTTATGCACATGAGCAATAAAACGATCATAATACTCTGGGCGAGCTCCAACTATAAATTCATTCTTCTTAAACGGGGTATCAATCAAGCTAGGACCAAATTTGGACAGTTCGTTGAACTTCCTCTCATATCTAGAAAATGTCATATTCCCCTGCTTAAGGTCCATAAATTCCATGTATAACTGAGACTTTTCGACTTCGGGCATCCACTTAGCCCCAAAAGCATCCCTGAAATATGGTATTCAAGACATAAGGGAGAATCCAAAGAGATATTGAATCCAACTCAAGATTTATACCTAAGCTGCTGCTGGGTGATATTTTCCTTAATAGTGTGGGCTGTAACAGACTCCCACCAATCTTGGGCACCCTCCGACAACTGCCAAGCGACAAACTGATGCTTCTAAGCATCGGTAATCTTAAGACCTATGAAAATCCTCTATAAACTCCTCAGCCACTGCTAAACCTCGATGATGCTCTCTGCTCCAGTAAACTTGGTACCACCAAGCTGAGTGTACTCCTTGTAGAGAGTGGTGAACTTAACTGGTTGAGCTGACTAAGAAGCTGGTGTAACAACTTGTGGAACTAGGGCATATCCACGACACCTACCTCTGGCATTCCTACGGGTACTCATCTGAAAGATTCAAGAATGGATTTTAGAACAAACTAAGAGATCCAAATTCAAGGGGATCCTAATCAAAGAGAATTCTAACTAAGAATCAAGATAAAAGTAGAGTGATTCTATAATTAATTCTACTCATTCTAGGATATTTCTACCCTATCTCTAATAAGTATTTACCCCATAAGCTAAAGTTTGCCTAAACCAAAGCTCTGATACAAACTCTAACAACCCGCTATTTTGAACCATTCAAATCAAAAATAAAACCACGCATGTTAGACTTGAATCATTTAAAATAACAGATTGTTAATTAATTTTTGGGGTAAATTGAATCAATCACATAATCACAGATATAGAATATGCAGCGGAATAAAAAAAACATAGTAGTTCATGAAGCTACTATAGAAACAATAGAGTTAGAAACAAATACAACAAAAATCCAAATACATAGAAGTTCGCTAATACATAAGAAAATGACAAATGTCTGAATAGAAAAATAAATAACTATAATAGGTAAGCAGATAGATAGATAGAAAGGTCTCTAGTAAAGTCTCCAGCTCTAAAAGACAAGTGCTAAATACTGTAAAACTCAGACCGTCCAGAGCATGAAGTAAAACTAAACACTCGAGTCAGGATAACATTCTTATGTAAGTAAATCAACTCAAGTGAAATGTAACAAATGAAATGCAACAATAGCTCAAAAAATGTTTGGGATTCCTATCCTTTAAGGATCCGTTAAACTATTTACATTTGTAGTAATATACGCTACACATGTAACGTCTAGCAGTAAAGTATAATATATTGAAAATAGCGTTAAGGCGTTATCGGTATCCCCCTTAACATATTTTATAAATACCGCAGTCAATATAGTACTGTAAGCTTCACCAAACCGGTGGGCTATCACGGAGCACTCCATAGGCATGACACAAAACAAAATCCTAGTGGGTTTGATAAGGCATAAGACAAGGCACGCGAGACAGTGCCTAGGGTAGGATTCTACTGCTTTGTATGCTCAGACTGGTGGTAACGCATAGCAGCTACCACTGCCCACCTTGAGACACCCTTCGATAATCAAAGATGTGCACCATATCAAATCATAAAGTAATAGAGATGGTTTCGAAGAAGCATGCTCGATCGGAGGAGTGACCTCAGTTGGCTCGAGATAGCTCCTGTTTTAGTCATACCAAGCTGACCAAAAGTTCAGGGCTGCGTTTCTTACCTCATAACAGTAGCGTTCGCCAAACCATCCTACTTCGATCTAAATTCTCCACCACGTGCATAGTTGTTAAAGTAGTTTCGAAATTGGCAAAGAGTATGAAAATATCCGACCCAGGTCTCTTTAACAACCAAACGCTTATTTACACCGTGGTCATTTTTATAAAACATTTAAATAATAACTCTTAAATTATAATTTTAATCGCTACTAAATTACTTTCAATTATATTTTAGATGTAAAACATTTATCTTACAATTCATATTAAATCAAATTATTATATTCCAAAAATCATATCTTTAAAACTTAGATAAAATCTTATTTAAATTCTAAATCCTTTAAATAAAAACTTGGTTACAAATTATTTTCCACTTAATTTCATGATTTTTATTTACTAAATTATTATATAAAATTCTATATTTGTTATTAAATTAAAACTATATCAATTATATTAAATCAAAACTATATTTATTATATTAAATTAAAATTATATTAAACATTTTATTAAAATTAAATTTAAAATTTATTTAAATTATATATTTTTAAAACCAAATAAAATTATAAGTTAAAATCTTAAAATTAAATTTAAACTACATTTAGCATATAATTTAAAACTTTAAAACATATAGAATCTTATTATTTTCCAAATATAAATTTTAAATAAAATCATCAAATTAAATTAAATTATAAAAAAATAAAATTTAGTAAATCAAAACATAATTTATAATTTATTATATAATTTCAAAATAATTTAAAACCGACCAACGGTGTCTGTATATAATTTTCTACCCTATGGTCAAGAGATTGGGTATATATTGTTTCAACACAAATTATAATTAAATTTTCGGGTGTAAATCATTTCAACCCGTATCCTAAATTAATAGTTTAAAATCAATAAATCGTTTGGGTCTATCATTTCAACCTATAACTATTTTTCCTAATCTAAGAGATCATTCAGATATGTTTCATTTGAAACCATGGTTAGGGAACTTGAAGTGTGATATAAATAAACAAATAATCATAACATATCAGAGTATATCATATAACATGTCATATCGTGTCATAGGTGAGTATCATATCATATAATTTTAACTAAGCAAACCTAACTATAACAACATTTCAATTTACATTTCAAAAGATGTCCATTCACTTAAATATTAGAAATTAGCCGTGAGTGATTTCTCACCTTCGTGTCTAACGACGGTGACAACTACATGAACGGACACAAAGCAGATACGGAGACGGAGACTACAAGTCAAACTACAACGATCCAAAAGGCACGAACACAATCCAAGATCCGATAACTTTTAAAAAAAATTATATAAAATGAAGAGGGAAGCAAAAAGCGGGGTTCGGCCTAGGCTATGTGAGCTCGGCCAAGTTGGTTTAAAGGTGGCCGAAGGTGTGGGGGAGTGTAGGCCGAGAGGAGGTGTGGGTGGGTGGGGTATGTGGAGTTTGGTCATAGGTATGTGGGTGTCAGGGTGAGAGGGGCTGAGTGTGACGACCCGCCCTTCTACTACCAGAAAGACGTATCGTCTTGAAGAAAGAAAGGGATGAGAAAATAGAAAAGATAGAGAAGAAAGAACAACAACATCAGAATCTCACAGCGGAACGAATAAATTATAATAATCACATAAGTATTTACATAATATGCAATATCAATCAGAGTTATACAGATAATACATATTATACTAGGCAGTTATAAACATCTGTCTAGTTAATACAACACAATTCAAACAATACAGAGATACCAACACAGCGGAACTATATATATATATATATATATATATATATATATATATATATATATATCTACAACGCTGAAGCCACCTGCTCCATTGCTCCTCCAGAATTAGTCAAAGCTAACCTGAATCCCTTGGCTACCCGTAAAAATTTGGGTACCCGAGAGTTTATGAAAAACAAAATAAACTCCGGGTCAGACATGGGTCTGGTATGAGTAACAGGTTAAAGTTGCTTAAATTTTGAAAATCCTTTGAAAACAAAAGGTATCAAACTCCCCACAAATAAACATGGGAAAGTTTTTACCTTACGCTAACCAAAACATTTGATAGGAAATCCAGTGATATTATAATAGGTCTAGGGTTTTCAAGTAAATAGAAAATAGCGGAAATTGTTACATGATTAAATTCCAGCTACTAGCCACAAAAGTGGGTAATACAATCAAAACCGTTGGCACTTATTGGATTATGGATTCCATACAATGGCAGGGCTACTGGGGTACCGCCCATCACAGTACGTGGCCTAGATCAACGTACCGAGGATCACTCCCGGCCCCCTGCAACACAAGGCCGGAACCATTCCTTACTGAACAGTCCCGAACAAGATAAACCCCGCAGTTGTTAGCAACCAACTACCCACACAGCCGAATAAAAAGGGACATCTAGACAGGGGAATATCCTTGTCCTGCTTGGGCATGACCCACCTAACCTTGCCGCACCTCCCCTGTTTTAGCCATTCCCGGTTGATGAGGCTTGAAGTTACGATTACCTTTATAGAACATAATTCTTAGAATGCTCATCGCCCACCTGACGATGTGTTGAAAGCATTCAATCCATACAAGTTCGTTCCGGGTTCGAACGAAACCGAAGGCATCATCTCGTTACACTCATTTTGGAATCACCCTCAGAGTTAACGACGATAACCCTTGCATTCTGGACCTTCATCTTCACTTCAGATTCACGACCTATCGTTAATTTGGAATCGATGTGGTTTCGGATGTTCCAAATATGGAAACTCGATCCCGGTCTTATCGAAATCCAAAACGTGTCTTTTAAGGCCAAGTTGTCTATTTAGTCTTAACAGTTTAATTCAATATAATTCAATATACACACAGATGGAAAATTCATAATATCACAATAGATAATCACATCATCATTATAAACAGATAAGTAATATCATCGTCAAATAGATAATTAAATATTATCATACTTAAACCAAGCATCCATATCACATAGATATTACTTATGTCATATCTGAATTCACAATCATCAAATGAGATATCAATATCATACATCCATAAGCAATGATTTATAATCATATCATTTGTAATTAATTTAAAATGAATTAAATTAACTACTTCAATCTCTAATTAATTTAAAGTAAATTAAATTAATTACTTCATCTATAAATCTTGCTTATACAACCATTAATTAATTATAAATCAAATTAATTAATCATCCTCTAAATATTCACCTTGATTAAACACCTTTGATTAATCATTTTCTAATTACAATAAGTAATTAGTCTTTAATTAATTTTACAAATTAATTATCCTAAATCATTTATAGTAATTAACATTTTATTACCTTATTTATTAATTTAATTAATTACATTTATTGTTAATTAATTACATAAATTAATCACCACATTATTAATTATTTCTTAATTAACAATTCTTAATTTATATTATTAATTTTATTAATTACTGATCTCTAATTTAGATTTAAATTAAATTACTTTGATTAAATTAATTGCATTAAGTAATTAATATTTAGTTAAACACAATTATTAATCATCCTTGATTAATATCATTCCAGTAATTACTATCCTTAATTACTCATATTAATAAATTAATTATCCCATAATTAATTATCTTCATTTGTTAATCCCCTGATTAATTACAAAAGTAATTATCCAAAACACATCATCTTACATTAATTACATTCAGTAATTAACATTAATTACTTCCTTAAGTAATTGTGCTCCATTGCATACACTAAGTAATTACACTTATCAATTCATCAAATGATTTTCTTAAATTAATTAAACTAAATTAATTACAATAAGTAATTAATCTCTTAATTACTTTTATCAAGTAATTACCTCACAATTCACAAAGGATTATCTAAATTAATCTAATTAATTATTAAATTTAATCACATTAGTTAGTTACTTAAAAATTCTTAGTTAATCATTAACTAACGACATTTCCTTAATTACATCTTAAAAGAATTTTCTTTGATTTAAACATTATCAGTTATTTCTGACTCTAAATTAATAATTAAATAAATCATTCTTTAATTATCTTATTAATTAAATTATTTTATTACCTTAATTATCTCTGAGGTAATTCATTTCTATTAATAATTTCATTAATATTAAAATGTCAATTTTAAATTCAAATTACATTTGAATTAAAAATCCAAAAGATTCACCAATTTAAACATTACCAAATTTAAATTCAATTCCAAATAATGTGAAGTACATTCATCACTTATATATGAAACTTATGTAAGAAAAGTTTAAACTAGATTACTTAATCCTTTTTATTTAAAAATCAAGCTTTTAAAATTAATTATTTGATTTAAACTTGTTTTTAAAACATTTAGATTTCAAAACTGACTTATTTTCCGGATTTGAATTCATTAGTTTAACTTTGAATTTAAAACTTGGGTTTTATCTTGTTTTTTTTTTAAAATTTGATTTTGATTTAAAACCAAATTCATTTGAAATCTTGGATTCAAAGTTTATTTGAAATTTATACTGTAAGTTCTTGAATTTAACCCATTTTAAATTCTGTTTTCAAACTTAAATAAAATGTAAAATCTAAAACATGAAGCCTACCTAAAATCATTTAAACTTTGATTTCATTTCAACCTTGAATCGAAAAAAAATAAACTTGAATTTAATCTTCCAACTGAATCTAGACTTGATTAAACTTATACTTATTTTAGTTTTCATTTGAGTTTGTTTTTAAAACAGAACAACACTGTTTCCAAGTTACACATGCCTGAAACAACACTACTCGAACCCCCCTTCATTAACTTCGGGTCATCCCCTACCACGCTTCGAGTTAACACTCGAGTATCACGAGTCTTTCCCGAGCCCAAAAAATAACACAGCACCTCCAAATTCCTACAGAACTGCCATGGCACGGTGCACGTGCACCGTGGCCCCATCCACCTCCGGCCACCCACTGGAGCTCCAACATGTCGCCCACCGCCTCCAGACCACGTCACGACCACCCAAATTCACCACGACAACCTGAAACGATGATGGGTTCGAAAACCCAAACCTGGAACACAACAGCCTTTCCCCTATCGAACCTGTCAACGTCACTTATTCGACGCTCTGACCACCGGCGGCCAGCAACTCCGGTCACCGCTTCGTCTACAGACCCACTACAAATCCCCAAAATCTTGTAACACTCGATCAAACATAGGACGCGCGGTTGATTGAACAAACAAGACCAGATAAACTAGGGTTAAGAACAGAGAACCACCACCATCATCAACACAACGATCATCCACCTCTCCTACCATTTTTCCCATCTCCGCGGTAAGCTTCTCCACCTCCTCACACAACCCGACCACCTCCAAAAGCATAGATCACCAGAAATTCCCAAGTGAGCATTTTTAGTTCAAACCAAAACTGTACATAACTCCTAGTGTTAAAAATCTTGATTTAAGTTTTATAATTCATATTTTGTTACAAAGATTCAAAGTATGTTCTTGAATTTATAAATTAAAAAGTTTGGTTTTCTCTGGTTCAAGATTTCACTGTTATATTTAAATTTCCAGAACAATATTAAATTTTAATTCAACTTAAAAAAAACTTAAACTCTATATCATGTTGAGGCAAACAATTCCTGTTTGTATCATAAATCCTAAAAGCTATTGGATCAAGTGATTAAAAATAGTTTGAATCAACTGGAAACAAAATAAATAGGTTTGTTTACAGAGACTTTAATATATACTCAGACACATCCGTATGTACAATAAAAAAAACATACATACAAACCACACTCATTTTAGATTTTGCAACAAGTTTACATACCTAAGTTTTAGTAATTAAAGTTACTCACAGCAAATGAAAGACAGAACAAATTCGATGAAGGCAGTTTGAATTTTGCAGGTTTTGAAATATACAGAGTTTCATCACACAAGCACCAGAGAAAAATGAATAAATAATTATTCACACCATATATTCAAGCATCCAAATATCAACATGCATCAGATTTTAAAACTTAAGTAATTTAAAAAAAAATTGTTACTCACAGCAAATGAAAGACAAAACAAATTCGATGAAGGCAGTTTGAATTTTGCAGGTTTTGAAATATACAGAGTTTCATCACACAAGCACCAGAGAAAAATGAATGAATAATTATTCACACCATATATTTAAGCATCCAAATATCAACATGCATCATATTTTAAAACTTAAGTAATTTAAAAAAATGTTACTCACCAATGCTTGAGAATGACAGAGCACTTCTGGTTTGACAGTTTTGAACTTAAAAACTGGAAACTGTTTTGCTTTCCAAAACTTCTTGCCTTGTTGATGATGCTTCAGTAATAAACAAAATAGAAATGCTACTTGTATATGTTAAGTTTACTATGCTATGTTGAACGAACTAAATAAGAAAGACATGTATATATAGAGGTTTATAGGGGTAGGTGTTTACTGGGTTTAGGTAATTTGCAGGTACAAATATTTCATTTTGTTTGTATCAGGCAAGACTTTTTCAAAATGAGGCTGAAAGATTTTTATACAAATTTCGAAATGACTTGTTTGTATGCTAGAGATGAAAGCTTTAAATGTTGATGTACTTTTATGTTTCCTACTTAGCAAATTTTATCATTTCTTATGCCAGCATCTTATTTCTACTGCTTTGCTTTAGCTTGCTTGACAAACTTCCTTGCATATTTAACATGCACAAAGATATTTTATTTTATTTTTTTCATACCTGTCTGAATCTTAATCTATTCTTGCCTGCATATATTTTATTTTGTTTTATACTTGATGTTTATACATGTCAGAATCTAAATCTTACAAGCTACTAACATTTTTATTTTATGTTTCATACTTGTCTTCTTTTCTACTCTTGCCTTTGTTTTATACTTCCTTTGCATTTTATTTTGTTTAATTTCCAACATAATTATTGTATAGACATGATTACATGTTCCCTTTTCTTAGCTTTGCATTTTATTTTACATGTTTATATTCTTGCCTTGTATATTTTCTTTACAGGCTGCATTATATTTATCTTACTTTGTTTATTTTTGCTTTGCTTTAAGTACTTTATTTCAATATTTGTTGTGAATTTTTAACTTATGTACTTATGTTCACCTTATACATTTGATTTATTCTTAAGTTAAATATTTATAAAGTTTACTTCATTTTAAATTTACAAACCATAGCTTTCCAAAATACTTATATATATAAATGAATTTAAAATAACAATTTATTTTATATTAAAATCTATTTATAAAAATATTGCATTATTGTTATTGTTTAAAAATCACTCATTACTAATTTAAAATGGTTCATAAATGAAATCACTACATAAATAAATTACTTATTTTATAAAGTTGAAGTAAAAAGAACAAAACAATCTTTTTATTTAAATTTAAACTCTAGGCTAAAATCATTTTAAACAAATTAAACTTTATCTTGAGTATTTTAAAGATCATATTATTATTTATATAATATTAAATTTACAAATTATCAAAAATAATAGAATTAGAAAACATAAGTTTATTTATTAATTTAAAACAGGGCTTATCTATTTATAATATATACAATTATATACATATATACATTATAAATAGAAACAATTTAAATTAGCTTTTGAAAGATAAATTATCCGTTAAATATTTGTTTAAAAGGAGATTATTAAATCAATTTAAATATTATTAACAAATATTATCAAATCAATTTAATTTTTAATGTAGATTATTAAATTGATATTTCCCCAAGTTTCCGGGATGTCACATTCTTCCCCCCTTAAAAGAATTTCGTCCCCGAAATTTAAAACAAAGGTAATTTAATAATCTAGTTAAAGATTTATTTTAAAACACAAGCATATATCAATCATAAGCTAATAATCATAGCAACCAATTCATCCAAACAAACAAATCTAACTATCTAGACAAGATTCCGGATAGAATTTTCTCGAGTTTCCCCAAGTATAAATACCGGGTTACTCGCTCTATAGAATCCAAATAAACAATACTAGCAAGCTACAGAACTTCTACTCATCTAGATCTACAAACAAGACAGGATATCAGACTATGGACAAGTCTGAATCAACAACCAAAACTCCCTGAACTGCTGGTTCTACAACCAGAGATAGATCTTACACGTACTCCCTCAGAGATACGTGAAACACAACAAATTCCAGTTATCCAAACTGACAATCCAATCCTGAAGACCCAACACTTTTCCAAAATCAAATCTCCGATTTCGGAATCCAAATTCTTTCGTCTCCTATCCACAAAACTCTTCGGACGATCCTGGGCTTTCTACATCTTCCCTGATCAGCTCAACTCTTGCTGATGTCCTTAGAAATAAACTGAACCAAAGACAACCCAACAAGATGATCCTTCCAATATCAACTAAAACTCAAAACACAAACTCTATTCCAAATCAGAAACAGAACTCACTTCTCTTATCGGGAATAGATAAAACAGGTGCACTCCAATCTGGACTCAGATTCTGAAAAATTTTCTGTAGAACTCTCTAATCCAAACATTGCAACATCCAATTGCTTTCAAACTAAAACAGCTACCACCATGCTTCCACTGCGCAATTCTGACTGAACAGATGAAAATGCTGATTATGAACTCAAGCAGGGACTGGTCAACACATTCCAAAAATAAAGTTCACATATCCAAAAATAAAACTCAGAAGTTCCTCCAAAATCCAAGATACTTTACCACACTCAAAAATCATCCAATTACTAAGCTGATCCATCGGTACCACTCTTGGAATCCAGTCGATACCAAACTCAATCTCTAGATGCTGACACAACTCTGACTCCTTGGAGACATCCAGAAAATCTCTGAAACATAAGAAAACACTCAAATTATCGCAAGTCACTTTTGCGATCAATCCTGCCTAATTCCAAAATACTTCTCTCTCTTTTAACCCAACAGAACAACTTATGCTTATATGGCCGATCCATCAAAGAAATGGAACTACTCTACTGCCTCTGAAGTTACCCAAGAAAAACTTCTAAGCCAGAAGACTTCCTAATCCAAAGCTGTTCGAGAAACTCGGACCACAAACCAACAGAAACACCCGGCTGAACACAGCCGCAACTCCAAAGCAGACACCCCTCCTTACTTGTTCCAAAGAAACATCTTCGGAGACATCCATGGTCACCGTGTCTCATCACACAGCTACTACACCTTGATATATCAAGATATCATGACTTGCTTCTGCCCAACCGATAGATTCAAACTCTAGCTCAGCCAAACTACACTTCAAAATGAACTCCGAACCTTAACAGGTTTCCTTCAGAGATCGATGAAATCCTTACACCACCCAAAGCTTACTCGAGATGGTATTAGGTCTACAGTCTCGACAATTACACTTCCAACCTCAGACATTCAAATTCCAACCATTTAGTTGTGTTACGCACACCACTACCATATCTACCTTGATAACTTATATTGGAAAACCCGAACAGGTAACCCAACAACAGGTAGAAATATATATATATATATATATATATATATATATATATATATATATATCAAAATTACAAATACGCTCTCTCAGGAAAGAAATCACTTAAGAGCCTAGGTATTCACTCAACGTAGCGCTCTGATACCAACTGTGACGACCCGCCCTTCTACTACCAGAAAGACGTATCGTCTTGAAGAAAGAAAGGGATGAGAAAATAGAAAAGATAGAGAAGAAAGAACAACAACATCAGAATCTCACAGCGGAACGAATAAATAATAATAATCACATAAGTATTTACATAATATACAACATCAATCAGAGTTATACAGATAATACATATCATACTAGGCAGTTATAAACATCTGTCTAGTTAATACAACACAATTCAAACAATACAGAGATACCAACACAGCGGAACTATATATATATATATATATATATATATATATATATATATATATATATATCTACAACGCTGAAGCCACCTGCTCCATTGCACCTCCAGAATTCGTCAAAGCTAACCTGAATCCCTTGGCTACCCGTAAAAATTTGGGTACCCGAGAGTTTATGAAAAACAAAATAAACTCCGGGTCAGACATGGGTCTGGTATGAGTAACAGGTTAAAGTTGCTTAAATTTTGAAAATCCTTTGAAAACAAAAGGTATCACGTAAGACTCCCCACAAATAAACATGGGAAAGTTTTTACCTTACGCTAACCAAAACATTTGATAGGAAATCCAGTGATATTATGATAGGTCTAGGGTTTTCAAGTAAATAGAAAATATCCGAAATTGTTACATGATTAAATTCCAGCTACTAGTCACAAAAGTGGGTAATACAATCAAAACCGTTGGCACTTATTGGATTGTGGATTCCATATAATGGCAGGGCTACTGGGGTACCGCCCGTCATAGTACGTGGCCTAGATCAACGTACCGAGGATCACTCCCGACCCCCTGCAACACAAGGCCGGAACCATTCCTTACTGAACAGTCCCGAACAAGATAAACCACGCAGTTGTTTGCAACCAACTGCCCACACAGCCGAATAAAAAGGGACATCTAGACAGGGGAATATCCTTGTCCTGCTTGGGCATGACCCACCTAACCTTGCTGGACCTCCCCTGTTTTAGCCATTCCCGGTTGATGAGGCTTGAGGTTACGATTACCTTTATAGAACATAATTCTTAGAATGCTCATCGCCCACCTGACGATGTGTTGAAAGCATTCAATCCGTACAAGTTCGTTCCGGGTTTGAACGAAACCGAAGGCATTATCTCGTTACACTCATTTTGGAATCACCCTCAGAGTTAACGATGATAACCCTTGTATTCTGGACCTTCATCTTCACTTCAGATTCACGACCTATCGTTAATTTGGAATCGATGTGGTTTTCGGATGTTCCAAATGTGGAAACCCGATCCCGGTCTCATCGAAATCCAAAAGGTGTCTTTTAAGGCCAAATTGTCTATTTAGTCTTAACGGTTTGATTCAATATAATTCAATATACACACAGATGGAAAATTCATAATATCACAATAGATAATCACATCATCATTATAAACAGATAAGTAATATCATCATCAAACAGATAACTAAATATTGTCATACTTAAACCAAGCATCCATATCACATAGATATTACTTATGTCATATCTGAATTCACAATCATCAAATGAGATATCAATATCATACATCCATAAGCAATGATTTATAATCATATCATTTGTAATTAATTTAAAATGAATTAAATTAACTACTTCAATCTCTAATTAATTTAAAGTAAATTAAATTAATTACTTCATCTATAAATCCTGCTTATACAACCATTAATTAATTATAAATCAAATTAATTAATCATCCTCTAAATATTCACCTTGATTAAACACCTTTGATTAATCATTTTCTAATTACAATAAGTAATTAGTCTTTAATTAATTTTACAAATTAATTATCCTAAATCATTTATAGTAATTAACATTTTATTACCTTATTTATTAATTTAATTAATTACATTTATTGTTGATTAATTACATAAATTAATCACCACATTATTAATTATTTCTTAATTAACAATTCTTAATTTACATTATTAATTTTATTAATTACTGATCTCTAATTTAGATTTAAATTAAATTACTTTGATTAAATTAATTACATTAAGTAATTAATCTTTAATTAAACACAATTATTAATCATCCTTGATTAATATCATTCTAGTAATTACTATCCTTAATTACTCATATTAATAAATTAATTATCCCATAATTAATTATCTGCATTTTTTAATCCCCTGATTAATTACAAAAGTAATTATCCAAAACACATCATCTTACATTAATTACATTCAGTAATTAACATTAATTACTTCCTTAAGTAATTGTGCTCCATTGCATACACTAAGTAATTACACTTATCAATTTATCAAATGATTTTCTTAAGTTAATTAAACTAAATTAATTAACTTAAATTAATCATTTATCAAAATTAATTACAATAAGTAATTAATCTCTTAATTACTTTTATCAAGTAATTACCTCACAATTCACAAAGGATTATCTAAATTAATCTAATTAATTATTAAATTTAATCACATTAATTAGTTACTTAAAAATTCTTAGTTAATCATTAACTAACGACATTTCCTTAATTACATCTTAAAGAAATTTTCTTTGATTAAAACATTATCAGTTATTTCTGACTCTAAATTAATAATTAAATAAATCATTCTTTAATTATCTTATTAATTAAATTATTTTATTACCTTAATTATCTCTGAGGTAATTCATTTCTATTAATAATTTCATTAATATTAAAATGTAAATTTTAAATTCAAATGACATTTGAATTAAAAATCCAAAAGATTCACCAATTTAAACATTACCAAATTTAAATTCAATTCCAAATAATGTGAAGTACATTCATCACTTATATATGAAACTTATGTAAGAAAAGTTTAAACAAGATTACTTAATCATTTTTATTTAAAAATCAAGCTTTTAAAATTAATTATTTGATTTAAACTTGTTTTTAAAACATTTAGATTTCAAAATTGACTTATTTTCCGGATTTGAATTCATTAGTTTAACTTTGAATTTAAAACTTGGGTTTTATCTTGTTTTTTTTTTAAATTTGATTTTGATTTAAAACCAAATTCATTTGAAATCTTGGATTCAAAGTTCATTTGAAATTTATACCGTAAGTTATTGAATTTAACCCATTTTAAATTCTGTTTTCAAACTTAAATAAAATGTAAAATCTGAAACCTGAAGCCCACCCAAAATCATTTAAACTTTGATTTCATTTCAACCTTGAATCAAAAAAAAATAAACTTGAATTTAATCTTCCAACTGAATCTAGGCTTGATTAAACTTATACTTATTTTAGTTTTCATTTGAGTTTGTTTTTAAAACAGAACAACACTGTTTCCAGGTTACACTTGCCTGAACAACACTACTCGAACCCCCCTTCATTAACTTCGGGCCATCCCCTACCACGCTTCGAGTTAACACTCGAGTATCACGAGTCTTTCCCGAGCCCAAAAAAAAAACACAGCACCTCCAAATTCCTACAGAACTGCCATGGGAACGGTGCACGTGCACCGTGGCCCCATCCACCTCCGGCCACCCACTAGAGCTCCAACATGTCGCCCACCGCCTCCTGACCACGTCACGACCACCCAAATTCGCCACGACAACCTGAAACGATGATGGGTTCGAAAACCCAAACCTGGAACACAACAGCCTTTCCCCTATCGAACCTGTCAACGTCACTTATTCGACGCTCTGACCACCGGCGGCCAGCAACTCCGGTCACCGCTTCGTCTACAGACCCACTACAAATCCCCAAAATCTTGTAACACTCGATCAAACATAGGACGCGCGGTTGATCGAACAAACAAGCCCAGATAAACTAGGGTTAAGAACAGAGAACCACTACCATCATCAACACAACGATCATCCACCTCTCCTACCATTTTTCCCATCTCCGCGGTAAGCTTCTCCACCTCCTCACACAACCCGACCACCTCCAAAAGCATAGATCACCAGAAATTCCCAAGTGAGCATTTTTAGTTCAAACCAAAACTGTACATAACCCCTAGTGTTAAAAATCTTAATTTAAGTTTTATAATTCATATTTTGTTACAAAGATTCAAAGAATGTTCTTGAATTTATAAATTAAAAAGTTTGGTTTTCTCTTGTTCAAGATTTCACTGTTATATTTTAATTCATGTTGAGGCAAACAATTCCTGTTTGTATCATAAATCCTAAAAGCTATTGGATCAAGTGATTAAAAATAGTTTGAATCAATTGAAAACAAAATAAATAGGTTTGTTTACAGAGACTTTAATATATACTCAGACATATCCATATGTACAATAAAAAAAACATACATACAAACCACACTCATTTCAGATTTTGCAACAAGTTTACATACCTAAGTTTTAGTAATTAAAGTTACTCACAGCAAATGAAAGAGAGAACAAATTCGATGAAGGCAGTTTGAATTTTGCAGGTTTTGAAATATACAGAGTTTCATCACACAAGCACCAGAGAAAAATGAATAAATAATTATTCACACCATATATTCAAGCATCCAAATATCAACATGCATCAGATTTTAAAACTTAAGTAATTTAAAAAAAATTGTTACTCACAGCAAATGAAAGAGAGAACAAATTCGATGAAGGCAGTTTGAATTTTGCAGGTTTTGAAATATACAGAGTTTCATCACACAAGCACCGGAGAAAAATGAATAAATAATTATTCACACCATATATTTAAGCATCCAAATATCAACATGCATCAGATTTTAAAACTTAAGTTATTTTAAAAAAAAATGTTACTCACCAATGCTTGAGAATGACAGAGCACTTTTGGTTTGACAGTTTTGAACTTAAAAACTGGAAACTCTTTTGCTTTCCAAAACTTCTTGCCTTGTTGATGATGCTTCCGTAGTAAACAAAATAGAAATGCTACTTGTATATGTTATGTTTGCTATGCTATGTTGAACGAACTAAAGAAGAAAGACATGTATATATAGAAGTTTATAGGGTAGGTGTTTACTGGGTTTAGGCAATTTGCAGGTACAAATATTTCATTTTGTTTGTATCAGGAAAGACTTTTTCAAAAGGAGGCTAAAAGATTTTTATACAAATTTCGAAATGACTTGTTTGTATGTTAGAGATGAAAGCTTTAAATGTTGATGTACTTTTATGTTTCCTACTTAGCAAATTTTATCATTTCTTATGCCAGCATCTTATTTCTACTGCTTTGCTTTAGCTTGCTTTACAAACTTCCTTGTATATTTAACATGCACAAAGATATTTTATTTTATTTTTTTCATACCTGTCTGAATCTTAATCTATTCTTGCCTGCATATATTTTATTTTGTTTTATACTTGATGTTTCTACATGTCAGAATCTAAATCTTACAAGCTACTAACATTTTTATTTTATGTTTCATACTTGTCTTCTTTTCTACTCTTGCCATTGTTTTATACTTCATTTGCATTTTATTTTGTTTAATTTCCAACATAATTATTGTATAGACATGATTACATGTTACCTTTTCTTAGCTTTGCATTTTATTTTACATGTTTGTATTCTTGCCTTGTATATTTTCTTTACAGGCTGCATTTATATTTATCTTACTTTGTTTATTTTTGCTTTGCTTTAAGTACTTTATTTCAATATTTGTTGTGAATTTTTAACTTATGTACTTATGTTAACCTTATACATTTGATTTATTCTTAAGTTAAATATTTATAAAGTTTACTTCATTTTAAATTTACAAACCATAGCTTTCCAAAATACTTATATATATATATATATATATGAATTTAAAATAACAATTTCTTTTATATTAAAATCTATTTATAAAAATATTGCATTATTGTTATTGTTTAAAAATCACTCATTACTAATTTAAAATGATTCATAAATGAAATCACTACATAAATAAATTACTTATTTTATAAAGTTGAAGTAAAAAGAACAAAACAATCTTTTTATTTAAATTTAAACTCTAGGCTAAAATCATTTTAAACAAATTAAACTTTATCTTGAGTATTTTAAAGATCATATTATTATTTATACAATATTAAATTTCCAAATTATCAAAAATAATAGAATTAGAAAACATAACTTTATTTATTAATTTAAAACAGAGCTTATCTATTTATAATATATACAATTATATACATATATACATTATAAATAGAAACAATTTAAATTAGCTTTTAAAAGATAAATTATCCGTTAAATATTTGTTTAAAAGGAGATTATTAAATCAATTCAAATATTATTAACAAATATTATCAAATCAATTTAATTTTTAATGTAGATTATTAAATTGATATTGCCCCAAATTTCCGGGATGTCACACTGAGTGTGGGTAGGAGGAGGGTGGCGAGTGGGGTATAGGTGTGTGGATGGTGGATGTGGGGCATGTGTGAGTGTGGAGGCCATAGGTGGTGGGTTTGGTCATGTGGGGTAAAGGCCACGAGAGGGAGGGTGGAGGCAAAAAAGGAGGGTGAGAGAGGGGGAGAGAGAGGGAGAGGCTAGGGTTTAGGGAAAGAGAGGAAGGTTATGCTGGGCTTTAGGAAATTGGTAGATGGAGATTGAGGAAGGAGATGGATGAAGTTTTGCAGTAATCTGATTTCAGCAGAAAGAAGGAGGAAGAGATTGTCCGAAACAAAAGTATACGTACATATCCTTTTCTCAATCGATATGTCCATTAAGGAAAAGGTACATAGCTATTCAGGAAATCTCTTCAAATTCCAGCTTAATGACAAAGCCTAAAGAATCAAGCCCAAACCCAAAACGCAAATAAAAGAAAATAGGAAAAATACACACAAATAAATGCACATTTTTACACAGAAAATTGCAGATTTAAAGATGTAGGAATTGGATTTTAAAGAAATGAAAAGTTGAGTGGAGATTAGAATTCGGTCTAGTATCATAAAAAAGGAATAAAATTTTAAAATTAAAATTTTCAACCAAAATCAAACTTTGACCAAATTTGACGAAAATTTGAATTTTCAGAAATTTTTCCTTTTATTGAATTTTGAAAAAAATATGTTACTCAACATCCCAAAAATCGATATTTAAATCCAAATTTATTTAAATTTTAAAATACTTAACTCAAAATTTCAAATAAAAATTTCTTTTAAAATTTGACTAAATTTAGGGGTCGTTACAAGTATTATAACAACAGGAAATTACAAATGTATATAAGGAAACAAGAAGAACAAAATTTGTATAGGGCAGAAATGTAACAAACAAAATAAATTCTAGATTTAAGTACGAGTACAAATTGTGAAGATTAACAAGAACTAAAACAGAAAAGCTAATGATAAAGTGAACAGGAATTGAAGTACATGAATTAATAAGAAGGAATTAAAATGAATCAGGATTTGAAATTGAATAGAAATGCAAACTTACAGAGCTAAAATCTAAATCAATAAAAGAAGAATTAATCTTGTAATCGAAATGATAAAGAAGATGAAATTGTATTCAGATTTCTCTCAACACACTACAAACAATACATGTACATCCTTATATACATATTCATGCACTTGTAAATGGACCATGGCTGATACAATCAACCTTGTCTTCACCCAAATTGAACCATTCAACTCACAAAACAAACACACACTAGTACAAAGTAATTCAAACACAATGCACTCAAATAAGACTCCAAATCTGATGAGATCAAGTGTGCATGTACAAACACGCACACTCAAAAACTCTCTCCCAAAGCCATATATTCAACTGCTTAAGCTTCTTAAAGCTGACTGACATCCTCCAAAACTGTCTCTAATGACTGCAAGGCCAACTCTGGTGAACTTCGACTGGGGGTTTCTTACTTTTTTTTGTCGTTGAACAGCAAGTCTCCTTAACAAGCATGTCAACCAAAGCTTAGTTGTTACACAAACCCTAACTAATGAACCCTAATATTTAATGATTTCGCCGGTTCGCCTTGGAATTCGAGCCCTAACTTTTTAGGGTGTCGCCTATGAACTGGAATTCACCAAAAAATACCCTTGGTTTGGAATTGAGTTTGGATTTCACTTTGGTATTGAGTTTGAATATGAAAGCATGCCCAAGTTGAGAAAGAGGAAGGAAATGAAAGCATTATCGAGTGCGGGAGTAAAAAGTAGAGGGAAATATTTGAAGTTTCTCTGCCTAATGAATTTTTAAGGGGATTATACAATAAGTATTTAACCAAGTGTACTTATCCACTAGTTAAAGCTATAACATTGTATATATTTATGCTCTACTAATGTTAAGTTTGTTGGAGCAGTGATTAAATCCTCTTATAGCGTCTGTAATGGCCAGCCTTTTCGATCGTTAAAAGTCGACACTAATATTTATGATATTCACGTGCTGAGTATCCGAGTGCTAGAAAGACAGATAATTAGTATGAAAAAAATAAAATATAGAACAAAATATCACATCGTTATGAGTAATGCATAATATACACCCGATCTTTACAAAAAAGCTGTAACATGCATACATCAATCCAAGTAAACTAATATATCATCAAACTGGATAGTTATAATAGTATGTCAGCAAAAATGCCGATAAATACAAAAAAAAGAAATAACGTACAAAATAAAATACATGAATAGGTCTTGGAGGCATCCAACTTGTTTTCTAAAGCTCCAAAGTGCCCAAAACTAAATCTGGAAATATACTCGGGTCTGACTCGAGCATTATAAGAAAATAACACCCGGATCAGTCTGGTAAATCAGCATGAGAAACTCAAATCATATGGATTTTAAATTTATAAAAACCTTCAAAAAAAAGTTATCTTGTAAGATCATGTCGCAAATAAACACAGTTGGTTTTTATCTTACGATAACAAAGTCATTTTATAAGAAATCTTGTTATATTATAATAATGTCTAGTGTTTAAAATAAATAATTAACATATTTATTACACGACTAAAGTCCATGAGACACGTATTGGAAAATGGATTCCAACAGTGGTAAGGTAAGGGACTTTCTTTCGAACAGTACACCTATAGAGAAAATGTATCGAGGGGCACACATGGAACCCATACCAACATATAACCACCTACCCCTTCTTGGATAATGTTGAATATGATCATCACCCAGGGTTCCAACTTGAAAAACCATTCCGGTGGGCCCACCATACAAAATTTGTAAATATCAATCTAGATGCAAGTGATGATCATACCCTAATGGTAGGGAACCATATTTCCCTGCTGCATCTCCCTTCTTCTAGTCATTTCTATGTGAGGTTTAAGGCTATACTTTTTTGCAAATCTCACTTGCAATGCCAACATTGTCCTCCAAGTAATAGCAATGTCAGCATTCATCCATATAAGTTGTTCTGGAACCGAATATATTGAAGGCACTACTTCTGCTACATCCGTTCTTGAAATCACCCTCGAAAGTAGTAGTAAGTAGATCTTACACTTCAAAAACTCTGTCTTCGATATCTATCATCTTTAAAATGTTTCCAATTCAGAGGCTTATGCCGGTTCGAAATGGTTTTTGGATACCTCTTGCTTATCCGATCCCGGTCTCTCCAAACCAACAATCGATTCTGTCAAAATAGGCCAAGATTTCGATAATTAGTTGTTTAGCTATCAATTAAGCAAACAATCAAATTAGAGATTTAGTTTCGTATGGAAAACCAAGCATGAATAAGCACACAAGCAACTATTAAGGCCCTTTTATTAATCATTTCATTAATTAAAATCTCCTTTTAATTATTTGGATTAAAATACCTTTACAAAAGATATACATATGCATTTGTACTCTTTCAATCCTTGAAAAAGTATTCATATACTTATCTTACCGGTATGAGTATATTCACAATCATCATACATTTCAATACAAAGTGTATTCATATACCTAACGGTATAAGTTTATTCATAAAATTTTAAGAAATATTTCATTTCAAAAAACGTACTTAATTGGGTTAAAACAAATGTCATTCAAAATTTTTTATAAGAATAAACCCAAAAAACTTTTGGTGTAAGTAAACAGATCATATAAAAATTAGACCAAATATACTTACCACCACTTCCTAATTTCAAACTTGTACTATTCCTTGATTAACAATGTAGTCGGACAAGTTAACATACTATCCTAGCCTTGACATACATTCTTAAACTCCTACAGATAAAGATGAGTTTCCCTACCTCGAAACTTGGTGTTACGTATGAAAAGAATACTTTCCATACCACCATAAATTATAAAGATCATTTACAGAAATCAAATCTTCTATTTTTGTCACATTTCTTATATTTAGACTTACTCTATCCCTCGTCCAAAAATAAAGCTAAATAAGTCAGGGCACTGCTTGCTTTTAGTTTTGCATTAGTTAAAACAATTTGATTCTTGATCGCACAGAGAGAGGATCATCCTACTCATCGGCTTTTAGTGCCAAGTATAGGACTATTTAATTTCCATAAGTAACCGAATTTGTATACGGAAATAATACTTCATACATCTAACATCGATCTTTTATTTCAAATTTAAATTATCATTTGGTTAACAATGAAGCCATTCAAGTTGGGGTATTATTACTTCTTACACCTTGACTCGACAACATTCTTATCTTTCAGGATAGGTAGTAGTTTAGCCATCTTAAAACTTAATGTTAAGTATACATAAATTCCATATACTATTCATTTAAAACAATTTTGTATAACCCAAACTTCATTTTTCATTTTCCACTTTCCAAAATATTTTAGTTTAATTAGAATATTATAGTCCAAAAGTCTCTTTCCACTTTCCAAAGAAATTCATTACAATAAAGGTGTGTAATCCATGACTTCTTTTCCTTTATAAAAATTTCACTTAAATTTTTTGAAATTATAGTTTAAAACTTCTATATAAAACACCATATGAAGGTCATTGCTTAAAACAAAGTTTGGTTTGAAAAATAAGATCTTTTCTTTATAAAAGTATTAATTGCTTTATTACATTAAATATTCCTTTAAAATTATTTACATAAATTTCTAGTCTCTTTTTAAACCCTTTAAACAAAGTTTAAACTTCCATCTAAGTGATAACTTAAAAGCTATCACTTTCAAAAAAAAGAACACGACTTTGAAAAATAAGGGATTTCCTTTAAATAAACTACTTGTTTAAATATGCAAAAATACATTTAAAACTTTGAACTCCTTTTCAAATACTTATATAACTTTTATGAAAAACATTTGAAAAGAATTTACAAAATATCAAAAGTAGATAACCTCTAAAAAATTGTAATAAGATTTTGAAATCATCTTAAAACCCATTTTTTAATTAACCTATTTAAAAAACAAAGTGTTTTCAATGGAAATACGTAAGGAATATACTTTCCAAATTTTTCAAAAAGGGATTTAGCAAATTACTTAGGTACAAAATCAAGCTCTACAACTATTTTTACAATAAGAGAGCATAACTTCAATGTATATCAACATTTATAGATCATATAGCCAAACTACCAAGCTTTGGCGCATAATCATTTCACATATCAAATAACATATGAATAGTAAATTCAAAAGTTGCGAGTAATTCCCTTGGATCCCTCCATAAAAATCATAAATTTTCGAAGTGTACTTATCGGGGCCTATCTGCTACGAAACACTTTGACTTCCTCTTCCATATGTCCTCTGTAAATACAAGGGTTATATGCCACTGCTACTCAAGCAGGAATACGTTTCCAAATCAAGCACATATACATTTACATACATACATACATATGTATACAATAAGTACAAGCAAGCAATATAATAATTAATACAACATTTTTCTACAATCGTAATATATACTTAATGTTGATATTCTTACTTTAAATCGCAATCTAAGCCTTAGAAAAAGCTTGCTGCCACTTGCCACTGCCAACCAATCTACCAAAATGCGACGCTACAACTTGCAAAAGTACACACAAGCCCAAGATTCCACCTATGGTGCATGATCTAAGGTCAAAAAGTGGAACGGGTTTCCCCTCACTAACATCCTTTTAAAATATATCTTTGCAAAACCTTTTTCCTACAACAAAACTGGTTAAATATTGTAAAGCATCATTATGTAAACATACATAAATATCAGGTAATAATGAACTATATATTCAAACACATAAGTTTTGTTTGGATAACTTTTGACTTTTGGCTAACTCGGTCCTACCGGATTATAAATAAAAAATAATCTAACACATGTTAGCTATTCTTCTTCTGGATTATGTATCCTTAACTATCTGTTAAATAATTCACTTTTGGACAGTCTGTCCCTAGCTTAATCATCTCATAGGTCTTCCTAATCCTAATGGTTTTCGGGCTCACCAATAACCTATCTGTATAAAAGTACATGTTCCCTTTCGTGTGTCACCATAATTTTAGTCTATCCGTGACCAAGCCCTACACACTAGAAGTTTTGGACAATAATTAGCTGGGGTTAATAGCTAATGTATACGGCGCGACCATATATCAGTCCCGTATGGTATTCAAATATTTGAGTCATTTTCACTTAAGAATCTGCTTGAAAACATTTTCAAAATGATTTAAAACTTGTAAATCAAACTCAAACAAGGAAAATATATAATCTATATGCTTTACAAAAAATCGCATACCATGTTATATATATATCTCCTTTACTCAAACCTTATTTGATGGAAACATTTGAAAGTTCCTCTTTCTAAACCTTTAAAAACATCTCTTTCAAATCCTAGTGAAATACTTTAATTTTCTAAGCCAAAAGGCCAAAACCTTACCTTTCAAAACTAAACAGCAAACCATTCGATACTATTAAAATCATTCCTTTCGAAGGCAATAAAACTTTAGACATCCTACTTTAAAACATCTTAAAACATTGCCTTAGAAAACCTTTGAAAACCTTCCATTTTAAACCTTGCGAAACCATTCAAATCAAACCATTCGAATTCATTGAACTCAAGCCTTTCGAAACCATTGAACTAAAACTTTTCGAAACCATTTAACTCAATCCTTTCGAAACCAATGAACTCAATCCTTTCGAAACCATTGAACTCAAACCTTGCGAAACCATTGAACTCAAACCTTTTGAAACCATTGAACTCAAACCTTTCGAAACCATTGAACTCAAACCTTTCGAAACCATTGAACTCAAACCTTTCGAAACCATTGAACTCAAAACTTTCGAAATCATTAAACTCAAACCTTTGAAACCATTGAACTAAAACCTTTCAAAATCATTGAATTCAAACCTTTTCAAACCATTGAACTAAAACCTTTCGAAAGCATTCAACCTTTTAAAACATAAATCTTTCGAAAGCTTACTGGGTCCAATTTAAAACATGTGGAAAAATTTCTTTTAAAACATTTCGTCTTCATTGGAAGATACCTTTCGACTTTGTCGAAAAATCTGCTTCGAAAGCTTTAAAACACATCACTTAAAACAATAGTCCCCTGCCTTTAAAACAACTCCTCCGAAACCTTTATTTAGATTTCAATAAGAAAAGTCAGGTAAAACATCTAAGTCAAAAGCTTTGATACCTTTCGAAAGCATTGAGAAGAGGCAGGTTATAGAAACAGGTAAACCTTTTGACCTTGTCAGAATGTTCAAAACAAAATAATGATAAAGCGGCAGTAACCTTTCGACTTTTTCGAAAGCTTTAAAACCTTTATTTTAAATAATTGACCTGGTCAAAAGCAACCAAGTCGAAAGCTCTTATTCGAAAACAAAGTATGCGATTCTTTTGGTCTATAAAACAAACATACTTCAACCACTTTGGCAACCAAGCTTTCAACTAAGTACCCTTCGACCTTGTTCAATTCATTACATACCAAGTAACTTGATACCATATGCATTAAACTTTGACCTTGTCGAAGGCTATAACTTTTCGACTTTGTCGAAAGGTCTGGCTCGAAAGTTTGATGCCTAAAATGGTTGAAACATGCTAAAAGCATGATTTTCCTATTTTTAACTTGAAAAGGACAACCATTCAACTAATCTGCCATTGTTTTTCAAATTCTCATTGGTTAATAAATACTTTTCAGAAAAGTGCTGCCACTAATTTCAGAATTAAATAATAATTTTATTTTATATAATTCCCCATCCCCGGAATTAAATATATCAAACATATAAGTTTCGTACCTTAGATAATTTTATATATCATCAAAACACTTAGGTAAAATTTGAAAAAATTCAAGAAAATCTATTTTAATATGTTTTCCAACATATAAAAATTTTAAATCCAAATAATAATTATTTTAGCTGTAAATAATTGATAACCCAATAAAATATTTCCTTCACTTGAAAATTAATATAAAATCCATATAAAATTAAAAAAATTATGAACATTGGAACCCATCCCTAGATTATCATTTTTGACTTATATTTAAATTTTCGGTGAATTTGTATGTTATTTAATAGTGTTTTCCTATCAAATATTTCATAAATACTAATATCACCACGCATAATTCACCAGCGAACAAATATATAACTTTAATTATCAAAACATGGTATATACTTGCAAAAACATTTCGGATCTAATCTTAAAACCGAAAACTATAAGAAAAAGGAATGTAGTAATTATTCACCTTAACTTTAAGATTAAAAGATGTGAGATTTGATGTTGAATTAGTTGATTATCTTCCTTCTCTTGAATCCTAGCTTTAATCTTTCCTTGAGAACAATAATGGTGGCTGGCCTTAAGAGTTTTTAGTTTAGTAAAATGAGAATGAATGTGAGTTTCAATTCTTAAGTGTTTAGGGTGTAAGCCTTTCCTATTTTCCATAACGTCCTTGCTCATTTCCTAACACATTAATTTATGTTTTCTCATTTTTATTTAGACATTAACATGGCATGGCTATCCTTAGTATAACCAAATCTCAACCTATTAATCTTCACATTATTTTATTAAATTTAACTAATTGAATATCCTAAATAATGTTATAAAAATATAGTGTATTACAGACTCCTCACCTTAAAAATTTCATCCTTCAAATTACTATAAGGCATAAACAAAATAATTAAAGGTAAAACATACCAGCAAACAAATCATGGTAAGCCTCTCTAATCCTGCTCTTAGTCTTTCATGTACAGTCTTTTGCATCGTCACAACATTGGACCTTAACTACTCTGGCTACCTTGTTCCTCGGCTTCTTCTCATCTCTAGCCACAATCTGAATCAGCTTTCTAACTATGGTCAAGTCCGGCTCTATTACTAAATCTTCTAACACTGTAGGTGCTACTATGCGGTTAAAGCACTTGACGGATTCCATGCGGCGGAGGTGCAAAAAGTCATAGCATGGATATAGCGGGATATAGCGGATGACTCCAAAATACTATATAAAACTCGAATTTAATGTTTTTGCAAATATATAAATGGTAATTAAATGAAAAATTAACATTCAATTGAATTACAATTAACACACAAATAATTTTGAACAACTACACGTGTGAATATACTGTAAATAAATGTAAAACTTTTGTATAACATAATTTAATTTAGTAGAATATTAGATAATTTTCATTTCTGAAAATATATTAAAAATTTAATTAAACAAAATTAATTACATAATTTTTATAATACGTAAAATTTCTTTTTTCAATACATTTCTTTTAAAGAAGATATAGCAGAAATAGCGGAATAAAGCGGGAATGACGGGGTTAAAGCGGAAATGCTATATTTAGGACTATATGGAAAAATAGTAGCGGCATAAATCTGCTATGAGATATAGCAGGGTAAAAGCGGGGCATTAACTGCACATAGGTGCTATAGTAGTTTCTGGGTCTGTGACACACTTTTTAAGATGAGAAATATGGAAAACATCATGGACATCTACCAAACTATTCAGTAACTCTACTCTATATGCGAGTTTACGGATCCTCTCAACAACACGGAAAGGTCCTATGAATCTAGGTGCTAACTTTTCTGACTTTGGAAATCTAATCACGCCTTTCAATCGATGAAACCTTAATAAACAAATAATCTCCAACAGAGAATTCCAAGTCTTTCCTCCTTCTATCTACATAACTTTTCTACCTAGACTGAGATTACTTCATCCTAGCTCAGATCAACTTAATCTTCTCTACGGCTTCTTCCACCAAATCCAGACAAAGAACAAACCTATCCCCCGTCTCTAACCAACATACGGGAGATCTGCATGGCCTTCCATACAAGTCTTTAGAAGGTGCCATCACAATCTAGTCGGACAACTACAGTTATGCGAGAACTCAACTAAATGGAGATGGTCTTCCTATGATCCCTCGAAATTCAATACGCAAGTGTTCAACAAATCCTCCAAAACTTTGTTAACTCTTTTTATTTGCCCATCAATCTGTGGATGGTAAGCGGTACTTATATTGAACTTGGTTCCTAAACCTTCACGTAGACTCTTCTAGAACTCATTAGTAAACAAAGAATCTCTATCACTAATGATATTACTAGGAATCTTGTGCAGTCTAACCACATTCTTCATAAATAACTTCGCCAGAATAGGTGTCATATATCCTAGTTAACTTTACTGGAATGAAATGAGCACTCTTAGTCAGTCTATCTACTATGACCCATATGCTTTTATTTCCTCTAATAGACCTTGGTAACCCATCGATAAAATCCATAGAGATAAAATCCCACTTTAATGGAACTTCCAACGGTTGAAGTAATCCACTTGGTTGCCGGTATTCAGCCTTTGCTTGCTGGCAATCCAAGCACTGTTTAACAAATAAACCAATGTCCTACTGCATAACTTCCTAGAAGAAGCTTCTCTTCATATCTTGATATATTTTTGTTCCTCTTGGATGGATAGCGAACGATGACATTGATCCAAAACTTTTTTCCTTATGTTTCCTATATTCGGAACACACAACCTTCCCTTCTTTCTTAAGCACTAATTTTGGTCAAGACCAAAATCTTTTCAATCATTGTTCTCTGTTCCCTCCTTTAACTTTCTGATCCGTTCAGCCAAAACTGGATCCTCCTCCTGTTTAGAGGCTATCTTCTTAATCATTACCGGTCGAACTTCTAAGTAAGACATTACAGCACTTCCTGCACTAGAACCTGCCTTGGATCTATACTGCACAATACAGGCTGATAATGCTTCCAAATTTTTCCACTCAGCAAACATAGCCAATACTATATTCTGATGTTTCCTGCTAAGTGCATTTGCTACCTTATTCCCTTTTTCGGGTATGTACTCAACTCCAAAATCATAAGCAGTAATAAACTCCAACCATTTCTAGTGTCTCATGTTCAAATCCTTCTAATAGAACAAGTATTTCAACAAATTATGATCTATATAAAGCTCAAATTGCCCTCCCAATAGATAATGTCACCATACCTTTAAATCAAATATAACGGCAGCTAACTCCAAATCATGCGTAGGATACCAAATTCATGTGGTCTGAGCTGTCTAGAAGCATAAGCAACTACTTTACCTCTTTGCATCAACACAGCTCCCAATCCAGTTCCACACGCATAGTATAGACAACTAAATCTTGATTTCCCTCCAGAACCACCAACATCGATGCATGGATCAATAAGTGTTTCAAGCTTTGGAATGCTTCCTCACACTCATTAATCCATACACACTTCACATTTTTTCACGGAAGTTTAGTCATCGGTGCTGCTATCCACAGAAAGTCCTTTATAAACCTTCGATAATATCCAACCAATCCAAGAAATCTCTTTATCTCGGTTACCGTCTCGGGTCTCTTCCAATTATTTATTGCCTCAATCTTAGTCAGATCTATGGACAACCCTTTCTCTGAGACTGCATGATCAAGGAATTTCACTTCCTTCTTATGACACTTCAAAAAACTTAGCCTTCAACTGATGCTTCCTTAATGTCTCAGGCATAACTCTAAGATGAACTTCTTGGTCCTTCTCATCCTTAGAGTATATCAGAATGTCATCTATGAAGACCAACAAGAACCTATCCAAGTGCTCTCGGAAAATTCGGTTCATCAAATCCACAAAGAATACCGATGAATTAATTAGTCCGCGCGGCATGACTAACCAGTCATACGAACCATACCTTGTCCTATACGCCGTCAGAGAAATACTATTCTCAACCACTCTAAGCTAATGAAATCCCATCGCTAAATCTAGTTGAGAGAATACCTTGGCTCCACTTAGTTGATCGAAAAAATCATCAATTCTCGTCAATGGATATCGGTTCTTTATCGTCTTCTCATTTAACTTACGTTAATCAATACATAGCCTTAATTATTTGTCCTGCTTCTTAACGAACACTACAGCAACTCCCCCAGGCGAACTACTCGGTCGGATAAAATTCTTCCCTTCTAAATCGACCAGCTGCACCTTCAACTCTTTAATCTCTATGGGTATCATCTTGCTTGGTGACCTACTCACCCATTTTGTCCCCGGTACCAAATTAATCTAAAACTCAATGGCTCGTTTTGGTGGCAATCCAGTTACCCGCTCAAACACATCTGCAAACTCTCTAACTACAAAGTCTCGATGCAACTCATCCTCTAGCTCCATAATACCCAATAATGCAATCACTTTGTAACTGAGGTTCTCTACGTATATAAACAGAGATTTGTCAAATGAAGTACACCCTTCCTATAATCTTTTCCTCAAGTATAATATGTATATTTGTGTATATGGGAAGATAAGGAAGATATATTGAAATGACCCGCCTTTCTCTCCACAGAAAGACGCATCATTTTTAAGAAAGAAAGGGATAGAAAAGAAAAAAACAGAGAAGAGAGAAAGAACACCATCACAATCTAAACGGCGGAACAAATAAATTATATTAATCACATGATATAATACATAATATCATATACATCAGAGTTACACAGTTTAAACAACACACACTGGACAGTTATAAACACCTTTCTAGTTATACAACTCAATATACACCATAGACAAACGACTCAGAGAACACACAGCGGAATACTATATATCTATAGGCTGAAGCCTCCTGCTCCATTGCTCCTCCAGAATTCGTCAAACCTAACCCGAATCCCTTGGCTACTCATAAAAATTTGAGTACCCAAGAGTTTAAGAAAAATAGAATAAACTCCGGGTCAGACATGGATCTGGTGTGAGTAAATGGGTAAAGTTGCTTAACTTTTTAAACCTTTTGAAAGAAAAGGTATCATGTAAGACTCCCCACACATAAACATGGGTAAGATTTTACCTTACGCTAACCAAAACATTTGATAGGAAATCCAATGATATTATAATAGGGTCTAGGGTTTTCAAATAAATATGAAATAGTCAAAATTGTTACATTTATTAAATTCTAGCTACTAGCCACAAAAGTGGGTAATACAATCAAATCCGAGGGCACTTATTGGATTTTGGATCCATACAATGGCAGGGCTACTGGGGTACCGCCCGTCACAGTACGGGGCTTAGATCACCGTACCGAGGATCACTCCCAATCCCCTGCAACACAAAGCCAGAACCATTCCTTACTGAACAATTCCGAATAAGATAACCCCGTGGTTGTAGCTAACAACCGCCCACACAACCGAATAAAAAGTGACTCTAGACAGAGGTTCATCTCATCCTACTTGGGCATGACCCACTTAGCCTTGCTGCTCCTCCCCTGTTTTAGCCATTCCCGGTTGATGAGGCTTAAGGCTACGATTACCTTTATAGATCACATCCCTTAGAATGCTCATCGTCCACCTGACGATGTTCTGAAAGCATTCAATCCATACAATTTCGTTCAGGGTTCGAGCGAAACCGAAGGCATTATCTCGTTACACTCATTTTGGAATCACCCTTAGAGTTAACGACGATAACCCTTGCACTCTGAATCTTCATCTTCACTTGAGATTCATGACCTATCGTTAATTTGGATCGATGTGGTTTTTGGATATCCAAATCTGAAAACCCGATCCCGGTCTCATCGAAATCCAAAACGTATCTTTTAGGTCCAAGTTGTTTAAGGTTAAACAATTCAATTCTTTTATCTATATACACACAGATAGATAATTCACAATATCACAATAGATAATCTACATTATCAGCACAACAGATAATTCATATTATCATCCTACTTCAACCAAAGCATCTCATATATCACACATATCTCATTAGAGATATCAAACAATCAAGCCATTCAATATCAATCAGCCATCCATAAGCAATGATCTATTAATCACACCATCTATAATTAATTTAAAATGAATTAAATTAATTACTTCATCTCCAATTAATTTAAAATTAATTAAATTAATCACCTTCATCACACAAATCATGCTTACATAATCATTAATTAAACCAATTAATTAATCATGATCTTAATTAATCAACCTTGATTAATTATCTTTAATTACATTAAGTAATTTACCCTTAATTAATTACACAAATTAAATATCTTCAAACCATTCAGTAATTAACCTTAATTACTCTATTAATTATAATTAATGACATTAATCCTTAATTAATTACAATTAATTACCTTATAATAACTTATTATGGATTAATTAATCCTAATTAATCAATCCTTAATTATTCTCATTAAGCACATTAATTAATGATCCTAAATTAATTACTTTCATTAATCAATTAACTATAATTAATTACATTATTCCTTAATTAATTACATTAATTAATCATGCTTAAATTAATTGCTTTCATTAATCAACTTTAATAATTATAAATGGTAATTAATTATTCTTAATTACTTTTAATTACATTTATAAATCCTTTGATTTATTACACCAGGTAATAAATCCTTAATTACTTTACCAAGTAATTATCCTTTTAAATTACTCCACATTAAGTAATTTCCCTTGTCTCAATTACCTCCAGTAATTTATTCATCAATTACTTACATTAAGTAATCACTCTTATCAAATCTCATTAAGTAAGCATACTTAATCAATTACCATGTGACTATCTTTAATTAATTAATAAATTAATTAACTTAACTTAATCACATTCACCTCATAAATCATAACCAAGTAATTCATCCCTTAATTACTCTTTAACCAAATTAATCCTTAATTACAGATTAATTATCCTTCAACTATTAATTAATAAACTTTAATTATTAATCAATCTTTTAATACAAAATCAATCCCTAATTACTTTTACAATTAATTAATTAAATTTAATTAACTAATAATTGATTATCTCTTAATCATTAATTAATAAAACTTAATTATTAATTAACAATCTTAATTACAAATTTATTAATCCATAATTACCAATTAATCAATTCTTAATGATAATTAATTAACCTTAAATAATAGTTAACTAATTATCAATTAATTTTAATTATAGATTAACAATCTCTTAATTATTAATGAAGAAAACCCAATTATTACTTAATAAAACTTTATTAAGTATTTCTTAATTACTAGTTTAATTAACCCTTAATTTCTTAATTAATTAATTTCTTAATTAATTAATTTCTTAATTAATTAATTTCTAATTACAAATTAATTAATCTCTAATCATTAATTAATCGATCGTAATTATTAGTTAATTAAATTAATAATTGTCCTTAATTAATTACTTAATTAACCCTTTTTAATAATATGCGACTCAGTAACACACGACTTACGACTTACGAGTTACACCACTTAACACATGCGACATAAGAAAATACAATACGAGTTACAACATCACGACCTAATAACACACGAGATAAGAAAATTACAACAATATACGACTTAACGATACAACCCACGCATGCGACATAACATCAGCGACTTAACAACATAATACAAGTTACAACACCATGCGACATAACAAGATGCGGCCTAACTGAGCGACTTAGCAACATAAGCTTCAGGATGACTCAAGCGACTTAAGGAAACAGCATAGGTGAGTGACTTAAGAGAAACGATTGACGACATAATCGACTTACGACATAAACGACTTAAGGCATAACTCGCTATGTCGTTCAAGACAGGCGTTCAAGGAAGGCCACTTAACATAACTCGCTGGTGCGCTACATCATCCTCTGCTGCATCAGGGCGGCTTAAGGTCGTTGATCGACCTATGTGGTTGCGACCTAAGGTCGTTGAGCGACTTATCATGGTGGAGCGACTTAACAAGGTGCACTGCATCAGAAATAGGTAAACCTTTCAACTTTATCGGAAGGTTCAAAACAAAAAAAGGATAAAGCGGAAGTAACTTCGTCGAAAGGTTTAAAACCTTTATTTTAAATAATTGATCTGGTCGAAAGCAACCAAGTCGTAAGCCCTTATTCAAAAACAAAGTAGGCGATTCTTTTGGTTTATAAAACAAACATACTCAACCTCTTTGGCAACCAATCTTTCGACTAAGTACCCTACGACCTTGTTCAATTCATTACATACCAAGTAACTTGATACCATATGCATTGAACTTTGATCTTGTCGAAGGCTATAATCTTTCGACTTTGTCGGAAGGTCTGGGTCGGAAGGTTTGATGCCTAAAATGGCCGAAACATGCTAAAACATGATTTTCTTATTTTTTAACTTGAAAACGATAACCTTTCAACTAACCTGCCTTTGTTTATCAAATTCTCATTAGTTAATAAATACTTATAAGAAAAGTGTTGCCACTAATTTCAGAATTAAATAATAATGTTATTTTATGAAATGCCCATTCCCCTTAATTAAATATATAAAACATTTAAGTCCCATACTTTAAATAATTTTACATATTCATCAAAAAACTTAATCTATTTTAACATGTTTTCCAACATATAAAAATTTTAAACCCAAATAATTATTATTTTATCCGTAAATAATTTATAACCTAATAGACCATTTTCTTCACTAGAAAATTAATATAAAATCCACATAATTCAAAAATATATGAAAATTGGAACCCATCTCTAGAATATCATTTATGAACTATATTTGATTTTTCAAGGTATTTGAATATCATTTAATAGGGTTTTCATATCAAACACTTCATAAATACTAATACGAACATGCATAATTCACCAACAAAAAAATATGTTACTTTAATCATCAAACCATGACATATACTTGCAAAAGCATTTTGGATCTAATCTTAAAACCGAAAACTATAAGAAAAAGGGATGTAGTATTTATTCACCTTAAATTAAAATTAAAGATGTGAGATTTGATGTTGAATTAGTTGATTATCTTCCTTCTCTTGAATCCTAGCTTTAATCTTTCCTTGAGAACAATAATGGTGGCCGGCCTTAAGAGTTTTTAGTTTGGTAAACTGAGAATGAATGTGAGTTTCAATTCCTAAGAGTTTAGGGTACAAGCCTTTCCTATTTCTCATAATGCCCTTGCTCATTTTTTTAACACATTAGTTTATGTTTTCTCATTTTAATTTACACATTAACATGGCACGACTACTCTTAGTTTAATCAAATCTTAAACTATTAATCTTCATATTGTTTTGTTTTATTTAATCAATTGTATATCCCAAATAATGTTATAAAAATATGGGGTTTTACACATCTCTAAGAAAAATATGTTTATTAGTCGGTCAAATAATGTTAGATAGTTTTACTAGAAAAAGATTCTTAACCAATTTAAAACTTGTCTTTACATGTTAAGATTGTTCAAACGTTATTAAAGCTTCTTTATATCAAAGTGAACCCCATCCCTTTTTTTAGAAAACTTCAGTAACTAACTACAAACTTAATCCTAAACAAAGAACTAAAAGGAAAGC
The DNA here is from genome assembly GCA_030765085.1 of Allium cepa. Taxonomy (NCBI): domain Eukaryota; kingdom Viridiplantae; phylum Streptophyta; class Magnoliopsida; order Asparagales; family Amaryllidaceae; genus Allium; species Allium cepa. The sequence goes on along the minus strand of CM060944.1, from coordinate 505,509,663 downwards.
AATCATAGTCCATATCATACATGCAAGGTACATACTATCAGGGTTATAAAAATACAAAATGCAAACTAAGGGTATCTAACTAATACCTATCAAAGCTAAAGTTCATAACCCATATTATAAGGCTTACATAATATGATACGCGACAAGGATACAAACAAACAATATGATACATACTACTACAACAATAACCCAAAAACCAACCCTCGACGAACACACTCCATCACTCTCATAGCCTACTCTCTTCATCAGACTCCTCCAACTCAGTCCTTCTAACTCTAAAGACTTGGCCTCATCATCTGACACCCAGCCCCCATAGGCTCTTTTTCCCCATATGACCACATTAACTCCTTATCGAGATCCTCCTCGAGGTCCTCCTCTTCCTCTAACATATAATCCATCTCTGGGTCCGGAGCGTTAATCTCCATTATAGGGTCCTCCTCACCCTTTGACATTCTAGGTCAAGAACCTCCATGCTTCTCTCTCCGTGGCCTACCTAAATAACTCTCTAGCTCTTAGGAATGCCTCTGTCATAGATCTTGGCACCATATCCTAAAACTAAAAAAACTCTTAAAACTACATACTAAGCTCTTTTAAATTTCCAAGTCTTTTGAACCCAATTATTTATACATAAATCCACAAAAATACCTTTCTTTTTCAAATTCCCTTTGAAAATACTTATAAATACTTTCAGTTAATATTATTACTACTTCTCTCAAAAATAACTTGAAATCCTTTTTAAAGACAATGTGATTTAATTTGTCAAAAATTCTTTTTATTTATAAAACACATTTTTATAAATCAACTTATAAAATCCTTTTCATATAAAATCATTCCTTCTTGTATCAAAATAAACTTTATAACAACATTACTATCGAACACCTTATAGTCATTTTATGAAACTTAATTCATAAGATATTCGTATCTAAATCTAAATTAAACCAATAAACGCTTATTAATTAGCTAAGTAAAAATAATAGATCAACAAATAATAGGCAATGTTCCTAAACTGGACGAACATGACTAATCAAATAGTAAATGATAAGTGAATATTATCATTTCCTAAAAAACGCACCATAAATGACTGTACAAATTTTAAAATTATTCTTTCATATATATAATATAATCCTAGATAAAATAATTTCATCTAGCTATTTTAAAAATAATACCGTGTTGGTTTGCCTTATTCAAGTGTTAGAGATCCTTATCAATAAGTTAGCGACCCATGAAGACCAGAATCCATAATCCACTTAATAGATCAATCAACATAATATAAAACATTTTTATTACAATCTCAAGTGCGCAATCTCATATATGCACACACACACTCAAAACCATTCTAGCATGTTACTTGCCATATCACTAATGATTTTACCCTACCAGGGTCTAGGTATTTGCTTACCCTAAGATCTGGTACCACGTGTAATGATTGGAATTTACGACCCTAAAAAATTGATGCTAATACATCCATGGTATTCATGTGTCGAGCATCTAAGTGTTGGAAAGATGGATTATTGGGGTTAATGAAAATAAAAGACAAAACAAAATCTACCATTGTGGTAAGTAATATATAATATACACATGATCTTTACAAAAGAAAACTATAATATACATACATCAGTCAAAGTAAACTAACAAATCATCGGCCGGGAAAGTTATAACAACATGTCCTCACAAATGCTGATAAACAGATAACAAGAAATAAAGCAGAAAATAAAATACCTAACCAGGTATTGGAGGCATTTAGCTTATCTTTTGAAGCTCCATAACTAAATCTGGAAATATACTCGGGTCCGACCCAAGCATTATAAGAAAATAACACCTGGATCAATCTAGTAAACCAGCGTGAGAAACTCATATCATATGGATTTTATATTTATATAAACCTTCAAAAAAGGCACCTCGTAAGACTACATCACAATTAATCATGGATGAGATTTTACCTTATAATAGACAAAACGTTTTGTAAGAAATCCTATGATATTATAATAATGTCCAGAGTTTAAAATAAATAGTTAGCATAGCTAGAATGGTTACATTAATTATATTCAATAGAATATTTAGTATTTAAGTAAGTCTATGAGGTACGTATTTGAAAATGGATTCCAACAATGACAGGTAATGGACCACCTTATATACAATGCACCTCTAGAGAAAATGTACTGAGGGTCACACATGGACCCCCATACCAACACAGAACCAACCTACTTCTTCTTTGATAATACTGAAGATTATCATCACCCTAATTTCTAACTTAACAAACTATTCCTATGGGCCTACCATACAAAATCCATAAATATCGATCTAGATACAAGTGATGATCATACCCTAATGGTAGCAAACCACATAGCCCTATTGCGTCTTCCATCTTTTAGTCATTTCCAGGTGTAAGGCTTGAGGCTACGTTTTAACTTTTAGCAAATCCCTCTTGGAATTCAAACACCGTCCTTTAATCAGAAATGCAATGTCAGCATTCACCCATACATGTTATTCATGGACTAAATAAGACGAAGGCACTACTTCTACTATATTCCTTTTTGGAATCACCCTCAGGATTAGTAGTAACTAGCCTTTGCACTTCAAGAACTCCGTCTTTGATTTCCAACATCTATAAAATGTATCCAATTTGAATGCTTTAGCAAGTTCGAAGTGGTTTTTGGATTAATCATGTTTGTTTGATCCTTGTCTCTCCGAACCAACAATGGATGATTTCAAAAGGGGCCAAGTTCGAATCGGTTATTTAACTATCAAATAAGAAGACAACCAAATCGAAGAAGAGTCAAATGGGGCATTAAATCTATAAGGAGTATTGGCTAGTGAAAATCGATGATAATCCCATCTCTCGGTGGGGGGTAGAATGTTTGCATAACAGTCCAGCATAATTAGACCGGATTTCTTTAAGTAAACTTTCTTTTTCATCACCTAAGAAACCAAAATATAGGTGGAGGAGTTATGTGTAAACTTCTTGATGGTCCCTAAGAAAGCAATAATTTTATAATCCAGAGGTTTTGAAGATTAATATTTTCCCCTTAAAATCCATTTTTAGCCTGACAAGTCTGCTTAAAAGTTCTTTTAAAACAGAAGTGCTTAATGATCCTTTAACCTATGTATTTTAAGAAAAACAAATAAGCCATAAAGAAATAAGAATATTGAAACTCATAAACCTTGTCTGAAGTACATGATATAACAATGAAATCACTAAAGTTCATACAATATGGAACCTTTGTAAAATTCAAAGATAAATTTCTCTTTATTGAACTTGAGCTTCCCTGGAGGAAGAGCGTGAGAGGAAAGTGGCACGATCTCAATCCAAGGAAGATTCCAGCGTTCTCCATAATGAGGATCGGCCGCGTAATCTTCTAAATTCCTATTACAAAAAGCCAAAGTAAATCCCATTCTCTTTCCCTAGGAAAGAAATGTCCATAAAATGATTCCTAGTATAGATTTCGTACCGAAATTTCTCAAGCGCGTCCCTATCTTCGATAGGCATCAAGAAAAGTATGGCCAACTCCCTATCCTCCTTTAGGACTCTCTTTTGATGGAGGCAGGATCTTTTCAAGAGTAGGACTACACATTTTTCTTTAAAATCTTTTAATCGTTTGGATAAATTAGTAGGCTCCTGTACTTTTCAAACAAGTTGTTGCAATCTTCAATCAATTTCTCTATTTCTGTATTCAATCGTAGCACATCCTTTTTGCTCTTTCATGTAAAATCTTGAAATGATACTTGTTCCATTTCCTTAACTAGATTTATTAAATAAAGATAACATATAACTAAAAGCATTTAAAAATAATAGGATTTGTACATATATAGCAAAAGCCTGTAAGGCTGAAGCATGAGTTTCCTCCTTGCTCGATTTCGTGCTATAATGTCTAGGAACATGGATGTCCTTTGATGAAGTGATTTCCTGAGGAGCATTCTGAAACACAAAAAGATCGAGAAATTCTACATCATGAGCATACATGCCTAAGTTATGACCACCTGATCCATCACCACCACTTCCCAGACCATCGGCATCTTTGCTAACATTCCCTCATCCTTTCCAAAATCATCGTCATCTTCATCATCCCCTTCGTATTTGCCGCCTTATTTTCATCCTTATCATCGCCCCCATCATCATCATTCCCATCCTCATGAAGCAAGGGATCATCAAAAGATAGTAGTTTTTTAGGATCAACGACTTCCTCTTCTATGAATCTTCTGGTGACCTAGAAACTCTCCCCAATTTGAAATCAAATTTCCTCTTGAACTTGTATTTTAGTTTCGGTAGTGAAGGAAAGTCCAACTCTGGATAATTTTCAATCCGATGAAGAGACCTCCTTGTAACATTGCCCTTTTAATTGAGGAAGGGCTTGTTCTATAAAGAAGGAGATTTTCTTTTTAGCATCCTTATTGATGTTATTTGTATAGACAAATGCAGCCCCCTTGCTTTCCAGTTTATCTTTTAGGGTTGTAATTTGTGCAGCCACTAGAGTATTTTCAATTCTAGCCGGCTCAAGTTCATTTTCTAGGAATTTCACCCACTCCTCAGTCGCTAGTCTCATTTTTATTTCTTCATCCAAATCAGAGGCAAGTTTATTCATTTTAATAATAACCTCATGCCGCTTTGTTGTGACATCAAGGAATTGGCCCTTAAGGGACCTGACTTTATCTGCCAACAATGAAATCCGCTCTTTAAAGTTTGGGACTTGATTAGCAGATTCATGAGAGGCTTGTTGAAGTAAAAACATGTGCTTAGCCACCAATATATATATATATATATACACACACACATATATATAAACGGTGAATGAAAAATAAGTCAAAGTTTGTTAAAAGGCATAAGTCGTCGGACACATAAAGATACGTACCATAAAAAGCCATTGAAAAAAGAATGTATGGGTGATCTCTGGAAAAGGAAGAAGGCTGAAGCTATATCAAAGAAGCCACAGATGTGGACTGGATAACCGAATGAACGAAATTATCAAAATATGAGGGATGGGTTAGGCTAATGCTTTACAGGGAAGAGATTCAATAGGAGGAGTCAGGCTCAAATCCTTATACCAACGTTGTAAAGAAGTTACAGATAAGGGATTCATGATATCTATGACAGGATATGGGGTGTGAGAAATTTCTATGTGGTTTTGGTGATTCTGATCTGCAAACTTAAATCAATAATAATGGAATCTTGGTTAATAACGGCTAAAGTTGCGTTCGGTTCCTCAACAATAGCAACAAGTGTTAAATTTTCTTTAAGTTTGGTCTTTTTTCCTGTAGAAGGAATTGGAGCACCAAAAAGATTATTAGAATCCTTCTTCCTATTGCGACTTTCAATAGCTTTAAGGGCATTAGTGATAGAGTTAGAAACAAAGCTTTAGCGGTCACAGCCAACGAGGAGGTAAGAACTTTAGCACCATTTGTCTTAGTGACTGGGACAGTGAGATTTGAGCCTAAGTTAAAGAAAGAATCATAAGATGTCCTTACAAGAAACTATAGTAAAATCATGGGAAGTGATTATCAAAATAATCATGTTGAATTGGAAAATATGCAGAAAAGGCATTTTAATTCCTGATAACTAAAGCTTGGTTCCCATGAGCATCCTTCTTAACCTTTGGCAGTTCCCCGAGAACTTTTTGATTTTGTAGAAACAAAGGGTGTTTTTGAAGATTGGCTTCAGTCAAAATTTTAAGCATGTCCCCTGTAGTATAGGTTGCCAGGCTCAAAGCACTAATTTTACTAGCAATGAATGGATTTATCCTCTTAGATGCAGGTTCTTAAAGAGAATAACTATTATAAGAGAACAGCAAAATATAGTATAAACAATAGAGAAAAAGCAATAAGTATTACTAAGGATAGAGAAGGACTCATTGATTCTAGGGGTTCGCCACCTGATATAAGAGAACTGATTTTCCCAGTCCTTGGCTCTATTAATCAAATTAGTCATCAACCTCTTTAGATGAGGAAGAAGGCAATATATGGTACCCACTGGTTGCTCCCTACTTTAACAAGATTTACCAATAAATGGAGAGTTTCAAAACCAAGTGTAGAGAGGTCAGCTTCCTTGGCGAGTATTTCCATGCAACTCAAATGGATATAAGAGTTAGAAGGCAATTATATCAAAGTGATTCCCAAATGATCCAAGAATCACATAAGGAATTTTGGGAGGGGAAGTTAACCAAAATGCTAAATATGCATCGGAGTAAAGCAAGGAATCATTTTGTAGGATTATCTACCCTTCTAGATGGGTCAGCCATCTTAGCTTCTATGTAAATAATATTTAACTATTAAAGGACAATGACCACTTCACTTCGAGTAGTTATGGAAGATTTGATAAATCTGTAATCTCCTTTCTCTAAAGAAGGAGACTTTAGGCATGCTTGGGAAGAACGGATTTTAGAATCTTTCTTGCCAGGAATTTATCTATCAAATAATATCAAGCAAAAATCAAGGAGGTATCACATATTTATGAAATTTTAAAGTAGTTAAGAAAATATTAAAGAAAATTTAATTCCATAAGTGTAGATAACAATGAATAGATAATAAGATGGGAAACTCATAAATAGTGAGTTCGTAACTAGATTGATAATCTTTAACTTGTTATTGGGTTCATGACTAGATGTCGAACTCATAACTAGTTAACAAGTTCATAACAAGATGAACAACCCACAAATAGTTGGTGACTTCATAATTAGTTGGAAATTCTTTATTTAGTTATCGGGTTCATGAGTAGATGTCGAACTCATAAAAGTTATCGAGTTTATAACTAATTGATGATTCACTAAATAATTATTGGGTTTGTAGCTAGTTGAAGATTCTTTGATCATTTATTAAGTTCAGATGTGATTTCATGAACATCTGTTAGATCATAACTAGATAACGAATCCCGAATTGGTTGACGAGTCTGTACCTATTAACAAATCTCTAGCTCGATGTCGAGTCTCGAACAACTACCGAGCTTCTAACGAGATGGCGAGTCTTTAAGTAGTTGTCGAGTCTTTTGTAGCTATCAAAACTATATTAGATTACCAATTCTCTATATAGTCATCAAGTTTTTGGTTATTATCGAAACCCCGTAAAGTATTAAATTGATGTTAATCATCGAGGATGAACACTGAAGTGCCAAATTGTTAGACAGATATACTACAAGCAACATTTGAATTCAAACACAGAATCTTGTAAATCAAGAAAGTATTTGGATCAAAATCACCAACCAAACCTAAGTGATTCATAAAACTTAATTCTAAAATCAGGAAACCTATTCATTTTAAATCGATGTAAAAATTATACCTTAAATCGAACTTGGGTACGGTAAGGATTAAAACTTCTTTTTGAGAATTGCAAGGTTGTAGAGAAAATATTAATTGTAATTTTAGTTTTGAGTTGCAGGTATAGGTTTGTGGCGAAGAAAGAGCAAGTACTTATAGAGGAAGAGGGAAAAAGCAAGAAGTATTGATCCTTTTTTTAATAAACGTACGAGATTGAAAGCTCCTAAATACCAATAGAAGGCAATATGAAAAGGAGAATTATAATAAAGTATAATATGCTTCCTCCGCGCAAGGGAGGTAAATGTTCTAACATAATACAATTGTGGGGGCATTTAGAGAAAATATATGGAGCTTGAAGATAGTGGAGTCATCGAGCTTGTACAACCACAAGGGGTGGTGTCGAGGCTCTATAACAATAGGGGTTGTCGAGCATCTAAATTAGATGGTATCGAGCCTCTACGAACATAAGGGTTGTTGAGCATCTATCAGTATAAAGTAATATCGAGCATATGATAATAAAGTGAGTGTGTTGAATCTGTAATGCTTAAAGATTTTAGGCTACTACAAACTTGGAGGAACTATGACATCGAGCTTCTATAGCATAAAGGTTGTTGATTCTAAAGATAGTAGGGTTGTCAAAGATGTGAAAAGGATATCTAACCTCTACAACACAGAAGTTATTGAACATGTAAGAAAGGAAGGATGCCACACTACTAGAAGACATTGATCATCAAATATATGGATAACAAGCCTTTGGTACAACAACTACTACCAAGCCTCTACAACAGCAACTATTATCAAGCATTTATAATAAAAAATGATATCGAGCTTTAACAATAAAGTGCAGCATAACTTCTACAAGCAAATGGGATAATGAATTCTAAAGGAATGACCAACTTCAACATTAGTAAAAGATTTTAAGCCTTTACAAACGAAGAGGGTTATCGAAATCCAAAAGACGTAAAGGATTTCGGGTATCTACCATATGAAAGATGTTGAGTATCTACTATATGAAGAGATGGAAGATATCCAGCGGAATGGACACGTGGCAACCATTCTGCTTGTTTGCTATCTCTATAAATAGACCCCCTATGCCACTTAGAAAGGGATGAATCTTCCTTCTCTATTTTTCTCAATTTCAAGTTGTAAACCCTAAATCAATTTAAGGATTTATAGAACCGGTTGTAACTCTTGAACCTTTTTCACGTAAGGACTTGAACCTGTGTAGTTAAAGCGCTTAGAAGATTCAATACGGTGGAGGTGCAAAAAGCCATAGCGGGAATATAACGAAGATTTGGGGTACAGCGGATGACTCTAGGATAGCAAATAAAATTCTTACTTAACGTTTTTACAAATATATAAATGGTGATATAAGTAAAAATTAACATTCAATTGTATTATAATTACTACATAAATAATTTTAAATAAAAACATGTGCTAATATGCTGTAAATAAAAACCGTTATATAACATAACTGAATTTAGTGGAATATTAGAGTATTTTCGTTTCTAAAAATATATTAAAAATTCAATTAAAAAAATTAATTTCATAATTTTTATAATGTATAAATGTCATTTTTCAATTCATTTCTTTTAAAGAAGATATAGCAAAAATAGCATAATATAGCGGGAATAACGGGATATAGCGGAAATAGCAGGGCTTAAAGTGGAAAGGCTATTTTTGGGGCTATATGGGAAAATCGTAGCGGTAGAAATCCGTTATGAGATATAACAGGGTTATAGTGGAGTAAAAGCGGGGCATTACCTGCACAGACTTGAATATTTAGCTCATCATAGCATATTCCCTTGAATGTGCATACTTGACTATTATTGAACAATGAACATGTGCAATACCTCTAATTTTTATTTAACATTATTTGGGAAATTAATTCTATAAATTAAATAGAATAATTTGAGGTGATAAAAAGAATAAGGTTTGTTAACTAATTTGGGTCAAGCTTTAATTAATTAGTTAATAAGATTGTTTTAAAATATAGAATAAAGAGGGATAAATGAGAGGGGCGTAATGGGAATAACTCCTTATTTCATTCCAAAGACTCTTCCTCTCTTACTCATTTTCATTTCATTTTCTAAATCAAAACAAAATCTAAAAAAGAGGTCGGCCATTACATAAAGGAAAACGAAGTGGAATACTAAGGGATTCAAAGGGAAAAACTAAAGGAAACTAATCTATATCAAATCTCAATCTCTCTTATCCAATCAAAGGTGAATAATAGTATCCATCTCATTTATTTATACTTTTTTGGATATATAAATGATTTTTCGATTTGGTTGTGATATTATGTAATGCTTAGATTGATTATATAATTAATTGAGTGAATGATGATATATTAGTAATTTTATAGAATTGTTTTAATGGGTTTTAAAGACAAAAACCTAGTTTATGATCTTCAATTAACTTGAAATTTAACTATATTGTGAAAAACATTATTTTGGAGATAGGTTTCCAATTCCATAATTTTCAAAGATCGTCTGAATATTTTATGAATTTCCTAAGGGTTAAAAGGTGTTTATTTTAGATTTTTAATTATTGAAAATAATTAAATCAATATTTAGGTCCTGAAATTTTTATACACGAAAGAAGAGAGAAATTCAAATTTTTGGTGATTTTTAAGGAATTTTTCCTAATGGTTATGATTTTCTATAAATTTATTATTCTAGAAAAGTGTTTAATAAATATAAGTTAAATATATTAATTATAAGAGTTTGTAAAGTTATTTGTGAAGATAGGACACGATCTATAGGAAAATTCTAAAAAGAATGTGAAAAGTATTTTTTTATCCACCAATAATTTGACATGGGGCAGGAGTTGGGAGAAAGTTTCATCTTTGAAAAGAAATGAATTAGTTTTAAATTATTTACAGATGTGCCATTGGCATATATACACTTAGAGTTTCGATACCCTCATTTGGATACTTAAAGGGTCGTTAAGTGTAATAGCTATGTGATATATCTACTGTCTTAGGGGTTTGATACCTTGTATTTTTGAGACTCGAAATCCAATGTTTTGAAGAGGCTCGACAACCCTATGGTTTAGAGATTCGGTATCTTCTTTATTGTTAAAGCTCGACATCTTAAAGTTTTATGGGCTCAACACCCTCCAGCAAAGTAGGCCGATAAGCATAAGCATATTAAAGGCCAACGTTTCAAAGGTTTTAAGAACTCGACAACCCATGTATTATAATAACTCGACATCATAAATATAGATACTCGATAACTATGTTTTTAGCGGCTTGATGGCTGTTTGTTTTACAAGCTCAATAACCATGTTTTAAAGGCTCAATAGCCCTATGTCTATAAATTTGAAGCTATGTTTTCTATAGGTTCTAGAGCCTTATGTTTTATGAATTCGACTGCTATGTTTATAGGCTCGACAGCCTTATGTTTTGCATATCTAAAAGTAATGTTTAGAGGCTCGAAAGCCCATGTTTTCTAAAGGTTCGACATCCATGTTTTGATAGCAAATGTTTTAAATATCTATGTAAAGAAGATAGTGCTTTGGCATAAGGTTTTAGGTAAGTGTTTGGGCTATATTTTCCTTGTTTTAAAGAATGGTTTTAAATGGTCAATCATTTCTAAAGATAAATATTTTCAAGGAAATGAAATGGTAATTTGGCTTAATTTTATATTAGTTTTCCAAAGGAAATTATTACTTAAGTTTAAGTAATTTTGTGATGCTTATGGCTATTAATTATACATATTTCGATGAATAATATTATATGTTCTTGTTATCATCTGACCAGTTAAATTTGCATATTCATTATTACTATACTCACATTTTCATGGCCCAACATTGCATCTTAGGATTTGGGAATAGAATTACCAGGTTGATTGTTCCAGTAGCAAGTACAGTCAGACTAAACTATTGAACGAGTAGAATTGCATCCATGAGAGCAGATAAATCAATTATGCTATGATTCCATAAGCTGATCAAAAAGATATAACTCATGGATTTAAAACCAAATAAGATTAGTATGGGACTAGTGTATGGTCATGCCTTATGCTTCAACCTTTAACCCCCGGTTGGTAAAGGTCCATGATTCCAATGATAGGGATTTTTTAGTAGTGAGACTAAAAGGATGTTTATGCACAAAAAGAAACTCATTGCTCTATATGCTCATAGGAAAAAGCTTATTGGTTAGCCAATGAAAAATAATACATTCTAATGGCCCTAGGTAAAGTATAATTCGGACAGATGGTTCAGTTCCCTCATAATCGTATTGGAGACCTCTTAACCATATTTGGAGATTTTGGTATATCGGTTAAGTTCCGGTCCGAGCAAGCCAGATAGATTATTAGTTGGTTTGCAAAAACATTTGGTTAATAATGACCCTAGGAAAACTATGATTTGAGATGGACGGTAAATTTTATGGGATAGGTAAGCTTTGGGAATGCATAACCCATAGTTGATATACTAGTCACATTTACCCATATTGCACGCAAATGATCATATCATGTTTATTTAACCATCATGGTTGCAGGTGCATGATTTATGTTGAGATTGACATATTTTGATCAGATACTAGTGTAGGAAAAACCCATTTTGTTCTACGGTGTGGTCTCACTAGATATTTGTTTTTTGTTTAAGATGGTATACTATTTTTCACATTGGACTTTTTGTTTAACTTGAAGTTTACATTTTCCCCCTAAAATTCTTGGGTACGCATTTGAGTAAGTCAGGAGTAGGATTTTTAATTAGATGAATAAGCTTCCAGAGAGGTGTAGGAGGAAAGAAAATGTTTGAAGTTTATTTCCACGATATTATATGAATTTTATTCAAACTAGCATAAGCCTACCTTGCATATTAGGTTAGCGAAGAAATTTGCTAATAATAAGACCTTTTCTTTATAGAAGTACTACTTGCTTTATTATATTAAATAATCCTATAAAATTATTTAATATAAGTTTCAAACCTATTTTCACACTTTGAAACAAGGTTTAAACTTCCATCCAAAACCATAACTTAAAAACCATCACTTTTTTAGAAGAGAACTCGACTTTGAAAAATAAAAGGATTTCCTTTAAATAAAACACCTTTTTTAAATATTAAATAGTATATTTAAAACTTCAAACTCCTTTTAAAAAACTTATATAACTTTTATAAAACACACTTGAAAAGAATTTATAGAATATTTAAAGTAGATAATCTTTCATAAAATTGTTGTGAAAGCTTAAAATCATTTTAAAATCCATTTTTCAATTGACCTTTATAAAAGTGTTTTCAAAGAAAAAATATAAGGAATATCCTTTCCAAAAATTTTGAGAAGAGGCTTAGCAAATCACCAAAGCATAAAAACAAGCACTAAGGCTACTTTTACAACAAGAGAATACAACTTCAATGTATATCAAGATTTATATATCACATAGCCAAGCTACCAATCTTTCGTGCACAATCATTTCACGTGTCAAATAATATATGAATAGTTAATTCTATGGTTGTGAGGAATCCTGTTGGATCCTTCCATAAAAATCACATTTTTTGAAGTGTATTCATCGTGGCCTATCTGTTACGAAACACTTCACTTCCCCTTCCATGTGTCCCCTACAAATACAACGGTTATATTCCTCCACTGATCGAGCGGGAAACATTTTCAAATCAAACACATATACATTTACATACATATACACATACACCACACATACACACACACATATATTCATATATATTAACAAGCAAGTAGCACAATAATTAATACAACATTTTTCAACAATCATAATACATACATAATGTTGAGATTCTCACTTTAATTCACAACCTATGCTTTATAAAAATATGGCGAACACTTGCTATTGCCAACCAATCTACTAAAATGTATTGCCATAGCTTGCAAAATCACACACACAAGCCCGAGATTCCACCTAGGCTCACGACCTAAGGTCAAAGTGGGAAAATAAGGCTAAAGTTGCAACTTTGTGAAAGGCAAAGACTTTGTAATGTTAGCCTAGACTTAAATTATGATTTTGGAGCTAAAAGGAAGTGGTTTTAGCATGGCATTGATTTTGAAAACTTAAGTGAATACATAGAAAGAAAGTGGAAAAAAAATGGAGAAGGTGATGTAAAAGTGAATGGATGGTATTTTATAGAAATGCAAATGTGGTTATTTACCTCACTACCCCTCCCCTACCACCCCACTTATTTTCGCCTCTTGGCTACACACCCATGTGCATAAGTACATGTATCCACACTTTGATTTGATGTGGACAACAAGTCATGTACATTCATTATAATTAGCTCCTTTAATGATTTTCTAAGTGCTTCTAGAAATTAGTTAAGAAAAGTAACTTTTTGTTTGCTTTCTTTGTACTTATATGAATTGTTATTACATATGTATACATATGTGCGTATGTGTGCAAAAATGTTGTGAAAACTTCTATTCAATAAAAATCGAAAATCGAAAAAATGAATTTCAATTATATTTCAATTTTTCCTCAAACTATTTATTTATGTTGTTGAATTCCAAAGTTTACTATCATTAATTATTACATATAAGAGGTATATTTGATTATTAAGAAACCATTAATTGAATATTTAAAATTAACTAAATCTTGACAAATCAAAATGATAAAATTCCAGGTTGTTATAGTGTCTAACATAATCAAAGATAACGATGATTGGTATAAGTACCCTTGGATGAAAATAGCTATTGTTATGGTTATTCGTTCAACTGGGTCATTGTGTCGACTCGATGAATGTTGTTTACATCGATTGAAATGGTTAAATATTCACTGTTAGTTTAAATATTTTTACTGTTTCTTGAATCTCCTTATTTAATTCTTTAATTTGTTAAAAAAGTCAATTCTATGAGGTTTTATAAAAAAATAATTTCATATTTTTGTAAATGTTACTAGAATTTGAGGAAGTTTCTCTCAATTTTATGCTTCTTTAATTTTTTTTTGCATCAATTATAAAGATGAATGTAATGACTCGCCTTTTCGATGCTCGAAAGTCGACACTAATAAATCCATGGTATTCACGTGCCAAACATCCAAGTTGTAGAAAAACAGATAGTTAAGGTGAAATAAATAAAAGATAGAACATAATCTCATATCATGAAGTGTAATATATAATATACAATATAACTTTACAAAAAGAAGGCTTAATATACATATACATCAATCTAAGTCAACTAAACAATCATCAGCTTGGAAGTTATAATAGCCTGCCCTTACGGTTGCTTATAAATACAAATTCAGAAAATGCAGTGGAAATAAAAATATATGTGAGTATGTCTTGGAGGCCTTAAGCTCATCTTTTGAAGCAACAAAGCATCCAAATTAAACCTTTAAATATACCCGATCTGATCCGAGCATTATAAGAAAATAACATCCGGGCTGGTCTGGTAAACTAGTTGGAGAAACACACATCAATTGGATTTTAATGTTATAATATCTTTCAAAATAAAGTTATCTCATAAGACCACATCGCGCATAAACACAAATGAATTTTTACCTTACGATAACCAAAACATTTCTATAGAAAATCCAGTGATATTATAATATTGTTTAGGATTTAAAGTAAATTATGAATATAGCTGGAATGCTGGATTGCATCCTAAGTTTTAGCATAGTTAAGCACAACTAAGTCGGTAAAACGCTAATTGGAGAATGGATTCCATCGACGACGACACACTAGGATACCACATACTATAGTACACCTCTAGATAAATGTAGCTAGGGCCTCACATAGACCCCGTGCGAATCAGGATCGGTCCTACACCTTACTGGATAGTTCTGAAAATTTCATCACCCTAGTTTCTTTTGCAACTTTTTTTGAGTGCTCTCATGCAATATCAAATCCAAGAATGTATATAACTAGAAAGGGTGATGACAATGCCCTAAGGGTTGCGAACCACTTAACCTTGAAGCATATCCCCTGTTTTAGTCATTTCTGGTTATGAGGCTAAAGGCAAAGTTTTACCTTTTAGATAGCAATCCCACTTGGAATGCTAACATTTCCCTCCAGGCAGAAATGTAATGCTAGCATTCATCCATATAAGTTCATTTTGGGTCTAAACCAAACCAAAGGCACTACTTCTACGACGTCCATTTTGGAATCAGCCTCAGGATTAGTAGCAAGTAGCCCTTGTACATCAAAGAACTTTGTCTTCGAAACCATCATTAAGATGTTGTCCATTCAAACGCTTATGCCGGTTCAAAGTGGTTTTTGGATATCATATATGATCCCGGTCTCCCTGAATCGATAACTATAGTTTAAAACAGCCAATATTTGACAGTCGGTTATTTAGCTATCAAATACAAATGATTCTACCATTGATTTAATTTCCAAAGGAAAAAACCGTTGGTTAAGCACAAAGCACATATTAGCCTCTTTAACTAATCCTTTCATTAATTAAAATCACTTTGTATATATTTGTATCAAAATACTTTTACAAAAATATATTCGAACCTTTATACTCCTTCCGTTACTTGGAAAAATATCCATATATTTATTAATGTGCATGTAAAAATGTATATTTTTACGCCTATATTTAATCTTCTTATGAGCATATATGTCATTTTACATGAATATACTCCTATATTTAATCTTCTTACGAGCATATATGTCATTTTACATGTTTAAACCAAAACCTAAATTGAATTGCAAATCATCTTCATTTGGGGCGACATGGTAAGTTTATGTATGAATAAATTTTGAGAAAATTTATTTGCACATTTTTATTTTTATTTTTAGGAAATTGAGTGCAAATTAGATAGAGCTTTATGAATTTAGGCATGCGCAAGTATTCAAGGAAATGTAGAAAAGAAAGAAATAATGCAACATGGGGGAGCCTAGATGCCCACTATTCAATGGACCACAATTAAAAGCACATACGCAATTTATTGGGAATTAATTAATTCTTTAATGATTATTTGGAGCCTACACAATCTCAAGGGCATTTTTGGCAGTCCCTTAAAAATGGAATTAGGGTTTTAGGCATGTATAAATACCCATTATGTTTCATATAACGAATCCCTTCTCTTTTATACATATTGTAGCCACAAAATTAAAGATAAATAAAATTTCTTTTTCATGGGTTCTTAGCCTTCTTCTTATTTGCTTTTGTTCACATGCTCTTTTCTCTTATGCTGTTTTATTTCATGCTATTTTATGTTAGTTTGTGTCTCTTTTATTTGATGTTAATAGTACAGACTGAATTCATGCGATTAGTTTAGATATATTTTATGCAAGTATTTAGTTCGTTTTTCTTTTAATTAGTTTTATTTTCCTTATTTTTCATGCTAAATCAATTTTGCGTTGAGATGAATTCAATCATGAGAAGCTAAACCCCTTTAATTTAGGGGTAATGAAGCTCTCATGAATCATAGTAAATCAACATAACATGATTGCATTTGTGGCCTCTTGCTTTGTGCTTAATGGAAACTGTGAATGATGGTACTTTATGTTTCTTTTTTAGTGAATTTGACAGTCTATATTGACATGTCAAATAGGCCATGCTTAATCCAATATAAACTATTCGACCATTTTCCTAAGTAATTTTGATGATGAAAGTCAAACTAGAATCAAAAGTTGATGCTCTATGTTACTAGTTCATAGTAAATAGATCTTGTTTAAGATAGATTTTATGTTTTATTTCATGTCATTTTCGTGAGAATTGACAAGTGAGTTTGAATGGTGTGCTAGAGTTTGATGGTTAAGTTATGCTAATTAATAGCACAAATAAACCATACTTATAATAAACGCATCAATCATTTGAACATAAATTTAAATGAGATATTGTAGAAGAATTTTATGTTGATTTATATGAATGTTTGGAAGTAGATTTGGCTCTAAATTGCTCCTTAATCTCATAGTTTTATTCTCATTTACATTCTATTTTTAGTTCATTTTTCTACAATTTTAGCTAAATCTACTCTTAATTTTTGGGATAATTTGATTGAGTAATTTTAAAAATTAATTCTTTCCATATGGATCAATCTGTACTCGCATACGTACTACAATTGTACACCATGCGCTTGCAATTTTATAACTTTATATTTTAGATGGTTTTCTAATCGGTAGAAAATCCGTCATTTAACAAGTTTTTGGCGCCTTGCCAGGGATGCAATTCTATTTTAATTTTACCCTTTGAATTATTTGCACTTTTTTTTTGCTTTTATTTGTGTTAGTTTTCTAAAATAAAGAAGAAATTATTTCTCAATTGTTGTTACATTTTTTGGTTTGTGTTTTTTGTTCACTTGCTTTTGTTCGTTTGTGCATTTCTATTTGCATTTCTGGAACAAAAAATTTGTTTCCTTCCTTTCATTTCTATTAAACCTCATTTCATTCTTCTACTCTTCCGATGCATTTCACAAACGACACTCATCGATTGCATTTTTGTTTTTGTTGTTAAATTGCATATAATTGTATCAATGAATTCAGTTGTATTAGTAAATTTTTATTCTCTTTGCATTACATATTGCAGTACACTATTTCTTTGCATTCACTTTTCACTCCACATTTTTGTTTTTCCTTTAAGCACTATAAACAATTTGTGCATTTCAACTTCATACCGCCTTTTAATCCAAAGTGTTCGTTACAATTTTTAAGCATTCCAATTTCAGACGAAGTGTTCACTTCCGTTATTTACATTTTTTTCATCTCTGTTTGCATTTTGTTTCATTTCAGTTTTACATTTTGCATTTTGATTTCAGTTCATTGATTTTGGTTAAATGATTTCAGATTTACTTCCTAACTTTCCTCCTCAAACATACATTCGAACTGCTACCTCTTTAATCAACATCACTTCCTACCTACAATCTACATCACCTTGGTTTAAGTTACTCCACATACAAACACATCAACCACTTCAGCACACCACATCACCACAACTTACCATCCTCTGCAATAATCCATCACATTGCAATTCCTACTTCAATCGCCTATACCAACTACCTACATCTGATCACCTTCCTAACAACATCCACCCTCAACCACTCTCAATTCAATAAACTACTGCAAACTCTAGTCAACAACCTCTTCAACCAGCAACCTTCATACAAACACCTCCTCCACCAAGCGCGCACGCAAACTCCCCTCTACCATAATCACTACAGACTACATCTTCTTCACGTTCACTCAACTACAAACATCATCCCCTCAGAACTGCATTCAACAATCCACCACCGCCTTCTGCTCACTCAACCTCCTTCTTCTTGCAATAGCCACACTTCATCCTTCATTTTGTTTCTCCTTCACAGGTCCATCAACCAATCCCCGACCTCATCAGCAATACGTCGCCTTCTATAAACAAACACCTCACCACCAACTGAAACAAGCACCATTGCAGCAACAGCTTCCAACGTACATTCTCTCATTTATGCTCCTACTTCTAAAACAATCAAAATTTCGCCCTTCTACTTTTGCCTATAGCAATCTCCAATCAAGCATTACATCCACGACCAACTTCCACTTCTACTTGTTATCCCGTCTTTTGGCAAGTCCATGACACCATGGAATTAACTAAAAAACCAAAGACAGTTCATCCCAAAGATCGATTGTACACAGATTCACTATGGATACTGGTAAATTCTACCTAAGATCGGATCAAGCCACAATCGATGTAATGTGACAAATAAAGTTAAGAAAGCAAAAGTTTCAAACTTCAAGTCAATCAATGTTCGTATGCTCAAGATATGGATCGATCTAGATTCGTTTAAAAGACATCAATTTGCATCCCTCAATTTCATATCCATACGGAAAGTAGTATCATGTTTGTGTCCATGAAGGATTGCCTCGTTCATATCTACCTCACTCCCACGTTTCATAACAATCATCTGAAATCAGCTTCGTATCCATCGATCGAAGCCATTACGCATTGATCTTATTTATACATTATTCGTGTCAATCAACCATCAATCGATATGAATATCTCATCCAGTAAGCGATACGAAATGACAATTCCTACCAATGCAAAAAGGGAGTTGATGGGAGCGATATGAGTGAGACAGCTTAGAACGATACGAACGAGTTTGCCTTGCATCATTATGAAGGGAAAAGAGAAACCTCGATACGAACGAAGCATGATCAAGAGGAAGACTCGGTCGTTTGGCATAAAAAGTGGATTGATCTTGGAAGATAGCACCACATCATTGACTATCACCTACCTAAGAGCGACACGAACGAGATCGATACAAATGGGAGCGATACGAGTTCGACTACACATTGAAAATGCAAACTTGCATCGATCATATCTCACAATCTCCAAGTCCAAACGCAACTAAATTTTCCCAGGAACTTGCATACCCCCTCAAGAATACACATGATCGATTTCATCCTGAAATGACCATTTCTTGATCGATACGAATTGAACATGTATCGCTCTTAGATCGAGTTGAAATTACGTAGACTCAATCCTACAGGCCTACCCATGTGGGAGAAGAAGTCATCCGAATTCGGGGGAGGTATTTGCAGCCTACTCCTATAAATAGTTGCCCTAGACCTATAGAAAATTGACCTTTTTTAGCCTCACTATGTTGATACTATGCCTAAATTGCTTTTGTACTTTGACTGTATAGTTGTAAATCTTTTGTAACTAGCGAGCTAAAATCAATAAACATCAATCATTCCATAGTGGATGTAGGCCATACGCTTGAACCACTCTAAATTCGTGTGTTTCAACACATTTTCTTACCTGTTAATTGGTGTGTTGTTAGATCTGCCTCATTTTACATTTACTTTCTTCATTTTACCTCTTCAAACACATCCAAAGAGTATTGTGCCCAATGAACAGGCATGTGTCCACACTCTAAGGACATAGGATGATTTGTGGGCCGTCAGTCACACCCAGTTGATGTTTATACTCCAGTCCATGCTTTGGGGACATAGAGTTAGTCAATAGACGGTTGACCACATCTGTTTTGAGTTTCAGGATTTCGTACGCACTCTGGGAATGATCGATTTATCAGGATCGTAGACAGTCAAGTCATATCGACCCTGAGTTAACAAGCAAGGTCGTTAGACGGACAGATCCATCCTCGTCCGGCTTGGATTGAATATGGGTGAAGTCGTTAGGTGGATGGATCTACCCTCTTCGAGCCCACATTTGTATGTTTATACTCCAGCTCACACTTTGGGAGCCGGAGCTAGTTAGAGGACTGTCATATAGCAATCCATTTTGGCTTCAGTGTGATAGCTTGCCCCCAAGCTCGGGTTTCACCTAGCGAGTGACCAGTCATATCGTGGTCACTCCTTATTGGAATAAGTCCCAGCATAGGATGGAACATAGCTCTCCGTGCATTGTGATGGTCGTATAATGCATTTTAAGAATCACTACTCTGGCTCGAAGAGATTGCATTTTATTTCTGAAATAAGAAAGTATGGTAAAGTCAGTTGCCTTATTACAAATTCAAATTTCGAAATGCATAAACAAATTACAAGTGAAAAGAAGACTGAATGAATAAACAAAGCCTGTTATGTGTAGTAGCGACGAAGGCTCTCGCTGTTCCAGTCTCTTGGCAAAGTGAGACTATCAACGGTCGATAATTTAAAAGTGTCATCTCCAAGTCTTCGTTCAATAACATACGGTACCTCCCACGTTGGTTTCATATGCAAAGGGACCGGGTAAATCCTCACGAGGACGAGATCGCCAGTTCAAAGGTACGGGGTCGAACTTTAGAATTGTACAACCGGGCGACTTTGCTTCGGTGCTTGGCTGCCCTCAAATCAGCCTCTTCATGCTTCTCATCTAATAAGTCCAAAGATTTGGCAAGTAATATAGAATTTAGTCTTCGGATCATAGTAAGTCACATGATTAGATGGTACTTCCAATTCGACTGGAATAACGGCTTCTGAGTCGTAGGAAAGTGAAAATGTAGTGTGGTCGGTCACAGACTTACGGGTTGTTCGATATGCTCATAGGGCCATAGAAAGTTCACCAGCTTTTTCTGATCGTTTCTTTAGAAAGGACTTTATAACTTTGTCAACGGCTTCAACCTATCTATTCTCTTGAGGGTGTACAACTGCATAGAACTTCTTTTGGATATGGAATCGCTGATAGAAATTCATTTACTCGACAGTATCGAATTGGGCTCCGTTGTCAGTGATGATGGTATATGGGTGACCAAATTGATAGGTAATGTTGCGTACCACAAAGTTGGTCACTTTCTTCATCGTGATAGTAGCAAGGGGTTCGGCTTCCACCCATTTGGTAAAGTAATCAACTGCAATGATGGCGTACTTCGTGCCATAATTATTTAGAGGTATACGCCCAATAGTATCGATGCCCCATATTGCGAATGACCATGGACCGACCATTTGATTTATTTCGATAGGCGGGGATCTTGGAATCTGAGCATGCTTCTGACATCTATCACATTTCCTGGCATAATACACTGCGTCGCGATTTACAATCGGCCAATAATAACCATATCGGAGCACTTTCCTAGCAAGATCTTTTCCCACTGTGTGATCGCCACATTCTCCTTCGTGCACATCATGCAACACTCGCTTAATTTCGTCTTGAGTGATAAACTGGAGTAAAGGAATAGAGTATCCTCTTTTATACATGACTCCATTTTGAATAGTGAATCGTGAAGTCTTTCGAAGAACTTATCTTTTCTCACTCCTATGCTCCAGCAGGATCCCATGCTCGAGATAGTGCCTGAACGGTGTCATATAAGATTCCTTATCGGATATGAATTCAAGTACCCAGTCGGTCTCCATTTGATCAATACTCGGGGATGACAGTGTCTCAATGGAACGAGTCCTATTTGCTGTGCCTCATTGGTGTTGGCTAATTTTACCAAAAAATCGGCCTTCTGATTGTGTTCTTGGGGTATGAAATAGATGGAATAATAATCGAACTAATTTAAAATTTCTTGGACCCAAGCAAGAAAGAAACCAGTATCCGGTCTCTAGCCTGGTGCTCCCGTCGAACCTAGCACACGACCAATTGTGAATTATAGTAAATCTCCATAACGATAATTTTCAAGTCCCTGGCGAGTCTGAGTCCATCAAGTAAAGCCTCTTATTCGGCCTCATTGTTGGTCGCACGTAAATCGAATTTCAAAGCATAGCATATAGATCGGCCTTCAGGAGTTTTCAAGCACAATTCCAACACTTGAGCAGCGGCCATTTGATGCGCCATCAATATGCAGCTTCCAGACTATTTAGGACATTCATTAGCTTTGGGCAAGTCCTCTGGGATAGTGAATTCGGTGATGACGTCTTCTAGGACTTGTCCTTCAATAGCTCGCCTCAGTGTGTAAGTGATGTCGAACTAACTCAGCTCGATATTCCACTTGAGTACATCTCAGGCCGCGTAAGGACCTGTCATAATGGTTGGTCGGTGTAGATAGTTATAGGATAAGCCTGGAAATACGGGTGAAGCTTACTCGATGAAATGACAAGATAGTAAGCTAACTTTTCCAACTTCAGATAATTTCTTTCTGCTCTAGTCAGTCGTTTGTTGATGTAATAGACTGGCCGCCTTCTCCCGAATCAAAGCAGCACTAATTGTGTGTTCTAACACTGTCATGTAGATGCATAATATCACATGATCAATAAGCTTTGATAGAATAGGTGGTTTGGATAGGTGTTGAACCAGTGCTCGGAATGCGCCTTCACATTCTGTAGTCCATTCAAAGTTCCATTTACCTTTCCTAATTAGGTCGAAGAAGGGGATGAATTTGTCGGTGGATTTTGAGATGTACCTGCTTAACGATGCTACATTCCCGTTGTGGCTCTGCACTTTTTTTATGGTTCTTGGAGTCTATAGATTTCGAATCGCCCAAATCTTTTCAGGATTTTCTTCGATTCCCCAAGCATTAACAATGAATCCAAAGAACTTTCCAAACGCAACCTCAAAGTGACACTTCAACGGGTTAAGCTTCATTTTGTACTCTCGAAGGATGCTGAACATCGGTTCCAGTCCTTGATATGATTGGTGGAGAATCGTGACTTTACAAGCATGTTGTCCACATATACCTCCATAGTTTTTCCGATCTTGTTAGCAAACAATCGATTGACGAACCATTGGTAAGTTGCTCTAGCATTTTTAAGTCCAAACGGCATGACTTTGTAGCAGTAAAGTCTTAGATCGGTGACAGTTGGTATGCTCCTGATCGGGCAGGAGCACAGGTATTTGATTGTAGCCGGAATACGCATCCATGAAGGATAAGAGCTCGTGTATGGCTATTGAGTCTACAAATTGATCAATCAGGGGAACTTGAAAGCTGACTTTGTGGCAAGCTTTATTCAAGTCTGAGTAGTCAAAGCAATTTCACCTTTTCCCATTACGTTTCCTGACAAGTACAGGGTTGGACACCCATTATGGATATAACGCATCTTAGATAAAACCGCGTGAATTTAGTTTATCTACCACTTCCTTTAGAGCGGCAGATCTCTCTAGATCCATACCATGCCTTTTTTGATTGACCGGTGTTTGCACAAAAAATGGGCAAACACCTCCAAGTCGTATTATTTAGTTGATGTTATGTGGTTTTCAATGATTTGGGTGACTTATGCAAATATGTAAAAAGTAGGGACTGAACTGTAAAAGACACACAGATTTATAGTGGTTCGGCCAGAACGTGCCTACGTCCACTTTATATGTTATTATCCTTTTTCTTTCAGATTACAAGTACAAAGCTTTGTATACAAGTATATGAAAGTTGTTTGAAAGTTCCTTCCGTGCTTGAGCTCTCAAACTTGTCTGCCATTGTTGTACCCCTGCCCCTCTATTTATAGAGTGAGGTTGGGGCAGGGGTCTTGGATGTATATAGCTGCTGATGGGCCTGGGCTGAAGCAATTTGGTCTGGCATATCTGGTTCGGCGAAGCTTGGTTCGGCCGTGCTTGGTGTGGTTGATCCGGAGGTTTATTCGGTAGAGGGTGGAAAGATGGTTGGCTCGGCAGGGAAGTGGAAAGATGTTGGTTCGGCATTGGCTTCTGGACCGGTGGTGGTGATGGAAGTTGGTTCGGTGGGGGGTGTCTGGGAGCTGGTTCGGTGATGGAGTATTGTGGACCGGTAGTGGATGGACCGGTAGTAGGAGGTTTGGAGGTTCATTTGGTAGTGGGTTTAGAGGTGTTGGTTCGGCATGAAGGCGGTGTTGGTTCGGCATGGAGCTTGGACAGGTGATGGGTGGTTCGGTGGGGGAGTGTATATGTGTTGGACCGGTGAGGCCTGCGACCGAATGGAGCATGACCGGATGGCCTTTGGTTCGGCAAGGAGGTGTTGTTTTGCTCGATGGGCTTGGTTCGACGAAGGATGGAAACTCATGGGTGGAAACACGCCCAACATTTGCCCCCCAAAGTGGGGCACGTGCTTGCACGTGTCGCGCTTTGCTTTAAGTTGGATACCTGGTATAGCTTCATTCGGTTTGAGGTGCCGAACCATTTGGTTCGGTTGTCCTGTGTACGTCTATAAATAGGGGCTACACCCCTTCGTTATTCCTTACCGAATCAGAGAGAGCCGAACCAACTTGAGTGCCGAATCAACCTTGTACCGAATCAACCTCGTGCCGAATCAAACTCGTGCCGAATAGGTATGTTTCTCTTTTCGTCGAATGGGCTTGGAAATTTTACTACCGAGTGAAAATTATCCAGGTGATGCCGAATGGACAATTGCCGAATGAGTTCAATTATTGGGAATGCCGAATGAATCTTTAACCTTTAATGCCGAATGAAACCCGAAAACTTGACCACCGAATGGAACTTGATAACTATTCGTTTATATTCTCATACTCCTTGTTCTAATACCATGTTTTTCTTGTGCCGCAGATAAATGTCTCGCAAAGAGGAAACTCGATCAGATAGAAAGAAGTCCAAGGATAGAGAAGAGTCTTCTTCCGTGCCCCCAGCCCAACCAGGACCGGCGCAAAATGGACCTGCCCCGAGGTCGTTAGTGGATGGGTATGGTCCCCAGGAACTTCTGGTCTCCCCTCCCGATTGCTTTCCTAGCTCCCTAAAGGAGGAGCAACTTGATGTCATCTCTCGTTCCTTCAGAATAGATAGAGCGCTCATGGTGCTGCCGGGGGCTGGAGTTATGCCATATGACCCTCCTGAAGGGTATTTTGCGTATAGTAGGTACCACTGTATGTGTGGGGGCATTCCTCCCATCAACGCCTGGGTAGTCAGCTTCATCACTTATCTGAAGGTGGCTCCATTCCAACTCCAGCCCAACTCTTACGCCATCCTGGTGTGCTTGTACGCTATCTTTCAGGAGAGGTATGGGCGTGCTCCTTCCAACCGGGAGATACGGTATCTGTACAATCTGAGGGGATACAGGAAGGGATCCCCATATATTAGTTTGGAGTCTGTCGTCTCTTTTAAGCCGGTTCTGGACCTCTATTCGAAGTACAGTATGTTCAAGAAGGAGTGGTTCTTCGTCAGAGATGACTCCGTCTCTATCCGTCGCTTCACCTCTGGATGTAAGTCAAAGTTTTATTTACATTCCTTGTCTTGGCCGCAATTCTTTTCCTTATGTGCTTTCATTTCTTGCTAGCGACAGGTGGCTTTGTGGTTGTGGAGAACGATCGCCTAGTTCAGATGGCAGCTGAGATAGAAGCTATTTCAGAGAGAGACAGATCGGCTGCCTACCTGATCAGGAATGCTAGACTCTTGATGTACAACTTGATTCTTCCACATCAGTCCGTGGTTAAACAGAGAGATACGGCGGAAGAGAAAGCTGCCCAGACTACAGGAGGGGCCACGAAGAAGAGTGGTAAGAGGAAAACTTTTACAAAGCCTCCGGTTGTCGGGGGTAAGAAACTTAAGGAGTCTGGCGGCCCCTCCCCTAGCACTTGCCTGACTATCCCAGAGGAGGAAGATGTGGAAGAGGATAGAGGCAAGGGCGAAGGAGGCGATATAGGAGGAGAGTCAGAGGGTGGAGGAGATGGAGATGGAGAGGGCAATGGTGATGGCGACGGACAGGGCGGTAGTGGCACTGGTGCCTTAACCTCCGGGCCAGCGGGGGAGCTTCAGGAGTGGACGGATGAGGCTCTCCGTCAAGATTTTGGGGAATCGGAGGGAGAATCGGATTTGGCTGAGAAGGCGAAGAAAACTGGCAAGGCCGGGGCTGGCGCCGATCCATCCCCTAAGAGCTCCTCAGCTAGGGTGACTCCGGCGGAGCAAGGTGAACTTTTGACTTCTGCAGATTCTATTTACAATAGGGACTTAGGAATATTTTATGGCTCGCTCCCGTCCTGGGATGAAATCCAGGACTTATTGCAGGATTCTCCTTCTCTGCAGGGTTTGTATAGTAAAAGCGTCTTTCTTGTTCCTTTTTTTAACTCGATATATCTCTTGCCTCGTGATTTGATGCATGCTTGCAACATTTATTCTTTACTCCAGGGGCAGGCCAGGTGGCCAAAACGTCAGATGTCCGACACCGCCTCGAACAATTCAAGTTGATGAGAGCTTCTGCTAAGCCGAAGCCTCCTATTGGTCGTCCTGAGGACGTGGTCAGCTACCGCCCTCTCCTTAGAGTTATCAAGGAGGGTATCCAGCAGAGGAAGAGGAGGCGTTCCTTGTTTGATTCACCACCTGGTCCTCAGCCTCCTACTCAGCCTTCCCGAGATACCACGGAGGAGACCACGGAGTTTGTCCCCTCTCCGCATCCTTCCGAGAATCCTACTGTTATCCGCATAAAACGTCCCGACGTGCCCCGCAATCCCTATGTCGGCCACCCGGATTTGGACCCAAGCTCTTAGGATATTTTATTTGACGAGGCCACGGGCGAGCATCTTGTCTCCCGCAATCCCATGGTTCGGGTTCTTGATGAGGCTAAGTCCCTAGATCTGGATCTGCTCACTACTCGGATAGCTGCTATGGGGGACGAAGCCAAGGCCAACATCGACCGGGTCGCGAAGGAGGCCAAGAAGTTAATGGAACATCACGCCCGATTGGCCAAGGCCGGGGAGGAGATAGGGAGTGCCAATATAAGATTGCGGTTAGTGGTTGCTGATCAGGCCAAACAACTTGCCGACCAGGCTATTCAGATTTCGCAGCATGAAGCCGACTCCCAACGACTGAAGAAGGCCATGGAAGAGGCTAGCAGAGCTGAGTTGCGGAAAATGGAGGCCGCTTGCAAGAAACGCATTGACATGGCCATTACCACGGTTGATGAGGTTAGAAGGGCGGATCTCGAGCAGGTTGAAGAGATATCTGGGAGGCTTGAAGCTGCAGAACTTGCTCAAGCCAAGTTGAAAGAAGAGATGGAGGAGATGAGGAGATCCCTCCAGGCTGAGTGCTCGAGATACCGGTGGGAGAGGGATGCTGCTGCCACTAAGTTGCAGATTTCCGAGGCCCGGGTGAAGAGGTTTGAAGAGGATGAGGGGATGATGGACGATATGCTGCAGGACATGTACTTCCGCACTTGGAAGGAGGGCAGCTTATCCTGGATGGATGACTATCCCCGGGTTATGGCCAAGGTATATCTTCGGGCTTTAGAGGAGGCCAGGATTGATGCGGGTAAGAAAGGTGGAGCGGCCTTTAGTCTGGATGTAGTCACCGCTCAGTTTTCGAAGGAAGAGCAGGCGGCGGTGAAGGAGGGGATGCGGCTGCTTGCTGCGGAGGAAGCGGGTGTGCAATTGGAGGATGAGGATCAAGCGGCGGACGCTGGTGAGTCTCTCTTCTCTTTCTCTTTTCTTTTTAGATTTTCATAACTTGATCGCTTACTGTTTGTTTAATGGACTCCTCTTCTGAATTGGACAGGTGGGACTTCCGATCAACATGCTGGGAGCTCCGACCCTGCGGCTAAGTAGGCTTGGAGAGTTGGTAGGATGAGGGCGAAGCGTGAACGCAGCTGGTTCCTTGTCCGGATTCGACCACCTTTTGATTTCCTTTTATCGCTGTTTATGTTAGTCCAAAACATTGATGTGACTGTAATTTGTGGTGAATGACTTTATGTAATTTCATAACATAAGCTGATTCCTTTATGTTGGAATGTTATCGCTATTTTGTTGTGCTGTGTAAGTGATGTAATTATGCATGTTACTAGTGACTTGACTGTGCCTGATGCCAAGTTTTTTGCTTAAAGTATAATTTTCTCATTTTGCAACGTAAATGTGATGTGTGAATATGAACTGCAGCTATGCATTAATGTACATGTTTCGGCTGTGGACGGTAACTTTGTGCGCCCTGTAAGACTAAGCACGGAATGTTGTTGAGTGTCTCGTCATCCGATTGTAAGTTTCTGTTCCCATTAGCGAGCGTTCCCTATTTCATGTCCTGTACTTTCAACCACCGTTACGGAGAATAGGAGAAAAGTTTTAAATGAAATAGAAATATAGGAAAAGTTAAACTTCCAGTCACGGAAGGCCGTCGATGTGCTTAAGTTCGTGGCAAACGGGTTTTGTAGTCATTATCCCTAGCTGTGGGTCTTGGAGACATTTGTCACCCATCTTACGCCTCTGCGGAGAGTTTTTTTTTTTACCACAGCCGCACTTAAGACACATCGGAGCCGATCACGCACAGTAACTACCCGGGCCATTATGGCCCATAATCGCGGGTATTATTCGATTTACTGTGGCCGGCTAGCGTGGGGGCCGATCGTCAACTGTGAACTGCCCCTAGCTGGCCACACCTTATGTAGGGGCTTATGGTCGGTTCACAGTTGCCGGCGAGCCGAATCGCTGTAATGAGCTGCCATGGCATAATCGGCCTTCTCGTTGGCTTATACTCGGCTTATTACAGTCGGCTTTAAGGGCCGAGGCAAACAATGAGTTAACTCGCGGTAGAGGGATACCGGAGCAAAGTGTCTCATTGGCGAGGGCATAGCATCGTAGCGTACCTGTTAGATTTGGTCCAGGTGGAGTTGTGTTGTGAAGCTCTGAATTGAAATGTCATCTGCAAAGGATTTTGTTCAACAGCAAAGGATAAAGCTTAACAAGTAGCCAAGATATAAAGGAACAAGTTAACAAGAGCCAAGTTTTTTAAAGTGGTTCGGCACGAAAATGCCTACGTCCACTGATTCTCTTTGTTAATTCACTTCATATGGGCAGTACAAGTTAAGAAAAGTATCGACGGAGGTGTCGGATGTTCCATGCCCTCTGGAACACCTCTCTGTCCACTGTTGACAAAATATAAGCTCCATTGTGGAGATCTTTATGAATTACATATGGTCCGTCCCAGATTGGATCCAGCGCTCCTGGGCACGGAAAGATTCGCTTGAGGACAAGATCTCCTTCTTGTAAGCTACGATGTTTGACTTTAGAGTTGTATAGTGCTGCCACTTTTTGTCTGTGAGCTGCTGCTTTGAGTGCTGCATCATTTCTTCTCTCCTCAATTAGATCTAAAGACATGTGGAGGAGTTCTTCGTTTTCTTCGGGGTTGTAGTGGATCCTACGATGGGAAGGTACAATAGTTTCAACTGCGAGCATGGCCTCTGATCCGTATGCCAAAGAGAACGGAGTATGCCCTGTTGATGTTCTGAAAGAAGTGCGGTAGGCCCATAGTGCTGTAGGAAGTTCGTCCACCCAAGCGCCTTTTGACTTTTCAAGCTTCTTCTTGATTAGAGTCTTGATAATCTTGTTGACAGCTTCGACTTGTCCATTTGCCTGGGGATAAGCTACGGATGAGAAGCCCTTATGAATTCCGTGCTCTTGGCACCAATCGGCAAATTCCTCGCTGTCAAATTGAAGCCTGTTGTCTGATATGATTCTGAGTGGAACCCCGTACCTGCACAGAACGTTTTTGATCAAGAAGTTGATAACTTTAGTTGAAGATATTTTATTCAGAGGCTCCGCTTCCACCCATTTGGTGAAATAGTCAACTGCCACTATAGCATGTCTGGCCCCGCCTCGGCCCATCGGCAGTTTGCCAATTAAGTCAATTCCATATATTGCGAAGGGCCAAGGGCTGGTCATCTGAGTAATTTCATTGGTTGGTAGTCGAGGAATCTTAGCAAATTTCTGACATCTGTCGCATTTTCTGACGAAGTCTAAGGCATCTTTGTTTAAAGTGGGCCAGAAATACCCATATCGGAGTATTTTTTTTGCTAGGGTCTGCCCTCCGGTGGGGTCACCACAACTTCCCTGATGGATATTGGATAGAATTTCCTTAGCTTCTCTTCCAGCAACGCACCTCAATAAGGGGTTAGAGAAGCCGCGCCGATATGCCTTCTTGTATTGTGTAGCGGGAAGCTTTCCTTAGAATTTTCTTAATTTCATTTCGCCCGTCGGGTAGGGTGTCGTTTTGTAAGTATTCTCGGATAGGGGTCATCCATGTTTCTTCTTCGGTTGCAGCTATCAGATTTACTTGCTCGAAACTTGGGGTTAGTAGCCTTGAGACAGTTATCGCTCCAGAAGTGGTATCATCTCCCATGCTAGCTTGCTTTGCCAGCTCGTCGGCCTCTTGATTTTCTTCTCGAGGAATGTGTTTGATCGAGTACTGATCCAATTGATTGAGCAGCCTCTTGGTCTTTTTCAGATATGCCGTGAGCCGCTCTCCTCGAGTCTGGAACTCCCCTAGTATTTGATCTACGATGAGTTGCGAATCACTGTGAAGACATAAGGAACTGACTCCGATCTCCAGGGCGAGCTCTAATCCGGCTATTACTGCTTCATATTCGGCATTATTGTTGGTGGCAGCGAATTCCAGCCTTAGTGCATAACGCAGCTTTCTTCCTCTGGGAGTGATGATCACAACGCCTGCTCCCGAGCCTTGTTCGTTCGATGCTCCATCTACAAAGAGACTCCACTTGATGTCCTCTGTTATTTCAGACTGCTCCTTGCCTTCGTTGATGGTGAATTCGACGATGAAATCGGCTATGGCTTGTCCCTTGATGGCAGTGCGAGGATGGTAGTTGATATCATATTGGCTTAGCTCGATGCACCACTTGAGCAGTCGCCCAGAGGTGTCGGGACGATGGAGCACTTGCCTCAATGGTTGGTCGGTTAGGACTCTGATGGGATGAGATTGGAAATAGTGTCGTAGCTTCCTTGATGTGATTAGTAAACAGTACGCCAGTTTCTCGAGTTTGGGATACCGGGCTTCTGCTCCTGTGAACCTTTTGCTTACGAAGTACACTGGCCGTTGTGTGCGGTTTTCTTCTCTTACCAAAACGGCGCTTAGAGCATGGGATGACACAGCAAGATATAGGTATAGTTCTTCGCCTTCATTCGGAGTGGAGAGTACTGGTGGCCGTTGGAGGTGCTCGATTAGGTTAAGGAAAGCTGCTGAACATTCGTCGGTCCACTCGAATTTTCCTTTGTCTCTCTTCAGGGCTTCAAAGAAGGGAATGCATTTGTCGGTTGCTTTAGAGATGAATCGGCTTAGGGCGGCCACCTTCCCGTTTAGGCTTTGCATTTCTTTCCGAGTGGATGGTATCTTGATATCTTGCAAGGCTCAGACTTGTTCGGGGTTTGCTTCGATCCCTCTGGCATGGACGATGAATCCCAAAAACTTTCCTGATGACACCCCGAAGGAGCACTTTAGAGGATTCAGCTTCATTCCATACTGGCGGAGTACTTGGAACATCTCGTCCAGGTGGCTCACATGATCGTTGGCTTTTCTTGATTTAACCAGCATGTCATCCACATAGGCCTCCATAGTTCGTCCCACCTATTCCGCAAACATCTTGTTGACGAGGCGCTGGTAAGTAGCTCCGGCGTTCTTAAGTCCGAAAGGCATTACTCTGTAGCAGTACAACCTTCGGTCCGTGATGAAACTGGTGTGGTCCTGATCGGGGGCGTGAATAGGGATTTTGTTATATCCGGAGTAGGCATCCATGAAAGATAAGAGCTCGTGCCCGGCGGTACTGTCCACAAGTTGATCGATTCGGGGAAGTGGGAAGCAATCCTTTGGGCAAGCATCATTTAGGTTGGAGAAGTCAATGCATGTTCGCCACTTTCCATTAGCCTTCTTTACCAGTACCGGGTTAGCGATCCATTCTGGGTAGATGGCTTCTCGTATGAAGTTATTGGCAAGCAGGTTCTTTACTTCTTCTTCGAGGGTTGCCGATCGTTCTGCCCCCATACTTCTCTTCTTTTGCTTTACCGGTACCTTGGTAGGATCGATGTTTAGTGCGTGGCATGCTATGTCCGCGGAGATTCCAGTCATATCAGCGTGTGTCCATGCAAACACATCCAAGTTGTGGCGAAGGAAATCAATGAGTTGGTCTTTCAATTCTGTTTTTAACCAAGACCCGATTCTCAGTAGTCTACTCGAGTCACATTTGTCTACAGATACAAACTCCATAGCCTCTGCGGGCTCGGCGGTGGCCTTCTCCTCTCTGTCCCTAGGGTCTAATTCATTAAAGGGATCACTGGTATATCGAAGAGGAGGGGCCTTCTTTAGTTGCTATGCTTCCAAGTTTTTCTTGCAGAGGGAAGTCTCTGCATTCTTCCCTTTATCTCTCCTGCGATTATTGAGAAGTTCGGTTACATAGCACTCCCGAGCGGCGTCTTGATCCCCTTCTACTTCTCCCACTCCATTATCCGTTGGGAACTTCATCTTCAGACACCATGGGGCAAGGACAATTTGGAAGTCGGACAAGGCTGGTCTTCCTAAAAAGGCATTGTAGGCCAAGTGGTTGTCTATTAGCACTAATGTTTGTTTCCAAACGGTGGAGCGGGGATGACTTCCCAATTCAACAAAGAGATCCAATTGTCCGAGGGGCATCTTTGCTTCTCCAGTGAAATCGTGTAGCGGTTTGCTGCAGGGGGACACGTCCTTCATTGACAGCTTCATTTTGTCGAAAGCATGCTTGAACAGAATATTCACTGAGCTTCCAGTGTCTACTAGGATTCGAAAAACTTCAGCTGGGCCGAACCAGGCAGAGATGACCATAGGATCCATATGAGGGTATTGCCTTCCTTCTAGGTCGCGCCCACTGAATGTGATGTCATTATTTTCCTTTCGCTTCGGGTGGCGTTCTTCCATAACAGAATTGACGCAGGCTCCATCGTTTCTGAGTGAGTTTCCATATCTTTCCATTTCTGCCCAGCTCTTGCCGGCGATGTGTGGCCCTCCTGATATTGTATGGATCACTATCTTCTCTTGGCTGGAACCGCTGGTGTTGCGATTTCCTCCGCCTGTCTCTGGGTGGAGCTGCCTTGGGTTTTTCTTGGTAGGAGATGGGGTCCTGTCCTGTCCCTTTACATAGCATTCTAATCTCTTCCTTCTGATGTGTTCTTCAATTAGGTCGTGGAGGTGGCGACATTCATTGGTATCATGTCCATAAGATTCGTGGAAACGACAGAACTTTCCGAACTGGATTGCGTGATCTGACTCCTTCTTGTACGGGGGGTGCTTGTATGTAAGTTCGTCCTAGGTGGCCAGGAAGATGTTCTCGACTGTTTCATTCAAGGGAGTGTAAGCGTCGAATCTCGGTCCTGGTCAGTACAAGCGCTTTTCTCCCTTCTTGCCCCCTGCATTGTCTCTGGAGTCATTTCTCCGAATGTCCTTCGCTGCGGCAGGGGCGTTTCCATGAGCCATCTTAGCCTGTGGTCCTGTCTGCCTTTCAGTGGCAGCCTCTTCGAGTCTCATGTACTTCCCAACTTCATGGAAGAAATCGGGCAAGTTAGCTGGTTTTTCTTTAGTTAGTCTTCTAGCAAACTTGGTATCTGGGTGCACACCACTACAGAGGGCCATTAGGGTGAGTTTCTCATCGGCATCTTGGACTGCGGCCGCTGCGGCGTTGAACCGGGTTAGATAGTGTTGCAATGTCTCTCCGGATTTCTGTTTGACAGTAGATAGAGAATAAGCATCCTTGGGTTGTTCCACATGAATGCGGAACTGGCTAATGAACTTTTCTTTCAACATCTCCCATGAGCTGATAGATCCTTGGGGTAGATGGCCGAACCAGGAGGTAGCTAGGTCTGCTAGGAATAGCGGAAAGCACTTACACAACACTCCTTCCGTTGCTCCGCTCATGAGCATATGTTGTGTGTATCTCTGCAAGTGTACAACGGGGTCGGAAGTTCCCTTGTACGGTTCCATCGTCGGCATTTTCCATTCTCGAGGGGTGATGGCGGTTTCGATGTCGCGGGAGAAAGGGCTGGTTACCCTAGCGCCTATCCCTCGATCCCTTTGCTCCCGTCGGACGCATTCCCTGAATAATCGTGCCATTCTTTCATCAGAATTTGGAGCAGACAAAAATGAGCTTGGTTCTTCCCTACGGGATCGATCTCGTCCAGATGACCTGTAGGGATGGTATAGTCTATCACTTCTGACGTTATCCAGTGGCTGTCTTTGGCTGCTCGGATGCATGCTAGGACCAGCTACAGTTGGCCCCTGCCTTGATCTTCCCCTGTGGGGTTCTGTTTCGAGCATTTCCATAGGGTCAACTTCGGCCTGGGTTCTAGCTCGGCTCCGTTCAGTGGGGTTTCTATGATTAGGTGGCATAACTGGCTCAGCTACACCTGACCCTCGCCTGGTGCCTCCCCCATTGGGTTCGGTTCCAAGCGCTTCCTCGAGTCGGAGTTCGGGCTGAGTCCGGGCGCGGCACCTATCATTGTTGTTCCTGTTGATAGTTTCTTCGAAGAGGGAAGACCTTTGTTGTCTCCGAGATCCTCCAGATTGAGACTCACCCCATGATTCAGTGGTGCGGTTGGATTCTTCGGCATCCCTCAAGCGTGACATGAATTGGTTCACCAAAGCTTCTTGTTGGGATGCGAAGCGGTTAGTCACTTCAACCACAACTCTGTCTAGGTCTGCCCTAGTGATTGCTGCCGGTTGTTCCGCGGCAGGGGCTGTCGGAATTGCCTGATCTACATCTGGCACTGCTGTCGTAGTGGGTTGGTTCTCTTGATATGGATCCACTGGATCTGGAGCGTTGCTGGTTGCAACGTTCTTTCCCTTGTTGGCGTCTTTTCTCGGCCTGGAAGTCATGTTTCCTAGGCAATGAAGGGTGCTATTGCGAAAGAAGGTTGAATGAGGGAAGCTGAAGCTTCGAGTTCCAAGCTCTCAATGAAAGCACCAAAAATGTTTGCACAAAAAATGGGCAAACACCTCCAAGTCGTATTATTTAGTTGATTTTATGTGGTTTTCAATGATTTGGGTGACTTATGCAAATATGTAAAAAGCAGGGACTGAACTGTAAAAGACACACAGATTTATAGTGGTTCGGCCAAAACGTGCCTACGTCCACTTTATATGTTATTATCCTTTTTCTTTTAGATTACAAGTACAAAGCTTTGTATACAAGTATATGAAAGTTGTTTGAAATTTCCTTCCGTGCTTGAGCTCTCAAACTTGTCTGCCATTGTTGTACCTCTGCCCCTCTATTTATAGAGTGAGGTTGGGGGCAGGGGTCTTGGATGTATATAGCTGCTGATGGGCCTGGGCTGAAGCAATCTGGTCTGGCATATCTGGTTCGGCGAAGCTTGGTTCGGCCGTGCTTGGTGTGGTTGATCCGGAGGTTTATTCGGTAGAGGGTGGAAAGATGGTTGGCTCGGCAGGGAAGTGGAAAGATGTTGGTTCGGCATTGGCTTCTGGACCAGTGGTGGTGATGGAAGTTGGTTCGGTGGGGGGTGTCTGGGAGCTGGTTCGGTGATGGAGTATTGTGGACCGGTAGTGGATGGACCGGTAGTAGGAGGTTTGGAGGTTCATTTGGTAGTGGGTTTAGAGGTGTTGGTTCGGCATGAAGGCGGTGTTGGTTCGGCATGGAGCTTGGACCGGTGATGGGTGGTTCGGTGGGGGAGTGTATATGTGTTGGTCCGGTGAGGCCTGCGACCGGATGGAGCATGACCGGATGGCCTTTGGTTCGGCAAGGAGGTGTTGTTTTGCTCGATGGGCTTGGTTCGACGAAGGATGGAAACTCATGGGTGGAAACACGCCCAACAACCGGGACGTGCTGCGGGTCAATATTTTAAGGTGTGGCTCATGATGTCCAGCGAGTTCCCACACATGTTAGAGTGGGTTCAGGAAAACAAGTCGATTCTTCCTTGGAGAAATTCAACCAATCCTTCCTTCATCTGTTGGGTTAGCTGAGATCCAATCTTTATCATTCTAGAATCGTCATCATTATCGATCGGAACATCGATCGTCAGCTCTACTAGAAAAGCCTAACTATCTTTGGCTTCATCCTTGCTTTCATTATCTCTTGGGTCAAGATCTCTTAGGAATTGGTTGTGGTGCCCGGGCCTTGGGCCAAGCGTTACTGTCAATTATCTACAAAGCGAACGCAGAGAGATTCCACTACGTCCTTTCCTTTCTCTTTTCGCTGCGCCTCCCGTGGCTCAGCAATATAACAGGCCCGTCCAGAAGCCTGGTATCCTTGAACAACTCCGACTCCATTGTTGGTAGAGAATTTCAAAGTCAAACACCAAGGGGCGTTAGCGTCCCTAAATAACTCTAACTCCATTATCGGTAGGGAATTTCAAAGTCAAACACCAAGGGGCGATAGCGGCCCTGAACTTAACTAGGGCCAGGCGGCTCAAGAAAGCGTTGTACGGTGATTCAATGTCCAATACAATAAACTGCAGTATACGGACTCTCCGACGCTCTCTAACTCCCAACTCAACTGGTAACTCCACCATCCCAGTGGGTATAGTTGCACTTCCATTGAAGCCTTGAATACGAGACTGACAGGGTTTCAAATCTTTTGCTTCCATCTTCATTTGATCATAGCCTCGCTTAAAAAGTATGTTCACTAAACTTCCACTGTCCACTAAGATCCTCTTCATCCAAGCAGGACCTAACTTAGCTAAAATGACTAGTGGATCAATGGTAGGGGCTTCGACTCTGTTGGCATCTCTATCTCGGAAAAAGATGTCGTCTGTCGTCATCTTCTGCTATTTGGCCAGAGCCTCGTCTTCCAAATTACTACAATAGTCGAATCTTGCATGCCTAATAGAGCTGGCATACGACTCTATGTCCTTCCATCTTCGATCCATTGGATGAGGACCACCGCTAAGAGTGTCAATCACCAACCTCCCGCCAGTACGCGCGAGTTCCTCCGGTCTAACCTGATTTGGTATTTTATTTTGATTCGATGGGCCCACACCTACAGCCTGCGGTACTCGAACGAACTGCTCTAAATTTCTTTCTCGGATCAACTTCTCGGTAAAATCCTATAGATTACGACATTCGTTTGTGTTGTGGCCATAAATATCGTGAAATCTACAAAACTTCCTAGTTTGAATCTATTTCTTTAATGGTTGCTTCGGAGCAGGTTTTTTATATTGGATGGTATTACAATTTTACAAGCACACACTTTCCAGGGATGTATTTAAAGGAGTATAGGTGTGAAACATAGAAGCTCTATGTCGGGGTCCACAATTCTAGTCCCATTTCTTTCCCTGATTTCAATCTCCTTTCTGCTAATTTTGCTTATTCTGTATATTTAACTACACCTTTCCGGAACTCTTCCCGGTTTGTTTCACAGTGACATTGCTTTGGATTCCTTCCACACTGGGCCCTACATCGTCCTTTTTCCTTGACTGTTTCGCATCCTCTCTTCTCAAGAAATAAGATGCCTTGGAATAGAAACGGTCCAATGATGTAGGGGGTTTTTCGGCGAACCAGTTGCCAAATTCAAAATCGGGATCGATCCCCTTAGTCAGTGCCATCAAAATGTAATTGTCATTAAGGTTACTAATCTCAACGCACGCAGTGTGGAACCTCTCCAATAACATCTGATGGTCTCTTCGGGAGCTTGAGTGACACTGGACAAGGTATTAACATCTTTGGGCCTTGTAACATGCAAGCGAAACTGCTCGACAAACTTTGTAGCCAATTGTTCGAAACATGAAATAGAACGGGGTGGTAGGCAAGTAAACCATATAGTCACGATGCCCCCTAGGGATATTAGGAAACTTTGGCATTTAACTGCATCATTGGCTCATGTGGCATTCATCAACCATTCATAATTTAAATTGTGCTAGATAGGGTCAGAGCTCCCTTCATAAATAGGTAGAGTTGGCATTCTAAAACGTTGAGGCAGTTCAACGTAGAGGATGTCATCGTTGAAAGGGGTATGACTCCGGAAGATTCCATAGTCGTCACTAGTCAGGCCTTAGCTTTCGCGGATCATCTTGTGGATCGTTGTTGGGATGTCCGGCATCTGGACATTCTAGGCATGTTGGGCCAAGGTGTGCTCGTGTTCCATAATGCAAGAATGGGTCGGGCGCGGTTGACGGTCCATACCTCGCCTCCTTGGCTCTAGGTCTTCACGAACATAAGTTTCAGGAGTATAATCACATTGGCGATGGTTCGGATCCATTCAGTTCCGAGTGTTAACTTCCAACTCGATGGCTGCGACAGTAGCGTGGTTGTCAGTAGTGTGATAGGGAACCATTCCTCCTCGAGAGAAAGGTCCAATCTGGTGGTTGGATGACAGGCCAACTCTTGCTTTTCTAAGATTCAAAGTATGTTGTTGTCCGGTAGCTTGTGTATTGCTTCCATCCAACCGTGGGCGCATGGATTTGTGATTGTAATCAAAGGAAGCTCGACTTTCAGTAGATGAGTAGGAAGACTGATCACTTCTATATCTTCTTCGTCTTTCATGGTTCAGCCGATCGGTTAACTCCACGTTGGCATGGAGCTATTGGGTAAGCTACTGGCGGCTTTGAGTTAGCTCTTGAATTAGTAGCTGGAACTTCTCTCTAGTGATAGGGCCTTGTGGATCCGAAGGTCCAGCAATGTTCTGATCTGCAGAGCGAAGTTGTGCATGGTTTTACCTATCCAGTCCTTTTGGATCTATAGCGGTAAAGGTAGTCCTAGTAGCGACCATGGTAAATAGCAAAGTTCTCTCCTAGACTTGGTGCAAATCCGACTAGGATGGAAGAAATTCTAGGCTTGAGATCTGGATCTTCTCCTTAGATTCTTGTAATCCGATATCTATAGTAGATCTAATAAGCAGGATAAAAACTGGGTTCTCTCAGTGAATGCACCAAAGTGTTTGTACCAAAATTGGCACAAGATTCTTCGAATGTATTTAAAGAGATAAAATGAAGAAAGTGAATATAAAATGAGGCAGATCTAACAAACACACCAATAACAGGTAAGAAAAAGTGCTGAAATAGATGAATTTAGAGTGGTTCGGTGTATGCCCTACGCCCACTATAGAATGATTGATGTTTATTGATTATAAATCGTTGGTTATAAAAGATTTACAATAGTACAATCGAAGTATAAAAGAAATTTTGGCAGAGTATTGGTGTAGAGAAGCCAAAAAGCTCTATTTTATGTAGGTCTAGGGTTACTATTTATAGAAGTAGGCAGCAAATACCTTGCACCAAACTCGGATGACTTCACATGAAAGGATCGATATGAAGCGACATCCAACCATGGATGCAAATTAGTTGGTGACGATGGATACGAACAATGGCTAACTGGTGGATGCAAATAATCGGAGTTTGATATATACAAACCTGATGGATACGAAGAGAGGTTATCCGGACCGACACAACCATGATGGATACAAAGAAGGATGACCTCGGATCGATACGAAGTGGGAGAGCTTGATGGGTATGAACAGTGTATATTTGGTGGATATGAATGGTGTGCGCTTGATGGATACGAACGGCGTGCGCTTGATGGATACGAACGAGAACAATGTTCAATTTTGCATCGATCATATCTTGAGCATACGAACTCGGATTGACTTGAAATTTGGAACGTTAGCTTCTACGGCTTTTCTCGTCGTGTCTCATCAATTTTAGCTTGATTTGGACTAAAAAAAAATTCATCGATATCCATAGCGAGCCTGTGTACAACCAACCTTTGAGACAAATTATCTTTGGTTTGCAATTGATCTTTTGGTATCGCGGCCTTGCTAAAAGGCGGGATAACACTTTCCCCCCAAAACATGCCTTATGGTAGGAAGGTGTGTTTTGTTGTTCGATGAGATGGATGTTCGTATCCTGTTAATGACCTGTAGAGAGATTGGCAGTCTTACCTGACTGTGAATAACGATCGTTCGAGATCATATATCATTTGAGGTGATATGTGACCGTTTGCGGCCGAATGTCGTTCATGGCGAATGGTGATCATCACAGTGAAAGCACCAAAATGTTTGCACCAAAATCGGTCACAACCACACAATTGCCAATGAAAGCACTAATTCACAATCAAAGATCATAGATAACAAATATGTAGAGAATTAAAAATGAAGAACACTAAGAAAATTTCGATGAAAGCTGTAAAGAACACAGAATTTATAGTGGTTCGGCAATCCAGCCTACGTTCACTTTGAAGTTGATGACTTTATTGCTATTCACTTGCTGATTACAACTGATTACAATGGATTACAGTGATAAAATTCGAGTACAACAGCAGCCTTGAAGTATGAAAATGGTTCCGGTAGAGTCTGCACGTTGAAGAGCCAAAAAGATCCCTTTTCTCTAGGTCCTGGGGCGTTGTTTATAGGCATAGGATGCAGATATCTCACTCAAACCTCGGGAGACTCCTTCTAGCACGTGAGTAGGCCCACGCGATCGATCCCACATAATTTTGACTCGATCCGTGATCGATACGAACGAATTTTGTATCTATCAAAATTTTATCCAATTGAGTCGAAATTTTGCATGAACGTTCCTTGGGTTGTACGTAAGCTCCTGTGAAAATTTCATAGCATTTGGACTTGTAGATTGTGAGATATGATCGATGCAATTTGAGGATTTCGGTAAGCTATGCCATTCGTATCGATC
This sequence comes from Allium cepa, assembly GCA_030765085.1. Classification (NCBI taxonomy): domain Eukaryota; kingdom Viridiplantae; phylum Streptophyta; class Magnoliopsida; order Asparagales; family Amaryllidaceae; genus Allium; species Allium cepa. The sequence continues at coordinate 505,468,870 of CM060944.1, read as the reverse complement.
CCTTTCGCATCGCTCTTTTCGTGTCGATCAGGGAACGTGCCTGTGAGTTGATGTGGCACTTGTTTTTAGGATCGATCAATTTTTGATGCCCAATCGACTGAGTCCTTCCCATTATTCACGCTTGTTCGTATCGACCTGAGGGGCTCTATGCCTCGCCTGGATATATGGACGCCTACTTCGCATCAATGGTTTCTAGCCCTTTTTGTATCCATTAAAAAAGGTGACTCATAATGTGTTCTTCGTATTAATCGACGACTGATCGATACGAAGTCAAGTCTAGGTGTTTTCGACTCGATCTAAGAGCGATATGTGTTCAATTCGTATCAATAAAGAAATGCTCATTTTGGGCTAAGATCGATCATGTACATTCTTAAGGTGGTATGCAAGCTCCTGTGCAAATTTGGTTGCGTTTGGACTTGTAAATTGTGAGATATGATTGATGCAAGTTTGGATTTTCAATGTGTAGTCAAACTCGTATCGCTCCCGTTCGTATCGATCTCGTTCGTGTCGCTCCTAGGTATGTGATGGTCAATGATGTAACGCTATCTTCCAAGATCGATCCACTTTTGATACCGAATGACCGAGTCTTCCTCTCGATCGTGCTTCATTCATATCGAGGTGTCTCTTTTCCCTTCGTATCGATGCAAGGCAAACTCGTTCGTATCGTTCTAAGCTGTCTCGCTTGTATCGCTCCCTTCAACTCCCTTTTTGCATCGGTACTAAGTGTCATTTCATATAGCTGACTGGATGACATATTCGTATTGACTGATGGTTGATCGATACGAATAATGTATAAATAAGATCGATGCATAATGGCTTCGATCGATGGATACGAAGCTGAGTTCAAGTGATAGTTACAAAACATAGGAGTGAGGTGGATATGAACGAGGCAATCCTTCATGTACACGAACATAATACTGCTTACTACATGGATATGAAATTGAGGGATACGAATTGATGTCTTTCAAATGAATCTTGATCGATCCATATCTTGAGCATACGAACTCCGATTGACTTGAAATTTAAAATGTTGGCTTTCTTAGTTTTGCTTTGTCACATCACATTGATTATGGCTCGATCTGGTCTTGGGTAGAATTTACCAGTATCTATAATGAATCTATGTATAGCTAATCTTCGAGATGAACTGTCTTTGGTTTTTAGTTAAACCCTTGGTGTCGCGGCCTTGCCAGAAAACAAGATAACATGGAAAAAGCCGAGGGCAATTGGGTCGATGAACTTCCTATAGCCCCATGGGCAAATCAAACATCCCAAAGTTCACGATCGACCACACTCCATTTTCACTTTCCTACGGCTCAAAAGCCGTTACTCTAGTCAAGTCGAAAGTACCTTCTCATCGTGTGACTTACTATGATCCGAAGACAAATGCTATATTACTTGCCGAATCTCTAGACTTATTAGATGAGAAGCGTGAAGGCGCAGATTTGAAGGCAGCTGCGCACCGAAGTCGCGTCACCCAATTGTACAATGCCAAAGTCCAACCTCGAAACTTTAAACTTGGCGATCTCATCCTCAAGAGGATTTACCCGGTCCCTCTGCATATGAAACGAACTTGGGAGGGACCGTATGTTATTGAATGAAGACTCGAAGATGGTACATTTAAATAATCGACCGTTGATGTTCACTCTTTGCTAAGAGCCTGGAACAGCGAGAGTCTTCATCGCTACTGCACATAACGTGCTTTGTTTATTCATTCAGTCTACTTTTCTTTTTGCAATTTGTTTATACATTTTGAAATTTGAATTTGTAATAGGGCAACCGATTTTTCAACACTTTCTTATTTCAACAAATGCAATCTCTTTGAGCCAGAGCAGTGATTCTTAAAATGTGTTATGCGACCATTACAATGCACGAAGAGCTAAGTTCCATCCTATGGTAGGACTTATTCAAATAGGGAGTGACTGTGATACGACCGGTCACTCGCTAGGTAAAACTCGAGCCTAGCAGCAAGCTATCACACTGAAGCTAAAAAGGATTGGTACACGACAATCCTCTAACTAACTCCGGCTCCTAAAGTGTGAACTGGAGTATAAACTTACAAATGTGGGCTCGAAGAGGGTGGATCCATCTGCCTAACGACTTCATTGTGTTCAATCCAAGCCCAAGGAGGATGGAACTGTCCGTCTAATGACCCCGCTTGTTAACTCAGGGTGGATGTGACCCGACCATCCACAATCCTGATAAATCTATTGTTCCTATAGTGAGAACGAAATCCTGAAACTCAAAACAGATGTGATCCATCATCTGTTGACTAACTCTAAGTCCCTAGAGCGTGGAATGGAGAATAAACATCAACTGGGTGTGACTGACCACCCACAAATTAGCCTAAGTCCGTAGAGTGTGGACACAGGCCTGATCATTAAAACGGGTGTGATTAACTGCCCGAAAAATGCTGAAGTCCTCGGAATGTGGATGTAACTTTAAAATTAAGCATGCATGATCGACCGCCCGCATGCGATTTCAATCCCCAGAGTGTGGATGTGATTGTCAATAAGTGAGCGAGTGTAACCCGACCACTCAAATTCATCTCTCTACCACTCCGTCCTGACTGAGTGAAGCTAAAATATTGAAGGTACATATACCCCATTTCTGATAGTTCATGGGTGATCTCGATTCATGTCATGCCTAAAATGTTTGGACGTATTGCTATCAGAACGACGTTAATGAACTCATTCCAACTCATACTCAAACAGGTTGGTGTGTTTGCATTGATTATCGAAAATTAAATGCTGCAACACAAAAAGATCACTTCCTTCTTCCTTTCATCGACCGAATGCTTGAACGTTTAGCCGACCACGAATTCTATTGCTTACTTGATGGTTATTCCGATTATAACCAAATTTTGATCGCTACTGAAGATCAAGAGAAAACGACATTCACGTGTCCCTTTGGCACCTTTGTGTATTGACATATGTTATTTAGCCTTTTGAACGCTCTTGCTATTTTTCAAAGATGCATAGTTCGCATCTTTTCTGACATGATTGAACGGGTTTTAGAAGTTTTTATGGATGATTTCTTTATCTTTGGAGGTTCCTTTTTCTGAGTGCTTACATCGACTTGAGTTGGGTCTAAATTAATGTAAGGACAAACACTTAATGTTAAATCAGGAAAATGCCATATTATGGTCAAACCTGGCATTGTCCTTGGGCACGTCATCTCAAATAAAGGCATTGAGGTAGATAAAGCAAAAGTAGACATTATTGCAAATCTACCTTTCCCAGATATGTCAAGGACATTCATTCAATACTTGGGCACGCTGGTTTCTATCGATGCTTTGTGAAAGACTTTTGTAAAATCGCTCGACCTTTGACTATTCTTTTAGGAAAAGATGTTCCTTTAGATTTCAGTTTTGACCATGTTTCAACTTTTGGACGTCTTAAAAATGAACTTTTCCACTCCCATCAGCTTTAGGAAAAGATGTTCCCTGCTCATCCCATCGTTTATTCCTTGGGCACGCTGGCTTCTATCAACACTTTGCGAATGACTTCGGTAAAATTGCTCGACCTCTTACAACTCTTATTGAAAAAGACATTCCATTCGACATTAATTCTGACTGTGTTTCTGCTTTCAAACGCCTCAAAAACAAACTCATTTCCTCTTCCATCATTTTCTCACCCAATTGGGATCTTCCTTTCGAAATAATATGCAACGCTGATAAATTCGCAGCTGGTGCTATCTTATTACAACGCAACAACAAAATTCTTCATTTCATCTACTATGCTAGTATGACTTTAAAAGATGCTCAAATTAGTTACACAACCATCAAAAAAGAGCTTCGAGCGGTAGTCGTTGTGCTCGACAAGTTTTGACCTTATTTGATTGGCTCACAGATTACGGTTTACATTGACCACTCTGTTCTTAAGTACCTTTTTGCTAAAAAGGAAGCTAAGTCTCGTTTGATTTGTTGGATCCTTTTACTCCAAGAATTTGATATTATGATCAAAGATAAAAAAGATCCAACAAAGTCATTGTCGATCATCTATCCTGTCTTCCAAATGCAACATCTTCTTTACTGATCAACGAGAACTTTCCAGATGAACAACACCTTTCTATTTCCATTGATCCATGGTATGCCGATATAGGGAACTATTTTGTCATTAAGGAAACTCCTTCATTTTGGTCGAAACATGATAAATACAAATTCCATTTCCAAGTGAAATATTTCTTTTGGGACGATCCATACTTGTTCAAGTAGCATTCCGACCAAATCATTCGATGCTACCTCCTAAATTGCGAAAACTAGTTCGAGTGGCTCGAAAATGACTAACAATGGGCAAGAGATGTGTTTGGATGGTAAGAACTCACTTAAATACAACCCTTCTTAGTAAGAGGGTGACTATTTGGTAAAACCCATTTCCTTGGTATCATTTTTATGTTACTCAGTCAATATGTATATTTTCTACGGATTAAAATATACAGTGTCATTTCAAAAAAAAGAGTTTTCAAATAAAAACTTGGTATTTAATTCTTAAGTTTCCTTCATGAAAATGGATTCAAAATAAAAGGTATTTTGGTTAAAGAATGTATTAATAGATAAAGTATTTCAAATGCGTTAAATTTAATAAGAAGGTTTTATTGATATTTGTTTTATTAAAACTTTATCTTTTATTTTATAATCTAAGTTGTGAAAAATTATCTAATGTTACTGGGCCGGTTAATAAACATCTTTACCATAGAGGACCAAGGAAAAATAAATTCTAGGGCCGAGTTTGGATGCCAACATCCTACGATTCTTAGCTACTTACTAGAAAAGATGATTAAAGTGGCTGAAGAATTCAACTCAATTTTAAGACCATGATTTATTTTAGGCCTGCATCCGAATTTAAGAAAGGATAAAAGATTAAATTAGATAGTTGTGTATACTTTTAGGATATAGTAGGGTATTATAAAAGTTTAAACTTAGGTAATGTTTTTACAAAATATTTTCAAGAATAATTTTAGAAGTAAAAGGGAATTGGTACAAGCGAGAACTAATGAGAATAATAGATCATTACTTCGTACGGTTCTTGATCCATGATTCGAGTACATGACTTTGAGGTGATTCACATCGGTTCGAATTAGGATTTATCACTCGATTCTTGACGGCAAACACTTAGTGAGGGTTTTTGATATGGTACCAAGGTTTTCAATGATAGTATACAGATATGCAAGGAGAATTGAGGTTCCTAACCAAAGAGCCTGATTAGAGTCCGCATTGGGGAAGTCGAGTGAGTAATACTAGTTCGGAGGAAAAGCATATGTATTCGAGTAAGTGATCAAATACGATATTAAATAAGATATTGCATATGGCTGATCTACATACGTTTTATGGGCTTATGTAAATACGCTTTAATTTTTTGATGTTTTATGGAGTTTGGTAGAGGACTTTTCGATTTGTCATAACGTAGTGTAAATAATCGATTGAGTAATAACCTACGGCTGTTAAGCATGAGGTATGCTCAGTAGATTGTTTTATGTGATGAAAAAGATTAAATTTGAACAAACTCTAAGATTGTTTGTTAGTTGTTTGAAGTTTAAGGAAATGTTAGCAATTAATATGGCTTGTTTCTAGATTGTTTATTTGTTTGTGACGAAATTTCAGGGTTGAAATTCTTTTAAGAGGGAAGAATGTAAAGACCTAGATTTTATCACTTTGATTTATGAATACTTGATAAATTTTAAATATTTAATTAATGTTTTAATGGTCATCTAACCCTCCTTAATAAATAAATGATGGTAGTAAACTTTTTTTGAAAGTATGTCTACAAAAATAGATAACTCGGCAAAAAATTGAAAATGTGACCAAAATCGTATCTTAGATTTTCGACCTTTTATTGAACGTAAGTTTTCGCAACGTTATTGCACCCATATGTACACTTTTTTATGATACACTTATACATATAGTTATTTATTTAATAAAGTAAAAATGATTTGTAAAAGTAAGTATTATTAAGGAGATAATTAATTAAGTTAATAAATTAAGAAAATGCACTAATTTCTTATTTTAAGTGCAAAGAACTGAAAGGACATTAGAAAATGAAGGATCTGATGGCTTAGTACATAACATGATAAGATGGTTGTGTGTTGTCTGAATTTCAAGGAGGGTATTAACTTATTATTAGGAAGGGTAGTTTAGTAATTAACCAATTTTCACTTTTTATAAAAAGAACACTCTCTTTTTCTTTTCTCAATTTCATTTCCATTTTCTTACTTTCTTCCTCACTTCTTTCACTAATGGCTTCCTCCCCTTCAATCTTTTTTTGCTCCAAATCTTCTCAAATCAACCTGAAATTAAATATAATCCTCTTTACGTCATGGCAACACCTCTTAGAAAGTCAAAAGTCGAAGCTTTAAAGCCGAGCATCCAAAGTAGGCCATGGCTATGAGTAGTGTGGACCTATGAGGTTGGTGTGCATGAGAACGGTAGGGGAGGTGTTTTCAAGTGCTAAGAAAGATGTTATATTTGTTGTTAGGATATAGGAATGACTTAGCGCTTTTGTTCGAAGTTTGGTTGAACAAGAAAGTAAGATTTCTTACTTTAAAATAGTTTTAAAATTGATAAAATGTTGTAATAAGTTAGTGCTAGCCTATAGTATTATATGTAAGTATTTGTGATGTGTACATATTATTGTTGTTGATTCCCGCTTGAAAGCTGATGACATAAATAATCATTGTGCTGCAGGATACAAAAGAAAAGGGATGGGAAGTCGAAGTATCTTCGTAGCAAATAGGTCATTATGGAAGCACTTCGAAGAATGGAAATTTTGTAATGGGGTCCTAAAGGATTCCTCGTCTTGATATTAATTTTGTCTACATATATTACTGGTTGTGTAAATGTTTTTGTATGTGGAAAGTGAATTTTTATTATTTATAGTATACTTGTTGTTTGTTTTAATATGACATTGAAATTCCGTCCTCACTTTTAAGTGATTGACAGCCTTGTTTTCTACCGTGTTTCAAAATGGTTTTCGAACATCACTTTTGCTTTCAATCCTTTTTGAAAATTTATTAAAGCGGTTCAAATTGTAGAAAGATAGGGTTTAAAAGCTATTTTGATTTACAAAACAAAGTTTAAAAGTTACGGTCTATATAGCAATAGTTGTTATGGATGTAGTTTGGAAATCTATGATTTTTTTAAAATAAAAGAGTGGTCTATTTAATATATTGAAAAGTCTTTTCAAATGTGTTTAAAAGTATTTAAAAGGAGGTTTGAAGTTTTGAATATATTTTTAAGGATTTATTTAGTTATTTAAACAAGAGGTTTAAATTTTACTCCTTTGTTTTAGGTCTTGTTTTGGTTAAAAGCAACCATCTTTAAAAGAATGTTTTAAGTACAAGTTTCAAACTTCTTTTAAAGAGTTTTAAAAGTAATTTTAAAAAGAGAAAGGAAGCATGAATCATTATTTTTGTAATAAATGGTTTCGAGGAAAGGAAAGAGATTTTTGACTACAACATTTTTGTTATAATAAAAGTTTTAGGAAATTGGAATGGAAGTTGATTTATAACACCTTGTAATTATTAAATAAGTTATTTACTTTGTAAAGGGAAGATGTTTTAAAGTGCTTCAGAATCTATTTATTTAAATGGTTTTAACTTTAAGGGAAGATGTTGCCATTTTGAATCAAACTTTGGTTTAAAGAAGTGAATTTGGAAATTGATTTTAAGAATAAGTGTGTTGGAAATCCTGAATCCTATTTTAATTTCTAGACTTCAAGATATGAAACTTTTTCTATTCTGAAAGTTAGAAGTGTTGTCGAGTCAAGGTTTGAGAGGTAATGATACCCCAACTTGAATGGTTTCATTTCTAACTAATGAAAAGTAATATTTAAAGTTAAAGACAAGAAATAAGTTTCCAAAGTTGGTTTTTCCGATTATTTCAAAAGGACTTTGATTTATGCAAGTGATTTCTTTTTCAGCGCCATTAAGTAACATGTAGCAAGTATGATAAGTAGTGCTAAAATGTAGACACGTTTATGGAAAGTAAGTCATCTTATATTTAGCACTAAAAGCCGATGAGTAAATTACCCTCATTCCTGAGAACTAAAGTCATAGTATTTTAACTAAGGAAAGGCTGAAATAACTAGTTGTGATCCCACCTTTAGCAAGACCATGATATCATCGACTTGGCTAGGAACGAATGGTCATCAACCTTAGGAATCGATTACACGTTACAATAGAGGATGGTCGGGCAGATTTGGACCAGATCCTAGTCAAGGTGCAGTCAGCATGAAATAATTGGCATAGCCTCGTGAAGTTATATTTCAAATTTTTAATCGATCGGAGTTTGTACACTAGAGTTATGGACAAATGAAGAATTTGTATGGATCGATATAAAACGATCCATAAAAAAGCACAAATCGACGAAGGTCGATTATGTCAAATCTACAAAGCCAATACACTTGAAACTTTCAGAGCATCAATATATTGAGGAGTGGAGCCCATAAAAACGATTGCATGACAAAACTCCCAAATCTTGGAAACACACGTCGATCATACAACATAAGCCAGAATGATACGTAATTTCACAAAAAATGTGATATCTCACAAATGGTACGTCGGAATTGCCCGAAATTTCTAGAGCGTGTATCTTACATCATGAAGAGCCTACACTATCGATCATACATCAATTAAAGACCAAAATAATGATCGACTAACTTTGTCCGATCGTTGCAAAATATCGAGTTTGGGCCATCCGTCGTTATGGTGGTCCCCAACGGATGTAGAGACTCTTCTTGTAAAATTTTAGCTCAATCCATGCACATCTTCTCCTATAAATACAACGGTCATCTACATAAAGAGTATTCTTCTTTCAGCTGCCTAGGCTTTGCCATTATTATTCTTCACACTTGTATTAATGGATCTTAGCTGATCCAAACATTCTTGTAATCATAATATAGTGGAAGACCAATAGAAATATGAAGTGGACGTAGGCCAAGATTACCGAAACACTATAAAATCTGTGTGGTCATTAACTTTTTCTACTATGTTTTTAATTTCATTCATCATTTAATCTCTACAATTTCTATTGGGTGTTGATGCCCATTTTTGGCACTAACATTTTGGTGCTTTTCACCGAGAAATGAATTCTCATCTTCTACTTGTGGATTTTCATGTTTGCGAGATAAAATCTAGCTTTCGATCAACAGGTTTCCTATTCTACTCAGATTTGAAAGAGATCTACAAGGAAACTATTAGCCATGGCCAGAGAAGCCACGTCTACTTCCCCTGTAGAAGAAGGAAATCATGGTATTAGTGATCGATTAGTCATGTGTTTGATCAATGTGCATACATTTTTAAGTTTTGAAGCATCTGTGAACGATCGGTCAACAACCATGCTCCATACATACCTAACGAACGATTGTTCCCTACAAATTCATATGCTACATCATTAGGTACGACTAGTCGATACGATAGTTTCTCATTGGTTGTTCCACCAAAATGAATTTGGCAAATCGTTTTTTCTATAAGATCATTCTATACCAATCATTTCTAAACGATCGTTTTTGTACAATCGTTCTCATAAGATCGTTCCAGTTTATAATTTATACCAATCGTTCTTTCTGACCAATCATTCGTTCCTCAACTGATTGTTCCTCCCTCCAGCATCATACGATCGCTCTTGTCCAATCGTTCCACTGCTATGTGGATTTATATCGATCGTTTAGAACTTGATCATTGCTATACGATTGTTTCCGCCGATGTGATTTAGACCGATCGTTATCTCATCGATCGTTATTTCCAATGATCGCTCCAATAGAAGGTTTTCACCGATCGTTATTTTCACCATTCATTCAAACTGCCTTGATATTCTAACCGATCATTACTACAAACGATCGTTCCACTGCTTTAGCATTCCAACCGATCATTTTCAGGCAATTATTGTTGCAACCAATCGTTTCGAAAAAAACTTTTTCGAAACTCAACTTAAAGATGGTACATTCAATCCACTTCTCTTAGGTCCTACGACATCCTATATCTGGAGGCCAAAAGATAACTGTTATAGATGTTGCAGTCATCCACGGTACTAACTACTGGTAACAAAATACGGTAATGCTAATGATATCCATAATATCAATAGCACTTGAATATTAGAAAAATCACATATTCCAAAAACAACATTTTACCGATTACATTTCAAAACAATAATTCATATCCAACTTAAATAATTCCTTAACGTTTCCTAGGCAATGATCTAATATATCAATTATAAAATACATCAAGAGCGATATATGACGATGCCTCCATAGTTGACTAGGGTCAATATAGACATATTTGACTTAATACACACAACAGAAATAAACAAAATACACAGTAACTCTTAATTAGCTATCCTACAGCCATGTTCTCATCTTCAGAAGCTTTATTCACCAAAATCACTAAAATCTGAAAACCTCGACCCTCAGCCTATTCAAATCAATTTTGAGCACTCGAGAGTTTAAGAAGAAACAAAAACTTCAAGTCAGACATAGAGCCTGGTGTGAATAATACTTTTACATCTCGGTTAACAAGTATTAAGTGAGACCACGTCGCTTAGCAGTATATGTCTCCTCTCACTAATACCCTCATCAAAATATATACTTTGCAAATCTTTTCGTACAATCAAACTAGTCAATCAAACTGATTATAGTAGGAATAGTAGTAGGAGTAGGAGTAGGAGTAGGAGTAGTAGTAGGAGTGGTGGTGGGGGTGTTGGTGGTGGTGGTGGTGGTGGTGGTGGTGGTGGTGGTGGTGGTCGTGGTGGTGGTGGTGGTCATCGTGGTCGTGGTCGTGGTCGTGGTAGTGGTCGTGGTCGTCGTGGTGGTCGCGGCGGCGGCGGCGGCGGCGGCGGCGGCGACGGCGGTGGTCATGTAATAAATGGACTATCTGTTTGAAAACTGGGCTGACTGCCCGCAAGCTGGACTAACAGTCCGTAAACTAGACTAATTCCCTGAATCATTTTTTTATGGTTAACTACCTTTCATATTTTACCTTGAAAACCTTTTCAAAATGATTTAACTTTTTAAACCATACTTATACAAGGAAAATATATTCTTAGCTTTACACTAAGCTATTTTGCCATATTATAATTACATTACTTAAAATAAGGTTGATGAATTTTAATTAGGATCACCTATCCCCTCAAAATAAGTTAAAACTTAGGTTATGTTACCTAGTTAGTATATTCAAAACCTTTGTTTAAGATCTTTAAACAATCCCTTCGAAACCATTGAAAGTAACCCTTTCGAAACCACTAAGAACAGTCCTTTTGAAACCATTAAAGTCTTTCCTTCGAAAGCTTTAAAACATTAGACATCCTTCTTTACAACCTTTAAACCATGCTTTTCGAAAACATTGAAAAACTTTTCCTCTTAGACCTTTCAAAACCATTGGAAAACCTTTCCTCAAAATCTTTCAAAATCATTAGGAAATGACCATATTGAAATTTTCATTTAAAACCCTTTCGAAAGCCTTAAAACATTCACCCTTTAGAAAGCCTTTAGGTTCAATTTAAAACATGTAGAAACTTTTCGAACCCATTCAAAAATTTGCCCCTTCGAAACCTTGGAAAACTGTTTCGGTCAAAACCATTTGGAGTACGCCTTTAAGTAAAGCAAAAGGATCAAAACCCATTAAAGTCGAAAGCATTCCTTTCGAAATCATTCCCAAGTAAAAAGTGATGGTGTTAAAGCCATCCCTTCGAATGCATTGGAGAAGTGGTCGAGCTTAAAAAGAAAAACAAAGCAAAGAAACCCTTTTGAAACCAATCTAGGTCGAAAGGTAGAAAGAATCAGTTAAGGGTTTCAACCTAGAAGAAAACATTTATTTAAAAACAAAGGCTCAACCTAATCGAAACTATTTCTTTAAAACCATTTGACCTGGTCAAAAGCCAACCATGTCGAAAAATATTTATTCGAAAGCAAGCAGGAGCATTTTCATTTAGAAGTAAAGTATCGCTTCATCCCCTTCAGAACCCTTGTTTTCTATCCTATACCTTCCGCCTATATCTAATTTACTACGTACTACTTACCTGATACCCGTGCAGTTAAAGTGCTAGACAGTTTCAATGCGGCGGAGGTGCAAAAAGTCATAGAGGGGATATAATAAGGATATAGCGGGATATAGTGGATGACTCTAAAATAACATATTAAACTCGTACTTGGTGTTTGTACAAATATACAAATAGTAATTAAATGAAAAATTAAAATTCAACTGAATTATAATTAATGCATAAATAATTTTAAATAAAAGCAAGTGCGAATATATTGTAAATAAATGTAAAATTGTTATATAACATAATTGAATTTAGTAGAATATTGAAGTATTTAAATAAATTAATTTTTGGTTTTTATAATGTAAAAATGTCATTTTTAATTCATTTCTTTTAAAGAAGATGTAGCAGAAATATCGAGAATAACAGGATATAGCAGAAATAGCGGGGATTGAAGCGGAAAGGCCATATTTGGGGTTATATGGAAAAATCGTAGTGGTAGAAATCCGCTATGAGATATATCAGGGTTATAGCATGATAATAGCGGAGAATTAACTACACAACCTGATTCCGTGTGCATTGGTTTTGATGGAGTCGGAGGCAAAGGTAAGGAGGCGAAAGCCTAGTGCCGAAAGCATCGAAACAATAAAAACCATGTCGATTTATCATTTTTAAACTATTTCTTTATATCTAACCTCTGTTGTTTGGAAAAATGTGATTGAATGCAAGTTTCTCTTTTCTAAAAGTACCGCCTAATTTCCAAAATTAACAATTTGAATTTATTTACAAAAAGCCCCTTTTCCTTTCATAAATATATAAAACATTTAAGTCTCATACCTTAAATAATTTTATATACGCATTAAAATAGTTAGGAAAATTTTATAGGAAATCTAGAAAATCACTTTTGATATTTTTTCTAACATCTATTAATTTCAGAACCAAACCATTAATTATTTAACCGTAAATAATTTTTAACCCGAAATAACATTTTCTTCCCTTGAAAATTCATATAATATTCACATAAATTCAAAAATTCTGAAAATTGAAACCCATCTCTAAAAATCATTTCTGGTATATATAAAAATTCGCAATGCATTTGGATGTCATTTGATAGGGTTTTCATATCAAAACATGTTATAAAATCTATATGAACAAGCATAAATCTTTTAAGTATATATAATCATTCCATCATTCAAAAACATGACAAATCATTGCAAATAAGTCCGTATTCAACTTAGAATTGAAAACAATAATAAATTTGAGATGTAATCATAATTTACATTAGCTTTAGAGATTAAGGAGCTTGAGATTCGAATGGATTTGATTTGATTTAGCTTCTTCCTTTTGCTTTTCTTAATCTTCTTCCTCTTTTCTTGTTAATGGTGGCCGGCCTCTGGTTTATAAAATTTTGATAAATAAAAATGAACGTGCATAGGATACACAGCCAAGGGTTTAGAATATAAGAATGGCTTCTTTCCTATTTTACCTCTCCTATATTTCATTTTATCTCTTATTTTAATTCATCGGTTAAATGGCTCGGCTACCCCTTAATTAAATCAAATCTCAATCCCTTAATCAACATATTATTTTCTTTTATTTAACTAATTACTAATCCTAAACAATGTTATCAAAAATATAGGGTGTTATAAACTCCCCTCATTAAAGAATTTCATCCTTGAAATTACGATAAGGTACAAAACAAATCAATCGAAGGGGTAAAATATACCATCAAACAAGTTAGGATAAGTATCTCTAATCATGTTTTTTGTTTCCCAAATTTAGTCCCCATCATGATCACTCCACTGGACTTTCACTAATTTGACTGTCTTGTTTCTAAGCCTCTTCTTATCTTCGCAACAATACGAATCGGCTTTTTTACTATAGTCAAGTCTGGTTCTACCATTAAGTCATCTAACACTGTCAGTGCAATAGTGGTCTATGGATCTTTAACACACTTTTTAAGATGAGAAACATGGAAAACTTCGTGGACTTCTACCAAACTGCTCGGCATCTCGACTCTATATGCGAGTTTCCCGACCCTCTCAACAATACGAAAAGGTCCAACGAATCTTGGTGCCAACTTCCTTGATTTTCTGAATCTGATCACACCCTTCATTGGTGATACTTTAGCGAAAACCTAATCTCCAACTGAGAACTCAAAATCTTTCCATCTTTTATCTTCATAACTCTTCTGCCTAGACTGAGCCTCCTTCATCCTAACTTGAATGATCTCATTCTTTTTTGCAACTTCTTTAACTAAATCTGGGTCAACGACCAACCTATCCCCGGTCTCTACCCAACATATGAGAGAATTTCATGGCCTTACGCACAAAGCTTCAAACGGTGCCATACAAATACTAGTTTGATAACTGTTGTTATATGAAAACTCGACTAAATACAGATGGTCTTCCCATGACCCCTCAAAATCTAATCCACATGCTCTTAACAACTCTTCCAAGATTTTGTTAACTCTTTCTGTTTTCCCATTTGTCTACGGATAGTAAGCGGTACTAATCTTAAGCTTGGTTCTGTAGACTCTTCTAGAACTCGCTAGTGAATAAATAATCTCCATCACTAACTATACTACTAGGGATTTCGTGCAGTTTAAATACATTCTTCATAAATAACTTCGCCAAAGTAGGTGCCGTTCTAGTTGACTTAACTGGAATGAAATGTGCATTCTTGGTCAGTCTGTCCACTATGCCCCATATGCTTTCATTTCCTCTACCAGATCATGGCAACCCGTTAATAAAATCCATAGAAATAGAATCCCATTTCTAAATCGGAATATCTAATGGCTGAAGCAATCCATTTGACTTCTGGTGTTCGACCTTTGCCTATTGGCAATTTAAGCACTGCCTTACCCATAAGCCTATATCCCACTTCATACCTTTCAAGAATAAACTTCTCTTCATATCCTCATACATCTTAGTTCCTCCTGGATTAATAGTGAACTTCGAATAATGGAATTCCTCCTAAACTTCTTTTTTATGCTTCCTACACTTGGAACACATAATCTCTATTTCTTTCTCAACCATCCATTCTGGTCAAGACTAAAAACCTTTAAGTCATCGCTCTCGGTTCCACCAATTAACTTCTTGATCCATTCATCTAACACTAGATCCTCCTCCTGTTTAGAAGAAATCCTTTCGATCATCACTGATCGAACTTCTAGACAAGATAATATAACAATCTCTCCACTAGACCCAGCCTTGGATCTCCACTAAACTCTACAAGTCGTCAAGGTTTCCAAATCCTTCCACTCAGCAATCATCGCCAACATTTCATTTTGATGCTTTCTGCTAAGTGTGTCTGCTAACTTATTACCTTTCCCCAAAGTGTACTCAATCCCAAAAGTCATAAGCACCAATAAACAAAAACCACCTCTTTGTCTCATGTTCAGCTCCTTCTAAGAGAACAAGCACTTCAATGACTTATGATCCATATAAAGCTCGAACTTCTCTCTCAAAAGGTAATGTCTCCACACCTTCAACACCAAAATCACTGCAGCTTACTCCAAATCATGCATCAGATATCTGACCTCATGCGGTCTAAGATGTCTAGAAGCGTAGGCAATGACTTTACCTCTTTGCATCAGCACAGCTCCTAATCCTATTCCATACACATCAGTATAAACCACTAAATCCTGATTTCCTTCTGGAACAACCCACACAGGTGCATGGGTCAATAAGTGTTTAAAACTCTAGAATACTTTCCAATACATATCGGTCCACACAAACTTCACATCCTTTCTTGTTAGCTTTGTCATCAGTGTTGCTATCCGTGGAAAATCCTTGATGAATCTATGATAATACCCAGCTAATCCAAGAAAACTCTTTATCTCGGTCACTGTCTCAGGTCTCTTCCAACTACTCACTGCTTCAATCTTAGTCGAATCTACTGACAATCCTTTCTCTAAGATTACATGACTAAGAAACTTCACTTCCTTTTTTACAGAAATGACACTTTGAAAACTTCGCCTTTAGCTAATGCTGCCTCAACATCTCAAGCAGCACTCTAAGACGAACTTCATGCTCCTTCTCATCCTTAGAGTATATCAGAATATCATCTATGAAAACCAACAAGAACTTTTCCAAGTGCTCTGAAAAAACCCGATTCATCAAATCCACAAAGAATTCCAGTGCATTAGTCAGTCAGAACATCATAACAACCATTCGTACAATCCATATCCGTTCTTAAACACCATCAAAAGTATACTATTCTCTGCTACTCTGAGTTGATGGATACCTGTCACCAAATCCAACAGTAAAATACCTTGGCTCCACTTAACTGACCGAACAAATAGTCAATCTTTGGTAATTGATATCAATTCTTTATCGTCCTCTCATTCAACTTACGATAATTGATACATAGCCTTAACGATCTGTCCAGCTTCTTGGCAAACACTACGGTTGCTTTCTAAGGTGAATTACTCGGTATGGTAAAACCCATGCCTTCCAAATCCACTAACTACACCTTCAACTCCCTCGTCTCTATAGGGTTCATCCTACTTGGCGGCCTACTCACTTGTTCTAAATCAATGGCTCGTTTCGGTAGCAATCCAACTACAAGTTCAAAAACATCCACGAATTCTTTAAACAAAAAACTCGATTTAGCTCATCTTCCAATTCCATAACACCCAACAAGGCGTTCACCTCACTGCTAAGGCTTCCTATGGCATAAACAATCTTGTCGCTACTATCAGGGTACCTAGGCGATATTTTCCTATCATAGTAAAATATCCTAGCATCGTACCTACTTAATCAATCCATACCAAGAATAATTTTGAACCCTACAAAATCAAACATATGCAAACTGTAAACAAAAGTATGACCTGAAAATTAAAACTCTAATTGGTCACATCTCAACCCCAGAATTTTATACCCTCCTATTGGATTCGCAACCGCAAGGAAGTAACTAAATATGTGGGTTCAAGGTTAAGCTTATCTATCAGACATCTAGATATAAAAGAATGCGATGCACCAGTATCAAAAAGAATGCTAACAGACATACCATGAATCTAAAGCGTACCTTTCAAAACTGCCTTTCCTTTCACCTGAGCTATTGGGTTCGAAGTAGCAGGCTCCAATGCATACGACTTGCCCTTTCCATCCTTAGCGGGCTCCTTGTAGTGATTCTTATAGTGGCCAATCTGCTCGTAATTAAAGCACCAGACACTCTTCTTCCCGTCCACCTTCTTTGCCTTTTTAGCATGGCACTCATTAGCAAAATGCCCCTTCTTGTTGCACTTAAAATAGACAACCTCAAACATCCCTTTCTCAGCTGCTCCACCCTTTTGAGCACCCTTCTTAGGAAAGAATTTCCTTTTCTAACTCTGCCCAACCTGGACCTCCATAGCCCTACTCTTCTCTAGAGAATTAAGTATCTCCTTATTCCTTAAGGCCATCTCCACTACAAAATCAGAAGGATCTTTAATATAAGGTCAACCCCTTGATAAACTTCTCATTCCTTCTCATCACTGTATTCACTTAAGCATACCTATATCTGGCCAACTCCTCAAGCCTTCTAACATACTCTAAAACAGACATCTCTCCCTGCTCTAACTCAGAAAACTATCTGATCTGAGTTGATTATGTCATGGCAGACATGATCCTCTCCTGGAAAATCCCCTTGAAATCTGCCCATGTTAAGGTTTTCTCATCCATACTAACCATCACACTATTCCACCAAAACAAAGTTGCTCCTTAAAGCTGTCTAGAAGCAAGCCTCCTCTGTTGCTCATCATTGAGCCCCAAGTCTGCAAATATTCTCTCATAGTGCAACAACTAATTCTCTACCTCTATAGCATCCTCTGTTCCCAAAAATAGTTTCCCTCCAAGCTTAGCATAATCTCCGCTCAACTTAGCATAATGGTTAACTACAAAAATTTTTGGAACACCTACACCATCTCCTCCTACCACTCCAGCTGCAATTCTAGGTTGCATCATATTTACAAAAAATTGATACATAGCACCCATGTCCACTTGCAAGACTCCAGCATCCACATTCTCTGCTTGTACCTAAACTTGGGTCCTCCTTGTATTAGGTCTAGCATTCCTAGTGGTGCCCTCCCCTCCTGGGTTAACTCTTCCTCTTCTACCATCCATATCTGTATTCAAACCTCATGAGATATAGAAAAATAACCTAATGAAGAAAGGAGACTAGAGATAAAGCGTATACTTATATATAGCAAATACAAGTACGTTACTGTAGCGTTATTCCATACCCCAATCTTACTCTAATTCATTAAGATTATGTTTTAAAAACCATTTTTATTTTAATTTCTTTCATTAACCTATGCTCCGATACCAAGTTGTGACATCATGTATCTTGAGGCCAAAAGCTAAGCGCTACAGATGCTATAGTCATCCATAGTACTAGCTTCCGGTGATAAAATAGGTAATGCTAATGGTATCCATAATATCAAAAGCACTTGAATATGATCAAAATAATAGATTCCAAAAACAACATTTTACTGATTACATTTTAAAACAATAATTTATATCCAAGTTACATAATCTCTTAACGTTTCCCAGGCAATGTTCAAATATATACATTACAAAATACGCCAAGAGTAACATATGACGATGCCCCTTTGGTTGACCATGATCAATATAGTCATATTTGACTTAATACACACATCGAAAATAAACATAATACACTGTAACTCCTAATTATCTATTCGTGAGCCACCTGCTCGTCTCCGGAAGTTTTATTCGCCAAAATCACTAGAATCTGAAAACCTCAATCCTCAGCCTACTTAAATCAATTTTGAGCACCTGAGAGTTTAAGGGGAAACAAAAACTTCGAGTCGGACATAAAGGCTGGTGTGAATAATACTGTTACATCTCGGTTTACTGGTGTTAAGTGAGGCCACGCCGCTTAGCGGATCGGGTTTCCCCTCACTAATACCCTCTTCAAAACATATATTTTGTAAATCTTTTCCTACGACCAAACTGGTTAATCAAACCAATTATAATAGTAATAATAGTAATAGCAATGTTTATTAAGCTATAATCAAGTTACCAATGGATTATCAGTCCACAAGTAGTAAATGGACTATAAGTTCGAAAAGTGGGCTGACTGCCCGCAAACTAAACTAACTGTCTGAATCATTTTCTTACGGTTAACTACCCTTTATCTTTTTCCTTGAAAACCTTTTCAAAATGATTAAACCTTTTAAATCATACTTATACAAGAAAATATATTCTTAGCTTTACTCTAAGCTATTTTTCCATGTTATATATAATTTACTCAAAACAATGTTGATGAATTTTAATGAGCATTACCTATCCCCTCAAAATAACTCAATGCCCATTTCAACATAATACACTTAAGCTATATTACCTAGTTAGTGTATTCGAAACCTTTGTTTAAAAACTTTAAACAGCCCCTTCAAAACCCTTGAAAGTAACCCTTCAAAACCATTAAAAATAATCCTTTCGAAATGATTAAAAGCCCTTCCTTAGAAAGCTTTAAAACATTAGTCATCTTCTTTACAACCTTTAAACCATGCCTTTCGAAAACATTAAAAAACCTTTCCTCTTAGACCTTTTGAAACAATTGAAAAACCTTCCCTCAAAACCTTTCGAAATCATTGGGGAACCACCACTTCGAAACCTGCATTTAAAACTCTTTCGAAAGCACAAAAACACTAACCCTTTCAAAATCCTATGCATTCAGTTTAAAACATGTGCAAAACTTTCAAAACCATTCAAAAATTTAACCCTTCAATACCTTTGAAAACCATTTCGGTCGAAACCATTTGGATTATGCCTTCAAGTAGAGCAAAAAGATTAGAAACCATTAAAGTCAAAAGCATTCCTTTTAAAATCATTCCCAAGTAAAAAGTGATGTTGTCGAAACCATTCCTTCGAAAGCATTGGAGAAGTGGTCAAGTTTAAAAAGAAAAAAAAGAAAAGCAACCCTTTTGAAACCAATCTGGGTCGAATGGTAGAAAGTGGCAGTCAAGGGTTTTGACCCAGTCGAAAGCATTTATTTAAAGACAAAGGCAAAACCTAATTGAAACAATTTCTTCAAAACCATTTAACCTGTTCGAAAGCCAACCAAGTCAAAAGCTATTCATTCGAAAACAGGCAGCCGCATTTTCATTTAAAAGTAAATTATCACATCAACCTTTTAAGAACCCTTGGTTTCGACCATATACCTTCCGCCCATATTCAATTCACTATGTACCAATTACCTGATTCCATGTGCACCGGTTTCGATGGAATAGGAGGTGAAGTAAAGGAAGCGAAAGCCTGGTGCCGAAAGCATTAAAAACCATGTAGATTAATCATTTTAAACTATTTCTTTGTACCTAACTTGCCTTGTTTGTCAAATTGTGATTGGTTGCAAGTTTCTCTTTTCTAAAAGTACTACCGACTTTCTAGAATTAACAATTTGAATTTATTTACAAAAGCCCCTTCTCCTTTCATAAATATATAAAACATTTAAGTCACATACCATAAATAATTTTATATACCTATTAAAAAGCTTAGAAAAATTCTACAAAGAAAGTCATTTTAAATATGTTTTCTAACATATATTAATTTTTGACCCGAACCATTAATTATTTAACCATGAATAATTTTTAACCCAAAATAACATTTTCTTCACTAGATAATTCGTATAACATTCACATAAAATCTGAAAATTCTAAAAAGTGAAATCCATCTCTAAAATATGATTTTTGGTCTCTATAAAAATTTGCAATGCATTTGGATGTCATTTGATAGGATTTTCATATCAAAACATGTCGTAAAATCTATACGAGCAACCATAAATCATCAATAAGTATATATAATCATTCCATCATTCAAAAACATGGAAAATCATTGCAAATAAATTTGGATTCAACTTAAAATGGAAAGCAATAAGAAATTTGAGATGTAGCCATTATTCACCTTAGGTTTAGAGATTAAGGAGCTTGATATTTGAATGGATTTGTTTTGATTTAGCTTCTTCCACAGCTTTTCTTAATCTTCTTCCTCTTTTTTTGTTAATGGTGGTCGGCCTCAAGTTTTATAAAATTTTGGTAAATGAAAATGAATGTGCATAGGATACATGTCTAAGGGTTTAGGGAACAAGAATGGCCTCTTTCCTATTTTTCCACTCTTCTATTTCATTTTAACTCTTACTTTAATTCATTGGTTAAATGACATGTATCCCCCTTAATTAAATCATATCTCAATCCCTTAATCAACACATTATTTCATTTAATCTAACTAAATAAGTATCCTAAATAATGTTATCAAAAATATGGGGTGTTACATGTCCTATGAAGGGCCGAGGCATAGAGGATAAAGCCACAGCTTTTGAATTCCAACCAAGGAACGGGCAAGCAACCGCTACTCAAATGATACTTCTAAAGGTCGGAGACCATAGGTGATATGATTCTAAGCAAGCTCAAGAAACTTTGGCCCAAAGCCAAACTTGAGTCTAACCAAGATTTTCTCTAAGAAAATGCCAATATGACTCCAAGCACCATTCTTCACTGACCTAACACTTCGAATTTTAGTGACTCCAAGCAAACTAATTGCTGACTCCAAGAAAATGGCAGATATTCTCGGGTCTGACTCCAAGTAACTTACCACTATTCCGTCAATACCAGTCCATCTCGCTTTTCTCATATCTCGGGAAAATGGACTCCAAATGACTTGAAACCTCGTATTCAACATCAAGAGGCCCTCCTTAGTGTCTTATATGGATTGTGCCACATCCGGGTGAAAGTTTAGGGATCATTGATGATCAACGACCCCATATAACCAATACGCCATTCGAGTTGCATTCTCAACTATTCAAATTTTGGACAACTATGCATACATAATTCACAAGCATAACAAGTAGTTATAACTTGAAAACAAACTGCATTAACGATGACTGAAGCATCTGCCCCAGTAGAAGCCTATTCATTGAAGCTGTTACGTGTGCAGAACATCCGAGGAGATTCGATGTACCAATCATATAGGTTTACTCGGGGAAAACCGGCGCTGGACTACATCTAATGAAATTTGAGTAGCATATGAATTCTACCAGAGTAATATGTGCCATCGAATGAAAACGCTTTCCTATATTTCTCGAAGGTGTAGCGATCAGTCGTTTTATGCGATTATTGCCCAAATCCATCTCCTTATTCAGTCAGCCGAATCAGAAGTTTTTCAAGCAGTTCAGAATGCATGCAAACTCATGCCAAGGATGTGATGTCATTATCCAATTTATTCCAGATGTTAGGTAAGCCACTCAAAGACTTCCGGTAGAGATTCAGTGTCGTTATCATCACTAAAGCGAGCAATCCTAGTAAGAATATCATACTAATGGCGTTGGTGAGGGGAATCGAGCCCCATATAGATTTTGGTAGCTAATAAGCCAGAAAGCCTCCTACAACCTTGGATCATTTCTGTTACAAAGTGAATCAGAACCTAAACAAGGAGGAGGTAGAGAAAACTAGGATAAAGAACAATATAAGCCACTGGCTAAGGACTCGGATTCTAGGAGATGACCAAAAAACTAAAAATTTGACTCACATGTTCCTTTGAATGATTCCATCGATAATTTCTATTTAGAGACCCACGACTGGGAGCGGTACTAAAAACCGGCCTCAAGAGAGTCCATCGAGCCTAGAGGAAATTCAGGAAATGTTGTATATTCCAGGTTACACACGGTCCTAACACTGGCGAGTGCAAACACCTCCAAGATGTGATCGGAGAGCTGATCTAGAAAGTAGTTTTGACAATATGCACAAGCTGCATGGAATAGCGGGCAGGGAACATCCGACCCCTATCAGTAAAGAACTTTGATTATTAATTGGACCACCTATGGTCGACTTCCAATTGAGAAGGGCTTGGGCAAAGTGGAATAGCATATGACGTTGCTTCACTTACTAAAGAGATTTGTTCTGATCTTCTTTGAATTATTTCTATTTCAATTTTAATTATGTTGCGAATTATGACCGACTTGAACTAAACTACTTCCAAACATTGCAAGTAACTAGGTACTTAGAGTTGGGTGCCAACCAATTCCGCAGACCATGATCAGACCTTTGGAGTTTCGTCAAGATAGGTGTGATTCAACCGCTCATCAGCTACCATATACCCCTGACTTAGGGCCAAGGACACAAAAGGGAAAGTCGGTGTGACTTGACCATCCACTTCCTACTTTATGCTTTAATTTTGACAGAACATCTATGCCTTACTCAAAGCCCGACATGATCAGGATCTAGCAGTGGACACGACTGATCGTTCAATCATCAACTTGCACGCTTGACTTGGAGACAAAAGAAAGATTTAGAGTGGATGCAACCCAACCATTCAATTTCCAGTTCATACTTGAAGTTCGCCAAAATACTTATGCCTTTCCCGAAGCTCAACACGAATGGGGTCCAACTAAATTGGACATGATTCGACTACCTACACATTAACTCCTACCCTAAACATAGGAAGTGGTTCGAAATCTCGACTTAAAGTGGGCATGACTAACTGCCTACTGATTAACAACCACCCTTAACATGTGGACATGACTATAGCTTGAGGTGGATATGATTTGACCGTCCACCCGAAAAATCTCTTCCTCGTCTTGCCTGGAGGAGTACGAAGCAAAAGATGGACATGGTTCGACCGTCCATTGATCAACTCTAGTTTCCAGAGCATGAGTCGGAGTATAAACATCAAACGTTTGCGACTAACCACCCATCATAAAACTTTGGTCCCCAGAGTGCGAATCGGAGTATAAACACAAAAGGATGGACATGGTTCGACCATCCATTGATCAACTTTGGTTTCTTGAGCATGAACTGGAGTATAAACATCAAATGGGTGTGACTAACCACCCATCATTAAACTCTGGTCCTTAAAAGTGTGGACCGGAATATAAACACAAAAAGATGGATGTGGTTCGACCATCCATTGATCAACTCTGGTACCCGGAGCACGAACCATGTATAAACATCAAATGGGTATGACTGTCCACCCATCATAAAACTCTGATCCCCAGAGTGCAGACCTGAATATAAACACAAAAAGATGGACGTGGTTCGACCGCGCGTTGATCAACTCTGTTTCCCAAGGCACGTACCGGAGTATAAACATAACGGGTGTGATTGACCGCCTATCATAAACCTCTGGTCCCCAAAGCATGGACCGAAGTATAAACATGAAAAGTGGATGTGGTTTGACCATCCATTCCTCATCTCTTGCACTTTACTTGGAGGCAAACACACGTCTCAAAGTGGATGGGATCTGGCCATCTCCTTCCCTTCTCAAGCTCAAAGTTCTTTAGAACACTCATCTTACTCCCAAGGCTCGGCAAAAACTGGATCCAAATGGAAGTGGATGTAGCATGACCGTCCTTGCATCGACTCGTTCCTTGGAGGCAAGAGACAGTTTAAGAGCCCATGCCTAAATTGGACGTGGTTTGAACGTCCCATCCAAAGAGGATGTGATATGTCCATCCATGACCTGGTTTGCCCCGAGGTATGATAAACATCCAGGCCTTGCATGGACATCGGTAAGCTTAAAATCCAAATCAAAACATGGACATGGTTTGACCATCAAGAAAATAACTCTGGTCCCCTAGTGAAGGTTGGGTATAAATGCAAATTGGGAGTGGCTTGACCACCAGCCAATGAACTCTTATCCCCAGAGTGTAGATATGAGTATAAAAAATAAATGAGTGTAGTTCGACCATTTAATATTCCATAAAATTAGATCTGATCTCGACATGAGGATTATAAACTCACTACGGATGGAATTCGGCCATCCACGAATTAATTCTACTAAATGGGAACGAGAGTACAAACTACTACAAGCTGAATACGACATCTCACTATAGCTCCGGTTGAGTGATCTTTACAACTTAAGGCAATGATTGCAAGAAGACCTCAGTACAAGACTAATTGGAATGACAATCGAAGTTACGGGAGATCGATTTCATCAAACCTCTAGATCAACAGGCAATATTAATCCAAACCCTCTACATCGTGCCACCAGGTCGATGGTCAATATCAATCTACACCAGACACAAACAGATATAACTAGGATGTCCTTCGAAAAACTCTGATCATCAGAGTGTAAGTAGGAGAATAAACCATAATGAGTATGACTTGATCATTAATTCTCCAGCACCCTCCTTCAATCAATCAAAAAGAGTACTAAAACCGGGTGAGTATGACCCGACTGCACCTGAGCCAACGTTGTCCCTAGATCGAACGGGAGAATATAAATCAAAATGGATGCAATTGACCATCCAGATCCGAACGAATGTGACACGACCATTCATTCGTTGACTCTTACCATGATCCAACTAGAAGAGCGATATGAAATGGACACGACTCGACAGTCCGCACACTGATCCTTGCCCTTGGTCCGATAAGGAAAGCATCAATCACTAATTTAATGTGACTTGACCATCTATTCTTTGGTGTTGCCCCTAGTATAGCGGCACCTGCACCAAGGGTAGACGTTATTGACCATCAAGTACCCAACTCATGCTTGAAATTAGACGAAGCATCAAAGTCTTCCCCCCGGAAGAAAAAGCCAAAATATAATCCTGAATAGGTGCGACTCATCCTTCTATTAAATAACTCGATCGCATGATTCAACTGGAAAGTATATAAAGCTAAAGTGGACATAACTTGCCTTCCTACTTATCGACATATACCCAAGACTTGAGGGTACGAACGAGAAATAAGATGAATGGGAACCGACCATTCATTGATCAAGTCTAAGCCTTTAGAGCTTAGGTAAGAGTACAAACATGACTAGGATAAGAATCGACCATCCATGTAGTACATTTATCAACCCAAGATCGGGAGTAGAAGTGTGATCATCCAAAGACCGACTATGATTATTCAATATTGCGACTCGTACCTGGTGTTTACAACAACTTGAGCCAACGACCGAAAGGATACCTAGAGATAGGATCGTCGAATCGAGGCCTAAGCTCATTGGCAACTACCATCACTCCAAAATGGATGAAGAGTAACAGATCATAAGGACACCAAGTGGGAAGCGCGTTACTCGAATATACAGGCAGATTCAAACTCAAGGCAAGAGTCAACTATGCAATTGCGTACAACCTGAGGATGAACCCCATTCGACACTTGATTTAATGTGCATCTAAGCCTGATCTTCAGCCAGTTGTAGATAATCGCTCATAGCATCTAGAGCCCTTCGATATCAGACTCAATAACTCATGACAAGATTCTGGGATTTGACTAGAGCAACCGTCATCATTAACCATCCCAATTGGATTTCACGTTGATTGTTGGGTGAAAATGTTATGTTTGAGCTTGGGGAATCCAAGGCTAAACTCATAGAGCTAATGATCAACAGTACTATCAAAAATGGCGACCCATTATAGGTACTAAATAAGAGATCATAGCTCAGTGCAACGATGATAAAGGAATTGGATGGCTTTCTCCAAACGAGTCTTGATGTGTTCGCTTGGACCCATTCTAACATGTGTATGACCTCACCAATTATCGCGAGCCATGCATTGAATATCACCTCAAGGCATGTCTCGGTGAAATAAAAGCAACCCGTAGCATAGATCGAAAAGATTTTTTGCACTCAAAGAGGAGGTGGATAAACTCAAAAACAATGGATTTATCCACAGTGCCCTCTACCCAAAATGGGTATCCAATCCAGTTCATGTCAAAAAAAGGATGGAAATTGGTGGACATACGTCGACTACTCTAACTTAAACAAGGCATGCCCAAAAGACAGCTTTCCACTTTTAAGGATCGTCCAGCTGGTAGAATCAACCGCTGGATATTAATTGCTTTCATTGATGGATGTGTACTTCGGATGTAACTGTTTCATTTATGGATGTGTACTTCAGATGCAACCAGATCTTGATGCACGATCTCGACCCTGAGCACACCAACTTCATTATTGATGTAGGGTTATATCATTATGTTGTGATTCCATTTGAACTCAATAAGGTTGAAGCTACTTACCAAAGACTAGTCAACTAGATGTTTAAAGACCAAATTGGGCAATCGACGGAAGTATACGTGGATGATATGCTCGTGAAGTTACGACGATTAAACAACCACACTGATGAATTAGCAGTTATTTTCAGTTTCTCCAAAAATATGGAATGAAACTAAATCCCTTGAAATTCTCTTTTGGCGTTGTGTAAAGGAAATTTTTGGGTTTCATCTTCAACTCTTGTGGAATCAAACCCGATCCCAAGAAGATTCAAGCAATTCGAAACATCTAGGTACCGAAGACGGTTAAGCAGGTACGGAGCTTAAATGAGAAGGTTGTCGCCCTAAGCCGCTTCATATCCAGGGCAATCGACAAGCGTATTAATTTCTTCGACTTGATCGAGAGAGGGAAAAGGAACTTTGAATGATGCAGGATTGCAAAGATGCATTTCAACACTACAACAAACTGGATGTTTAGCAGCCATTATAAAACACTATAGAAGCCTTGAATAGCGTTTTTAACCATGCTGTGTAACGACATGCAGTTATAAGCCAGGAACATACCATAGCAATAGAGTAAATGCTGTAAAAAGCCCATTTTTAATAGCGTTTTTTGGTTGTTATTATTACATCGTTTATGCTGAAGTGCTAAAACCTTTTCATAGCGTTTAAATTTTGCTGTCAACTATATTTAACGACGTTTATCTCTTGCTATCAAATTTACTCATAGCATTTAATTTATTGCTATGAGTGATCTTTTTACTACGTTTACCATCGTTGAGAACCCTTCTATGACAGTTTAAAACGCCGTTGAAGTGTACCACGGCATTTATAAAAAGCTGTTCAAGTGTACACAACATACAAATGCTATCATTTAATGTTTTTGGGTTTTCCTTTCAGTAGTTCTATTTCTATGCGTATCAATCATAATTTATATACCAAAGCAGTTAAAATCAACACATACATTTCATAATCAACATAATATATTAACCACACATTTCATAATCAAAATACACGATATTCTTGCATCAAAAAATATATAATACGTCCATAACATTCATAAACAATGTAAAACAAATAGTAGCTAGTGACCAAAAGTAGTCTTACAAAAAGCATACAAACCAAAGTGTAGTTCTAGCATCAAAAATAAATTTGAGTCTATAACATGTTGCGACACATTTTTGTATCGAAGATACCTACTTACCTGTAAAGTGAAAGTTTAAAAATTAGGCAAAATAAATAATAAATACAATAAACACAATCTGAAACATAGCTAATGCAAGGAACGGTAACATGAAATGCATTCTAGAACAAGTGAAAAGTGATGGTACTGTTATGATATTATTTAATATATTTATAATTTATTTTATAGTAATTCATGTATAATTTTTATTTTTTGCGTATATATAATTCTATGATACGTTTATATTCTCTGGTTTAATGAGTTTATACATTATTATTATTACCACCGCCACTATTACTTGTATGTTGAGTGTGTATGAAATTTACGAATGTAATTTATATGATTTGCATGTATAAGTATATATGTATCGTTTATATAATATTTATTTATTATATATAATTCGTATTAATTCATATACTTATTATATACATTTATTATATTGTTCGTTATATTAATTCGTATATAATTTATATTAATTAGTACGTAAAATTCTATAATAACTTTTCAAGCTTTGGTTAAGTTTATCGAGATAGTATTATTACTCGTACTACTATTACTATTACTATTGCTATTGCTATTGCTATTTATAATATGTGTGTCTAGGTGTACAATTTAATATAGTTTATATGATTTATATATAAATATGTAGTTTATATTTATTCGTATGCTCATTTATTATATATATATATATATTATAATAATTATATATTAATTCATATATAATTCATTTCTATAATACCCTAACATACTAAGATATTATGATTATTATTCATTCATACTTTACATGGTATAATTCATACATAGCATAACCAATTCATACATAATTTAACATCTATAATTGATATAATATATACTTGTGTAATTTACAAAGATATAATATATGTCATATAATTTGTGATAGTATATATTTACATACATAAACTTATTTGTTTTTCATGACTGTCAAGAGCAAATTACAGATCCATTATTGTGACGCCCCACCTCTATACCCACGCTAGCCAAGAACATTACGGTGAATGCTGTCAACTAGCACGGAGAATAAGGCTGTTGAGGAGCGACCATCCGTGTAATTGCTTTGCGCGAGCATTGATATGTCAGATAGTATAACAATCCGACATACCGACACAAACTCAAAGCTACTACACAGTGGCTGTAATATCTTCAGAAACAAATATAGAAATAAACATAACATAAATCAGTCACAGATAATTCATATCACAAAGGCGGAATAAGATATGAATATTACACATAAAAGTGTACATCAGAGTAGTGGTCGGAAAGATCCACAATAACACAAAATAATAGCAACATGTGCTATACAAAAGAATACATCAATGAGTCAATATCTCAAGAGTACACAACAAAAACTACTAATCTAAGTAGTAAGCAAAAGATCAGAGTAATGGATCCCTGGAGAGAAGTCAAGTCGAAGCACCTACAACATCTCGGTCTGACCCGAGTATTATTTATAAGAAAATAATAAACGGATCAGTCTAGCTATAAATATCAGATAACATGATATAGAACGAAAGATATGGCATAGACGTATAATATCCATAATGGCATACTACTATAAGTATGTAAATGATAATCAACAAACGATTAATCAATATCAAAGAATCTTCTCAAAGATCCAAAAAGGGTATCATACCCAAAACTTGTATTCATAACAAGTTAATGACACACGAATTCACCAATGCACAAAAATTGATAAATCATATCAATGAAAATCACTAAAATTGGTGAAGCATAAATTCTATAATTCAACACACGAAATCCAGAAATCATAAAATAAAAAGGGGGAGGCCTACACACGAACGGGAGCATGAAAACTCACCAACAGCTGTAACACACGAACGAGAAGCTATCTCATGGTAACTAGCCATTAATTTGACACACGAATGGTCCGAAGACCTGACACACGAATGGTCCGAAGACCGTGGGTTGCTACCCCACCAATTTGAGTCAAAACTCCACAAAGCGGGGCTTAGTCTCCCTCGCAGACAAAGAGACATCGCACAATTGCTAGTCTAAACCATAAAATGATCATCATTGATCATCAAGAAGTCTCAATTACAATAAGCTAGTAAATATATGAGTTTAGCATCATGTCCCATAACCACTAGCTTAACTTAAATATTTGCAAACAAATTGTAGATCTCCACTAGAAAATTGTCACAAGAGATTCAATCGAACAAGTCCAAGAATTAACCAACGAAGTAAACGCAAGAGTTTCATACCACTTGTTTTACTAATTCGTTTAATTAGATTTCTCATACGAGTGAGGTAAAGGTTTGTATATACTAGTAGATTGGAAAACGGTTTAGGAAACGAGCTTTGTAATTGAAAATAGAGTTGAAATTGTTTTGATGAAAAGGGTTTTGATATTTACTACTAGTATAGAAACATTTATATTTTTAAAGTGACAAATCATCGAAAGGATTGTAGGAACAATCAATCATCAAAATTCACATACGAAGACGTGAATCAAATCCAAAGAAATCGATACTAAATCCATCAAAGTGGATATTTCCACAAATTCCTAAGAAAATGTCATCAAAGTCGATAATTAAATGATAATAATAGAAGAGAACCAACACAAGTCGATAAAATTGGAATTCGTAAACAAAATAGGCAAGCAGGCAAAACACTGCAGTTTCAAACGTCTGAAACAAGTGGTTCAGACGTCTGAATCTGGAAATATAAAGATTTCCAGAACACAATTCAGACGTCTGAATCAAGTGTTTCAGACGTCTGAAATAGGCATATTTTAGCTTATTTTCTTTCTGTTTAAAATAGAACCAATTCAGACATCTGAAATTCCAGATTCAGACGTCTGAAACTGGAATTCAAAGCATTTTCTGAACCTCGACCAAAAATGGCCAAACGAATATCGGAAACGATCGAACGAGCAACTGACGATTAAGGATTTGCGCCAAGTGACAACCCAGCCTTAAACGACTCGTCGATACGCCTCAAACATCCATGTCCAAATATCCATAAAAGGATTTTCATAGATTTTGATTTCAAAATACCAAAATTGGAATATACACAAAAATCAATCCAAACCAAAATCAACTGCACAAGAGTAAGTGTTAGGAATTCATACCTAACAATCAAAGATAATTATAAACTAAGATGTGAGATAAAAATCTCACCTTTTTACAAAATCAAACAAGAAGAAGCTTGAAAGCAAATAGAGAATCAACCTCTCTTCAATACAACCCAAATGAGCTTGAATCTATGCTAAAAACAAGAACATTCCCAAAATTAGGTTTAGGAATTTCTGAAATTGGTAAGAGAATAAGTTGGAGAAGAAGAAGAGAATGCTTACCAATGGGTTCTCTTGAATTTGGAGATAGGAATTTGAGGTTGCAAGAGGAACTAGGGTTTTGGAGTTTTAATTTCCAATCTCTCCCACCATTATTGCCTTAGAACTGAAAAGAGGAAGAAGTGAGGGTGAATGGGGAAGAGTGGTTCAGTTTTGAGTATAAGTTGGCTAGTGGGCTGAACCCAAACTCAAACCCAAAGTGAAAAGGTCAAATTTTTGACTAACTCCAAATATATCAAAGTTTATACTCAAAAGGGTCGCAAACGGCATTTTGAACTCAATGGAGGTGGTCTCGAGTCCTAATCCGGTTGTTTGCAAAAAGTAGCTTTTCGGACTAAAATCCGACTAACGATAAAATATTTAAATAAAAATCGATAAATATGCGGGTTGTTACAGACTCCCCTCCTTAAAGAAATTGCGTCCTCGCAATATTTAAGAAGAAGATATGTAGTAACAACCATAAAAGCATATTCAACATAAAAGAAATTTGAAATAAGAAGTTCACCTCAAAGAGCACGAGAAAGTAAGTCCGGATGTGTTCGCTCGATGTACTCTCTAGATTCCCAAGAACAATCCTTAGGATTTGAAGACCATTGAACTTTAACAAGCGGAACATCTTTATTTTGAAGTCGTTTGACCTCCGAAGTAATGATACGAATAGGATGTTGCTCATAAGTTAAATTAGGCGAAACTTCGATCTCTTCCACAACACCGGGCTCAAGAATAGAATCGGAATCTCGAAGACATTTCTGAAGTTGAGAAACGTGAAACACGTCATGGATAGCAGAAAATTGAGCCGGTAATAAAAGGCGATAAGCCATGGAACCAATACATTCAGTGATAGGAAATGGCCCAATATATCGAGGCGCCAATTTTCCCGATCGACTGAAATGTACAACATCCTTCATCGGTGAAACACGAATAAAAACAGAGTCTCCAACAGAAAATTCTAATTTCCTTCTCCGGTTATCGGCATAGGATCTTTGTCTACTCTGGGCTTCTTTCATCCTATGACGAATTAGATCAATTTTTATGTGGAATCACGAATAAAATCGGGGCCTAAAACCAGCTTCTCATCGGTCTCAAGCCAACAAGAAGGAGATCGGCATGGCCTTCCGTAGAGTGCCTCAAAAGGTGTCATACCAATACTAGATTGGAAGCTATTATTATAGGAGAATTCAACAAGGGAAATATGATCTTCCCAACTTCCCCCAAAATCAAGCACACAAGCACGAAGAAGATCTTCAAGTGTTTGATTCACACGCTCGGTTTGTCCATCGGACTGAGGATGATAAGCGGTGC
The DNA here is from genome assembly GCA_030765085.1 of Allium cepa. NCBI lineage: Eukaryota > Viridiplantae > Streptophyta > Magnoliopsida > Asparagales > Amaryllidaceae > Allium > Allium cepa. Next base: position 505,436,160 of record CM060944.1, on the reverse strand, counting down.
TAAAATTAAGCTTCGTTCCCAAAGCTTTTTGAAGACTCTTCCAAAACCCACTAGTAAACAATGGATCACGATCACTAACAATAGAAGTAGGAACCCCATGTAATTTAACAATCTCTTTAACAAAGAGCTTGGCCAAAAGAGGAACGGTTCGGTTAGACCGAACGGGAATAAAATGGGCGGATTTAGTAAGTCTATCAACAATTACCCATAAGCTATCATGACCCGAACGAGAACGGGGAAGGCCATCTATAAAATCCATGGAAATTTGGTCCCACTTCCAAATTGGAATTTCTAAAGGTTGCAATAACCCACCGGGCCTTTGATGTTCGGCTTTAACAAGCTGGCAAGTCATGCAACACTTAACAAAGTTAGCAATATCAAATTTCATTCCCTCCCAATAATATAGTCGCTTCATATCCGCGTACATTTTACTACTACCGAGATGAATGGTGAATTTAGAACGATGAGAATCTTCTAAAATATCCTTACGAAGATCAATAATATTTGGTACGATAAGTCTACCAAATTTTCGAATGCCGCCACGAGAATCGATATCAAATTCTCTCAATCCTTCAATATCACCTCTATTCTTAATATTTTGGCCAAGAAGAGCCAAGTCGGGATCTAGCCTTTGAGCTTCAAGAATGCGGTCTAAAAGAGAAGGATGAGCCTCAAGGCTACATAAAACAAATGATGAGCATAAATCGGATAAGCGGTCTCGAATCTCACAAATGGATAAGATCTCGAGATCATTCCATTCGGATGTCATCATAGAAATAACCGCTTGTTGCTTTCGACTAAGTGCATCCGCAACGCGATTCCCCTTTCCGGGAGTATAAAGGATATCAAGATCATATGGTGCAAGAAATTCGAGCCAACGCTGTTGACGCAAATTAAGTTCCTTTTGAGAGAATAAATACTTCAAGGACTTATGATCGGTATAAAGAACAAATTTCTCTCCTAAAAGATAATGACGCCAAATCCGAAGAGCAAAAACAATAGCCGCGAGTTCTAAATCATATGTGGCATATCTAGTCTCGGCCGGTTTTAATTGCCTTGAAGCATAAGCAATAACACGTTCTTTTTGCATAAGAACGGCATCCAGACCAACGCGACTAGCATCGGTATAAACAACGAAATCTTGATTCCCCTCGGGAATAACAAGAATAGGAGCATCAGAAAGAAGTTCCTTTAGTTTCTGAAAAGAAGTTTCACATTTGTCCGACCAAATGTATTTAACACCTTTCTTCGTTAAGCTAGTGAGAGGCACGACAATCTTAGAAAAGTCTTTGATAAAACGGCGGTAATAACCCGCCAATCCAAGAAAACTACGAATCTCCGTCACACTCTCTGGTCTCTTCCAATCTTGAATCGCTTCAATCTTTGAAGGATCCACGGAAATTCCGGATTCGGAAATAATATGACCGAGAAACTTCACACGAGATTGCCAAAAATGGCATTTAGAAAATTTTGCTTTCAGTTGATTACTCCTAAGAGTTTCCAACACAATCCGAAGATGCTTCTCATGTTCCTCTTCGGTTTTTGAATACACAAGAATATCATCAATAAAGATGAGAACAAACCGGTCGAAGTCCTTGAAAACTCTATTCATAAGGTCAACGAAATAAGCCGGGGCATTTGTTAACCCAAATGGCATAACAAGCCATTCATAAGATCTATAACGAGTACGGAACGATGTCAAAGGAATGCTATCCTCTGCAATACGAAGCTGATGAAATCCAGTAGTTAAGTCTAATTGTGAAAAGACTTTAGCACCACTAAGCTGATCGAATAGATCATCAATCCGAGGTAAAGGATATTTATTTTTGATAGTAAGATCATTAAGCTTATGGTAGTCAACGCAAAGCCTAAGTGTTCCATCGGATTTCTTCACAAAAATAGCTGAAGCTCCCCAAGGCGAGGAACTAGAGCGAATAAATTGCTTCGTCTCCAATTCAGATAATTGTTTACGCATCTCCTCGTTTTCTTTACTGGACATACGATAAGGAGGACGAGTAATAGGTTGAGCTCCAGGAATAAGATTAATTTTGAACTCAATTGGTCGCTTAGGTGGTAATCCCAAAACGGGCTCGAACATGTCGGAAAATTCACGAACGACGTGAATAAGAGAAATTATATCACCCTCATCATCATCATCGCCATCACGAGGATTTAAAGAATATAAAGATGCAACCAAGCTGGAATCCGAGTCTTTAAGAATAATAGAAAGCTGCTTAACAGATAGAGGATGTCGAAGATGAATAGTCCGCTCAGGACATAGGATATGGGCTTCATAACGGTTAAGCCAGTCCATTCCCAAAATCATTCCAAAGCCTAAGTAGCGCATAACATGCAAATCGGCTAGGAAAGAAAAATCACATAAAATAATCTCCACATATTTACAAAGCAAACTAATCGTTGCAGATCCACCAACCTGATTCGAAATTCTCAAAGAAGTCATTAAACATAAAACATCCAAAGAAAAAGTGTCAACAAGTTCCTTTGAAATGAAAGAATGGGATGCACCCGTATCAAAGAGAACTCTAATAGGTTGATCATGAAATAAAATAATTCCATCAAGAATGGAATGAGAAATACCTTGGCCACGAGATGTGTTGCCAGGGGCTTGAGCAACATTTAACTTTCCCTCCTTCTAGCCTTCAAGTTTAAGGCATTGATGAATAAAATGATCCGGACTTTTACAATAGCGACAAGATCGAGGCTTTGAACACTTGTTCGCAAAATGGTCCCTAGTAGCATTTCCCTTCACTAGAGGAAAAAGTCTTAGCAGTAGGAATTGCTTGTTTCCCCTTTTTATTGGGATAAGGACCTTTAAATTTGTAAGGCCTCTTTTTGTTGTTGAAGCTAGGTTTGGAAGCTACTACTTCAACATCACTCCCACTATCTGCCTCTTCAAGACGAAGAGCGATATCTACAAGTTGGTCAAAGGGAACTTCTAATTTTAGAAGTAATGGCTTCTTGAGATTCTTATTTAAGCCATAGACGAACATCTGGTTCTTCTTCAATGGGGTGTTGATGTATTCAAGCCCATATTTGGAAAGCGACTCAAAGGACGCGACATAATCGGTCACGGAGGATTCACCTTGAACAAGGTCAATGAAACGACGAGCCATCGTCACTTTCTCAGCTTCTGGAACGAATTTTAATTTGAAGCGTTCTCGAAATTGCTCCCAGGTGAGATCCGCTTCATTAATCTCAGAAATAAGAAGTTCGTACCAGTCCAATGCTCTCTCTTGGGGCATACTGGAGGCCACCTGAACTCGGTGAAGATCGATAAGATTCATGCGCAAAAAGATGCGATCGCATGTTCTAAGCCAAGCTTGGACTTCAATAATAGTTTCGGAACCTTTGAAGGGCTTCCCACCCAAGTTGGTGTAATCGCTGCATAAGCGTGCAAATCCCGACTTTGGGTGAGTAGGTTCCGGTTTAGCTCCAGCTGCTTGAGCATTTGTTACTAAATCAAGAAGCTGTTGAGCAGTCATAAAAACTCCATCCTGGGGAGCAGCACTAGATGATCCTGTTCTGGGACGGCCTGGTCTAGACATTCTCTTCCTTTAAGAAAGAAAGAAGAGAAGGAAGAAGGTTATTCACCAATGAATATCAAGCAATATTGATAGATAAAATAAGGAATCATAAAGGAAATAGGATGAATCGGTACGAAGACTCGAATTAATCCTATGGTATAACTCCTAAGATAGACTTAGGACGATGATCCTTGTTAAGTTATTCTACATTGTTCCGAAGTTTGGCTCTGATACCAAGCTGTGACGCCCCACCTCTGTACCCACGCTAGCCAAGAACATTACGGTGAATGCTGTCAACTAGCACGGAGAATAAGGCTGTTGAGGAGCGACCATCCGTGTAATTGCTTTTCGCGAGCATTGATATGTCAGATAGTACAACAATCCGACATACCGACACAAACTCAAAGCTACTACACAGTGGCTGTAATATCTTCAGAAACAAATATAGAAATAAACATAACATAAATCAGTCACAGATAATTCATATCACAAAGGCGGAATAAGATATGAATATTACACATAAAAGTGTACATCAGAGTAGTGGTCGGAAAGATCCACAATAACACAAAATAATAGCAACATGTGCTATACAAAAGAATACATCAATGAGTCAATATTTCAAGAGTATACAACAAAAACTACTAATCTAAGTAGTAAGCAAAAGGTCAGAGCAATGGATCTCTGGAGAGAAGTCAAGTCGAAGCACCAGCAACATCTCGGTCTGACCCCAGTATTATTTATAAGAAAATAATAAACGGATCAGTCTAGCTATAAATATCAGATAACATGATATAGAACGAAAGATATGGCATAGACGTATAATATCCATAATGGCAAACTACTATAAGTATGTAAATGATAATCAACAAACGGTTAATCAATATCAAAGAATCTTCTCAAAGATCCAAAAAGGGTATCATACCCAAAACTTGTATTCATAACAAGTTAATGACACACGAATTCACCAATGCACAAAAATTGATAAATCATATCAATGAAAATCACTAAAATTAGTGAAGCATAAATTCTAGAATTCAACACACGAAATCCAGAAATCATAAAATAAAAAGGGGGGGAGGCCTATCACACGAACGGGAGCATGAAAACTCACCAACAGCTGTAACACACGAACGAGAAGCTATCTCATGGTAACTAGCCATTAATTTGACACACGAATGGTCCGAAGACCTGACACACGAATGGTCCGAAGACCGTGGGTTGCTACCCCACCAATTTGAGTCGAAACTCCACAAAGCGGGGCTTAGTCTCCCTCGCAGACAAAGAGACATCGCACAATTGCTAGTCTAAACCATAAAATGATCATCATTGATCATCAAGAAGTATCAATTACAATAAGCTAGTAAATATATGAGTTTAGCATCATGTCCCATAACCACTAGCTTAACTTAAATATTTGCAAACAAATTGTAGATCTCCACTAGAAAATTGTCACAAGAGATTCAATCGAACAAGTCCAAGAATTAACCAACGAAGTAAACGCAAGAGTTTCATACCACTTGTTTTACTAAGTCGTTTAATTAGATTTCTCATACGAGTGAGGTAAAGGTTTGTATATACTAGTAGATTGGAAAACGGTTTAGGAAACGAGCTTTGTAATTGACAATAGAGTTGAAATCGTTTTGATGAAAAGGGTTCTGATATTTACTACTAGTATAGAAACCTTTATATTTTTAAAGTGACAAATCATCGAAAGGATTGTAGGAACAATCAATCATCAAAATTCACATACGAAGACGTGAATCAAATCTAAAGAAATCGATATTAAATCCATCAAAGTGGATATTTCCAAAAATTCCCAAGAAAATGTCATCAAAGTCGATAATTAAATGATAACAATAGAAGGGAACCAACACAAGTCGATAAAATTGGAATTCGTAAACAAAATAGGCAAGCAGGCAAAACACTGCAGTTTCAGACGTCTGAAACAAGTGGTTCAGACGTCTGAATCTGAAAATATAAAGATTTCCAGAACACAATTCAGACGTCTGAATCAAGTGTTTCAGACATCTGAAATACGCATATTTTAGCCTATTTTCTTTCTGTTTGAAATAGAACCAATTCAGACGTCTGAAATTCCAGATTCAGACGTCTGAAACTGGAATTCAGAGCATTTTCTGAACCTCGACCAAAAATGGCCAAACGAATATCGAAAACGATCAAACGAGCAAGTGACGACTAAGGATTTGCGCCAAGTGACAACCCAGCCTTAAACGACTCGTCGATACGCCTCAAATATCCATGTCCAAATATCCATAAAAGGATTTTCATAGATTTTGATTTCAAAATACCAAAATTGGAATATACACCAAATCAATCCAAACCAAAATCAATTGCACAAGAGTAAGTGTTAGGAATTCATACCTAACAATCGAAGATAATTATAAACTAAGATGTGAGATTAAAATCTCACCTTTTTACAAAATCAAACAAGAAGAAGCTTGAAAGCAAATGGAGAATCAACCTCTCTTCAACACAACCCAAATGAGCTTGAATCTATGCTCAAAACAAGAACATTCCCAAAATTAGGTTTAGAAATTTCTGAAATTGGTAAGAGAATAAGTTGGAGAAGAAGAAGAGAATGCTTACCAATGGGTTCTCTTGAATTTGGAGCTACGAATTTGAGGTTGCAAGAGGAACTAGGGTTTTGGAGTTTTAATTTCCAATCTCTCCCACCATTATTGCCTTAGAACTGAAAAGAGGAAGAAGTGAGGGTGAATGGGGAAGATGGTTCAGTTTTGAGTATAAGTTGGCTAGTGGGCTGAACCCAAACTCAAACCCAAAGTGAAAAAGGTCAAATTTTTGACTAACTCCAAATATATCAAAGTTTATACTCAAAAAGGTCGCAAATGGCATTTTGAACTCAATGGAGGTGGTCTCGAGTCCTAATCCGGTTGTTTGCAAAAAGTAGCTTTTCGGACTAAAATCCGACTAACGATAAAATATTTAAATAAAAAATCGATAAATATGAGGCTTGTTACAGACTCCCCTCCTTAAAGAAATTGCGTCCTCGCACTATTTAAGAAGAAGATATGTAGTAACAACCATAAAAGCATATTCAACACAAAAGAAATTTGAAATAAGAAGTTCACCTCAAAGAGCACGAGAAAGTAAGTCCGGATGTGTTCGCTCGATGTACTCTCTAGATTCCCAAGAACAATCCTTAGAATTTGAAGACCATTGAACTTTAACAAGCGGAACATCATTATTTCGAAGTTGTTTGACCTCCGAAGCAATGATACGAATAGGATGTTGCTCATAAGTTAAATTAGGCGTAACTTCGATCTCTTCCACAACACCGGGCTCAAGAATAGAATCGGAATGTCGAAGACATTTCCGAAGTTGAGAAACGTGAAACACGTCATGGATAGCAGAAAATTGAGCCGGTAATAAAAGGCGATAAGCCATGGAACCAATACGTTCAGTGATAGGAAATGGCCCAATATATCGAGGCGCCAATTTTCCCGATCGACTGAAACGTTCAACACCCTTCATCAGTGAAACACGAATAAAAACAGAGTCTCCAACAGAAAATTCTAATTTCCTTCTCCGGTTATCGGCATAGGATCTTTGTCTACTCTGGGCTTCTTTCATCCTATGACGAATAAGATCAATCTTTTCTGTGGAATCACGAATAAAATCAGGGCCTAAAACCAGCTTCTCACCGGTCTCAAGCCAACAAGAAGGAGATCGGCATGGCCTTCCGTAGAGTGCCTCAAAAGGTTCCATACCAATACTAGATTGGAAGCTATTATTATAGGAGAATTCAACAAGGGAAATATGATCTTCCCAACTTCCCCCAAAATCAAGCACACAAGCACGAAGAAGATCTTCAAGTGTTTGATTCACACGCTCGGTTTGTCCATCGGACTGAGGATGATAAGCGGTGCTAAAATTGAGCTTCGTTCCCAAAGCTTTTTGAAGACTCTTCCAAAACCCACTAGTAAACAATGGATCACGGTCACTAACAATAGAAGTAGCAACCTCATGTAATTTAACAATCTCTTTAACAAAGAGCTTGGTCAAAAGAGGAACGGTTCGGTTAGACCGAACGGGAGTAAAATGGACGGATTTAGTAAGTCTATCAACAATTACCCATAAGCTATCATGACCCGAACGAGAACGGGGAAGGCCATCTATAAAATCCATGGAAATTTGGTCCCACTTCCAAATTGGAATTTCTAAAGGTTGCAATAACCCACCGGGCCTTTGATGTTCGGCTTTAACAAGCTGGCATGTCATGCAACACTTAACAAAGTTAGCAATATCAAATTTCATTCCCTCCCAATAATATAGTCGCTTCATATCCGCGTACATTTTACTACTACCGGGATGAATGGTGAATTTAGAACGATGAGAATCTTCTAAAATATCCTTACGAAGATCAATAATATTTGGTACGATAAGTCTACCAAATTTTCGAATGCCGCCACGAGAATCGATATCAAATTCTCTCAATCCTTCAATATCACCTCTATTCTTAATATTTTGGCCAAGAAGAGCCAAGTCGGGATCTAGCCTTTGAGCTTCAAGAATGCGGTCTAAAAGAGAAGGATGAGCCTCAAGGCTACATAAAACAAATGATGAGCATAAATCGGATACGCGGTCTCCAATCTCACAAATGGATAAGATCTCGAGATTGTTCCATTCGGATATCATCATAGAAATAACCGCTTGTTGCTTTCGACTAAGTGCATCCGCAACGCGATTCCCCTTTCCGGGAGTATAAAGGATATCAAGATCATATGGTGCAAGAAATTCGAGCCAACGCTGTTGACGCAAATTAAGTTCCTTTTGAGAGAATAAATACTTCAAGGACTTATGATCTGTATAAAGAACAAATTTCTCTCCTAAAAGATAATGACGCCAAATCCGAAGAGCAAAAACAATAGCCGCGAGTTCTAAATCATGTGTGGCATATCTTGTCTCGGCCGGTTTTAATTGCCTTGAAGCATAAGCAATAAGACGTTCTTTTTGCATAAGAACGGCATCCAGACCAACGCGACTAGCATTGGTATAAACAACGAAATCTTGATTCCCCTCGGGAATAACAAGAATAGGAGCATCAGAAAGAAGTTCCTTTAGTTTCTGAAAAGAAGTTTCACATTTGTCCGACCAAATGTATTTAACACCTTTCTTCGTTAAGCTAGTGAGAGGCACGACAATCTTAGAAAAGTCTTTGATAAAACGGCGGTAATAACCCGCCAATCCAAGAAAACTACGAATCTCCGTCACACTCTCCGGTCTCTTCCAATCTTGAATCGCTTCAATCTTTGAAGGATCCACGGAAATTCCGGATTCGGAAATAATATGACCGAGAAACTTCACACGAGATTGCCAAAAATGGCATTTAGAAAATTTTGCTTTCAGTTGATTACTCCTAAGAGTTTCCAACACAATCCGAAGATGCTTCTCATGTTCCTCTTCGGTTTTTGAATACACAAGAATATCATCAATAAAGATGAGAACAAACCGGTCGAGGAAGTCCTTGAAAACTCTATTCATAAGGTCAACGAAATAAGCCGGGGCATTTGTTAACCCAAATGGCATAACAAGCCATTCATAAGAACCATAACGAGTACGGAACGATGTCAAAGGAATGCTATCCTCTGCAATACGAAGCTGATGAAATCCAGTAGCCAAGTCTAATTGTGAAAAGACTTTAGCACCACTAAGCTGATCGAATAGATCATCAATCCGAGGTAAAGGATATTTATTTTTGATAGTAAGATCATTAAGCTTGCGGTAGTCAACGCAAAGCCTAAGTGTTCCATCGGATTTCTTCACAAAAATAGCTGAAGCTCCCCAAGGTGAGGAACTAGAGCGAATAAATTGCTTCGTCTCCAATTCAGATAATTGTTTACGCATCTCCTCGTTTCTTTATTGGACATACGATAAGGAGGACGAGTAATAGGTTGAGCTCCAGGAATAAGATTAATTTTGAACTCAATTGCTCGCTTAGGTGGTAATCCCAAAACGGGCTCGAACATGTCGGAAAATTCACGAACGACGTGAATAAGAGAAATTATATCACCCTCATCATCATCATCGCCATCACGAGGATTTAAAGAATATAAAGATGCAACCAAGCTGGAATCCGAGTCTTTGAGAATAATAGAAAGCTGCTTAACAGATAGAGGATGTCGAAGATGAATAGTCCGCTCAGGACATAGGATATGGGCTTCATAACGGTTAAGCCAATCCATTCCCAAAATCATTCCAAAGCCTAAGTAGCGCATAACATGCAAATCGGTTAGGAAAGAAAAATCACATAAAATAATCTCCACATCTTTACAAAGCAAACTAATCGTTGCAGATCCACCAACCGGATTCGAAATTCTCAAAGAAGTCATTAAACATAAAACATCCAAAGAAAAAGTGTCAACAAGTTCCTTTGAAATGAAAGAATGGGATGCACCCGTATCAAAGAGAACTCTAATAGGTTGATCATGAAATAAAATAATTCCATCAAGAATGGAATGAGAAATACCTTGGCCACGAGATGTGTTGCCAGGGGCTTGAGCAACATTTAACTTTCCCTCCTTCTTGCCTTCAAGTTTAAGGCATTGATGAATAAAATGATCCGGACTTTTAAAATAGCGACAAGATCGAGGCTTTGAACACTTGTTCGCAAAATGGTCCCTAGTAGCATTTCCCTTCACTAGAGGAAAAAGTCTTAGCAGTAGGAATTGCTTGTTTCCCCTTTTTATTGGGATAAGGACCTTTAAATTTGTTAGGCCTCTTTTTGTTGTTGAAGCTAGGTTTGGAAGCTACTACTTCAACATCACTCCCACTATCTGCCTCTTCAAGACGAAGAGCGATATCTACAAGTTGGTCAAAGGGAACTTCTAATTTTAGAAGTAATGGCTTCTTGAGATTCTTATTTAAGCCATAGACGAACATCTGGTTCTTCTTCAATGGGGTGTTGATGTATTCAAGCCCATATTTGGAAAGCGACTCAAAGGACGCGACATAATCGGTCACGGAGGATTCACCTTGAACAAGGTCAATGAAACGACGAGCCATCGTCACTTTCTCAGCTTCTGGAACGAATTTTAATTCGAAGCGTTCTCGAAATTGCTCCCAGGTGAGATCCGCTTCATTAATCTCAGAAATAAGAAGTTCGTACCAGTCCAATGCTCTCTCTTGGGGCATACTGGAGGCCACCTGAACACGGTGAAGATCGATAAGATTCATGCACAAAAAGATGCGATCGCATGTTCTAAGCCAAGCTTGGACTTCAATAATAGTTTCGGACGAGGTTCCTTGTTAAGTTATTCTACATTGTTCCGAAGTTTGGCTCTGATACCAAGCTGTGACGCCCCACCTCTATACCCACGCTAGCCAAGAACATTACGGTGAATGCTGTCAACTAGCACGGAGAATAAGGCTGTTGAGGAGCGACCATCCGTGTAATTGCTTTGCGCGAGCATTGATATGTCAGATAGTATAACAATCCGACATACCGACACAAACTCAAAGCTACTACACAGTGGCTGTAATATCTTCAGAAACAAATATAGAAATAAACATAACATAAATCAGTCACAGATAATTCATATCACAAAGGCGGAATAAGATATGAATATTACACATAAAAGTGTACATCAGAGTAGTAGTCGGAAAGATCCACAATAACACAAAATTAGCAACATGTGCTATACAAAAGAATACATCAATGAGTCAATATCTCAAGAGTATACAATAAAAACTACTAATCTAAGTAGTAAGCAAAAGGTCAGAGTAATGGATCCCTGGAGAGAAGTCAAGTCGAAGCACCTGCAACATCTCGGTCTGACCCGAGTATTATTTATAAGAAAATAATAAACGGATCAGTCTAGCTATAAATATCAGATAACATGATATAGAACGAAAGATATGGCATAGACGTATAATATCCATAATGGCATACTACTATAAGTATGTAAATGATAATCAACAAACGATTAATCAATATCAAAGAATCTTCTCAAAGATCCAAAAAGGGTATCATACTCAAAACTTGTATTCATAACAAATTAATGACACACGAATTCACCAATGCACAAAAATTGATAAATCATATCAATGAAAATCACTAAAATTGGTGAAGCATAAATTCTAGAATTCAACACACGAAATCCAGAAATCATAAAATAAAAAGGGGGGAGGCCTATCACACGAACGGGAGCATGAAAACTCACCAACAGCTGTAACACACGAACGAGAAGCTATCTCATGGTAACTAGCCATTAATTTGACACACGAATGGTCCGAAGACCTGACACACGAATGGTCTGAAGACCATGGGTTGCTACCCCACCAATTTGAGTCGAAACTCCACAAAGCGGGGCTTAGTCTCCCTCGCAGACAAAGAGACATCGCACAATTGCTAGTCTAAACCATAAAATGATCATCATTGATCATCAAGAAGTGTCAATTACAATAAGCTGGTAAATATATGAGTTTAGCATCATGTCCCATAACCACTAGCTTAACTTAAATATTTGCGAACAAATTGTAGATCTCCACTAGAAAATTATCACAAGAGATTCAATCGAGCAAGTCCAAGAATTAACCAACGAAGTAAACGCAAGAGTTTCATACCACTTGTTTTACTAAGTCGTTTAATTAGATTTCTCATACGAGTGAGGTAAAGGTTTGTATATACTAGTAGATTGGAAAACGGTTTAGGAAACGAGCTTTGTAATTGAAAATAGAGTTGAAATCGTTTTGATGAAAAGGGTTTTGATATTTACTACTAGTATAGAAACCTTTATATTTTTAAAGTGACAAATCATCGAAAGGATTGTAGGAACAATCAATCATCAAAATTCACATACGAAGACGTGAATCAAATCCAAAGAAATCGATATTAAATCCATCAAAGTGGATATTTCCAAAAATTCCCAAGAAAATGTCATCAAAGTCGATAATTAAATGATAACAATAGAAGGGAACCAACACAAGTCGATAAAATTGGAATTCGTAAACAAAATAGGCAAGCAGACAAAACACTGCAGTTTCAGACGTCTGAAACAAGTGGTTCAGACGTTTGAATCTGGAAATATAAAGATTTCCAGAACACAATTCAGACGTCTGAATCAAGTGTTTCAGACGTCTGAAATACGCATATTTTAGCCTATTTTCTTTCTGTTTGAAATAGAACCAATGCAGACGTCTGAAATTCCAGATTCAGACGTCTGAAACTGGAATTCAGAGCATTTTCTGAACCTCGACCAAAAATGGCCAAACGAATATCGGAAACGATCGAACGAGCAAGTGACGACTAAGGATTTGCGCCAAGTGACAACCCAGCCTTAAACGACTCGTCGATACGCCTCAAATATCCATGTCCAAATATCCATAAAAGGATTTTCATAGATTTTGATTTCAAAATACCAAAATTGAAATATACACCAAATCAATCCAAACCAAAATCAATTGCACAAGAGTAAGTGTTAGGAATTCATACCTAACAATCGAAGATAATTATAAACTAAGATGTGAGATAAAAATCTCACCTTTTTACAAAATCAAACAAGAAGAAGCTTGAAAGCAAATGGAGAATCAACCTCTCTTCAACACAACCCAAATGAGCTTGAATCTATGCTCAAAACAAGAACATTCCTAAAATTAGGTTTAGGAATTTCTGAAATTGGTAAGAGAATAAGTTGGAGAAGAAGAAGAGAATGCTTACCAATGGGTTCTCTTGAATTTGGAGCTAGGAATTTGAGGTTGCAAGAGGAACTAGGATTTTGGAGTTTTAATTTCCAATCTCTCCCACCATTATTGCTTTAGAACTGAAAAGAGGAAGAAGTGAGGGTGAATGGGGAAGAGTGGTTCAGTTTTGAGTATAAGTTGGCTAGTGGGCTGAACCCAAACTCAAACCCAAAGTGAAAAAGGTCAAATTTTTGACTAACTCCAAATATATCAAAGTTTATACTCAAAAATGTCGCAAACGGCATTTTAAACTCAATGGAGGTGGTCTCGAGTCCTAATTCGGTTGTTTGCAAAAAGTAGTTTTTCGGACTAAAATCCGACTAACGATAAAATATTTAAATAAAAAATCGATAAATATGCGGATTGTTACAATTATCCAATATTTTCTTACTTGATTTCACTTTTAATAGTAAGAATGAAGACATGTAAAAATTTATTACGTATTTTCTCTAGCACTAAATAGGTAACTCTTTAGCAACATGATCATCTTAAGCAATGAATACAATCAAAATAAGACATTCATTTGTCTAAAAATCATAGCTTAATACTTTCGTAATCAATCGCACTGAATACTTTTAACATGCAAAATTTTCAGAAAACTTAACACATTCAGCAAGTGCTGATAAAAAACAAACATGTGTTATTCATAAAAGAATGAAAGCATAATTCAACTAATTTTACCTGTTCCATGTTATGCCTTGAGAAAAGTATAAAACTTTTCCCTAACCCTTGGAACAAACATTGAAGGCCGAGCTCAGGCATGCCACAACTTGTTATAAAGAGAATATTTTGATTTATGATATTTGTTCTGATTTCCATGGCCGCTGCTTGGAGTAATTTGGTGTTTTCTCATTCTAAAATCTCCAATCTGCAAATAATAATATGTACGTCACCATTTTACATTCAGATGAACAATATTATCTTTTAAACCTCTTAAATACTTGATATCAATTTCTTGTACTTACTTCGAGCTTCTTTGTCTACAGCCAGTTCTAACTACATGTACATAGCTATAGTTTAATAAGTTTATCAAGATATTGTGATTATTATTCACTCGTACTTCACATAGTATAATTCATACATAGCATAATTAATTCATACATAATTTAATACATATAATTGATATAATATATACATGTGTAATTTATGAAGATATAATCTTTGTAATATAATTTGTAATAGTATATATTTTCAACTTAATTGTTTATATAACTTATTTATTTTTATATCTTTGAACTATTTTTGTAAAACTCACTAAATTAACTTAGTTGAATATTTATAAGACTTAGTTTTCAAATTAGTTAAATAATTTTAGTTAGTTTTTATATAACATGGTTAAATTTTATAAGACTTAGTTAATTTTTATAAACTTTTAGTTAATATTGTTAAATTTGTATAAAACTTGATAATGTAGTTAACTTTTAGAAAAAAATTAATTTTAATCTTTTTTTATATAACTTAATTATCTTAGTTAAATTTTTAAACTTAGTTAATTTTCATAAATTTATTTAAATTTATAAAATTTTACTAATATTTAGATATTAATTTAATTTTATAAAATTTACTTAATTTTTAGAAAATTACTTAATTTTTATAAAACTTGGTTGACGTAGTTAATTCTTATAAACTCTGTTGATTTTTATAAATTTATCGGATTTCATGAATTTCCGATAGCACCTCCTTTGCGCGGTTAGTGCTTTCCCGCACACCCCAATCCAATATACATTTACACGGTTAAGACAAGATCGGATTTATATCATATATAAAAAATGCACTTCATAATAGCTTATACATTCAAATGCATAAAAACATACCTATTATTAGCAACTTTAGTTAGCAATCTTCCATATAGCAAATGAATGTTTTATGTACCTATATAGCAAAGTAAAAAAAATTAGTTAATAAACGTCACACTAGTACTGCATCTGCTACAAATTGTGGGGGGGTGGGGGGGTGGGGGAGACAAGAAAATGTAAGGCAGACAACTTATAATCCAGATTACATAAAAGAATACGATTATCAAATCTGGGGAGTTGCAAATGATTTCTATATTCGAAATGGAGAAAAATGCTATCCTTAAGGGGTTCAGTATGCTGCCCTTCATAGTATAATTACAATGTAATAACTGTACCAAAGTTTCATAACTGAAGAATTTGTCCCTCATAGAAATTTCGAAGTAGTCAATCGATGAGTGTTATGGTAATCAGTCAACTAAGTTTACCAGGTGACAAAAAAGAACCTGCTCCACATTCACGAATGCTGGTTCTTTAGGGATATCAAAAGATCCATTTAGCAACAACTGTTTACCTCGTTTATGACTGTAACATAGCTTATCTCTCACATTGGCGAGGATAACATGATAAGATTTAGTAAAAAATCGAAAAGTCAAATAAACTAATTTCTTATTACGTTGAAAAGAACTTAAGAACTTGAATATACAACACCTTGCTACTTTTGGGCACAAATAGGCCTCAACTACCTATGACGAGGAAATTCAACAACTAGGATCAAATATAAAACTAAAATGGAGGTTGTTAAAAAGACACTAAATTTAGTTAAGAGAAGTATAATTAAAAATGATTCAAAAGGACTAAATGTAACTACAGCAACAAGATTAAGAATGAAATAAACAAAAACTATGTAGTAGTTAAAGAAGCTCAGTTAAGCAAGCTGCTGGCTGAAGCATATGATGCGATATACATCGTTTACACTAGAAGTGAAGACATGATCAGTTATTGCACCGACAACCACTTATAGCAACCGTGGAAGCACCAACTGGAGGTGTCAGCAGTGACCCTAACAACTGGATCTGGCAAAGTGGATTTTCTTGTTGTAGTATCTAACTAGCATTTTATAGAACTTGGACAGACCCAAACACCGACATGCACTTAGCCAGATACGCTTAGCCAACAATCAGCTGACGAAACAGACCCAAACACTGACATGCACAATTCTGTTACACTAAATACAAATACAACCCACTAAGACAGTTGCAACTCCAATAAATTAGACAAAACAAGCATCCCTCAAGCTAATCCTCCTCCTTCAAGTTTAAGAACATCAATTATTAGCACTACCCTCAATTTTGAACAACAAACGACCAATCAACATTTGATTCTAGACAATAACATCCCAGGCCCTTCCAACAACCTGAAAACTCCATCTCATATAAAATTAACAAAACCAACATCCTCCTCAACATCCATATTAACCTCACTCCCTTATTTAGTAGACAAAAGTCATCAGTAAATAGCATCACGGAAGAAGAGTTAAAAAAGGAAGATAAATTCAACTCATCTGTCTTGAAATTTTTTTGAATAACTTCGTGATGTTTAATCCTTTATTCTAATTTTTGGATATAATTTATTTTTTTATGGAAGAAGGAAAAACCATGATCCTTCCGTTATGGGAAACTGGATTGTGACAGTAGAGCATTATTATATGTGACATTTTTATCTATTGAAAAGTTACAAAGACGACTAAATTAATCAAGTAACAAGAAAAATTAGTTGATGAAAATATCCCATATAAATTAAGTATACGTAAGGAACATGTTATAATTATAAATCATGCTAATGCATGGTATGCACTAAATTCATTCATTCATTGTGACAGATATTTAAGGTATTAATTATTATTATTTCAGTATCCAATGTACTTAGGGAATGAGTTACAAAAGAAGCGTAGAATTATAAATAAGTGAATGGAGCACAAACCCAACTAATGTATTTTTTATGTGTGATAGAATTGATATCAGGCCAATTTATGCATATATAAGAAATTAATAAATATAAAATACCAAGTTATATGAAAGTTTGATTTTTAACATTTACACATTGATATCTAGCTTATCCAAGACATGTAACAAATATGATACAATAAATGCATCGACTAAACAAAATTAAATATATAGAATGGATTTACCTATTAGTGGACATATCAGTTTTTGCAATATGGAATCACCATTTTCTCCATAGTGCAGTTCACCACCAAATCAAGTCCTAACTATTTGTGACTCAACTACTTTAGGCCCAACAAAATCCATTATTGGACTTATGTTTCCCTGCATTTTTCATAAGCTTTGGTAAGCACTTTCCATGACAAACCTTGCTTTTATGTCAATAGATTTTAGGTTCAAGCAAACTTTAATGCAGTTTGTCATTGAGAAGATAAAGTAGCAGTATTAAAATGATAGTCGTGGTAAATTATAATATGTCATTGCATGACAATTTCTGCACAAAGATTAAAAAACCTACAGTAGAAATACTGATGATATATATATATATATATAGATTAATGTTGGAATTATTAAAATCAATCATACAAGCGAAGAAGCTAAATACCTGAGAAGAACAATGCGAGGCAGATGGTCAATGGAACTGATAGCTCCATGGAAGAAAGAATACTCTTTGTTTTTGGCTTAGACGCCAGATTAAGTGATCGCGCCCACTCCACTTCATATCCATTCGCTGATGGTTGTATATGAAAATATATTATCAAATATGATGAAAATCGATGGAAAAATAGTCGATTAAAAACTATAGAAAATTGCGTGAGTGTAAATAAAAATTTATGTTAAAAATCCACACATTAAGTGTTTGTAGATGTTTAGTATTATTCTTACAATTAATACTGCTAGCTAATAAACTGCTACACATGCCTTGTACCAATCAAACTCGGGACACTTGGTTTGCTTCTTAATTAATTAAATTAATACTAAAGCTCCTTCACATATAACAAATAGCTCTTTCATGCTCCTTTAGAAGAAAAAACTAAAATGAGTAAAAACAAAGTACATAGTGTGATGTCTGAAACTACTTATATAAATTAACACTATCATGTTAAGCATATCTTAGAATTGGATGTTCTGAATTTTTAATAAATTTAGTTCCAATCGTTCATCACCAACCCATTGTCCTATAAAACTAGAATGACAGAATTCAAAGTTTATAGTTTAGAAGGATCTAAGGTTCTCTTTTTTTCCAGCGACCGAGTTCATGTTTTAACCAATGTCATAAGTTTTGAACTACTTCATATAATGAGAACGGTAAATTCACTACCAAGGCTATCCTTAAATGAGCATGAGCTTTGCTTCAAATACTCCATTAAGTCATAAAAAAGTATGGCAAGTCTGGTAGAGATTTTCAACCGCTCACACACAAATAGTAATATTTAAAACGCTATTTAAAATCAAGGCAACAACTTTTGCAAACAATCCATATAGTAAACATAAGAAAACACAAAGTTGTTGAGGGTTAGAAATTTGCTTTGAATAATGATAGCATAGTTCAGTAATTAATATCATATTGGAACACTAATAACAATTATTATTATCGTACATATACGTTGTCTTACGGCAACCGCAAGGCCAGAAACATATTACAGTGAAAGTATCCGAACAAATTGGTAATTTAATCCTTTTATGACCAAAAGATTGTACCTGCAGACCTATAAATGATTATTTCTGTCTGGGGCTACATAGTTTACATAACTATTTTCTCACACCTAGCAATGTACTTGTTTGTCAAAAATGTCTCGGCATGCTAATGGAAAGATATTCTTAGCTCATTTATATGCTAATCAAATCGACATTATATGAAGTTGAGGTCATACTTCATATATTTCCAAATTCAGTATAATCTCACCTACGTCTGCTAGTAATTCTATTTAGTGTGCTTGCTATATGAAATCAACTAGCCGATATAGTAAATGATATTTGTCCTTTGGCTTAAGAAATATAAGCAATTTGTTTTTTCCTACTCGTGAAATCAAATTGTAAATTCTAATCACTCAACAAAATGATTTTTTCCCTTTTTTCTTTTTTAATTTTAGAGTACCTTATATCCAATAAGCTGTGAAATTAGGTACATTATATCATCTTCTCATTATGCACTCAACTATATCATCTTATGGCTTATTAGTCCTCATTTGAAATCTAGGAATAGTACTGTAGTCCAAAGTTAACAGAAAAATTGCTAGAGGTAGATAATTTTGCTTTTGATAGATGCTAGCTTTGGTTTACACTTCTAGAAAGCATGCTTGATTGTAATTAAAATATACCAGTCATTGACTTAAAAGTCCATAAAGTAAATTACAAGTATATATTACATACCCATTGGCATAAGTGTGTATTCAACCTTCATCACCCATAAAATACATATTATTGTAAATGGGACTTGATATGAGGTAGACAATGCAGAACCTCCACGACTATTATAAGACATCAAATGAGGTATAACTTGATATAAAAAAAATGTAGTTTTTAATTTTGCAAATTTTCTCAGTTAAAACTAGTTTAATTTTGCAAGAAACTATGTCCAACCGTTTATCAAATAGTTTAATTCAATCGAAAATTCAATATACATAAAACAGTAGTAGAGAATCAACTAGTTATAAAAATAAAGGAAAGGCTGCAACTCACTCTAAAACTTGAAGGACGAAGGAATTGGCTACTGGCGATGATGGCTACCAATTCATCTCCATCGGTGAGCCAATCGACTACAGCGGGAACTGGGGTTAACAGCGTGAAGGTTGTCGATTCGTTTTCACTTACGAGCCTGTAACGGGGACGACTACAATGGGGACGACTGCAAATGGCGATTAAAGCTATTGACGGACGATTATGAAAGCTACCGGCGCTGAAAATTTATTTCGGAGGAGGAAATTCTGTAATTAAATTTGAAGCAGGGAACTAAAATTTAGGGAAGTTTTCTTTTTTAAGGAGTACATAGAGATGGAGGGAAAGGAAATAAAGTTAATAAACAGCATGCACAACGTTAGGTTTTACTGATTTACTGCTTAATTACTATTTTTGACGGCAACGGTTGAAAAAATGTCGTTAGTTTATGCTAAGAAAAGGTACTTTTCTTGTAGTGCAAGCTCTAGTCGATCACTTAGAGAGACTTCTAATCTTATACAAGCCACTGGATCGTGAAGACTTATACATCCATTTAGCAATGTCGGTACACACCATAAGTGCCACACTGTTATGTGAAGAGAATCAGATCCAGAGGACTGTATATTATGTTAGCAAGCGATTGACTGGTGCTGATAGAAAGTACCATAAGCTGGAAAAGCTCATGTACAACCTGTTGATTGCATCATGAAAGATTCGCCATTACTTCCAGGCTCATCCCACCAACGTCTACACCGACCAGTCGTTACAACAGGTCATACAACAGTCTTAGAAATTTGTTGCTTAAATGGAATATCGAGCTAACCAATTTGATATCACTTATCCCCTCGGAGAGCTATCCAGGGACAAACATTGGCGGACTTCATAGCTTAATTCATTACACCAAATGACTTACCGAAGAGTAGTGGAGAACCAACCAATAGATGAAAAATGTTCACGGATAGAGCATCCAATAATAAGTGTTCTAACGCCTGATTCGGGTTAGTACTCTTGAGGGAACAATCTATCTGCTACACCTTGAAACTCTACTTCTCTGTAGTTAATAGTGAAGCTGAGTAAGAAACTCTGATTGCTAGACTCAAACTCGCTAGGGAACTTAGAATGAGGTCTATTGAAATCTATGGCGATTCGCAGTTGGTAGTGTGTCATGTTAGGGAGATTATCAGGCTAAGGTACAACGACTTTCCCCATACCTAACTCAAGTCCAAGAATTGTTAGAAAAATTTGAGTACTATGACATTTCTCATATTCCACAAGATTGAAACAAAGAAGTTGATTCATTAGCAAAATTCACTAGTACCGTCGATGCACATCAAATGGGTTTGGTTCCAGTGAAGTATTAAATACCTCAAGTATGAACATGATGAAAATTGATTAGGCACTGGAAGCGGAACTTGAAAGGGAATCGTGGATGACCCCAATCAATGACTATTTACTGTAGGGAGTCCTACTAGGTAAAAGTAACGAAAAGTTGCAAGTCCTTAAATCTTCATGATTATTATGTAGGAGGGAGTTATGTAAGGAAAGGTTTCTCAGCCCCCCTACTCCGTTGTGTCGCTCATGTGAGATAAAATATGTTCTAAGAGAAGTTCATAAAGGGGAATACAGCGATCACATTAGGGGGCAAACTCTGACAAAGAAAGTACTCGTTATGGGTATTATCGTTCGATCGTAAATCAGGATGCCACTGATCATGCGAGACAGTGTGATAAATGCTCGATATATGCAAAAGTCCCAAGACAGAAAACATGAAAATGGTCAACCCATGGTCATTCTCCATGTGGGGTATAGATATTATTAATTCCTTACCAATCTCTAAAGGTGGAACAAAGTACGCTATCATTGAAGTGATTACTTCACCAAATGGGTCAAAGTAAAACCTTTAGCCATGATCATAATCAAGAAAGTAATCGACTTTACTGTTCAAAATATCATATGCCACTTCGGTCTTCTATAAAGTATTGTAACAGATAATAGGACCCAATTCAACGGTGTTGAATTCAAAGACTTTTGTCGAAGGTATCGTATTGAAAAGAGGTTAGCAGTGGTTGCTCACCCTTAGGAAGAGGATAAGTTAAAGTTGTAAATAAGATCATAAAGTCCATTCTGAAGAAGCGTTTGGAGAAGGCTAGATGCATGTGAGTGGATGAACTCCCTACAACAATGTAGGCTTACAGAACCATCCACAAGTCCGCAACTGGCCATACTCCATTCGCCCTCGCTTATGGTTCCTAGCCATTACTCCTCTTGAGCTCAAAGTTCATTCTCATCGAGTAACTTACTAGGATCCTAAAATAATTAAAGATCTCCTCTTGGAGTCTCTTGACTTTATAGATGAGAAGTGTGAAGAAGCCAATCTGAAGGAAGCTGTTCATCGACATAGAGTTGCCCAATATTACCACACCAAAAGTTCGACCTAGAACCTTCAAAATTGGTAGTCTCGTCCTAAAATGGGGTTTTCCTACCCCATCATACATGAATCCAACTTAGGAGAGAGGAAAAATTGTAATCGAATGGAGGCAAAATCTAAAGAGGGGCGATCGCTTTCTATATGTGGACCGTTGTTTGGATTAGCAAGAAGAATAAAAGGAGGCTCGTTCCTTTTGCTTCAGAATGGAACAGTAGGAAGTAAGTGAAAGGAAATGGCTAGTTGTCAAGGCTTATATAGGAAAGGTGCATGCCGATCATTATCGGTCCCAAAGATAGCCGATCGTTAACGGTGTCAAAGATTTATCAATGGTCGCTCTCCGAAAGACTATGTCGATAGTCCCTTATCCAAGTTTTTAGTCGATCGATCCACCTCAAAGCTTTATCTCGATCGATCCACCTCCAAGATCTACAAGGATCGTTCCATAACCTAGCATATGCCAATTGTTTCATAATCATGAGCCATTTTAAATTTATTTTCTAAGAAAGGGAGGATTATGGATATATAAAAATTATATGGTAAAAAAATAAAGAGAGGAAGAGAACTTGCATGAAAGAATGATAACTAGTGGAAACTATTTATAGAAAGTAATTTCCTTAAACTTGGCAATGAATCGTTAATGTGTAGTCGTGATCAAGAGTCGGGTACATACACGTGTACATACAAGTATACGTTTCAAAATTTAATTTCTTAATATTGACAAAAAAACTGAATAGTCGCTTAGAGTCCACAAGAGGAAAACTAAAACTAAGTTGCTAAAGCATAGAAATTGCTTGTCAAAACAAGATGATTATTAACACATTGTGATCCCATGTTTATACTATTGGAAATCGGCCAATCATCATGACGAATAAGGAAAATATGACCTTCGAAAAGAAAACAACTCAACGAAAGGACAAAGACTACTTAATGAAACAAATGGGTTTCTTTCAGATGATTCTAGCTTGCGATGATTCAAAACATATCATGCATGGTACAAGACATATTTTGGGGGGCAAATGTAATCCCACCTTTTGGCAAGGACGTGATATCATCGACTTGGTTTGGAACGAATGGTCATCAGTCTTGGAAATTGATTACATGTAACAACCAGGTATTTTCAACTATTCGCATCCATTATAAGTGCATAGGTAGACACTCATGCCGGGATTGAATTGCTCAAAACACCACGTTGTAAAAAAATTTTTGGCAAACCTCAGAATATACAGTAAATAAAAATCACAGATCACAGACACAGAGTATATAAAAATGCAGCGGAAGAAAAAGAGATTGTAGTTCATGAAACTACTATATAAATATGAGATACACCAGAGTTAAATAAGATACAACAGAAGAGTAACAGGATACATCAGGTACAAATCAGATATATCACTGAACCACTGGATACTGAAACAAAATAGATGGCTGGATCTTCAAGGAAAGCTCCAACGCCGAAGGTGAATCTTGAATGCTAACTCAATCAATCTGACCCGAGCGTAAAGAAAAACACAAAACCCTCGATTCAGGACATAAATACTTATAAAATGTAAATCAACTCAAGTGAACAGTAACAAAATGCATCGGTAACTTAAAGGATGCTTGGGACCGCCCATCCTCTAAGGATCCGTTAAACTATTTACTATGTAGTAATATACGCTATATACGGTAGTGTCTAATCAGTAAAGTATAATCATATAGAAAATAGCGTTAAGGGGATGGTGAACCTCAACGCGGTCGAATCTTTAAAACCAAAATCGTAGTGGGCTCGATATAAGGATATGACACGGCACGCGAGGCAATGCCATGGTGGATACACCGTTTGCACTCCCGGACCGGTGGTGACGGCAAGCCAGCAGCTTCCGCCCACCTCGAACAATACCCCCGAATCAAAGTGGCGCCACCGAATCGAATCACAACAGTAATAGAATGGTTTCCGATGGAGCATGCTCGATGGAAGGGGGCGACCCTTTGTGTAGCCCCGTATAGCTCCTGTTTTAGTCATATATGCCAACTCACGGGAGTTGGGTCCACGTAATATATACCTCGAGAACATCGCCACCATCCTACTTCATTCTGGAATCTCCACCGCGTACACGGTTGTTAAAGTGGTTTTCGGTATTGGCCGGCTATAGGACAATATCCGATCCCGGTCTCTTTAACAACCCATCATTATTATAACCCGTAGTTATAACTTTAAAAACATTTTATACTTCAAAATAAAATATTATTTCAACCTAAATCTTTATCAAAATAAAGATTAAATCATTCCAAAATACCATATCTTTCGGATCTTCTTTTCAAATCATTTTAATATCAAAATATCATATCTTTCAAAACTCCATTTTCAAACCATTTTAATATATCAAAATATCATATCTTTTCAACCACATTTCAATCATTTAATATATCAAAATATCATATCTTTTTGAAACCACATTCATTTCAAATCATTATTCATTTTATTCGATTTAAAATATCATTTCAATCCATATTTCAAAACAGTATATATTCCAAAAATCATTTTTAATCATTAAAATGAAGTTATTATGTTTAATAATTAAATTATTAAATTTCCAAAATTTTCGACTTCCAAAGTTCATTTTATTCACTTAAGTTTATCAAAGCAGTGAAAATTCACTTTTCGTGGCATTTAGAAACCGCTACGGAAAAATACGTTCAAACAGTTCAATTTAACAAAAGACAACATTTTAAAATGTTGTAATAGGGTTTACTTAAATTTCGAATAAACTTAGTTAAATTCAACAATTTATAGCACTTACAAAAATTGCTATAATAGCTTTTAATTCAATTTAGCTTTTTAGTTCATTATCATCAACTTCAGCATTTTCAAATGTTGTAATATCATTTACATTATAATTAATAGCATTTCAAAATACAGTCAATTAACTTCAAATATTCAATATAATTTCTCAACCAATTATATTTTTATTAAAACATTTTTTAACTTATAAAGTCATACATTTTCACATTTATAACATCATTTAATTTTTCCTCAAGTTCATGATTTTACAAGGTCATATTTCCATTCAAAAATCAAGATTTAATAATAATCCACTTATTAAAATGCAATGTTCAATTTTAAATCCATTACATTAACTTTCAAATTAACACTTAAGTTCAAATTCTCAAATATAACTTAGTTTTATTTTTATTTGCTTAACTAAAAGTTCAATTTTACGTCAATTTCATGAATTTCCAATTCTAGTTATATTTCAAAGTTTCAACTTAAATATTTATTCATTTCACATTTCAACTTTATTAAAAATCATAAATATCATAAAAATCATTTTAAATTCATTTCAATTCAAATTATCATAAATTTATCAAAATTTCATACTCAATTAAATTTCCAATTATAATTAAATCAAAATTTCCAAAATAACTTACGTTCAAAATTTCTAACTTTTCATTAATTCATTTCACTTAAAATTATTCAGAAAATCAATAATATTTTACAAAAATTTTATTTTTATTAAATTTCAAATCAAAATATTATAATAATTAAATTTCTAAAATATTTAAATTTTTTAGAAAAGCATATTTTAACTACGGGCCTGTATAAAATTTTCTACGCTAGGTAAAGTGATACGGGTAATATATCATTTCACCCCGTAATTTACAAAGAAAATCCGGGTTTTACCATTCCAAACCCGCAATCCCAAGTTAAAATAAATTAAATAAAATAAATCAGGCCAATCATTTCAGCCCATAACATTTTTTTTCTAATAGGGAACTTGCAGTGTAATCATATACAGGAATAATATAAACAAGGTCAATATCGCAATATACAGTCATATATCAGATGTCAGGTGAAAATTAACAGTTTAAACATGGTAATAACATGGCATAGCATATCATATGATCATCATTAATTTGCATAAACATTTTATATTACTAAACACTTGTCATCAATTCACTTTCATAAGTATAAATGTCAGGGTGAGAAAGACTCACTTTTTCAAGCTGAAGACCAAAACAACAAACACAAGTGCGATTCCAAAAGTATGACAAGCACGATACAGCACGAATTTTGATTTGAATGAATGGAGAGCGAATCAAATCTACAACCATTGTGTACAACCCAAAAAAAAAAAAATCAAAACAACAAAATTCAATACGACTTTAAAATGCAATAACATTGAAATAAAGGAGATACGACTATGCAGTCTTTTGCTTTGCCTTCTCTAATGTTTGGTATGGCTTTGGGGTCTGATGTGGTTTAGATGTGGTCAAGTTTTGGGTCAGGTTTGGGCTAACATAGCTCGGGTTCAAGGCAAGACAAGGTGGAGTTTGTACATGAGGAGGTAATGTGGTTTTGAAGTCAATTAGGTGGTTTTTGGTCAAAACAAGGGCTCGGCCATGGCGATTGGGCTCGGCCTATGATGTGTCATGACTGGACAGAGGTGGGGAGGGGTGTGTTGTGGTCAGGTCTAGGGAGTGGTGGCGGCTATGGTGGTGGTTTGGGTGGTGGTTGAAGTGGATGAGCATGTAGAGGTCAAATAAGCATGGATCTAGGCATCTAGGTTGTAATTTGAGGGGTTTGACCATCAAAAGGGGTTCGACCATGGTCAGATCTGATGGGGTAGATGGTGGTGATGGTTGGGAAGAGATGGAAGGAGGTGGTGGCCGTGGAATAGAGGGAGAGGCCGATCTTAATCAAGGGAGAAGGCAAGGCAAAATATAAGAAAACAATGGAAAAAGAAGAGCAAAAAGAAGAGGAAAAGAGGAGCCATTACCAAACCTTTCTAGCCATGAAAAATGAAGTGGAGAGGAATGTTTTCACGTGAAAATGAGATAAGAAATGCATAGCTACAATAAAGAAAGGAACGGTCAAAGGAAATTAAATCTATTAATTGGAAAAGAAACGGAAGAAGAAACGTTAAAACGGTTTTACGTTTCTTTGCTTTCAAACCTTTTAAACTTCCTATATATATTCATATACATCTTAAATAACTGAAAACACTTATAAATTTCAGTTAGAATTCGAAAATATAACAGATAAACAAAATATTAATAATTAAATATTAATTAGATATGATTTAAAATAAGAAAAACAGCACAGAAAATGAAAACTTGACTTAAGAATTAGAAATAACTTCAATGTACTTTGGAAAAATTTACTTTAATTTAAATACATATAAAATGAATAAAATAAAGTAAAACACAGAAAATAAAAGTGAGTGCATAAAATAAATAAATAAATTTTAATTATATATAATTAAATTAAGAAAATGGCTTAAAATTGTAGACTAGGCTTTAAAATTAGAAATAAATTCAAATGAACTTTAGAAAAATTATATTATCATTTTAAAAATACTTAAAAGTCAAAATATACATAATATAAAATATTATCACATATTAAAGTAAAATATAACAAAGAATAAGTAACTTATACAATTTAAAATAGTCATTGTTAAATAACCCTATATACGCACAATATTGTAAAGGGTATAACTTTCACAATTTACATCCGATTTCAACGAAACGAAAAGTGGTGTTCTTAGAATTTTATGTACTTTCATAATAAAAGAAAAAAAATTAAATTTTTAAACTTTTAAAATTTTAAGTTGAAAGTCACAATTTGACTATTTTGACCAAAATCGGCATTTCGGGCAAATATTCAACTTACACAAGGTTGGAATTATAACTCATATAAAAATCAAGATTATATTTAAATAATAAATTTAATCATTTCAAATAAGTAAAATAAGTTTTTAAATCAAAATCTTACATTAAAAATAATTAAAATATACAATAAAATAATTACAAAATACAAGGTTGTTACACTCTCCCCACTCAAAACTTTTCGTCCCCGAAAAGGAATGAGGTATGGAAGGGCACAGAAAAGATAGAGTGAAATAGGATTAAGATGACAAGAAGATTGAAGTTATACCTGATAACTGTTGTTATAGGTAAGTTTAACATGGTGGAGGTGATCTTACCAAGATCCTCCAGAATCAAGAACACAAGCACGAAAAAGGTGGATTCAAAATGATTACCAAAGGTCTATCAAAGATTTCTAAACAGAAATATTATAGAAAGATGCCTATACCGGTCTATAGAAAGATAAGGATGATAAGGACAACCAAAAGATAGTTTGAAAAACAAAATAAGGAAATGAATTTGAAAGCATGGAGATTTCAACTTAAACAGAGAATAAATCTTTACACAAGTTAACTAAATCTTAACTATCTCAAATTTCATTATCTTATTATCCAATCATTTTAAATTAACAATTTTTAGAACCATGGGTTTGAAAAATAATCATTTATTACACTCACATTGTACTTAATAAATTTTATTCTTCTTTATTCCTAATCAAAATTAAATTTATTCCTCTCAATATATTTATCACTCATGTTAAATATATTTACACTTTTTTTTATAACTAATTTCTTTTATTCTTAGTTCTTTTAACATCATTTTATTGTAAGTCATTCAATTACCCTTTATTATATTTACCTCTGTTAATCATTTTATAATTAAAATTTAAGTGTATTAACATTTATTATAACCACTCAAATTTTAGTTATAAAATCTTTTTATATCGTATATTATCCAATTACATTTTTAACTTCTGAAATTTTGGTAAGTTATATTGGAATGCAATTGTATTATACAAATAAAACTTTCCATTTCAATTATCTCAAGTTTGAATCATTTATCCAAATTTTTGATTTTCTTTTTACAATTTGAAATTATTCTTCAAGCTAAAATTTAAGAATTAAATTTCCGATTACATTCAAACCATTTAGAGATAAGTAATAATATATACATAATATGTCAAATCAAATTTCAATCATATATATATATATATATATATATATTATAAATCAAGTCATGTTTTAGAAATTCAAATCAATTTAATTTCCCAAAACAAAGCTGCAGCAAGACTACAGAACAGTCTCTTAACTTCGAAACTCGAAAATGAACGTCGATGATGTCGCGATCATCACCGAAGTTATTTTCCAGCGACAAAGAGAAGAGCACAAATTTTAAACCTTTAAAATTCTTTGAAAACAAATTCTATTCAAAATACTTTAAATAATATA
The DNA here is from genome assembly GCA_030765085.1 of Allium cepa. Lineage (NCBI taxonomy): Eukaryota > Viridiplantae > Streptophyta > Magnoliopsida > Asparagales > Amaryllidaceae > Allium > Allium cepa. The sequence goes on along the minus strand of CM060944.1, from coordinate 505,407,000 downwards.
ACCCTTTAAAACTTTAAACCAAAGTTCGAAATAATCGGAATTTAAATCCTCAAATTCTTGTTTTAAATTCATTTCAGTTCCCAAATAAATTTATAAACAAATATTTATGGATCTATTTGTAGAACAATAAATGATAAATCAAGTATTATCATTTCAAATTATCAATTTAAATCATTTCATTAAGTTCCATAAATTTACTTATATATCAAAATTTATTTCATTAACCAATTTTTTTTTAAATATATTGTGTCCGTTTGTTCTGTCAATGTGTTTTGGAAGTCTTATCGATAGCGCCGATCAGACGTGTCGATCAGAAACCCAACTCAACATCAACAACTCAAACAACACAATATATAAAACATTTTAAATTTTAAATACTAGTTTACAAATACACTATACATGAATAGATTTTCAAAGAAGGGTAGAGATTCAAATTTTTGATTAACACAAATCAAAGGAGATTATGATTTAAAAATAAGTTGGAAACAAGGATGACATGATTAAATAACAGAATAGGAAGATGGATAAGCTTATATAAATCACGGGCAACCTTAACCGGGTCAACCGTGACTTAAAGAATAAGATCAATGTTGATTTTTCTAGGGTAAATCTACATTCGATCTCAAGAGTTAGAGTTTGAAATAACAAAAGATATTAGCATCTAAACCAAGGATAGATAAGAATCTCTGGTGAATCGATGCTAACTGCAAAGGAGTTTTCCCCCTTTTTCAATTAAATTTGAAATTGGCATGACCGCCGACTCACTAGAAAGATCATTCGAAGCGGAGTTATGGAATACTCCAGAGTCAAAAGAAGATGAATAGTGAGGGATACGAATGGATTTTGAAATTGTAGGGAACATTCCAAAATACAAAGGAATCGAGTCAAAAGAGAGAGATTCAAACTCGAATGAAAGTGATTCTGTAAATACATTCACTCCATATGCTGAGTTTTGCCTAGAGCTACCAAAGCTCTGATACCAACTGTAACAACCAGGTATTTTCAACCATTCGCATCCATTATAAGTGCATAGGTAGACACTCATGCCGGGATTGAATTGCTCAAAATACCGCGTTGTAAAAATTTTTTTGGCAAACCTCAGAATATACAGTAAATAAAAATCACAGATCACAGACACAGAGTATATAAAAATGCAGCGGAAGAAAAAGAGATAGTAGTTCATGAAGCTACTATATAAATATGATATACACCAGAGTTAAATAAGATACAACAGAAGAGTAACAGGATACATCAGGTACAAATCAGATATATCACTGAACCACTGGATACTGAAACAAAATAGATGGCTGGATCTTCAAGGAAAGCTCCAACGCCGAAGGTGAATCTTGAATGCTAACTCAATCAATCTGACCCGAGCGTAAAGAAAAACACAAAACCCTCGAGTCAGGACATAAATACTTATAAACTGTAAATCAACTCAAGTGAACAGTAACAAAATGCATCAGTAACTTAAAGGATGCTTGGGACCGCCCATCCTCTAAGGATCCGTTAAACTATTTACTATGTAGTAATATACGCTATATACGGTAGTGTCTAATCAGTAAAGTATAATCATATAGAAAATAGCGTTAAGGGGATGGTGAACCTTAACGCGGTCGGATCTTTAAAACCAAAATCGTAGTGGGCTCGATATAAGGATATGACACGGCACGCGAGGCAATGTCAGGGTGGATACACCGTTTGCACTCCCGGACCGGTGGTGACGGCAAGCCAGCAGCTTCCGCCCACCTCGAACAATACCCCCGAATCAAAGTGGCGCCACCGAATCGAATCACAACAGTAATAGAATGGTTTCCGATGGAGCACGCTCGATGAAAGGGTGCGACCCTTTGTGTAGCCCGGTATAGCTCCTGTTTTAGTCATATATGCCAACTCACGGGAGTTGGGTCCACGTAATATATACCTCGAGAACGTCGCCACCATCCTACTTCATTCTGGAATCTCCACCGCGTACACGGTTGTTAAAGTGGTTTTCGGTATTGGCCAGCTATAAGACAATATCCGATCCGGGTCTCTTTAACAACCCATCGTTATTATAACCCGTAGTTATAACTTTAAAAATATTTTATACTTCAAAATAAAATATTATTTCAACCTAAATCTTTATCAAAATAAAGATTAAATCATTCCAAAATATCTTATCTTTCGGATCTTCTTTTCAAATCATTTTAATATCAAAATATCATATCTTTCAAAACTCCATTTTCAAACCATTTTAATATATCAAAATAGCATATGTTTTCAACCACATTTCAATCATTTAATATATCAAAATATCATATCTTTTTGAAACCACGTTCATTTCAAATCATTATTCATTTTATTCGATTTAAAATATCATTTCAATCCATATTTCAAAACAGTATATATTCTAAAAATCATTTTTAATCATTAAAATGAAGTTATTATGTTTAATAATTAAATTATTAAATTTCCAAAATTTTCGACTTCCAAAGTTCATTTTATTCACTTAAGTTTATCAAAGAAGTGAAAATTCACTTTTCGTGGCATTTAGAAACCGCTACGGAAAAATACATTCAAACAGTTCAATTTAACAAAAGACAACATTTTAAAATGTTGTAATAGGGTTTACTTAAATTTCGAATAAACTTAGTTAAATTCAACAATTTATAGCACTTACAAAAATTGCTATAATAGCTTTTAATTCAATTTAGCTTTTTAGTTCATTATCATCAACTACAGCATTTTCAAATGCTGTAATATCATTTACATTGTAATTAATAGCGTTTCAAAATACAGTCAGTTAACTTCAAATATTCAATATAATTTCTCAACCAATTATATTTTTATTAAAACATTTTTTAACTTATAAATTCATACATTTTCACATTTATAACATCATTTAATTTTTCCTCAAGTTCATGATTTTACAAGGTTAAATTTCCATTCAAAAATCAAGATTTAATAATAATCCACTTATTAAAATGCAATGTTCAATTTTAAATCCATTACATTAACTTTCAACTTAACACTTAAGTTCAAATTCTCAAATATAACTTAGTTTTATTTCTATTTGCTTAACTAAAAGTTCACTTTTACGTCAATTTCATAAATTTCCAATTCTAGTTATATTTCAAAGTTTCAACTTAAATATTTATTCATTTCACATTTCAACTTTATTAAAAATCATAAATATCATAAAAATCATTTTAAATTCATTTCAATTCAAATTATCATAAATTTATCAAAATTTCATACTCAATTAAATTTCCAATTATAATTAAATCAAAATTTCCAAAATAACTTACGTTCAAAATTTCTAACTTTTCTTTAATTCATTTCACTTAAAATTATTCAGAAAATCAATAATATTTTACAAAAATTTTATTTTTATTAAATTTCAAATCAAAATATTATAATAATTAAATTTCTAAAATATTTTAAAATTTTTAGAAAAGCATATTTTAACTACGGGCCTGTATAAAATTTTCTACGCTAGGTAAAGTGATACGGGTAATATATCATTTCACCCCGTAATTTACAAAGAAAATCCGGGTTTTATCATTTCAAACCCGCAATCCCAAGTTAAAATAAATAAAATAAAATAAATCAGGCCTATTATTTCAGCCCATGACATTTTTTTTTCTAACAGGGAACTTGCAGTGTAATCATATACAGGAATAATATAAACAAGGTCAATATCGCAATATACAGTCATATATCAGATGTCAGGTGAAAATTAACAGTTTAAACATGGTAATAACATGGCATAGCATATCATATGATCATCATTAATTTGCATAAACATTTTATATTACTAAACACTTGTCATCAATTCACTTTCATAAGTATAAATGTCAGGGTGAGAAAGACTCACTTTTTCAAGCTGAAGACCAAAACAACAAACACAAGTGCGATTCCAAAAGTATGACAAGCACGATACAGCACGAATTTTGATTTGAATGAATGGAGAGCGAATCAAATCTACAACCATTGTGTACAACCCAAAAAAAAAAAAAATCAAAACAACAAAATTCAATACGACTTTAAAATGCAATAACATTGAAATAAAGGAGATACGACTATGCAGTCTTTTGCTTTGCCTTCTCTAATGTTTGGTATGGCTTTGGGGTCTGATGCGGTTCAGATGTGGTCAAGTTTTGGGTCAGGTTTGGGCTAACATAGCTCGGGTTCAAGGCAAGACAAGGTGGAGTTTGTACATGAGGAGGTGGTGTGTTTTTGAAGTCAATTAGGTGGTTTTTGGTCAAAACAAGGGCTCGGCCATGGGGATTGGGCTCGGCCTGTGATGTGTCATGACTGGACAGAGGTGGGGAGGGGTGTGTTGTGGTCAGGTCTGGGGAGTGGTGGCGGCTATGGTGGTGGTTGAAGTGGATGAGCATGTAGAGGTCAAATAAGCATGGATCTAGGCATCTAGGTTGTAATTTGAGGGGTTTGACCATCAAAAGCGGTTCGACCATGGTCAGATCTGATGGGGTAGATGGTGGTGATGGTTGGGAAGAGATGGAAGGAGGTGGTGGCCGTGGAATAGGGAAAGAGGCCGATCTTAATCAAGGGAGAAGGCAAGGCAAAATATAAGAAAACAATGGAAAAAGAAGAGCAAAAAGAAGAGGGAAAGAGGAGCCATTACCAAACCTTTCTAGCCATGAAAAATGAAGTGGAGAGGAATGTTTTCACATGAAAATGAGGTAAGAAATGCACAGCTACAATAAAGAAAGGAACGGTCAAAGGAAATTAAATCTATTAATTGGAAAAGAAACGGAAGAAGAAACGTTAAAACGGTTTTACGTTTCTTTGCTTTCAAACCTTTTAAACTTCCTATATATATTCATATACATCTTAAATAACTGAAAACACTTATAAATTTCAGTTAGAATTCGAAAATATAACAGATAAACAAAGTATTAATAATTAAATATTAATTAGATATGATTTAAAATAAGAAAAACAGCACAGAAAATGAAAACTTGACTTAAGAATTAGAAATAACTTCAATGTACTTTGGAAAAATTTACTTTAATTTAAATACATGTAAAATGAATAAAATAAAGTAAAACACAGCAAATAAAAGTGAGTGCATAAAATAAATAAATAAATTTTAATTATATATAATTAAATTAAGAAAATGGCTTAAAATTGTAGACTAGGCTTTAAAATTAGAAATAAATTCAAATGAACTTTAGAAAAAATTATATTATCATTTTAAAAATACTTAAAAGTCAAAATATACATAATATAACATATTATCACATATTAAAGTAAAATATAACAAAGAAGAAGTAACTTATACAATTTAAAATAGTCATTGTTAAATAACCCTATATACGCACAATATTGTAAAGGGTATAACTTTCACAATTTACATCCGATTTCAACGAAACGAAAAGTGGTGTTCTTATAATTTTATGTACTTTCATAATAAAAGAAAAAAATTTAAATTTTTAAAGTTTTAAAATTTTAAGTTGAAAGTCACAGTTTGACTATTTTGACCAAAATCAGCATTTCGGGCAAATATTCAACTTACACAAGTTTGGAATTATAACTCATATAAAAATCAAGATTATATTTAAATAATAAATTTAATCATTTCAAATAAGTAAAATAAGTTTTTAAATCAAAATCTTACATTAAAAATAATTAAAATATACAATAAAATAATTACAAAATATAGGGTTGTTACACTACATATATTACTATAGACGATGGTCGGGAAGATTCGGACCGGATCCTAATCAAGGTAGTAGCATGAATTGAATGACATAACCCCGTGAAGTAATATTTCTAATTTGGAGTCGAACGGAGTTCATATGCTCAAGTTATGGATAAATGAAGAATTTATATGGATCAATTTAAAATGATCCATAAAGCAACATAAATCGATGAAGATCGATCAATATCTCAAAATCTACAAAGCCAAGGCACTTGAAACTTTTAGAGCATTAATATATTGAATAGTGCCTATAAAAATGATCACATAATAAAACTCCCAAATCTTGGAAAGATATACCATTGTTCCATAACGATCGTACAAAATCATCCAGACCAATCCATTGTTTCACAAAAAATGCAATATCTCACAAACGGTGTAGCGGAGTTGCATGAAATTTGGAGAGCAAGTATCTTACATCATGAAGAGCTTACCTATCAATCGCACATCAATCAGATGCCAAAATAACGATCAGCTGAACTTTAGCCGATCGTTCCAAAATATCGAGTTTGGGCCACCAATTGCTATAGTGGACCCATACGGATCTAGAGACTCTTCTTGCAAAATTTCAGCCCAATAGATGCACGTCTTCTCCAATAAATGCAATAGCCATTCACCATAAAGAGTATCTTTCTTTCTGCCTAGGCTCTGCCATTCTTATTCTTCATTCTTATATTAATGGATCATAGTTGATCCAAACATTCTTGTAATCATAATCCAGTGCAAGATCAATAAAAATATGAAGTGGACGTAGGCCAAGATTAACGAACCACTACGAAAATCTGTTTGTTCATTTACTTTTTCTGCTCTATTTTTAGTTTCACTCATCTTTTAATCTCTACGAGATACTATTGGGCGTTGATGCTCATTTATAGCGTCAACGCCAGTACTTCGACTTACCTAACTTTGATTCTGGGTGAGGGATAGAGAATTCAAAATATCAAAAATGTGATAAGTATAAGGCTAATTTGGATAAACGGGTCACGATTAATTAAGTATGTGGAAGATACTTCATCTTGTACTCGACATTAAATTTCACGGTATGAAAGCTCGTTCTATCTATTAGAGTTTAAGAACGTACATCGAGGTAAGGGTTAGTATGCTAACTTATTTGACTTCGTTGTTAATCGAGGAATAACACGGGGTTGAATATGAAAAGTATTGGTAAGTATGTGATGTATGATTTTCCATATGCAAACTATATACTTACACCTGGTAGTGATTTGGCCACTATTGATAGCTTGACCTACTTTGACTTAGGAAGTATATGAAAGCTTTGCAATTTCATACAGATTAAGTTACCCTTGCGAGAACTCATTCCGGTGAAATGTCTCTCGATTTAAGGGGTATATTCAACATACCTTTGGGACTCTTATATAGTCTGCTTACTTCTGAAAGTGCCTAGATAAAGTCAATCTAAAACTAGATTGTTGTTTCGGAGAGACCGTGATTGGATAAACATGAGTTATCCAAAAAGCACTTCGAACTAGCATAAGCGTTTGAATTGGAGATATTTTAAAGATAATGGAAATAAAGACGGGGATCTTTAAAGTGCAGGGGATATTTGCTACTAATCCTAAAGGTGATTCCAATGGACGTAGTTGAAGTAGTGCCTTCGGTTTGTTCATATCCTGAACAACTCGTACGGATGAATGTTGGCATTGCATTGTTATTTGGAGGGCGGTGTTAGCATTCCGAGTGGAATTTGCTAAAAAGATAAACTATAGCATCGGGCCTCACACTCGGGAATAACTAAAATAACAGTAATACTACAAGGCTAAGTGTGTTGCTCCCATTAAGTTATGATCGTCGCCCGATCTAGATCGATATTTATGGATTTATGCACGTTAAAGGCCCAATATGGTTATATGCAGAAACCAGGGTGATCGTATTGGTACTATCTAAAAAGGGATAGGTCGGTCCTGATTCGCAAAAGTGCAAGGTTTGCAGCCTTGGTACATTTTCTCTAGAGGTGTACTGTATGGAAGGTAGTCCCTTACCTTGTGGTTGTTTGAATCCATTTTCCACTACATGCTTCACATACTTCGTGGTATACTAAATATGCTATTGAATGTAATTAATGTAACAGTTCCGGCTATGATTCAATGTTTATTTTAAACCTTAGCCATTATTATAATATCACAAGATTTCCTATTTGAAATGGTTTAGTTACTGTAAGGTAAAAACATGCCCGCATTTATGTGCGGCTTGGTCTTACGCTATACTTTTATTTTTGAAAGGGTTTTATAAATATAGAAACCCATATAATTTGAGTTTCCCATGATGTGTAATTTAGAAGAATAATAGAGAAGGGAAGCTTTAGAGCATCGCTACTGCCTCCAGAAAAATACGCGAAGAAAGGAGAGGCTTAGGCATGAATTTGTAGGTACTAGAGTAAACCATAGTCATTAGATTTAAAATATTAAATTCGGGCCATTGCGGCCTAGGAAAAACCTAGCCTATATACCTAAGCAGTCGCCCGCCCCTACCATAAGTGTCGACTACTTCAGGTCGACTGACCTGATAAATGGGTCAACCTATGGTCCTTGAATAATTCATATATAAACACTAATTTTATAATTTAATTATTTCTGTTTCAAATTTGTTTTTAATTTGTAACTTCTTCGTTTGACTCTTGGTAGCAAAACTCTAAATGTGAAAGTTGCTTAAAATTTCACCACAGATCCAACGGTGTAAGTTTCATGGTCAATTTCCATCGTTTGCACAGATTCCACTTTTTTGAAGCTAAATCAGCTAACCAGTTAACTAATGCTAAAATATATGGGGCGTTACGTGGTATTCACTTGTTGAACATCCAAGTACTAGAAAGATAGATTGTTGGGCGAAAGAAAAGGCAAAACTAACCCTCACACTGTGACAAGAAATATATAATATCTGAATGATCTTTAAAAAAGAAAACTTTAATATTCATACAACGGTCAAAGTCTAATCTATCATTAACTTGGACAGTTGTAACAGTCTGTCCTTACAAATGTAGATAAAAAAAAAACAAGAAATACAGTGGAAAATAAAATGGTCAAGTCTTAGAAGCAACTAGCTCGTTCCTGAAGCTCCAAAGCGTCAAAAATTAACTTTGAAAAAATACTCGGGTCTGACCCGAGTACTGTAAGAAAATAACACATGGATCAGCCTGGCAGAATATTAATGGGAAAGGAACATAAATTAGAAGGAAAGGAAGAGAACTAATCAACAACGTGTGTATTCGAGGTAATTTATACATATACATATACATATACATATACATATACATATACATATACATATACATATACATATACATATACATATACTCTCCCAATTCAAAATCTCTTCTTAGATTTGAAATTCTTACATATGTATATGCACTCTTTATACATATTTCTTAAATTAAAAAGGATTTGGAGATGGAAAATATGGATCACATTTAAAAGATGAGTAGGAAATTTATAAACTGTTTATGATTTTGAATCTCTATAGGCATACGTTTGATTTTTATGCCTAAATCTATCTTATTTGTTAATTGTAGGCTCAAATTAGTATAGAAAACTATTGTCCACATATCTTGTAGATCCAATTTGAAATATTGTCACACCCTGATTTGGAGATCATTCCTAAAGATTTTTAATTTAGAATGATGTATAGTTTTATTCCAAATCTTTATATGGGGTGTAAAATATTGATAGGATTTTGAATATTTCCCTATTTATGTTGAATTGTAGATTTTCTATAGTTGACATTTTTTGAAGAATATCCGTTTGATTTTTATAAATTGGTTTATTTCTCCACCTTTTATAGAAAAAGACAACGTTTGATTTAACAAGGAATATATGTAAATAAAAATGAAGAGGTGTAAAATATAGATTTGTTCTTTATAGTTTACATTGTCTATTCCAAATAAAACATTCATCCCTCGTAAGTTCAAGCGAAGTCAATCTTTCCTTTTGTTACCTTTTTTTTAAACTAATTATGGAAATTACAATAGAAAATATATCCAAGGAATCTAATTCTAGTAGATTAAATATGGAAAGCATATTCTAGTTAAAATTTATGACTAGGATATATTTTTGATAGGAGTAGGTAAATTATATGTATTTACTACATTAATAAATAAGAATAGCTTCTATTTATGTAACACCCCTTCAAAATGGGAATAATAGTCCTGCATCGTGGATAATATTATAAAAGTGGGTGCTTATATAGCAAAGCCTTCACCTCATAACAACGTCGAGGCCTTTTTGAGGAACAAAACCCCACATCTTGGCTTGGCCCATGAGGCGGAGTTGAGTAAGTTGGGGACAATATCTGCATTAAGTGAGGTGTGGGCTGTTACATTGGTATCAGATCCATACCCAGCCGGAATTGTGGCCTGCACGTGTTACAGCCACGATGCTTGGGTGGTGTTGTGTTCATGAGCCAACGAGGGCATTTGGCTCTAAAGGGGGAAGATTGTAACACCCCTTCAAAATGGGAATAATAGTCTCACATCGTGGATAATATTATAAAAGTAGGTGCTTATATACCAAAGCCAACACCTCATAACAACGTCGAGGTCTTTTGAGGAACAAAACCCCACACCTTGGCTTGGCCCATGAGGCGGAGGTGACTAAGTTGGGGACAATATCTGCATTAAGTGAGGTGCGGGCTGTTACGATTTATGCATTACTTATGTTTACCATTCACTTAGGATTGGTTATTATTTATTGAATGGGAAGATGAATATGAAAAAATAGGATGGGGAGTAATTCCTATTAATGGACAATAAAGTTGAGAGTTGCCAATAATTAATAGGATATAAAAGATTGTGATCCCAATTAATGTGCAATAAATGTGAATTGAATTAGGGATTACAATTAATTAATATGCCATAGAATATAGTAACTCCAATTAATGGGCAAACAATTGAAGAATGAATTAAAAGTTAAAATTAATAGGTATAAATGAACTAATGGGACTGATAAAAATGGAATAGTTACAAAATGGTTACTATTGAAAATTAATAATTATACATAATTGTCTTAGGAAATGTCTATTAGGACTATTATGGGAAATTGACATTTATGGATTACTAGAAGGGGATTTACAAGTAATTAAGTATTTAAGGTAAATCTTATTGCCCTAAATAAAGAAGGGATTTATAAAATAAGTCCACTATTCAACCTAGGGATAATACTAAGACCTAAGATATACGACCTAAATTTTGTATCGGTATAGGATAGTTATTTAGACATAGTATAATGGGATATGAGGTTAATAGAGTCATAGGATGAAAGACTACCCTTCACTTAGAGACTACTGGCAGTTATGTGTGCTTACTACTGATGTGAGACATCACTAATCATAGAAACCATGATTACGCAAAAGATAGGACCTACTTTTGGAATAGAGGTATTAGGTGGTTGTTTGAGGGCCTATCTCTTTCCCAAATTAAAATTATTAAATGGTTCAAATTAGTGATGAAGAGCAGTGACGGATATCACCAGAGGGGTTCGCTTTAAGTTTGAGGTATTAAGTGGTTGTAAGGTCCGCCTCTCTTCTCAAAGGAAGTACTAAGTAACCGGGCGAGATTCCAAATTAATAATTAGGAGTGATAGTGGATCTCCTGGGAAGGGTTCGCTTTAGGATTGGTGTCTTAAGCGACAGTTAGATTATATGTCCACCTTTTTAAGTACCATAATGAGATTACAAGCAATGTTAGGTAAATACTGTTAGTGAGGAGTCTGCATTGGGGTTAGGTATTAAATGCCAAAGGCTTACCTATAAATAGGTGTTAAATGATTAGGGGCCTGCTTAGTCCTTATTAAAATGGTATTAAGTGGTTTTGTTATTTTTCTCACATAGATAAGACTTTAATAATGGTAGATGCATTAGTGTTATGGATATTACATATTATAAGTCCATAAATAGCGGTCAAAGACTCTATAGCTAAGACCGATAAACCAACCACGACGATGTTAGGAGCCTACTTCACGTTTGGAAGTTTTAAGTGGATGATAGACGTCTGTCAGTATTTTGCACCTTTGGTTTGGTGGTAGGTAAGTTGTGCTAGGAAGGAATATCTTGTGTGCAATATTAGGATAAATTAGTTAACCTTAAATAGTAGACATAATAATTAAATGGAAACCAATCGGTATAAATTTATGTTATGGACACTATATAGATTTTCCAGTCACTAGACCTGGTTGCATGTTTATGCTTGTGTGATAGGTGGTTCTTGCATTATGAATAGTGCTAAAGCTTATTCTCTTGGCCCTACACGTCCCAAAAATGTAGATTGCTAGGCTAGTGGCCTAAGTGTAGAGGGGATAGCCGTAAAACTAGGGTATCTGAGGTTATTATTTATAGCCATGCCCTTTAGTGGTGACCGTTTGGTTGTTATGTTTGGTATCAGAGCCTAGGTTAGTAGATAAGAGGAGAACATATTCATACTTTCTTATCTACTATTGTTATATTTTTATGCTAGACTCTAAGAATCCTGACTATAGAAGTAATCATAGTTCCACTCCAAAATAATGGATAAAACAAATATGGGTTGGAAATATCTTAGAGTTAAGATTTTCATGCCGACTCCGAAGTACCTCACAGAGTATGGGTGACCAGTAAGGCGCTGATGATGAAGAGCATGAGTATGACATATGATAGGATCCCAAAGACTAGAAAGTGTTCAACTTGATGGTTAAGATCTAGATACCTTGTGATTATGGATTTTTATGATGGCTTACAGTCGAAGATACACAATTATTCCAAATAAGGGGAAATAGAGTTCTGTATGTCACATTCGAAAACAAATTTTTGCAACGGAACGTCCATCGATCGTCTTTAAATGGCAAACAAGATTTTAATTTAGAGAATTGAAGTCAATTCCTTAGTTTAAATCCATGAGAGAATTTTTATAAGATATATTTTGTAAATGCCTTAGATTTTGGAAAAAGGGTTTCAAAGGATTTCTTTTCCCAAGGATTTATTTTGGAAATTTTGTTTTGGAAAGTTTTGAAAGTTTAATTTCCAAGAAACATGTACAACACTAAGTTTGATCGTGTTAGGAAATTTTTGGTTTATAAACGGGTAAGTTTTGAAATCTTTTAATGTTATGCGTATATATATCGGTAAAGGCTTGATTTTGATTTTTGGCAAGAAAATAATATTTCGATTTGGAAATGAGTTTAATAGGGTGAACATTTAGCCCAATGATTTCCTATTTTTGAAGTTTTTAAAAAATTCTCTCTTTAGGGGACAGACAAAATAGGAATGACATTTAATTTTATTGGGGTATATGGTTAGAAGTGTTGTTGTACCTGCCAGCGTTTAGAAGAATTATTTATGTACAAAGTATGCAGGAAGTAATAGTTGGAATATTATCAAGTTTTTAGTATTGTTTATGATTGAAACAATATAAGTCAAAAGTACTTTGAATTGCTGGAGAATGGTTCAGAACTAGATGATAGGCTTTAACACCACCGTGATGAGGACAGAATTTTTATGGACCATGTCGAATCGATGGAGACGGCGCAAAGCGATTATTGTCATTATTTAATCCGATCTTTATTGGGCTCAGGTTTAACCAACACCTAAAGCCTGTCTCGTACAACCTAATGGTAAATCTAGAGCATTCTACGAGTCAATGAGTTTTAGCACAACTTGAACCAAGAATGCAGCTATAAAATTTGCCTTTGAATTCCCAGTTGCATTCTTTCGTTCCACCTTTCTCAAATAGCCGAACCCAATCTTCATCCTCCTTCAAATTACCGGCCTCTCCCCTATTTCACTACAAGGTAATTCCATTTTTCTCGCTCTCCTACGAGTAGCAGCCTCGCTACCACCTCGCGGTTGTTTTTTGCGCGCTAGATCTTGCCCCACCACCACTCCAAAACTAAACCTATTTCATCCCTTTGACCACTTCTTAGCCCATGGCACCTTCTCGCACTATTGGTTCTTCCTCGCATCATCCTGGTCTCTCCACTCAAAAGGACGCTTGGCTGGACTAGAATGAGCAGAAGATTTCATCACTTTTGAGCTAGAGGATTTATTCATCGCTATAGGACTTGCACCGATCCTCCGCTTCGAGACCTTTAAGCGGGAATGTTGCCAAATCCGCCTTTCTGATTCCCTATTGCCATCGACTTTTGATAAAAGCAGCTGTTTGATTCATTCAGAGGTGAAGGGAATCCAGTTTGATTTAACTGTTAGGGATCTCGCCAGGCATCTGTAGAGGACATGGACTTGGATGATTTAGAAGTGATAGCAGCAGATTTTTTTTCCAGGATGTCGATGTTTGGAAGAAGGATAATCAACGTCCAACTACCCATCTGATTGTGTGCATCATTCAGCACAACATCGTCCCAAAGACGGGAAGTTACAACCAGATTTAACCCATGGTGTAGAAGACCACCTATGCTATTATCGGCTGCATCGCCACTACTTAGACCCGCACCCATATGATTTAATTTGTTGATCAAGAAGTTGGCACTTCACGAAGTAACTTTCCATATTTTCACCTATTCACTCTCATTTTAGGCAATACGGGTGAATCTCCATGGAGAGGCAATTTAGAAGAAGGTTCCTTCTACCATCATTAGATCCTCCTTAGGAAGGTAGTGATCCTGGAGCCACCAGTACCACCAGCAGCGCCAGCACCACCAGCAGCGCCAGCACCACCAGCAGCGCCAGCAGCACAAGATTGGGTGCATAGCTGCCATGCTACGACCATTTATAGGTCGCGGCAATGGATCGACCTTCAACCATGGAGCGAGACCATCTCGTAGTCTATAAGCAGTGTTTTAGGATTTATGTTGTTATCGTCTTTTCCCTTTAAGCATTTGTTCTTTTCTTTTAGATTGTTTGGGTTGTAACTACTAGTTATCTCATGTAAAAGACACGCACGATATTATGGGTTCCTATTTACCTATTTTATTATTTTTCTAAACATGCAAACTGCTTTTATATGTGCATACGGAAGAAGCAATATAAATATGGAAATCTCATAAAGACACTTAACTAACAGAAAAATAAGACTAAAAGTTTAGAATAGTTGAATTTTTTTAGAGAAGGATAGGTTAAAGCTGTTTATATATTACAGGTCATTACTCATGCTTCTTAAAAGCTAATTTTTTTTGAATAATAGACGTGTTGACATTTTTCTTTATGTAAAATGTCAAATTTTGTGGGTTAAGGTTACTTATGCGATTTTAGAATTTGGTTTATGCGTTTAGTGCATAACTAACTTTCGACTACGCTGAGTTTGATTTGATTTATCAAAATTTTTGAGGAAAAAAAATATTTTGAAAGTTTCCTTGATTTAAAAAGTATCTTTTGAAAAAAAGAGTTTGGTTTTATTTATTTTTGGCTCTTAAATAATTTTTAAAGTTTTTGTCCAAAATTTGATTTCAAGGGAAAATGTGCATCTAAATATTTTGAGATTTTATTTTTCAAATGATGTACAAATTTGAAAATTGAGAAGTATTTTTGTGAAGTTTTTGATTTTGAAGGCTATATGCTAAGCGTAGGAAAGGATAGTAGATTAGAAGTGCAAATTCGACGGTGTATTAGGATCGACGATACGATAAAATGTGCGATAATAAGAAAAAAAATGTTTTCCCTTGGAACTCCTATTTCCATACCTGGTCGGTGACGTGCTGAGTCTATTTTCGAACTCAATTCTGTTTTAGAGCTTAACAACAAGCCTCCTTATGCGTTTTGTGCTTGGAAAATTTGGAGTAAATTCAAGACGGCGAGGAAATTTCCACTGTACAATGGAAAATACATATCTTATGGATGGTAAGATTGTATGTTTTTTTACCTAAATTACTTTTTTCCGGCATAGGAGTAAAGTTTAAGAGGTGATTTTTCAATGCACTAGAATTTTTGGTTGGTAGGATGCAAATTGGTTGCACCTTACTTCTATTCGTAGGAGTTAGGATTTCTAGATAAAAGATTTTCCAAAATCTGCATATATAGAATTGCCAATACACACACACACACATATATAAATTATTTAGATCATATTTTTCCAAAAATGTTTTCAAAGAAGTGCACTCATATAGGAGGATCTGACTTATAGTCATTCCTCATACAGATTTTCTATGTTGTGATACTCTACGCACTTGTGCACATGGGTTGCAAAATTGATTGTACACTAATTGGTTGTGTAGTTTAAGACAATTGCTAGCTAGAACCATGACATAGTCATTAGTATTATTTCGAGGACGAAATCCTTTTATAGGGGAAGAATGTAACAACTCGTAAATTTCAGCGTTATTCAGTTAGTTAGTTAGTTAATTTAGCTTTAAAATGGAATTTTGCAAGCTACGGAATTTGACATCAAACATGCACCATTGCATCCGTGACAAAATTCTAAGCAACTTTCATTTTGGAGTATTGCGACTGGAGTCCAAACGAAGAAGTACGGACAAAAAAAAATTTGAAACGGAAATAATTAGATTAAAAAATTAACGCTTCTATATTAATTATCCAGGGATCATAGGTCAATCCATTCATTGGGTCGATCGACCTGAAGCGGTCGACCCCTATGGTAGGGGCAGTCGACTGATTAGGTCATGTAGGATAGGTTTTGCCTAGGCCACAATGGCCTAGATCTAATATTTTAAATCATACGATTATGGTTGGTTCTAGTGCCTATAAATTAAGGCTTAACCTTCTCCTTTCTTCTCATGTTTTTCTGGAGGCAGTAGCGAAGCTCTGCCATTTCCCTTCTCTAATATACTTTTAAATTATAAAATATTTGTAAAAATTAGATAGGAACAGAAACTAGAAGAAAAGGAAGAGAATAATTCAACAATACACGTGCGAGGTAATTTATATATGTGTGTGTATGTGTGTGTGTATTTGTATTTATTTTCTCTCCCAGTTTCAATTCTCTTCTCAGCTCTAAAATTCTAACATACACACACACACACACACACACCCTTTTTATACATACTTCTTGGATTAAAAAGTATTTGGAGATGAATCAAGGGTTCTACTTTAGATCTGGTGATTTAGATCACTTTTAAAAAGTGAGTGGGAAATTTATATATTATTAATGATTTTGAATCTATTCTGCCACATATGTTTGATTTTTATGCTTAAATCTATCTTATTTGTGGGTCATAGGCATAAATTAGTGTAGAAAACCTTTATGTACATATTCTTGTTTTTAGATCTAATTTTAAATATTGTTACACCTTAATCTAGAAATCTGTCCCAAAGATTTTTAATTTGGAATAATGTATAGTTTTAATGAAGATCTATGCTTGGGGTGTAGATATTGAAAGGATTTTGAATATTGCCCTATTTTGAATTGTAAATTTTTCATAATTTAATTCATAGGAAGAACATCTACCTGATTTTTATAAATTGTTTTATTTCTCCGCTTTTCATAGAAAAATACAACGTCTGATTTAACAAAGAATATATGCAAATAAAAAAGAAGAGATGTGTAAAGCACAGATTTATTCTCCATAGTTCACAGTGTTTATTCCAAATAAAAGAAATTATTCATTCTTTGTAATTTCAGACGGAATCAATCTTTCCAGTCATTATCTTCTGTTTTTAACTAATAAATGGAAATTATAATGGAGACTGTAACAACCCACTTTTCTGTACAATTCAAGCCGACAATAAACCACACATGTCCAACCTAAATCGAACAGAAAGCCGGATAGTTAAGGAAGAAAGAAGAAAGAAGAAGAAAAGGGAAGTAAAACAACAAAGAATCTCACAATCGCAGCGGAACAATATATAATATAGTATCAATGATCTTTACAAAAGAGAAATTGTTATATACATACATCCATCAAAGTACAACAACAATCATAATCATTAGACTAGATAGTTATAACAACCTATCCTCACAAATGCTGATGATTTCAATAACAAAACATTGAAAAAATAACCATATACGTGAATACAACTTTGAGACTCCACCTCGTCTCCTAAAGCCCCAAAGCATTCCAACTAAATATGTAATATATTCGGTCTAGCTCGAGCATTATAATAAAATAACACCCGATTCAATCTGGAAAACCAACGTGAGAAATCACACCCAAGTGAACCTTTTAGGTTATAGAAACTTTTCAAAAATCAAAGGTATCTTGTAAGACCACGTCACACATAAACACGGACGGGTTTTTACCTTACGATAACCAAAAACATTTTATATGAAATCCTCTTATATTATAATAGTGTCTAATATACAAATACTTATTAGTCATGGATGAAATTGTTACATTAATTAAATTCCAGCATACAAGGTTCTACAACCAAAACCGAAGGCTCGTGTTGGAGAATGGATTCCAACTATAAAAGGGTAAGGGCCTACCTACTAAATCTGTATACCTCTACATAAAATATATGGGAGGCTATAATATGTTGCACTTCTGCTGCTCGGCACTAGCATTACCCCCTTCTCGAGTAGCACTAAGTATGATCACCCCTTGGTTGCAATCAACAACTACATAATGGAATCACGAAGTATACATGAATATCGCTCTGGATTTGGGATGATCATACCCTACTTGGAAGCGACCCACTTAGCCCTACCGTATGTCCCTGCTTTATTCATTTTTTGGGTGTAAGGGTCAAAGTGGCCCTACTCATACCATTTATATAGCACTTCCCATGTGGAACGCTAACAATACCCTCTAGGCGATAATGCAATATCAACATTCATTCATACAAGTTCTTTCTATGACTGAACGAAACGATTGAGAGCTCCGTCTCCAATTCCATCATCTTCAAGATATCTTCACTTCAAATGCTTGAGTTGGATGGAAGTGGTTTTCGGATAACATATCTAATCCCGGTCTCTTCGAAACAACATTCGACAGTTTCGGGTAAACTCAACCCCGATTCTTTAGGAAATGAACAGCCAAAGACAAGATCGAAGATCACCTCCTAACCTTAGTGGATGGATTTCCTTTTCATTGTCCTAAAAGAACGAAACGATATTTATATGCACAGTACAACATTATTGGAGATGACTATGCCACATAACTCATGCATTTCTTCTAGACAATTCCAAAGTTACTTTTGGGTCCTGATTCCTATAGTCAGTAATTTAACAATAATAACAAACATTCAATCAGGGATTTAATTCCGTAGGCAAAACCAACATTTGGTTAAGAACCAAGAAACACTAAGCCACCTTAATTAATCTTTTCATTAATTAAATCCATCTTATAAATGCTTGTATCAAAATACCTTTATCAAGATATATTCACAACCCTTATATTTTCAATACTTAGAAAATATTCATATACTTATCTAAACGATATAAGTATATTTGTCAAACACTGAGAAAGATCTCCTTTGTACCAAATTCCAAAATCATTTATAAACTCCATTACAAATTTCCAAAACTATTTATAAACCATTTATAAATTATTCCTCAATTCATTTCTGAACCGGTATAAAACCATGCAATTATTTATAAATTCTTTTTATAAATCTGTAAACCTATTTCTAATTTATTTTTTTATAGATATCCATCTATTTATAAACCTATTTATCCTGTAAATAGTCTCCTTTTAAATCTTTAAACCATTTTATAAGCATTTCTTATAAAAATCCAAGTCTCTTTACAAAACTCTATTTATGAATCTCGAAAACATCATAATAAATAATTATTATTAATCTTTAATCTCTTAAAAATAGTAATTAATAATTCAAACCATTATGAATAAAATAATCGTTAATATTTACCATATAAATAATAATAATAAATTACCAAAATATTATTAGTAATCATCATTATTAATTTCAAACCATATTAATAATTTAAATAATTAACCCTTCAAATAAATATTAATAAACAACTTTAAACACTATTAATATGAGCAGCCAACTTTTGGGAACATAACCTATTTCCTCTATAAAAATCCATACTTAAATTTTCAACCTGATTATTCCCGTATTTATAAAACTATACTTAAGAATCTGTTTTTATTTTATAAAAACTTCCTTTCATAAAACCCATTTATTTGTGAACTCCATTTATAACTCCATTCCCTTTAAGAATCTCACTTATTCCTAAATCTCATTTAAAAACATCAACCACCATCTGTTATACTATTACTTCCATATTGATAAATCCCTTTTATAAATTCCTTTCTATTTATAAAAGTATCATTTAACATTCCAAATTTATCAATGCCTTAATTTCCAAAATAGAGTTAACTATTTCTAAATTATCAGTCTATATCATGTAATAACTCCCCCGTTTGATTAATTCTTCAATCTATTAAACGATAATAATTTCCATTAATTGTAAACCTCATTTATAAATTCGTACTTTTATTAATAAAATACGAATTTACAAATCTTCACTTCATTTGTAAAATATTACTTTTATAAATTATCACATTTACAAAATCTCACATTTATAATTAATCTTTCATATATGCGCGCACACACACACACACACACACACACACACACACACACATATATATATATATTTAAATGGTTAGTAAATATTAATGTAAAAAAATTTCTAATTTTCGTTTAATCATATCCTTTCATTATAAAACACGAACTTATTTTAAGATTTTCAAAATAATTTAATTTAAAGTTTAAAAATCTCTATTTAAAATATTTTATATGTCTATCATTTTATAATATCCAAAAATCATACCTTTGATTTTTAATAAATTACTTCTTCAATTAATTTAAGACTAATTGTGTGATGTCCCGGAATTTTAGGCAATACTTATTTAATAATTTCCATTTATAATTTATTTTAAAATATGTAATATTGATTTAATAATCGAATTTAACCAAATGTTATATTTCCAAAACTAATAGTTAATCTAATTTGACAAATGTTATCTTTTCAAAAACTCAATAATAATAATTTAATTTGGAATGTTTATTCTTTTCAAAAGATAATAATATATATGTAATTAATAATAATAATTAATCTTTTTAAGTTAATAAAAATATTCTATTTGTAATGTATATATGTATACATTGTAAAAAGGAAATTGATTTCAATTTAAATTTAATAAAAATATTTTCAAAATTTAATATATATGTTTATATATTGTGATTTGAAGTTCTGTTTTTAAATTCAAATAATTTCTGAAGTTAATATTTAAAATGTTCTATTTATAATGTGTGTATATATATATATAAATATATATATTTGTATATATATTGTAAATAGAAAAATATTCGATTAAACTTAAGTAGAAAATGTGTTTTCAAATTTATAATATACATATGTATACATGGTGATTTGGAAGATTTCTGATTTGATTTAATAAAATGTTTTTCAAAAGCTATTTAAAAATTAATCTTTTATTTTCAAAAACACTTAAAGAAAAGTTTATTTTGTTAAAAATATAATAGCTTAAAAATAGTATATTATTATAAAAGCTTAATTTGTTTTTCTTTTAAATTGGTTTTTGAAAATAAATTTAGTTTTTATATATATAATATCAATGTTAGATATAATAACTTATGTTTAAACTTTTAAAATAAAATTTAAATCAATGTTTATTTTCTTTCTTTTAAACTTATCTTTAGGAAATGGATTTTAAAATATAAATAAATAAAACATAAAGATATAAATACATTTCATAGTTTATATTAGACATAAGTATTTAGGATTAATATGTAATTAAGGTTTGAATCATTAGTAATAATAAGAAATTAATCTAATAATCAAATCTAAAACACTTGGCAACATAGGAATTTATAAAAATACACTTGTATTCATAATAATAAAGGTTTGGACATTTGTAAATACATGGATTTATCTAAGAAACAAGTGGCAAATCTTTGTTTAAAAGAAAGTTTTGTTTATAATTAATGTTTAAAAAGAAAAAGGTCATTTTTTTATTTTCTTCAGCTCAAACTTTCCTTAGCCTTCTTCTTAAAAAAAAAAAACCAAAGATCATTCAAACTGAAATCAAAAACAAATTCAAAATCTGTAATCAGAAATCTGAAGCTATTTTACAAACTTCAGATTAAAAGTAAGCAAATCTGAAGGACATGCAATTCAATCAACGACAAGGTTTCAGCAACCTTAACAAACATGGTTTCAAGCTCAAACTGAGAATCAACTATTAGCAAATTCAATTCAAACAGCATGATGCGAAGCAAATTCAATGTTCCAGGAAAACTAATCAATACATTGTTCTCTGCTTCTAATTCTTGGTGAGTAAACATTTTTAAAATAAAATCTTTTGATAGTTGTTGATCTGTGTGATGATGTTATAGTCATGTTGTTGCTCAGATTTATCATCTTTAATCTGATTTATGCTGTACTAACATGAATACATACCTGTATATGTATATTTTTGTGTTCTCTATAAATAATCTGTTGCAAGATCAACTACAATAATTCAAATCTCCCTGTATAATCACAATTAGGCATTGATTACTGAACTAAAGATGTTAATAACATTTTATTCTTGTTTCTAAAATTAATTACAAGTGAATGTGTTCGGATAATACTCTGTAAAATATAAAAATACAGTAGACATCCTAAAATGAATAAAATTCAAGTATGATGAATTTTGAATTCACTTAGATAATCTGAATCGTATTATCAAATTATGAATTTTAATATAAAATTTGTGATTTTTAATTTTGTAATTAACGTGAATTCGAAAAGGGTTCGAATTTGGGTTTTCGGTCGTTTGCCGTTGAACGGAGTTGAGGTGGTGGTCGAGTTTCTGCATGAAGGTGGTCGTGGTGCCTGGGGATGCAGGAAAAATAGTGGGAGGCTGATATGATGTTCGAGGTAATCGACGCATGGCGAAATAGGGTTTTGAGTTTGCTTTTTGTTTGGATCGGAAACGACATAAGTTCGTCGTCGTTGATGCTTCGGGGTGGATCGGTTGAAGGGGAAAAGATTGTGTGGTACGAGACGCGGTTGTGGACGAGGTGGCAGGCCCTCCGGTGATGGGTTTCGCCGACGGTAGTGATTTCTTGGGTTCAGTTCATTTTCTGTTGAAAGTGCCGATGCCTTTTTTTTTGAATCGGTGATGCTTTCGTTAATCCAGAGGGATAAGGTGGTTGGAGGGGGCAGGGGCGACTTGTGGAGCATTCCGGCGATGGTCGTCGTCGACCAATTCCAACGTGCATGTGCACGGTGTCGATCTCGTGCATTTGGAGTTTTGGTTCGTGGAATAAGAAGTTGGACCGAGTTTTCCTTCGTGCCTTCCTCGCATGCAACTCGAAGACATTAGAAAGTGTTTGGCCTTGGTTTATTCGTTGTATTCTCGAAGTTGGTCTCGTGTTATTATCGGAGGTGACTCAGGGTTTCCCACATGCTGTCTCGAGTAGCTTGTTACTGATTTTTAAGTTTGTCCAGTTTATAGCAAAGTGAATTTAAAGCAAAATTTTATTTGAGTTTGTTCCAGGATTTGAATCCTGATAAAACCTGTCAGTTTCCAAAATATAAAATGAATTTCTGAAATTTGAAAGCAAACTAAGTTTTTAAACAAAGTTTAAAATAGTTTAAAGATGTTTGAATGTTTAAATTAAAACTTGGAGTTTAATCAGGTTAAAGTTTTAAGGGTATAGAATTTTAAAGTTAATTTTTGCTTTAAAAATAGTTCGTTTTAAAAAAAGTTTTAGTACTATCCCGACTTTGTACTATATAAATTGAAGTTTCAAAATTTGAAGGCAATTTGAATTTTTAACAAGTGTTTAATTAGTTTTATAAAGAATGAAGGTTTGACTTAAAAAGAATTTTAGTTCTAAAGTTTGGATTTTCAAAATTTAAACTTTTGTCTTAAAAATAGTTTGGTTATAAATATTGCTTTGTTAAATTATATAATAATGTTTTCAAATAAAATTGTTATTGAAGTGATTTAAATGTGATTAGAGTAAGGTAATTAACTTAGATAAATTTAAATGATAATGATAAATTAAAAGATGATGTTTTTGTGTTAACCAAATACAAGGTTTTGAATTTAAAATTTTAATTTTAAAATGATTGATAAAAGTTAATGAAATGTATGGTCTAATCTAGTTTTATTTATAAAGGTAATTAAAGTATAATTACTTAATTAACTTAAATAATGTGGGTAATTAAATTAAGGTAAACTAGTTTGTGTAATTAATTTAGTATAATTAATTATGTTATTAAGGATTGTTTAATCTATGTTAATTAAGAAATAAGTAATTAAGAAGTTAATTACTTGATGATTAAGAAGAATTATTAAAGATATTTACTTAATGAAATAATTAAAGAAATTAATTACTCAGTGTAATTAATTAAGATGTTGTGGTTAATTTTAGTTAATTAATTAAGTTTAATTAATTAAAAAAATTACTTAATGATGGGATTAAGTATAATTACTTAAGGTAATTAATAAGATGAAATTACTTAGTGCAGTAATTAATGAATAATTACTGAATGTAATTAATTAAGGAAATTACTTGATGAATAGTAATTAAAGGATAATTACTTAAGGGAAGTAATTAAGTGATAATTACTCAGTGTAATTAAAGGATTAATTAATGAAACTAATCAAGTTGTTGGTTTAATTGGTGAAGTAATTAAAGGAAGTTAATTACTGAATGTGATTAATCAGGTTGGATTAATAAATGTAATTAAGTTTATAATTATTTATTAAATGTAATTAAGAGAACAATTGATTAATAAAGTAATTAGAGGGTCATTAATAAATGAAATAATGAATAATTAATTGTTTAGTTAATTAATAAATGTGATTAATTATAAGATAATTAATCAATAAAGTGAGAAAAGAAGTAATAATTAATTAATGTAATTAATTAATGATTAATGTAATTAATTATAGTCAATTAATTAATTAGAAATTAGTTAAGATTAATTAATGATTAAAGATTTATTGATTTGTGTAACTAATTTAAAGGCTAGTTACTTAAGGTAATTAAGGAATAATTAATCAAGGATGATTAATTAATTAAGGAATAATTTAAGTATAATTAATCTATAATTGAAGATTAATTAATTGGATTATGATGGTGATTAAAGAGTGATTGGTTAATTAATGTAATTAATTAATGATTGTTTAAGCAGGATTAGTTGTTAATTCTCAAGTAATTAATTTAATTTAAAATGATTAAATTAATTATAAAGGAGTTAATGATGCCTGTTTATGTATGATTGTTTGTGGAATATCTGGATTGATTGATATCTATTGAATGATATGTTGTGATATTCTGTGATATGATATTTGATATATCAGTGATAAATGTGTGATATTTATCTGTGAATGATGCTGTGTGAATTCAATATTTTAAATTGAATTAATCTGTTAAACTTAAATCACTTGGACATTAAGATCGCGTTTGGATTCGATGAGACCGGGATTGGGTTTCGAAATTTGGAATTCTGAAAACCACATCGATCCAAATTAAACGTTAGGTCATGAATCTCAAGTGAAGAGTGAAGACTCAAGGTATAAGGACTATTGTCGTTAATACTCTGAGGGTGATTCCAAGACGAGTTTAACGGGGGTAGTACTTTCAGGTTCGATATGAAGATTCAGAGTACAAGGACTATTGTCGTTAACTCTGAGGGTGATTGCAAAACGAGTGTAGCAAGGTAGTGCCTTCGGTTTCGTTCGAACCCGGAACGAACTTGTATGGATTGAATGCTTTCAAAACATCATCAGGTGGACGACGAGCATTCCAAGATAGATGTGTTTTATAAAGGTAATCGTAGCCTCAAGCCTCATCAACCGGGAATGGCTAAAATAGGGGAGGTGCAGCAAGGCTAAGTGGGTCATGCCTAAGTAGGACGAGATTTACCCCTGTCTAGAGGTCCCTTTTTATTTCGGCTGTGTGGGCGGTTGATCATGACAACTGCCGAGGTTGTCTTGTTCGGGACTGTCCAGTAAGGGATGGTTCCGGCCTTGTGTTGTAGGGGAGTTAGGGTGGCTCCTCGGTACGGAGATCTAGACCATGTACTTTGACGGGCGGTACCCCAGTAGCCCTGCCATTGTATGGAATCCAAACTCTAATTAGTGCCTATACGGTTTTGATTGTGCCCAACTATGTTGGAACGTGAGATGTAAGCATTCCAGCTATGTCTGTATTTATTTTGAAAACCCAAGACCCTATTATAATATCACTGGATTTCCTATCAAATGTTTTGGTTAGCGTAAGGTAAAAAATTACCCATGTTTATTGTGGGAAGTCTTACGTGATACCTTTTGTTTTCAAAGGATTTTCTAAAGTTAAGCGATTTTAAACCGTTTACTCACACCAGACCCATGTCTGAACCAAGTGTTTATTTTCTGTTTTATTAAACTCTTGGGTACTCATATTATGTATGAGTAGTCGAGTGATTCAGGTTTGCTTTAATGAGTTCTGGAGGAGATATGGAGCAGGTGGCTTCAGCGTGTAGATAGTTGTATAGTGTTCTGCTTTTTTAGAGTTGTATCTGTATCTTTGTGTTGTACTTGAGTTATAATATCTAGACAGGTGTTATAACTGTCTAGTTTGAGTTGTTTGAGCTGTATAACTCTGATGTATATGATACTATGTAATATTTTATTTGATTAATATTATTTATTCGTTCCGCTGTGAGATTCTAATGTTGTACGTTCTTTCTTTCATATCTTTTCTCTTTTCTATCCCTTTCTTTCTTCTTAGTGATGTGTCTTTCTGTGGTATGGAAGGCGGGTCGTTACAAATTGTTTAAAACATATATAATTTGCAAAATTGCTTTGAAATCCCTTTAAATCAAATCACTATTTTATAGTATTTTAAAATAGAAAAAATGAGGCCCGGTGTAAATGAAGCACAAATTAAGCAAAATCATATGCATGTCATCAATATGGCATTCAACAAATCATATATCACAATATATATGAAAATAGAATCAACAGTCTGAAAAATCTCACTGGATTCCTCCAACCTGTTCCCCCACATCGCATACAGTATATAATAATAAAAATATAAATCAACCGCTTCGATGTTGGATTCACATACAAAGGTTCACCGCTCTTACACGAGAACGTAGTGGGATCTCTTCTGCTCCAATAGGTGGGAATATATCCAGTCCAACTAATAATAATTAGTAAATTATCCAATCAGTTAATGACTGTCAATAATTAATATCCAAACATTCAATAGATAATTTTTGCTGACCATATAAATTTTCTAATTAACCAAAAAGGTGAGATCAACTCACTTTGATTTTAATAGTCGCCAAATAGTTCCGATTTTAATTATAATTAAGTGGTCGTTCAATTTAACTCAAAACTTCATTTAGCTTCAAATTCATCCAATCCACCATAGCGTAATGCTCGTTGATACGAATGCAACGCAATTTATTGTGCCCAAAACGGACTTCATATGAATTAAATATGGATTTTTAAACATTCAATATCATTAAAATTAAAATTAAAATTAAAATTAACATGATAATTAAGAACCTTAGCCTTTTCTTCCCTTACACCATCCTATTGTTCACGCGTGCACGGTCCAGTCGAGTTTAAATTTTTTTTAATATGATCATCGATCGTCTCCATGTGCCTTCATTCGTGCGCCAACAACCACCGCCACGCTCGCTGATAATCCAGCCCTCCTCCACGCACACGCTTCGCATGAACAAAAATCACGAACTGAAAACCCAAGTTTTCTGTATTCCAGCCTCGGTCTTCGATTCGACGATCCAACTGTTGTTTAAGCTCGTATTGTTGTGTTCTACATTTCCCTAGTTGAAGCCGAAGGCTAATTCGGCCCCTAGAGGCTTCGATTATTATCGATCGTTGGATTGAGCCATTGTAATAGCTGTTGAAAGTAGATTTAGGGTTAGAGTTTGCAAATGGAAGATTGGACGTTCTTATATAGAAAATTGTGGAAATAAGGGACACGTCCCTAGAATCAGACTTAATACACAAAACATCCTCCAAAAAAGGATATAAATTACATCCCTATTTTCAAATATTGCATTTTTCTTCCCTAAAATACCTCTCCGCTCCATTGCTGAACGTTGATTCTTCATATGTGGATGCTATTCTCACATTCATAATTAAATTTTGCACCCTGTTAGTCATTACTCTTTAAAACGCAATAACTTTTTTGAAGAAATGATAGATTAACAAACCGTTTTCACCATTAACCACAAATTTTATCATCTTTCCAACGAATGGCATTGTGCACATACAAAAACAACGACATGACAAGTTTTTCAAGGTTCCAGTTTTCTGCAATTATATGGTATGGTTGCAGACAATTTAGTAATTATAAGTAATAATTGTAGAAAAGTCTACAACTATATACTATGATTGTAGACAATTCAGCAATTATATGCAATAATTACATAAAAGCCAACAATTATATAGTATGATTGTAGAAAATTCAGCAATTATATGCAATAATTGTAGAAAAGTCTGCAATAATATGGTATATTTGGACTTTTATGTGATTATTTGGAATAATTGTACAGTTTTATGCAATTATTCGATATAATTGCATAAAAGTTTGCATTTATATTGAATAATTGCAAAAAAATCTGCAATTATTCCATATAATTGCATAAAAGTATGCAATTATATGGAATAATTACTGATGTTTGAAGAAAAATTGATAATCATTTCATATAAATATAGAAAATGGCAAGTACACTGAATAATTGCGGCAATTATATGGAATAATAGCATAGAAGTATGTAATTATTACATATAGTTGCATAAAATTCTGCAATTATTGCTTAAAGTCTACAATTATATGGAATATTTGCTGACATTTGAAGAAAAATCGATGATGTTCAAAAATTGCAAAATTCTCTAAAAATATATGGAATAATTGTAACATTACTACAAATATGACTTTTATTTTGTGTGACAGCCCGCAAACCCGTACCCCTTGAATCAACACTATTCTACCTCTGTTAACTCAAGTGGCACAGAAATACGAACCATTTGGGTTTAAGTAGAAGAGATAGAAGAAGAAGAAGCTAAACAATGTCAGAATCTCGCAGTCGCAGCGGAATAAAATAAATAGTAAATATAGATCTTTACACAAAATAAAATCTATACCAGTTTTATACATCACATCATCTGAGTATCTCATACATCAAATTACCAATCAGACAAATCCATACAATCATAACAGCGGAATATATATAAGTACAGATAATACGTCTTGGACTCCAGCTCCTCTCCTGCTCCAAGCATCCTGTCCTGAACAAATAATACTCGGTCTGACCCGAGTATTATAATGAAATAACACCCGAGTCAGTCTGGAATACCAACTGATAATAATGCATCCAAATTGATTATTAAAGTTTCAAAAATCCTTTGAAAAATAAAAGCATCTCGTAAGACCACGCCACAAATAAACATGTCGGGTTTTTACCTTACGATAGCTAAAACACTTTTTATAGAAATCCTCTGATATTATAATAGGGTCTATATATAAATACTTATAAAATAGCCAAAATTGTTACATCTATTAAATTCCCGCTACTAGCCACAAAGTGGGTAATACAAACAAAACTCGTAAGGCACGTAGGAAAAATGGATTTCCAACAATGACTAGGCACTGGGGTGCCACCTGTCACAGTACGGGGCCTAGATCACCGTACTGAGGACCACGCCCGATCCCCTACAACACAAGGCCGGACCCATCCCTTACTGGACAGTTTCGAATAAGATCACCCCGCGGTTGGGATCATCAACCGCACCACTAAGCCGAAATAAAAAGGGACATCTAGACAGGGATGACCTTACTCTCAAGTGGGGCTACCCACGAAGCCTTGCTGCATATCCCCTGATTTTCAGTCATTCCCATTTGATGAGGCTTGAGGCTAAGCGTTACATTTTTAGAACATATCCCATAGAATGCCCATCGTCCACCTGACGATGTTTCGCAAGCATTCATCCATACAAGTCCGTCCCGGGTTCGAACAGAACTGAAGGCACTATTCCTACTACATCCATTTTGGAAATATCCTCAGGATTAGTAGCGACTAGCCCTTGCACTTCACAGTTCCATCTTCGACTCCGAACACGTTTTTCGCACGAAACGTACAAACCGGATCGAAGTGGTTTTCGAGATAAATCTCGGTCCCGGTCTCTTCGAAACGATCAACGCATTTGTCCACTATTGATAGTCGGTGATTTAACTATCAATTTATATTCACAAACATCCATCACACAATAATTAATCTCACATTATTTATTTGCCTCTAATATCTTTACAAGATATATTTCCAAATTTTCAAAGCTCATTTGAAAACAATTTCCCAAAATTCTTCCTATACAAGGTAAATCCTTTATCATTAATTCCCATTGGAAATAACCAAGTTCAAACAATTTAGATTTTTAACCAGTAATACACTTTATTCTAAAATATACTTTAAAATATGGAAATTTACTACTAGTTATTTAGTCAAAATATAATTCCAATATGTACAGTAAAATCATTTATTAAGATGTAAACTTTGATTTTAATTAAGAGTTTTCTTAAACTTAATTTAAAAGTAGTGTTTTAAAAGATTAATATTAATTTCAAAATAACTTAAGTCAAAACCAGCCTTTAAATAAATCATTTGTAAAAATAATTACAAATGTATTCTTAAATCATTACTATTGCTAATTTATTAATTTGTTACTTTAAAATAGTACATTTCAAACGCTCTTTAAACAAGTTTAAACTTTAAACTTCCTTTTAATAAAAATCTGTTTAAAACTCGAACTTGGTTTTCCAGGGAAACACACTTTCCATTCCAACATTCCATAGAATCCGTCTTATAAATCCAGCCAATTTATTACCATTCAAATTCATGTTTTTAATAACATAAATTTCATTTCCATGTTAAAAAATAACTTCTTTCAAAGCCCAAACATAGTTTTCCATTCCTGGAAATTCACTTTCAAAGTTCGGGTTTAAAAATCTTTTAAATAAATTTTTGAGAATTTATTAGAGGAAAATAATACTTACGAATTTCCTAAATAAATCCCAATGGTGAAAAATTTCATTTCAAAATATTTTATTTACATTTTAAACTGCTAATTTATATTTGGAAAGCCTCGTTGAAAATATACTTTAATTTCCTGGAAAACATCACCAAATATTCCCATCGTTATTTTGTAACTTTTATAATTTCTATTTAATTTATCTCCAAATATTTTTACTTTCACATTTATCAACTGATAACTTTTCTCTTCGTTTATCATTCCGAATTTACCAATTTCCAATTTTCATCCCAACAAATTTCAATTTTAGTTCTTTTAAATTTTTTATTTAACAATATCCTTTATTTCCTAAAAACCCAATTTATCCATTTATACTTAAATTCTAAATTTATAATTTATCCAACAATATTCCAATACAATTTAATTTCTGATTTATCAGTCACAACATATAAACAGATTGCATTATCAATTATAAAAAAAATTACTACATCGTGAGGAATCTGGTTGGATCCCTCCAACCTGTTTTCCCTACATCCACAAATATTAGCACATCACATATATAAATATCAATCCAGACTGATAGCAACAATTATATTCAACCAATCACACAGATATTCAAATATTAACTATTTAAATTAGCTAGCATCCAGATGTGAGTGAGAATAACTCACCTTGTGTTTTCGATGAGCGTTCGAAATTTAAATTAAACCGAACGACGTTCGATTTAACTCAAATTTCTACTTGCCCGGAATGATTCCCGAACTGCATTATTGCGTCGTACGCATCTCTGCGATTCCGGCGCCGCAAATTTCGTCGAAATCTGATTACATATGTAATAGATATGAATTTTATAAGTTTCGATTTGAATTTAAACAAATTTCTTTTTTTATTTTATTTTTAATAAAACCTTGAATAGATCCTGGACGCACGATTCACAAGAGGAATCATGGCCGCACCCTAAATCTTCTCCCTCACGCGCATGTACAGGTCAAGTTCGAACCCATTATCAAAGCTAGGGTTTCGAACTACGACCACCTCGATGTATGCTACGTCGATCGGCCTGTGCCAACCTGAAGCTCTCCACCATCTCCACCTTCGACTGGATCCACACGAAACTCGGCCACCTCCTTCGTTATGGAGACGAGCTCGTACGCGTGCCGCACGGAACAACTTAGCACCTCCAAACGAAGATTATAAACAAGATCCACCGTTGGATCTGAAGTTCTCTTCGCCCTCTATGATATTCCAATTGGAAGTTTTCGCGATTGCTAGACGGATTGATCGCAAATTGGAAGAGAAAGTCGATTATTTTCGGCCATAGAAACGAAGAAGAACGGCGGCTCTGGAATGAACTAGGGTTTAGTAACGATATATGTATATATTATATTATTTAATATTATTTTAATTAATAAAATTCTCAATTTAACAATTTATGCAAACCACCTCCAAATCACATGCACCAATAGGCGTTCCTAAGGTTTTTCCGCGTTCCGGACACAATGGAACAGGCTTCGTAGGCTAATTCGGTCATATGTGCGAGTTACAGAATTAATAGATAAATTTTAAATTAAACTGATTAAAACGATTTCGATGCGTTTCGAGCTGCCAGGGTCAAACAACAATTCCGATTGCTACGAAAATTGAAATCCGATAATAACTAACTATTACGGATCCAATGGAACTGGTTTCGTCGAATTCGGAGACTGTGCCCCGGAAGACTATTTTAACTCGTCGATAAATTCGAGCGATTTTCAAAATTGTCAAAAACGCTTAAAATTTTTACTTTTAAAATTCTATTAACTTAATAATAAATCATATAAAATTTATAATCGCATTAAAAATCATTCCGGCTCATTCCAGACCAAAATCTGATTAATTGCAATATTATATCTTTAAATTTTATTATTAAATTAATATAAAATCCCAAATAATAACTTATTAACCTTTAAATTCATCTAAAAATCCAATAACACTTTTAATGACCAAATATATTTAAAATAAATTTTAGAACTCATTTCCATATCTATTTGCCTCCATATACACAATTTATCCCGACTTAATATTTTATTATTACTATTTAAATTCCAATTGGGTTACCATATTTGGAATTATAAGTAATTTATTAATTCCACCCAATTCTTTTTATCTTAAGACCAATTCAAAATCCACATTGAACATTTAAAATGAATTAAATGTTCAAAATTTAATGCCCAAAATTCTGGGATGTTAAATTCCTCCCCCCTTATAAAAATTTCGTCCCCGAAATTTGCTAAGGTAGAAAGAATGTTCCCAACTCAACAGCAAAACTTACTTAGTGAAAATCCCAAATTCACCTTTCCCAAATCCTTTAGTTTCAAATCGAAACTACTAATTCAATCTTATTCCAAAATTCTTTATTTTCAAACGTAATTTGAAATCGACTTGTTGCTAATGAAACAAATGCTCCTACACTCATTAACTTAACCCAAACTTCTTTAGTTAAAAGCTTATATACACTTTCCAAAATCCTTTAGCCAAATCCAAACTCATTTGCTTTATTTATACTCAAAAGCTTTTGTGGCAACATTATTTCAAAACAACTTTACTAGTTAATAAATTTTTCAAAATTCCCAAAATTTTTATAACTCCCAAAATTTTCATAAATTTTTTGCAGAGTCTCCCCTGCACGGAGGAGCTTTCGCGATATCGCGATACAGATAAATATATATACATCGACCCACATGGTCGGAAACCAAAATATATCAAAAAAAATATATCATTTCCCAATTATATATGCGTAGGCGTACCTTTTTAGAAAATTTTAAAGCAAGCGGCTAATATAACGCATATACGCGCTCCAACTCTCTCGAACGCCTCCCGTACCTGTACTTACTCAACAAACTCATCAGTTTTCAAAGATATGAACATTTTAACAACATTTCCAATATAAATGTAAGCCAAACATATCCATTTCATAATCAAATAAACAATTTGCATGGTTTCATAAGTAAACCATATTTTATAACATGCATAAAGTTTCCTTTCCTAATGTCAAATCCCACTTTATTTCACACAAAGGATTTACATACAAGTTTCGCTATTTCAATTCATACTCTACCCAATTTTCGAATTGATTCTCCAAGCAAATTTCATTTCAATTTGTTACATTTGCATTTCTATTATAACTCACTTACATTTATACTCAAATCCATTTATTAAGATTTTAGCCCATTCTACTTTCATCCAAACCAACTTCATTTTATTTCACTTGAATGATTTACATTCAAGTTTACTATATACCATTCATATTTATTACAACCAATTCATTTCTATTTCAATATGATTTACGTATGCCTTACTTGCATTTCTTTACTTTAACTTACATTCCCAATTTGATTTACAATCAAATTTTATTTTAAACTTGAAACATTTGCATTTCTTTTATGATCCATTTCCATTCATATGCAAAATCACTTAATAACATTTCAATTCATTCCAATTTATTCAAAAATCAATTCCATTTTCTCCTTTAAACCAACTCAATTTCTGAATACAACAAAATAACCAATTTTTATGCAATTTCATGTCATTCAAGCAAAAATAATCACCACTTAAGCTCATAACCATTAAAATTTATTCTAGTTTAAATTTATATTAATTTTATTCAATTTTGCATGGTTCAAAATCCAAGCATTCTTGCTTTATCACATTTACCGAAGTAAATCTCCAATTTTATATTTCCAATTCATTATCCATATAGGTTTATATCAATATCATTCAATTCTGGTTTATATACAACTCATACATTCTTATTTCATCTCAAGAATTAATTAAAAGTCTTTTTCACTCTCATTTCAATTTATTAATCTCAACCAATTCCATTCAAGATTACTCAATAACGCTTTTCCACACTTATTTTTGTCTTTCTTACAATTTGATTTCATTTCCATTTAATTCTCATTCAATCAAATTTAAATTACATTAAATTTGATTAGTATATTTATTTAATTCCAATTCTCATTCACCAATTTATTTTCTAATTTATTTTAATAATAACAGGACCCCTTCACATTATTTCACCCACTTGAATTTATTTACAATTCAAGCCATCACTATTATAATCTAATTCCATTATTCACTCACACTTCCAATATTTATTACCACAAATTTAAATCCCATGCCACAATTGGATTTTTATTTACTTTCCAAATTCTCTTAACAAATCCCCAAAATCTTATCCATGTCAATACAAATCCCCTTTAATTTAGTTTGCACCAAATTCACCTTCAAACTTCTCTTTATTTACTTTAGCTTACGCTAAATTCATTCTCAAACAATTCCTTTGAATTTAATTGAGTTAAAATTTTATTCACACAATATCGTCCTTACTTCTCTGAATTAAATTTTCTTTCAATTTAATTCTTTTCCAATTCTAATTCAAGTTCAACCAAATTTATTTAGCCATCTTGAATTCGCACCAATTCCTTTACTATCTTAAATAAGAATTCAATTCTATTCATAATTATTTATAACACAACTGAATTTTGATTTTGATTCAATCCAAATTCAACTCCATTTCATTTAATCGAAGTTAAATCCAATTCAATTCAATTTAATTCTCCATATACAAGTTCAAAACTTATTTACAAACTTAAGTTCATTCACATCTTTAATCTCTTACTTTACCTTATTTCAGTTTACATTTCATTAGAGATTAAGTTTGAATTCACCATACCATTTAAAATAAAACTTCAATTCCCTTTACCTTAAATTACATTTAATCCGAGCCAAAATTTACCTTTCCATTCATCATTTAGTTTCCAATGGATAAGTCTAAAATCTTATTTACCATTCAAAGTCCATTTACCCATCTATAATTTACTTTGCCTCATCTCACTTTATATTTCATTTAAGATTTAGATTTGAATCCACTATACCATTTAAACTTCTTCCATTTTATAATTGCAATTTCAAATTATAGAAATAGCTTAAGGATATAAGTTTTCATTATATAATTATAACTCACAACTATAACCATTTTACATTCAACTTACATTCAATTCAATTCAATCGTTAAATTTTAATTCAATTTCCATTCCCACTTTTGTTTAACTTATCCTAAGTTAAATTCAAATTTTCTATTCACTTCAATAAATTTCATTCACTTCCATTTACTCATGTTAAATTTAATTCCTTGCATAATTGTAAATCCACAATTTCAAATTATAAGCATAACACTTAATAGCTTGTGGGTACAATTTATTTCTTAATGACCCACAAGTACAAGGTCATTTTAGATTTCAATTTAACCCAAATCAATTTAATTCTAAGTCCAATAGTTGATTCATTTTAACTTTACACAATATTTAAATAGAATTTCCCAAAATTCAATTACCCGGTTTTATTCCAAAACCATTTTAAAATAATAATCAACTCATACACTCTTGGTATATCAAATCAAACTTCCAAATTTCTAAATCAATCTGTTTTCACCAAAGCAATTTCCCCTTTGAAACTTATAAAATTACTTGCATCACAAACAAGTCCAACAAATGTCATAACCAACCATTTTGGATAGCAATCCATCACTTTAGAAACTCGAAAATGAATTCTAATGATGTGGCCAACATCATCAGGATTATTTCCCAGCGACTGAAGTGAGTTCAGTGCTTTCTTACTTTCCCACATTCATTTCAAAACAGTTTCCATTCAAACATATTACCCAAATCAATATTCCAATATACCCTTCAAACACTTTAGCAAACATTTCAAACTTTCCCAGGAATTTAAATTTCCAAACCTTTATTTTCAATACATTTAAAATCCTTTTTAAAACTTCTGGGTTTAAATTCTGGTTTAGTTTAAATTTAGTTATTCTTCCTTTATATAATTTATACCTATAAAATTTATTTGATTACAACCATGTCTAATTTAAGATTAAATTTTGGATTCTTATTTAATTATTGTATTAACAACCAATCAACCAAATATATATATATATATAATAATTTCAGAAAATTATTTCTTTTATATCAAAATATAATTTGGGTAAAATTATTTCATTTACCCACTTTGAAAACAATATTATGTCGGTTTATCTTGTTTAAGAGTTTAGAAACCCCTATCAATATGGTTGTACTTCCCGCACCAACCAGAATTCATAAACACTCAACTGATAAGTCAACACAATATAAAAACAAATTTTATATTCACTAACAAGTACGCTCTCATATCTGTTATTACTCTCAAATCATTATAGAGTACTATTGACTCTGTTTAATGAGTAATTTCCCCCACCAAAGCCTAGGTTATCGCCAACCTAAGCTCTGATACCAAGTGTGATAGCCCGCAAACCCGTACCTCTTGAATCAACACTATTCTACCTCTGTTAACTCAAGTGGCATAGAAATACTAACCATTTGGGTTTCAGAAGAAGAGATAGAAGAAGAAGCTAAACAATGTCAGAATCTCACAGTTGCAGCGGAATAAAATATAATAGTAAATATAGATCTTTACACAAAATAAAATCTATACCAGTTTTATACATCACATCATCAGAGTATCTCATACATCAAATTACCAATCAGACAAATCCATACAATCATAACAGCGGAATATATATAAGTACAGATAATACGTCTCAGACTCCAGCTCCTCTCCTGCTCCAAGCATCCTGTCCTAAACAAATAATACTCGGTCTGACCCGAGCATTATAATGAAATAACACCCAAGTCAGTCTGGAATACCAACTGATAATAATGCATCCAAATTGATTATTAAAGTTTCAAAAATC
The DNA here is from genome assembly GCA_030765085.1 of Allium cepa. Taxonomy (NCBI): domain Eukaryota; kingdom Viridiplantae; phylum Streptophyta; class Magnoliopsida; order Asparagales; family Amaryllidaceae; genus Allium; species Allium cepa. Next base: position 505,369,655 of record CM060944.1, on the reverse strand, counting down.
CTTTGAAAAATAAAAGCATCTCGTAAGACCACGCCACAAATAAACATGTCGGGTTTTTACCTTACGATAGCTAAAACACTTTTTATAGAAATCCTTTGATATTATAATAGGGTCTATATACAAATACTTATAAAATAGCCGAAATTGTTACATCTATTAAATTCCCGCTACTAGCCACAAAAGTGGGTAATACAAACAAAACTCATACAAGGCACGTAGGAAAAATGGATTTCCAACAATGACTAGGCACTGGGGTACCACCTGTCACAGTACGGGGCCTAGGTCACCGTACCGAGGACCACGCCCGATCCCCTACAACACAAGGCCGGACCCATCCCTTACTGGACAGTTCCGAATAAGATCACCCCGCGGTTGGGATCATCAACCGCACCACTAAGTCGAAATAAAAAGGGACATCTAGACAGGGATGACCTTACTCTCAAGTGGGGGCTACCCACGAAGCCTTGCAGCATATCCCCTGATTTTCAGTCATTCCCATTTGATGAGGCTTGAGGCTAAGCGTTACCTTTTTAGAACATATCCCTTAGAATGCCCATCATCCACCTGACGATGTTTCGCAAGCATTCATCCATACAAGTCCGTCCCGGGTTCGAACGGAACCGAAGGCACTATTCCTACTACATCCATTTTGGAAATATCCTCAGGATTAGTAGCGACTAGCCCTTGCACTTCACAGCTCCATCTTCGGCTTCGAACACGTTTTTCGCACGAAACGTACAAACCGGATCGAAGTGGTTTTCGAGATAAATCTCGATCCCGGTCTCTTCGAAACGATCAACGCATTTGTCCACTATTGATAGTCGGTGATTTAACTATCAATTTATATTCACAAACATCCATCACACAATAAATAATCTCACATTATTTATTTGCCTCTAATATCTTTACAAGATATATTTCCAAATTTTCAAAGCTCATTTGAAAACAATTTCCCAAAATTCTTCCTTTACAAGGTAAATCCTTTATCATTAATTCCCATTGGAAATAACCAAGTTCAAACAATTTAGGTTTTTAACCAGTAATACACTTTATTCTAAAATATACTTTAAAATATGGAAATTTACTACTAGTTATTTACTCAAAATATAATTCCAATATGTACAGTAAAATCATTTATTAAGATATAAACTTTGATTTTAATTAAGGGTTTTGTTAAACTAAATTTAAAAGTAGTGTTTTAAAAGATTAATATTAATTTTAAAATAACTTAAGTCAAAACCAGCCTTTAAATAAATCCATTTGTAAAAATAATTACAAATATATTCTTAAATCATTACTATTGCTAATTTATTAATTTGTTACTTTAAAATAATAGTTTTCAAACACTCTTTAAACAAGTTTAAACTTTAAACTTCCTTTTAATAAAAATCTGTTTAAAGCTCGAACTTGGTTTTCCAGGGAAACACACTTTCCATTCCAACATTCCAAAGAATCCGTCTTATAAATCCAGCCAATTTATTACCATTCAAATTCATGTTTTTAATAACATAAATTTCATTTCCATGTTAAAAAATAACTTCTTTCAAAGCCCAAACACAGTTTTCCATTCCTGGAAATTCACTTTCAAAGTTCGGGTTTAAAAATCTTTAAATAAATTTTTGAGAATTTATTAAAGGAAAATAACACTTACGAATTTCCTAAATAAATCCCAATGGTGAAAATTTTCATTTCAAAATATTTTATTTACATTTTAAACTGCTAATTTATATTTGGAAAGCCTCGTTGAAAATATACTTTAATTTCCTGGAAAACATCACCAAATATTCCCATCGTTATTTTGTAACTTTTATAATTTCTATTTAATTTATCTCCAAATATTTTTACTTTCACATTTATCAACTGATAACTTTTCTCTTCGTTTATCATTCCGAATTTACCAATTTCCAATTTTCATCCCAACAAATTTCAATTTTAGTTCTTTTAAATTTTTTATTTAACAATATCCTTTATTTCCTAAAAACCCAATTTATCCATTTATACTTAAATTCTAAATTTATAATTTATCCAACAATATTCCAATACAATTTAATTTCTGATTTATCAGTCACAACATATAAACAGATTGCATTATCAATTATAAAAAAAATTACTACATCGTGAGGAATCTGGTTGGATCCCTCCAACTTGTTTTCCCTACATCCACAAATATTAGCACATCACATATATAAATATCAATCCAGACTGATAGCAACAATTATATTCAACCAATCACATGGATATTCAAATATTAACTATTTAAATTAGCTAGCATCCAGATGTGAGTGAGAATAACTCACCTTGAGTTTTCGGCGAGCGTTCGAAATTTAAATTAAACCAAACGACGTTCGATTTAACTCAAATTTCTACTTGTCCGAAATGATTCTCGAACTGCATTATTGCGTAGTACGCATCTCTGCGATTCCGGTGCCGCAAATTTCGTCGAAATCTGATTACATATGTAATAGATATGAATTTTATAAGCTTCGATTTGAATTTAAACAAATTTCTTTTTTTATTTTAATTTTAATAAAATCTTGAATAGATCCTGGACGCACGATCCATAAGAGGAATCATGGCCACACCCTAAATCTTTTCCCTCACGCGCATGTACAGGTGTAGTTCGAACCCATTATCAAAGCTAGGGTTTCGAACTGCGACCACCTCGATGTATGCTACGTCGATAGGCGTGTGCCAACCTGAAGCTCTCCACCATCTCCACCTTAGACTGGATCCACACGAAACTCGGCCACCTCCTTCGTTATGGAGACGAGCTCGTACACGTGCCGCACGAAACAACTTAGCACCTCCAAACGAAGACTATAAACAAGATCCACCGTTGGATCTGAAGTTCTCTTCGCCCTCTACGATATTCCAATTGGAAGTTTTCACGATTGCTAGACGGATTGATCGCAAATTGGAAGAGAAAGTCGATTATTTTCGGCCATAGAAAAGAAGAAGAACGGCGGCTCTGGAATGAACTAGGGTTTAGTAACGATATATGTATATATTGTATTATTTAATATTATTTTAATTAATAAAATTCTCAATTTAACAATTTATGCAAACGACCTCCAAATCACACGCACCAATAGGCATTCCTAAGGTTTTTCTGCATTTCGGACACAATGGAACAGGCTTCGTAGGCTAATTCGGTCATATGTGCGAGTTACAGAATTAAACGATAAATTTTAAATTAAACCGATTAAAACGATTTCGATGCGTTTCGAGCTGCCAGGGTCAAACGACAACTCCGATTGCTACGAAAATTGAAATCCGATAATAACTAACTATTACGGATCCAATGGAACTGGTTTCGTCAAATTCCGAGACTGTGCCCCGGAAGGCTATTTTAACCCGTCGATAAATTCGAGCGATTTTCAAAATTGTCAAAAACGCTTAAAATTTTCACTTTTAAAATTCTATTAACTTAATAATAAATCATATAAAATTTATAGTCACATTAAAAATCATTCCGGCTCATTCCAGACCAAAATCTGATTAATTGCAATATTATATCTTTAAATTTTATTATTAAATTAATATAAAATCCCAAATAATAACTTATTAACCTTTAAATTCATCTAAAAATCCAATAACACTTTTAATGACCAAATAGATTTAAAATAAATTTTAGAATTCATTTCCATATCTATTTACGTCCATATACACAATTTATCCCGACTCAATATTTTATTATTACTGTTTAAATTCCAATTGGGTTACCATATTTGGAATTATAAGTAATTTATTAATTCCACCCAATTCTTTTTATCTTAAGACCAATTCAAAATCCACATTAAACATTTAAAACGAATTAAATGTTCAAAATTTAATACCCAAAATTTTGGGATGTTACATTTTGATACCGACAATGGATCTCATTTTAAAGATCATAAAATTTATGATTTTTTGGTGAAAATGGTATGTTGATCCGATGTTTCTACAGAAAGTTATATGTATTTGAAATGCTAAAAAGGTAAATGTTTTTGGGTCTTTTGGCGTAGGAGGATTTGAAAACAGGGATTAGAAACATAAGTTTAGTTTAGGGAAGATGTTTTCTCTAGTTTGAAACTTAACAGGGATGTGAGCCAAACTATCTCGAGAAAATTTTCCAAAGCACTATTCAACTTTAAAAATTTGAACTCCAAATGAAGCGTGCCGCGTTCTATATGTTACACCCCTATTTCGAACACAATGGAACATATATCGAGGGCAAATTTCATCATATACAAAAGTTAACTTTAAAAATCAATTTATTTTAGTTCAAATTCCTTTAATTAATTTCTATGTGTTTCAATCTCGCACACCCAAACAATACGTCTGTTCGCCACAAAATTCAACGACGTATAATAATTCACTATTACGGATCCGGTGAAACTGGTTTCATTAAAATCCGAGACATTGCCGAAAAATACTATTTTTACTTATTAATAAAAAAGTAATTTTCAAAATCAATTTAATCACTTTTCAATCAAAATTTAAAGTTTGCTCTCTCCATTCGAATTTAAATAGAATTTAAATCAGCTTTTGAAATTGTTTTCATTTATATTAAATTTAAGATTCAATTATTTAAACAATTTATATTAAATTTAACTATTTATTTATCAAATAAATCGTTATATTTGAAATTAAAGTTATTTAACTTATAGAAATAAATTTTCAATATTTAAGATAAATTAAATATTCTAAATTCAAATAACTAAAATTCTGGGTTGTTACGCTCTACCCTCCTCAAAAAGAATTTCGTCCCTGAAATTACCAAGTAAGAAAGATGTCATGTAACGACCCTAATTTTTAGTAACATTATTTAGGACATTTAATTAGTAAAATTAAATGAAATAATGTAAAATTATTAAGGAATTAGGGTTTGTGAATTAAGAGGGTAGCGTTGCCCATTAAATAAATAAACTAAGGGAATTAAATTGAATTAAGTTAGGGCAGTGGATAAGGGTAATATAGGAATAAGTAATAACCTTATACCCTAAACCCTAAACCCTTAAACATTACCCATTCTACATGTGCAAAAAAAACTAAATAGAAGAGAGGCTGACCACCATTAAGGGAAAAACAAGAGAAGATTGTAAGAGGAAGAAGTAAATCAATTATATCCAAGATCAAATCTCAACTCCTTAATCGCAAAGCTAAGGTGAATAATGACTATATCTCATGCATTTAATTGTTTTTTAGTTTTAGATTAAATCTAAACTATTTTGCAAGGTTTTTCCACGTTTTGATTGTTAAAATGGATATATGTATATATATATATACACTAGTTGATGATTTATGCTAATTCAGATGGATTTTATGATATGTTTTAATGTGAAAATCCTATTAAATGACATCCAAATGCCTTATGATTTTAGAATAAGGTCAGAAATGAAACTATAGAGATGGGTTTCAATTTTTATAATTTTCTGAATTAATGTGGATTTATTATGAATTTTCTAGTGAAGTAAATGGGCGTTTTGGTTATAAATTAATTACACCTATTTTATTATGATTTTGGGTCAGAAATTAATATATGTTAGAAAACATATGTAACGACCCACCTTTTTGGACAGTTTAAACCGACGATCAGATACCCATGTCGATTCCAAACCATTCAAAAGGGCAGATGGTTATCGGGGTAAATAAGAAAAGAAAAGAAAGAGAAATAAAGGAAATAAACAACACAGAATCTCGCAGCGGAACGATAAAATATAATAGTCAAATAACAGTTCATGAAGATGTCTACTATACTTTGACAATTATTTATACAACATTTATCAGAGTTATACATATACAACAGAACAATTAAATAATGCAGCAGATAACACGATGCAATGGTAATAATAGTAATAGTATACCAAAACTTTGTCTTCATCCTCCAGAAATAGATCTTCAAAAATCTGAAAAACTCAGGACTGACCCGAGCGTAATGAAAAGACAAAACACTCGAGTCATGACTAAAATATCCTTATGAAAGTGAAATCAATTGTAAATAAATATGAGTGTAACGGCGTCGGAGATGTTTACGGGGTTTGACATCTCCTATCCAGTGTCAACGTGTGTGCAATAACTCAAGAGATGTTTCGGGATTTTCCATCTCTCAAGGATCCGTGAAACTATCTACTATGTAGTAATATACGCTAAGTAGATAATGCCTATCAGTACTATAAAGTATCAAAATAGCGTTAAGGCGTTACTATAATCCCCCTTAACAAATTTTATATTCCCAAAAGCATATACAAGACCGTAGTTTCCCCAAAACCGGAAGTCACCAGAGGGCAATCCATATACTCAAGGTACAAATCAAAACATAGTGGTCGCGAATAGGATAATCAGTATGACAAGGTACATGAGGCGATACCAGCACTGATGTTGGGCATAACCAGCAGCCACCCCAACACCGCGAAACAACACTCCGAAATCAAGGGGTGCACCCAAATCGCATCACAAGTGTAATAGAAATGGTATCGAAGAAGTGTGTCCGCTAGAGGTGGCGAACCTCAATGGCCCGGCGTGGCTCCTGTTTTAGTCATGTCAGGGGTCATCCAATATCGTTCTCTTTCTTCAGTCAACGCGTTCACCAAACCATCCACTTCATTCTGGATCAACACTCCACGTATAATAGTTATTAAAGTGGTTTTGGGTATCGACAGAGAGTATGTCCATATCCGATCCCGGTCTCTTTAATAACTACGTATTATTACACCGTTGGCTCTTTTACATTTCAAATCGATTCATAATTTATATCAAAATATCATATTCGCTTCAAAAATCAAATCCATTTCAAATAACATCGTATCTTTTCAAATGTAGGATTTCGTTTCAAACATCAATTTCGCATCAATATCTCATTTCGGTTTCAAAATCGTTTCGAATTTCAATTTAGGTTGCAACTTCATTTAACTCAATTCGTACTTAAATTCAAGGTTTAAATATAAACATTTCACCTTATTGACCAGCTTAGGATTTTAGAAAAATAGTTTTAAGTAGTTTAAAAGTAGTTTTAAACAATCAGAATAGTTAAAATACTTTAAAATCTTAAAATGGGTTTGAAATAGATAAATTTAGTTTAAAATAATTTAAATTGGGTTAAGTAGATTTAAAATAGATTAAAATAGTTTAAGTATTCAAAATGGTTTATATAACCGAGTAATTTGGAAAACAAAATAGAACAGCTTCAAAATCAATCCATTTCAATTATAACTTCCCAATTCAAATAAATTCCAATTTTTATTCTACCGATTCAATTTCGATTTCAATTCAATCAACGTCAATTTTTACTTCGAATTAATTCAATTTTTCATTCACCTTTAATTTATTCAATTTCAATTTATATCGATTTGGAGCTTGATTTCTCAAAATATCAATTTATAACACTTAACAAAAATTTCCAACAATATTCAAGTTTAAACCCAAATTCCAAATATGATTCAATTCCAAACTCGATTTCAAAATGTCATTTTTATATCACATTTACTTGGTAATATTCGAAGCTCGAATTAAGGTTAAATCTTTAAACAAATCAATTTTTGAAATTCAATCAAATCCCAATTTTTAAATTTCAAAGTCTCGAATCATATTACTTAACAATTTCTTTTAACCAAGATTTATTTCAACATTCCAAAACTCAATTTTTCAATAAATTCGATTTTTATAAATTGATTTCTATTTATAACCTTTAAATCAAAACATTTAAATAAATTTCAAATCGACGATTTTTAAAATTATTAATTTAGCCAATTCGGTGTCCGTATATAATTTTCTATCCTATGGCCAAGTAATTATTTTATTTCAATTAAATGTCAGGGATGAATATATATCACTTAAATCAATCATAGTGTCATATGTATGCATAACAGGTTATATATAAGCAATAAATATCCAAACATTTAAATATCAACCAATAGCATCCATCGAAATAAATCATCCAATATACAATACAATTCATAGCAATTTCATAGTTATCAATGTCAGGTAATTTAATCGCAATTCAATTTCAATCTTAATTTAAATTTAACTGTCAATTTAATTTCAACGGTCAATTTAAATGACAATCTATATGATAATTAAATTTTATCAAACAACGACAAATAAACATAACACTTCATAATGTCAATTTAACTAGCATAAAGATATTTAGTACGTTGTGAGCGTTATAAAACACTTACCTTGATTTTTACGATTTTAAATCAAATCGAACGACGTTCGATTTAACTCAAAATTTTCTCTAGCTCCAAATGATTCCAATCCAGCTCCATAGCGTAGTGCTCGACAAAACGAACCTGACGCAAGTCGTTTCGTGCGTTTTCGACCTCGTATGAAAAAGTTATAGCAGTTTAAAATTTATACGAATTTATATGCAAATTAATATACAATTTCTGTTATTTATTTTAACCTCAAATGTGCTACAGCCTTAGGATTTGCGTCCCCCATTATCTGGCCGCACGTTCCTTCTCTTCTCCCCTCTCACGTTTGCCTCCAGTAACGAACGAGCAAGCAACCCATTTGCACGACATCAAGGGTTAGAAATCGCGGCCTCCACGATCAACTTCAGGTCGATCAACAAGCGCCAAACTGAAGTCCATCACCTCCTCTACCTTCGGTATGAGCACTATAGAGCTCGGCCTCCCCCAAAGGCCTAGAAATGCGTGCGTACGGCAGCAGGTCGCGGCCTCCCCTACTCCCCCACGTTGCTCGAAACTCGATCATCTCCGTATGATTAGCTAGATCTCCTTGCACTCTTCGAGTTTGCAGTAGACGACTTTCGTTAATACTGAGTGGATCGAGAGAAAAATGAGGGGGAAGCTTGTGCGATTCTGGCCATTGAAAATAGCACAGGCGGCCGGCTAGGTTTTTTTTTTTTTTTTGTTGAAAATCGTGAACAAGGGGGCTATTTATAGGTAACGGCAAATATTATTTATCCGGCTTTTCCAAACTCCGAATTTCGCATGGTAACTGACGTTCCTAGGGTTCATCCCGTATTCTGGACACAATGGAACAGGTTTCGGAAGCTAATTCGATCATCTGTGCGAGTTACGGAAATAAACGATTGATTTTAAATTAAACCGATTAAACGAATTTCTATGCGTTTTGGCTTGCCCCGGACAAACGGTAAATCCGATTGACACACAATTTAAAACCTTACAATAATATCACATTACGGATCCGATGAAACTGGTTTCGTCGAAATCCGAGACCGTTTGAAAAATGACTATTTTAACTCGCCAAATTAATATTAAAACAATTTCAACGCGTTTCGAGCTGCCACGGTCAAACGACAACTCCGATTGCTACGAAAATTGAAATCCAATAATAACTAACTATTACAGATCAAATGGAACTAGTTTCGCCCAATTCTGAGACTGTTCAAAAATTGGCTATTTTCAGTCGATAATTAAATATTAAAATATTCAATTTTCACAAATACATTCTAAATTCAGTTTTAAAAGTTCTATAACATCACTATAACTCCAATATGATAAAATAAAATTTTACAAATCATTTTTAATCATATTAAACCTGTTATTCAATTTATCCAATAAATTCCAATTTTAAAATCTTATTAACTCTATTAAAATCCAAATATAACTTACATTCACTTTGGAAACCAATTTGAATCATATTAAATCAAATTTCAAATATTCACTCTATTTTCATATATTAAATTTCAATATCAAATTAATCATATCAAATTTGAAATTTAATTTATTCAAACATTCGTAATATTAAATTTAACAAATTTGATTATTCTTAAATCACTATCTTTTGAAATATTCAAACGAACTTATAAAATTTAACTTTTGAAACGAATTAAAATTATAAAACAACTCTTTACATTATACGGTTATTCAATTCCCATTATTAAATTATTCAATAAATTCCTAATATTTAATTTAAACGATTTTGATTATCCAATAATTCATTATCTTTTGAAATATTGAAATTAAACTTATAAGGTTCAACCTTTTAAAACCAATTCACAATTTAGAACACTATTTTCATTTTACAGTTATTCAATCATTCAATAAGTTTAAAATATTTAATTTAAACAATTTGCCTGTTCAATATTCAATATTTGATTTTAAATAGATTTTACTTATCAATCAATTTCTCTATTATACCCAATGAATTCAACATTTATTATCCTATTCAACTATTGATTGCAAAGGCATTCACTAAGTAGCTTTTATTTTTCATTACTTGGATAACTATTGTCGCAATTCATTCCAGTTATTATTATTCCAAACGAATTACAAATTAATTTTTTTCTAACATTAAATCACGAAATCTTATTAAATTAGCTATTTTAATTATCGAAAATTTACGGGTCGTTACAACATATTAACTATGATTTATGGAAATGTTTATAAAATTCTTTAAGTATTTTAATAGATATATAAAACTATTTATGGTGTGAGATTTAAATGTTTTATATATTTATCAAAGGAGAAGTGGCATTTTGTAAATAATTTAGTTTGTTCATTTCTGAAATACCGGCAGTACTTAGAAAGAAATTAGCAACCAATCATGTTTGGACAAAAAAGGCAGGTTAGTTAAAAAATTACTTTAAATGGTTAAAAATCAGTTTAAACATGCTTTTTACATGTTCCACCACTTTCGGCACCTAGCTTTCGACTAGGTTCCTCTGCCTCCATTACCTTCGAAACTAATTTGCATGGTATCGAAGACTTGGTATGCAACGAAAAATGCACCTGCTTTGCTTTCGAAAGGGATGATTTCGACTTTGATAGCTTTTGACTTGGTTAAATGGTTTTACGGAATGGTTTCGAAATAGGTTGCACCTTTTGTTTTATAAAAAGCTTTTGACAGGGTCGAAACCCCTTGCTGTCGCCTTTTTTCTTTCGAAGCTATGGTTTCGAAAGGGCCCCTTGTTTTTAAATTAAATTCGCTTCTTTATTGCTTTTGAAGGGCTGTTTTCAAAACCATCACTTCTTTACTTAGAAATTTGTTTTTGAAAGAGTGCTTTCGACTTAGTTGTTTTACAACCCTTTGTTCCATTGAAGGTAAAACCCAAAGGTTTCGAAGGAAAATGTTTTAATTAGTTTCGAAAGGTTATTCCACATGTTTTACTTGAACCCAACGCTTTCGAAAGGTTTGTTTATAGAAAAGACTTTGAAGGCTTTTGAATGGTTTTAAATGAAGGTTTCAAAGGGGTGGTTCCTCAAAGTTTTCGAAAGGTTTTAAATGGAAGGTTCCAATGTTTTCGAAAGGTTTGTTTATAGAAAAGACTTTGAATGCTTTTGAAAGGTTTTTAATAAAGGTGTCGAAAGGGTGGTTCCTTAATGTTTCTGAAAGGTTTTAAATAGAAGGTTCCAATATTTTCGAAAGGTAATGTTTACATTGTTTTGATAAACGGAAGTCTAAGGTTCTAAAGCTTTCGAAAGAAAGGCTGTAACGACCCGCTATTTCGAACCATTCACATCCGTCCATATCGGATTTGAATTGCTTAAAATATCAAATTGTTAATTTATATTTGGCAAAAACTCAGCATATACGGTAAATAAATCAACCACAGAATCACAAACACAAAGTATTACAACAATAAGTAGCGGAATAAATAAATAAATAGTATCTCATCAAGCTACTATATAACTAACAGAGTTTGAAGCAAAATACAACAGAGATATCAAGTACATATGAGTGTCAATACAAAAGTCAGCGATAAGTCTGAATAAAATAACTAGAACAAACTGAAAATCTGAATAGATATACGATAGATCTCCAAGCAACGCTCCAAACTCCAATGGTGAGTCTCAAATGTTGTGTCACTCAGTCTGACCCGAGTATAAAGAAAAATACAAAACACTCGAGTCAGGATTAACATTTTTATATCAATAAATTCAATGCAAGTGAAATGTTAACTAAAATACAAATAACTTAAAGGATATCTGAGATACCCATCCTTCAAGGATCTGTGGAACTATCTACTATGTAGTAATATACGCTATTATAATATGTCTATAGTAAAGTAAAGTATTAAAATAGCACCAAGGAATTACCCATATCTCCCTTAACACATTTTATATATTCCCATAGTCTATACAGTACCATAACTCCTCCGTAAACTGGAGGCTATCAGAGGGCACTCCATAGGCATGGTACAAAACAAACTTGTAGAAGGTGGATAAGGCTTGCGACAAGGCACTAGAGGCAATGCTAGGGTAGATATACTAATTGCACTCTCGGACTGGTGGTAACGCATAGCAGCTACTACCGCCCACCTCATGACACACTCCCAAATCAAAGGTGCAACCAAATCAAATCATGAAAGCAATAGAATGGTATCTAACAAATGTGCCCGATCATAGGTGCGATCTCACTTGGCCCGGTATAGCTCCTGTTTTAGCCACATCAAGCTGACTCATGAGCAGGGCTACGTAAATACCAAACAGAATCATTCATCAAACCATCTGTAACAGCCCGATATTTTCAGCCATTCGCATCCACACATGTCGGACTTGAATTGCTCAAAATACCGCGTTGTAAATAAATTTGGAGCAAATGAAATACAATCACAGAATCACAAACACAGAAATATCAGAATAACTCGCAGTGGAAATTAAAATACCATAGTAGTTCATGAAGCTACTATAACAAACTCTCAAAACATAATACATTATATCAGTCTGCAAAACATATACAATAGAAATCTCAATTACATAGCAGTTTATCAATACCAAAGCTGAAATAGAACAACTGAAACTGAAGGGATAGATAACTAGACAAGCAGAATCTCCAGCAATTCCTAGCTCCAGAAAGAAATCCAAAGCTAAGCTGTAAATACTCAGGCTGACCCGAGCGTAAAGTAAAACACAAAACACTCGAGTCAGGACAATATATACTTATATAATGTAAGCCAACTCAAGTGAACTGTAGTAGAAATGCACAATAACTTAAAGGATGCTTGAGATCGCCCATCCTTTAAAAATCAGTTAAACTATAAATTAATTCCATCCCGTGGTTAAAATTTCAAAATGGTATTTTATACTTCAAAATCAATTATAATTTCAAAATTCAATATCATTCAAAATATCATATCTTCCAAACCACATTCATTTTTATTTAATTTAAATACCATTACAAAACACATTTCAAAATAGTTTATATTTCGAAACAAATCACTTCATTTTAAATCATAAAATGAAGTTATTATATTTAATAATTAAATTATTAAATTTCCAAAATTTTAGTCTTTCAAAATTCATTTATTCACTTAATTTATTAAAACAGATGAAAATTCAACTTTCGCAGCATTTAGAAATTGCTACGGAAAAGTTACATTCAAAACAGTTCAATTTAACAAAAGATAGCATTTAAAATGTTGTAATAGGGTTACATTAGTTTCAAATAAAACTTAGTTAAATTCAAAAATTATAGCATTTACAAAATGCTATAATAACCTTTAATTAAACTTAGCCATTTGGTTCATTATTATCAACTACAACATTTACAAATGCTGTATTATCATTTACATTAGAATTAATAGCATTTCAAAAATGCAGTTAATTAACTTCAAGTATTCAATATAATTTCACAAACAATCATATTTTTATTTAAATCATTTTTAGCTTATAAAATCATATAATTTCACTTTTAAATCAGTCATTCAAATACCCTTATATTCATGATTTTATACAGTTAAATCTCCATTCAAAAAAATCAAAATTTAATAATAATTCACTTATTAAATTCCAACATTAATTTTTAAATTCATTAAATTAAATTTAACTTAACATTTAAGTTTAAAATTTTCAAATATAACTTAATTTCATTTTTATTTACTTAACTTAAAATTCACTTTTAAGCCAAATTCACAAATTTCCAATTTTAGTTATATTTCCAAATTTCAACCTAAATATTCATTCATTTCACATTTTAACTTTATTCAAAAATCATTAATATATTATAAAAATCATTTTTAATTCATTTAATTCAAAATATCATAAATTTATCATGTTTTAATATTTAATTTAAATTCTATTTATCACCAAATTATAATTTCCAAAATAACTTACATTTCAGATTTCCTAACTTTACCATTTATTTATTTCACTTATAAATTTTCAGAAAATCAATAATGCTTTACAAAATTCATTTTTAATCAAATTTAAATCAAAATATTATAATATTTACATTTCTAAAATAATTTAAAAAAATTTAGAAAAACATATTTTAACAACGGGTCTGTATTTCATTTTCTAGCCTAGGGAAAGTGATACGGGTAATATATCATTTCAAACCGTAATTTACAAAGAAAACCCGGGTTTGATCATTTCAAACCCGCAATCCAAAGTAAAAGAAAATAATTGAAAATCATTCAGGCCTATCATTTCAGCCCATAACGATTTTCTCCTATTCTAATGTCCGTTCGGGTATGTATCATTTCAACCCATAGTGATTCTAGTCTACAGGGAACTTGCAGTGTGATAAACTGATGAAAGTAACATAATAGCATGAAATAACAGTAACATATGATATAACAGGTGTAAATATAGCTGTGAACATCATATGAATATGATATAGCAGTTATAACAGGATGATATGCATTTACAGATTCAGGTGATGTCAGTTTATCACTACATAAGTACATATTAGTCTGGTGAGATCTACTCACTGTTTTGAGCTGGAGACACAACAACGAATGCACGAATGAGATCCAAACAAGCACGATAACACGACACAAAGATGAGTGGAAGAGCCAAAGATTAATTCTCCTTGGATACATGAGACAAAACAATAAATATAACATAAGTTTTCAACCCAAATTCAATTAAACAAAGATAGAAATGAATACACAAAACATCACCGAAGTGTTTGCACTTGCTTTCTACCACCTATGCTTCAGCTCCAGATCTGAAATGGCATGGCTAAAGGCATGGTTTGGATCTGGTTTGGGTTCTTAAAGGTCGGCCTAGCATGGCAAAATGATGGAGCAAAAATATATGAGCATGAACTAACACTACAAGGCAAATATCATGGATTCCTATGCACTAGAGGGCTCGGCCAAGGCCAAGGAGAGCACGGCCAGGTCTTTAGTGTGCTGGAGAATGATGTGGCAGTGGGCTCAGGTCAGGAATTTGCTGGTGGTGGTGGTGTTTGGTCGTCCAAAGTGATGGAGAGAGGTGGTGGAACAAGTTAGGCTAGGCTATGAACATTTAGGTGGAGTTTTGTTCATTTTTAGCTGGGTCTTCTTCATCAAGGGGCACGATCATGGCTTGGGCCTGGGTTGGAGGAGGTGATGACTAGATGTGGTGGTGGTGGAAGAGGCCAAGGTGGAGGAGGAAAGAGGAGCTGAGCATAGAAGGTGAGAAAACAAGTGCAAAATCATAAGAAAACAAGTAGAAGTTGCATAGAAAAGAAGAACATTTTTACCAAGCTTTTCACATAGGAGAGGCCGTACTTTTTTCCAGAGTTTGAGAAAGAAAAATAACATGAAATGATAGAGGAGTCGGCTGGAGAAATGAGTTAAGGCAGCCAATTGAATGAAAGTAATGGCTGGAGTTGAAAAGGTGAGAATACGAAGAGCCTTAAGAAATAAAAAGTCACAAAACCTTTCAAATTTTTCTTATTTCTTTTTATAATTTTAAATAACTGAAATATATATATATAAATTCAGTTAAAATACGAAAATATCACAAATAAACAAAATATAAATAAATAAATATTAATTATATATGATTAAATTAGGAAAATAGCACAGAAAATGAAAACTAGTTTAGAAAATTTGAAAATAAATGCAATGACTTTGTAAAATTTTTATGTACATGAAAAATATTTATAAATAGAGATAATAACATAAAATAAAAATTCATTCACAAACTAAATATATAAATTTTAATTAAATATAATTTAAATGAAGAAAATAGCAGAAAAATAGAAAACAGCCTTTAAAAATAGGAAAAAATACAGTAAATTTTGAAAAAAATTTGTTATCACTTTAAAAAATATTAAAAGACAAAATATATATAAAATAACATATTAACACATACTACAATAAAATATAGCAAGGAAAATATTATTTAAAAAAATTTAAAATAGACAAAATTGCAAAATAAAACAAATTATACCCGAAATTGAAATGTACATAACTTTTACAATTTAAATCCGTTTTCAATGAAACGAAAAGCCGTATTCAAGTTATTAAATCTATTTTCATAATAAAAGATAAAATTTAAGAATTTAAATATTTAAATTTGAAATTTAAAAGTCAAGATTTGACCAGTTTGAACAGAAATTCATCTTTTAGTAAAATATCCAATTTATACCGGTTTGAAATTATAATTCACATAATAATCAACACTTATATTTAAAAAATGAGATGTTTGAAATAAAATAAGTTTAAAATAATTTCAAAATAAAATAAAGCCAAATATTAAAATATATGAAAATCTAGGGTTGTTACACTCTCCCCCCTCAAATCTTTTCATCCTCGAAAAGAAAGGAATCGGAGAAACAACAAGAAAGAACAATTGGTTGGAAGACATCCTGAAAGAAGGTAGGGAAAAAGTAGCTAGGAGGGAAAGCAGGTTGAAAGACAAGGATGAACCATTGATTAAACCATTATACATTTCAATTAAAATTTTATACCATTTAAAACATTTTATAATATGATTAATAGTCATTTGATTCAAATCTGATGGTTCAAGGTAACAATATTTAAAACATTTTAAATTTTTAGAAGGGAAAATAACTGATCAAAATATTCTTTATACAGTACTTTATCAAGATGCTTTTATCAAAATACTTTTATAACTCGATGTCTTAACAAGTTTACTTTCGTTCCTGCAGACTCTGGCTATGCGTTGATCAGGCGCAAAGCTAGAATTCTCCAAGTACTTAGTAGACTTGTTTCAACACCCAGTTAAAATAATGAAAACACTTTTAAAAACAGATATGGAAAGTACAATCCAAACAAATCAACCAAACCGAAACAGTTGTCTAACCATGGATCGCAGATACACAATGGTTACGCCTGGATCCCCTAGGAAACAATCTGTATCCGTAATCTTTCTTAGCCCTGCGAGTTACGCCATGATGACGAGTAGAATGCAGGATACACAATGGTTACGCCTGGATCCCCCAGGAAACAATCCGTACCCCTAGGCAAGACTCAGCCAGGCACTTGCGCTACTCTTCGCGACCTACACAGATTGCAGGATACACAATGGTTACGCCTGGATCCCCTAGGAAACAATCTGTATCCCTAGGCAAGACTCAGCCAGGCAGTTGCGCTATGTAGTCGCGATCATAAGACCACGGGGATCGCCGTGGAATTCGATGGACACTCGAGTATCATATCCGGAAAACCCAAATCAAAGAGAGAGAATAATATCGATAGAATGAATCCACAGTGTGGCCACAAAGCGGATATCAAGCAGAAGGCACTTTCCATATCTTTACTTCGAAAATATGTATCATATAGTACCTTTCAAAATCACTTTCAAATATCATACTTATATAAAGTCCGTTATATATAAGATTTCATTTCAAATCAAATACTTTCCAAAATCAAATGTATATCAAATCACACTTATATAGATTTTGATTATATAAGATTTCAATTTACAAATTGAGTACTTTTCAATTCAACAATTTCAAATCAACTTCATACTTATACAAATCAATTTTATATAAGTTCGATAACTCCCAAATCAAGTATTTAGTAAATCAAGGTTCTCAATTTTAATTGTTCAATATCAATTAAGTTTCAAAAATCATATATGATTTCACCAAATCCTTTCTTCCAAATGACATATATTCAGTTTTAAATTTTCTTAAAGCCAAAGATTTAGAAGATAATCCAAAGTTCCGAATCAACAACATTTATGTCAAACAAATTCATTTCTATTTCAAACATATATTCACTATCAAAAAATCATAATACTTTCAAAGTTGTAAATCTTTCGAAACCAAAATACTTGAAATCTTTACACTTTGAAAATCATAACCTTTTGAAATCATACATTTGAAATCATAAAACATTCCTTTAATTCTTCACATTTCACAAATTTATTCAATTAAACCCAAATCTAAAATTTTCAATTTTAATTCAATTCAAACCATCAATTTCAATTCAATTTAGTTTTCCAACAAAACCATTTCAAATATTATCAAATTCAAATATAGATTTGATTTACAAAATAAATTATTAAATCTTAAATTTCAAAACTAAATTTCATAATTTCATATATCTCAAATTTTACTTCATTATTACTTAGTGTTGAAATATTTATTTCATAAATCCATTATTTTTAAATAAACTCAAATTACAGGTAAACCAAATATCCTTTCATACTAATACAAGCTTCAATTGTTGATTTATCAAAATCAATGGTTTTCAAAATCATTTTATACTTACGTAAAGTTTATCTTATATAAGGATCAAAATTTTCAAAAAATAAATTTCGCTGCATGAAAAGCCATATGGGATTGAACATCTTTGCTTACTAAAAGATTTTTAATTTAGAATAGTTTTGTACATAAAATAGTTTTTATGAAAAATAGAATAAAACAGTTAGTTTAAGAAAAAGAAAAATAATTTTGAAAAATGGTTTTAAATTTGATAGTGGTTTTTCATAAAAGAAAAATTCTAATTAAATTACAAAGATATCCAACCCAACAACTTTCAATTTCAGCGTCAAGTATACCAATGATATTAGGAATAAGATGTACATATGTCATCATTTTGCAACATTACATTCGATCGCTCGCTCGATCACACAAGTTCGCTTTCGAACTAGTATTGTCCATTCGACTTCCCTAATGCGGACTTCGATATGGTTTCTTGACTAGAAGCCATCAGTCTCCTTGCATAGCTATATACTATGATAGAGAATTATAGAATCAAGCCCAAAATCCATATCAAATATTCGCCATCAAGAATCAAATGAAAAATTCTAACACGAAATGGTGTAATTCACCTCGAACTTGTGTACTCAAACTTGGATCAAATTAATTATGCGAATAAAACAACATACGTACAACTTATGTATCTATTCCAACTTGTTAAATAAATAGTTTTATAAAGATGTTACTAAGTTAAAACATTTAAAACCAAAATTTTCTCAAACATTTGAAGACTATTTTTTTTCTTTTTTTTTTCTTTTTTCTTTCTATCCAAAACATTTCAAAACTAAATTTCGTATTAGTATAATTCAAAATAATCTTATTTATTTACTTAACAAAACAGTTTCAACTTATACAAATCATATTATTCCATACTTGAAACATACAAACTAAATTTATATTCTTTATCAAATACCTTATACCTTTCAAAATTTCTTAGCTTTGAAAAGTTAAAGTTGATTTGGAAGTGCTCGAACCTTCAAAATAGTCGAAGAAATCATAATTTTAAATCCAAGAGTGGGAAATCACTAACAAATCAGTAAATCAATTCCAATAGATAAGGTTATATCAAAACAAATCTGAATCTCGAGGACTGAACACCGACTTACTTTAAATCATTTCAAATATATATACACACACACACACACACACACACACACACACATATACAAATATCTTTCGAATATCAAACCATATTTCAAAATCTGAAATCAAAATTGGTTTCATAAAATCACTCGCATAGCAAAGCTACTAGAGTGGCCTCTCCCCCACTCAGAAACTGTCGATGATGCATGCATTCATCATCGAAATTATTTTCCAGCGACACAAGTGAGTTCTGGACTTCAATTAACTTTGAGAAACTTCTTTGAAATTCCTTAGAAATCATTGAAATTCATTCGAATACATTTGAAACATTTTTTTATTTGAAAAAAATATCTTTAAATCATATTATTATTATATATTTTCCAAAATCTTAAAACCGATTTCATAACACCGGAGTTCGATTCCTCGAAATTCAAATTCAAAACCCTTCAGTTATAAATCATTTTTGTATAAATCAAGTTCTTATAAAATTTTCAAAATTTCAAATTCTTTCGAAGCTTCCAATTTTCATTTTAAAAGGTATATAATCCTTATTGGAAACATTTCACTTTTTATATACAAAATATGGTCATCCTTAATAATTTCGATGTATGCACAATTTCAAAATACAATCAAACACAAATTTCCAAAGGATGATTCAAGGAAGGATTTCAAACAAACAAAGATTCAAAATTAGAGGAACTCTAATCAAATAGAATTCTAGTTCGAAGATAAACCCAAATGAAGATGAGATAATTTAATTACCAAATAGAAGATGGATAAGCCTATATAAATCGCGGGCGACCTTAACTGGTCAACCGTGACTTCAGGAATATGATCGATGTAGAAATCTAAGGCAAATCGACATTCGATCGCCGAAGATAGAATCCCGGTAGAGCAGGAGATAGATAGCATCGTAAACCGTGGATACAGAAATCTTTGGTGAATCAATTGTAATTTGTAAAGGAGTTTCACCTCTTTACAGATCATTCAAAGATTGGCGGAATCACCGATCTTTAGAAAGGTCATTCCAAAGTGGAGTTATGGAATGTCCCAAAATCAAAAGGTAAAATAGGGAAGACAAGACTGGACTTCGGAACAAGAGGGAGTGTTCCAAAGTTCAGGGAACCCTAATCGATAAGAATTCTAACCAAGAGGTTTCTAACAAGGTTGATGCAGAAGGAATGAAGTTTATAAAATTTTGGTTTCAAAATAAAAAAATTATACCAAAATAATCTTTGAAACTACTTTAAAAATCAATTGGAAATCATTTTATACTTCGAAAATACGTTCTCTCACAAGGAAAGGATTCTGAGATTGATTTCACTCGTTCTAGGGTATTTCTACCCTATCTCCAATGAGTTTTTGCTCCGCAGGCTAAGGTTTGCCTAAAAACCAAAGCTCTGATACTAACTGTAACAGCCCGATATTTTCAGCCATTCGCATCCGCACATGTCGGACTTGAATTGCTCAAAATACCGCGTTGTAAATAAATTTGGAGCAAATGAAATACAATCACAGAATCACAAACACAGAAATATCAGAATAACTCGCGGCGGAAATTAAAATACCATAGTAGTTCATGAAGCTACTATAACAAACTCTCAAAACATAATACATAATATCAGTCTGAAAAACATATACAATAGAAATCTCAATTACATAGCAGTTTATCAATACCAAAGCTGAAATAGAACAACTGAAACTGAAGGGATAGATAACTTGACAAGCAGAATCTCCAGCAATTCCTACCTCCAGAAAGAAATCCAAAGCTAAGCTGTAAATACTCAGGCTGACCCGAGCGTAAAGTAAAACACAAAACACTCGAGTCAGGACAATATATACTTATATAATGTAAGCCAACTCAAGTGAACTGTAGTAGAAATGCACAATAACTTAAAGGATGCTTGGGATCGCCCATCCTTTAAGAATCAGTTAAACTATAAATTAATTACATCCCGTGGTTAAAATTTCAAAATGGTATTTTATACTTCAAAATCAATTATAATTTCAGAATTCAATATCATTCAAAATATCATATCTTCCAAACCACATTCATTTTTATTTAATTTAAATACCATTACAAAACACATTTCAAAATAGTTTATATTTCGAAACAAATTACTTCATTTTAAATCATAAAATGAAGTTATTATATTTAATAATTAAATTATTAAATTTCCAAAATTTTAGTCTTTCAAAATTCATTTATTCACTTAATTTATTAAAACAGATGAAAATTCAACTTTCGCAGCATTTAGAAATTGCTACGGAAAAGTTACATTCAAAACAGTTCAATTTAACAAAAGATAGCATTTAAAATGTTGTAATAGGGTTACAATAGTTTCAAATAAAACTTAGTTAAATTCAACAATTATAGCATTTACAAAATGCTATAATAACCTTTAATTAAACTTAGCCATTTGGTTCATTATTATCAACTACAACATTTACAAATGCTGTATTATCATTTACATTAGAATTAATAGCATTTCAAAAATGCAGTTAATTAACTTCAAGTATTCAATATAATTTCACAAACAATCATATTTTTATTTAAATCATTTTTAGCTTATAAAATCATATAATTTCACTTTTAAAATAGTCATTCAAATACCCTTATATTCATGATTTTATACTGTTAAATCTCCATTCAAAAAAATCAAAATTTAATA
The DNA here is from genome assembly GCA_030765085.1 of Allium cepa. NCBI lineage: Eukaryota > Viridiplantae > Streptophyta > Magnoliopsida > Asparagales > Amaryllidaceae > Allium > Allium cepa. The sequence goes on along the minus strand of CM060944.1, from coordinate 505,347,543 downwards.
ATAATTCACTTATTAAATTCCAACATTAATTTTTAAATTCATTAAATTAAATTTAACTTAACATTTAAGTTTAAAATTTTCAAATATAACTTAATTTCATTTTTATTTACTTAACTTAAAATTCACTTTTGACCAAATTCACAAATTTCCAATTTTAGTTATATTTCCAAATTTCAACCTAAATATTCATTCATTTCACATTTTAACTTTATTCAAAAATCATTAATATATTATAAAAATCATTTTTAATTCATTTAATTAAAAATATCATAAATTTATCATGTTTTAATATTTAATTTAAATTCTATTTATCACCAAATTATAATTTCCAAAATAACTTACATTTCAGATTTCCTAACTTTACCATTTATTTATTTCACGTATAAATTTTCAGAAAATCAATAATGCTTTACAAAAATCATTTTTAATCAAATTTAAATCAAAATATTATAATATTTACATTTCTAAAATAATTTAAAAAAATTTAGAAAAACATATTTTAACAACGGGTCTGTATTTCATTTTCTAGCCTAGGGAAAGTGATACGGGTAATATATCATTTCAACCCGTAATTTACAAAGAAAACCCGGGTTTGATCATTTCAAACCCGCAATCCCAAGTAAAAGAAAATAATAGAAAATCATTCAGGCCTATCATTTCAGCCCATAACGATTTTCTCCTATTCTAATGTCCGTTCGGGTATGTATCATTTCAACCCATAGTGATTCTAGTCTACAGGGAACTTGCAGTGTGATAAACTGTTGAAAGTAACATAATAGCATGAAATAACAGTAACATATGATATAACAGTTGTAAATATATGATATAGCAGTTATAACAGGATGATATGCATTTACAGATTCAGGTGATGTCAGTTTATCACTACATAAGTACATATTAGTCTGGTGAGATTTACTCACTGTTTTGAGCTGGAGACACAACAACGAATGCACGAATGAGATCCAAACAAGCACGATAACACGACACAAAGATGAGTGGAAGAGCCAAAGATTAATTCTCCTTGGATACATGAGACAAAACAATAAATATAACATAAGTTTTCAACCCAAATTCAATTAAACAAAGATAGAAATGAATACACAAAACATCACCGAAGTGTTTGCACTTACTTTCTACCACCTATGCTTCAGCTCCAGATCTGAAATGGCACGGCTAAAGGCATGGTTTGGATCTGGTTTGGGTTCTTAAAGGTCGGCCTAGCATGGCAAAATGATGGAGCAAAAATATATGAGCATGAACTAACACTACAAGGCAAATATCATGGATTCCTATGCACTAGAGGGCTCGGCCAAGGCCAAGGAGAGCACGGCCAGGTCTTTAGTGGGCTGGAGGATGATGTGGCAGTGGGCTCAGGTCAGGAATTTGCTGGTGGTGGTGGTGTATGGTCGTCCAAAGTGATGGAGAGAGGTGGTGGAACAAGTTAGGCTAGGCTATGAACATTTAGGTGGAGGTTTGTTCATTTTTAGGTGGGTCTTCTTCATCAAGGGGCACGGCCATGGCTTGGGCCTGGGTTGGAGGAGGTGACGACCAGATGTGGTGGTGGTGGAAGAGGCCAAGGTGGAGGAGGAAGGAGGAGCTGAGCATAGAAGGTGAGAAAACAAGTGCAAAATCATAAGAAAACAAGTAGAAGTTGCATAGAAAAGAAGAAAATTTTTACAAGCTTTTCACATAGGAGAGGCCGTACTTTTTTTCAGAGTTTGAGAAAGAAAAATCACGTGAAATGATAGAGGAGTCGGCTGGAGAAATGAGTTAAGGCAGCCAATTGAATGAAAGTAATGGCTGGAGTTGAAAAGGTGAGAATACAAAGAGCCTTAAGAAATAAAAAGTCACAAAACCTTTCAAATTTTTCTTATTTCTTTTTATAATTTTAAATAACTGAAATATATATATAAACTCAGTTAAAATACGGAAATATCACAAATAAAAAATAAATAAATAAATATTAATTATATATGATTAAATTAGGAAAATAGCACAGAAAATGAAAACTAGTTTAGAAAATTTGAAAATAAATGCAATGACTTTGGAAAATTTTTATGTACATGAAAAATATTTATAAATAGAGATAAGAACATAAAATAAAAATTCATTCACAAACTAAATATATAAATTTTAATTAAATATAATTTAAATGAAGAAAATAGCAGAAAAATAGAAAACAGCCTTTAAAAATTGGAAATAAATACAGTAAATTTTGAAAAAAATTTGTTATCACTTTAAAAAATATTAAAAGACAAAATATATATTAAATAACATATTAAAACATACTAAAATAAAATATAGCAAAGAAAATATTATTTAAAAAAATTTAAAATAGACAAAATTGCAAAATAAAACAAATTATACCCGAAATTGAAATGTACATAACTTTTACAATTTAAATCCGTTTTCAATGAAACGAAAAGCAGTATTCAAGTTATTAAATCTATTTTCATAATAAAAGATAAAATTTAAGAATTTAAATATTTAAATTTGAAATTTAAAAGTCAAGATTTGACCAGTTTGAACAGAAATTCATCTTTTAGTAAAATATCCAATTTATACCGGTTTGAAATTATAATTCACATAATAATCAACACTTATATTTAAAAAATGAGATGCTTGAAATAAAATAAGTTTAAAATAATTTCAAAATAAAATAAAGCCAAATATTAAAATATATGAAAATCTAGGGTTGTTACACCATCTTACTTCATTTTGGAATCTCCACCACGTACACGGTTGTTAAAGTGGTTTTCGGTATTGGTAGAGCCGATCTCGGTGTCTTTAACAACCAAACGATTGTATCACACTTGGTCATTTCATTTCAAATAGTTCATACTTTATATCAAAATATCATATTTATTTCGGAGCCATATCAATTTGATGTCATTATTCACTTTAAATAATATTCATTTCCAGAATCGTAACACTTTCAAAATCATAACCCTTTTCAAATCATAACACTTTTGAAATCATAACACTTTGGAAATCATAATACTTTTGACTTAAATATTTTAGATATTGAAATAGTATATATATTAAAATAGTTATAAATTAAAGTAGTTTATATATTTAAATAATTTATATATTAAAATAGTTTATATATATTAAAAATACTTTATATAATAAAAATAGTTTCCTCCAATTTCATGAAATCGATTCAAATCAGATTAAATTCCAAAATTCAATTTAAATTAATCCCTGTTCAGCACTTTCAATTTAAAAGGTTAAAGATTCAATTCAAATTCTTAATAAACCATTTCAATCTTTATCAATTTCAAATCCAGGTTTGAATTGTCATTTCAATTCCAGTAAGATTCAAGGTTTAAATATGCAAACAATTTCAACATAAGTTGAATTTGTATTTCAACATTAAACTTTAATTTTATTCAAAATGGGAAATAATCACTTAATCATTTCAATAACAATTGAATAAAATCTCAATTTATAAATTTAAATCAATATTAAATGTTCAGTCTCAATTTTATTTAAAGTTGAGTATATTTATTTAATCACTTTTTATCAATCAAGTTATAAATCATATCTTTCAGAACCTCAAAATAAATAAGTTCAAATCAATTCTTATTTTAATTCAATTTTTAACCAATTTAAATTCCAAGTCAACATTAATTTATCTTCCCAACCTCTATTATTAAAGTTATTAAATTCTATTTTTGAAATATAATTTTTAAATAAATACCTACACATATTATATACTACATAAATTAAATTTATTTTTATATTAATCTTAGTTTTATATATTTTAAAATAGTAAAATTATAAGTAAAATCTCAAAAATTATGTTTCCAAAACTAACTTATAATTTAAAATTTCCAAAACATATAATTTTAAAATTTTAAAATTTAGACATATATAAAAAATAACATTTATATATATTATATTTTCAAAATCAATATTTATTAAAACCATATATTTCCTTTCAAACTTTGGAAATCATTTTCAAAATATAGACCAACGGTGTCCGTATATAATTTTCTATCCTATGGTGAAGCGATACGTATATTTATCATTTCAATCCATAATTTAAATATCTACGGGTATATATCATTTCAACCCGCAATCCCAAATTTCAAAATTAATGAAGATCGCTTGGGTTTATCATTTCAACCCATAATGGTTTTCCCTTATTCTACAAGATCGTTCTGGTATGTATCATTTGAACCCATAGGGAATTATAAACTGACAGGGAACCTGCAAAGTGAGAATAAATATAATAATAATATAGTATATCAACAACATGCATATATCATCAGTAACATTTTAAATATAATATATAACAGGTTATGGTGTCATATGTCATAGGTGAAGAATTACATATAATAGCATATTGGATTTAACAATTAAATAAATAACAGTTCAATATTAAATAACATATTTCAATCACAATTTCATGTGCATTGAATCTACTAAATATAATAATGTTAATCGTGAGTGATTGCTCACCTTTCGAGGCTACAAAGATTAGACAAGCGCATGGAATAATCACGTATTAGGAAATTGATCAATCTAAACAACAAATCTCAAAGTGAATTAAGCTTAACAATGATTTGATGGACAAAGCTGGTAAATAGGAATCAATGAGAACAGTTCAAATCAGCTTGATATAAACAGAAAATAGATGTCGTATTATTATTATTTTATAAAAATCAATATTTAAATTTAAGATAAATATTAAAAATAAAATATATATTTCTAATTTGTAAATTTTAAACGCATATATTGAAAAATCAAAGATATATATGTATTATATTGAAAACCCAGTACTCATATATACTTTAAAAACCGAATCCAAGCATACTTTTTATTCAATATACACACACATACTCTTTAAATCTAAATACGTAGACTTGCATATATATATAGACACACACACACACACACACATATATCATTTAAATTTAAAAATTTATACTTTAAATCTGAAATACCCAAAAATATTGAAGTTATTATAAAACATATATACATATATATATATATATATACATACATACTTCACAACAAATACTTTAGAAACATTTATTGATACTGAAAATATACAAACACTTTATATATTTTACACTTATCTCTATATATATACATACAGTATATATAAATACATCTTAATATATAAACACTTTAAATATACCAGCATATATATATAGTATATATAAATATATACTTTGATAACAAAGGGAGGGCTGCACGTACGCATGTATATTTTATATTATATGAAATATAAATAAAATTTCACTATTATCCTATATATAACAACATGTTTATATATATATATATATATATATATATATATATATATATAAACACCTAGAACTGTAGCTACATGATGCTCAGAGGTGGCACAGGATGAGGAAGGAGGTGATAGGTTGGTCGGATTTGGAGTGGGAAGGGGTTGCGGCATGGCTGCTGCGAAGGTTTGGTCAAGGCTGAGATGGAGACATCTCGTGCATGAGTCGGAGCTGCCTAGCTAGTGTGGAGGCGGTCAGCCCTGCGGCGATCACGTGAGGGAGGGTTTGTGAGGGAAGTGGGCGGAGTAAGGCCTGCTGGCGACTATTGGTGGATGGTGGTGAGGTCGGGAAAAGGAGAGAGGCAGTGCTAGCATCGGTGGGGTTTTATCGGCAAAGGAAGGTCAGTAGGCGATAGGGAGAGGGGAAGGAGGCATTGTCACGGGAAGCTGCGGCTGATGGCGAGTTGTCCGGGAGGAGCTATGGTGCAATGGTTATTAGAGAGGATTTTGAAAGCAATGGCAAGGAAGAATGGTCGAAGAATGGCTATGGACGGCTACTGCTATGGAGGGGCGGGTTAGTTGCATGCTAGATGGCGAGTATATGGTGGAGATGCAAGGCAGAGGGGAGTTTGGGTTTGTGGAAGGGCTGCTGCTCGGTGGTAGGGAATGAAGATGAGCAGTTTAATCACACTAATATGTTCAACAATATAATATACGAACTTTTTTTTGTCTGAGGAGAAGGTGGCCATTAACGGTATGGAAGGGGAAGCAAAAGTGGAAAGATGGAAATGAATGGACAGGAAGTTTGCATGGATATGAAGGCTGATGTCTTTAGAAATGAGGTAGCAGTTAGGTATATCTTCAATACCTAAATGTGGCTCATTATATTCCTCTTTTTTTAGAGAGCATGCATGATCAAGATAAAGGAAGAGAGAAAGAGGGACACATATAGCCTCAACATGCAAAAGTAATATATATATATATGTGTGTGTGTGTGTGTGTGTGTGTGTGTGTGTGTGTGTGTGTGTGTGTGTGTGAAATTATACTATATTATTTCCTTTAGAGTATGACAGAGAAACAAAGCAAAAGAAAAAAAATATAGAGTGAGGAACAAACGAACCAGCCAATATGAATTGAAATGATGGAATGGTAAAAGTCATATTAAAATTTTTGGAATATTAAAAGTCACTGTCCATTCTAGTGGACAAATGGAAACCCATAGAACCCCCCAGAGACTCAAAATGGATACCGATACGGCTAACCGTTTCACCAGTTTCGCTGCGTACTGGGTACCATAACACATAAATGAATATATTACAATGATTAGCACGACGAGATGAACAAAATGGTATACAGATGTCAGCGACGCGACCATTCTATCAATAGCCAATGTTTTGCTGCTAAATTGCTGCAAATTCTTCAAAAATAAGATAAACGGGGCTAGAGCAGTCCAAATTCGGCGAAACGAAATATGACGTCTTATTCAGAAAATGATAAACATTTTTCTTATACAAAAATATTCTGATTTTGAAAACATTTTATTTTTATCAAATTTACTAATATTAAATTGAAATTGAAAATTATGCAACTGAACTAACTTCCATATTTACCAATAAAAATATGCTATTTGCTATGTTTAAATAGACGCATTCCAAAGATCAAATTTTCATTACTAGATTTAATTATTTAATTTCAAGCAAAATTTCAGTTAATTACATTATAAGACCATTAAAATTTATGGGTTGTTACACTCTCCCCCACTCAAAAATTTTCATCCCCGAAAACGAACGAGATAGGAGAGTAGAAACAACCAGAAAGAAAAGATAGATTTGAAATACATAAAACTAGATACAATAATCGATTCAAAACCATATAAATTTCACTAGTTTTAAATTGATTAATATTCAATAAATTTGTTTTCAATCCATTTTATTCAATCAATAAATTTTCAATATATTCATATTTTGTTGATTCAATTTAATGTATATAAATCAGTAGATCTGATTTCAATTTATTAACATTTGTTACAAAATTTTCTTTCAAAAAAATATTTATTTTATTTAACTCATTTATTTTATCCATTTATCTTTAGTTAAGTTGATCCCACTTAAAACTTTTAATTTCGACCATTCTTAAGTTCATATTTATTTACTCAAATGGCATCCTCTTCCTATTATTCAATTTATTCCAATTAACATATCATATGACATAAAGTGTGTGTATAAATATTTATTATAACCACTCACTTTTATTTAAAATTCCCTAATCAAAATTCTCATTTTTGACCTATTATTGCTTTCGTTTATTTGTATATTATTCGATTACATATTCTTATTAACATTTAACTTTTCTAGGCAAGTTATATTAATGTTTCCTAGTGTAATTAAACATTATACAAATTTAACATTTATTTACAACACTCCTATTAGGGAAAATTTAGTTTGGACATTTTATTACTTAAATTTCCTCTTGTATAACCTTCAATTACAATTCACATTCATTTTAACTTTTAGAATATTTTAGGTAAGTTAAATATATTAGAGTGCAATTGATTATTATACATATAAATTTTATCCTAGTTCAACCTTTCAAGTTATTTCAATTCCATTTCTCATTTTAGACGCTCCAATTATTCAAAAATTGTACTTCATTTCAATCATTTAACATCATCACTAAACATAAAATTTAAGATTTAAATTTTCGAATACACTTCAACCAATTTTGAAATAATATATACATATATGTCTTTTATACATCAAATCATCTCAAGAAATTCAAATCAAATCCATTTTATAAAACAAAATTGTAGCAAAGCTTCTAAGTGGTCTTTTCACTTTGAAACTCGAAAATGAATGTCGATGATGTTACAGTCATCACCGAAATTATTTTTCAGCTACAAACGAAGAGAATGCAGATTTAATTCTTTTAAAATTATTCTTTTGAAACAATTTCCATTCGAAAATACTTTCAAATAATATATTACAAAACTTCAAAAAAAACGGAATTTTGAAAATCCTGGAAATTGAATTCTGAAGTTCTTAAATTAAATTCATTTCAATTCCAAATCAATTAAAAACCATGTTTTATAATTTTATTTACTTATATAATGTTGAGTCAATGGTTTACAAAACTATAAATGATAATCAAATATTATCATTTCTAACAACCAATTCATTTAACTGTTTAAGTTCAAAAAATTATACCTTTATATATATATATATATATATATATATATATATATATATATAGTCATACAAAAAATTATGTCATTTATCAATTTTGAAAATAGTATTGTGTCAATTTGCTCTGTTCAAGTGTTTTGGAATTTTTATCGATAGCATGGGCCAAACGAATCGATCGAAATCCCAACTTAACCTTAAAAACTCAAACAACACAATATAAAATATTTTCATATTAGTTGCAAATACATTCTCTTATAGGATGATTCAGAATGGATTTTAAAACAAGGATAGAGATTCAAATTTAGAGGGACCCTAATCAAAGAGAATCCTAACTAAGAAGATGGGCTCGAAAGTAAGAAAAGATAATTAAATTTCAAAAGAAGAAAGATGGATAGATTTATATTAATCGCGACGACCTTAACCGGGTCAACCAAGATTCCAAGAATAAGATCGGTGTGGAAATTCAATTTCCCGCTTGAGAGGGAGGGAAGTGACTTCACCATAACATCAGAATAATCCCTAATCATCGGGTGGAGTCAAGACCACTAGGAAGAAAAGATAAACTGCCCGCAAATTCTGAGGCAAATGACATTCAATCTGAAGAGAATTACCATGGTTGTCAACTAGAGAAACGGCTCGGGCTTTGCAAGAAATAACAGCACCAAAATTGAGGACGAAGAAATCTCTGATGAATCGATACTTGTTGTAAAGGAGTTTCACCCCTTTACAGATAATACAAAGGTTGGCAATTGAAGTTGGAGCTATGGGATGCTCCAATATCGAAAGAACGCGAACAGGAGAAGACAAGAATGAATTTTCAGAATGAAGGGGAAGGTTTGAAATTCAATGGAAATCCGAGTCAAAGAGGAAGAAACTCAAGCTTGAACGAACATGATTCTATAATTAAGCTTTACCATATATGCTAAGTTTTGCCTAAACCAGAGCTCTGATACCAACTGTAACGACCCGCTATTTCGAACCATTCACATCCGCACATGTCGAATTTGAATTGTTTAGAATATCATATTGTTAATTTATATTTGGCAAAAACTCAGCATACATAGTAAATAAATCAATCATCGAATCACAGACACAGAGTATTACAACAATAAACATCGGAACAGATAAATAGTTGTTTTTGAAGCTACTATATAAACAATAGAGTTTGAAACAAAATACAATAGAGATATCAAATATATATGAGTGTCAATACAAAAGTCATTGATAAGTCTGAATAAAATAACTGGAACAAACTAGAAATCTGAATAGATATATGATATATCTTTAAGCAAAGCTCCAAACTTCAAAGGCGAGTCTCAAATGCTGTGTCACTTAGTCTGACCTGAACATAAAGCAAATCTTAAAACACTCGAGTCAGAATTAACATTATTATATCTGTAAATTCAATGCAAGTGAAATATCAACTGAAATACAAGTAACTTAAAGGATGTTTGGGCTGCCCATCCTTTAAGGATACGTGGAACTATTTACTATGCAGTAATATACGTTGTTATAATACGTCTGTAGTAAAGTTAAGTGTTAAAATACCGTTATGGAGTTTCCCGTAACCACCTTAACACATTTTGTATAATCCCATAGTCTATATAGTACCGTAACTCCTCCATAAATTGGAGGCTATCAGAGGGCACTCCATAGCTATGGTACAAAACAAACTCCTAGAAGGCACGATAGGGCATGCGACAAGGCACTCGAGGCAATGCCAGGGTAAATATACCAATTGTACTCCCAGATTGGTGGTAACGCATAGCAGCTACTACGCCCACCTCGTGACACACCCCAAAATCAAAGTTGCACCCAAATCAAATCACAAAAGCAATAGAATGGTATCGAAGAAATGTGTCCGATCGGAGGTGCGACCTCACTTGGCCCGGTATAGCTTCTGTTTTAGCTACATCAAACTGACTCATGGAAGTTAGGGCTATGTAAATTCCATACAGAATCATTCACCAAACCATCCTACTTGGTTTTGGAATCTCCATCACGTACAGAGTTGTTAAAGAGGCTTTCAGTATTGGCAGAGAGTTTGACAATATCCGATCTCGGTCTCTTTAATAACCAGACGCTTATTTCACACCTTGGTCATTTCATTTTAAATAGTGCATACTTTATGTCAAAATATCATATTCATTTCGAACCATATCAATTCGGTATCATTATTCACTTTAAATATTATTCATTTCCAGAATCATAACACTTTCAAAATCATAACCCTTTTGAAATCATAACACTTTGGAAATCATAACACTTTTGATTTAAACATTTTAGATATTGAAATAATATATATATATTAAAATAGTTATAAATTAAAATATTATATATATTAAAATATATATTAAAATAGTTTATATATATTAAAAATACTTTATATAATAAAATTAGTTTCCTCCAATTTCACGAAATCGATTCAAATCAGCCTAGATTCCAAAATTCAGTTTAAATCAATCTTTGTTCAATACTTTCAATTTAAAAGGCTAAAGATTCGATTCAAATACTTAATAAACCATTTTGATCTCTATCAATTTCAAATCCAGGTTTGAACTATCATTTCAATTCCAATAATATTTAAGGTTTAAATATTCAAACAATTTCAATATAAGTTGCATTTATATTTCAACATTTAACATTAATTTTATTCAAATCGGGAAATATTCACTTAATCATTTTATTAAGAATTAAATAAAATCTTAATTTATAAATTTAAATCAATATTAAATGTTCAGTCTCAATTTTATTTAAAGTTGAGAATTTTCATTAGTCACTTTTTATCAAATCAAGTTATAAATCATATCTTTCAAAACCTCAAAATCAATAAGTTCAAATCAATTCTTATTTAAATTCAATTTTAACCAATTTAAATTCCAAGTCAAAATTAATTTATCTTCCTAACCTCTATTATTAAAGTTATTAAAGTCTATTTTTAAAATATAATTTTAAATAAATACCTAAACATATTATATATTTTTTAAATTAAATTTTATTAAATTAATCTTATTATTAAATTTATTTTATATTAAATCTATTTTATATATATTAAAATAATAAAATTATAAGTAAAATCTTAAAAATAGTATATCCAAAACTAGCTTATAATTTAAAATTTAAAAATATATATAACTTTAAAAATCTAAAATTTACACATATATAAAAATAACATTATATATTATATTTTAAAAATAAATATTTATTAAAACCATATATTTCCTTTCAAACTTTGGAAATCATTTTCAAAATATAGACCAATGGTATCCATGTATAAATTTCTATCCTATGTTCAAGTGGTATGGATATTTATCATTTCAATCTGCAGTTTAAATATCTACGGGTATATATCATTTTAACCGGAATCCCAAAATTTCAAAATCAATGAAGATCGCTTGAGTTTATCATTTTAACCCATAACAATTTTCCCTTATTCTACAAGTTCGTTCGAGTATGTATCATTTGAACCCATGGGGAATTGTCTAACAAGGAACTTGCAGAGTGAGAATAAATATAATAATAATATAATATATCAACAACATGCATATATCATCAGTAACATTTTAAATATAATGTATACACCAGGTTATGGTGTCATATGTCATAGGTAAACAATTATAGATAATAACATATCAAATTTAACAATTAAATAAATAATAGTTCAATATTAAACAACATATTGCAATCACAATTTCTTGTGAATTGAATCTACTAAATATAAAAATGTTAATCGTGAGTGATTACTCACCTTTCGCGGCTAGAGATATTGGATAAGCACACGGAATAATCACGAATTCAAAAATTGATCAATCCAAGCAACAAATCTCAAAGCGAAGTAAGCTTAACACGGATTTGACGAACAAAGCTGGCAAATAGGAATCAATAAGAATAAATCAAATCATCTTGATATAAACAAAATATAGATATCGTATTATTATTATTATTACTATTATTATTTTATAAATAGCAATATTTAAATTTAAGAGAAAATTATAAAATATATATTTCAAAATCAAAAATTTTAAACATATATATTCAAAAATCGAAGACATGTATATTATATTTAAAACCCAATGCTCATATATACTTTAAAAACGGAATCCAAGTATACTTTTTATTCAAAAAATATATATGTATATACACACACACTTTAAATCTAAATACGTAGACTTGCATATATATATATATATATATATATATATATATATATCATTTAAATTTAAAATTTTATACTTCAAATCTGAAATACCAAAAAATATTGAAGTTATTATAAAACATATATATACCTACATACTTCATAGCAACGCTTTAGAAACGTAGATTGATACTGAAAATATATAAACACTTTATATATTTTACACATATCTCTATATATATACATATGGTATATATAAATGTATCTTAATATATAAACACTTTGAATATACCAGCATATATATACAGTATATATAAATATATACTTTAATAACAAACGGAGGGCTGCACGTACGCATGTATGTTTTATATTATATGAAACATAAATAAAATTTCACTGTATCCTATATATAATAACATACATAAATGTGTATTCATATATTACCTAGAACTGCAACTGCATGATGCTCGGAGGTGGCACGGGATAAGGGAGAAGAAGATAGGTTGGTCGGATTTGGAGTGGGAAGGGGTTGCGGCATGGCTGCTACGAAGGTTTGGTCGAGGCTGAGATTGAGACATCTCGTGCATGGTTCGGAGGTGCCTAGCCAGTGTGGAGGCGGTCAGCCATGTGGCGATCACATGAGGGAGGGTTTGTGAGGAAAGTGGGTGGACTAAGGCTTGCTGGTGACTATTGGTGGAAGGTGGCAAGGTTGGAAAAAGGAGAGAGGCAGTGCAAGCATCGGTGGGGTTCTATCGGCAAAGGAAGGTAGTAGGCGATAGGGAGAGAGAGAGGAGGTGCTATCAGTGGAAGCTGCAGCTGATGGCGAGCTGTCCCGAAGGAACTATGGTGCGATGGTTATCGCAAATGGTTTTGGCAGCGATGGTGGAGAAGAATGGTCAGAGAATGGCTATGGTCGGCCACTGCTATGGAGGGGCGGATTAGTTGCATGCTAGGTGGCGAGTATATGGTGGAGATGCAAGGCAGAGGGGCGTTCGGGTTTGTGGAGTGGCCGTTGTTTGGTGGTAGGGAATGAAGACGAGCAGGTTAATCTCACCAATATATGCAACAATATAATATACAAACTATAGTTATTTTTATTTTTTTGTAAGAGGAGAAGGCAGCCATTAATGGTCTGGAAGGGGAAGCAAAAGTGGAAAGATGAAAATCAATGGACAGGGAGTTTGCATTGAACTGTGGACTGATGGCTTTAGAAATGAGGTAGCAGCTAGGTATAACTTCAATAGCTCTACATGACTCATTATATTCCCTTTATTTAGAGAGCATGCATGGCAAGATAAAGGAAGAGAGAAAGAGGGACACGTACAGCCTCAACATGCAAAAGTAATATATATATATATATATATATATATATATATATATATATATATATATATGCGAAATTATACTACATTATTTCCTTTAGAGTATGACAAAGAAACAAAGCAAAAGAAAAAAATATAGAGTGAGGAATAGACCAACCAGCCAATATGAATTGAAATAATAGAATGGTAAAAGTCATATTAAATTTTTAGGAATATTAAAAGCCATTGTCCATTCTATTGGACAAATGGAAAGCCACAGAACACCCGAGAAACTCAAAATAGGTACCGATACGGCTAACCGTTTCATCGGTTTCGCCGCGTACCGAGTACCGAAACACACAAATGAATATATTGCGTAGATTAGCATGATGAGATGAACAAAACGGTATACAAATGTTAGAGATGCAATCAACCTATCAAAAGTCGATGTTTCACTGCTAAACTTCTACAAATTCGTCGAAAATAAGATAAACATGGCTAGAGCATTCCAAATTCGACGAAACGAAATATGACGTCTCACTTAGAAAATGATAAAAAAATTATTATATAAAAATATTAAGATTTTGAAAATATTTTATTCTTATCAAATTTATTGATATTAAATTAAAATTGAAAATTACACAACTGAACTAACTTCCATATTTTCCAATAAAAATTTGCTATTTGCTGTGCTTAAATAGACGCGTTGCAAATATCAAATTTTCAATGCTAAATTTAATTATTTAATTTCAAGCAAAATTTCAGTTAATTACGTTATAAAACCGTTAAAATTTACAGGTCGTTACAAAGACTTTTCAATGTTTCTAAGGTTTATTTAGAATGGTTTCGAAAGGTATGTTTTGGCTTTTCAGCATAAAGTTATAAAGCAAAGTAGATGCTTGGTTTCGAAAGGGTTGCTTTCAATGGTTTCGAAAGGGGCACTTTCAAATGTTTAAATGTTTTCATCAACAAAGTTTTGCGTAAAGTATGTATAATATGGCAAGGTGATTTAAGTAAAACATAGAGAATATTTTCCTTGTTTAAAGTATGATTTAAAGTTTTAAATCAATTTGAAAGAAAATGTTTTCAAGGAAAATTTTATGGGCAGATAACCCTAAGTAAAATGATTCGAAATTAGAATACCAAATGAGACCGGCATAGGGTCATGCCCTAAACATTAGCTATTAGCCCCTTGCTAATTTAGTCCAAAATTCCAGTGTGTAGGGCTTTGTCACAGGTAAGACTAAAATGATGTTACACATAGAAAGGAATATACAGAGTGAGGATAGGTTATTGGTGAGCTCGCAAAACCATTAGAATCTGTTGACCTTAGAGAAGCAAGTTAGGGACAGACCGTCTAGAAGGGGATTATCTAAAATATGTTAGATTGTTTATTAATTTGGTCTGGTAGGCCCGAGTCAGCCAAAGGATAGTAGTTAGCCAAACAAAACTATATTGTTTTGACAGACAGTCCATTTGTTACCTAATTATATGCGTACATGATATTGATTTATTGTTTTAACCAATTTTGCTGGTAGGATTAAGCTTTGCAAAAGATATGTTATAAAAGGATATTAGTATGGGAAAACCTGTTTTGCTAAGCGGCGTGGTCTCACTTAATATCAAATAACTAAGATGTATTGTATTATTCACACCAGGCTATATGTTTGACTTGAAGTTTATGTTTTTCCCCTTAAACTATTGGATGCTAAAAATTGATTTGAGTATGCTGAGGGTTTAGGATTTACACTTTCAGTAGGTAGACGAACAAAGCTTCCAAAGATGAGCAGGAGGCTGATGCCAACTATATTTAGGAGTTGTTCTGTTTTATTTTCACTATGTTGTATTAAGTATGTTATTACTATTTAGTACTTTGTCATCCAAGGGGGCATCTTTATATGTGGCTCTTGGTGTATTTATGTAATAATTATATTTGATCTGAACCCGGGAAACGATTGGTATTTTTTAACTTGGATATGAAATGTTGTTTTTAAATGTAATCAAAAAAGTGTTTTAATCTGTGATGATTTTATTTCATATTTAATCTGATATTAGTGGATACCATTAACATTACTGTATTTGGTCACCGGAAGCTAATACTATGAATGACTGCAGCATCTGTAGTTCTTAGCTTTATGCCTCCAGATAGGGGATGTTACAACTTCGTATCAGAGCATAGGTTTTTAACAAATTTAGAGTAAAATGATTTTTTGATAACATAATCCCAAAAAAATTTGAGATAAGATTGGGGTATGGAATAACGCTACAGTAACGTACTTGTATTTGCTATATATAAGTATATGCTATATCTCTATTCTTCTATCCCTCTTAGGTTATTCTTCTATATCATACGAGGTTTGACTATAGATATGGATGCTAGAAGTGGAAGATTTAACCTTGGAGGAGGTAGCACCATTACTAATGGAAATGACAGACCAAATACTAGAAGAAACCCAGCGTAGGCACAAGTTAGGAATGTGGGTGCTAGAGTTTCGTAAGTTGATATGGGAGCAATGTATCAGTTCCTTGTTAACATGATGCAAGCGGGAGTTGCTGCTGGAGTAGTTGGAGGAGGAAATCTCCAGCAGTCAATAATTATGTTGTTCTGAGAAGGGATTATGCTCGGTTGGGAGGAAAGCTATTTATCGGAACTAAGGACGCAATTGAAGTAGAGAATTGGCTGCTTCATTGCGAGAGGATTTTTGCTGATCTAGGGCTCAATAATGAGCAGAAAGAAGACTTGCTTAGAGATAGTTGCAAGGAGCAGCGTTGTACTGGTGGAACAACATTACAGTTGGATTTAATGAAGAGGCGATGACAAAAGCTGAGTTTAGGAGGAGATTTGAGGAAAGGTTCATGTCCGAGACTGCAAAGTCTACTGTGCTTAGGAAATTCGCTGACTTAGAGTAGAAGGGTATGACTGTACTTGAGTATGCAAGGAGGTTTTGGGAGCTAGCAAGATATGAATATGCTATGGTTGATATTATTATTAAGAGAAATGAGAAGTTCATCAGGGGGTTGAAGCCTTAGCTTGCTAGGGCTTTGTTGTCATACATTAGGGATCCATGTGATGTAGTTGTTAAGATGACATTGACATACGAAGAGATGCTTGCTTTTTTGGAGAGAAATAAGCCAAAGGAAGTCCAGGTAGGGCAGAGTCAGAAAAGAAAGTTCTTCTATAAGAAAGGAGCTCAAGTGGGTAGAGCTGCCAAGAAAGGAAAGTCATAGGTTGTCAACTTTAAGTGTGATAAGAAATGGCATTTCGCTAATGAATGTCGCTCAGGAGAGGCAAAGAATGTGATCGGGAGGAAGAATATTAGATGCTTCAATTGCAATCAAACTGGACATTATGAGAACCCTTGCAAAGAGGCAGCTAAGGATGGAAAGAGCAAGGTGTTTGCATTGAAAGTGTACGTGTAGTACTAAGTATCGTGTAATATGGTATATAAATGCGGAAACTGATAATAGCAGTAAAATAAAAATTAAAGTAAGCACACCAGGAATTTTTATACTGGTTTGAACTTCCCGTTCTACGTCCAGTCCCAGAATACCCTCTGGATTTAAACTAAACCCCTCATTTCACCCGGAGGAATAGGTATACGACACCTGAGCAGCCGAACAGGAATTTTTCCGCCTCAACAGCCGAAGAGGACTTTAACTTCAATACAAATAGTTTGTTGACGAATATGTTCTGAATAACACTGATTTTCTTTTGATAGTACAACTTTCCTATAATCAAATCCTTAAGAGTATATGTGTGTGTGAAGATTTAGAAGGAAGATAATCACGTAGAATCGAAGTTTATGATTTAAATCAAGGATTCTAGTGATATTAAATAAGAATGAATGCTTTTATTTGCAGAAATAAATAGAGAATAGATTTCAGAATTATAAACAAGAATCGGTGATTGTAGAAGTGATTTGAACATGTTTATATAGTTGTAGAATAGTTACAATCTTTCATGAAGAGTTTCAATCAAAAGTTGTGTCCGTATCTCTTGGATTGAGGGACATTTCTTTTCATGAAACAATCGCAACTCTTCAGAAAACTAGCCGTTATGTTCAGGTCGGTCGACCTAAGAAACTGGTCGGTCAGCTGAATGTTAAAAACGTATACAAAATAATGTGTATCTGTGCATTTGACACCAGGTCGGTCGACCGAAGATACTGGTCGGTCAGCCGACCTGTTGTTAAACAAAAACAGTAGTAGCTTATTTGGTTAGAGTACTTGCTTTCCAAACTAGTGACCCGGCTTCGATCCTCGCTCCATGCATTTTTTGTAAACTTGATTTTGATTAAAATATGCGAGCAAGTTTATTTGAATATGAATGATGATTCTTGAGGAATGATTTTAACAATATTCTAAGACTCAATATAATAAAATATTAACACTAATCTCTGGATTGTAGTCTTGTCTCCTTTGTAGTGCACAATTTACTTTTATTCTCTTTTTTGTCGCCTTTGTATAGTATTCTCTTTGTAGTTCGTCTTATGATCTCTGAAGCTTGTGTCATGAATCAAAATCCATGAATCAACATTCTTCCCCTTTTTGATTGATGACAATACTTATGTAACGAAGTAGTATATATTGTAATTCTCCCTCTGAATATATGGAGACTTTTCTGCAAAAACTTGTTAGCTTTTATATATTTCTCCCCCTTTGTCATCGACAAAAAGGAGAGTTTAACTGATGACATAAATTATATTTCACATAATTGTTAACATAGAACAATATAAAACAAAATAACTACTACTTATAATGTAAGGTATCAGAAAAATTAACATTTAAAGCATGCGATACCCAGGCTTCTTATAATTTCCTAAATTTTAGGAAACCATACCCATTTGGGTGTGGTTGAACCTTTATAAATATAATTTTCATTATTAACTACCATATCAAAATAATCATCAATGTATTTTTCTCTATTTTTCCAATTAACAGGAACCCATATACTTAGATAATTTTTATTCATATTTCCTGTTAATGATTTTGTACTTCTAAAGAAATTATCAACATTGTAGGTCATAGTAGTATTTGAATTTCTATAAAAATTGGATTTAGGCTTTACTCGAAATCTAGCACTATCATTTTTACTATACATGAAAGCATATCTAGTGCTATTTCTACGATCGATTTTATTATATCCTAAACCACTTTTATCGTTGTGAGCTTTTGAATTCTTAACATAACCTAATCCCTTATTATTTGAAGCAGGTTGAGAATTTTCAATAATCATGGATAAATTTTCTCTCCCTTTATTAAAATTAGATACATTTTTAGATATATCATCAAATTTTATTTTAAGACTAGATTTTTCTAACTCTAAATCCTTAGTCTTAGAGTTTAAACTATTATTTTTGAAAAGTAAATCATCATTTTTATACTTTTGAATTCCTAGTTCTTCAGATATTGACGAAATTTGAGAGGATAGGTTAGAATTTGATTGTTGAGAACTTTCAAGTTCTTCTTCTAATATTTTCTTCTCATCTTTCAGCATATCTACTTCTAAGACTGTTCTATCTAATTTTCTTTGCAACTCCTTATTTTTCTTTTTAAGTTTCTTTGTTACATTTATTAATTCATAATTTATTTCAATTAAATCTTCAAAAGTAAAATCACTTACATCGTCTGATGAAGCCATGAAGCACACATTTGCTTGTTCATTATCACTTTCACTCTCTGAAGAGGATGATGAGTCAGTGTCGTCCCAAGTGACAGAAAAAGCTCTTCGTTTGGTTTTGTCCTTCTTAAAATTGCTCTTTTTGCTTTCTGGACAATCTTTCTTCATGTGACCTTTCTTGTGACATTCATAACATTCCATTGCTGAAGATGATGGTTTGCTGCTATTAGAATTGTTGTTGGAGTTATTTTTGTTTCCCTTGAATTTGTTTCTGTTGAATTTCAAAAACTTTTTGAAATTTTTAGCGATCATCGCCATATCTTCAATATCTGAGTCGGAATCGTTTTTTTCTGCTTGAAAAGCCACATTTTTCTTTTCTTGTGCTCCATTTCTTTTTGCCTGCAAATTTACTTCGTAGGACATTAGATTACCTATCAATTCTTCTGGTTTTAATGTTGACAAATCACTTGCTTCTTCAATGGCTAAGACTTTTCTTTCCCATTCGTCCGTTAAAGAGTTCAAGATTTTTGTAACAACATCAAAATCAGTAAACTTTTGTTCTAGTGATAATAAAGCATGATAAATATCCTGAAATCTAGAGTACATGTCATTTATAGATTCATTTGGCCTCATTTTGAAATTTTCAAATTGATTTTTCAACATAGAGATTTTTCTTAATTTAACTTTGTTTGTACCTTCATGTGTTATCTTAAGTGTTCTCCAAATTTCATAACCTGAAGTGCACATGCTAACTCTATTGAATTCATTTCTATCTAATGCACAAAATAAAATATTCATAGCCTTTGCATTTGATGTAGCATCTAGTTTTTGTGTGTTACTCCAAGTTGAGTATTCTCCAGTAGGAGTTATGTACTCTCTTTGTATAATATTCCAGATATCAAATCCACTAGATTGTATATAGATTCTCATTCTAGTTGACCAATAATTATAATTCATACCATTAAAAAATGGAGATCGTGAAGTTGATTGACCCTCTGTGAAATTAGTATTAGTGTTAGTGCCAAAATCGTTAGTTTGTGTCATTGCCATATTACTAGAAATAAATATCAAATAACTTTGTGACGGTTATAGGATGACCTTGCTCTGATACCAAATGAAAGTGTACGTGTAGTACTAAGGATCGTGTAATATGGTATATAAATGCGGAAACTGATAATAGCAGTAAAATAAAAATTAAAGTAAGCACACCAGGAATTTTTATACTGGTTCGAACTTCCCGTTCTACATCCAGTCCCAGAATACCCTCTGGATTTAAACTAAACCCCTCACTTCACCCGGAGGAATAGGTATACGATACTTGAGCAGCCGAACAGGAATTTTTCCGCCTCAACAGCCGAAGAGGACTTTAACTTCAATACAAATAGTTTGTTGACGAATGTGTTCTGAATAACACTGATTGTCTTTTGATAGTACAACTTTCCTATAATCAAATCCTCAAGAGTATATATGTGTGTGAAGATTTAGAAGGAAGATAATCACGTAGAATCGAAGTTTATGATTTAAATCAAGGATTCTAGTGATATTAAATAAGAATGAATGCTTTTATTTGCAGAAATAAATAGAGAATAGATTTCAGAATTATAAACAAGAATCGGTGATTGTAGAAGTGATTTGAACATGTTTATATAGTTGTAGAATAGTTACAATCTTTCATGAAGAGTTTCAATCAAAAGTTGTGTCCGTATCTCTTGGATTGAGGGACATTTCTTTTCATGAAACAATCGCAACTCTTCAGAAAACTAGTCGTTATGTTCAGGTCGGTCAACCTAAGAAACTGGTCGGTCAGCTGAATTTTAAAAACGTATACAAAATAATGTGTATCTGTGCATTTGACACCAGTTCGGTCGACCGAAGATGCTGGTCGGTCAGCCGACCTGTTGTTAAACAAAAACAGTAGTAGCTCATTTGGTTAGAGTACTTGCTTTCCAAACTAGTGACCTGGGTTTGATCCCCGCTCCATGCATTTTTTGTAAACTTGATTTTGATTAAAATATGCAAGCAAGTTTATTTGAATATGAATGATGATTCTTGAGGAATGATTTTAACAATATTCTAAGACTCAATATAATAAAATATTAATACTAATCTCTGGATTGTAGTCTTGTCTCCTTTGTAGTGCACAATTTACTTTTATTCTCTTTTTTGTCGCCTTTGTATAGTATTCTCTTTGTAGTTCGTCTTATGATCTCTGAAGCTTGTGTCATGAATCAAAACCCATGAATCAACATGCATTGGAGCCAGCTGCCTCGAGGCCAACAGTGGAGGAAAAAGGAAAGGCTGTATTATGAGGCATGCTTACAATTCATCGTATGTCAATTAATGTTCTATTTAATAAAGGTGCATCACATTATTTTATATTTCATTGTTTAGTAAATAAACTTAATCTAAAACCCTCATATTTAGTTACTTCCTTAAGGGTTGCAAATCCGATAGGAGAGTATGTGACACTTGAGATGAAGTGTGATCACCTAGAATTTGATTTGTTAGGTCATGCTTTTGCCGCAAGTGTTTGATTTCGTAGGATTCGTAATTATTTTCGGTATGGATTGGATAAGCAAATACGATGTTAGGATATTTTTCCATTATAGGAAAATATCACTTAGACACCCTGACTGTAATGGTCGGATCGTATATATCGTAGAAAACCCTAACTGTGAGGTGAATGCTTTATTGGGAGTTGTTGAGGTAAAAGAAAAGTTGAATCGTGTTTTCATTATTAGAGAATTCACATATGTCTTTGAACCTGTAGTAGGACTACCACCGAAATGAGCCATTGAGTTTCGAATAGATTGGGTACTAGGAGCAGAATCGGTGAGTAAACCGCCAAGTTTGATGGCATTTACCGAGATGAGGGAGTTAATGGTGCAGTTGATGAGTTTGGAAGGAAAGAATTTTATCTGACCAAGTAGTCCACTTTGGGGAGTAGCCACAGTATTTGCTAAGAAGCCCAACAGATCATTAAGGTTATGTATCGATTATCGTAAGCTGAATTAGAAGACGATAAAGAATTGATATCCGTTGCCTAGAATTGAGGATTAATTCGAATATTAGAGTGGAGCCAAGGTATTTTCTCAATTGGATTTAGCAATAGGTTTCCATCAGCTTAGGGTAGCAGAGGACAGTATTGCTTTGATGGCGTTTAGAACTAGACATGGATCGTACGAATGGTTGTAATGTCATTCATGTTAGTTCCTGAGATGATGGTTTTGATGACAACAACCTTAGTACTTGTTATAAAGTATATTCATAATATTTTTGTCTAGATATACACACACATATATATGTATATATGCAGGTATTGAGAATGAAGACTGTATAGTATAGAGATTCAAGACTGACGAAATTCAAGACCGGAGACTTATGAGTATTAAAAGTTCAAGATATCAAGATTATCAAGAGTTTAAGATATCAAGATAAGTAATAGAGTCTAGATTTATGTTAAAACTTCATAATAACACTAAAATCTTTATTCGGATTTTAATTATGAAATGGAATCTAACTTCTCGCTTTAATAGTGGGATGAAACCCAGTACTTCTTTAGTGGGATGGAACCTATGAACTTCTCTAGTGGAATGGAATCCACGAAATTTTCAAAATGACTTAATTTTATATTTTTTTCAAAACTATCTATTTAAAAAGACATCTCTCTCAGTTTAAATATTTAGCCTTAAATCAAAAACTATTTTTAATCATATTAATTTCAAAATCATTTCTTGTTTTTAAACAATCTCCTAGTTTTAAGGTTTTATCTTTAATCTCAAAATATTTATATATTTAGTTTTCATTACTTTTATATTTCATAAGATCACTTTCCAAAGTTTTTTATATTCATAAAGTATATTCGGAATAGTTTACAAAGTTCTAAGATTGTTTCGACAAATTTTAGAAAGAAAATCTCTTTTGAAACAAAAATAAATTTTCAAAAATCACTAGGGGATGTCTACATGACTATACCCCTCATGTCGACATGGAAGTCATAGATTTTAAAATTAAAATTTTCAAAAGAAGTGTCTATTCGTCATAACCTTTCACGAACGGGCATGACCGTTATTCTCCTATATATACCAGTTGTTTTCAATGAATTTTAGGTTAGTTTTTATTCATTTCTTCACTCTTTCTTCTTCACTCAAATTTTTTCTTATATTTCAAATGCT
Source organism: Allium cepa (assembly GCA_030765085.1). Lineage (NCBI taxonomy): Eukaryota > Viridiplantae > Streptophyta > Magnoliopsida > Asparagales > Amaryllidaceae > Allium > Allium cepa. The sequence goes on along the minus strand of CM060944.1, from coordinate 505,323,885 downwards.
TTAACAAAATTCTGCCAAAATCCTAAGTGAATCGAACCCAATCATCTCTAGTTTGATTCTCTCTCTCAAAGATCTCAATGCTATTTAGAGTTATAGGATCATTTGTAATCAAAGATCGAAGTGTATCTAGTCTCCCTTTATCAAAATGTGATTGGAATCGGTGTGATTGTGGCCCGTAAATCAATTAGGTGTGATTATAGCCCATAAATCAATTAGGTGATCTTGTAGCCTGGTTAAATCAAGAGAGCTTGTCCTAGACTCGGAGACAGGAGGGTGTATATCGTGGCCTTGAAATCGAGGTTGTAATATCGACAATATATTTGAAAAGAAATCTACACAAGAAATTGTGTGGGACTGATGTAGGGTAACTCCGAACCAGTATAAAATTCCGGTGTGTTTATTCCTTTACTACTTTTATTTACTATTTGCACCTGTGTATGGTTCTGTGATTGTCTCCGTGTTTGTGAATTGCATCTGTTTGGGTTTATTTGAAAAGATTTCAAAGGGATTCATAAAATTAATTAAATACTATTCACCCCCCTCTAGTGTTAATTCTGCCTTAAGATCCGTTAATCCGAATTTTCTGCAATTGGTATTAGAGCATTGGTATTCAAAGTTATCATAATCTGAATTTTGAAAAAGTTTAAAATGGCAATTTTTGGAGATTCCGTTAACATTAGTTCAAAACTTTCCAAATCATCATTGTCTCATAAGTCTGCATATAGTTATTATAGAAAATCAAGTTATCTACCGAATTGGTGTGTTGTACAGGAACATATGTGTTACATAACTTTTAAAGAATCTGCGCTCAATGGACAAATGGTGCAAATCAATAAAAACAAATGGATATTTGATAGTGGACGTTCAAACCATATGACTGGTAATCCTTAATGACATAATTTATGAAGATGGAGGAATATTCAACTTTTGGAGACAATTCAAAAGGATATGTGATTGGCATCGGCAATGTTGGTAACTCTAAAACTCCTACTATTTATAATGTTCTGTTAGTTAGGAATCTAAAACACAACTTACTAAGCATGAGTCAATTATGTGACAAGGGCTACAAAATTAAATTTGAAAAGGATAAGTGTCACATCGAAGATAATAAATCAAATATTTTCTTTGAAGGAATTAGGAAGAAAAATGTTTATATTCTCAGTATAAAAATCTCAAATGATAACCTATGTCTTTTGGCTAATACAAGTGACCCTTGGATTCGGCATAAAAGATTTATGCATTTGAATTTCAACTATTATCTAGACTTTCAAAACTTGATCTAGTAAGAGGTCTTCCTAAAATGGATTTTAAAGTAGATAGTATATGTGATGCTTGTCGGTTAGGAAAACTTCGGAAGAGTTCATTCAAATTGAAAGATATGATTTCAACTTCAAAACCTCTTCATTTAAATCTATTTGGTCCATCTTAAATTCAATCAATAAATCACAGTAAATATGTTCTTGTTATTGTAGATGATTATCCTAGATTTACATGGACAATTTTTCTGAAACATAAAAGTTATGCTTTTGATTTATTTAAAACTTTTGCAAAAAGAATTCAAAATCAACTTTCTTTAAAAATCAAAACTATTCGTAGTGATCACGGTGGAGAACTTTAAAATGAAAATTTTGATAAATTATGTAATAAAAAAGGAACAAATCATAATTTTTCTTTTCCAAGAAATCCACAACAAAATGGAGTGGTAGAGCGTAAAAATAGGACGATTCAAGAGTGTGTAAGAACTAGATTTCATATAGTAAATTAACAAGAAATTTTTGGGTTGAAGCAGTCGCTACAGTTTGTTACATTTTAAATAGGATTTTAGTTAGACCTCTAACCAATAAAATACCAGATGAACTTCTTTTCAATAAGAAACCAAAGGTATCTTATTTTAAAGTTTTTTGAAGTAAACGCTTTATTCTAAATACAAAGGACAATTTGGATAAAGTTGATCCTAAATCTGACAAAGGAATCTTTATCGAATATTCTAATAGATGTAAAGCACACTTAGTTTTCAATTTAAAAACCAACGCCATTGAAGAAACAATGCTTGTATC